>OX451735.1:186060188-188460188 GCA_948472305.1 Vicia faba | reverse complement strand
GATGGGGGTACAAATTTACAATGGGGATGAAGTGGAGACTGAAATATTACAACCATATCGAATGATAATGAAAACAATGTAAAAACAGTGTAAAATAAAAGGGAAAAATGAATTTTGAACTGCTATGTGTCGACCCATGCTGCTAGGCATCGACACATAGCTTTTCCTTGCTCCGGTAAAACAAAATTTGCTCAGTATGAGTCGACACATAATGGAATATGTCGACTCATACACCTTCTTGCATCGATGCAAAACGCGTATGTGTCGACTCATAGTCTTTTCTCACTTCTGTTTTTTAACCTGAAATCAGTATGGGTCGATGCATGGGGATTATGTGTCGACTCATACCCTGTTTTTTCACTAGGATTAGTTGACACATGAGGATATGTGTTGATACATGCTGTATTTTCCTGCTTTAAACATTGTTTTTCTTGTCTGTATAGGTTAGCTTACAACATAAGATGGATGAACATAAATAACAAATGATTTAATAAGCCTAAACTATAAGCAAATGACTAGTTCCAAGGGATAATAAAAATACTACATCTTATCTTCAAAAACAACAAATCATTAATGATGTATAAAAAGATATCAAGTCAAGAAGACTTACCTTTGGGCTGCACTGGCTGTTTTTAGATTTGAATGCTTTTCCAAATGCTATAATGGCCTTAATGAATCTCCAGAAAGCTGCTCCGGACTGTTGAAACTAAGTTAGGTTGTACCGTAATGTTTTTGGTATTTTTTGAAGGTGAAGATGAATAATACTACAGGGACTGTTTTTATGTTTGAACAGTCTTTGTAGGTGAAGAGTTGTTTGACTTATGGGAGAGCTTGTATGGTGGAGTAATGGGTTGGGGTCTGGTTTTGAATAAGAACAAAACTTTGTTTTGAAAATGAATCAGTCAAGTTTACCAAGGATACTATTTTTCTGTTAAAAAAACTCTCTATTCTCTCTCTCCCCCCTCTTTTAAAAATCCAACATCTCAAAAAATCCACCCTTTATGTCTTATGAGACAGTCCCTTTCGTAGACCTTTGACTGTGGTTTAGGGGGGGGGGAACAAAATAAGCTATTTTGAATTGTTTTTGCCTACTGTTTTGACACTTTCTTCACACAATTTTCCTTTGCCATTTTGGTGCAAATCGGGGGCTGTTGTGATGTAGGCTTGGGCAGACTGCATAGAGCAGTTTTGGACTGTATTGGGCAGCATGTATACTTGGGGTGTAGCATAGCATAAGCTTTATTGCAGGGCAGCATGGGGTGTTGTGGCAATGTGGCATATCACATTTTGTTTAACTTGGACAGTATGATTTGTAGCATGACACAAATTTGGTCTTGTGGAATATTTCATGTACATTATGTCAAGGGCAAAATAATGTGACAAGGTTTTTTTTTGAGAGAACTCAATCAAGACATAGTTTTAGAATTTATAATTTTGCAAAAATGCCACTTTGTAATAACTTGAATTACTTGCATCATTTTGAATTATTTGGAATTGTAGCAAAAAATGTCATGAAGTAAATGAAATTAACCAAGTATAGAAAATACTTAGAAAAATTTCAAAGTCTTGCAAAGTTGGATTTTTTATTCTCTTGATTTTTGATGATCAAACTTCATTTTTGGATGTCTTGACATAATGTGATTTTTGGGACTCAAATTTGGTCAAAAAGTCAAAGTTTGACTTTTTAGCGTCCGATTGACTTTTTCCAGCTGAAACTCCAATGTTACTTATTTTTCCCCCTTTTGATAATTTGAATGATTCTTCTTAGAAAATGTGGTCTAAGGTTTGAAACTTGACTGAAGTAATTCCAAGAGTCCTTGAGACATGAGAGGGAAAATTTTAGGGTACAACAGCTGCCCCTGTTCAATCTTCTTACACCTGAAGAGTTAGATTGGTAAATCTGCCATTCGTGACTTGAAGGTGGAAGATGATTGAACACTAGAGTGCCCAGAAAATTTGCACTCGAAGATGTGTTAGTTGATTATGTAGGGAATGGGCTTAAAGATGCCATTTGGAGAGGTAATGGATAGTTGTTGGAGATGGGCTTAAAGATGTCATCCGAAGGTGATTGTATCTGGACTGTATTTGAATGAGTGACAGAATGACATTTGAATCTGGATCGTATATGGACTATATTTGAAGGAATCTCGAGTAAGTATCAAAATGTCAGCCATATCTGGATCGCATCTGAACTGTCTCTAGAAGGAATCTGGAATAAGTATTAGAATGTCAGCCATATATGGATCGCATCTGAACTGTTTCTAGAAGGAATCTAGAATAAGTATCAGAATGTCAGCCATATCTGGATCGCATCTGAACTGTCTCTAGAAGGAATCTGGAATAAGTACCAGAATGTTAGCCATATCTAGATTGCATCTGAACTGTCTCTAGAAGGAATCTGGAATAAGTATCAGAATGTCAGCCATATCTGGATCGCATCTGAACTGTCTCTAGAAGGAATCTGGAATAAGTATCAGAATGTCAACCATAACTGGATCGCATTTGAACTGTCTCTAGAAGGAATCTGGAATAAGTATCAGAATGTCATCCATATCTGGATCGCATCTGAACTGTCTCTAGAAGGAATCTGGAATAAGTATCAGAATGTCAACCATAACTGGATCGCATCTGAACTGTCTCTAGAAGGAATCTGGAATAAGTATCAGAATGTCAGCCATATCTGGATCGCATCTGAATTGTCTCTAGAAGGAATCTAGAATAAGTATCAGAATGTCAGCCATATCTGGATCGCATCTGGACTATTTCTAAAAGGAATCTGGAATAAGTATCAGAATGTCAGCCATATCTGGATCGCATCTAAACTGTCTCTAGAAGGAATCTGGAATAAGTATCAGAATGTCAGCCATATCTGGATCGCATCTGAACTGTTTCTAGAAGGAATCTGGAATAAGTATCATAATGTCAGCCATATCTGGATCGCATCTGAACTGTCTCTAGAAGGAATCTGGAATAAGTATCAGAATGTCAGCCATATCTGGATCGCATCTGAACTGTCTCTAGAAGAGAATCAGAGGAGGTCTTTTTTTATAATGATATGTGATGAAGGAATCTGAGACGATTGCTACTCCAAAAGATGATGAACTTCATATGTTGATTTATCTTTCCTGAAAAGGTAAAGGGTTAGTTGTATGCCATGTCATGATATATGCATTGCGTAATGATGTTCTCAAAATAAATGAGATTTATGTTATATGTATTTTGTATGCATGTGCTATGAATGTTGTTGAAATGTAATTTTGTCTTGGAGAATAAATCCTTGACAAGTGTTGGGGAGTTTATTAAATCCCAGATTGTTGTTGAAGTGTAGGTGTGCCTTCAAACTTTGCTTAGAATGTTTCCACTATGGATTTTCTGTTTTGTTGAGAAGAACTCCACTGGGAGATGTTGAAAGCTCTATATAGAGTGTTGATTCCTGCTTGGGGAAAAAAGAGTTCAGGAGTCTTAATCGTCTGTTGCTCTATTGGGGAGTCGAAGTTGAACTGATATCTGGTCGGGTCCAGGTTTCACAGTAACTTGTTGGGTATTGTAGAGTAGTCTACTGGGGAAGAGGAGTTGTGGTCCTTTGATTTCTAGTAGTCGGAGAGGCCACCTCAAGCTGGGGAATCCTGTCGTTTGTTGGGGAAATAAACCTTGTTGCTTAGTCTGCTAGGGAGGTGACGACCTCGTTGGGGAAAGTCCTTGAGGACTCTTGAGGTTGTCTCAGCTGGGGAACGGATTTTAGAGACTAAACTCTTGTTGGGAAATTATCCTATGAGAAGGACTTTGGGGAGACTTGTCATTGCCCCCTAGCAGCAAATGTTTGTGGTATTGCCAAAAATGTTTGATTACCCTTTGCTGACATTGACATTCAAATCCCCAAGTGACGGAGATGGAGACTTGCCCCTGGTTACTCTGCAATTCTTGAGAGATTTCTTGGAATCTTGATTGGACTGCCCCAGGTGTGCTAGATAGTGACATGTCATGTCCCCTTGTTGATAGGAGTTTTGACAATGTAAGTATCATCCTTCTTGAGCTGATTTTGTTCACTGAGAGAGCTTTCGTTCACTGGATATTCGTTGTGTGAATTTCTCTGCTATCAAACAAATAGCCATATGCAAACAGTGATATTTAAGTAATGCAAATTTTATGTTTGTCTTGAAGTTTTAAAAATGCGTTTTAGCGAGTAAATAAATTTTGTTAAGAAAATCCAAACTCAGGATTTAGAGCACAGCCTTACAGGAGTCAGAATACCTTTTGTAACAGTAAGCTTTCGAACTAACCCATGCTTCAATTAGAACTTTTGAAGGGTTGTAACGTGGCTTGGTTCACAGTTTAAGAAACAAGGGATGAAGGCTCAAAGTGTATTTGTACCCACCCATTCTCCGGGATGTTCTTCAGCCTTAAGCTCAGTTAATTGTATGTTTGAACTCCAATTGAGTCTGGAATGACGTTGGTGATAGCTCAGACAAGTTAAGTTTGTCGGGAGGCAGCCATTTTTGCAGTTTTTTTTTCATGTTGTTGAGGATTTGTAGTGACCTCTTTCTTTTGATTTGTTATCCCTAATTTTTGCTTGACTGTTCTTGTTTTGAGATTACGGTCAGCGGGATGCCCCAGCTTTCTTTAAGTCTCCTTCGTAGGTTTTGACTTAGTGGGCTTGTCTCTTCGAGAGATAATGACTTCCTATGTGATAGGGAACCATCACCATCTTTTGATTCTAGAGAAATGTTTTGACTTCATTTGTTGTATTACGAGATGAGAGTTTGCGGCTTAACGCGCGTTTGAATTAACTGAGAGACTACCCTGCCCCAGGTTTTGATTAAAGGTTTCAATTTGTGTTAAAACAGAAAACTTCTACTTCTTTGGCTCGAAGGGGTTGACTAGGGATTATCTTCCTTATAACTCCAGTGTTTAGGATTTAAAAAAAAATGCTTGTACATCGTCAGCAAGGTTTGTTCAAAAGCATACTATATGAGATTATGGCATTGTTTTCGTCATCCTCCCTCTAAAGGCTTGTAACTTTTAGCAAGAGTTGAATGTCATAAAGTGAGTAAAAAGCATAGTTTAAATGTAATGAAAATGAGTGGATCAAATCAAGACAAACATATGCAATGCATTAATGAAACAAAGTTTGACATTAATAGATAATTGTTTGAACAAGCAAAAGAAATTACAACTTGAAAATTCAAATGAGCAAAAGCTTTCAATGATTCGTCATAGGAGTAGTGATTATGTTTGGAGTATCCTGAGGGTCAAACTCGATCTCCTTGACATCAATCATGTCTTGGACCTTGTTCTTCAAAGCCCAACAGTTGTTTGTGTCATGTCCCGGACTATCAGAGCGGTATTCACACCTTTCATTGGGATGATAGGTAGGAGCAGAAGTATTTGGGTTTTGGAGAGGAGCCTTTAACGTAATCAGATCTTCCTTCAACATGTGTTGTAGCGCTTGAGCCAGTGACATATTAATCTTAGTGAATTGTCTTTTAGGTGCGACCTCCTTACGCTGATGCCCCTGTCTTTGTTGAGCAGGCATAGGATTAGAGATCAAGATTGCTCCTACGTGTTGGTCATGACGACTCTTTTGACCATACATAGCATTGGACTCTTTCTTCCCATTGTATGGCTTTTTTTGAGCATCATAAGGTGTAGCTCCTTGGATCTTTCCACTTTTGATGCCAGCTTCGACTCTTTCGCCAGTCAGTATTAGCTCGGTGAACCCGGCTGAGGAACTTCCGATCAGGTGTTTGAAGAAAGGTCCTGTCAAAGTTCCCATGAAGATGTCAATTAGCTCCCTGTCAGTTAAAGAGGGCTGCACCCTACTAGCCAGGTCTCTCCACTTTTGGGCATACCCTTTGAAGCTCTCGTTGGAACCCATGGTCATGTTCTGCAATTTCACACGAGTTGGTGCAAGATCAGCATTGTACTGATACTGCTTATAGAAAACAACAGCCAAATCTTCCCAGGTGTGGATGCGAGAACTCTCTAATTGATAGAACCATTCGAGTTGAGTCCCTACTAGGCTCTCTTGGAAGAAATGGATCCAAAGCTTTGGATCAGTTGTGTATGGTTGAATCTTGCGAACATAAGACTTTAAGTGCATCTTAGGGCAAGAGACTCCATCGTACAGGGAAAAAGTAGGGATTTTGAACTTTGGCGGGATGACCACTCCCGAAACCAAACCCATGTCTCCTAAATCCAATCCAGGTATCTGTTGAATCTCTATAGCACTGAGGCGATCCTCCAACTGTTTGTACTTGTCATCAGTGGGAGGATATTGTTCCTCGGAGTAGTCAGCTTCAACTTCATCAATCTCCAAATTATGGTCTTCTTCGAGACTATCCCCGTTTTGGACAGAGTTGAAAGATCTAGAGCTCTCTTGACTGGTCCTCCAGGTCTTCTTCTCGAGTTCAGGACACCTATTGACTTCTTGGACTTCTTCCTCTTGTCTTTGAGAAGGAGAGTTTTCAGGTCCTCTTGCCCCTTAGCCATAGCTAGGAACATTTGTAGGAATTGAGCGTTTTGAGCTTGGAGATCTTTCACCGTTTGTTCTATATTCATCTTACTGAAATAAACAGCAGGAGGATAAGGAGACCTGAATGGGAGAAACCTGTCATGATATGATGCATGATATGTGGATGCATGTTTTCAAGGATCTCGCAGGGTAAACACAAGAAAAAGTTAGAAGTTGAACTTTGATCAACAGCTTTTATTGGAGAACTTTGTATCGGTGGATGTCCTTCCACGAGAATTAAGCTCACCATGTCAAGTGGGTCATAGCCCTTGACTTTGGTTCATTGTACCTAATTTTGACGGTGTTTGGTTAGAGGAATAAATCCCCTTGCCCCTTGATAGACGTCTGGTTCAACGTGACCCTGCATCAAAGGCCCTCGAGATCCTTGAAACGGCTATTGAAAATTCTATGGTATGATGTTATGTACAGATATGCGAGGTAAGCATGTTTATATACAAATAATCATATTCACACAATGCAAACAACTCCTTAGTTTTAGGCTTGCATGGAGTTTGTAGGTGAGTACCCTCTTGAAGTTTAATTGGCTCAAACTGTCCTAGTTAATAGTAATCGAGTTCTAAGGGATCTCAATATCACTGACCTTTCTTTTAGGCATTGTCTCAGCTCAATCAATCTTTTCTTGCGGCCGAGATATCCCAAAAGTCCGGTCTCAATGAGTGTAGCATCGAGTATCAACCAATTTTCAGCTCTACACCGAAATCGGTTATCTGACTACGTCCTAATGGCCAAGTTGGTCAAGTAAGGTTCTAAGGTCAGTTAGTGCTTCATGACACCTCTCAGCGGCCCCGTATTCTCCTCGTTTCAACACAAGGGATACCGGTACCAACAAATGCGTCACACTAACATAGCCATTGTTTCAACCATATCGGTCTACGCCGTACAATTTCCACAATCTATTGCTACTTACCTAAAAAGGTGCCCCAGATCCGGGTAGAGGATCAAAACAAACCCAATCAAGGAACTAATAATGTAAAGCAAGCAATTCAAACAAATGAAGGCAAGTAAATGTGATCTAACCCTAAGGTAACCCCACTTTTAAACAGATTCCCCAGCAGAGTCGCCAATTCTGTTATACAGTGGGAGAATTGACTTGGGTGTTTTGCGTTTGTGTTTGCAAATGTTGCGGTTTAGCAAGAGTCGCTACTGACTTTTCTTTTATCCAAAAGGAAAGGTTAAAAAGCATAAGAAATACCTTTAGAGATGTTTACTTGGGTTCGGGGTTTAGATTATGAAAAGGGAAGGTGTTAGCACCCTTTTCATCCATGGTTTTCCATGGGCTCTTAGTTACTCGCTAGATCAACTTGCTTTTTTTTAATGTGCTTTATGGTGTGGGCTTTGAAAGTGTTTTTAAAATATCTTTGTAATGATTCTCGTTTCTATAAGAACGTATACAAAGTTTTGTTTCGAAAGATAGTTCAAAGACGTGTTTGTGGAATGTGTTTTGGAAGGTGATTTTCGAAAAGATATTTTGCAATGGTTCTCGTCTCTATAAGAATGCATACAAAATGTTTTATCTTTTTAAAAATGTTTTTGAAATGAAAGTGTTGGTGTGTAAAATGTTTTTGTTGTGAGCAACGAGTAACTAGGAGCGAACCTACCTACTCGAAAGGTCTTAAATGTGCTTTTCCTTCTTCTTTAGATGTGACTATCTTACCATTGATTTGATAAGAAGCCCCATCATTGGATGTGAAGGGACGGGCGTGGGACGTTTGGATAGTCATAGAAGGCAACTTATGAGACGCTTTTACAATATCGCTTGGGGACTAGATCGTTCACCGAAGGCAACATCGAGGGTCATCGAGGGACTACGATCCTTTTTTATCGAAGGGTTTTTGCTAAAACGTCCCATATTCGAGGGACATGATTATTTTTCCAATAGGCAACAAAGATGAGATTACCCTAGAGATGCTAGTGTGAAAGTGTGTTGGTTTGCATGCATTTTGTCTTGTATTTGAAAGTCATCTATTTATTGATTTTATCTTGCCATACATCCTATTTACTAACAATATATGAAAAGAAAGTAAAAATGCGGGAAATAAATCCTAAGTTATTACATCATTTTAGGGGGATGGGGGGTACAAATTTACAATGGGGACGAAGTGGAGACTGAAATATTACAACCATATCGAGTGATAATGAAAACAATGTAAAAACAGTGTAAAATAAAAGGAAAAAATGCATTTTGAACTGCTATGTGTCGATCCATGCTGATATGCATCGACACATAGCTTTTCCTTGCTCTGGTAAAACAAAATCTGCTCAGTATGAGTCGACACATAATGGGATGTGTCGACTCATACACCTTCTTGCATCGACGCGAAACGCGTATGTGTCGACTCATAGTCTTTTCCAACTTCTGTTTTGTAACCTGAAACCAGTATGGGTTGATGCATGGGGGTTATGTGTCGACTCATACCCTATTTTTTCACTAGGATGAGTCAACACATGAGGATATGTGTCGATACATGTTATATTTTCCTGCTTTAAACATTTTTTTCTTGTCTGTACAGGTTAGCTTACAACATATGATGGATGAACATAAATAACAAATGATTGAATAAGCCTAAACCATAAGCAAATGACTAGTTTCAAGGGATAATAAAAATACTACATCTTATCTTCAAAAACAACAAATCATTAATGATGTATGAAAAGATATCAATTCAAGAAGACTTACCTTTGGGCTGAACTGGCTGTTTTTAGATTTGAATGCTTTTCCAAATGCTATAATGGCCTTAATGAATCTCCAGAAAGCTGCTCCGGACTGTTGAAACTAAGTTAGGTTGTACCGTAATTTTTTTGGTATTTTTTGAAGGTTAAGATGAATAATACTACAGGGACTGTTTTTATGTTTGGACAGTCTTTGTAGGTGAAGATTTGTTTGACTTATGGGAGAGTTTGTATGGTGGAGTAATGGGTTGGGGTCTGGTTTTGAGTAAGAACAGAAATTTGTTTGGAAAATGAATCAGTCAAGTTTACCAAGGATACTATTTTTCTGTTAAAAAAAATCTCTATTCTCTCTCTCCCTTCTCTTTTAAAAATCCAAGCTCTCAAAAAATCCACCATTTATGTCTTATGAGACAGTCCCTTTTGTAGACCTTTGACTGTGGTTTAGGGGGGGGGGGACTAAATAAGCTATTTTTAATTGTTTTTACCTACTGCTTTGACACTTTCTTCACACAATTTTCCTTTGCCATTTTGGTGCAATTCTGGGGCTGTTGTGATGCAGGCTTGGGCAGACTGCATAGAGCAGTTTTGGACTGTATTGGGCAACATGTATACTTGGGGTGCAGCATAGCACAAGCTTTATTGTAGGGCAGTATGGGGTGTTGTGGCAATGTGGCATATCATATTTTGTTCAACTTGGACAGTATGATTTGTAGCACGACACAAATTTGGTCTTGTGGAATATTTCATGTACATTATGTCAAGGGCAAAATAATGTGGCAAGGTTTTTTTTTTGAGAGAACTCAATCAAGACATAGTTTAAGAATTTGTAATTTTGCAAAAATGCCACTTTGTAATAACTTGAATTACTTGCATCATTTTGAATTATTTGGAATTGTAGCAAAAAATATCATGAAGTAAATAAAATTAACCAAGTATAGAAAATACTTAGAAAATTTTCAAAGTCTTGCAAAGTTGGATTTTTGATTCTCTTGATTTTTGATGATCAAACTTCATTTTTGGATGTCTTGACATAATGTGATTTTTAGGACTCAAATTTGGTCAAAAAGTCAAAGTTTGACTTTTTAGCGTCCAGTTGACTTTTTCCAGCTGAAACTCCAATGTTACTCATTTTGCCCCCTTTTGATAATTTGAATGATTCTTAGAAAATATGGTCTAAGGCTGGAAACTTGACTGAAGTAATTCCAAGAGTCCTCGAGACATGAGAGGGCAAATTTTGGGGTACAATAATGACTTCTATTTTAATCTTTTTTGACATATCAAGCCTCATGCGGCGAACCTTTTGTTTTACTGGCAGACAATCCTCTCTTGTAGGCAAATGATGTACCACAATGTCCGTATCAAGTCCTGGCATGTCTTCATACGACCAGGCAAAGACTTCAACATAATTGTGTAACAACTGAATTAGACGCTCCTTGATACCGGGTTCCAGATTGGCACCCACCTTGACCTCTCTTTTGTCTTCTTTTGTACCTAGGTTGATTGTATCCACGGGTTCCTCGTGAGGCTGAATGGTTCTCTCTTCTTGTTGTAGTAGTCTGGCAAGTTCCCCTGGTACTTCACAATCTTCATCACCTTCGTCTTTGGCTTGGTAGACTAGATTTTTAGATTCACAAAAGGCCATAGCAGTATCGTTACCCATGGGATCCCGAATGGATGTATACCTACATTGTGAGTGTGTGTAAGGGTATATCTATCTTTGAAAGAAACTAAAATGTAAAAATAAAAACAATGAGCACAAAAGTTTGTATGCGAAAACGTCAATGATTCATTGATGTCATGTGAAAATGAGATAATAACCCTTACAAATGGACCATTGTGCCTTGGGTAAGACACAAGGTTTTAAGAGTGCGAATTGTTTTAATATTACAGATCCAACAAAATGTAAAGACAAATTACTGTGGGATAAAAGTGATCGGGACAAAATCTCTAGCCTCTCATTTGATAGGCCCTCCACTGACAATTGGGAATATCCAGCCCTCCAAGTCACAGCTATCTTCATCATCTTCTACGGCGTTGACCTTGTGGTTGTTGATCTTCAGGGGTGGTCCTCTGGCACGAGCACGGCGTACAGCCTTCTGAGCACTTGAAGTGAAACCCAGGCCAAACTTGTCAGACTTATATGGGATATCTGGGAGTTGTCCCCAGATAGTGCACCCACCTTCTTCCACCACTGCTTTGGCATCCTTCAGAGATGACATCCGGAGTGGAGGCCTTGTGATCTTGGGAACAACCTTGGTTACCGCCATATCTTGCGGGACCTCTTCAAAGTGTTGGAATGGATTTCAATAAATTCACCATCTAATTCCACATATCTGAAGGAATTGAGATGGCTGATCATGTACTCTTCTTCTCCGTGAACGGTGATAATCTTCCCTTGAGTCTGGTACTTCAGCATTTGGTGCAATGTAGAAGTGACAGCGCCAGCATTGTGAATCCATGGCCGGCCTAGCAAGCAGGAATATGAGGGACGTATATACATTACGTAAAAAGTTGAATCAAATGTTTGTTTTCCAACTTTTATGGGAATGTCTACATCCCCATGTACCATCCTTTTCGAGCCGTCAAAAGCCCTTACTACTATGTTACTTGGCTTCAATGTCAATCCCTCATAGTCAAGCCTATCAAGAGCTTTTTTAGGCAATACATTCAGAGATGAGCCAGTGTCCACCAAAACATGAGCCAAGGTTGTGCCCCTACATTCAACTGAGACATGCAATGCCTCATTATGCTTCCTTCCCCTTGGCGTTAGATCAGCATCTAAAAAACCTAAGTCATTATCAGCAGTCAAACTGGCTACGCAGTCTTGGAACTGATCGGCAGATGTCTCTTGGGGGTACATGGGCAGTTTTCAGGAATTTTACCAAAGCTTTTGCATGCGCTTCAGAACATAGTAGTAATGCCAGCATGGAAATTTTAGAGGGAGTTTGCCCCAGTTGTTCAACTACATCGTAGTCGCTTCTCTTTATGATCTTCAGAATTTCCTCCATCTCTTTCTAGGAGGTCTCAGGGACAACCAATGACTGAGACTTCGTCCAGATAGGCTCAATCAGAATACTTTTACCTCGAGTTTCGGTTAACTCGGCAGCAGGAGTGTCAGTAGGAATGATAACAGGGGTTGTAACGGCTTTGTCAGTTGGAGTATTGGTGGAGATGATTGTAGGACCAGGAATAACCTTCGAAGGGGCAACAATAACAGGAATGATTACGGGTCCAGAAACAACCTTTGGGGGAGCAATTTATGGAGAGAAGATCCTACCACTTCGGGTAATCTTACTAGTCCCTGCAATATTACTGACGTCGGAATCCACTTTCTCAGAACTTGAATCTTCGGAGGCTGGCCAGTCCTACTTGATACCACGGTAGTAGACATCCCCTCCATAATTCCATGGTACGGTCTTGTCTGACGAATATGGGACTGGTCCAGGCATTTTAACTATTAAAGGAGTTACTTTTGGAACTGATGTAATTCTAACGGGTCTTTTGGTGGAAACCCTGGAAGAATTGGCGGAAATGGTAATGATAGAAACATCTTCAAAAGGAATAGGTGGAACAAAAGTGTTTTCAAACAAAATTTCTTTGTTATCTATTAGGCACTAAACGCCTGCTTTCAACAAAGGACAGCTGGTTGGTCAGGACAAACAGAAATGGCAAACTTCATCACAACCTGGGAACACACCGGCATTCAAAAAGTTCATTTTATAAGTCATAATCGGGGTCATAAGTTAATCAACTGAAGTAACAAACAATTCTTCTTCAATGGCATTGGTATTATGGCCATGTCTGGGCATAGGGGCAAAAATTATATTTGGCTTTTCGGGCGCATCGAATTCAATCTCTTTTACTTCAATAAGGTCTTGTATTTTGTTCTTTAGAGCCCAACATTTATTAGTGTCGTGGCCGGGACTTTCAGAGTGGTATGCACAACGGGCATTGGGATGATAATGAGGAGATGTTGTGTTGGGGTTTTTCGGAGCTTCTTTCAAGGTCACCAAATTAGATCATAGTAGATGCGGTAATACCTGAGATAGGGTCATGTTAATTCTGGTGAATTGCCTGACCGGTCTTTCCATCCTCGGTTGGTTGTTTCTTTGTTGATCAGGCGCAGGTTTAGGGATCATTAAAACCCCCACCATTGGTCGACGTTCGGCCCTATCTTGATTTCTCTGAGGATAAACAGCAACCACTTCTTTCTTTCTAATAAATGGCTTCCTTATGGCAGCAGAGGAGGATGTATCTTTCTGAATCTTTCCACTCTTTATACCGGCTTCTACCCTTTCTCCGGTCAATATTAGTTCAGTAAAACCTGCAGATGAACTTCCGATTAAATGATTGAAGAAGGGACCATACAAGGTGCCCAAGAACATGTCTACCAATTCTCTCTCAGATAGAGGGGGTTGAACTCTTCTGACCAAATCTCTCCATTTTTATGCATAGTCCTTGAAACCTTCATTGGAAACCGTGTCCATACTCTGGAGTTGAGTACGGGTAGGCGCAAGATCAGTATTGTATTGGTATTGTTTGTAGAATGCTGCAGCAAGATCTTCCCAGTTGTGGACGTTGGCTCTTTCTAGTTGGTAAAACCAGTCAAGTTGAGTTCCAGACAGACTGTCTTGGAAGAAGTGTACCCATAAGTCTTTGTCAGCGGTATGGGGTTGGATTTTTCTCACATATGACCGGAGATGCATTTTAGGGCATGAAACTTCGTCATATTTGGCGAACACATGTGCTTTAAATTTCGGAGGAATAACAATCCCCGACAGTAAACCCAATTCCTCAAAGTCCAAGCCAGACACTTTTTGGATTTCCATCGCACTCAATCTCTCTTCGAGATGTCTATACTTGTCATCAGCTTGAGGGTATTGTTCTTCAGAATAGTCTTCTTCTTCCTCTTCCTCTTCTGATTCTGACCGGACAACTGTTTCCTTGCCTTTCCCATCTTAATTGTCTTTTTCACCGGATGTCGTTGCAAAGTTTAAGGTCCTTCTTGTCTGCTCATGAAATCTTCTTCCCATGTTTAGAACTCCAGTTACCTTCTTTGTCTTCTTTTTCTTCTCCTCGGCCAGCAAAGTTTTCAACTCTTCTTGTCCTTTGGCTAGGGTCAATAGCAACTGTTGTAATTGTGTATTCTGAGCTTGGAGGTCCTTCATTGTTTGCTCGAGATCCATCTTACTGAAATAAACAGTAGAGAGATGAGGAGACTTGTTGCAAAAGACCTGCTTATGTTATGATGAATGATAAATGCATATGCAAATGTTTTCAAGGATTTTAAGATTCAAATTTGTTTTAGACAAAAAGGAAACACACGTTATATTATTAGATTAAAGCTCGAGTACATAAATGCCTTCTTAGGCAAGACAAATACAAGAAATTCTAAGATAGAAAGGTAGTACGCATCCTCTTTGGTGCAATGTAGGCATTCAAAGTATTCTCCTCATGAAGTAGCCTAGTGAGTTCCAAAACCTTCTTCTCCCTTGCGTAGAATTGGGATTCGAAAGTATCTCGCTCCCCCTTGAGTTGTATCAAATCTCTTTGTAGGTCTTCAAGAGAGGTGGGCATATCAGGATGTAGGATAGTGTATGGAACATCTCCCTCCATGACAGGCTCAATGATTACCGGGAGAATGGAGGGGTAAGGCATCATAAGGCTCTGAGCACGAGCTCGTACCCACTTGAGGTAAGGCTCAAGAGGGATGGAATTTTTATGCCCTAAAGTCTTGATATCCACCTTATTCAACATCCTCCAAGCTTGGATAAGTCTCTGGTGAATACCTTGATTGTCGTTGTCGTTGTTAAATACCAAACCTTGAATTAGCATCTCGTGTGGGCCATCCCTTCGGGCGTAACCAAACTGTCTTAAGGCTAAACATGGGTTGTAGGTGATAC
Organism: Vicia faba; assembly: GCA_948472305.1. Lineage (NCBI taxonomy): Eukaryota > Viridiplantae > Streptophyta > Magnoliopsida > Fabales > Fabaceae > Vicia > Vicia faba. Next base: position 188,445,083 of record OX451735.1, on the reverse strand, counting down.
CTCCCCTAATGCCAAGTAAAGGGACATTAGGTAATTCTCCACAACGGTCGACAATGATAACATTCTCTTTGGATCGGGAGCACCAATGAATGTCTGAATGTTTGAGCGTCATCAACCTTTGTGACCACCTTGAACCTTGCTCATTCTTTAATACAGATTGGGGAAGATGAGAAATAAACCACCTTGCCAAGAGAGGAGTGAAACACATAAGAACACCTCTTTTCCTCATTGGGCGAGTGTGAAAAGAGTGTAAGATGTGTCCTAGCAAAGTAGGCACCGGGTTACGTGACATGAAGATTTTGAAGGCGTTGACATCTATGAGTTGGTCAGGATTTGGAAACAAAACCATCCCATAGATGAGGAGATCCATAATTTCCTCAAAGGCTTGCAAGTCCGAGGAGTTCCAACAGCTTTGGGCTTTCTCAAACAAGAACTTTGCTAAGAAACCTTTGACACCACTCCTTGTTTCCCAATGAGTTGTGATATCAGATGAGTGCAAGTGTAGAGCTTGAGAAATCTCTTCTGGCTTTGGGTCTCTTTCTGTACCGTTGAAAGGTAGTTGATTGAGAATGGGAATCCTCAAGAGTTAGGAGAATTCTTCCAAAGTAGGCACAAGTTGATAGTCGGGAAATGTGAAGTAATGGTGTAAAGGATCAAAGAACTAAAAAAGCACCTTCATCATGTCCTCGTCTGTGTTGGAGGTGACCAAGTTGAGTAGGCGGCCATGTCTCTCGGTAAATGGAGAGTTTTCAGGAATCCTTGAAGCTAGCTCCTTAAGTTGTGGAGATATCCTTACAAGGTTGACTTGAATAGTTTTCCTGCTGTTGTACCTCAAAATTTGCCCTCTCATATTTCTCAAAACATTGCAAGAAAAATCTTCAAGTGGCTCAAGGTTGCTCAAGGATTGTTCAGACAAGCTATCTCCTAAGGCAGTCTACCCCAAATTAGGGTTTTGTGTTGCATCAATATCCTTGAGTCCAAATGACCTCAAATGCTCCCCAATGTCCTAATATGTTCTCAAGGTCATCCATGTTAAGTTTCGAGCCTTGTAGAGGAAGTTTGCTCAGTCAATTGCTCAAAGGTCCAAAAGTCGACTGTGCTAGGGCAAAAGTCAATTGTGACCTACAAACAGTCAAACTTCAAGATTTTTTGTCAACATTCTCATTTTGGATGATATTTCATCATTTGATTAAGGGTTGATCATGATTCATCAAGGATTTCTCAAAATTCATCAAGATTCAAAAGTTGCTAAATTAGGGTTTTGCAGGAAAAGTCAACTCAACTTTGACCAAGCATAACTTTCTCATATTTTATGAGAAATGACCCATCCATAGATCATTGTGAAGATGATGTAATTCCCTACAATTCATCTTCATACCCAAAGATCAAAAAATGCACTCACAAGAAGTTATGAATTTGGACATTATAGGTCATTTTTTAAAATCAACAAAAACACCTTTTGTGCCAAAGCTTATAACTTGAGTATGGAATATCAAAATGAGATGAGACCGAAAGGGTTGGTTATAGGACATCTCAAGCTTTCTAAAAAGTCCAAGAACACTTCCAAAAGTTCAAAATTGAAGAAGTTATGCATTGTTGAAGTTGGACTTTTTTGCAAAATTGCCAAAAGTCAACTATCCCTAAAACTTCAAATTTTGTCAAATGGGCCCATTCTTTTCCACTTGATTTGAGTTTGCATTGTAGCCCACGTTCCCTATCCTCATCCATGTGCCTATATCTCATTTTTATTATTTAATTTGATTTTTATTTGAATTTATTCATTTTAAATCAAATAAAATCATATAAAATCCAAGGCATTGATAATTCATGATTCTTTGGTTGCTTTAGGCTTTGAATACAGCTCTTATGTGAATCAAATTCGAATCAAGGCTTGTATGCACAAAAATATCCAAATCAAATCAAATTTGAAAGGTTTTAATGGTGGAATCAAATCCAATTCATGTGCATTGATATGGAGAGATTTGGACCATGATTTTTACCCTAATGCAGTACACATTACATAAGGAAGCTAAACACACGAAAATAAGGGTTGGTAAGTGTTGGAAGAGGCAGAACAAGAATTGAAAAAATCACAAAAAATTGAGAGATCAAAATCAGGGTTAGAGGTAGTTTCAGGACGCGAGAGTGGTCTCAATCGATTCCTGACCATTCACACAAGCTAACTGGATCAAAACCACGCATCCTCAAGCCTCCAAACGCGTTGTAAGTCTCACGTAAACGACCCCTGTTCTTGAATTCGATTTGATTTGTTCTTGCATCATTTGAGAAAACTAATGGCATATTTGTGATCACGAGAGCATTTGCAAGCTTTTCATAATATTCAATTGCATTTATCTGGCTTATATGGAGAATCCCCATAGCTAGGGTTCTTCGTTTGCTTTTAGGGTTTTCTGTTTCAGGTAAAATTGAGACACGAGAAAAACATGGTTTTGATCAGGAGGCCATGACGAATTGAACCATGTTCTTGGAATGTATTTATATGGCCTGGAGAGGATTTTAGAATAGGGCTGCGCTTTTAGCTGCAGATTCAAATCCGTAGGTATTTTTTTTACAGGTTTGAGGACAGGGACGATGAGGTGTCCTCCGTCCATTGGCTATTTCAAATCTTGGCGCCCCTTTTTTATTTTTCTGACCAATTGATTTTGTTTTATTATATTATTATTCTTTTGCATTATTATAACAAACAAGGCAATGTGGCGTAGTGGCAAGCGTGTGAGCTATTCTCCTTCAGGACCTGGGTTCGGATCCCAGGTCCCCCACTTTCTCAATAATTTTTGTTTTCAGGTGATCACGTGCGTACGCTAGCTTGCAACCTATCATACTCCCTCATGATCCAAGCGCCAGATGGCCAAGGAGCCAGATCTGGTGGTCCACGTTGAAAGTCCACCATAGGCTAGGTCAATGCATGCATATGGGATCACAAAAAGTCAAAAAGGCCAGCACTAATGGGCCTACAGAATTGCTTCTCACACCCTCAAATCAGGCCCAACACTCCTCTCTCTTTTACTTATTTTGTTTTGTTTTATTAATTGTTTTATTTTATTTAATTAATTTTCTAACTAATCACAAAATTCTGTTTTTATTAAATAAAATCACAAAAAAAAAATTTTATTTCAATCAAATTTTAAACTTTTATTTTTCTTAATAAATTTATTAATTGATTAGGTTTTTAATCAGAGAAACTTTAATTTATTTTGTAAATAATTTTAATTAATTAGATTTAATTAGATATTAACCACTAATTTAATCATTTTTAATTTCTTTCCTAAATAATCAAAAACTCCAAAAAAAATTTTATTTTTTTTTCATTTAATTATTCTATTAACTTAATTTAGGCATTTAATTTAAGTTTAATTTCTTTTCCTTAAATAAAAACAACAAAAACCAAAAAAAGGATATTTTCTTTAACCAAAAGGGTCAAAACCCTAAAATTCACATTCGATTCAATTTCCCGCGCGCGTTATTTATTTTTATCCAATAATGTACTTGCTTCCGGATTGTAATAGTTAAATAGGACATTTAATTATTTTTACCGCTTTATTTTATTTTTCAAAAGGGTTTGTCTTTGGCGATGTAAATACCCGACGCCTTGTAATTTAAATTCCGCATCTTATTTCTGCAAATTATAATTGCTAGATGTTTGATAATAGGGTTTGCATGACAAGACTGAATGTTAATCTTAAAATCAAATTAGATCACCTTTAACATGTATAAAGATAAAAATAACTGAAAACGACACCCTCGCAAATGCGCACTCTTAGGGTACATCCCACTTGGTTGCCTTCGTACACGGTCATTGAGTATAGGTCGTTTTAGAGGTCGTCCTCTTGTCTAAAAGATCATAGTCGCCTCGAAACGGTTGCCTCGGATATTGTTGCCTCAAACAAATGATCTAAGATACTAGGGTTACCGCTAAGGCATCCTAACATTGCTTTGGTGACCGTATGTCCCGCATTCGAATTGACCCTCAAACTCCAACGACGGTGCTACCTACTCATTAATAGTTGGATAGCATTATCTAAAGGAAATTAGCATAGAACGATTCCTTTTTCGAGTAGGTAGATGGTTCTTAGATACTTTCTCTTTCAAAACAAAGCTCTTCACACTTACACTTTTTGAACAAAGTTTTCAAAACACTTCATTACACTCTTGAGGATAGAAGCAAGAGTTAAATCGAAGTTTTCAAAAAAAAACTTTTTTTTAAACCCACAAGCACAAAGAAAAAATTTTGAAAACAATTGAGCAAGTACCTAAGAGCCCGTGGATAACCACGGATAGAAAGGATGCTAATACCTTCCCTTTCTATAATCTACCCCCCGAACCCGAGAAATATCTCGAAAAAGGAATTTTTCTGTGCTTTTTCCTTTCCTTGTTGGATAAAATAAAATTCGGTGGTGACTCTTGCTTACTCCGGCATTTTGCAAATACAAAACGCAAAACGCAAACCAGCATTCCAAAAAACAGTCAGTTCTTCTCACCGTATCACAGAACTGGCGACTCTGCTAGGGAGAATTATAAGAAGTGGGGTGTACCTTAGGAATAGTTCATAATGTTTTCAATTGCTTGACTTGTATGCTTTATCTTTGTGGGTTGAATCGGAGTTACTATAGATCCTAACCCGGATCTGGGGGATACCCTTTAGGTAAGTAGCAATAAACTGTGAGGGAATTGTACAGCATAGACTGATACGGTTGAAGCAGTAGCTACGTTGGTGTGGCACTTTAGTATGTACCGATATCCCTCGTGGCGCAGCGAGGAGAATATGGGTCTGCTAAGGGGTCATTAAGCACCAACTGACCTTAGAACCTTTAATTGACCAACTTGGCCATAGAACAGTAGCAGTATGCTACACTTATTGAGACCAAACTCTCGCGATGATTCCGGCCGCAAGAAAAGGTTGCTAAACTGGAATTATGACCGATCGAGGGTTGTCAGTGATATTGAGATCCTCTAGAACCCGGTTACTATTTTAGGACAGGTTTGAACCAACTAAACTGAAAGAGGGTAATATCTAAACTCCTTGCCAGCCTGAAATCTAAGGGATATCTCTGTGACTTGTGTGCCCTTACCATGTTTTCTATTTATGGATACTTGCGGTGTGTTTCTATCATGACATCATGCATCATGACATTGCATGCATATTACATTGGACTAACCTATTTCAAAGACAGAGGGGATTCATCTTTGTTCTGTTTTATAGGTCATGGCACCTATGCGTAGAAACACTATTCGGATCAGCTTTGTCCAGATTCCTACTCAGCTTAAGGAATTGGTTGCAAAGATTCCAGATACTTCCTCTTTTATCAGAAGACATGGTCATCTCCTGGGTTTGGTCACCTTCAAGATGGATGAATAGATGATGAGTGTCTTAGTCCAGTTCTTTGATCCACTGTACCATTGCTTTACTTTTCCGGACTACCAGTTGGTCCCTACCTTGGAAGAGTTCTCTGATCTGCTTGGTATCTCTATTCTAGAGCAGACCATGTTTACAGGTTGGGAGAAAGTCATTAGGCCGAAAGAGATTGCTTCAGCCCTCCATCTGGGACAAAAGGCTTCTTGGCTAAGTTTTTGGTTGATCGGGCTAATCAGTTCTGGGACAGTCTAGACTTTCAGGCATTTGAAGACGTTCTGGCTCTTCTCATATATGGTTTGGTGTTGTTTCCTAACTCAGATTCTTTCATTGACGTGAATGCGGTGAAGATCTTCATTTCCCGTAATCCGGTACCCACTCTCTTGGGTGACATTTTGCACTCTCTTTATGCCCGTATTGCTCGTAAACGGGGAACCCTTATGTGTTGTGCACCATTGCTGGCGAGGTGGTTTATTTCTCACCTCCCCAAATCATTTTTGAAGAACAAGGAAGGCATGGGTTGGGCCTATAGGGTTATGTATCTCTCTCATAATGACATCATTTGGACTATCAAAGGCATGGAAGATGTGTCTATTATTGATCGCTGTGGGGAATACCCCAATGTTCCACTGCTAGGGATCAATGCGGGGATCACTTATAATTCGTGTTTGGCCTTACGTCAGTTTGGGCGAGCTAGGAGGGAAGGACCTCATGAGTTGCTAATGCCAAGTATTATCTTTGATTTCCAAAGGGATAGTGACGAGCAATGCCGCAGGTTCATACGAGCCTGGGATAGGGTGCACAGGTCTGATCCGCACGAGTTAGGTGTAAAGACTTCTCTTCCATTGGAACCATATCTCCGTTGGGTTCGTATACGTGCTCAAAAGCTGAGAATGCCATACGAAGCTGTCTTACCTGTGATTGTTGAAGTTACTGATGAAGAAGGGGTTCCTCCTACCATCCTCCACCCTTACATGCCTACTGACATTGAGGCATTAAAGAGGTCTTGGATGCAGCTAAGGGGAGAATGGGATACTTACAGAGAACAGTATCACGAGCAAGAGCGGAAGATCCTGAAGTTGACAAGGCAATTGGAGAATGAGCAGATCCTCAACGACTATGTTAGCACCAAAGGCAAACGACCATGGGAGCGCTGATGTCTTTTGATTATTTCTAGCTTTGATTTACTTTTTAGTTTCTCTTTTTGTAACGCCTTAAAGGCATTTGTTGAACATTTGAATTCAAAGTTTATCTAATAAAGGTGTGTTTCATTTTGGTTTACGAATTTGAGTCTCTAAAGTCTTTGAAATCATATCATGCGCATTTCATTCCATGCACCTCATAACAGGTACCCTTACAGGTTTTCTCATCTTCTTCGATCTTTATTTCAGCACATCATGTCTGCTGAAACATCAACTGATCAAGCTATCAAGGCTCTACAAGCTCAAAACGCTCAATTTCAGGAAATGTTCATGAATTTGGCTAAGGGTCGGCAAGATCTGAAGACCCTTATCTTGAAGGATAAGAAGAAGAAGAAGAAGAAGAAGAAGAAGAAGAAGAAGAAGAAGACAGTCCTTCTGAACATGGGTCACGGGTTTGGAAACAGGCTGTGAGATGAAGTCAATCTATCCCACTCATATGGAGGGGGAGAAAACCAAGAAGAAAGGAGGGTGCTAGCCCTGTGGTATCTGACCACGAGACTGACTTTAACAAAGACCAGTATCCTCCTGCTGAGGATAGATATAAACAGCTTGAAGACCGGTTAAGTTCCATGGAGATCCAGAAGGTCCCTAGGTTGGACTTTGGTGATCTAGGTTTGTCATCTGGGGTGGTGATCCCCCACAAATTTAAAGCACCAGCCTTTGCTAAATACGACGGGGTTTCTTGCCCAAAGCTGCACCTCCGTTCGTATGTTAGAAAAATTCAGCCATACACCACTGACAAGAACCTCTGGACCCACTTCTTTCAGGATAGTCTTTCAGGGGCTCAACTTGAATGGTTTTACCAGCTGGAAGGAGCTAGTATCCGTAATTGGGAAGACCTTGCTGCTGCTTTTTACAAGTAGTACCAATACAATGCGGACCTCACTCCCACGCGTACCTAACTCCAGGGTATGTTTATGGGTGTGAGTGAAGGTTTCAAAGACTATGCTCAGAAATGGAGGGACCTTGCTGGAAGAGTACAACCCCTACTGGCTGACAGGGAGTTAGTAGATATGTTTATGGGGACCTTGTCTGGTCCGTATTTCAACCATCTGATTGGAAGTTCATCGTCCGGGTTTACTGAGCTGATTATGACCGAGGAAAGAATTGAGGCTGGTATCAAGAGCGGTAAGATACAGAAGGGTGCTTCATTAAGCACCGAAAAGAAGCCTTTTAAGAAGGAGTCCAGTGATGTTTACAGTTCAAAAAGCCAGAATAGACCTGAATGCCGCCAAGCTGTTAATGTGGTTGTTATATCAAGACCAACTGTTGTCGCGCAATGCAACAATCATCCAAGGGCCGAGAGGCCGCGAAGACAATTCTCCTAGCTCAACATGAATTTATCCCAAATTTTGCCACAGTTATTGAAAACCAACTTGGTGATTCCGAAGGAGGCACCGAAGAATCCCAATACAACATCACCCATGTACAATCCGAACGCTCGTTGCGCTTTTCATTCTAATATCCCGGGGCATGATATGAATGATTGTTGGGTCTTGAAGAATAAGGTACAAGATTTGATTGACGCTAAGGAGATTGAGTTTGAAGCGCCAGGAAAGCCTAATGTCATAACGGCACCTATGCCCAAACATGACGCGGGAGTGAATGCTATTGGGGAAGATGATGATGAGGAGTTTGACATTGACAGCTGGATTTACCCAACAGCTGACGGTGGATTGAGCAATTAGACAGCAAAGGATTATATGCCAGTTTCTTATATTACCCAGTAATGAGACTTTTGTTTTGAATTTGTAACAGACAATTTTTAAACTTTACGGCCCGGTGTCTTACCTGAGGCACCGTGGCTTTGTTTGTGAAAGCTTTATGTATGTCATCTACATATATCATTAATAAAAGCATTGGACGTTTCTTGCATTTCAAATTTTGCGCTCCTTGTTTTTCTTTTTATATATTGCAAAACAGCTATTTTACACACACTCACATATACAGGTCTATATCCACTCTGGACCTCACTAGTAACGACTCTGCTATTGCCAGTTATGACTTCGAAAGTCCGATCAACTTAGCCGAAGACGAAGGTGAAGATGATTGCAAAGTGCCTGGAGAACTTGCTAGACTGCTACTTTAGGAAGAGAGGGCCATACAGCCGCATGAAGAGCCAGTGGAAACAGTGAATCTGGGTACAGAAGTAGACAAGAAAGAGGTCAAGGTCAGTGCAAATCTGGAGGCTAATGTTAAACAACGATTGATTCAGATGTTGTGTGACTATGTTGAGATCTTTGCCTGGTCTTATAAAGATATGCCTGGATTGGATACCGATATTATGGTTCACCGTTTTCCTACCAAGGAAGACTGTCCTCCAGTAAAACAGAAAGTCCACCGAATGCGCCCAGAGATGTCTGAGAAAATCAAGGATGAAGTTATGAAACAGTTTGACGCCGATTTTCTAGTAGTTACTTCTTACCCTCAGTGGGTGGCTAATGTGGTTCCTGTGCCGAAGAAGGATGGTAAGGTTTGAATGTGTGTCGACTATAGGGATCTGAACATGGCAAGCCCCAAGGATGACTTCCCTTTACCTCATATCGACGTTCTGGTTGACAACACCGCACAGCATAAGGTCTTCTCCTTTATGGATGGTTTCTCCGGTTACAATCAGATTAAAATGGATCCCAAAGATATGGAGAAGACAACCTTTGTTACTCAATGGGGTACATTTTGCTACAAGGTCATGCCTTTCGGATTGAAGAATGTTGGGGCAACGTATCAACGTGCCATGGTCTCTTTGTTCCATGACATGATCCATCATGAGATTGAGGTATACATCGACGAAATGATTGCAAGATCCCAGACTGAAGAAGAACATCTTGACCACCTTCAGAAGCTATTTGACAGGTTGAAGTTGTACAAGCTGAGGTTAAACCTGAACAAGTGCACCTTCGGGGTGAGATCTGGTAAGCTGTTGGGTTTCGTTGTAAGCGATAAAGGTATTCAGGTGGATCCTGCAAAAGTGAAGGCTATACAGGAAATGCCAGCTCCCCGAATAGAGAAAGAAGTCAGAGGCTTTCTGGAACGTTTGAAGTATATTTCCCGATTCATCTCACACCTGACTACTACTTGTGAGCCAATCTTCAAGTTACTGAAGAAAGATCAAGTGGTAAGATGGAATGATGAATGTCAGGCCACTTTCGAAAGGATCAAAGAGTATCTTCAAGAGCCACCCATTCTGATGCCTCCAGTTGAAGGGAGACCTTTGATCTTATACTTGACAGTACTCGACAATTTGATGGGGTGCGTGTTGGGGCAGCATGACGAGTCTGGCCAAAAAGAGCATGCTATTTATTACCTTAGCAAAAAGTTTATCGACTACGAGACCCGATACTCATTGCTTGAGAAAACTTTCTGCGCTTTAGCATGGGCTGCTCGCCAGTTGAGACAGTATATGCTGACTCACACTACTCTATTGATATCAAAGATGGATCCAATCAAGTATATCTTCGAAAAGCCTGCCTTGTCCGGAAGAATAGCAAGATGGCAGATGATCTTGACTGAGTATGACATCCAATATACAACCCAAAAGGCAATCAAGGGAAGTGTATTGGAAGATCATTTGGCACATCAGGCAGTGGACGATTACCAGTCTATGAACTTTGAATTCCCGGATGAGAACATTATGTTGGTAACTGACTGTGAGACACCTGGACCGGATGAAGGACCTGAGGAGGGATCCCGATGGTCTATGTACTTTGATGGAGCTTCAAACGCTTTGGGTAATGGCATTGGCACCATGATCATATCTCCTGAATACTCTCATACTCCGTTCACCGCCAGATTATGTTTCAACTGCACCAACAACATGGCAGAGTATGAAGCATGCATTATGGGTCTTCAAGCAGCAATTGACCTAAGGATTAGTTTCAAAGTGTTTTCGGAGATTTCGCTCTCGTGATCAGTCAGATCAAAGGCGAATGGGATACGAAACACCCAAATCTTATTCCTTACAAGGAGTATGTGTTGATGTTGCTTCCACATTTCGAGGAGATAGCCTTTGAACACTTCCCTAGAGAGGAGAATCAGTTGGCGGACGCGCTGGCTACGATGTCTTCTATGTTCAAAGTCAATTGGGATAATGAATCTCCCCGGATTACCATTGAAAGGTTGGACGAACCTGCACATTTCTGTGACATTGAGACTGAAGAGGTAGCAGATAAACCATGGTTTCATGAGGTAAAGAGGTATCTCGAAGCTCAGGAGTACCCCGAGGGTGCATCTGTTAATGATAAGAAGTTTCTGAGGAGGTTCGCGGTGAAATTCTTCATCATCAATGGCATTCTTTACAAGCGTAACCATGATTCAACCTTATTGCGATGTGTGGATAAAAACGAGGCAGAAAGGATCATGGCAGAGTTACATGAAGGTACTTTTGGAACTCATTCCAGTGGACACACCATGGCAAAGAAAATCCTTCGGGCAGGATATTTTTGGTCCATAATGGAAGCCGACTGTTATCAGCATTCTCGGACATGTCACAAGTGCCAAGTCTATGCTGACAAGGTGCATATACCTCCAGTTCCTCTGAACGTCTTGACAGCTCTGTGGCCTTTTGCAATGTGGGGCATTGACATGATCGGCGAGATCAGACCTACGGTGTCTAACGGGCATCGTTTCATCCTGGTAGCTATTGATTACTTCACAAAGTGGGTTGAAGCAGCTTCCTTTTCTACAGTAACCAAGAACATCGTGGCACGGTTCATTCGGCATAATCTGATCTGTCGATATGGTGTACCAGAAAGGATCATTACGGACAATGGTACAAATCTCAATAATAAGATGATCACCGAGCTCTACAAGCAGTTCAAGATACAGCATCACAACTCTTCTCCCTACCGGCCGAAGATGAATGGGGTTGTGGAAGCGGCTAATAAGAATATTAAGAAGATTGTGCAGAAGATGATGGTGACATACAAAGACTGGCACGAGATGTTACCGTTTTCTCTTCATGGGTACCGTACCTCAGCGCGGACGTCAACAGGGGAAACACCCTATTCCTTGGTATATGGCATGGAAGATGTCTTACCCATTGAAATTCAGATACCCTCTCTTCGGATTATGAAGGATGCAGGTTTGAGCAAAGATGACTGGATTCAGACCCGGCTTGATCAGCTGAACTTAATCGACGAAAAGAGACTTACTACTATTTGTCATGGTCAGACGTATCAAAAGTGGATGATCAGGGCATTTAACAAGAAAGTCAGAAGACAAGAGTATCAAGTTGGAGATCTAGTGATCAAGCGCATCATACTACCTCAAGGTGATCCTAGGGGCAAATGGACCCCTACTTACGAAGGGCCATTTGTGGTTAAGAACATTTTCTTAGGAGGAGCTATGATTCTAACCACCATGGATGGTGACGACCTTCCTCACCCTGTCAATGCAGACATAGTGAAAAAATACTACGCATGATCAAAGACCCGCTAGGTTGACTGGCCTAGGAAAAAATAAGGGCTTCCTGGCGAACCAAAAGGGTTTAGGCAAAAATAAGGGATGAAAATGAAAAAATTGTACACCCGGCAAGTCGAAAACCTGAAAAGGAGGCTTGGGCAAAAATGGGTATCCTGGTGGACTGAAAACCCAAAAGGGCGGTCCAGGAAAAAATTAGGGATCAAAGCGTAACACTACGTCTCATTGGATCACCTAGAAACCGGACTTCGGTATCAACTATCAAGCTTAGACGGCACTAATCAATCTAATCTACCTTCAACCAAGTAGCAAAGTGATGAGATGCTCGAGGACATAAAGGCAATAGCAGAGTTGGAACCCAGTGGGATTATTCACATAGCTGTTTTGTTTAATTTTTCACAAATTGTGTAAATTCTATTATTCAGCGGCGTTCTCTTACTAGGACGTCAGCCTCTTGTACAAAAACGCCTATTTACAGGCCAAAACTTCAAAGTCAATACAACTCATTTTCAGAGAAATTTCAAACTATTTTTCCTTTATCTGTTTTGTTTTGCAAAGAACGTTCAATGTTCATTTTTGATATATGCATTTGACATTAATTGCTGCTCATAAATATTTACATACGAAACAAAGGATCATTACTTGTAATATCAGAAACATGGGCAATAAGAATTGTCCAAGCTTCACAGTTGCTCTGTCCACCAGGTACAAAAGTAGATTCAGCTGAAATACTTCCACTCCCCGCAGAGTAAGAGAAGACAGTAATGATAGCTCTCCCCAGCTGAGACTTGCAACTGTAAATGAATCAGTAATATTCTCCCCAAATAGAGTTTATCTACCAGCAGCACCGAAAGGTCCTAATATTCCCCAGCGGAGTATAAGAATATTCCCCGGCAGAATACAAAAATATCCCAAGCGCAGTCTGAAAAAGCTTCCCTAGTGGAGTTTGGAGAATCATCCCTGGTAGACTTTGGAGGATTATCCCCAGTAGAGCCTAAAAGATTATCCCCAGTGAAGTCACCATTAGAAAATCATCCCCGACGGAGTTCTTTCCTTTCACAAACAGGAATTCAATCCTCAACAGGATTCAGTATCACCAGCAACGGTAATTCATCCCCAGCGGAATTTATCAGTGGAATCCTCTACAGAGCACCTCTTCCCCACAGAGACATTTCCTCGTCAGTTTATTCCCAAGCGAAGATATCCTCTCCTGTAGGTTTATTCTCACAGTCATCTTCATTCGCTATCCCCAGTGGAAACAAATAATTCAACTCTTTTCTCTAACAGATATCCGGGATTTATTTTCCCCAGCTGAAAACATTACATTGCCATACATCATGACACATGCATATACGCATCATACAACACAATCTCATTTATTTTGAGAACATAATTGCTTGATACATATCATGCATTACATACAACTAATCTTTACCTTTCAGGAAGGATACGGTTAAATTCTCACAAAATTCAAAGGTTTTGAAGCTTTGATCTCAGTCAAATTACTGACCGGTTCTTAAATCTCAACAGAATTATCCTCAGTTGAATTACAGATAAGGTTCTAAATCTCGACAAGTTCCTCCGTCGAATTACAGACGAGTTCCTAAATCTCAGCAGAGTTTTCTCAGTTGAATTATGGGAAAGTTCTTAAATCTTGATGAAGATGTTTCCCTCCAGTCGAATTACTGGCCGGTTCTTAAATCTCAACCGAATTATCCTCAGTTGAATTACAGATAAGGTTCTAAATCTCGACAAGTTCCTCCGTCGAATTACAGACGAGTTTCTAAATCTCAGCAGAGTTTTCTCAGTTGAATTACGGGCGAGTTCTTAAATCTCGATGAAGATGTTTCCCTCTAGTCGAACTACTGACCAGTTCTTAAATCTCAATAGAATTATCCTCAGTTGAATTACAGATAAGGTCCTAAATCTCGATAATTTCCTCCGTCGAATTACAGACAACTCCTAAATCTCAGCAGAGTTTTCTCAGTTGAATTACGGGCAAGTTCTTAAATCTCGATGAAGATGTTTTCCCCCCAGTTGAATTACGAACAAGTTCTTAAAACTCAACAGAGATGTTCTCTTAGTTGAAGTACAAGCAAGTTCCTAAATCTCAACAAAGATCAGACTTCCCCAGCGGAATCTTCCTCAATAGCAGGTATGCAAGCTCTCGCTAAGGAATCTCTTATGCGATCGACACTCCTCCAAATTGCATTTGTAAGCCCATTCCCGACATCGCAAGGCTGATACCACTTCATGCGAGTGCAAATTTCTAGGCACTCTAGTGTTCAATCACCTTCCACCTTCAGATCACGAAAGGCATGAAAGCCAATCTACATCCTCAGGTTTAAGAAGATTGAACAGGGGCAGCTGTTGTACCCCAAAATTTTCCCTCTCATATTTCTTAAAACATTGCAAGAAAAATCTTCAAGTGGCTCAAGGTTGCTCAAGGATTGGTCAGACAAGCTATCTCCTAAGGCAGTCTACCCCAAATTAGGGTTTTGTGTTGTATCAAGATCCTTGAGTACAAATGACCTAAAATTCTCCCAAATGTCCTAATATATTCTCAAGGTCATCCATGTCAAGTTTCAAGCCTTGCATAGGAAGTTTGCTCAGTCAATTGCTCAAAGGTCCAAAAGTCGACTGTGTTAGGGCAAAAGTCAACTGTGACCTACAAACAGTCAAACTTCAAGATTTTTTATCAACATTCTCATTTTGAAGTATATTTCATCATTTGATAAAGGGTTGATCATTATTCATCAAGGATTGCTCAAAATTCATCAAGATTCAAAAGTTGCTAAATTAGGGTTTTGTAGGAAAAGTCAACTCAACTTTGACCAAGCATAACTTTTTCATACTTTATGATAAATGACTCATCCAAAGCTCATTATGAAGAGGATGCAATTCCCCACAATCCATCTTCATACCCCAAGATCAAAAAATGCACTCACAAGAAGTTATGAATTTGGACATTATAGATCATTTTTTAAAATCAACAAAAACACCTTTTGTGCCAAAGCTTATAACTTGAGCATGGAATATCAAAATGAAATTAGACCAAAAGGGTTGGTTATAGGACATCTCAAGCTTTCTAAAAAGTCCAAGAACACTTCCAATAGTTCAAAATTGAAGAAGTAATGCATTGTTGAAGTTGGACTTTTTTGCAAAATTGCCAAAAGTCAACTATCCCTAAAACTTCAAATTTTGTCAAATGGGCCCATTCTTTTCCACTTGATTTGAGTTTGCATTGTAGCCCACGTGCCCTATCCTCATCCATGTGCCTATATCTCATTTTTATTATTTAATTTTATTTTTATTTGAATTTATTCATTTTAAATCTAATAAAATCATATAAAATCCAAGGCATTGATAATTCATGATTCTTTGGTTGCTTTAGGCTTTGAATACAACTCTTATGTGAATCAAATTCGAATAAAGGCTTGTATTCACAAAAATATCCAAATCAAATCAAATTTGGAAGGTTTTAATGGTGGAATCAAATCCAATTCATGTGCATTGATATGGAGAGATTTGGACCATGATTCTTACCCTAATGCAGTACACATTACATAAGGAATCTAAACACACGAAAATAAGGGTTGGCAAGTGTTGGAAGAGGCAGAACAAGAATTGAAAAAATCACAAAAAAGTGAGAGATCAAAATCAGGGTTAGAGGCAGTTTCAGGACGCGAGAGTGGTCTCAATCGATTCCTGACCATTCACACAAGCTAACTGGATCAAAACCACGCATCCTCAAGCCTCCAAACGCGTTGTAAGTCTCACGTAAACGACCCATGTTCTTGAATTCGATTTGATTTGTTCTTGCATCATTTGAGAAAACTAATGGCATATTTGTGATCACAAGAGCATTTGCAAGCTTTTCATAATATTTAATTTCATTTATCTGGCTTATATGGAGAATCACCATAGCTAGGGTTCTTCGTTTGCTTTTAGGGTTTTCTGTTTCAGGTAAAATTGAGACACAAGAAGAACATGGTTTTGATCAGGAGGCCATGACGAATTGAACCATGTTCTTGGAATGTATTTACATGGCCTGGAGAGGATTTTAGAATAGGGCTGCGCTTTTAGCTGCGGATTCAAATCCGCATGTATTTTTTTTACAGGTTTGAGGACTGGGACGATGAGGTGTCCTCTGTCCATTGGCTATTTCAAATCTTGGCACCCCTTTTTTATTTTTCTGACCAATTGATTTTGTTTTATTATATTATTATTCTTTTGCATTATTATAACAAACATGGCAATGTGGCATAGTGGCAAGCGTGTGAGGTATTCTCCTTCAGGACCTGGGTTCGGATCCCAGGTCCCCCACTTTCTCAATAATTTTTGTTTTTAGGTGATCACGTGCGTACGCTAGCTTGCAACCTATCATACTCCCTCATGATCCAAGCGTCAGATGGCCAAGGAGCCAGATCTGGTGGTCCACGTTGAAAGTCCACCATAGGCCAGGTCAATGCATGTATATGGGATCACAAAAAGTCAAAAAGGCCAGCACTAATGGGCCTACAGAATTGCTTCTCACACCCTCAAATCAGGCCCAACACTCCTCTCTCTTTTACTTATTTTGTTTTGTTTTATTAATTGTTTTATTTTATTTAATTAATTTTCTAACCAATCACAAAATTCTGTTTTTATTAAATAAAATCACAAAAAAATATTTTTATTTCAATCAAATTTTAAACTTTTATTTTTCTTAATAAATTTATTAATTGATTAGGTTTTTAATTAGAGAAACTTTAATTTATTTTGTAAATAATTTTAATTAATTAGATTTAATTAGATATTAACCACTAATTTAATCATTTTTAATTTCTTTCCTAAATAATCAAAAACTCCAAAAAAAAATTATTTTTTTTCATTTAATTAATCTATTAACTTAATTTAGGCATTTAATTTAATTTTAATTTCTTTTCCTTAAATAAAAACAACAAAAACCAAAAAAAGGATATTTTCTTTAACCAAAAGGGTCAAAACCCTAAAATTCGTATTCGATTCGATTTCCCGCGTGCGTTATTTATTTTTATCCAATAATGTACTTGCTTCCGGATTGTAATAGTTAAATAGGATGTTTAATTATTTTTACCGCTTTATTTTATTTTTCAAAAGGGTTTGTCTTTGGCGATGTAAATACCCGACGCCTTGTAATTTAAATTCCGCAAATTATAATTGCTAGATGTTTGATAATAGGGTTTGCATGACAAGACTGAATGTTAATCTTAAAATCAAATTAGATCACCTTTAACATGTATAAAGATAAAAATAACTGAAAACGACACACTCGCACATGCGCACTCTTAGGGTACACCCCACTTGGTTGCCTTCGTACACGGTCATTGAGTATAGGTCGTTTTAGAGGTCGTCCTCTTGTCTAAAAGATCATAGTCGCCTCGAAATGGTTGCCTCGGATATTTTTGCCTCAAACAAATGATCTAAGATACTAGGGTTACCGCTAAGGCGTCCTAACATTGCTTTGGTGACCGTATGTCCCGCATTCAAATTGACCCTCAAACTCCAACGACGGTGCTACCTACTCATTAATAGTGGGATAGAATTGTCTAAAGGAAATTAGCATAGAACGATTCCTTTTTCGAGTAGGTAGATGGTTCTTAGATACTTGCTCTTTCAAAACAAAACTCTTCACACTTACACTTTTCGAACAAAGTTTTCAAAACACTTCATTACACTCTTGAGGACAGAAGCAAGAGTTAAATCAAAGTTTTCAAACAAAAACTTTTTTTAAACCCACAAGCACAAAGAAAATATTTTGAAAACAATTGAGCAAGTACCTAAGAGCCCGTGGATAACCACGGATAGAAAGGGTGCTAATACCTTCCCTTTCTATAATCTACCCCCTGAACCCGAGAAATATCTCGAAAAAGTAATTTTTCTGTGCTTTTTCCTTTCCTTGTTGGATAAAATAAAATTCAGTGGCGACTCTTGCTTACCGCGACATTTTGCGAATACAAAACGCAAAACGCAAACCAGCATTCCAAAAAACAGTCAGTTCTTCCCACCGTATCACAGAACTGGCGACTCTGCTGGGGAGAATTATAAGAAGTGGGGTGTACCTTAGGAATAGTTCATAATGTTTTCAATTGCTTGACTTGTATGCTTTATCTTTGTGGGTTGAATCGGAGTTACTATAGATTCTAACTCGGATCTGGGGGATACCCTTTAGGTAAGTAGCAATAAACTGTGAGGGAACTGTACGGCGTAGACCGATATGGTTGAAGCAGTAGCTACATTGGTGTGGCACTTTAGTATGTACCGATATCCCTCGTGGCGCAGCGAGGAGAATATGGGTCTGCTAAGGGGTCATTAATCACCAACTGACCTTAGAACCTTTAATTGACCAACTTGGCCATAGAACAGTAGCAGTATGCTACACTCATTGAGACCAAACTCTCGTGATGATTTCGGCCTCAAGAAAAGGTTTCTAAACTGGAATTATGATCGATCGAGGGTGGTCAGTGATGACACACAAATATGTGATATTTCTGGCTTGATATACACCAAATATTTCTCATACTTTAGTTTAAATTAAATTATTTTATAAGTATTATGCAGGTATTTTTCTATTTTTGCAGATATGCATTGAGCCGAACACTTTTGAAGAAATGAAGAAAAAAGGGTGCAAAAAGTAGTAAAAGAGCCTAAGGAGAAGAAAACAGCCCAAAAGCCCACTACAAGTGTGAGCACGTGGCCCACATGTAAGCAAGCCCTGACGACCGTCAAGAGGACGTGACGAACGTCACGCTCCATGAAGACCAAGTGACTATCGTCACTTGCGTGTGACGAACGTCACAGCCTACCACCCCATGTTCTCCTCATCCAACGGACAAGCATAATCCAACGAGTTCCTACATTCTCTCACCCACTCAGTCAAAAGAGCAACGAACGTGACAATTAAATAGCCTATTATTTCTCAAGAAAGGAAGTGAACCGTTCCTACATTTTCGTGAGCAAGGAATCAAGCAAGCACTATAAATAGAGCCTGAGACCACAGTAGAAAGGGTTCTGCTTTTTGGCGAGAAAGTTTAGAGATTATTTTCAGCAGAATATTATTTTCAGCATTATTTTCTTTTCAACTTTATTTTCTTTTCCCAGTTATTTCTTTCCAGCATTATATTTTCAGCATTATTTTCTTTTCCCAATTATTTCTTTCCAGCATTATACTTTCAGCATTATTTTCTTCTGTACGGTTAAATATATTCTCCGATCGAAGCAAAGCCTATAATTTGTGCAGGAGTGCTTCTGTCTTCAGAGTTATTACCAGGTTTATGTTTACAAATTCTTATTGCTTATTAATAATATAATTATGTTTATTTGTGTTTATTCTTTATATTATTCTGCAATTTGGTTTAATATTATGTCAGGCTAGAAATCCTATACCGGTATGTAAAGTCAATTAACCGAGGGAACGAGTAACTTAGTCGGGACTATTTTTACTATGAAACTTTCTTTTCTGGCCTAAGTTACTATTTTTCAAATCATTAAATTGTTTTGTTACGGAAGTAAAAAACAGATAGAGGTTAGGGTCAACAAAGCGGATGTTTGAGATCTTTTAACTGGACAGTAGTAATTAGGCATTGGCTTAAAATACAGCGGAAGCACTTTAAAGTTAATTAAGATTTTGTTTAGTTTCCAAAAAGTGTTTTTAACTCCTGCGGGATGGCGGAAGCGTATGTTAGGACTTAACTGCATAGCCTAGATCAATAAAACGACAGTGTGAGACGAGGGTTTTTAAACTAGATAAGTTTTACTAAAAACTGTTTTGAAAATATAAAGACGCCCGACAGGTCGCTAGTTCCTGAGGTAATACTGTTGCATACTGGTAATTTAGCTCATTGATTATTAAAATACAACTTAATTTAGTGATTAGTTTCCCTACAACCCAAATCAAATATTCATTAGCTTTAGATTTACATAGTAACAAAGAAAATGGTAGATCGATTCATCAGTCTCTGTGGTTCGATATCTTTTAAAACTACTCGACAAGACTGTGCACTTGCAGTCTGAATCATTGGATACATAAGTACAAATCCCACAATCAAGTTTTTGGCGCCGTTGCCGGGGACTGATTTAAGTCGATATCGCTACTCTTTTGTTACGCAGTAGAGACTAGAGCGAAAACTTCTCTCTTTCTTTTCTATCTCTATTTCTTTTCTTATCTTCTCTAATTTTGTATGCCAAACACTCGTTCGCAAGACGAGCCGTTATACATACAAATCAATGATATCGAGCGTTATCTCTGACTTAGACGCCGCATTCAAGAGTATCATCTCTTGCATAACACTCAACCTCATCAATCACTCGAACCTCCTATTTCTCCTCCAACCGAAGAAATGGCTGCAAATCCTGCTCCGCGCCCACTCAAATCCTATGCCATACCCTCACAAGATGAACCACATAACAGCATTGCTGCCCCTCCGATCGAGGCTAACAACTTTGAACTTAAACCCTCTTTGTTATCTGCTGTGCAACAAAACCAGTTCTCTGGTGGGTCGATGGAAGACCTTAATCTTCATTTATCAATATTTCTACAGTACGCAGATACAATCAAGAACAATGGGGTCAGTCAAGAAGCAATAAGACTTCGTCTCTTCCCTTTCTCTCTAAGAGACAGAGCAAGAGCTTGGCTCCAATCTCTACCCACAAACTCGGTCACTACATGGGACGAGCTGAAGAAAGTTTTTCTTGCGAGATATTTTCCACCAAGCAAAATAGCTATGCTAAGATCTCAGATAAGCGATTTTAGACAAAAGGAGAACGAATCCCTTTTCGATGCTTGGGAAAGATACAAAGATTTGATGAGACTATGCCCACATCATGTCCTGGAAGAATGGTTGATTATCCATACCTTCTATAATGGTCTCCTCTACAATACAAGATTAACAATAGACGCTGCCGCAGGTGGTGCACTTATGGACAAATCCTACACCGCTGCCTATGCTCTAATTGAAAGTATGGCCCAAAACCACTATCAGTGGGGAAGTGAAAGAGGACACGCAGACAAAGGTACTATAGAGAAAGCACCGACAAAAGGAGGAATGTATGAGATAAGCGACCTAGACAGTGTCCACGCTAAGGTAGATGCCCTCACCCTAAAGATTGATAATTTGACCGCAATACCTCCAGCCACCGTGGCTGCTATAACTCCCAATTGTGAAATATGCGGAGTACCTGGACATCTAGTCACAGAATGTAAGATCTTGGCAGGAACTCCAGCTGACCAAGTGAATTATGCTCAAGGAAACCTTTACTCAAACACGTACAACCCTGGATGGAAAAATCACCCAAATTTCTCATATAAAAACCCCAATGTGTTGTATGCTCCAAACCAAGCACCTGTTGTACCACCCGGATATCAGAAAGCTCTTGCAAATGCTCCTAGTGCACCTAAAAAATCAAACTTAGAACTGATGATGGAGAACTTCATAGCTACTCAAGCGCAAACAAATAAAGACGTCCAAAATCAAAACATACACACTAATGAGCAGATAAAACAATTAGCAAACAAAATAGATGCTTTGGCCACCCACAATAAAATGTTAGAAACCCAAATATCCCAAGTGGCTCAACAACAAGCACCTACAGCCGCACCGGCTGATACATTTCCCAGTCAACCACAACCTAACCCAAAGGGGCATGCTCATGCCATCATATTAAGGAGTGGAACCGAGTTAGATGGACCGCCTGACCCAAGACTATCAAATCAAAGTATGTATCAAAAGGCCGAAACGTCAACTGAGAAGGAGAATCAACCAGAGAAACCAGAGGTAGACGAAGAAGATAAAGGAGGAGAGGCCAAATAAAAAGAAAAACCTTATGTGCCTCCACCGCCTTATAAACCCCAAATCCCTTTTCCTGGTAGATTAGCCAAACCCAAGAATGTAGGGCAATTTAAAAAATTCGTAGAACTTCTGAAATAGCTCAATATAACAATTCCTTTCACAGAAGCTATAACTCAAATGCCCTCCTATGCCAAATTCCTCAAGGAAATCTTATCTAACAAGAAAAATCTAGAAGATAACGAAACGGTAACACTTACAGCAGAATGTAGCGCGATTATCCAGAACAAGATGCTTCCTAAACTGAAAGACCCCGGAAGTTTCTCTATACCATGCCATATAGGGAAGTTTGTCATAGACAAATCCCTATGTGATCTAGGCGCTAGTATTAGCGTTATGCCTCTATCCATATGCAACAAACTGGAAATGGGTGAACTAAGACTGACAAAGATGTCAGTTCAATTAGCGGATCGCTCCGTCAAATACCCAGTAGGAATCTTAGAAAATGTTCCCGTACGAATAGGTCAATTCTACATCCCTACAGATTTCATAATCATGGATATAAGAGAAGACGAAAGCACACCTATCATCTTAGGAAGACCATTCTTAGCCACAGTCGGAGCTATCATAGATATAAAAAAGGGCAAACTAACCTTTGAAGTAGGTGAAGAGAAAGTCGAATTTATTCTAACACAATTCTTACAAGTGCCCGCCATAGATGACACATGTTATCTGGTGGACATCGTGGACGAATGCATAAGAGAAATTGAATGGGAACCAATACCTTGTTCCGAAACCATGAAGATTCCCACATCTCTTATATTCGAAGATGACAAATGGTGTCCTGAATACCGAGACGATAATCTGAGTGAATGCTTAGCTCTGACACCCGATCACATGCCTTGTCCAAGAAAACCGGCATTGGATCTTAAGCCATTACCTAAGACCCTCAGATATGAATTCCTTGACACCGAGTTAAAGCGACCTGTAATTGTCAACGCGGACTTAGGACAACAAGAAACAGACAAATTATTACAAGTCTTAAGAAAATATCCCTCCGCCTTAGGATACAACATTACAGATCTCAAAGGAATAAGCCCCTCCATATGCATGCATCGTATTATGCTGGAGAACGACTGCAAATCTTCTAGAGAACATCAGCGACGAATTAACCCAATACGGAGTACCATAGTTAAAGATGAAGTTAAAAAAATTTTGAACGCTGGAATCATATACCCCATCTCCGATAGTCAATGGGTAAGCCCAGTCCACTGTGTACCAAAGAAAGGTGGTATAACGGTAACAACAAACAAAGCAGGCGAAGCTGTAGCGGAACAAACTATAAGTGGAGCTAGAATGTGTATTGACTATAGGAAGCTAAACAAGGCCACTCGAAAGGACCATTTCCCTCTACCATTCATTGATCAAATGCTTGAACGACTAGCTAAGCACTCACATTACTGTTATCTAGACGGTTACTCCGGATTCTTTCAAATCCCTATTCACCCCGATGACCAAGAGAAAACAACATTCACATGTCCTTATGGAACTTTCGCCTACCGACGAATGCCGTTTGGATTATGCAATGCTCCCGCCACGTTTCAGAGATGCATGATGGAAATCTTTACTGATTTCATAGACAACATTATGGAGGTCTTTATGGACGACTTCTCTGTATGTGGAGAGAGTTTTGAAGATTGTTTGGTGAATTTGGAGAAAGTTTTGGAGAGATGCGTAAAAGTTAACCTCGTTCTGAATTGGGAAAAGTGCCACTTTATGGTCAAACAAGGAATCGTACTAGGACACGTTGTGTCTGAAAAGGGGATTGAAGTCAATAAAGCTAAGATCGAAGTCATAGAAAACTTGCAACCCCCTAAATCAGTAAGAGAAATATGCAGTTTCTTAGGATACGCCGGTTTCTACCAACGATTCATGAAAGATTTCTCGCAAATATCAAAACCTCTAACCACCCTCCTTATGAAAGACGTTGAATTTGATTTTGATGACAAATGCCTAAAAGCATTTAACCAACTTAAAACAGCTCTTGTATCCGCACCAATCACGCAACCACCCGATTGGAGACTTCCATTTGAAATCATACGTGATGCAAGTGATTACGCCGTAGGTGCAGTCCTGGGACAACGAAGAGATAAGAAGCTTCATGCGATATATTATGCTAGTAGAACCTTGGACCCTGCACAGATGAATTATGCAACAACGGAAAAAGAACTTTTAGCCGTAGTCTTCGCACTAGACAAATTTCGCTCCTACCTCATAGGCACAAAAATAATCATCTATACAGACCACGCAGCTATTAGATATCTCTTAACCAAGCAAGACTCAAAGCCGGGACTTTTGAGATGGATTCTGCTTCTACAAGAGTTCGATCTAGAAATTAAAGACAAAAAAGGTACCAAAAACGTAGTAGCTGACCATTTATCTCGAATGGAACAGCTGACACCAGAAGAAGTACCTATTAACGATGACTTCCCGTATGAATGTCTGATGGCTCAGATGGACTTAGGTGAAGCCAAAAAAGAACCACCTGAATCAAATCCAAATCAACTGCTCTTAGGACTTGACACACAAGCTGCTAACAGCGATTCACGAGAAAGCCAAGACCAAATAAATAATGCTATACAAGAAGCCGTGGTCTCTATCCAAACCATACCATGGTATGCGGACATAGCAAATTACTTAGCTGCCAAAATCCTACCCCCTGATATGACTTATCAACAGAAGAAGAAATTCTTTCACGATTTGAAACATTACTTTTGGGATGAACCTTTATTATTTAAGAGGAGTGCAGACGGTATTTTCCGAAGATGCGTCCCGGAAAATGAAATAGAAAGCATTATTTCTCATTGTCATGATGCCCCTTACGGAGGTCATGCAAACACATCAAAGACATGTGCCAAAATTTTGCAGTCTGGATTCTACTGTCCAAATTTGTGGAAAGATGTGCACACCGCCATCCTAAACTGCGACCGATGCCAACGCACCGGAAATATCTCCAGACGCGATGAGATGCCTCAGACTGGCATCCTACAAGTGGAAGTCTTTGATGTATGGGGAATCGACTTCATGGGACCATTTCCATCCTCCTTCGGAAACAAATATATACTCGTGGCTGTAGATTACATTTCGAAATGGATTGAAGCAATAGCTTCTCCAACAAATGATACTAGAGTCGTGATTAAACTCTTCAAAACCATTATATTCCCAAGGTTTGGTGTACCCAAACAAGTTATTAGCTACGGTGGCTCCCACTCCATATCACGAATCTTTGATAAACTCCTAACCAAATATGGGGTGAGGCACCGCGTCGCAACACCATACCACCCCCAAACAAGCGGACAGGTGGAAGTCTCAAATCGAGAAATAAAACAAATACTGGAAAAAACTGTTGCCACTTCAAGAAAGGATTGGTCAGCTAAGTTACCTGACGCATTATGGGCCTACTGAATGGCATTCAAGACACCGATAGGTACAACTCCCTTTAAACTCATATATGGAAAATCATGCCACCTGCCAGTGGAAATTGAACACAAAGCTTACTGGGTAATTAAAACTTTAAACCTAAGCTACACTACGACAGGAGAGAAAAGGATCCTCGACATAAACGAATTAGAAGAACTAAGATTAGATGCATATGAAAATGCAAGGATCTACAAAGAAAGGACGAAAAAATGGCATGATAAACGTATCTCAAGGAAAGAATTCAATGAAGGAGATGTAGTACTCCTATTCAACTCTCGTCTGAAACTGTTCCCTGGAAAACTCCGCTCACGATGGTCTGGACCATTTGAAGTAACCAAAGTTTTCCCCAGTGGTGCCATAGAAATCAAAGGAAAATCCATGAATCCATTCTTAGTAAACGGCCAACGCCTAAAGCATTATTACAGCGTCAAAAATAAGGATTTCACCGCGAGCTTAACGCTATTAGAGCTACCGCACCAATTTGAAAACTAATTCACGTCTAACAACAAATGTCAAGCTAACGACATTAAACAAGCGTTGTGTGGGAGGCAACCCACAATTTTTTATTTTATTTATTATCTCTCAAATATATTTATCTTTTATTTCTATTTTTATTTTTATTCTCATTTCTGCATTCTGATTTTTACTTCCCGATTTTTTCCTTTTCTTTCTTTCTCCCACAACATATTTTACTTATTTGCATTTTTCTTTTCCAAATTTTAGTACCGATTCACAGGAACCTACAAGCTAAAATTCATGGATACTATTATTTTTGCCTCGGAGACTCAGCAGAGATGATATGAGATTCTGGCTCAGCGCCAGATGAGTATGACCACATATGTGCATGATCCTACCCTGACAGCCTTAGGAATCAGGGAAAGTGTTTATTTCATGTTTAACCAGATATGATGGGAAGGGTTCCTAGCCCATAAACACCCTACACACCAACGCCTCACCTTGGAGTTCTTGAGCTCCCTCATTTATAAACCCACACGAGGCTTAGGGCGTAGTAGAGGTCAGATGTCCTTTAGATTGTTCGGTTTCACCCACCAGTTTACAGTTTGCAGTCTAGCTCAGCTGCTAGGATTCCCTAGCTCTTTAGACGCCCACATGGAGACCCAGGTGGATGAGTACCTCAACTTTGAGCTTAATCACTTTTGGAGAGACATATCAGGCCAATATCCCGAGGACCCCGACCACCTTGATGCCACTGAGATTCATAACCCTGCTATTAGGTATTTATATCACATTTTAGCTTTCACATTTTTCGGAAAACCTATTAATCAACTCTCGGTTTCTAGGGATGAGTTATTCATCATTTACTGTGCTTTTCAGACCAGACCAGTCATTGGCGCATCATTCATGATAGCCAACATGTCAGATATAGCTCAGTGTACCCATGGCCCCATTTGTGTCGGCGGGCTAGTCACTATGATAGCCGAGGCCCTATCCCTACGGTCATCTCTGTCGCGCCTTACACCGTACGCCAGATATTATACCATGGACATCCCTTTTTTCTTTAACATTTCTTTGATAGGTAACCTCAGCCCACCTCACTTTCAGCTGCTTGTCCAACGTAACCCTGTCTATTGCTTCAAATTGCCTAGCCCCGAGCATACCAGTGTCTATACCAAGACAAATTGGCTATATCCCCTAGAGAAGACAGACGAACACGAACCTGAGAGGGAGGAGAGCGACCCATCTACACCTACAGGTTACCACGATTATACACCTTTGGATTACCCTACACTACCCCTTGTTACCACAGCTGATGACATACCCATGCCTGATCATGCACATACGATCAAGACTCTGCAGACAGATGTTACCACACTCCGGGGAGAGCTCGACACTGTTAAAGAAAATGTCAGCACACTTCGGCGTGACTTCTTTCACTTCATTGACGTCGTCACGGAGCAGTTTGACCACATTTATCAACATCTGCACGCTTCTGCACCACCTCCCGGAGGCCCTCATGCTTGATAGTTTTTCTGTACCGCCCCAGTGAGGACACTGTTTGTTCTTAGTATGGGGGGTTTTTCATTGTTTTTAATTATTATTATTCTCAAACTCATTATGGTTTTAATTATTTTCGAATTATGGTTTTAATTATTTTCGAATAATATATTACTTTTCGGTCCTAAAAATTTTATTCATATCCATTTTATTTATTTCTATTCACAAAGCATGCATTCATTTTTTGCGATTTCGGTTATTATTTTAATTTGTTCTTAATTTCTATTATCATGTTTTATTTTATTTTTGTTACCATCTTTATTTGCTTCTTATTTACCATATCATTTTTCCAACTATACAATATGCTACTAATCCCTTGCAATACACTTCTCAAAATTGAAATTAATTAATTACTTTAGTGGAGCACGCGTTCAAAGCAGTCAAAGACCAACATGAGCTGACCCTGACGAACGTCAGAGTGCATGTGACGAACGTCAGGGAGTATCTTTGACTCTGACGAGCGTCAGAGAGAACGTGACGGGCGACAGACATTGTCCCCCACGCTTTTCAAAACCGTGACCATTGAACAGCATTGATGCACGAAAAATGTCTTAAAATCCCACCACCCCATTTACTCCACTCACCCATAACTTCCATAACCTCCCAAATTTCAAAATTCTCCCATAAACACCATTAAATTTCTTACTCCAGAAAACCATCTATATAAACCCTCCCCTTCCATCCTTAGTTTCATCACTACCACTCCTTTTCCATCTCTCTACCACATATACATTTTTTTTCTATCAAGTTCAATACTCATGGCCAACCAACCCGAACCCGACATGCGACATCTCGTGATCCGACAAGGAGAAGCCGGTGAGCTTCAAAAAGAGAGGTACATAAAATTCCATCACCGAGGGCTAACACCCACACGGTTCGTCAACAATACTTGCTTGCAAGAATTAGGCCTGCTACCTCATATGGAGGGCTTGCTGAATAAAGTTGGCCTAAGCTTTATTAGCACGATGAACACACCCACTTACGAATCTCTCACGTTGGAATTCTTGAGTTCCTATACATATCACACCCGAGAAGATACAGACGCACACCTAACGGGATCCGCTCATTTTCGAATGATCAATCGAGAGTACCAACTCAACCATGAAATTTTGAGCGACATATTTCATTTCCCCCGAGGGAATAATGTGCAATACCACATACCCCCATAATTGGATTGGAATGGAAGTGCATACGCACTATGGGAGAGAATAACCGGCGAACCAAATGTCACACCCGAAGCACGGTACGCCTCTCACATCCACAACCCGAACATCCGCTTCTTACACCGTGTTATGGCAAACACAATATTCGGAAGGGCAAACAACAACAAGGTAAACACTAAAGAACTATATGCTCTCCACTGTACCTTTTCGCAAAACATCTGCCTTAATCCCATCACTTTAATGATGGCCCATATTCAAAACCTCATTGCAAGAGAAGGGACCACACCTTTTTGCATCGGAGGCATCGTCACCGCCATCGCAGTTCACTTGAACTGGGGGGAAAGGATCCAACTCCTACCTCCGTTGCCAGCAGTTTTTATGGACATTGATAACTGTAGAGTTGGCCGCCTGATTAAAGTACGAGAAGCTGGAGGATACTATCTCATGGTTAAGAATGCAAGAGTTCGTAGTGTGATCATGCCAAATCATAATCGTACTTACTTGGGTAATCCGGATAACTGGCTTTACAACCTGAACGCCCCTGAACCCGGAGAAAATGTGCAAGGAAATCAAGGTCGGGCTAACAACGCTGCCGCTGACGAAATCGAAGAAGAATTAGAGCAGCAAGAGCCCCAACAACAGCAAGCCAACAATCCCGCCACTATCGATGCAATATATGCCGCAATAATGCAACAAAACTAGTTGTCCACTCAACGCCACCAAAGCCTCGAGACACGCCAAATCGAGATGATGGCTCTCATTCAACAAATGCAGAGAGACCAAAATGACTACGCTCTCAGGCACGATCAAAGTATGCTGGAATTCACCACAGGAATAACGGCAGATATGCGAGCCTTAACACTCTGTGTTGACGACTTGCATAATATCATATCACAAAGAGATGGCAGCGAATCTTCCAGACATGGCGGGCAAGCACGTCGAAGAGCAAGGACACGTGGCTGATACCAAAGACAAGAGGAGGAAGAATGATTATGTTGTTATCTTTCCCCTTTCCCGCTTCTATCAATACATTGAGGACAATGTATGATTCAAGTATGGGGGAGGAAGTATTTCCCTTTTTCTAGTAATTTTTATTTTCTTTGTAATTTCCCTTCTGTTATCTTAAATTCAATAAAAAAAATTTCAAGTCATCTATTGCAGCAATTTGTGTTGTTCTTTTAGACTCCCCTTTCTTTTTTGAGCCCATAAAATTTTTTTCTCACTCGACAAGTAAATAGACTGCAAAATCTTTAATCATCAGGAATTGGGGCGAGATTAAGCGAAATTTCTACCGTTTAGACACTCTACAACCCCAGAGTATGATAGATCAGTTCAAGTACCCGTTGTTTCCAACACCCTGAGTTTAGTCTTTATAGTAACCTTGAGTAGTTTATATTAGCAGTCAGCACCGTCTTAAACACAAACTACGCAGGAAGTCGATGAATATAAGTGGATGATAGAATATTTCAGCAAAATGTTACAAGGAAAACACTGATTAAATTGGACGATCCTCATCCGATCGCCTAATCCAAAGGATGTAAACCTTATAAAGTAACATGAAAATTCATTTGATGGATGGTTCAGGAGCATCTGGTACTAAACTCGGTAGGGAAGATTACGATCTGATCCCTCGCATCCAACATTTGAATTAAAGGTTTCCACATTAATGTGCCAGAAACCGCGAAAAGTTTAAAAGGATCATAACCACTAACCGACTGTTCTGCTATGTGCGTGTGAAGATAAAGGGATTAATGTGATTGCGCTAGAATGAAAAAGGCAAAACAAGAAAAATACTCGAGGTAGGCTATGATAGGACCTGTAACTAGTTTACGCAAAATGGGATTGTCTAGCGTCGCCGACGTAGTTATGGAGCACGAATCAAACCACCGATTTTCTGACAAAATCACAACGCAGCTATGTATTAGTCGATCCGAGTCATAACCATGTTTAGAAAAACATCATACTTAGCATTTGCTTGAGGACAAGCAAAGTTTAAGTATGGGGGAGTTTGATGACACACAAATATGTGATATTTCTGGCTTGATATACACCAAATATTTCTCATACTTTAGTTTAAATTAAATTATTTTATAAGTATTATGCATGTATTTTTCTATTTTTGCAGATATGCACTGAGCCAAACACTTTTGAAGAAATGAAGAAAAAAGGGTGCAAAAAGTAGTAAAAGAGCCTAAGGAGAAGAAAACAGCCCAAAAGCCCACTACAAGTGTGAGCACGTGGCCCACATGCAAGCAAGCCCTGACGACCGTCAAGAGGACGTGACGAACGTCACGCTCCATGAAGACCAAGTGACTATCGTCACTTGCGTGTGACGAACGTCACAACTTACCACCCCACGTTCTCCTCATCCAACGGACAGAAACACGTTCAAAGCATAATCCAACGAGTTCCTACATTCTCTCACCCACTCAGTCAAAAGAGCAAAGAACGTGACAATTAAATGGCCTATTATTTCTCAAGAAAGGAAGTGAACCGTTCCTACATTTTCGTGAGCAAGGAATCAAGCAAGTACTATAAATAGAGCCTGAGACCACAGTAGAAAGGGTTCTGCTTTTTGGCGAGAAAGTTTAGAGATTATTTTCAGCAGAATATTATTTTCAGCATTATTTTCTTTTCCCAGTTATTTCTTTCCAGCATTATATTTTCAGCATTATTTTCTTTTCCCAGTTATTTCTTTCCAGCATTATACTTTCAGCATTATTTTCTTCTGTACGGTTAAATATATTCTCCGATCGAAGCAAAGCCTACAATTTGTGCAGGAGTGCTCCTGTCTTCAGAGTTATTACCAGGTTTATGTTTACAAATTCTTATTGCTTATTAATTAATATAATTATGTTTATTTGTGTTTATCCTTTATATTATTCTGCAATTTGGTTTAATATTATGTCAGGCTAGAAATCCTATACCGGTATGTAAAGTCAATTAACCGAGGGAACGAGTAACTTAGTCGGGACTATTTTTACTACGAAACTTTCTTTTCTGGCCTAAGTTACTATTTTTCAAATCATTAAATTGTTTTGTTACGGAAGTAAAAAACAGATAGAGGTTAGGGTCAACAAAGCGGAAGTTTGAGATCTTTTAACTGGACAGTAGTAATTAGGCATTGGCTTAAAATACAGCGGAAGCACTTTAAAGTTAATTAAGATTTTGTTTAGTTTCCAAAAAGTGTTTTTAACTCCTGCGGGATGGCGGAAGCGTACGTTAGGACTTAACTGCATAGCCTAGATCAACAAAACGACAGTGTGAGACGAGGGTTTTTAAACTAGATAAGTTTTACTGAAAACTGTTTTGAAAATATAAAGACGCCCGACAGGTCGCTAGTTCCCGAGGTAAGACTGTTGCATACTGGTAATTTAGCTCATTGATTATTAAAATACAACTTAATTTAGTGATTAGTTTCCCTACAACCCAAATCAAATATTCATTAGCTTTAGATTTACATAGTAACAATAGAAAACGGTAGATCGATTCATCAGTCTCGGTGGTTCGATATCTTTTAAAACTACTCGACAAGACTGTGCACTTGCAGTCCGAATCATTGGATACATAAGTACAAATCCCACGATCAGTCAGTGATGTTGAGATCCTCTAGAACCCGGTTACTATTTTAGGACATGTTTGAACCAACTAAACTGAAAGAGGGTAATATTTAAACTCCTTGCCAGCCTGAAATCTAAGGGCTATCTCTGTGACTTGTGTGCCCTTACCATGTTTGTTATTTGTGGATACTTGTGGTGTGTTTCTATCATGACATCATGCATCATGACATTGCATGCATATTGCATTGGACTAACCTATTTCAAAGACAAAGGGGGTTCATCTTTGTTCTGTTTTGTAGGTCATGGCACCTATGTGTAGAAACACTATTCAGATCAGCTTTGTCCAGATTCCCACTCAGCTTAAGGAATTGGTTGCAAAGATTCCAGATACTTCCTCTTTTATCAGAAGACATGGTCACCTCCTGGGTTTAGTCACCTTCAATATGGATGAATAGATGATGAGTGTCTTAGTCCAGTTCTTTGATCCACTGTACCATTGCTTTACTTTTCCGGACTACCAGTTGGTCCCTACCTTGGAAGAGTTCTCTGATCTGCTTGGTATCTCCATTCTAGAGCAGACCCCGTTTACAGGTTGGGAGAAAGTCATTAGGCCGGAAGAGATTGCTTCAGACCTCCATCTGACAAAGGCTGAGGTAATGTCTAACTGGGAGACTAGAAGTGGGACAAAAGGCTTCTTGGCTAAGTTTTTGGTTGATCGGGCTAATCAGTTCTGGGACAGTCTAGACTTTCAGGCATTTGAAGACGTTCTGGCTCTTCTCGTATATGGTTTGGTGTTGTTTCCTAACTCAGATTCTTTCGTTGACGTGAATGCGGTGAAGATCTTCATTTCCCGTAATCCGGTACCCACTCTCTTGGGTGACATTTTGCACTCTCTTTATGCCCGTACTGCTCGTAAACGGGGAACCCTTATGTGTTGTGCACCATTGCTGGCGAGGTGGTTTATTTCTCACCTCCCCAAATTAGTTTTGAAGAACAAGGAAGGAATGGGTTGGGCCTACAGGGTTATGTCTCTCTCTCATAATGACATCATTTGGACTATAAAAGGCATGGAAGACGTGGCTATTATTGATCACTGTGGGGAATACCCCAATGTTCCACTGCTAGGAATCAATGGGGGGATCACTTATAATCCGTGTTTGGCCTTACGTCAGTTTGGGCGAGCTAGGAGGGAAGGACCTCATGAGTTGCTAATGCAAAGTATTGTCTTTGATTTCCAAAGGGATAGTGACGAGCAACGCTGCAGGTTCATACGAGCCTGGGATAGGGTGCACAGGTATGATCCGCACGAGTTAGGTGTAAAGACTTCTCTTCCAATGGAACCATATCTCCGTTGGGTTCGTATATGTGCTCAAAAGCTGAGAATGCCGTACGAAGTTGTCTTACCTGTGATTGTTGAAGTTGTTGATGAAGAAGGGGTTCCTCCTACCATCCTCCACCTTACATGCCTACTGACATTGGGGCATTAAAGAGGTCTTGGATGCAGCTAAGGGAAGAACGGGATACTTACAGAGAAAAGTATCACGAGCAAGAGCGGAAGATCCTGAAGTTGACAAGGCAATTGGAGAATGAGCAGATCCTCAACGACTATGTTAGCACCAAAGGCAAACGACCATGGGAGCGCTAATGTCTTTTGATTATTTCTAACTTTGATTTACTTTTTAGTTTCTCTTTTTGTAACGCCTTAAAGACATCTGTTGAACATTTGAATTCAAAGTTTATCTAATAAAGGTGTGTTTCATTTTGGTTTACGAATTTGAATCTCTAAAGTCTTTGAAATCATATCATGCGCATTTCATTCCATGCACCTCATAACAGGTACCCTTACAAGTTTTCTCATCTTCTTCGCTCTTTATTTCAGCACATCATGTCTGCTGAAACATTAACTGATCAAGCTATCAAGGCTCTACAAGCTCAAAACGATCAATTTAAGGAAATGTTCATGAATTTGGCTAAGGGTCAGCAAGATCTGAAGACCCTTATCTTAAAGGATAAGAAGAAGAAGAAGAAGAAGAAGAAGAAGAAGAAGAAGAAGAAGAAGAAGAAGAAGAAGAAGAAGAAGAAGAAGAAGAAGAAGACAGTCCTCCTGAACATGGGTCACAGGTTTGGAAACAGGCTGCGAGATGAAGTCAATCTATCCCACTCATCTGGAGGGGGAGAAAACCAAGAAGAAAGGAGGGTGCCTAGCCCTGTGGTATCTGACCACGAGACTGACTTTGACGAAGACCAGTATCCTCATGCTGAGGATAGATATAAACAGCTTGAAGACCGGTTAAGTGCCATGGAGATCCAGAAGGTCCCTAGGTTGAACTTTGGTGATCTAGGTTTGTCATCTGGGGTGGTGATCCCCTACAAATTTAAAGCACCAGCCTTTGCTAAATACGAGGGGGTTTCTTGCCCAAAGTTTCACTTTCGTTTGTATGTTAGAAAAATTCAGCCATACACCGCTGACAAGAACCTCTGGATCCACTTCTTTCAGGATAGTCTTTCAGGGACTCAACTTGAATGGTTTTACCAGCTGGAAGGAGCTAGTATCCGTAATTGGGAAGACCTTGCTGCTGCTTTTTACAAGCAGTACCAATACAATGCCGACCTCGCTCCCACGCGTACCCAACTCCAGGGTATGTTTATGGGTGCGAGTGAAGGTTTCAAAGACTACGCTCAGAAATGGAGGGACCTTGCTGGAAGAGTACAACCCCCACTGGCTGACAGGGAGTTAGTAGATATGTTTTTGGGGACCTTGTCTGGTCCATATTTCAACCATCTGATTAGAAGTTTATCATCCGGGTTTACTGAGCTGATTATGACCGGGGAAAGAATTGAGGCTGGTATCAAGAGTAGTAAGATACATAAGGGTGCTTCATCAAGCACCGAAAAGAAGCCTTTTAAGAAGGAGTCCAGTGTTGTTTACAGTTCAAAAAGCCAGAATAGACCTGAACGCCGCCAAGCTATTAATGCGGTTGTTATATCAAGACCAACTGTTGTCGCGCAACACAATAATCAGCCAAGGGCCGAGAGGCCGCGAAGACAATTCACTCAGCTCAACATGACTTTATCCCAATACAACATCACCCATGTACAATTCGAATGCTCGCTACGCTTTTCATTCTGATAGCCCGGGGCACGATACGAATGATTGCTGGGTCCTAAAGAATAAGGTACAAGATTTGATTGATGCTAAGGAGATTGAGTTCGAAGCGCCAGGAAAGCCTAATGTCATAACGGCCCTATGCCCAAACATGACTCGGAAGTGAATGCTATTGGGGAAGATGATGATGAGGAGTTTGACATTGACAGCTGGATTTACCCGACAGCCGACGGTGGATTGAGCAATTGGACAGCAAAGGATTCTATGCTAGTTTCTTATATTACCCAGTAATGAGACTTTTGTTTTGAATTTGTAACAGACAATTTTTAAACTTTACGGCCCGGTGTCTTACCCGAGGCACCGTGGCTTTGTTTGTGAAAGCTTTATGTGTGTCATCTACATATATCATTAATAAAAGCATTGGACATTTCTTGCATTTCAAATTTTGCGCTCCTTGTTTTTCTTTTTATATATTGCAAAACAGCTATTTTACACACACTCACATATACAGGTCTACATCCATTGTGGATCTCACTGGTAACGACTCTGCTATTGCCAGTTATGACTTCGAAAGTCCGATCAACTTAGCTGAAGACGAAGGTGAAGATGATTGCGAAGTGCCTGGAGAACTTGCTAGACTTCTACTTCAGGAAGAGAGGGCCATACAACCACATGAAGAGCCAGTGGAAACAGTGAATCTGGGTACAGAAGTAGACAAGAAAGAGGTCAAGGTCAGTGCAAATCTGGAGGCTAGTGTTAAACAACGGTTGATTCAGATGCTGCATGACTACGTTGAGATCTTTGCCTGGTCTTATAAAGATATGCCTGGATTGGATATCGATATTGTGGTTCACCGTTTGCCTACCAAGGAAGACTGTCCTCCAGTAAAACAGAAAGTCCGCCGAATGCGCCCGGAGATGTCTGAGAAAACCAAGGCTGAAGTTATGAAACAGTTTGACGCTGATTTTCTAGCAGTTACTTCTTACCCTCAGTGGGTGGCCAATGTGGTTCATGTGCCAAAGAAGAATGGTAAGGTTTGAATGTGTGTCGACTATAGGGATCTGAACAGGGCAAGCCCCAAGGATGACTTCCCTTTACCTCATATCGACGTTCTGGTTGACAACACCGCACAACATAAGGTCTTCTCCTTTATGGATGGTTTCTCCGGTTACAATCAGATTAAAATGGATCCTGAAGATATGGAGAATACAACCTTTGTTACTCAATGGGGTACCTTTTGCTACAAGGTCATGCCTTTCGGATTGAAGAATGTTGGGGCAACGTATCAGCGTGCCATGGTCGCTTTGTTCCATGACATGATCCATCATGAGATTGAGGTATACGTCAACGAAATGATTGCAAGATCCCAGACTGAAGAAGAACATCTTGACCACCTTCAGAAGCTATTTGACCGGTTGAAGTTGTACAAGCTGAGGTTAAACCCGAACAAGTGCACCTTCGGGGTGAGATCTGGTAAGCTGTTAGGTTTCGTCGTAAGCGATAAAGGTATTCAGGTGGATCCTGCAAAAGTGAAGGCTATACAGGAAATTCCAGCTCCCCAAACAGAGAAAGAAGTTAGAGGCTTTCTGGTACGCTTGAACTATATTGCCCGATTCATCTCACACCTGACTGCTACTTGTGAGCTAATCTTCAAGTTATTGAAGAAAGATCAAGTGGTACGATGGAATGATGAATGTCAGGCCACTTTCGAAAGGATCAAAGAGTATCTCCAAGAGCCACCCATTCTGATGCCTCCAGTTGAAGGGAGACCTTTGATCTTATACTTGACAGTACTCGACAATTCGATGGGGTGCGTGCTGGGGCAGCATGACGAGTCTGGCCGAAAAGAGCATGCTATTTATTACCTTAGCAAAAAGTTTACCGACTCCGAGACCCGATACTCGTTGCTTGAGAAAACTTGTTGCGCTTTGGCATGGGTTGCTCTCCGGCTGAGACAGTATATGCTGACTCACACTACTCTATTGATATCAAAGATGGATCCAATCAAGTATATCTTCGAAAAGCCTGCCTTGTCCAGAAGAATAGCGAGATGGCAGATGATCTTGACTGAGTATGACATCCAATATACAACCCAAAAGGCAATCAAGGGAAGTGTATTGGCAGATCATTTGGCACATCAGGCAATGGACGATTACCAGTCTATGAACTTTGAATTCCCGGATGAGAACATTATGTTGGTAACTGACTGTGAGACACCTGGACCGGATGAAGGACCTGAGGATGGATCCCGATGGTTTATGTACTTTGATGGAGCTTCAAACGCTTTAGGTAATGGCATTGGCGCCGTGATCATATCTTCTGAAGGCTCTCATACTCCGTTCACCGCCCGACTATGTTTCAACTGCACCAACAACATGGCGGAGTATGAAGCATGCATTATGGGTCTTCAAGCAGCAATTGACCTAAGGATTAAGTTTCTAAGTGTTTTCGGAGATTCCGCTCTCGTGATCAGTCAGATCAAAGGCAAATGGGATATGAAACACCCAAATCTTATTCCTTACAAGGAGTATGTGTTGATGTTGCTTCCACATTTCGAGGAGATAGCCTTTGAACACTTCCCTAGAGAGAAGAATCAGTTGGCGGACGCGTTGGCTACGATGTCTTTTATGTTCAAAGTCAATTGGGACAATGAAGCTCCCCGGATTACCATTGAAAGGTTGGACGAACCTGCACATTGCTGTGACATTGAGACTAAAGAGGTAGCAGATAAACCCTAGTTTCATGAGGTAAAGAGGTATATCGAAGCTCAGGAGTACCCCGAGGGTGCATCTGTTAATGATAAGAAGTTTCTGAGGAGGTTCGCGGCAAAATTCTTCATCAGCAATGGCATTCTTTACAAGCGTAACCATGATTCAACCTTATTGCGGTGTGTGGATAAGAACAAGGCAGAAAGGATCATGGCAGAGTTACATGAAGATACTTTCGGAACTCATTGTAGTGGACACACCATGGCAAAGAAATTCCTTCGGGCAGGATATTTTTGGTCCACAATGGAAGCCGACTGTTATCAGCATTCTCGGACCTGTCACAAGTGTCAAGTCTATGCTGACAAGGTGCACATACCTCAAGTTCCTCTGAACGTCTTGACAGCTCAGTGGCCTTTTGCAATGTGGGGCATTGACATGATCGGCGAGATCAGACCTACAGCGTCTAACGGGCATCATTTCATCTTGGTAGCTATTGATTACTTCACAAAGTGGGTTGAAGCAGCTTCCTTTGCTACAGTAACCAAGAACGTCGTGGCACGATTCATTCGGCACAATCTGATCTGTCGATATGGTGTACCAGAAAGGATCATTACGGAGAATGGTACAAATCTCAATAATAAGATGATCACCGAGCTCTGCAAGCAGTTCAAGATACAGCATCACAACTCTTCTCCCTACCGGCCGAAGATGAATGGGGCTGTGGAAGCGGCTAATAAGAATATTAAGAAGATTGTGCAGAAGATGACAGTGACATATAAAGACTGGCACGAGATGTTATCGTTTGCTCTTCATGGGTACCGTACCTCAGCGTGGACGTCAACACGGGCAACACCCTATTCCTTGGTATATGGCATGGAAGATGTCTTACCCATTTAAATTCAGATACCCTCTCTTCGGATTATAAAGGATGCAGGTTTGAGCGAAGATGACTGGATTCAGACCCAACTTGATCAGCTGAACTTAATCGATGAAAAGAGACTTACTGCTATTTGTCATGGTCAGACGTATCAAAAGTGGATGATCAGGGCATTTAACAAGAAAGTCAGACGACAAGAGTATCAAGTTGGAGATCTAGTGATCAAGCGCATCATACTGCCTCAAGGTGATCCTAGGGGCAAATGGACCCCTACTTACGAAGGGCCATTTGTGGTTAAGAACATTTTCTCAAGGGGAGCTATGATTCTAACCACCATGCATGGTAATGACCTTCCCCACCCCGTCAATGCAGACATAGTGAAAAAAAACTACGCATGATCAAAGACCCGCTAGGTTGACTGGCCTAGTCAAAAATAAGGGCTTCCCGGCGAACCAAAAGGGTTCGGGCAAAAATAAGGGATGAAAATGAAAAATCTGTACACCCGGCAAGTCGAAAACCTGAAAAGGCGGCTTGGGCAAAAATGGGTATCCCGGTGGACTGAAAACCCAAAAGGGCGGTCCAGGAAAAAATTAGGGATCAAAGCGTAACACTATGTCTCATTGGATCACCTAGAAACCGAACTTCGGTATCAACTATCAAGCTCAGACGGCACTAATCAATCTAATCTACCTTCAACCAAGTAACAAAGTGATGAGATGCTCGAGGACATAAAGGCAATAGCAGAGTTGGAACCCAGTGGGATTATTCACATAGCTCTTTTGTTTAGTTTTTCACAAATTGTGTAAATTCTATTATTCGGCGGCGTTCTCTTACTAGGACGTCGGCCTCTTGTACAAAAACGCCTATTTACAGGCCAAAACTTCAAAGTCAATACAACTCATTTTCAGAGAAATTTCAAACTGTTTTTCCTTTATCTGTTTTGTTTTGAAAAGAACGTTCAATGTTCATTTTTGATATATGCATTTGACATTAATTGCTGCTCATAAATATTTACATACGAAACAAAAGATCATTACTTGTAATATCAGAAACAGGGGCAATAAGAATTGTCCAAGCTTCACAGTTGCTCTATCCACCAGGTACAAAAGTAGATTCAACTGAAATACTTCCACTCCCCGCAGAGTAAGAGAAGACAGTAATGATAGCTCTCCCCAGCTGAGACTTGCAACTGTAAATGAATCGGTAATATTCTCCCCAAACAGAGTTTATCTACCAACAGCACCGAAAGGTCCTAATATTCCCCAGCGAAGTATAAGAATATTCCCCGGCAGAATACAAAAATATCCCCAGCAGAGCATGAAACTTTTCCAAGCGCAGTCTGAAAAAGCTTCCCCAGTGGAGTTTGGAGAATCATCCCTGGTAGACTTTGGAGGATTATCCCCAGTAGAGCCTAAAAGATTATCCCCAGTGAAGTCACCATTGGAAAATCATCCCCAACGGAGTTCTTTCCTTTCACAAACAGGAATTCAATCCCCAACAGGATTCAGTATCACCAGCAACGGTAATTCATCCCCAACGGAATTTATCAGTGGAATCCTCTACAGAGCACCTCTTCCCCACAGAGACATTTCCTCGTCAGTTTATTCCCAAGCAAAGATATCCTCTCCTGTAGGTTTATTCTCACAGTCATCTTCATTCTCTATCCCCAGCGGAAACAAAGAATTCAACTCTTTTCTCTAACAGCTATCCGGGATTTATTTTCCCCAGCTGAAAACATTACATTGCCATACATCATGACACATGCATATACGCATCATACAACACAATCTCATTTATTTTGAGAACATCATTGCATGATACATATCATGTATTACATACAACTAATCTTTACCTTTCAGGAAGGATACGGTTAAATTCTCACAAAATTCAAAGGTTTTGAAGCTTTGATCTCAGTCAAATTACTGACCGGTTCTTAAATCTCAACATAATTATCCTCAGTTGAATTACAGATAAGGTTCTAAATCTTGACAAGTTCCTCCGTCGAATTACAGATGAGTTCCTAAATCTCAGCAGAGTTTTCTCAGTTGAATTACGGGCAAGTTCTTAAATCTTGATGAAGATGTTTCCCTCCAGTCGAATTACTGACCGGTTCTTAAATCTCAACCGAATTATCCTCAGTTGAATTACAGATAAGGTTCTAAATCTCGACAAGTTCCTCCGTCGAATTACAGACGAGTTCCTAAATCTCAGCAGAGTTTTCTCAGTTGAATTACGGGCGCGTTCTTAAATCTTGATGAAGATGTTTCCCTCCAGTCGAACTACTGACCAGTTCTTAAATCTCAACAGAATTATCTACAGTTGAATTACAAATAAGGTCCTAAATCTCGACAATTTCCTCCATTGAATTACAGACAGCTCCTAAATCTCAGCAGAGTTTTCTCAGTTGAATTACGGGCAAGTTCTTAAATCTCGATGAAGATGTTTTCCCCCCAGTTGAATTATGAACAAGTTCTTAAAACTCAACAGAGATGTTCTCTTAGTTGAAGTACAGGCAAGTTCCTAAATCTCAACAAAGATCAGACTTCCCCAGCGGAATCTTCCTCAACAGCAGGTATGCAAGCTCTCTCTAAGGAATCCCTTATGCGATCGACACTCCTCCAAATGGCATCTGTAAGCCCATTCCCGACATCGCAAGGCTGATACCACTTCATGCGAGTGCAAATTTCTCGGCACTCTAGTGTTCAATCACCTTCCACCTTCGGATCACGAAAGGCATGAAAGCCAATCTACATCCTCAAGTTTAAGAAGATTGAACAGGGGCAGCTGTTGTACCCCAAAATTTGCCCTCTCATATTTCTCAAAACATTGCAAGAAAAATCTTCAAGTGGCTAAGGGTTGCTCAAGGATTGGTCAGACAAGCTATCTCCTAAGGCAGTCTACCCCAAATTAGGGTTTTGTGTTGCATCAAGATCCTTGAGTCCAAATGACCTAAAATTCTCCCCAATGTCCTAATATATTCTCAAGGTCATCCATGTCAAGTTTCAAGCCTTGCAGAAGAAGTTTGCTCAGTCAATTGCTCAAAGGTCCAAAAGTCGACTGTGCTAGGGCAAAAGTCAACTGTGACCTACAAACAGTCAAACTTCAAGATTTTTTGTCAACATTCTCATTTTGAAGGATATTTCATCATTTGATCAAGGGTTGATCATGATTCATTAAGGATTGCTCAAAATTCATCAAGATTCAAAAGTTGCTAAATTAGGGTAGGGTTTTGCAGGAAAAGTCAACTCAACTTTGACCAAGCATAACTTTCTCATACTTTCTGAGAAATGATCCATCCAAAGCTCATTGTGAAGAGGATTCAATTCCCTACAATCCATCTTCATACCCCAAGATCAAAAAATGCACTCACAAGAAGTTATGAATTTGGACATTATAGGTCATTTTTGAAAATCAACAAAAACACCTTTTGTGCCAAAGCTTATAACTTGAGCATGGAATATCAAAATGAAATTAGACCAAAAGGGTTGGTTATAGGACATCTCAAGATTTCTAAAAAGTCCAAGAACACTTCCAAAAGTTCAAAATTGAAGAAGTTATGCATTGTTGAAATTGGACTTTTTTGCAAAATTGCCAAAAGTCAACTATCCCTAAAACTTCATATTTTGTCAAATGGGCCCATTCTTTTCCACTTGATTTGAGTTTTCATTGTAGCCCACGTGCCCTATCCTCATCTATGTGCCTATATCTCATTTTTATTATTTTATTTTATTTTTATTTGAATTTATTCATTTTAAATCAAATAAAATCATATAAAACCCAAGGCATTGATAATTCATGATTCTTTGGTTGCTTTAGGCTTTGAATATAGCTCTTATGTGAATCAAATTCGAATCAAGGCTTGTATGCACAAAAAGATCCAAATCAAATCAAATTTGGAAGGTTTTAATGGTGGAATCAAATCCAATTCATGTGCATTGATATGGAGAGATTTGGACCATGATTCTTACCCTAATGCAGTACACATTACATAAGGAAGCTAAACACACGAAAATAAGGGTTGGCAAGTGTTGGAAGAGGCAGAACAAGAATTGAAAAAATCACAAAAAAGTGAGAGATCAAAATCAGGGTTATAGGCAGTTTCAGGACGCGAGAGTGGTCTCAATCGATTCCTGACCATTCACACAAGCTAACTGGATCAAAACCACGCATCCTCAAGCCTCCAAACGCGCTGTAAGTCTCACGTAAACGACCCCTATTCTTGAATTCGATTTGATTTGTTCTTGCATCATTTGAGAAAACTAATGGCATATTTGTGATCACAAGAGCATTTGCAAGCTTTTCATAATATTCAATTGCATTTATCTGGCTTATATGGAGAATCACCATAGCTAGGGTTCTCCGTTTGCTTTTAGGGTTTTCTGTTTCAGGTAAAATTAAGACACAAGAAGAACATGGTTTTGATCAGGAGGCCATGACGAATTGAACCATGTTCTTGGAATGTATTTATATGGCCTGGAGAGGATTTTAGAATAGGGTTGTGCTTTTAGCTGCGGATTCAAATCCACATGTATATTTTTTACAGGTTTGAGGACTGGGACGATGAGGTGTCCTCTGTCCATTGGCTATTTCAAATCTTGGCACCCCTTTTTTATTTTTCTGACCAATTGATTTTGTTTTATTATATTATTATTCTTTTGCATTATTATAACAAACAAGGCAATGTGGCGTAGTGGCAAGCGTGTGAGGTATTCTCCTTCAGGACCTGGGTTCGGATCCCAGGTCCCCCACTTTCTCAATAATTTTTGTTTCCAGGTGATCACGTGCGTACGCTAGCTTGCAACCTATCATACTCCCTCATGATCCAAGCGCCAGATGGCCAAGGAGCCAGATCTGGTGGTCCACGTTGAAAGTCCACCATAGGCCAGGTCAATGCATGCATATGGGATCATAAAAAGTCAAAAAGGCCAGCATTAATGGGCCTACAGAATTGCTTCTCACACCCTCAAATCAGGCCCAACACTCCTCTCTCTTTTACTTATTTTGTTTTGTTTTATTAATTGTTTTATTTTATTTAATTAATTTTCTAACCAATCACAAAATTCTGTTTTTATTAAATAAAATCACAAAAAAATATTTTTATTTCAATCAAATTTTAAACTTTTATTTTTCTTAATAAATTTATTAATTGATTAGGTTTTTAATTAGAGAAACTTTAATTTATTTTGTAAATAATTTTAATTAATTAGATTTAATTAGATATTAACCACTAATTTAATCATTTTTAATTTCTTTCCTAAATAATCAAAAACTCCAAAAATAATTTATTTTTTTTCATTTAATTAATCTATTAACTTAATTTAGGCATTTAATTTAAGATTAATTTCTTTTCCTTAAATAAAAACAACAAAAACCAAAAAAATGATATTTTCTTTAACCAAAAGGGTCAAAACCCTAAAATTCACATTCTATTCAATTTCCCGCGCGCGTTATTTATTTTTATCCAATAATATACTTGCTTCC
Source organism: Vicia faba (assembly GCA_948472305.1). NCBI lineage: Eukaryota > Viridiplantae > Streptophyta > Magnoliopsida > Fabales > Fabaceae > Vicia > Vicia faba. The sequence goes on along the minus strand of OX451735.1, from coordinate 188,400,895 downwards.
GGATTGTAATAGTTAAATAGGACGTTTAATTATTTTTACCGCTTTATTTTATTTTTCAAAAGGGTTTGTCTTTGGCGATGTAAATACCCGACGCCTTATAATTTAAATTCCGCATCTTATTTCCGCAAATTATAGTTTCTAGATGTTTGATAATAGGGTTTGCATGACAAGACTGAATGTTAATCTTAAAATTAAATTAGATCACCTTTAACATGTATAAAGATAAAAATGACTGAAAACGACACACTCGCACATGCGCACTCTTAGGGTACACCCCACTTGGTTGCCTTCATACACGGTCATTGAGTATAGGTCGTTTTAGAGGTCGTCCTCTTGTCTAAAAGATCATATTCGCCTCGAAACGGTTGCTTCGGATATTGTTGCCTCAAACAAATGATCTAAGATATTAGGGTTACCGCTAAGGCATCCTAACATTGCTTTGGTGACCGTATGTCCCGCATTCGAATTGACCCTCAAACTCCAACGACGATGCTACCTACTCATTAATAGTGGGATATCATTGTCTAAAAGAAATTAGCATAGAACGATTCCTTTTTCGAGTAGGTAGATGGTTCTTAGATACTTGCTCTTTCAAAACAAAACTCTTCACACTTACACTTTTCGAACAAAGTTTTCAAAACACTTCATTACACTCTTGAGGACAGAAGCAAGAGTTAAATCGAAGTTTTTAAACAAAAACTTTTTTTTAAACCCACAAGCACAAAGAAAATTTTTTGAAAACAATTGAGCAAGTACCTAAGAGCCCGTGGATAACCACGGATAGAAAGGGTGCTAATACCTTCCCTTTCTATAATCTACCCCCCGAACCCGAGAAATATCTCGAAAAAGGAATTTTTCTATGCTTTTTCCTTTCCTTGTTGGATAAAATAAAAGTCGGTGGCAACTCTTGCTTACCGCGACATTTTGCAAATACAAAACGCAAAACGCAAACCAGCATTCCAAAAAATAGTCAGTTCTTCCCACCGTATCACACCTGCGAAGTGAATCCATATCCTACAAAACAAGAACAAAGATGAATCCCAAAATCCTTGAAGTGGTTAGTGGATGTATATGATGTTCATGATGTTCATGATGTTCATGATGTTATGTATAAGTATGCATATACAAACAAAGCAAACAAGTCCTTAGGTTTAGGCTTGCATGGAGTTTTATAGGTAAGTACCCTCTTGAAGTTTAGTTGGCTTAAACATGTCCTAGTAATAGTAATCGGGTTCTAAGAAGCTCAATATCACTGGTTTGTTTCCTTGGTCATTGTTTCAGCATAAGCCTCTTTAATGGCGACCGAAATATCCCAAGAAACCAAACCTCAATGAGTGTAGTATCGAGTATCTACAAACTTCGGACTGCACCAAACTCGGTCATCTCACTACATCCTAAAGGCCAAGTTGGTCAAGTAAAGGTTCTAAAAGTTCATTAGTGCTTCATGACATCTCTCAGCGGCCCCGTATTCTCTTTGATTAACTCAAAGTCTACCGGTACCCACAAATACGTCGCACTAATGTAGCTATTGCTTATACCATGTCGGTATACTCCACACAGTTCCCACAACGTATTTGCTACTTACCTATAATGTATCCCAAATCCGGGTAGAGGATTCAAACTCAAACAAAGAACCATAATTTAAAGCATACAAGTCAAACAATGTAAGAAAATAAATGTGATATATCCCTAAGGTAACCCCACTTTTAGAATTTTCCTCAACAGAGTCGCCAGTTCTGTGATACGGTGGGAGAACTGACTTGAGGGGAATTTGATCGCAAATGTTGCGGTTAGCAAGAGTCGCCACCGACTTTTCTTTTATCCAAAAGGAAAGGTGAAAAAGCACAGGAAAGACCTTTGAGATTATTTCTTGAGTTTGGGGGGTAGATTATGAAAAGGGAAGTTATTAACACCCTTTTCATCCATGGTTATCCATGGGCTCTTAGTTACTTGCTAGATCACTTGCTTTTGTTTGAAATTGTGCTTTATGTGGTTTTTGAAAGTATTTTATAAAGAGGCCATTGTTTAGGCAATCTTTGTAATGATTCTCGTTCGTAAGAATGTATACAAAGATGTTGATCTTTTGAAAATGCTTTCAAGTTTGTAAGATGTTTGAAAGTGTAAGTGTTTGTTTTGAAAATAGCAAGGATGTTTGTTTGAAATTGAGCAAGTGTGATACGGTGGGAGAACTGAATTGGTGTTTTGTGTTTCGATCGCATTTGTGCGAATAGCAAGAGTCGCCACCGACTTTTCTTTTATCCAAAAGGAAAGGCAAAAAAGAACAGGAAAGATCTTTTGAGATTATTTCTTGGGTTCGGAGGGTAGATTATGAAAAGGGAAGGTATTAGCACCCTTTTCATCCATGGTTTTCCATGGGCTCTTAATTACTCGTTTAGATCACTTGCTTTTGTTTGACAGTGTGCTTGTTGTGTGGGCTTTGAAATTGGTTTTGAAAAATTTCTTTGTAATGGTTCTCGTCTCTATAAGAACGCGTAAAAAGTTTTGTTTCGAAAAGATGGTTCAAAGATATGGTTTTGAATTGTGTTTTGGAAAGTGTTTTTTTTTTGGAAAATATGTTTTATAATGGTTCTCGTCTCTATAAGAACGTATACAAAAGGTTTTATCTTTTAAAAATGTTTTGAGATGAAAGTGTTGGTGTAAAATGTTTTTGTCATGAGCAAGCGAGCAACTAGGAGCGAATCTTCCTATCCGAAAGGTTCTTTTCTTCCTCCTTTAGATGTTGCTATCTTGCCATTGATTTGGTAAGAAGCCCCATCATTGGATGTAAAGGGACAGGCGCGGGTCAATCTTACATTCATCGAAAGCAACTTATGTGACGCTTTAGTAATTTCCGTAAGGGACGAGATCGTTTTATCAAAGGCAACGTTGAGGGTCATCGAGGGACTACGATCTTTTTATCGAAGGGTCATTTGCTAAAACGTCTCATACTCGAGGGACTTGACTGTATTTCTGAGGCAACGAGCAAGGTTACCCTAGAGGTGCGCGTGTGAAAAAGTGTGTTTGATTCAAGTTAATTTGATCTTTGAAATTAGGTTAACTAATGATTGATTTTTTTTATCTTGCCATACACGCATAATTACTATACAATATTGAGTAAAACAATAAAAATGCGAAAATTGAAATTCTATGTTATTACAGAGCTTCGGGAATGGGGGTACAAATTAATGAATGGGGGTGACAGTAAGAATTAAATATTTAAATCACGCAATACAAATCCAAACCATTAAACAATTATTTAGGTTAAAACTCTTTTCATTTGATAAGATTAATTAAGGACTTAATTAATAATGTCAAACAAAAATTATTTTAAAATTAATAATTATTTAAAACAAATGTTAACATATTTACATTTTTTAGATATATGCTAAAGAATAAAATAAAAATCAAATAATGAAGAAGAAAATATTAACAACAAAATATAAAGAAGAAAAGTAGAAATGGGCCTGCAAAAAAAAAGAAGTAAAAACAGGGGGTGCAGAAATTAATAGGCCCAAACGCTTCTGGCTAATCCAGTGCAGCAACTCCCTAGAGGTGTATCATGGACATGCATCTAAGACGCGTTGAAAATATGTGATAATTGATCAGAGGGATAGATGATGATGGCGTATCAAGTTATCATGGGGTTACAAGTAGGGGATCATTCAGGGCAACTAAAGAGGTGGTGACAAGTGTCACCAACAGATTGGACCAGAGTGTTGTTATCAAACAACACAAAATCCACTTACAGTGCAGCCAGGTCTCATAACCCAACTTTCTTTCTCTCTCTTTAACGCTCTGCCCTCTCTCTTCTCTCTTACCATGGGCCTTCACCGGAGAAGACCCTTTGGCCGCACCGGAAATCGCCTTACGGCAGTGACGGCGTGTCTCAAAACCTTACTTTTCTTACATTTTTCTGATCGTCTCTTTCTGCTAGTTACTAATTCGTGACTTATTTCTACAGGTTTTTACTTGGTGACCCTAAATCTAGAAAGGGGGAAAGTGAAACCCTAAGTTTCGTTTGATGAAAACGGCGAAGATAGCGATGCATGCAATAGTAGATTCAATGAGAGGAAGGAAAGAGAAGAAAGAGATTGTTTGGTGAGGTCCAGATCTATAACCTTACTAACCTCCTAATGTTATTTTCGGTAAGATAGCTCTGACCCTGTGTTTGTGAATGGCTTCTTTCTCCTTCTGAGTTTGTGTTATCCTGGTTATCAGATTATGGTTTTTGTTGTTTGTTTACTACTGATTTGTTGGGTTCTGAATAATGATGTTTGATGACAAGGTTTGGACTTTGGTTCTATTTTTGTTGTCTGTTATTTTTGGATAAGGATTGGGATAGCTATTTTTGATGAATATTATGATGTTCCAGTTGATTTGAAACAAAGGGATTTCTTGAACTTCTGGTTCTGATTTTTTTTTTGGTTTTCTAGTTTGCTAGTTTTGTTCTGGTTTTTTGTGATAATTCTATGATGTTTCAGCTAGTTTGAGACAAAAGGATATCTTGAACTTTTTGATTCTGATTTTTTTGTGGTTTGCTAATTTGCTAGTTCTGTTTTGGTTTTTTGTGATGGTTCTATGATGTTTCAGTTGGGTTTGAAGATGGTTTGATGATGCTCTATTGGTTTAGAGATGGTTTTGATGATGTTTCAGTTGGTTTGGAGATGGTTTTGATGGTGTTTTGTTGGTTTGGAGATGTTTTTGATGATGTTATGTTGGTTTGGAGATGGTTTTGATGATGTTTCAGTTGGTTTGGAGATGGTTTTGATGATGTTTCAGTTGGTTTGAAACAAAGGGATTTCTTGAACTTTTTTGGTTCTGAGTTTTTTGTGGCTTTCTAGTTCTATTTTGGTTTTTAGTTCTGTATATCTCTCTTTCTGATATCTGATGGTTCTCTCCTCTATAAAACAGTAAACTTGTTATCTGATTAGGGTGAAAAAAATAGGAGGGAAAACAACTTTGAATTTTGACAGTTTTGGATTTTCTAGTTTTTGGCTTTTGAGTGCAGCTTGGACTGTTTCCATTTTGGTGCAAGTCTGGGCATTTTTGGACTGTATTGCAGACTAGTTGATATGGTTTATGTTGACATGCTTTTGTGCAGAACTTAGATAGATCTTTGGACTGCTATGGGCATCATAAGGAGGCTTTTTGAGCAGGTCTTCTTGGACTGTTGCTTATAGAAACCTGTTTGTCTTGGCATTTACTGGCTAGGTGATATCTTTCCTCTTTCCTCTCTTTATGAGATAAAGCATTTTTGCTTTTGATGCATTTCTGAAGGGTTTGCTTTATTTCTTTGGGAAAATGATGATGCTGACTTAAATTACAGCATTTGGTGCTTTTGGCTTGTTGTTTGCATATTGTTTGTTTTGTTCTGTTGTAACTTTGTATTGCTACCTTTGATTTCTGATTTGGATAGCTTGCTTGTTGTCTGCTATTTGCAGCTTGTTGCCTTGCATCTTGTGCTGTTGTAATTGCTTTGCAAAGCACTACCCCTTTTTTGTGATGCAGTTTGGATGTTTGGTATTGTTTGACTTGTGCATTTTGACTGTTGTTGTTTGAACTTATTGCCTTGTATGTCTAATTTGTATATTTTTTTCTTTTTCCCCTTTTTTGTGAACCAAAACACAGGCTTTGAGATTTGCAAAAATAGGGGAAAATGGAAAAGCAAAATTCTGATTCCTAAAAGCAAACCCTAATGATGAAAAAAAATCAAATTTGCTTGGGCTTTTTAATATTGATTTTTTTGCTAACATTTTCTTTTCTTCTGTCACATGTACAAACAAATGGCAAGCAAGACAATGGCTAACAAATGGGGAATTTCTTGAGGATGAAGCAATGAGTCTTGAAGAAGAAGCAAATTTTCCTTTGTAGATTTAAACTTTGTATCTTACTTGTAATTTTTGTAATCACTTGTAATCATTTGTGAAAGACCCACCAAAATGTAATGAACAAAGCTTGAGTAATAATGAAAATTTGTTGTGCAAAACTTCTGAGTTTTTATTTTAATTTTGCAATCCTTGGTTTGAATGTTTTGAATAAGCATCATGGCTTGATAACTTGCACTTCAAGTAAACATAATATGATACGATAAATCATGTATCTTGCACTCTTAAAGAAAATAAATTTTTAAAAGCTCAAACCCAAATGATTAATTGAACCCTCAATCATGATTGCTTAAAGATGATAGCTTTAGACCTTGCACCTTATTCAAACAGAATATGCCCTCAAAAGTAACATCAATCTTCGGCAGATTATAGTTAAGAAAACAAATAGAAATCACACAAATGCCTTTGCAGTTATCTGGGCCATGGATTGGGCAAACCTTTGAGAAGTGCTAAACCCTAATTGCTGACTGGTTGCCTAGGAAGAAAATCTGTTTGATCAACTTTTAAGCCAAATTGAGTATTTAAGAAAACCCTGGGATAGCATCTTGAGTGAAAAATAGGAGGGAAAATTTTGGGGTACAACAGTTGCCCCTGTTCAATCTTATTAAACTTGAAAAGCGAGATTGACATGTTTTTCGTTCGTGGCTTGAGAGTGGAAGATGATTGAACACTAGAGTGCCCAGAAATTTGCACTCGATGATGCACTGGTTGATTGTGTAGGGAATGGGCTTAAAGATGCCATTTGGAGAAATTATGGAGAGTTGTCGGAGATGGGCTTATAGATGCCATCCAAAGATGATTGTTGATAGAAAGTCTGAACTTGATTTTAACAAGAAAAAAATCAAAATAAACCGTTGAGATATTTATCTGAACCAGTAAGAATCTGGAAACAAATTAGAATAAACCGTTTAGAGATTTATATGAACCAGTAAGAATCTGGAAATGAATCAGAATAAACCGTTGATAGATTTATCTGAACCAGTAAGAATCTGGAAACGAATCAGAATAAACCATTGAGAGATTTATCTGAACCAGTGAAAATCTGGAAATGAATCAGAATAAACCATTGAGAGATTTATTTGAACCAGTAAGAATCTGGAAACGAATTAGAGTAAACCGTTGAGAGATTTATCTGAACCAGTGAAAATCTGGAAATGAATCAGAATAAATCGTTGAGAGATTTATCTGAACCAGTAAGAATCTGGAAATGAATCAGAATAAACCGTTGAGAGATTTATCTGAACCAGTGAAAATCTGGAAATGAATCAGAATAAACCGTTGAGAGATTTATCTGAACCAGTAAGAATCTGGAAACGAATCAGAATAAACTGTTGAGAGATTTATCTGAACCAGTAAGAATCTGGAAATGAATCAGAATAAACTGTTGAGAGATTTATCTGACCCAGTAAGAATCTGGAAACGAATCAGAATAAATCATTGAGAGATTTATCTAAACCAGTAAGAATCTGGAAATGAATCAGAATAAACCGTTAAGAGATTTATTTGAATTAGTAAGAATCTAGAAACGAATCAGAATAAACCGTTGAGAGATTTATCTGAACCAGTAAGAATCTGGAAGAAATATTTTGTTATGTAGATGTCGACCAGTCTTTTCTTGTTGAAAATATCTTTCTGTTGGAACTTTGTTGATGATAATTTCCTGTCGATTGACTCTTTCCTACAAAAGGTGAAGAGTTAAGCAATGTTATGATGTATGCAATGCGTGGTGTGATGTTGTACCTCAAAAATAAATGAGATTGCACTGTATATACTTAATGTTATGATGTATGAGTGCAAATGTATGGACTTAAAGATTATTCGTGTCGTAGTGTTGCTGGAAGCGGGTAAAATAAATCCCTTTTGAAGCACTGATAAGTGAGTTTCCAATCATTAGAGAAATAAACTATGTTGTAGAAGGGAAACGCCAGACATTGCTTGTGGACTTCGTGAAATCCTGCTGGGGAATCCTGAGAAGTTGGGAAACTTTCACTGGGGAACCTCTGGAGAGGTAGTTGGAAGTTTTGCTCTATCAGGGGTATGAGAGCGCTTCATACCAACAGGCTGCATACTGGGGATATGTCAATGATTCTGTAGTAGGATGTATTTTCTTTCGTTCTTTCTGGAGAAGGTACCTGCGTGGATTTTATGGAATGACTTATAGATATTATCTTATTTCTTAAAGTCATTAGTAATTGTCTTTCCGTTTTTAATTTATTTGTAACAGTAATTACGTTCAAATGCATATGTTCAAAAATAAATCATTGGACGTTTTTGTAAACAAAACACAGAAATAAAGAAAAATAGATGGTTTATTTTCAAAAGGGATATATTTGTATTAAATTGAATAAGTCTCTTTTTTTTGTACAATGAGACGAGCATTCTAGTAAGAGAATGTCGTCGTAAAAAATTAAAATTGATACAAAGAAAAGATAGCTATGTGCAATAATCCCATGGGGTTCCCATTCTGCTATAGTCTTCGTGTCTCTGGGTGTCTGGTCTACTAGTCACCTCGGCGATGCTGATTGGATTAATTAGAACCGTTTGAGCTGGTTGGTCAACGCTGAAGATTGTCTGTGAGATGATCCAATGGGACATAGTCACACGCTTTAATTCCCTAACTTTTTCCTGGACCGCCCTTTCGGGTTTTCGATCCACCGGGACACCTTTTTTTGCCCAAGCCGCCCTTTAGGGTTTTCAACTTGCCGGGTGTACAAATTCTTTTGTATTTTATCCCTAATTTTTGCCCGAACCTTTTGGTTCGCCGGGATGCCCTAATTTTGCCTAGGTCAGTCGACCTAGCGGGTCCTTGTTCATGCGCAGTATCTTTTAACTATGTCCGTATTTACAGGGTGCGGGAGGTCGTCGCCATCCATAGTGGTTAAGATCATCGCTCCACCAGAGAATATGCTTTTGATTACAAACGGTCCTTCATATGTAAGAGTCCATTTGCCTATGGGATCACCTTGTGGCAAAATGATACGCTTGATTACCAAATCACCGACCCGATATACCCGACGTTTCACCTTTTTGTTAAAAGCTTTGGTCATGCGTTTTTGGTATATCTGACCATGACAGATAGCTGCAAGCCTCTTCTCATCAATCAAGTTCAATTGGTCAAGTCGAGTCTGGATCCAATCTTCTTCGTTCAAACCAGCATCCTTCATGATCCTCAGAGAGGGGATCTGGACCTCAATAGGTAAGACAACCTCCATGCCGTATACCAGAGAATAAGGTGTTTCCCCAGTTGATGTGCGAGCTGTGGTACGATACCCGTGGAGAGCGAATGGTAGCATCTCATGCCAGTCTTTGTATGTGACTGTCATTTTCTGTATGATCTTTTTAATGTTTTTATTTGCAGCTTCGACAGCACCATTCATCTTTGGCCGGTAAGGGGAAGAATTATGATGCTGGATCTTGAATTGCTCGCACAAGGTGGTGATCATAGTGTTGTTTAGATTCGTACCATTATCAGTGAGGATTCTCTCTAGGATACCGTACTGATAGATGAGATTATGTTTGATCAACCGGGCGACCACATTCTTAGTAACGTAAGCGAAGGAAGCTGCCTCAACCCACTTTGTAAAATAGTCGATGCCACTAAGATGAAGCGGTATCCATTGGAGGTCATTGGCTTGATTTCCCTAATCATATCGATTCCCCACATAGCAAAGGGCTAAGGAGCCATTAGGATATTCAGAGGAACCGGAGGTACGTGCACTTTATCAGCATAAATCTGACACTTATGGCAAGTCCGAGAGTGTTGGTAGCAATCTGCCTCCATGGTAGACCAATAATAGTCTTCCCGTAGGATTTTCTTTGCCATTGTATGCCCACTGGATTGGGTACCAAAAGTGCCTTCGTGTAATTCAACCATAATCCTTTCAGCCTCAACCTTGTCTACGCACCGAAGTAATACAGAGTCATGACTGCGTTTGTACAAAATGTCGTTACTAAGGAAGAACTTAGCTGAGAATCTTCTTAGGAACTTCTTGTCATTCACTGAAGCCCCTTATAGATATTCCTGAGACTCGAGATAGCTTTTAACTTCATGGAACCAAGGTTGATCCACTACTCCTTCAGTATTGATCTCATGACAATAGGCCGGTTCATCCATCCGCTCAATGGTGATTTGAGGAGCCTCGTTATCCCAATTAATTTTAAACATAGATGACATTGTAGCTAGTGCGTCCTCTAGCTGATTTTCTTCTCGCGGGAAATGCTCGAAGGTAATTTTCTCAAAATGCGGCAACAATGTCAACACATGTTCTTTGTAAGGGATAAGGTTTGGGTGTTTGGTGTCCCATTCCCCTTTGACCTGACTAATGACCAAAGTTGAATCTCCAAATACATCCAAGGATTTGATTCCCAAGTCTATGGCAGCTTTGAGACCGAAGATGCATGCTTCGTATTCTGCCATGTTATTTGTACAGTTGAAGCAAAGTCTGGAAGTAAAGGGAGTATGACATCCTTCCGGAGATATGAGTACAGCACCGATACCATTGCCAAGTGCATTGGATGCTCCATCAAAGAATAGGGTCCATAGGGATCCTTGTTCAGGTCCGTCATATGGCCTGATTTTTTCACAATTGTCTAATGTCATGATGTCTTCATCCGGGAATTCAAACTTCATGGACTGATAGTCTTCCACAGCTTGAAGAGCGAGGTGATCAGCCAACACACCACCCTTTATAGCTTTCTGGGTAGTATACTGTATATCATATTCTGTCAGGATCATCTACCATCTCGCTATTCTCCCAGAAAGAGCAGGCTTCTCAAAGATGATTTTATCAGATCCATTTTAGATATCAACAGAGTAGTATGGGTCAGCATATACTGTCTCAGCCAGCGAGCAGCCCATGCCAGAGCGCAGTAAGTTTTCTCGAGCAGTGAATATCTTGTTTCATAGTCGATAAACTTTTTGCTCAGGTAATAAATAGCATGCTTTTTCGGCCAGACTCGTCATGCTGCCCCAACACACACCCCATTGAGTTTTCTAAAACAGTCAAATACAGGATTAAAGGTATTCCCTCGATGGGTGGCAACAACACAGGAGGCTCTTGTAAGTATTCTTTGATTTTGTCAAAAGCAATTTGGCATTTGTCATTCCATTTGACTACTTGATCTTTCTTCAAGAGCTTGAAGATTGGCTCACAAGTAGCTGTCAGGTGAGAAATGAACCTGGCGATGTAATTCAAACATTCCAAGAATCCTCTGGCTTCCTTCTCAGTACGAGGAGAAGGCATTTCTTGTATCGCTTTAACTTTGGCAGGATCAACCTCGATACCTTTGTTGTTGACAACAAAGCCTAGGAGTTTACCAGACCGCACTCCGAACGTGCATTTATTTGGGTTCAACCTCAGCTTGTATTTCTTCAGCCTCTCAAACAGCTTCTGTAAATGATTGAGATGCTCTTTTTCCATTTGAGATCTAGCTATCATATCATCCACACAGACCTCTATTTCGTGATGTATCATGTCATGAAACAGAGCTACCATGGCACGCTGATAGGTTTCCCCAACATTATTTAGTCTGAACGGCATGACCTTATAGTAGAATGTGCCCCACTGTGTAACAAAGGTTGTTTTCTCCATATCCTCAGGCGCCATTTTGATTTGGTTGTAGCCTGAGAAACCGTCCATGAAGGAAAACACTTTGTGTTGTGCCGTATTGTCAACTAGAATGTCGATATAGGGGAGCGGGAAATCATCTTTAGGGCTTGCCCTTTTCAAATCCCTGTAGTCCACACACATTCGCACTTTACCGTCTTTCTTGGGCACAGGAACAACATTGGCCACCCATTGGGGATAAGAGGTGACAGCCAAAAATCCAGCATTGAATTGTTTCATGACTTCTGCTTTGATATTTTCTGATATATCAGGCCTCATGCGACGAACCTTTTGCTTTACTGGGGGACAATCTTCTCTTGTAGGCAGACGATGTACCACAATGTTTGTATCAAGTCCCGGCATGTCTTCATACGACCAGGCAAAGACTTCAACATAGTCATGTAATAACTGAATCAGGCGCTCCTTGACACTGGGTTCCAAATTGGCACCTACCTTGACCTCCTTTTTGTCCTCCTCAGTATCTAAGTTAACTGTTTCAACCGGATCTTCATGCGGCTAAATGGTCCTTTCTTCCTGTTGCAACAACCTGGCCAACTCCCCTGGCACCTCATAATCTTCCTCACTTTCGTCATCGGCTTGGTAGATCAGATTTTCAAAGTTACAATTGGCCATAGCAGAACCGTTACCCATGGGATCCTGAGTGGATGTAGATCTTCATTTTAATATGTGAGTGTGTGTAAGAGAATATATACCTTTGAAAGAAATAAAATGTAAGAAAGAAAGACAAGGAACACAAAATTTGATGCAAAAACGTCCATGATTCATTAATGACATATGAGAATGAAGTAACAACCCTCACAAATGGACCGTTGTGCCTCGGGTAAGACACAAGGTTTTAAAAGTTTGAATTGTTTAAATATTACAAGCTTGAAAATATTAAAAGACAATTACTCTTGAATAAAAGTAATAGGAATGAAATATTTGGCCTCCCAATTGTTGAGCCCTCCGCCGATGGTTAGAAAAATCCATTCATCCATATCACAACTGCCATCACTGTCTTTGACTGCATTAACTCCTTGATTGCTGATACACAGAGGTGGTCCCCCAGTACGAGAATGTTGAATAGTTCTTTGAGCCTCTGTAGTGAACCCCATCCCAAATTTGTCGGACTTGTAGGGAATATCCAGAAGCTGACCCCAGATGGTACACGCTCCTTCTTCAACTACTGCTCGAGCATCTTTCAAAGAGGCCATCTTCAGTGGAGGTTTGGTAATCTTCGGGACCTTTGGAGTAGACTTGGTTTCCGCGACTGTTTCTGGAACCTCCTCAAGGTTCTGACAAGGAGTCTCGATGAATTCACCATCCATTTCAACATATCTGAAAGAGTTCAGATGGCTAACCATGTACTCCTCCTCTCCGTGAACTGTGAAAATCTTTCCTTTAATCGGGTATTTTAGCATTTGGTGTAGGGTAGAAGTGATGGCACCAGCACCGTGGATCCAGGGTCGACCCAATAGACAAGAGTACGGAGGGAGGATGTCCATCACATAGAAAGTTGAGTCAAAATTCTGAGTCCCAATTTTTATGGGGATACTAACCTCTCTGTGCACTGTCCTCTTGGAACCATCAAAGGCCCTAACTATGATGTTGCTAGGTTTTAAGATGAGCCCCTCGCAGTCCAGTCGGTCGAGAGCATTTTTGGGCAAGACATTCAATGATGAGCTAGTATCCACCAAAACGTGGGAAAGTGTGGTGCCCCTGCATTCAATGGAAATATGCAAGGCATCATTGTGCTTCCTTCCCTTAAAGGTTAAATCAGCGTCGAAAAATCCCAATCCGTTATCAGCAGTTAGACTAGCCATACAGTTTTCAAATTGGTCTATGGAGGTCTCTTGGGGCACGTGGGCGGTCTTAAGAAACTTTACCAAGGCTTTGGCGTGGGCCTCAGAGCACAAAAGTAAGGACAACAATGATATCTTCGAGGGGGTCTGCCCCAATTGTTCTACAATGTTGTAGTCACTTTTCTTGATTATCTTTAGTATTTCTTATATCTCCTCTCTAGAAGCTTCAAGGATGATCTCGGGACACTCTCTTACTTGGACAAGCTCATTCAAAGCCTCTTTGCCCCTTGTATCGGTAGCAAGGATAACAGTAGGAGTATCATTGGGAGTGTCAGTAGGAGTGGCAGTAGGAAGGATCACAGGAGTAGCAACGGTCTTTGGAGAAATCTCAGGTGAGAAGACTCTTCCACTTCTTATTATTTTGCTGGTCTCAGTGATATTACCGATAACGGGATCAATATCTCTCGCAACTTCGTCTTTGACAGCCAACTGATCTTGCTTGACGCCATAGTAATAAACGTCAGCCCCATAATTCTAGGGAACAACTTTATCTGAAGAGTAAGACATTGGTCTTGGCATAGTGATGATTAAAGGTGCAGACCTTGGAACAGATGTAATCCTGACGGGTCTTTTGGTGGAGACCCTGGGAGGATTGTCGGAAATGGTGATTATCGAAACATCTTGATAAGAACTTCTGGTGGGAGTAAGCTTTTCAAATAGGATTTCTTTACTAGTCATCAGGCGTTAGACGCCTATCTTTAGTAACAAACAGCCGTTCAATAGAGACTTGCATAAGTGACAATCTTCATCGCAGCCTGGGAGCAGACCGGCTTGTAGTAGATTTTGTTTAATGGTCAACAGAGTTGTAATTAAGTCATTCACGGAGGAGACAAAACAATCATGATCAATGGTGTTGATACCTTGGCCATGTCTGGGCATTGGCGCCGTTATTACATTAGGCGTTTCTGGGGGGTCAAATTCAATCTCTTTCGCATCAATAAGGTCTTGCACCTTATTCTTTAAGGCCCAACAGTCATTTGTATCGTGCCCCGGGCTTTCAGAATGATAGGAACATCGAGCGTTTGGGTTATAGCAAGGAGAAGCAGTATTAGGGTTCTTGGGAGCTTCCTTTAGAGTTGCCAGATTGGTCTTCAGAAGGTGCGGCAAAACTTGAGACATGGTCATGTTGATCCGGGTAAATTGTCTCATGGGCGCTTCTGATTTGCGCTAATAATTTCGCTGCTGATTTGGCACAGGATTAGAAATCATAACAGCCCCTACTGCCGGGAGACGGTCAGTTTTGTTTTGATTCCTATAGTCATATGCAGCACTGACCTCCTTTTTTCCAACAAAGGGCTTCTTCATCATACTTGAGGATGCATCTCTTTGAATTTTACCACTTTTTATATCGGCCTCGACCCGCTCACCAGTCATGATTAATTCAGTAAACCCAACTGAGGAACTCCAAATTAGGTGGTTGAAAAATGGTCCTGACAAGGTGCCTAGGAACATATCCACTAATTCTCTTTCGGATAGAGGGGGCTGGACCCTGCCTGCGAGATCCCTCCATTTTTTAGCATAGGTTTTGAAACCTTCACTGGTTCCCATAGACATGCCTTGCAATTGCATCCTAGTTGGAGCTAAATCCACATTGTACTGATATTGTTTGTAGAAAGCGGAGGCCAACTCTTCCCAATTGCGAACATTGGTCCCTTCCAATTGATAGAACCAATCCAATTGCGTCCCAGATAAGCTCTCTTGGAAGAAATGCACCCACAGAATCTTGTCAGCCGTGTGGGGTTGAATCTTTCTGACGTATGACCTTAGATGTAGCTTCTGGCAAGAGACACCGTTGTATTTGGCGAAAGTGGGGACCTTGAATTTTTGTGGGATGACAACCCCTGAGATGAGTCCTAATTCTTCAAATTCCAAGTCGGGTACCCTCTGAATCTCCATAGCATTCAAACGATCCTCTAGTTGTTTGTATTTATCATCAGCAGGAGGATATTGTTCCTCGGAGTAATCAGGCTCTTCCTCTTCCTCGGATGCTGGGTCATTGTTCACTTCCTGGGTCCCGTCTCCTTGATTATCTCCTTCACCCGATGATGTTGCAAAGTCCAAAGTCCGTCTGGCTTGTCCTTTAAACCTTCTTCCCATGATCACAACACCGGTTGAGTTCTTCGCTTTCTTCTTCTTCTCTTTGGCCAGCAGAGTCTTCAACTCCTCTTGTCCTTTTATCATAGCCAAGAGCATTTGTTGAAACTGGGCGTTCTGCGCCTGAATATCTTTCACAGTCTGTTCAACATCCATCTCATTGAAATAAACAGTAGAAGGATAAGGTGACCTGTTATGAGAAACCTGTATGATGTTGTGATGCGGTGGGAGAACTAACTTGAGGTTTTGCGTTTTATCGCAAATGTTGCGGTTAGCAAGAGTCTCCATCGACTTTTCTTTTATCCAAAAGGAAAGTTGAAAAAGCACAGGAAAGACCTTTGAGATTGTTTCTTGAGTTCGGGGGTAGATTATGAAAAGGGAAGGTATTAGCACCCTTTTCATCCATGGTTTTCCATGGGCTCTTAGTTACTTGCTTAGATCACTTGCTTTTGTTTGTTTGAAATTGTGTTTGGTGTGGTTTTGAAAGTATTTTGTAAAAGAGGCCATTCGTTTAGGCAATCTTTGTAATGATTCTCGTTCTTAATAATGTATACAAATATGTTTATCTTTTTGAAAATGTTTTCAATGTTTGTAAGATGTTTTGAAATGTGTGTGGGTTTATTTTGAAAATAGCAAGGATTGTTGTTTGAAAGGGAGCAAGTAACTAGAAGCTATCTACCTACACAAATGTCTTTCTTATGAATTTTCTATTCTTTTGACATTGTTGTCTTACCATTGATTTGGTAAGAAACCCTATCTTTGGATGTTAACGGGACGGGCGTGGGTCATCGTATGGCCATGATTAGTAATGTTGCAAATTATCTTAGCATTTTGAGGGACCAAGATCATTTTTATAAGGCAACTTTTGAATAGCGTCATCGAGGGACTATGATCTTATATTTATTTTGTTTTGCCAAGATACTTCGCATGCGTAACATGGCCATTTTATTTTAGGCAACCAAGTGGGGAAAACCCTAAGGGTGCTTGTGTGCAAGTGTGTCATTTTCATGCTTTGATTTTGTCTTGTATTTAGGGTGTTCTATTTGTTTTGTTTTGTTCTTGTCATGCAAACTCTAATTATTAATCATGGCATACAAAACGATAAATTGCATAATGTAAATATTTCTAAGCTATTACAACAATTTATGGGAGGGGGGGAATACAAATTTGAATGGGGATTTGCACAAATATAAAGCTAAATACATTATTACAACCAAATCGAATTTGTACGAATTTAATATTAATACAAAACAATATTTAAAATGTAATGCAATGTAATGTACATGTAAAAAGAATTTTGATGTCTTATTTTTATGTAAAATAAAATTTAATCTAAACCTAAAAATATATTAATAAAAAGAGATGATTTTTCTAAAAGGGATTTAACCCTAATTATCATTTAAGAGAAAATAAAGTTTCTATATTATTATTTTGTGCATTTTTCTTGTGTAAAAAATAATAAATAATATTATATATATATATATATATATATATATATATATATATATATATATATATATATATATATATATATATATATATATATATATATATATATATATATATATATATATATATATATATATATATATATATATATATATATATATATATATATATATATATATATGCAAAAATAGGTATTTATAAGTATGAAATGAAAAATAAATTAAACTAAATATATTTAATTATATTTACAAGTTTATTAAGAAAATGAATTATATCTTATTAAAATAAAATATATTTTATGTGAGAAATAATTAAAAAAAATAAAGTAAAAGTATAATATCATTCATTTAGATTTTTGGGATTTTTAATCATTAAAGAAAATAATAAAAATATTAAATATGAAAATAAAACAAATAAAAAATAAAAACGTAGAAAGTTGGCATGGGGGGTAAGATAGAAGATTAGTGGTGATGATGATAGCAAAAATTCCTGGCCCAAATGACCAAGCCCAACCTGCAAAAAGTGTGAAAATGGAAAAGAAAAGAGTGAAAAATACAAAAGTAGCGCGCAGGTTCGAACCCAGGACATGGGTCTCACCAGCGCGCTGCTTTATCACTGGGGTGACCATACATCCATTATCTTTACTGAAACGAAAATAACATATTACAAAACGCGCCCTATGCCCTGTTTCATCTTCTTCCTCAAGCTTTGGTCGGACACCCTGTAACTTCCTCATACTTCCATGAAAATAAAAATTTATAACATGAAAAATGTAGTACTTGAACTCACGATTCCAACCATATAAGTTATGTAATCTAACTATCAAAGATCAAAGAGAATTTTAAAAGCTCTAACCTAATATTTTCAGAGATTTCAAGTTTCAAATTCTCTTAGCACAAGTAAAATTAATGCAAGATAATGGTATGTACAACTTCGTTATGATGAGGACTACATTTTTTATTCACAAATCGTGGCCTATGGTTGCCTGTACAAAGAGATAGAGTTTGAAAATTTACCACCTTCAGCTGGAATCGTGTATGAAAATGGAGTGACTTTAATGGAGGCCTGATGCTTGCTTGAGCTTCCTTGAGCTTCCCTGAATCTATTCCAACCCTTGCCTTGCTCTGAAAGTAGCTAGAACTCCTTGGCCAAGTCCAACTGCAAGCTCTGAACTCAACAATGACAGATGGTGGAAAAGAGATTACATAACAAGGATGATGGTTTGGATGGGCTTGATATCAAGTATGTAAGGTGTTCAAATGATCTAAACACAAAACGCACGAGCCAAATGGAAGATGAATGTGTTTGTGTAGAAACTGTAGGTTTGAGCTGGTTTTTGGTGTTTTTTTTATTGAGAGTGTTTCAGGTCCTTGCCAAGCGTGTTATGTGTTGTATATTGTTTTTGTATTAGTATTATAATGGTCTTAGATTAGTTTCCCAACAGATCTGCCAATGCTAGCCTTTTTGTCAACTTTCTTGTACTTGAAGCAAAGTGATAAGACCAAAGCTTCACATGCTTGTACCAGCTTGGTTAGGGTTGGTATGAGTTTGTACAACTTGCTTGAAACCTGTGAGACTTGTATGCACTAAGGGGACAGGTCCAAAGCTCAAAATTGTAAAGTTTGCAAAAGTTTCTCTTTTTCAAAATGGCAATGGAACCTTTTTTGCCATAAATGGAATTACAAGTTGGATAAAGGTTCAAAAGCATGGATATAGGATTTGTCAACTGAGTAAGCATTTAATTAAGGAGTGCGGAACAAGTTTAGGACCTGTACAGCATGAATTAGATGGCATAGGACTGATTTGCAACTTTGTTCTTCATGAAATGGCTTGGACAAAAAGTAAGAAATTGCCAACTTCAACTCTTCGATTCTCCATACTCAAAAATGATCTTGAGGAGTACTTGGACATTTTGGAAAGCTTGCAATTTTATTTATAATTCATCTTTGAAATTCATTTTGAGATACCTCTTGGAACTAGGTGAAAATTTTCCATGAAGTTGGGTCCAAAACCTGCTTAAATTAGGGCAAAATTTCACTAAGTTAACAAGTTCATGACCATGTATTCACAAATTTATATATTGAGATACAAGCATCTTTAGGAAGAAGTTTTTGAAGAAAAGTTGTATATTTCATGGAGATCTACAACTTTCATGTTGGGAACTTTCCTTGAATCATTATGCATCATGGTGAAAAAGTGGTGTAAAGTTGATAAAAAATAAGAAAATTTTCATACTTAGAAAATTTCTAAGTTATGAAAATTTTCAAATCCAAACCCTAAGTTTCAAATTTGGATTTCTTGATGAACAAGTTTCACATTTGGAAATGTTTTGATGAATTGTGACCCTTGGTACTTGATTTTGACCAAAAAGTCAAAGTTTGACTTTTCAGTATACAGTTGACTTTTGATCAGTTGACTGTAAAATTCATCTGTCAATCCAATGTATTTGAGATGTTTTGAGCCATGTAATTAAGCCAAGATGATGCCATTGAATCCTTGAAATCATTCTTGAACTCAATTGGTCATTTGCTAGGTTAAAAATCAGAAATTGCCCTTCCTCAATCAAAACCCTAATTTTGACCATTTTGCCCTTTTTGTGATTTGATCAAATTTCTTGAGGAGTTGTGATCCAAACTTGACCAAATGATACATGTGAGTTTAAAATATTGACGTGGATAAAAAATTATGAAGTTTGACTGTAAATTGGCCATGGTTGACTTTTTCCCCAATATAGTTGATTTTTAGGTCAACTGTCCAATTGACTGATCAAAAATGTGGTTCAAGGTTTGAAACTTGTCATGAGTGATCTTAGGGGTCCTTAATGATGTTTGAAAGTAATATGAAGCAATTATAGTCCAAAAATCCTTGTGCAAACTCAAACCCTAATTTTGGGTCATCAGTGCAAGATGAGATGTCTTGAGCTGGCCAAACCCTAATCCATTCTTGAGTCAAGAAGATCTTGTGAGAAAAGTCTTGATAAATGAGAGGGAAAATTTTGGGGTACAACAGCTTCCCCTGTTCAATCTTCTTAAACCTGAAGAGTTAGATTGGCGAGTTTTGCCATTCGTGACTCGAAGGTGAAAGATGATTGGACATTAAAGTGCCTATAAATTTGCACTCGGTGATGTGTAGCTGAGGGAATGGGCTTAAAGATGCCATTTGGAGAAGTGATAGATTCTTGTTGGAGAGGGGCTTGTAGATGCTATCCAAGAATGTTTGTTGAATTGTAAGTTGTAAGCTGAAAGAACGAGTATCAGAATGGTGTCCGTGTCTGGAACGTATCTGAAATGTATTTGAAGTCTGAATCTAGATGAGCGACAGAATGGCTTCCGTGTCTAGAGCGCATCCGTACTTTATCTGAAATTGAAAGTTGAATGAGTAAAATAATGGCATCCGTGTCTGGAGCGTATTTTAACTGTATCTGAATTTTGAAATCTGAATGAGTAACAGAATGGCAACCGTATCTGGAGCGTATCTGTATTGTATTATGATTGCACATTGTTTAACAGTAGCTGTTAATCTTATCCTAAAAAGGGTAAAATGTTAGAGGGAACACAAAATTATGTTGCATGAAATGTATGATGCAATATATGTGTTTATGATATGTGGATGTAATGTATGCGCATGTAAGCTAATTTGCTGTATTGCTGCATGATTGAGAAAAATAAATCCTTGACTGCTGCTGAGGATATGTGGACTCTTCATGTCGGAGTATTTGACAAAAATTCTGTTGTGAGAGCAATGTTGTATACTGCTTGAGGAATCTGCTTGGGGAATCCAGAGAATTTTGATGACTTCTACTGGGGATAAATGGGAGTCTTTGTTCTGTTGGGGAGTATCAGAAGTTAACTGTTATCTGAATGGATTTCAGGCTTCAAACAACTTGCTGGGGAGTTTGGAGGAACTGGATGGTTTCTGCCGGGGATTGATAATTTGAAGTTTTAGTTCCGCTGGCGATTTAAGTGACATACTGTGGGGATTGCTCATGGAATAACCTAAAGACGTTTCCCTATTCTTTCAATCTGTCAGTAATTGTCTTTTTTTCATTTTGTTTATTTGTAAACAGTAATTATGTTCAAATGCATATGTTCATTAACGAATCATTGGACGTTTTTTCAAATAAAACACAAGTGTAAAGAAAAACGACAAATAGTTTTCTGTACTTGAAAGAGATATCTTTGCATTTTCTTTAAATAAGTATTTTGTACAAAGGAGACAAACATCCTAGTAAGAGGATGGTGCCGCAAAAGTAAGAAAAATTTACACAAAGAAAGATAGCTATGTGTGATAATCCCACGGGGTTCCCATTCTGCTATAGCCTTCGTATCTCTGAATATCTCGTTTATTTGCTGATTCGTCCGAAGATGATTGAATTGATCAGAATCTCTGAGTTTGTCATTGGAAGTCAAGAGGCTATTCATAAAGTGATCCGACGGGACATAGTCATACGCTTTAATTCCCTAATTTTTGCCTGGACCGCTCTTTCGGGTTTTCAGCCCACCGGGAAACCCCTTTTTTCCCAAGTCGCCCTTTCGGGTTTTCAACTTGTCAGGTGTACAGATTTTTTTATTTTATCCCTAATTTTTGCCCGAACCTTTGTGGTTCGCCGGGATGCCCTTTTTTTGCCTAGGTGTGTCAACCTAGCGGGTCTCTTATGTGTAGTATCTTTTGACTATGTCTGCGTTCACAGGGTGTGGCAGGTCGTCACCGTCCATGGTGGTTAAGATCATTGCCCCACCGGAGAAGATGTTCTTGATTACAAATGGTCCCTCATAGGTAGGAATCCATTTGCCCCTGGGATCACTTTGTGGTAAGATAATGTGTTTGATCACTAGATCTCCAACTTGATATACTTGGCATCTGACTTTCTTGTTGAAAGCCTTGATCATCCGTTTTTGATACATCTGACCATGGCAAACAACAGTAAGTCTCTTTTCATAATTAAGTTTAGTTGATCAAGTCGAGTCTGGATCCAATCGTCTTCATTCAAATCTGCATCCTTCATAATTCTCAAAGAGGGGATTTGAACCTCGATAGGCAAGACAGCCTCCATGCCATAAACCAAAGAATAGGGTGTTGCCCCAGTTGAGGTGCGAGCCGTGGTACGGTATCCATGGAGAGCAAATGGTAGCATCTCATGCCAGGCCTTGTAGGTGACTGTCATCTTTTGTACGATCTTTTTGATGTTTTTATTTGTAGCTTCAACAACACCATTCATCTTTGGCCGATAGGGGGATGAATTGTGATGTTGAATCTTGAACTGCTCACACAAGGCAGTGATCATAGTATTGTTAAAGTTTGTACCATTATCAGTGATGATCCTTTCGGGGATACCGTACCGGAAAATGAGATTCTGCTTGATGAAGCGGGCAACAACATTCTTAGTAACGGATGCGAAGGAAGCTGCTTCGACCCATTTTGTAAAATAATCAATGGCCACTAAAATGAAGCGGTGTCCATTGGAGGCTGTAGGCTTGATCTCCCTTATCATATCGATTCCCCACATAGCGAAGGGCCAAGGAGCTGTCAAGAAATTTAGAGGAACCGGAGGCACATGCACCTTGTCTGCATAAATTTGACACTTATGACAGGTCCGGGAGTGCTGATAGCAGTCTGCTTCCATGGTAGACCAGTAATAGCCTGCCCGTAGGATTTTCTTCGCCATCGTATGCCCACTGGAGTGGGTGCCAAAGGTACCTTCATGCAATTCAGCCATGATCTTTTCAGCCTCAATCTTATCCACACAACGGATCAAAATAGAGTCATGATTGCGCTTGTACAGGATGCCATTACTCAGGAAGAACTTAGCAGAGAATCTCCTTAGGAACTTTTTATCATTGATTGAAGCTCCTTCCGGATATTCCTGAGCCTCGAGATACCTCTTGACTTCATGAAACCAAGGCTGGTCCATTATTCTTCAGTATTAATCTCATGACAGTGTGCTGGTTCGTCCATTCGTTCAATGGTGATCTGGGGAGCCTCGTTATCCCAATTAAGTTTAAACATAGATGACATTGTGGCTAAAGCATCTGCTAGCTGATTTTCTTCTCGCGGGAAATGCTCGAAGGTAATCTGCTCAAAATGTGGTAGCAACGTCAAAACATGTTCTTTGTAAGGGATAAGGTTTGGATGTTTAGTGTCCCATTCTCCTTTGATCTGATTGATGACCAAAGCTGAATCTCCAAACACATCTAAAGATTTGATTCCCAAGTCTATGGCAGCCTTGAGACCAAAGATGCATGCTTCATATTCCGCCATGTTGTTCGTATAGTTGAATCAAAGTCTGGAAGTAAAGGGAGTATGACACCCTTCCGGGGATATGAGTACAGCGTCGATACCATTACCAAGTGAGTTTGATTCCCCATCAAAGAACAGGGTCCATTGGGATCCTTGTTCAGGTTCGTCATATGGTCTGATCTCTTCACATTTGTCTAGTGTCATGATGTCTTCATCCGGGGATTCAAACTTCATGGATTGATAATCTTTTACAGCTTGATGAGCAAGATGATCAGCTAGCACACTGCCTTTTATAGCTTTCTGGGTAGTGTACTGTATGTCATATTCTGTTAAGATCATTTGCCATCTAGTTATTCTTCCAGACAGAGTAGGCTTTTCGAAGATGTACTTTATCGGATCCATCTTAGATATCAACAAAGTGGTATGAGTCAACATATATTGTCTTAGCCGGCGAGCAGCCCATGCCAGAGCGCAGCAAGTTTTCTCGAGCAGTGAATATCGTGTTTCACAGTCGGTAAAATTTTTGCTCAGGTAGTAAATAGCGTGCTCTTTTCGGCCAGACTCGTCATGCTGCCCCAATACACACCACATTGAGTTCTCTAAAACGGTCAGATACATGATTAGCGGTCTTCCCTCGACTGGTGGAATAAAAACAGGAGGCTCTTGTAAATACTCCTTGATCTTGTCAAAAGCAATTTGGCATTCGTCGTTCCATCTAACTACTTAATCTTTCTTCAACAGTTTGAAGATTGGCTCACAAGTAGCTGTCAAGTGAGAAATGAATCTGGCAATATAGTTCAGGCGTCCCAAGAATCCTCTGACTTCCTTCTCAGTGCGAGGAGCAGGCATTTCTTGTATCGCTTTAACCTTGGCAGGATCAACCTCGATGCCTTTGTTGCTGACGACGAAACCTAAGAGTTTACCGGACCGGACTCCGAATGTACACTTGTTTGGATTCAATCTTAACTTGTACTCTTTCAACCTCACAAACAACTTTTGCAAGTGATAAAGGTGCTCCTCTTCAGTTTGTGATCGGTTTGTCATGTCATCTACATAGACCTCTATCTCATGATGCATCATATCATGAAACAAAGCTACCATGGCGCGTTGATAGGTTGCCCCAGCATTCTTCAGTCCGAATGGCATCACTTTGTAGCAGAATGTGCCTACTGCGTGACAAATGTAGTTTTCTCCATGTCCTTAGGTGCCATTTTGATTTGGTTATAACCTGAGAATCCATCCATGAAGGAAAACACTTTGTGTTGGGCTGTATTGTCAACCAGGATGTCGATGTAGGGAAGTGGAAAATCATCTTTAGGGTTGGCCCTGTTTAAATCTCTATAATCCACGCACATTCTTACTTTGCCGTCCTTTTTAGGCATGGGAACAATGTTGGCTACCCATTGAGGATAGGAAGTGACGGCTAAGAATCCAGCATTGAACTGCTTCATAACTTCCGCTTTGATCTTCTCTGACATGTCAGGTCTCATACGACGAAATTTTTGCTTTACTGGTGGACAGTCTTCTCTTGTGGGTAGATGATGTACCACGATGTCTGTATCAAGTCCTGGCATGTCTTCGTATGACCAGGCAAAGATCTCAACATTATCATGCAATAGCTGAATTAGACGTTCCTTGACACTCGGCTCTAGGTTGGCACCCACTTTGATTTCCTTTTTATCTTCCTCAGTACCCAAGTTGATTGTATCCAAAGGTTTCTCATGAGGTTGAATAACTCTTTCCTCTTGTTGTAGTAGTCTGGCTAATTCCCCTGGCACTTCACAATCTTCCTCACCTTCGTATTCGGCTTGATAGATTGGATCTTCAGAGTTACTGGAGGCTATAGTAGTATCGTTACCCATGGGATCCGGAATGGAGGGGTACCTGCATTTGTGAGTGTAGGTGTGTGTAAGGGTATAACCATCTTTAAATAATAAAATGCAAAAGAAAGACAATGAGCACAAAAGGTTTATATGTGAAAAAGCGTCCATGATTCATTGAATGTCATATGAAGATGAAATAAAAACCCTTACAAATGGACCATTGTGCCTCGGGTAAGACACAAGGTTTTTAAAGTGCGAATTGTTTGTGAATATTACAAGTCCAACAGAAATGTAAAAGATAAATTACTGAGAGATGAAAGTTATTGGGACAAAGTCTCTGGCTTCCCAGTTGCGGAGTCCTCCGTTGACAGTAGGAAATATCCAATCTTCCAAGCTGCCATCTTCTTCAGCATCTTCCACTGCGTTGACCTCTCGGTTACTAATCTTCAAAGGTGGCCCTCCAGCACGGGCATGACGCGCAACCTTCTGAGTAGTTGAAGTAAACCCCAAGCCAAACTTGTCTGATTTATACGGGATGTCTGGAAGCTGCCCCCAGATGGTGCATCCACCCTCTTCTACTACTGCCTTAGCGTCCTTTAGAGATGACATCTGAAGCGGAGGTTTTGTGATCTTGGGAATCGAGGATACCGCCTTGGTCACTGCTACTTCTTGAGAGACTTCTTCAAAATGTTGGAAAGGGGTTTCAATGAACTCGCCATCCAACTCCACACATCGGAAGGAATTCAGATGACTAATCATGTACTCCTTCTCTCCATGGACAGTTATGATCTTTCCTTGGACCAGGTACTTCAGCATTTGGTGTAGTGTGGAGGTGACGGCACCGGTATTGTGGATCCAGGGGCGTCCTAACAGACAGGAGTAAGAGGGATGGATGTCTATCACATAGAAGGTTGAATTGAAAATCTGAGTTCCCACCTTTATCGGGATGTCTACCTCCCCGTGGACCATCCTCTTCGAACCATCAAATGCTCTCACAACTATGTTACTGGGTTTTAGAGCCAGCCCTTCGCAATCCAACCTGTCAAGGGCTTTCTTCGGTAAGACGTTCAAAGAGGAACCCGTGTCTACCAAGACATGGGCCAGAGTCGTTCCTCTACACTCCACAGAGACATGTAATGCCTCGTTGTGCTTTCTCCCCCTGAGTGTCAAATCAGCATCGGAGAAGCCTAGGCTATTATCAGCTATCAAACTGGCCACACAATCTTGGAATTGGTCAGCAGACGTATCTTGTGGCACATGGGTTGTCTTCAAAAAATTTACCAGAGCTTTCTCATGTGTCTCAGAGCACAGCAGCAATGCTAGCATGGAGATCTTGGAGGGAGTTTGCCCCAACTGTTCAACCACATCATAATCACTTTTCTTTATTATCCTCAGGATCTCTTCCATTTCCTTCTTGGATGTTTCAGGGATAGCTAGGGATTGAGCCTTCGTCCGGACAGGCTCTTCTTGAATGCTTTTTCCTCGATTTTCAACAGTAGAAGTGTTGGTAGGGATAACAACAGGGGTCGCATCGTCTTTGTTGGTAGGTGCACTTGCAGGTATGGTTATTGGTATAGAGGTAATCTTCGGAACGACCACGGGTCCAAAAGCTGCCTTTGGAGGGGCAATCTCTGGAGAGAAGATTCTACCGCTATGGGTAATCTTACTAGTTCCGGCAATATTACTAATGTCGGAATCCTCTTCTCCGGAGCTCACTTCTTCGGTGGTCAACCCATCTTGTTTAATACTATGGTAGTAGATTTCTCCACCGTAATTCCACAGTACTGTTTTGTCTGATTCGTATGGGACCGGCCCAGGCATTGTAATTATGAGAGGACTAGTCTTCGTAGCTGATGTAATCTTAACGAGTCCTTTGGGGGCCCTGGAAGGATTGACGGAGATGGTTATGATTGAAACGTCTTTAACTGTAATGGGTGAAACAGGAGCATTCTCAAACAAAATTTCTTGGTTGTCAATCAGGCGTTGGATACCTGTCTTCAACAGAGGGAAATCAATTGATGAGGATAAACAAATATGGCAGTCTTTATCACAACCTGGGAATATACCAGCTTTCAACAAATTCATCTTAATGATCGGGAGCAGAGTTAAGAGTTCATCTACTATAGCAACAAACAAATCTTCCTCGATAGCATTGGCGTTGTGACTATGTCTAGGCATAGGAGCAGAAATGACATTTGGTTTTTCTGGCGCCTCAAACTCGATTTCTTTTGCATCTATGAGGTCTTGAATCTTGTTTTTCAATTCCCAACAGTTATTGGTGTCATGGCCTGGACTTTCAGAATGGTATGCGCACCTAGCATTCGGGTGATAATGGGGGGACGCCATGTTGGGATTCTTTAGAGCCTCCTTCAAAGTTTCCAAATTAGATTTCAGCAGATGTGGTAAAACTTGGGCTAGAGTCATGTTAATTCTGATGAATTACCGAACTGGCCTTTCCACCCTTGGTTGATTACTTCTTGGTTTATCAGATGCAGATTTTGGGATCATAACGGCCCTTACCATTGGTCGGCGTTCAGCTCTCCCTTGGTTCCTTTATGGATAAATGGCAGATACCTCCTTCTTTCCAGTGAAAGGTTTTCTCGCAGCTGTAGAGGCAGATAAATATTTCTGAATCTTTCCACTTTTTATGCTAGCCTCTATCCTTTCTCTGGTTAATATTAACTCAGTAAATCCAACAGATGAACTTCCAATCAAATGGTTGAAGAAAGGGCCCGATAGAGTACCCAAGAACATATCCACCAACTCCCTTTCAGACAGAGGGGGTTGCACTCTCCCAGCTAGATCTCTCCATTTTTGTGCGTAATCTTTGAAACCCTCATTTGAAGCCATAGCCATACTCTAAAGTTGAGTACGGGTAGGCGCCACATCTGTATTATACTGGTACTATTTATAGAAAGCTGCGGCAAGGTCTTCCCAGTTGTGGACGTCAGCCCTTTCTAGCTGGTAAAACCAATCGAGTTGTGTTCCGGATAAACTATCTTGGACAAAATGCACCCATAGGTCTTTATCGATAGAGTGTGGCTGGATCTTTCTCACGTATGATCGGAGGTGCATTTTAGGACATGACACCCCATCATACTTTGCAAACAACGGCACTTTGAACTTTGGCGGGATTACAATTCCTGACACCAGCCCCAATTCTTCAAAATCTAGACCCGGTACTCTCTGTATTTCCATAGCGCTTAAACGCTCTTCAAGATGTCTGTACCTATCGTCAGCCGGAGAGTATTGCTCCTCAGAGTAGTCTTCCTCTTCTTCCTCTTCTTCAGATTCTGACGGAACCGCTGTTTCTTTTCCTTTCCCTTCTCCTTCCCCGAAAGTGGTTGAAAATTCAAGGTCCTTCTAGTCTGTCCTTGAAATCTTCTCCCCATATTCAAAACCCCAGTGGCTTTCTTTGGTTTCTTCTTTCTCTCTTCAGCTAACAGAGTCTTCAATTCATCTTTCCCCTTGGCTAGGGTCATGAACAACTGTTGAAACTATGTGTTTTGAGCTTGGAGATCTTTGACCGTCTGTTCGAGATCCATCTTACTGAAATAAACAGTAGAGATATGAGGAAACTGGTTGCAAAAAACCTGCTTATGTCATGATGAATGATATGTATACATGCAATGCTTTCAAGGATTTAAAAATTCAAATTTGTTTTAAACAAAAATAAACACACGTTATATTAATAAGATAGAATTTGAGTACATCAATGCCCATTGGACAAAATAATACAAAATTCTAAGATAAAAAAGTATTGCTCATCCTCTTTGGTGCTATGTAGGTATTTAGATTCTTCTCCTCATGAAGTAGCCTAGTGAGTTCCAAAACCTTCTTCTCGCTTGCGTAGAATTGGGCTTCGAAAGTATCTCGTTCTCCCTTGAGTTGTATCCAATCCCTTTGTAGATCTTCGAGTGATGTGGGCATGTCAAGATGTAGGATAGTGTATGGAACTTCTCCTTCCTTAACAGGCTCAATAATCATTGGGAGAATGGACGGATAAGGCATCATAAGACTTTGAGCGCGGGTTTGTACCCACTTGAGGTAATTCTCAAGAGGGATGGAATTCTTGTGTCCCAAAGTCTTGCTATCCACCTTGTTTAGCATCCTCCAAGCTCGAATGAATCTCTGGCGAAGACCTTGATCGTCGTTGTCGTAGTCGAATACCAAGCCTTGAATCAGCATATCATGTGGGCCATCCCTTTGGGCATAACCAAACTGTCTTAGAGCCAATCATGGGTTGTAGGTGATGCCTCCCCTAATGCCAAGTAGAGGGACATTAGGAAATTCCCCATAATGATCAACAATGATAACATTCTCTTTGGATCGGGAGCACCAATGAATATCTGAATGTTTGAGCGTCATTAACCTTTGTGACCACCTTAATCCTTGCTTATTCTTTAAGACTGATTGGGGAAGATGATAAATAAACCATCTTGCCAGGAGAGGAGTGCAACATATAAGGACCCCTCTCTTCCTCATTGTACAAGTGTGAAAAGAGTGTAGGATATCCCCTAGCAATGTAGGCACCGGATTGCGTGACATGAAGATTTTGACGATGCTCACATCTATGAGTTGGTCAGGATTGGGGAACAAGACCATCCCATATATAAGAAGAGCCACAATATCCTTAAAAGCTTGCAAGTCTAGGGAATTCCAATAGCTTTGGGCCTTCTCAAACAGAAACTTTGCTAAGAAGCCTTTGACACCACTTCTAGTTTCCCAATGGGTTGTGACATCAGATGAGTGCAAGTGTAGGGCTTGAGAAATCTCTTCTAGCTTTGGGTCTCTTTCTGTACTGTTGAAAGGTAGTTGATTGAGAATAAGAATCCTCAAGAGTTGAGAAAAT
This sequence comes from Vicia faba, assembly GCA_948472305.1. Classification (NCBI taxonomy): domain Eukaryota; kingdom Viridiplantae; phylum Streptophyta; class Magnoliopsida; order Fabales; family Fabaceae; genus Vicia; species Vicia faba. The sequence continues at coordinate 188,371,087 of OX451735.1, read as the reverse complement.
TCCTCCAAAGTAGGCACAAGCTGATAGTCAGGAAATGTGAAGCAATGATGCAAAGGGTCAAAGAAATGGAAGAGAATCTTCATCATATCCTCCTCTGTGTTGGAGGTGACCAAGTTGAGTATACGACCATGCCTCTCGGTGAATGGAGAGTTCTCAGGGATCCTTGAAGCTAGCTCCTTGAGTTGTGGAGGAATTCTTACAAGGTTGATTTGGACAGTTTTCCTGCGAAGTGAATCCATATCCTACAAAACAAGAACAAAGATGAATCTCCAAAATCCTTGAAATGGTTAGTGGATGCATATGATGTTCATGATGTCCATGATGTTATGTACAAGTATGCATATACAAGCAAATAAAACAAGTTCTTAGTTTAGGCTTGCATGGGGTTTTATAGGTAAGTACCCTCTTGAAGTTTGGTTGGCTCAACCTGTCCTAATAATAGTAACTGGGTTCTAAGGAGATCAATATCACTGGATTGTTTCCTTGGTCATTGTTTCAGCTCAAGCCTCTTTAATGGCGACCGAAATATCCCAAGAAACCAAACCTCAATGAGTGTAGTATCGAGTATCTACCAACTTTGGACTGCACCAAAGCCGGTCATCTCACTACATCCTAAAGGCCAAGTTGGTCAAGTAAAGGGTTCTAGAAGTTCATTAGTGCTTCATGACATCACTCAGCGGCCCCGTATTCTCTTTGATTGACTCAAAGGCTACCGGTACCCACAAATATGTCACACTAACATAGCTATTGCTTAGACCATGTCAGTATACCCCGCACAGTTTCCATAATATATTGCTATTTACCTATAATGTTTCCCAAATCCGGGTGGAGGATTCAAACCCAAACAAAGAACCATAATGTAAAGCAAAAAAGTCAAACAATATAAGAAAATAAATGTGATCTAAACCCTAAGGTAACCCCACTTTTATAATAATTCCCCAGCAGAGTCGTCAGTTCTATGATGCGGTGGGAGAACTGACTTGAGGTTTTGCATTTTATCGCAAATGTTGCGGTTAGCAAGAGTCGCCACCGACTTTTCTTTTATCCAAAAGGAAAGGTGAAAAAGCACAGGAAAGACCTTTGAGATTGTTTCTTGATTTCGGGGGGTAGATTATGAAAAGGGAAGGTATTAGCACCCTTTTCATCCATGGTTTTCCATGGGCTCTTAGTTACTTGCTTAGATCACTTGCTTTTGTTTGTTTGAAATTGTGTTTGGTGTGGTTTTGAAAGTATTTTGTAAAAGAGGCCATTCATTTAGGCAATCTTTGTAATTATTCTCGTTCGTAAGAATGTATACAAAGATGTTTATCTTTTTGAAAATGTTTTCAATGTTTATAAGATGTTTTGAAATGTGTGTGGGTTTATTTTGAAAATATCAAGGATTGTTGTTTGAAAGGGAGCAAGTAACTAGAAGCTATCTACCTACTCAAATGTCTTTCTTATGCATTTTCTATTCCTTTGACATTGTTGTCTTACCATTGATTTGGTAAGCAACCCTATCTTTGGATGTAAACGGGACAGGCGTGGGTCATCGTATGGCCATGATTAGCAATGTTGCAAAGTATCTTAGCATTTTGAGGGACCAAGATCATTTTTATAAGGAAACTTTTGAATAGCGTCATCGAGGGACTATGATCTTATATTTGTTTTGTTTTGCCAAGATACTTCGCATGCGTAACATGGCCATTTAATTTTAGGCAACCAAGTGGGGAAAACCCTAAGGGTGCTTGTGTGCAAGTGTGTCATTTTCACGCTTTGATTTTGTCTTGTATTTAGGGTGTTCTATTTGTTTTGTTTTGTTCTTGTCATGCAAACCCTAATTACTAATCATGGCATACAAAATGATAAATTACACAATGTAAATATTTCTAAGCTATTACAACAATTTATGGAAGGGGGGAATACAAATTTGAATGGGGATTTGCACAAATATAAAGCTAAATACATTATTACAACAAAATCAAATTTGTACGAATTTAAGATAAATACAAAACAATATTTAAAATGTAATGCAATGCAATATACATGTAAAAAGATTTTTGATGTCTTATTTTTATGTAAAAGAAAATTTAATCTAAACCTAAAAATATATAAAAAAAGAGATGATTTTTCTAAAAGGGATTTAACCCTAATTATTATTTAAGAGAAAATAAAGTTTCTATATTATTATTTTGTGCATTTTTCTTGTGTAAAAAATAATAAATAATATTGTATATAAATATTAAAAATATATATATGCAAAAATAGGTATTTATAAGTATGAAATGAAAAATAAATTAAACTAAATATATTTAATTATATTTACAAGTTTATTAAAAAAATAAATTATATCTTATTAAAATAAAATATACTTTATGTGAGAAATAATAAAAAAAAATAAAAGTATAATATCATTCATTTATATTTTTGGGATTTTTAATCATTAAAGAAAATAATAAAAATATTAAATATCAAAATAAAACAAATAAAAATGTAGAAAGTTGGCATGGGGGGTAAGATAGCAGATTAGTGGTGATGATGATAGCAAAAATTCCTGGCCCAAATGACCAAGCCTAACCTGCAAAAAGTGTGAAAATGGAAAAGAAAAGAGTGAAAAATACAAAAGTAGCACGCAGGTTCGAACCCAGGACATGGGTCTCACCAGCGTGCTACTTTACCACTGGGGTGGCCATACATCCATTATCTTTATTGAAACGAAAATAACATATTACAAAACGCGCCCTATGCCCTGTTTCATCTTCTTCCTCGAGCTTTGGCCGGACACCCTGTAACTTCCTCATACTTCCATGAAAATAAAAACTTATAACATGAAAAATGTAGTACTTGAACTCACGTTTCCAACCATATAAGTTATGTAATCTAACTATCAAAGATCAAAGAGAATTTTAAAAGCCCTAAATTCTAACCTAATATTTTCAAAGATTTCAAGTTTCAAATTCTCTTAGCACAAGTAAAATTAATGCAAGATAATGGTATGTACAACTTCGTTATGATGAGGACTACATTTTTTATTCACAAATCGTGGCCTATGGTTGCCTGTACAAAGAGATAGAGTTTGAAAATTTACCTCCTTCATCTGGAATCGTGTATGAAAATGGAGTGACTTTAATGGAGGCCTGATGCTTGCTTGAGCTTCCTTGAGCTTCCCTGAATCTATTTTAACCCTTGTCTTGCTCTGAAAGTAGCTAGAACTCCTTGGCCAAGTCCAACTGCAAGCTCTGAACTCAACAATGGCAGATGGAGGAAAAGAGATTACAGAACATGGATGATGGTTTGGATGGGCTTGATATCAAGTATGTAAGGTGTTTGAATGATCTAAACACAAAATGCACGAGCCAAATGGAAGATGAATGTGTTTGTGCAGAAACTGTAGGTTTGAGCAGGTTTTTGGTGTTTTGCTTGTTGAGAGTGTTTCAGGTCCTTGCCAAGTGTGTTATGTGTTGTATATTGTCTGTGTATTAGTATTATAATGGTCTTAGATCAGTTTCCCAACAGATCTGCCAATGCTAGCCTTTTTGCTAACTTTCTTGTACTTGAAGCAAAGTGATAAGACCAAAGCTTCACATGCTTGTACCAGCTTGCTTAGGGTTGGTATGAGTTTGTACAACTTGCTTGAAACCTGTGAGACTTGTATGCACCAAGGGGACAGGTCCAAAGCTCAAAATTGTAAAGTTTGCAAAAGTTGCTCTTTTTCAAAATGGCAATGGAACCTTTTTGCCATAAATGGAATTACAAGTTGGATAAAGGTTCAAAAGCATGGATAGAGGCTTTGTCAACTGAGTAAGCATTTAATTAAGGAGTGTGGAACAATTTTAGGACCTTTACAGCATGAATTAGCCAGCATAGGACTGATTTGCAACTTTGTTCTTCATGAAATGGCTTGGACAAAAAGTGAGAAATTTCCAACTTCAACTCTTCGATTCTCCCTACTCAAAAATGATCTTGAGGAGTTCTTGGACATTTTGGAAAGCTTGAAATATGATCTATAATTCATCTTTGAATTTAATTTTGAGATACCTCTTGGAACTAGGTGAAAAATTTCCATGAAGTTGGGTCCAAAACCTGCCTAAATTAGGACAAAATTTCACTAAGTTAACAAGTTCATGACCATGTATTCACAAATTTATATCTTGAGATCCAAGCATCTTTAGGAAGAAGTTTGTGAAGAAAAGTTGTAGATTTAATGGATATCTACAATTTTCATGTTGGGAACTTTCCTTAAATCATTATGCATCATGGTGAAAAAGTGGTGTAAAGTTGATAAAAAATAAGAAAATTTTCATACTTAGAAAATTTCTAAGTTATGAAAATTTTCAAATCCAAACCCTAAGTTTTAAATTTGGATTTCTTGATGAACAAGTTTCACATTTGGAAATGTTTTGATGAATTATGACCCTTGGTACTTGATTTTGACCAAAAAGTCAAAGTTTGACTTTTCAATGTACAGTTGACTTTTGATCAGTTGACTGTAAATTTCATCTGTCAATCCAATGTATTTGAGATGTTTTGAGCCATGTAATTAAGCCAAGATGATGCCATTGAATCCTTGAAATCATGCTTGAACTCAATTGGTCATTTTCTAGGTTAAAAATCATAAATTGCCCTTCCTCAGTCAAAACCCTAATTTTGACCATTTTGCCCTTCTTGTGATTTGATCAAATTTCTTGAGGAGTTGTGATCCAAACTTGACCAAATGATACACGTGAGTTTAAAATGTTGATGTGGATAAAAAATTATGAAGTTTGACTGTAAATTGGCCATGGTTGACTTTTTCTCCAATACAACTGATTTTTAGGTCAACTGTCCAATTGATTGATAAAAAATGTGGTTCAAGGCTTGAAACTTGTCATGAGTGATCTTAGGGGTCCTTAATGATGTTTGAAAGTCATATGAAGAAATGATAGTCCAAAAATCCTTGTGCAAACTCAAACCCTAATTTTGGGTCATCAGTGAAAGATGAGATATCTTGAGCTGACCAAACCCTAATCCATTCTTGAGTCAAAGAGATCTTGTGAGAAAAGTCTTGATAAATGAGAGGGCAAATTTTGGGGTACAACAGATGTTATGATGAATGAAAATGCAATATGCAAATGATTTCAAGGAAATTTAGAGATTTAAATTTGTTCAAACCAAAAAGAACACACGTTATATTAATAAAACCAAGTTTGAATACATCATGCCTCCTTAGGCTTACAATGAAAGAAACAAAATACAACCAAACTCATAAGAAAAAAAGACTGAACGCATCCTATTTGGAGAAATGTAGGCATTCAGGTTTTTCTCTTCATGAAGCAGTTTGGTGAGCTCTAAAACCTTCTTCTCACTGGCGTAATATTGGGCTTCAAAGGTGTCTCTCTCTTCCTTCAACTGAACCCAAGCTTTCTGCAGGTCTTCGAGAGAGGTAGGCATGTCAGGATGAAGAGCGGTGTATGGGACGTCTCCTTCAATAACAGGCTCAATGATGACATGAAGGATGGAAGGGTAAGGCATCAAGAGACTCTGGGCACGAGCCCGTACCCACCTAAGGTAAGGCTCTAGAGGGATAGAGTTTTTATGTCCCAAAGTCCTACTGTCCACCTTGTTCACCATTCCCCAAGCACGTGTAAACCTCTGGTGGTAACCTTGGTCTTCCTCGTCGTAGTCGAACACCAGACCTTGGATGAGCATCTCGTGAGGACCGTCTCTTTGGGCATACCCAAACTGTCGAAGAGCTAAGCAGGGATTGTAGGTGATACCCCCCTAATACCAAGCAGAGGTACGTTAGGGAACTACCCACAACGGTCAATGATAGAAACATCTTACAAGGATATCGAACACCAACTGATATCAGAGTGGGTGGGAGACATCATCCTTTGGGACCATGTCAGTCTTTGCTCGTTCTTCAATGCTGATTGAGGTAGGTGTGAAGTAAACCACTTAGCGAGTAGGGGGATACAACACAAAAGAATGCCTCTTTTCTTCATGGTGCGGGTATGGAGGCAATGCAAGATATCTCCTAGTAAGGTAGGTATAGGATTACGAGAGAGAAAGACTTTGATGGCATTAACGTCTATGAATTGGTCCGAATTGGAAAACATAACCAAACCATAAATGAGAAGAGCTAGGACGTCTTCGAAAGCTTGGAAATCCATGTCATCCTAGAATGAACGAGCTTTTTCCAATAGAAACTTAGCTAGAAAGCCTTTAACCCCGCTTCTTGTCTCCCAATTGGCTATGATATTAGTCCTCTTCATATGCAAAGCTTCAGCGATGACTTCAGGTTTTGGAATCCCTTCTAGACCGGTGAATGGTATCTGATCAAGCAAAGGCACCCCTAAGAGTAGAGAGAACTCTTACAGTGTAGGTACCAATTCATAGTCCAGGAAAGTGAAACAATGACGTACGGGATCGAAGAATTGGAATAGTACACACATCATCTCTTCTTGGAAGTTGTATGTAGCCAAAATGAGGAGTCGACCATACTTCTTGGTAAAAGGAGAATCCCCTGGCACTCTTGAAGCTAGCTCTTGAAGTTGAGGGTGTGCTTTTACAAAGTTGATTCAGATGGTGTTTCTTCGGAGAGAATTCATGTCCTACAAAACAAAAACAAAGATAAATTTCTAAATCCTTGAAATGGTTAGTGAGCATGCTTATGATGTTCATGATGTTTATGATGTTTATGTACAAGTAAATATATGCACACACAACAAACAAGTCCCTATGTTTTAGGATTGCATGAGTTTTGTAGGTAAGTACCCTCTTGAAGTTTAGTTGGCTCAACCTGTCCTACTAATAGTGATCGAGTTCTAAAGGATCTCAATATCACCGACCTTTCTCTTAGGTATTGTCTCAGCACAACAATCTTTTCTTCCAGCTGAGATATCCAAAAAGTCTAGCCTCAATGAGTGTAGTATCGAGTATCAACCAATTTTCAGCTCTACACAAAAACCGGCTATCTCACTACATCCTAAAGGCCAAGTTTGTTTAATTAGGGTTCTAAAGTCAATTAGTGCTTCATGACGCCACTCAGCGGCCCCGTATTCTCCTCGATTCACCATGAGGGATACCGGTACCCACAAATGCATCACACTAACATAGCCATTATTTCAACCGTATCGGTCTACGCCGTACAGTTTCCACAATCAATTGTTATTTACCTAAAAAAGGTGTCCCAGATCCTGGTGGAGGATCAAAGCAAGCCCAATACCAAGAACTAAATATAAAGCACACAAATCAAATAATGAAAGCAAGTAAAGGTGATCTAACCCTAAGGTAACCCCACTTTTCAATAATCCCCATCAGAGTCACCAGTTCTGTGATACGGTGGGAGAACTGACTTGGTGTTTTGCGTTTCGATCGCATTTGTGCGGATAGCAAGAGTCACCACCGACTTTTCTTTTATCCAAAAGGAAAGGAAAAAAAACACAGGAAAGACCTTTCGAGATTATTTCTTGGGTTCGGGGGGTAGATTATGAAAAGGGAAGGTACTAACACCCTTTTCATCCATGGTTTTCCATGGGCTCTTAGTTACTCGTTTAGATCACTTGCTTTTATTTTACAGTGTGCTTGTTGTGTGGGCTTTGAAAAATTTCTTTGTAATGGTTCTCGTCTCTATAAGAACGCGTACAAAGTTTTGTTTCGAAAAGATGGTTCAAAGATATGTTTGTGAATTGTGTTTTGGAAAGTGTTTTTTTTAAAAGATGTTTTGCAATGGTTCTCGTCTCTATAAGAACGTATACAAAAGGTTTTATCTTTTAAAAATGTTTTGAGATGAAAGTGTTGGTGTAAAATGTTTTTGTCGTGAGCAAGCGAGCAACTAGGAGCAAATCTTCCTATTCGAAAAGTCTCAAGGTTCTTTTCTTCCTCCTTTAGATGTTGCTAACTTACCATTGATTTGGTAAGAAGCCCCATCATTGGATGTAAAGGGACAGGCGCGGGTCAATCTTACAGTCATCAAAAGCAACTTATGTGACGCTTTAGCAATTTCCGTAAGGGACGAGATCGTTTTATCGAAGGCAACGTCGAGGGTCATCGAGGGACTACAATCTTTTTATCGAAGGGTCATTTGCTAAAACGTCCCATACTCGAGGGACTTGACTGTATTTCTGAGGCAACGAGCGAGGTTACCCTAGAGGTGCGCGTGTGAAAAAGTGTGTTTGATTCAAGTTAATTTGATCTTTGAAATTAGGTTAACTAACGATTGTTTTTTTTAATCTTTCCATACACGCATAATTACTATACAATATTGAGTAAAACAATAAAAATGCAGAAATCGAAATTCTACGTTATTACAGAGCTTCGGGAATAGGGGTACAAATCAATGAATGGGGGTGACAGTAAGAAATAAATATTTAAATCACGCAATACAAATCCAAACCATTAAATAATTATTTAGGTTAAAACTCTTTTCATTTGATAAGATTAATTAAGGACTTAATTAATAATGTCAAATAAAAATTATTTTAAAATTAATAATTATTTAAAACAAATGTTAACATATTTACATTTTTTAGATATATGCTAAAGAATAAAATAAAAATCAAATAACGAAGAAGAAAATATTAACAACAAAATATAAAGAAGAAAAGTAGAAATGGGCCTGCAAAAAAAAGAAGTAAAAACAGGGGATGCAGAAATTAATAGGCCCAAACGCTTCTGGCTAATCCAGTGCAGCAACTCCCTGGAGGTGTATCATGGACATGCATCTAAGACGCGTTGAAAAGATGTGATAATTGATCATAGGGATAGATGATAAGGGCGCATCAAGTTATCATGGGGTTGCAAGTGGGGGATCATTCAGGGCAACTAAAGAGGTGGTGACAAGTGTCACCACCGTATTGGACCAAAGTGTTGTTATCAAACAACACAAAATCCACTTACACTACAGCCAGGCCTCATAACTTAACTTTCTTTCTCTCTCTTGAACTCTCTGCCCTCTCTCTTCTCTCTTACCATGGGCCTTCCCCGGAGAAGACCCTTTGGCCGCGCCGAAAATTGCCTCACAGCGGTGACGGCGGCGGCGTGTCTCAAAACCTTACTTTTCTTACATTTTTCTGACCGTCTCTTTCTGCTAGTTACTAATTCAAGACTTATTTCTACAGATTTTTACTTGGTGACCCTAAATCTAGAAAGGGGGAAAGTGAAACCCTAATTTTCGTTTGATGAAAACGGCGAAGATAGTGATGCATGCAACGGTAAATTCAATGAGAGGAAGGAAAGAGAAGAAAGAGATCGTTTGGTGAGGTCCAGATCTATAACCTTACTAACCTCCTAATGTTTTTTTGGGTAAGATAGCTCTGACCCTGTGTTTGTGAATGGCTTCTTTCTCCTTCTGAGTTCGTGTTATCCTGGTTATCAGATTAGGGTTTTTGTTGTTTGTTTACTACTGATTTGTTGGGTTCTAAATAATGATGTTTGATGACAAGGTTTGGACTTTGGTTCTATTTTTGTTGTCTGCTGTTTTTGGATAAGGATTGGGACAACTGTTTTTGATGAATATTATGATGTTCCAGTTGATTTGAAACAAAGGGATTTCTTGAACTTCCGGTTCTGAATTTTTTTGTGGTTTTCTAGTTTGCTAGTTTTGTTCTGGTTTTTTGTGATAATTCTATGATGTTTCAGCTAGTTTGAGACAAAAGGATATCTTAAACTTTTTGATTCTGAGTTTTTTGTGGTTTTCTAATTTGCTAGTTCTGTTTTGGTTTTTTGTGATGGTTCTATGATGTTTCAGTTGGGTTTGAAGATGGTTTGATGATGTTCTGTTGGTTTAGAGATGGTTTTGATGATGTTTCAGTTGGTTTGGAGATGGTTTTGATGATGTTCAGTTGGTTTGGAGATGGTTTTGATGATGTTCTGTTGGTTTGGAGATGGTTTTGATGATGTTTCAGTTGGTTTGGAGATGGTTTTGATGATGTTTCAGTTGGTTTGAAACAAATGGATTTCTTGAATTTTTTTGGTTCTGAGTTTTTTGTGGTTTTCTAGTTCTGTTTTGGTTTTTAGTTTTGTATATTTCTCTTTCTGATATCTGATGGTTCTCTCCTCTATAAAACAGTAAACTTGTTATCTGATTAGGGTGAAAAAAATGGGAGGGAAAAAACTTTGAATTTTGACAGTTTTGGCTTTTCTAGTTTTTGGCTTTTGAGTGCAGCTTGGACTGTTTCCATTTCGGTGCAAGTCTGGGCATTTTTGGACTGTATTGCAGACTAGTTGCTATGGTTTATGTTGACATGCTTTTATGCAGAACTTGGACAAATATTTGGAGTGCTATGGGCAACATAAGGAGGCTTTTTGAGCAGGTCTTCTTGAACTTTTGCTTTTAATGCATTTCTGAAGGGTTTGCTTTATTTCTTTGGGAAAATGATGATGTTGACTTAAATTACAGCATTTGGTGCTTTTGGCTTGTTGTTTGCATATTGTTTGTTTTGTTCTGTTGTAACTTTGTATTGCTGCCTTTGATTTCTGATTTGGACAACTTGCTTGTTGTCTGCTATTTGCAGCCTGTTGCCTTGCATCTTGTGCTGTTGTAATTGCTTTGCAAAGCATTGCCCTTTTTTGTGATGCAGTTTGGATGTTTGGTATTGTTTGACTTGTGTATTTTGACTGTTGTTGTTTGAACTTATTGCCTTGTATGTCCAATTTGTATATTTATTTCTTTTTCCCCTTTTTTGTGAACCAAAACACAGGCTTTGAGATTTGCAAAAATAGGGGAAAATGGAAAAGCAAAATTCTGATTCCTAAAAGCAAACCCTAATGATGAAAAAAAATCAAATTTGCTTGGGCTTTTTAATATTGATTTTTTTGCTAACATTTTCTTTTCTTCTGTCACATGTACAAGCAAATGGCAAGCAAGACAATGGCTAACAAATGGGGAATTTCTTGAGGATGAAGCAAGGAGTCTTGAAGAAGAAGCAAATTTTCCTTTGTAGATTTAAACTTTGTATCTTACTTGTAATTTTTGTAATCACTTGTAATCATTTGTGAAAGACCCACCAAACTGTAATGAACAAAGCTTGAGTAATAATGAAAATTTGTTGTGCAAAACTTCTGAGTTTTTATTTTAATTTTGCAATCCTTGGTTTGAATGTTTTGAATAAGCATCCTGGCTTGATAACTTGCACTTCAAGTAAACATAATATGATAGGATAAATCATGTATCTTGCACTCTTAAACAAAATAAATGTTTAAAAGCTCAAACCCAAATGATTAATTGAACCCTCAATCATGATTGCTCAAAGATGATAGCTTTAGACCTTGCACCTTATTCAAACTGAATATGCCCTTAAAAGTAACATCAATCTTCAGCAGATTATAGTTAAGAAAACAAATAGAAATCACACAAATGCCTTTGCAGTTATCTGGGCCATGAATTGGGCAAACCTTTGAGAAGTGCTAAACCCTAATTACTGACTGGTTGCCTAGGAAGAAAATCTGTTTGATCAACTTTTGAGCCAAATTGAGTATTTAAGAAAACCCTGGGATAGCATCTTGAGTGAAAAATCGGAGGGCAAATTTTGGGGTACAACAACAAGCAATTAGGAGTATTTTACCTACTCAAAAGTCTTTCTTGTTCATTTTCCTTTTCCTTTGACATTGTTATTTTACCATTGATTTGATAAGTAACCCTATCTTTGGATGTTAACGGGACGGGCGTATGTCATCGTATAGTCGTGATAGCAATGTTGTGAGATATCTTAGCATTTCTCTTGAGGGACTAAGATCATTTGTAAGGCAATATTCGAAGCGTCGTCGAGGGACTATGATCTCGCATTTTGATTGTTTTTGCTAAGACATCTCACGTGCATAACATGACCATTTTTTCGTAAGGCAACAAGTGGAGTTAACCATAGGGGTGCATGTGTACAAGTGTGTTTGATTGCATGCATTTTTGTCTTGAATTTAAGGTTTTCTAAGCATTGGTTTTAATCTTGCCATACACACCCTAATTACTAGCATTTATATGAAAGCGATAAATTGCGGAAAGTAAATTTACTATGCTATTACATCATTTGGGGATAGGGATACAAATGTACAAATAGGGGTTACAAGAAATAAAATTCTAATTATCTATTACAACCATATCGAATATGAATAAATGTACAAAATTGTAATGAAAAGAAGACGAACTTTGTTTTGACTTTTATTTATATGAAAGGTTTTGTTTAATTAAAATAAAATATTTTTTTTTGTAATATTTTTATATATTCGTGAAATAAAACTTGTAAATAAATAGTGTGTAAAAAATTAACTCAAAAGGATTTGTTTTGATTGGTTGAAAAAATGTTTGAAGTTTGTAAAAAAACAAAGAACACAAATAGAAAGGCAAAAACTATTTTTGGTCCTGCCAAGGTTCGAACTTAGGTCCCTATACAAAAATACTTTTCGCACGCGCTGTTGATACCACTAGGGTTGTCTGTTTCATCCGTTCATGAGGCAGCTTCAATTGGGTAAAAGGTAAACTTATTTCTGAACATTTAAAGTGCCCAGTCCTCCCTTTCGATTGCATGAGTGCAACTCTTCCTAGTTGAGATTCGAAAGGCTCCCTTGTTCAGCCAATCGAAGGATACACACAACCTGCCTAAAGTTTGGATACGAGCCTAACAAACATAACCTTCGAAAGCTACAGGCCTAAGGGTTAACACAAATTTATTTGGAACCAAAATCCCAAGATTGAATGCACATGGCAGTGATAATCGAAAGCTAAAGCATGGTCAATTCCTTAGATGTGATATCTACACTTTCTCTTTTATTTATATGTACAAATGATGTTTTAAATAGAAAGTTCCAAGTTTAGAGGAACTTACCTCTTGAAGTGTCAATCGAAGGAGCTGTATATGACTTCCTTGGTGGTGGACCAAACTTTGCTGTAACCTTCCTTGAGCTACTGGGACCACTTCTCTGCTTGAATTGAAAGGCTGGTTTTTTATGAGGGAATTGAAGGTTTTGTTATACTGCAGTTTGGGGGAGTAAATTGAAGGTGGTGTTATACTACAATTTAGGGGAAGTGAATCAAAAGTGGTGTTATACTACAGTTTAGGGGAAGTGAATCGAAAGGTACCCTACTGATATTTTCTTGTGAAAAAAAAGTCTTAGAGTTTTGAAGGTTTGAGAATATTGGAGAGTTTGAAAATATTGGAGAGTTTGAGAATATTGGAGAGTTTGAGTGCTTGAGGATTTTTATGATTTTTCTTCTAGCAAAAATCTGGCCCCTTTCTTTGTCAATGGTTTCTCTATTTATAGATAAAAGGTTTGGGAGTTTGAACAAATATGTGGCTTGGTTTAAACATGAATATTAAGTTATGTCAGATTTTCCAAGATCCCAAGGTAAAGTACTAAAGTTGTTGGTTAAAAGGGGCTGACTTCCCTGACTTACGGTGAAGTACAATCAGGATTTAAGCAAAGTATGGGCTGAGGAAAGGATTTGTACTAGCAAGTTTACTTTTATAAAAAATCTTTTTGACAAAGGCTTAATCACCTGGACAATAAGTTAATACATAATGTAAGCAATTAATTATGGAGTGAAATACAAGCATTAAGGCCTGTAAAGTAAGATCATGTATCATGGCCTATAGATTTGATCAATGTTCTTTCAAAATCCTATTTTCCACTTGCGCCGAAGAGTTCTAGAAATGTACTAAAGAAGACTGCTTTGAAGGGAGCAAAATGCCCAAACGAGGCTTATGGATTAAACTTGCATCGAAGGAGATTTCCTGCCCAAATGAAGTACATAACCCCAGCTTTCATTCGAAGGAGGCTAAAGGAGGCTTTTTTCCTTGTGCGTGCTAGCATGGTGGGAGATATTTGTCCAGTCAACACAGGCATGCAAGCATCAAACATCCAATCGAAGCAGACGCATGGTCCCATCGAAGCTTGTGGATTTGAAGAGTGCTCGGAGGGAGTCTTTTAACCATTCGAAACATGTAGGTCGAAGAAAGCCAGTGTCTAATCGAATTGAGAATCAAAGCAGACTTGCTCTTCTTCAACCCAATCGAAGGGCATATTATCATCTTCATTTTCCTTTTCCTTCGACCAATCGAAGTAACAACTTGTCATCTTCAAAAAATTCATTTTTCTTTATTTCTTTAAACAGGTGTTTGTAACCACCTATACGAGAGGAATCTTGAAAAATGAGAGAGCAAATTTTGGGGTACAACAAAGTGCCTTTCGATTGAGTCACTTTTCTGCATCCTTTGAAGGATCCAAAAGTGTGGCCCTTGGATGGGTCACCAAAACATGCCTTAAAGTGGGCTTTGTAATTCCTTCGAATGGACCAACAAGTATGTCCTTCAAATGGGATACCTAGAGGTGGATTCAAAAGATGGTGATTTGAATGGGACACAGTTACAAACGAAACCTTGTGAAGGTGGTTCTGTTCAGTCAAAGGCTTGCCTGCCCCAAGGTCCATGTGACCAAACGAAGGAGTGTACATAGGGGGTCCCTGCTTTGTGAGTTCATGTAAACATGCAAAAGATCGTTGTTCAAACGAAAGCTTGCATGAAGGGAAACATATGCCCAAACGAAATGTGTGACCAAATGCTTGTACTGAAGGATTCATGTGCCCAAACGAAATAAAGCATGAAGGGAGTCAAATGCCCAAATGAAGCTTGCAACAAAGGAACCACATGCCCAAATGAAAGGTGCATGCATGAGGCCAAAATGTCTAGATTCGAAAGAGGCATATATGAGGCAAAAAGTGCAAATCGAAGGATACCAAAAGGGAGCCTTTTGCCTTGGAATCAAAGGAGGCTACAGGAGGCTTTGTGCCTTGTGAATCCAAGCCAGCGTTCCAGAGGCCCACGCCCAGTCGAAGGATGCAAGTCAAGCTTGCATCGAAAGAGGCCAAAAGGCCAATCGAAGGAGCTGAATCGAAAAACACTTGTTTTTCTCCAAATTTGTCAAAATATTATTTTTATCTGTTTTCTCCCTTTTTTGACAGTTTCCTTTAAATCTTGGTACTGAAAATCCCAATGTACTTGTGCAAGCTTGAACCTTGAGAATCCTTGTGAGAAATGCCTTGAAAAATGAGAGGGCAAATTTTGGGGTACAACAAGCGCCAATGTTCTTGTATAGAATAAATATCCAGCCGACTTCCCAGGAGATTGCTAGAAAGAGTCTATCAGAGTGAGTTTATGGGATGATCGGGGGATTTAAGAGCTACGACAGTGACGTGTGTGTCCCAAGATGAATGTATTACTTATCCCTATGTCGGAAGCCCCTTTATATAGTGTGTATCTCGTCATCAAAAACCTCAGTTAATGAGTGACTCTTGAGTTCCATAACTCTTATAACCTCAGTCGTCCCCATGAATGGAGGAATCAAGGTTGTGCAACGCTGTAATGATTGCGCCGCCAGAGGTTACAAGCATTAATGAGCCGAGATGGTGACTGGTCACGGGCATGTGCTTTCCAGCTACCTACCCTATCCGGGTCGAGGATGAAGACGAGTGGCTACCCAGGTCAATGGGTCTTCTGATATTCCCTTAACTGAGTTGCATCCCGGATGCCCTCGCCCTGAGCCGACTATTGGTTTAACCTTTTTCCTTGTCGATTACACTACCTGATCGAACCTGTTATTTTCGAAATGTACAATATTTAATAATTATTATTATTTACAATATTTATTATTTGATTTGTTAATTTAAAAACCACATGTAACATAATAGAAGACTTAATATCTAAGTTTTTTTTAGAATTCGACATTGTTTTTAATTATAATTTTTTAAATAATGAAAATGGTGTTTAGATAAGTTAATTTTATCATCAATTGAAAATAAAATGTTTAATAAAATTGATTATAATAATTTAAGAGTTTAAACGTAATGCACAACAAATAGTGTAATTCCATAATTCACATACAACCAATCAAAATCTTTATACTTGTTATGTCATATAAGTATTTTAAAAATAAAATTGTATTTTACATTGTCAGTGCATTTTTTTTTCCTCATAATTTAATAATTTTACCTTCTAAAAAATTAAAATATACTACATCGTTCGTTCAAAAATAATTGTCATAGTTAGTCATTTGACACGGATTAAGAAAATGTGACTAATGAAAAAGAGAAAATAATATTTTTACTAAATTATCCTCGTTTATTATTGGTGTATTCGAATTATCATAAATATAAGAGAAGTGATTGTTCCCCTAAAATACAAATTCAGGGAAATCCTAGCCACTTAAAATTATCAAATTTAAGAAAAGAAAAAAATTTAATGGCAAAGATGTTGACTGCTCCCTCTCCGGTAAAAATCACACTAGAGAGAATCACTTCCCAAAATGTAAAGTAAAAGAATAATATTAGAGGATTGAATTGAAAAAAAAATTTATAATTGTATTGGAAACTAAAAACAATAATTATTTTATGACAAATAATTTAATCAAAATGCAACACTTATTTTAACTGAGGAATTACAAAAAAAATATAATTTATTAAAAATTAACTTTAAATTTCGTTTCTCGGCTTCCCACATCGAAAGAGAGAGAAATTAAATTGTCACCCCTCATATTATACATGACACCTCTTAAATGGTATAAAAAAAATTAAATTGTTCGGACCTAAATCATTCACCACATATTTCAAATTCAAGTAAACAATCATATTTTTCAAACTTTTGGACGATACCGAAAATTTCGTAGGCGATACTGAAAATTTTGTGAAATAGTGTGTAATTTAGGGTATTTTTATGAAATCTCTAGTACTTTGTATCGGAAATTTCAAAATATCTGATATTTCCGTATCAGAAATTTCGAAATAATCGATATTTTCATTTATCATTTATATCGGAAATTTCAAAATTTCTGGTGCGTCACATAATATCGGAAAATTTTAAAATTTCCGGTAATTCAATTTTTTTTTTTGAAAAATTATCGGAAATTTATAAATTTTCAATATTTTATATTTTTCTGATATTTTCTAATTTTGCAGTGAGTACCAGAGACAAAGATGGTTCTATTATGGGACGAACCACTGATAGAGTTGATGCTGAAGCCTGTGTTGACGAGACACATGCTTCAGAGCTACGAGCTGGAAGTCATCCTTTGACGGATTCTCATCGGAAACAAATGGCTGAGCAGAATGTGAAGTTCTTCAACTCGATTAGGTTGTATTTCACCCTTTCATTTGTATCAATCCAATCCTCCTAAAACTCTACCTTTGTCACCCTTCTATTATCGGAATCAGGCAACAAATTATTCAACGTTTCTCTCAATCTGACAAAGGATTTAGAGCCATCAGGAAGCTTGAATTCAACAGGAGGGTTGTTGTCGTTGTAATATACCTCTGCCTTAATCAGAAATTAAGGAAGAAACAATTTTTTGAGATGTATTTTCTATATAACAAATGTCATTGTTTATATAAATGGTGATGCATTATAGATCACACAAATGTGTCGCTGCAATCAAAATCATTCAAATATGTCTGCAAAATCTCAACCGTTCAAAAAACTATGTTTTTAATACTATCAGAAATTTCAAATTAATTGAAATTTCTGATACACCGAAAATTGTAAATTACATTACCAGAAATTTAAGTTATCCGATATTTTATAAGGATGTACCAAAAATTTAGAGAGTACCGAAAATTCAATCTTTTTATCGAAAATTTTATTTAGAAATTATGTTCAACTCATCTAAAAATAAAGTAAAATAAAAAAAATTAGAAACTTCATATATAATTTTTGAGGTGGCATGTTAAATTCTCCTGGATCATCAACTTTATGACTATTTATTGTTGTTTGAACGGTAGCTTAGTTGACGCATTATGTTTCTTGTTCTCGCCCTACTAGCCATTGTTGATGTGTCGAGCAAGTCTTGCCTTTTGAGTGACCTGTGTTTTTGTTTTGGATTGTGTTTATGATGAACTGGTAGATTGGTCCTGGGTTCGGTCTAAAGTTAATATTTTATCTAATTTATGTTTTTTTTTGGTACATTATTAGTTCATGTTTTCATGCTAATTTTCTTTTATAAAAAAAGAGAGGAAAACAGAAACACCCACATTATTTTTGTTATAATTGTTTTTTCATTCTTTCAAAATCATGCCTAGTCAGCAAACACCCTAGTTGCAATTAATTTATATTTAATTTAGTTATAATTTAATGGCACCAATCACTCTCAGCCCAAAGAATAATAAAAAAGTGTAAATATAAATAAACTAATACCAAAAGAAATATTTATATAAAAAAAGTTTAAAACAGTCCTAATCCAATGTGCATACCCCATCAAAACCGACGGCAATCGCCAAAATGTCAAATTTCAACAACTTATAATATTCCAAATTAACTCTTCAATCAATAATAATATTTGATTCCACAAAAAAAAGATAAATATACCATAATTAATTAAAAATCAAAACAATTAAAATCTTTTTATTAATTTATTAAATTACAATCATAGTAAATTAATAACTCTTCAGAAAAAATAAAATATATGAAACTGATATATTTTACCATATTATACCTTTATTTTAAAATTTATTAGTAATTTCAATGATGTATATTTTACCACATCATAATTTTATTTTAAAATTTATTAATAACCTTAGATTATTATATTTTATTGAATGATATATATATTATCACATCACAATTTTATTTTAAAATTTATTAGTAATCTAAGATTGTTATATTTTTATTAAACGATAATATAAAATTATTTTATCTATCTAATCACAAAAAAAAAAATCCTTTATCATCCAAAAATACAAAATTCATTCATTCTTTGAATCGTTTTCCTATTTTGGTGGGAATAAAATCTATTTTATTAATTTTTAAAATTAATGGATAAAATAATAAATACCTTAATTACTAATTCTAATATTCTTATCTTTCTACCACCAACTCCTTCTATATAATCACCACTAAACCAATTCTTCATTCTCTCTCCATAAATTCTCTGAAATATCAAAAACCTTTCTCTCTCTCAAGTTCCAATGGCGTCAAACAATGTCCTCTCACCCACCGGCACCGGCCTCATCGTAAGCTTCGGCGAGATGCTGATCGACTTCGTGCCTACAGTTTCCGGCGTATCACTCGCCGAAGCACCAGGCTTCCTCAAAGCCCCCGGCGGTGCACCTGCTAACGTAGCCATCGCCGTGAACCGACTCGGCGGCAAAGCCGCCTTCGTGGGTAAACTCGGAGACGACGAATTCGGTCACATGCTCGCCGGGATCTTGAAGGAAAACGGTGTCAAAACCGACGGTATTACTTTCGATCAAGGCGCGAGAACCGCTTTGGCTTTTGTTACTCTACGCGCCGATGGAGAGCGTGAGTTTATGTTTTATAGGAATCCAAGTGCTGACATGCTTCTTAAACCTGAAGAACTCAACCTCGAACTCATCAGATCTGTACGTTGCTTTCTCCATCTTTTGTTTTTTTTCTTTGTTTTGTCTAAAGCCATTTTGTTACGGAATTTGTTTTTGTTTTTCTTTCGTATTTGGGGTTGTCTTGTTTGTAATTGTGTTCCACGCGCGGGGGAGGACACGTGGGTTTTGAGATAAAGGACATTGACGCTTCAGCTTCTGTTTGGTCATGTGGTGTGGGACCATTTGTTAGATCTAACATAGTGTACTCTTACGTTATGTAGCAATTTTCTATGCGAACTTTCAAATTACGTTAAATCCTATGATTTTGTTTTATTTTGTTTTGGTTGGTGTGGTTACACATGAGCGATTTTGTGGTTGGAACTCGGAACCCGCTATATTAATGATGCATAAATTTTGATTAGTGAAACTAATGAATCTTAATTTGTTGTTAGGCGAAAGTGTTCCACTATGGATCCATTAGTTTGATTGTGGAGCCATGCAGATCAGCGCATTTGAAGGCATTGGAAGTTGCCAAAGATGCTGGCTGTCTTCTTTCCTATGATCCCAACCTCCGACTACCATTGTGGCCTTCGGCTGATGAAGCTCGCACTCAAATATTGAGTATATGGGAAAAGGCTGATTTGATTAAGGTTAGTGATAATGAGCTGGAGTTTTTGACTGGAAGTGACAAGATTGATGATGAGACTGCCTTGACATTGTGGCACCCTAATTTGAAGTTGCTCCTTGTCACCCTTGGCGAACATGGTGCAAAGTATTACACTAAGGTAAAATCTATCTTTATACTAGTGACGATGACAATGATGTAGTGATGTTATAGAAGGTGATTAGTTTGAACTAATGTGGTTAGTTTACTTTTGCAGAATTTCCATGGAACAGTAGATGCATTCCATGTGAATACAGTTGATACAACTGGTGCTGGTGATTCCTTTGTTGGTGCTTTATTGGCTAAGATTGTTGATGATCAGTCTATACTAGAAGTGAGTGCTTATAGCTACTGCGATGGAAATTACTAAGATCTGTTTGAGTTTTATAATTGACTATTGATTGATTGATTTTTATGAACTACTTGCAGGATGAACCAAGGTTAAGAGAAGTGCTTAAGTTTGCGAATGCTTGTGGAGCAATCACGACGACTAAAAAGGGAGCAATTCCTGCTCTTCCCAAGGAGGAGGATGCACTGAAATTGATCAATGCTGCATAGATTTGTTGAGCATATTTCGTTTTCTTCCCATCTTGTTTAGCTTTTTTGTTGAAGGTGCTCTTGATCAAATTAAGAGGGAGTTTGTCTCTAATTTTGTTTGTTTTTTTCTTTATGAATTGATGGCAAAATCATATGATTAGTTTGGCCAAATAATGTTATTGAATTTTGATATGAGCTGTTGAATGAAAATTTGATTCACGCGTGTTGCTGCATCTTATAATCTGTTATGTCTCTATTCACTTTTGTTGTGTATTGTTGGGTTTTATTTCTAATTCTTAGACAGAAAGAATTAGTCCCAACAAATACATGCTAGTTGTTACTAGCAGCAAAATGCATTTCTATTTCCTTGCCAGTGGATACTTAGTTGTTAAAAATAAACTCTTATAATATATATTTGTCTCAAAAAGATTTACTTTATATTTTCGATGACTTTTTAATTACTTATTTATCAATTCTAACATCAAATCAAATTAATTTTATGTGGGTACTCTTATCACTTTCAAATAAGTTTTACATATTTAAAAGTTATTTTTCAAAAAACCTATTTTGAAAAAACAGAAGTAATTTTGAAAATAAAATAATAAAAGTTCCACCATGGTCACTAATTTTTACAATTATTTTAATTTTAGTTTTATTGACAAATATTTAATACTTTAACAAATATTTAAAATTTTGATCATAGAAGAGTTTTTAGTTTTTAAATGCTATTTTAGTAAAATGACACTCACCAAGTATGTATAATTGATTTTTTTTATGTTATAAGATTAATTTTAATTTTTAACCACATATATAATCTTTCTATATGTATATGATGTTGATTTTATTTAGATAATTATTTTTAAAATAGAATAAAATGACTCATTATAATTTGAATTTTAAACTATATTCCACTTGGTTCGATACATTATCTGCCCAAATAATATAAACACAAAATTGGTAACAAGATGCTAATATTATTTCATTTATTTCCTTGACATGTTTTTTAATGTCTAAAATGATTAAAATTGAATGGAATGTACAATAAATTGTAACAGTCAGATTTTAAATCATGTTTGACTTTTATTTTAATTATATATAAAACAATAATATATTGTGATTGATTGCAAATTTTTTTTTACACTAATAATATATAACTATTAATCTCAAATAATTAAGTGCAATAAATATTGTAAAATAGAAAGAATATACAATATCTTTCAGCATTCATTCTAATTGTTGGATTGGAAGAATATTTGTGATATCTGGTTTTTTTAATTTAAAATTTTGTTGATATATTTTATTGATTTATAATTAGCTTATTATTTAAAGCATACTAGAACTAATTTTATAAAAAATAATAGGAATTTTTTTATATGCCTAATTTATATTTATTTTTTCAATTAGAAAACTATTTTATGCCAACTAAGGAGGCATAATAAGGCCTTTGCATTTTAGATTTTATGTTAAGATATATATTTTAAAAAACTTCTATTAAATTCTTATGTTTTTGCTTAATTACTATTAAATTGTTAAATTTAAAAGACAAGCTTGATTTTTTAATTTCATAATTCAAATTAATTTGCTAAATTGACTTTCGTCAAATTGAATTGAGTTGCCTCGAAATTTTATTAAAAATGATTCTCATCGAATTTAAGTCGCACTAAATTAAATTTGACTAGATTAGACTAATTTCAAATCCTATTTAAGATAACGTGAAGTGGTTTTGGTGCCCATTTTCAAGACAACTGTTTAATTATCTTTTAGTATGTTTTCTGTTGAGCTTTTAGCCAAATAAACGTGCATGTGTAACACTTTCTGAGGCAAATTAACGTGAAAACTCTATTTTGGTTCAAAACAACAAACAGAGGAATTATTTTGGTTCAAAACTCTATAAATTCTACATTGTATAAATGGTCCATGTGGGAAGTATCAACATAATTATTTTCAAAAGAAATGAAAGTTGTTTTCTCAAAAGTATTTCCATTTATTTAAGAGTACATTCAGATATTGAAGCACCTTATGCACTTTTGGGGAATCATGTTCTTTTATGCCTAGAAGCCGTGGACAACTATAACACAATTGCTTGAGGATTACATTCAATGACCTCCATCTTTAGAGACTTCCAAACATTAGGACATCTTTCCCATTTTGCTTGCATTTGAGCTAAAAAAGCTTCAGCCCATTGTTCTTTACTCCCTCTTGTGCTTAAATCATAAGGCACTGAAAAACTGTTCAAACATGATTAGAATATCAGCAATATGCTCATTCACTGAATAATTCGATTACAGGTAGTTAGTTTTTCGTGTAATTGGTCTAGAGGGAGTAGCTACTTATCACCTCCTTCAACATTTTATTATCAACTTTTGCATGCCTCTTAATCATATTATGGATAAGTTATGCCAATATTTCAAAAAGGAACTGTATATATCAACTAAGCCGAATGTTGTGTTTCATCTGTCAAACATTCTGATTTACTAAATGATATTTACAAATTCACAAGAAGTATTCACCTCAACAATTCTTCAGCTTGATTTCCTTTCTTGAGATTACTATTTCTGCAAGAGGTCAAATTTTAATATAGTCAATTTGTATTGGTGTCTGACAAGAAAGGAAAAAATGAAAGACCGTGCCAGATATAGTGATTCCACTATAGTTGAAAAGTCAATAATATCAACTCAATTCAAGAATTAGGTTGAATAGTTATCAAATCAAGCATTATCACACTTTTTTGGTTGTTTACGTAAACACTGAAAGTGGATATCGCAGAACCTTGTTATCTCTTCCTAACCCCTTTCTTGGTCTTATTTACTACTCCCTCTATCCCAAAATAA
This sequence comes from Vicia faba, assembly GCA_948472305.1. Taxonomy (NCBI): domain Eukaryota; kingdom Viridiplantae; phylum Streptophyta; class Magnoliopsida; order Fabales; family Fabaceae; genus Vicia; species Vicia faba. The sequence continues at coordinate 188,347,782 of OX451735.1, read as the reverse complement.
GTGTCTCTTTACCCTAAAAAATTTGTCCCAAAATAAGTGTAGATTTACTTTTCCAATGCAACATTAATTGATTTTTACTAATTTTATCTCTAATTAATTATGTCTGCACTACTCTCAAGGCATTAAATTTCACTTTGTTTTTATGACAATGTAAAAGTAATCAATAATCATCAAGGACAATTTTGTAAATGTGTTATATTTATTCTTTCACTCGTTACTTTTCTTAATATATGTGCCACAATCTTAAAAGACTTTTATTTTGGGACGGAGGGAGTATCTTTTTTCTTACTTTGTGATTTTAAGAATTTTTTTTGGGAACAAACTACATGCTTGAGAATTGAATCCTGTTTCAGCACTAGACGAAAATATGATTGTAGGTCTGATTAAAAACAATGTTTAACTAACAGCCACTATAGATTTGGTTCAGACCTATAATTGAATTTTCATTAAATAAACTGTGGACAAAAGGCTAAGGAAAACAAACCTGCAGACAAACACTTGGAAAATGTGAAGATATTTGGTAGAAAGATTATAAACGGCATCAGCAATATGATCCTTCCCAAATAGATACACCACTGGATATCCTAGAAGCCATCTGAACAAATAAATACATAAATGAGACAGCGCACCACATATTACAAGTATAATAAGGAACAAATAGCTATGTTATTCTACAGAATCACCATTAAGGAAGCGTACGTTGATATTGACCCCCCAAAGAGATTTAAATGCTACATAAAAATACCAAATCCTTTGCACAAGCAGGTCTATAAGATTAGGTCATGACATACTAACGTCTACAACAAGTGATGGTACTAACTTACTACTACTTTCAGGGTAAATATAACATGTAGGTATAGGCAGCCTTGTTTATTCAAAACATCACATACTTTTAAAGAAACAAGTAGGAGTGTAGGACATGGGTCAAACATAAGATTGAAATCGCCGAGTCCCCAAAGAGCTGGGAATCTGGCATAGGTGAACTACTACCCACCCAGCAGGAGAAAAGTATAAGCTGTAAAATACTACTAGATGTAATCTGAGTAACATTACTTATTAGTAATTTCCACAAATTCTGATTTACATGGAACACTTTATACAGACCCAGAAAATGGAATATTAGTGGAGCAGTGTAATGTATAACAAGAGTTTTCAAGTATCTTCCACAACAAATGGGTTCAAAGCTAATCAACTCTTTCACCCCCAATAAATCTGTAATTATAGTGAAACCAATATATGAAATATAGTAAGTAAAACATAAGATGATTCTAGCTCCTCTAAAGTGAACAACTTAATTTAAAATAATACAACAACAACAACCGCAACCAAGTCTTATCCCACTAAGTAGGATCGGAAAAAACTTAACTAAAATAAATAGAAATTAACATAATCACAGTTGTTGAGCTCCTCTAAAGTGAACAACTTAATTTAAAATAATACAACAACAACCGCAACCAAGTCTTATCCCACTAAGTAGGATCGGAAAAAACTTAACTAAAATAAATAGAAATTAACATAATCACAGTTGTTGATAAAAAATATAATTGCTGCATTGGCTGCACAAGCATAACAAATCATAGATGGTATAAAATATCATCAAATGATGTTCCAGTGGTTGATTGGCATATCTCGCTTGCGTTGCCCTTTAAAATGGGAGCTCAAATTAGTGGAACCATACTTTCCATTCACATATTAGCATCATAGGATTTTTTTAAAAGTGTGTCTTGAACAAGTTTTTTCTATGGGAAGCAGGGAAGTTATATTGATTACAACAAGAAAAGCCATTGTCCATCTTAAATTTGGGCTTGAGTTTAACTGAACCTTACAAAACCGACTTATAAGATCAGTGATGATTCCATTTATAAATACACTTTCATACCATATATCATTCAACATCGTACTCTCACCACACCCTTTCACGCCCAGGACTAAACATGAGCGTGAGCCGAATGACTCGATAGCGGATAGCCCCACGGATCTTAGATAAAATCTAATATCATCTTAAGAATCAGAATTTGAGGGAAATGAGAGAAAGTTTAAGCCTCGGAGGCTGGGAGTAGAGATTTCTCATTAGCAATTATATGAACAAAGATGGTGAAATTGAGCTCTATATATATAGAGCAACTAACTACCTAACTGAATCCTAACTAATCTAACAAACTATTAACTAATATACTTCATACTACTGTATGACAAAACATGGGAAAGACAGAAGAGGGAAAAAAACCATTGAAATGAACATACATATTACTGAAAAAGGAATTACCCGTTCAATGTTGGCACTAAGATGTCAGTGTTTTCCAAACAACAACTAAGATCAATGCACTCAGTAGAAGAAGATTGAGAACAGTGAGCAGAAGAGTCAGCATCATCCACCAATTTTTCCTCCCCGTAAGAAGAAAAAAACGTCGAAAACAGCTTCTGAATTGAAACCAACTGCATCGCTAATTGGCTTTTTTCTATTTCTGTTATCAACTGAACACCAAATTTACCAAACATCCATCAGTAATAAATAAACTCAAGAAATTAAGAGCAAAAATATTAGATAGTAGATAAACAACATAATCAAACACTAATAGCATAAGCTCATTTCATATAAGTGCTTATGTATTGGTAAATAAAGCCAAATTGTTCATATAAGCTAGCAGTTATTTTCATAAGCTATCCTAAAAAGTTCAAAGAAATACGCTAAAATTGGCTTATGGAAGAGATTAAGTACCTTTGGAGATTCGTGTTCAAGGTCAACAAAGAGCAATTTCGAATCCAAACTCGAATCAAAAAATTCAGTTATTTCAGTTACATGAATCAAGTAAATCATCTCTTGTATAACCATCAACCTTAGATGTTCAAAAACTGTAGATTCATTTTGAGCGAGATGAAGGAGTGAAGAGAGTTGGTGTTGAAGTTGAGGCATGATTCCGCCATAATCGATCATTATTACTGGTCTCATTCTCGTGATTAGGGCAATGATGTCTGTGATGCAGAGAATTTAATGTGAGTGATTGAATGTAGAAATTGAAAGGAGAAAGAAGTGAGAGAGAGTTTGAGACCTAATTGTAATCGGCGTTTGGAAGTGGATTTGAGGCGCCATTTGATTTGGGATAAACTTGAATCGATTACTTTCATGGCTTCGTCTAACTCTATCGCCTCCATTTTCTTTTCTCTGTTTTAGTTTTTTTCTCCGTTGAGCATGCGTAACAATAAAATTTAATTGTCTTGATATAAATATCTTCATATAAGAATAATAAGGAAAAAAATATTAAAATTTTTTCAAAGGTGCAAAAAAATATTTGTTGGAGTTGTTTTTCTTTATTATGTAACTTTGTTTTCTTTGTAATTGATCACAATGTTACCATTGATAACTATTTATACTAATGAATATATGCATATTTTTAGTTATAGTAAACAACGTTCATTCAATCATTCAAGACTTTCCTTAATTCACATTTCTAATGCATATTCATATAAACTCTATAAATATAGAATAAGCTAAGTTTAGTTTCCAACATCCTCCCTTAAACTTGGCTTCATCATTTCCATCAAATTCTTCATCTTCAAGAACAAATTGATTTTAAGTGGCTTTGTAAAAATATCAGTAATTTGATCTTTCGAAGTGCAATACTCCATAGCAATTTCTTTTTCTCTGATTAATTCTCGAATGTAGTGATGTTTGATGTCAATGTGTTTGCTACACCCATGAAAGACTGGATTCTTTGTCAAAGCAATTGTTGATTTGTTGTGACAGAATACCTTCGTTGGACCATCTTGTTGATACGACAATTCACTTAATATTCTCCGCAACCAAACTGCTTGAGTAGCACAATTTGTTGCTGATGTGTACTCTGCCTCTGCTGTTGACAAAACAAGTACTTGTTGTTTCTTAGAGGACCAAGAAAACACATTTGTTTCAAGATGAAAGACATAACCCGAAGTGCTTTTTTGAGTTTCAGTTTCACCTGCCCAATCACTATCTTTGTATCCAATCAATTCTGACTTGGTAGAACTTGAGTATAAAATTCGTTCATTAATTGTCTCTTGATATACCTCAAAATTCTCTTTGCAGCTTGCCAATGTGATTGTCTTGGTGAGTCCATGAATCTACTTATGAGTCCAACTCCATAAACTATATCAGGTCTTGTTGTTGTTAAGTACCTGAGGTTTTCCACCAGCCTTCTGAAATTTGTTGAATTTACAAGATCACATCCACTTTCTCTTTCTAATTTCAATCTTTCTTCCATTGGAGTCAACATTGATTTACATGATTCCATCTTAAATTTCTTCAGAATATCAGCTGCATATTTCTTTTGTGAAATAAAAATTCCATCATTGGTCTGCTTCACTTCAATGCCTAAAAAATAAGACATTAAACCCATATCTGTCATCTCAAATTGTGTGGACATATTCTCCTTGGATTCTGTTAACAATTTGAGATTATTTTCTGTGAAGATTAGATCATCCACGTACAAGCAAACAATAACAACATCTCCATCCTTGTTTGCTTTGATGTATAAAGCATGCTCATATGGACTTTTATGAAATCCATTATTTATGAAGTATATATCAATACGTGTGTACCAAGCTCTTGGTGTCTGCTTTAATCTATATAGTACTTTCTTCAATTTGTACACTTTATCTTTATCTCCTTGTTGTAAATAACCTGTTGGTTGTTCTACATAAACTTCTTCTTCAAGCACATCATTCAAGAAGGCGGACTTGACATCCATCTGAAATATCTTCCATTGGTTCTGGGTGGCAATGGAAAGAATCATATGTACCGTGTCCATTCTAGCAACTGGAGCAAAAACTTCAAAATAATCAATTCCAGGTTTTTGTTTGTACCCTTTTGCTACTAAGCGTGCTTTGAAGCGGTTTACCTCTCCTTTTGGATTGTACTTTGTTTTGTACACCCACTTGACTCCAATTGGCTTCTTTCCTTCAGGAAGTGTTGTTAACTCCCATGTATCATTCTTCTCAATTGCATGAATTTCTTCATCCATTGCTTTTAACCAACAATCTTCATTGGCTGCTTCCTCATATGTCATAGGATCACAATCAACAAATAAGGCATAATAAGTAATTTCTTCTTCCCCATCATCAGGATGATCATCTCTACCAACTTCATAATCTTTCAAGTGAGAAGGTGGACGACGCTCCCTTTTGGGTATCTATGAGGTGGTGATTCTTGCGTTGGTTTAATGGATGGTTCATCAACTTTATCATCTACTTCTTCATTTACAATAACTGGTATATGCAACAACTCCTTCTCTTTTTCTAACCAGTCCTACGATCCATCTTCATCAAAGATGACATCCATGCTAATGACTATCTTTTGAGTTTCTGGATTGTACAACTTGTAGGCTTTTGTTTCTTCACTGTATCCTACTGTTTACTGTGGAAACTGGTAAACAACCAATGGTCTTCCCAGAGTCCTAAACTGAGGGTAACTTGCGATATCGACCAGTTGATCTCAAGACACGTGCTAAGAGTTTTTGCTATCACACCTATTCCGTCGAAATATTAGTCAAGGGAAATGGTTTTCTTTTGACTGGAGAAATGGGTGTAATGGTTTTCCACACTATGATTTAATCGGCTGACTGGTAACTCGTTACTGATAGAAGATATTCATACAAAAAACGAGACTCACTAAATTAACTGACAGGTGACTCGTGACCCACATATATTGTCGAATTATTTATGTGAAATAGAAGATAACGTATAGATCTTGCTCGACGGTAAAGAGAAAACAGATAAAGTACTCAAAAGATATAATTGGAAGATAAAAGATTTGCATTGAAATAAAAATGGTGATTCACGTACATCAAGCACTATTCACTCTTGATTTCCTGACGCTCGGAATGAGAGAGTTTGACAAGTGGTTTGAGATTACAAGTGAACACCCCCAAACTATACAAAATCTGCCTATTTATAGTGTTTACAAAGTAACTACCTAGATAAAATCTAAGGCTAATATTAACATCTTGAGGTAACTGCTTCACTAGATGCTGCCACCTATTTGGCGCTCAAACACTTCGTGGACTGCTAGTAACTGCTCATGATTTTGAAGTTCCACCTATTTGGCGCTTGAACACGTCGTGGGTTGTTGGTAACTGCCCATGATTCCTCTAAGCCTCTTGAACATAAAACGCTTCTGCCTTGCGTCGACGCTTTCTTTCTGGCAAAGAATAATCACACTTCCTCTAAGTCCAAGAAACCCTTTTTTGTCGACTAAAACCATTTTCGACTAGGTCCTTGTCTTTTACCCTTTGATCGACTAAACCAATTTTACCCTCCTGACATATGTTCTTTTATTTCTTCCTAGTCTACATAGTTCAATTTCGACAGTTTTAGTGTGACTCCTTCCAAGCAATAACTTTGACTTAATAAAACCAGCTTTTCACACATTGGCTCCTATTTTCCAAAAAAACCCTTATTTTGGAGGATGACTCCTAACTTATGAGAATATCTTTATTTATCACATGTACTTGAATTTAGGGGTGTTCGCGGTGCGGTTTGGGCGGTTTTGAAGTAGAAAATCACCCAAACCGCGAGAGAAAAAAACATGCGGTTTGGTTTGGTTCGGTTGACTTTTAAAAATAAATCCGAACCAAACCAAACCAAACTAATGCGGTTTGGATTGGTTCGGTTGGTTTGGTTTTTTACAAAAAAATTATTATGTCATACATACAAATATAGAGGAAAAATATAATTTTGTATTTAATTGTTCATACATTACCATAAAAAAATTTATAATTGTCAAAATAAGTTTATAATTTGATACATAAAATTGCGTATTAGAATTTTATCTAAATCTAAAGAATGATATAAATAAGATTGCATTATTAAATAAATATTATACAAAGAATACGATAAAATATATTTTGTGAAACTAGTATTTATAAATGAATAATATTTTATTTTTTTATGATTTGTAAATTAAAATGAATATAATACAAAGTATGATAAAATATACACATAATACATGTTGATTTCTCTAAAGAATTAAAGAAATATATATTGGTTAGTGTTCTGGACTGGGCCTGACAGGCCCAAAAGCATTGCTAAGGCCCAGTCCAAATAGACTTGCTGAGGACCACGCCGACCAAAGGGCCACAGTCGTGCCCGACGTGCTCCCTGAGGTCACGTGCTCGACCTCTACACCTCCAGCCCGACGTGCTCCCTGAGGTCATGCGCTCGACCTCTACACCTCCAGCTCGACATCCTGCTGTCCAGCTCGACATCACCTCGAGCACCCCAACTAGGGCATACTCAGTCCACTGCACTCCCAACGAGGCCCCGAAAAGACCGCGTCTCCGTCCGCCCGCACTTCACGCAGAACATCCAGGAAGGGGACCACGTGCGGGTCCCCACTACGCACGTAGAACCTGGCAGTTCCTCCATTGGGCCAAACCTGCCCGGCCCAATGAAGGGACCTTGGCCCAGCGCTGGGGGCTATAAATACCCTCTATTTCCAGAGGGTCAGGTATTCATCATTCTACCCATACACTTATTATTGCCTGCTCGTGCTTCTACTTACTTCAGCATCGGAGTGCCTTGCAGGTACCCCCCCACCTCGTTCAAGAAGCTTTCAGCTCGGAGCCAGCCGTGACGGTCCATTTCTGATCAGGTCAGATCAATGGCGCCGTCTGTGGGAAACTAGCTTCCCCGTCTTACAAACTACTCAAAAGACCAAAGCTCAAAATTCGACTACCTGTCATGGTTGATCCAGCTCGCGACGAGCAGAATGTCCATGTCACCGACACCAATAACGGCACGGCGGACAAAAATGGGCATCTCGACAACGTCGTCAATCTCGGCCACAACACCGCTCATACAACCACCGTCCTCGGAACTTCCTCGCACAGGGACGGAGCCACCTCATCATCCTCCCCGATCCCACCGCCGCTCGAGGATGACCCGGCGGCCCTCGCCCACTACAGAGTCGTCCGATTTCAGGAAGTCCTCGTCCCCCCCGGGGCAGATGCCACCACACAAGCGCTGTTCGCAGCAATTAACTAAATGAACTATCTCATCTTCGCCCAAGGAGAGAGATTAAAGGCGCTTGAAGATGACCGAAGACCCCCGAGGAGGCATCGGAGGCCACATTCTCCACCTCCTCGGGTCACAAAAGTTCGACACCCTTCTCCCCCGCGGAGACACTACAGGGAGAACTCCAGAAGCCCCTCTCCCCGGCCAAAGCAAAGGCGCCCCTATTTGGAGAGACAGCCCGCCATGCCTGCCGGAGAACCCAGTCGCGACCCAGCAAGGCACGACAAGAGACACGCCGGGGACGGGCGTGTGACATTCAACCACCGAGCATCACGCTCGAGGGAAACTCAGCACGAACACCGTGCCAGACAATACTACAGGTCCCCATCTCTGTCTCCGGAGAGGAGCGACGAGGACGACCCCCGCGGTCCCCTGTCGCAGGCCATCATGGATTCACCCATCCCCCCGGGCATGGAGAAGCCCCCACATCTGAAGGAGTATGACGGAGTTGCGGACCCGGTCGACCACATTGACGGGTTCGAGGCCATGCTCCATTACCATAATGTCGGGGGACCCATTAAGTGCCGTCTTTTCCCCACAACTCTCAGGAAGGCGGCCATGGACTGGTACAAAGGGCTCGCCCCGGGCTCAATCACGTCGTGGCGGAACCTGAAGAACCAGTTCATCAGTTCCTTCACAGCTTCTCGGCGCCATCCGAAGACCGAGGCGGCCCTCGAGGCCATCATCCAAAGACAGGATGAGACCTTGAGGGAGTTCATCAACCGCTTCAACCGAGAAGCGATACAGGTCCCCTGCGCGGACCATATGAAAAGATACTTGCTGGAGAGGGGTCTCCTCCCCGGCACAGAATTCAGAAAGGCTATGGGGATCGAACCACCTCATACATTTGATGCCCTCCTCGATAAGGCCCGAGCATATATGGACTACGGGGAGAGGGAAGCTGCCAACAGGGCCCGAGACTCCAGGGCTCGGGGTCCCAACAACAGCAGCAGCTCACGGCAAGAGGCTCCTCCCCGACGTACCGGGGAGAAAAGGAAAGAAGATCGACCCCGGGAAGTCCAGGAACAAAGGGGCCCCTCGGGCCGTTTCACCGAGTACACTCCGCTCACAGCTTCCCGCGAGCGTATTTTGGCGGAGTGTGCCAGTACAGATTTCAAGGACGGCGGCGTCAAGCGTCCCCGACCTGCTCCCGCCAAGCCAGGGGCGGATAAAAATAAATACTGTCAATACCATAGGAGTCATGGTCATTTGACAGAGGACTGCGTCCACCTCAAGGACGCCATTGAAACCCTCATCAAGGGAGGGAGGCTCGCGCAGTATAGGCGAAACGACGCTCCTCGTCGTGACGCCCATGAGGCCAAGGAGCCAGAAGAAGACGCCCGACCATAACCAGGCCCGAGGACTTCGACATTCCCAAGCACCTGCAGGAGCCACTGACAACGCACAGCAGGTGGGAATACTTTCCCTCCGCCATGGTCATCAACGGGGGCGGGTTCAACGACCTCACCATCAATTCAGCTAAGAGGAAGTTGGACGAGCTGGTCGACGCGGCTCCCCCGCAAACAGTAACGTTCGAAAGGGTGAAGGGCAGGTCAGAGCCCATCACCTTCTATCTAGAAGAACTCCCCGGCGGAGCCCCGAACGCGGTCATCCCCTTACTGATAAGGGCAAGAATGGCCAATTTTGACGTGCATCGCATCCTTGTCGATGAAGGGAGTTCCGTCGACGTGATGTACAGCCAGCTGTTCCGAACCTTACAACTGGACGACTCACATCTCTCTCCGTATGTTGGGTCGGATCTACAAGGCTTCAACGACTCGACTTCCAAACCTTGGGGTTATGTCGAGCTCCTGGTTACGTTCGGAGAAGGAACAGCTACGAGACAAGTTAAGGTCCGGTTCCTCGTCATTGACTGCCCGTCTCTATACAATTGCATCTTGGGGAGACCGACAATGGCAGAGCTAACAGCGGTGCCCTCGACCGTCCATCTGAAGATGAAGTTCTACACCAGAAGGGCACGGGTAGCCACCATCCAAGGAGACCTAGCCGCTGCCAGTAGGTGCTTCAACGCTGCTTCTAAGGGACGGGATACCGTCGACATAGGGACCAGACCCGCTAAAAGGACAAAACAGGAGCCCGACAGGAAAGCATCCCCCGAGGAAGAAGTTCAGAAGGCCCCACCAAAGGTCGACTCCATAGCCCTCGACGCCCGCTTCGATCAGGACGAGCCATCCAGCAGCGAGCAAATCCCACTCCGACCAATTCCGGACGGGGATTTTGAACTCGTTCCCCTCGGCACAGACCCGACCAAGGGAGTGAAGATTGGCAAAGACCTCCCCGACTTGGCCAGGAAGCAAATCAAGGCCTGTCTGCGCGAGAATGCTGATCTCTTCGCCTGGAGCGCTGCGGAGATGCCCGGACTCGACCCTGAGGTCGCCTGTCACCACCTCGCCATTGATCCAGCCTCCAAGGCCGTAGTACAACGTAGGCGTAGGCAGTCTCCAGAAAAAGCGGAGGCTGCTGAAAAAGCTGTAAAAGACCTCCTAGAGGCAAATTTTATTTATGAAGCCCGATATTCCACCTGGCTGTCAAATGTTGTACTTGTAAAAAAGAATAATGGAAAATGGAGAATGTGCGTTGATTATACTGATCTCAACCGGGCTTGCCCGAAAGATGCTTTCCCCTTGCCTAACATAGATATGCTGGTCGATAACTCGGCCGGCTACAAAACTTTGTTGTTCATGGACGCCTATTCGGGATACAACCAAATCCCAATGGCCCTGGGCGACAAACACTGCATGGCATTCATGACCAGCTCGGGCAACTATTACTACAACGTAATGCCCTTCGGACTGAAAAATGCTGGAGCAACTTACCAACGCATGATGAACAGAGTTTTCAACAAACAGATCGGCGACATGCTCGAGGTATATATGGACGACATGATCGTCAAATCCCGAGCAGACACCGATCACGCAGCTCATCTCAAGACAGTCTTCGCCCAAGCAAGACAGTGCAAAATGAGGTTCAACCCCGAGAAATGCACGTTCGGGGTTAAGGCAGGAAAATTCCTTGGATTCTATCTAACGGAACGGGGAATTGAAGCCAACCCCGACAAATGCCGGGCATTCTCCGACCTCCCAACACCGACGTCGAAGAAGTCGATACAAATCATGAACGACATGCTTACGTCGCTGTCCCGCTTCGTCGCGAAGTCCGCTCAGCACGCCCTCCCCTTCTTCAAACTCCTTCGAAAGGAATCAGCCTTCGAATGGAATGAGGAATGCGAGCAGGCACTTAGCCATTTAAAGCAAAGCCTGTCTCAGCCGCCCGTGCTATCTCGACCCGACGACGGGGAACCGCTGTACTTATACTTGGCCGTTTCAAACGAAGCCATCAGCGTAGCTCTTGTCCGCGAGACCCCAGACGGGCAGAAACCCGTCTACTTCACGAGCAAAGCCTTACAGGGACCCGAAAGCAGATACCAGCAGATAGAAAAGGTTGCTCTGGCCCTCGTCAACGCGGCGAGGAGGCTCAGACACTACTTTTTGGCCCACACCATCATCGTACGAACCGATCAACCGGTGAGGCAACTCCTGGGTCGGCCAGATATGGCGGGTAGGATGCTGAAGTGGTCCTTGGAACTCTCCGAATTCGACATTCAGTACGAAAGCAGGAAAGCTCTGAAAGCACAGGCCTTGGCCGACTTTGTCGCGGAAATGACCACTCACGACCCTCCCTCGGGGAAAGAACACAAGTGGACCATCTTTGTCGACGGAGCGTCCAGCTCGTCCGGAAGCGGCGCAGGAATCCTCCTGGAAAACGAAGAAGGAGTAGTAATCGAGCACTCCTTAGCTCTCTCCTTCCCGACGTCAAACAACCAGGCAGAATACGAAGCCCTGCTCGCAGGACTAAGACTAGCCGAGGACCTGGGAGCCCGTGAGGTACAGATCTACACCGACTCCCAGCTCGTCGCCTCTCAAGTACAAGGGAGCTACCAGGCCAAAAACGACAACCTCATCGAGTATTTGAACTTAGTCAAAAAACACATGACAAAGTTCGTACGAGCAGAAATTTCACATGTTCCCCGCGAGCAAAACACGAGGGCGGACATATTGTCCAAACTTGCTAGCACACGAAAGAAGGGCGGGAACAAATCCGTCATCCAGGAATCTCTGGAACGTCCAAGTATCGAACCACCCTCGACTACAGTCGAGATCCATGCCATCGGGGATGCCATGTCCTGGATGACCCCGGTTTATAATTTCTTGACAAAAGGAGAACTCCCGTCGAACCAGGCCGAAGCTGCCATTATCAAGCGACGAGCATGTTCCTACGTGGTTCTCGAGCAGAAACTGTACCGAAGAGGATTCTCCATCCCCCTCCTGAAATGCATCGACGAGTCCACCATCCCCGAAGTACTGCGGGAGATACACGAAGGGATCAACGCCCATCATATGGGCGGTAAATCCTTAGCAAGGAAAGCCCTTCGAGCAGGATATTACTGGCCGACGATGCAGCAGGATGCCAAGGAATACGTCAAAAAATGTGACAAGTGCCAGAAGCATGGGGACATGCACCTCACCCCGCTGCACGAGCTGAGCATATTGTCGTCCCCGTGGTCGTTCGCCTGGTGGGGTATGGACATCCTCGGGCACTTCGTGCAAGGAACCTACTAGAACAAATTTCTCATCATCGCCGTGGATTACTTCACAAAATGGATCGAGGCCGAGGCCCTCGCAAAAATCACCTCGCACAATATCCTCCGTTTCTACAAAAGAAACATCCTCGCCAGATTCGGAATTCCGCGGGCCCTGGTGACCGACAACGGTACCCAGTTCACCGACCACGGGTTCCAGGACTTCGTCACCAAACTAGGGACAAAACAACATTTCACGTCGGTCGAGCACCCTCGGACCAACGGGCAAGCCGAAGCCGCGAACAGAGTCATCCTCCGAGGACTCAAACGTCGACTCGGCGAAGCCAAGAGGGGATGGGTTGAGGAGCTCCACAGCGTCTTGTGGGCATACCGCATCACACCCCACTCAACGACGGGCGAGACACCATTTCGACTGACATATGGCACCGAGGCTTTCATCCCGGTCGAAATCATGGAACCATCCCGACGAACAGAGAACCCCCTCGACGAAGAAATGAACGACGAGGCACTAAGGGACGAACTCGACCTAGTCGAGGAAATCCGATCTGGTGCAGCCCTGCGCGAAGCCACCCTAAAACAACGAGTGGCTCTACGCCACAACGACAAGGTCATCAAGCGCGAGTTCGAAATCGGCAGCCTGGTATTACGTAGGAACCAGAAGGATTCCCGCGAAGGGAAGCTGGCCGCGAACTGGGAAGGACCTTATCGCGTCCACGGCACCACTGGTACCGGGGCGTACTACCTCGAGCAATTAGACGGAGAGCCATTACCACGACCCTGGAACACTGCTAAGCTAAAGCAGTACTACAGTTAAAAACTACTAACACCTGGGACCCTCGACATGCGACACCCGCGCTCGGTCAACGAGGAAAAACGTCTGACTTCGTATAAAGGCTGAGGTACAAGCCCGACATACGGCTAAAATTGCACAACATCGCTCGGAGAACGAGGATAAACGATAGTGCCCGACGTGGACAGCTACACCGAGCACCACCGTCGTTGTACCCGTAAGGCAGAACACCCAGCTCGCGATGGGCAGTTCACGCCAAGGGCGAATAGTCCCTACCGGGCTTAGCGCCCGACTGAGCAACTTCGCTCCACATGCCCGGCAAGTCGTCAAGAATGACGGGCCATCTAAAAGGGTCAAAGGGAAGTCTCTCCCCTCGAGCGCAACACTTAGGTGACTCTGGCCAGCGAAAGAGGGTCGGGCACACTCGCTCGCTAAATCACAGCCACTTACGGGCACTCCTCGGGCCCATGACTTAGGCAAAAAATTTATGCAAATATATGATTTCAAGCACGGGCAAAACATTCAAATGTAAAACAACATTCATTCAAATAAAAATGCCCGAAGGCGACAAAGAAAACAATTATAAACCGACCAAGAAGGCCGGCGATGTTCATAACGTACAACCGACGGGCACGCAGGCCCAAAAAATACAAACATCAAAGGCACGCAGGCCCGCTATCCTACAGTCAGGCTTCCCCAGAACCATCATTGTCGGCGCCTGGAGAGTCGGGCGGGGGCACGATCACGCCATCCACGATCTGATGTGTGTGGCCTGTACCCTCAGTGACCAGACCAGGGTTTAACAAGGAAAGCTGATCGACTGCAGAGTCGAACCCCTCCTCCAGAGCATCGACGCAATCTGCCTCGAGTAACCGGATATGGGCGACCAACTCCGATCGACTCTTCAAAGCCGCTATGTCTTCTGGCTCGTCCTCGGCGGGTAGCATGACAACATTCATTTCCTCGATCTGTTGGGCCAAGCGCCCGACTTCGGTCTCCAGACGGTCCCTGTCCGTGCGGAGAAGCTCCCCCTCCTCGGCCAGCTTCCCCGACCTTTCTTTCTCCAGGACCAACATCTCCCTCTCAGCATCCAGCATCGCTGTATGCTCGCGGAACATCTCCTCGGAGCGTTCCAGGGCAGTCTTCAACTTCCGCGAGCTCGAGGCGAGAGCCGCTTTCTCCTGCTCAAGTTCTTCAATACGGACAGGATCCCCCCTTCCTCAGACAACACCAGGGCCATCTCGGCCATTTTCACCAGCCCGTCCATGCTGGCGGCCAGATGCCTCTTTCGATCCTCCTTGCTCATCCTTTTGATAGTCTCAGCCTCGTCGGCAACCACTGACAGAGGGAATCTCTCGAAGAAACCCTCCTCTTTGAAACAAGGGGGAAACCCGAAAGACCTGACAGCGCTGGCGTCCTCGCTGACAGCCGGACCACTTTCCACCCGGGTCCTCTTCCTTTGTATCAGGACGGCATTAGGATCGACCTCTTCAACCTCTGGGGTCCCGTTCGACGCGGCCCCCGAGCTGGGCGAAGAATCCACTCTCACCGCCTGAGTAGCGCTCGGACTGTGTGGCGGGCCCATCCTCGTCGCCTGGGGAGCCTTCACGACCCTCCTGCCTCGCTTCTGGTCGCAAGATAACTTCAAAAGCCTTTCCCGTCGACCGGCCATCGAACCTGCACAAAATAAAAGACGGGTTAATATCGATCAAGTTCATAAATAAATGACGAGCAAAGAAATTCAAGCAATAAACGACCTAGCAGACGAGCAGCCTGCCTGAACGTCTGACACTCCACGAGTGCCTTAGTATCAATCGGCCAGGACTCAAATGTCGGATAACCCTCTGCATCCAAGACATCGTCCCCTTCCCTCGTGGCCCACCGGGAAGGGTGGAAGCTGTCGACAAACCGACAAAGAGTGGCGTACGCCTCCTCGTCCTCCGAGCACATGTCCCCGGCAGTAGTATGGTAGTATCCAGTCCCGTGCTCGTAGTGCCTGAACATCCAGTGCACAGGGAACTTGGCCGTACGGGCCATCACGGGATTCCCATCGTCGCCCAAAACCGCCTCCCTGTCATCATCGCTTATGGGCGCCTCCTCCTCGTACAAGGATCCTAAAGCAGAGGTGGTGACTGGCCGCACAACGTACCACTTGTCTTTAAAACCCCTTACGGAGTCCATATACATTTTGAAGAGTCTCCTCGACTTCTTTAAGGAGACCCAGTTGTGTTTCCCTCCTCGGGACTGGCGCTGCAGATGAAAAATCCTGAAGAAGAGCGGTATGGTCGCCCCGATCCTCAGAAAGCGACACGTCAGCTCAAACGCCCGGATAAAGGCGAGTGAGTTCGGATGTAGCTGAGACGGGGACAACTCCAGATGGGTGAAGACCCCGATCTGAAAGTCACTAAAGGGCAGCTGCAGCCCAAGATCTTTAAACGCGATCTCGTACATCGGGAAGCTGTACTCTGGGTACACCGAGCAGATCCGTGCACGGGAGGTCGGGCGCATGACAACGAAATTCTTCTGGAAGTCAGGCTGGCCCTGGCCCGCTTCGAGGACAGCATACGGATTTCGGTCACGCCGGCTATATATCGACGTGATCCCTCGGGGCTCGGCGCCCACCTAATCCAGCAAAGGGTCATCGACAGTATCAATCAAGCTGACCGACTCATCGGCACTTTGTTCTTCATGTTCGTGGCGCCCAGAGGAGCACGACTCGTCCGCCATGGTTACCTGCAGAGCACGGGAAACCAGTCAATTGGGCACGAAGCCATATGCTCGAAAAACCACGTCGTCCCATGCACGACCACAAAAGTCAGTTTACACAAGTAGTCGCCTCCCCGACATCCAGAAAACTCGATGTGTTCTTCTCCAAACCGACTACGCGGCCACTCTCCAACATGTCGACCCAAGGTATGAACATAGCGAGCAACATCATGAGACCTATGGCCAGGACCATGAACATACCGGGCGCGATCATGAATCAGGCGCCCTGGATCATGAAGACCCCGGGCAGCGCTGCTGATTATTACCTAAAACTATGAATCTACCGACCACGAGCATGCGTTTGCCGGTCCTAAGCATGAATATGTCGAGCTAAGCATGAGTTTACCAGGCTAGTCCCACGCGCACAGTCCCTAAAACGTCTACAAACGCTGAAAATCATGCATTACAACAGGAAAATGAAGAAGATAAACCACTTACTTGAATCAAAAAGTAGGATTCGGCTACGGAGTAAAAGAATCTATAACAGAAGATCGCAGCTGGGAAAAATCTGGAAGAACAGCAGCAGTGGGAGCACAAAGAGTAGAGACGTGTTATGGGGCCCAAGGTTCCTATTTATAGTGATGACATGGAATACCAAACTTCACCTCGGGCAACCACGGAGTTTCTCTCCCCGACGCGCTGCTCCCAACGCAATGATGACCCTATCATCATGGGGTGGCGGCACAGTTCCCGAAAGGTACCTCGTATGCTCGACAGACACGCGCCGGTTAGGATCCTCCGGGCATCCACCGCAGAAGATGTCTCCGAGCACGGCACGGAGAGGCCCTCGAGGGCCTGTATCTCTATCCCGTGCGCGAGACCCCGAAGCGGAAATGACCTGAGATTCAAGCCATGGCTCCTAACAAAGGAACCACGACTTGGGGGGCTCCTGTTCTGGACTAGGCCCGACAGGCCCAAAAGCATTGCTAAGGCCCATTCCAAATAGACTTGCTGAGGACCACGCCGACCAAAGGGCCACAGTCGTGCCCAACGTGCTCCCTGAGGTCACGTGCTCGACCTCTACACCTCCAGCCCGACGTGCTCCCTGAGGTCACGCGCTCGACCTCTACACCTCCAGCTCGAGATCCTGCTGTCCAGCTCGACATCACCTCGAGCACCCCAACTAGGGTAGACTCAGTCCACTTCACTCCCAACGAGGCCCCGAAAAGACCGCGTCTCCATCCGCCCGCACTTCACGTAGAACATCCAGGAAGGGGACCACGTGCGGGTCCCCACTACGCACGTAGAACCTGGCAGTTCCTCCATTGGGCCAAACCTGCCCGACCCAATGAAGGGACCTTGGCCCAGCGCTGGGGGCTATAAATACCCTCTATTTCCAGAGGGTCAGGTATTCATCATTCTACCCATACACTTATTATTGCCTGCTCGTGCTTCTACTTACTTCAACATCAGAGTGCCTTGCAGGTACCCCCCCACCTCGTTCAAGAAGCTTTCAGCTCGGAGCCAACCGTGACGGTCCATTTCTGATCAGGTCAGATCAGTTAGTAAGATTTTATAACATATTACGGTTTTGTTTGATTTATTTCGGTTTGTAAAATACAAACTACAAACCGAACCGAACCGTGCGGTTCCACGAGAAAATGACCTAAACACATCCGAACCAAATACGGTTTTTTGCGGTTTCGATTTGGTTCGGTTCGGTTTTGCGGTTTTCTATTGGGTCGGTTTGGTTTTGAACACCCCTACTTGAATTCCTTAATATTTTCCAAGGTAACAAAATGCCCCCCAGAGATGCCATTTTTTAATTTCGACTAATATGAGATAATGGCATCTCTGAAGCGTCGGTTTCACCATTCGACCAAATCGTTTCTATTTCTAAAAAAAGTGAACATTATTGTTCTGTCTTTTCCGTGACATCACGCAATCATGGTAGCATACCACGCCTTTCAGTTTCGAGATGTGCAACATTAATTGCTTGCCATCATTGCACTTTTAGTGGGAAACATGGCTCACTAACTCACGTTGGTCCTGTGGCACGCGCCCCACTAACTGACATGATTTGAACTTTGGGAAATCACAAAAGATTTTTTCCATTATTTCCTCTTTCCTCAGAGTCTATAAATACCCTTATTTCCCATTTTTTATATTTTTCTTCACTTCTTCAATCCTTTGCTTTTTAGAAAACAAAAAACCCAGAAATTACACACCATCGTTGTTCTTCATCTTCATTCTCCTTCAAACCTTTTATAATGGCGAATGTAAAAAATCAAACCTCTTTTTCAGCCGCCTCTCTTCAACTGCGCCTTGTCGACAGCAAAGCCTATGTACCAGAACCTCCATTTCCTGAGGAGAAAGCCAAAATCTGGAAATCTCAGGTACTTATCCCTTTCTCTCTTGAGGAGAAAACCTTAGCCTTTTTAGGACCACTTCCTGCCGATGCACCCTCTGAAATCTATGTAGATGATAAGGAGGCGTTTTTTTACCACTAGTACTACTACCAGACCCGTCATCTCTTCTCTAAACCCTATACACTTAAATATATTGACATGAACTTTAGGACCGCTCCACCTTTGCGTTGCCCTAAATTTCGTGCTTGGATGGAACATTTAGAAACTGCCAAAGGAGACCAATGGAAAAAGATGGGTATTTATACCCTGCTAGAACTTTCTCGATGTGGTCAACCTTATTCTAGTGGCATGCTCCTATCTGCCATACATTTCTGGGAGGGGTCGACTAACACCTTTCATACTAAATGCGGTATGATCACTTCTACATTGTTCGACGTCGCCGCCGTCACTGGGATGAAACCATCTGGCACGGTTTTCAATTATAGATGCTGAACCTATGCCACTAAGGTTTGATGTGGGTGAAGCTGGAAAGCCAACATATAATAATTTCATCGACCATCATGCTTAAACCTCTGGTCATGTAACTGATGAAGAGCATGTGGCGTTTCTAACCATGTGGCTATCTCGCTTTGTTTTTTGTTCCAGGTCAATGCAGGTGGCCAAACAATTTTCTTATCTGGCTACCCAGTTGCATATGGGTGAAAATGTTGCTTTAGGCCAGCTGATTTTGGCCCCTCTCTATGCAGCTTTTACTGATGCTGCTAACCAAATAAAGTGTTTTGACCCTAATAATCCAAAGAAAAAGAAGGTCCTAGTCCATGGTCCCTTCTAGCTCTTGCAACTATGGTTGAATGCCACTTTCTTTGAGGAGATTAAGCCTTTTAGAAATAGAAAGGTAGCATGTCCTCCATCTCAAAGCCATATCATCTGGAAACACCTTCTCCCTCTGACTCCTATCGACAAAGGCTCCCCAAATCCTGAAGTCTTCAGTCTGCTGTTTACCATTACGCTGACAAGAGTCGACTTTACACCCTCGACGACCCCTTTTCATGCTAGACAAGATGGCCCAGAGTGGTTTATTAGGGCTTTTCCACCCACCAGAGAAGAGGACAAGAAAAATTCTTTAATCCTTTAGAGGCGTTACTTGACTCCCTAATTCTTATTTACTGTGATTGTCGGTGTAAACCCAGGTTTGGTCGCTTACCAGCCTAACTTGGTGGCTCAATAATTTGTCCTCTGTCAACTTGTTCCTAAATCTTTGTTCAATTCTCATGGGTTACTGGTCGACATCACAACTGACCAACCCTTCGAAATGATCAAGGATGATATAAGGAATCTATGGGCACGGAGGCCTACACTCACTCTCACTCCTTTCCAACCGTCTTTTTACTGCACTAAAGAATTTGAAACTTGGTGGCAGACATATTTTATTACATTCATTGGTGATTCTAATGCTAAGCTAACTGAACTAACCATAACTTTCTCAAATTTGCAGGCAAAGGCGACCAAGTGTAAGATTACTTATATTAAACAAATTCGAGCTTTCCAGAATTACTTCCGAATTTTTTATCGACCTAATGATCTTCTTCGGACCATCTATGAGACTGCTGTCAAATTAAAGGAGAAGGTAACTAATAGAATCTCGAAACTAAAAATCCCTAGTTATGTGAAATGTAAATATCTTTACGCTCTTCATTTTGGAAACATCAAATTTCCTCCTTTTCCATCCAGCCCTTTGGCCTACCTATTCCTGATTGGTGGTATTGCTCTATACCGGATATGCAAAATGCCTATAGGACAAAGGACGACAGAGTGGTACCGACGAAGTATTACCTACCTAACTATTCAGAGCATCTTCATTATAATCTCCGATATGTTAGAGTACTTTCGACTACACAAATTGGTAACGATTTCTGGAAAGCTTACCCCCTGCCTATTTTACTTTGGTTGCTTATATGATTGTTTTAAACTTGTCTTACAACTATACCAATAGATCAGGCGGGTGCCGTTTCTGTCGGAAAACAAAAACCTTTAATGCGTCAGGTTTAAACTTCAACTTTATGTCAGCTATCATTCTTGATTTGGCATATCTGACTTAGCTTAATTTTGTAGTTCATTCCTGACCACACACCCTCCGACGACGAACCCATTTCTTCTTCACTCAAGAAGGCTTCTTGGGTGGGTGTATTTATATACTTCTTATTTCTATGTTATTTACGCCCTAAACTTGTATTAATATTTTTCTTGTTTTCTAGAGTAAAAAACGCTCAACGGATTTGGATGCTCCCTCTGACAAATCCAAAAGGTCCAAGAAGGACAAAAAGCATACTTCTGAGCGGGCTAAGGTATATTATGTCGATTAAAAAATTCCATTATAGACTAATACAATTTCTTTGATTTACATCTTTCTTTGATACTGTAGCCATCACCTGATGTTCAACCCTCTCAACACTCCCACAAATCCAAAATCCATAAGAGGAAAAAAGATTCCTCTACTGAAGGCGAGGTGGTGAAGAAGAAGAAGACAAAGGCACCTATACCCTAGGGTGCCGAAGTAAAGGTTGGCTTGAAACTTGTTGATGAAACAGAGGAGCCACCTGATGTCGAAATTCCTCTTATTACAAGAAGGAGACGTAACGTAGTTTTGGTCGAAAATCCTGAAGCCACTTCGGATTTGGGTGCTGACACCATCGTGGTCGACACAGCTCTGGTTACTCTGACTCGTGCCCCTAGGGTTGATGAAGTTCAAAGCCTAATGATAAACCTTAATGAGGTTTCAGCTAAGGACGAGTCTGTCAATCTTAATCCGTCGACACAGGTATTAGATGGTTGTTTTCTAGTTTCTTTCGTTTTCTGCTTGTTGAATTTGTTTTGACTAATACCTTTTCTTACTTTCTTTAGGTTAACACCTCTGATCAACAACAACACGTACCTGACTATACCCCTTTGTCAGAAGCTTCTTCCCCTCACCATCATGAGAATCTTGACTTTGTTGATGGTGAGTTTATCGACCTGACTATTCCGGCTACTCTTAGTGACTCTGACTCAGTCACTAGTCCTGCCAAACATAAGGGTTATAGTTCGACTAGTTCTGATTCTAGCCTTTCAGATTCCCTGCAGGATTCAGAAGCAAATAAAAATGTCACCACTTCCCAAATTCCCCCCTCCCCTGAAAGCATGCAAGGCGCGCCTCTCGTTTCTTCTGGGAGAACAAAGGTCGACTCACCCACTAAGCTAAAACACATGGGAGTCAATCCTTCTGGTCTAGAAGCAATTGCTAAGTTGCATCGCTTTGTGAGTTCTCACACTCTTTATTCTGACCACAACCTATCTCAAGCACATAATGACAAGATGAGTCCTAAAGCAGTTAAAGCCAAAAATATGATGACTAAAATTCGGACTCATGCTTTGAATCCTGGTCTGGCTCATTTGCTCCATTCTGATCCAACTCTTGGCCCAGAACTCTCATAAGCTCTTTCTCAAATGAAGGAACTCAATATGTATGAATCAGCCAGGCTGATAATAACGACATTTGAGAAACTTTTCATCCCTCTACGCTAAAATGTTGAAAGAATTCGGGCAAATGAGGCGGTGGTTGAGTCGAAGGAAGCCTTTGTGAAAGAAAAGTTGGATATGGTGGTGCAGGTTACTGGAGAAATTAATGGTTTGTTAGCAATGGTTGAAAAGAATAAATAGGAACTGATTCCCAAACGAAACAAAGCTGCTGAAATCCGTAACCAGATTTCTGCTCTCAACAAGGAATTATAATTAATCACCAAGCAAGAGGAAGAAATTAACAATGTGATTAATCCCATCCAAGCAAAAGCTGAGCAGATGGCTGTGGACGTCGTGGCTGAAAGTGACGCGATTTCTTCTGTCAAAATAGAGCTTGAAACACTTAAGATTCAGGCAGAAGGTTTTGAATATCAGGCCACTAACCTCCATTGTGAACTGCAGTCGTTTTAAGCCAAATTTAAGCATTTTTAATCACTGTAACAACAATCTTGTAATTTCTTCATGGCTCTAAGCCAAATTTTAACGAATCCTTTATTTGTTCGTTTTATATGTAATCTCCATATTTTATGGGTGTTTTGAATTTGCTGGTCTCAACAAAATTGTACCAGCTCGTTGGCTCGATAAATATTTATTCTGTCGAGATTTTGATTTCTTGAAGAATGGGCTTATACTTTTTAAGTACTTGTCATTTACCCTTATGTTCCGTCGATCTGGGGATAACTCCTCAAGCTCATAGGCATTATTTGAAAAAACTTGTATCACCTTAAAAGGTCCTTCCTAATTTGGGGACCATTTCCCTAAAACCCTATCATTTTTGTCCATAGGCAATATCACTTTCCATGCTAGATCATTGACATCAAATACTTTATCCTTTACTTTTTTGTTGTAAGCTTCAGCGACTCTTTCTTTATGTCTTATTAACGAATCAAGGGCCAACATCCTTTCCTCATCTATATCGGCAAGCTCTTCTGCCATCATATTCCAGTAATCCTCAGATGATATTTCATGTTGTCTTTGGATTCTTATCGATTGGACATGTATCTCCACTGGTAACATTGCATCATGCCTATATGCAAGTCTAAATGGAGTAGTTCCTGTTTCTTCCTTAAGGGAAGTTCTACACGCCCATAAGGCTTAATCCAATTTTTATGCCAATTCGTTGGCTTCTTTCCTACATGCTTCTTAATTAGGATAATTATCACTTTATTGGAAGCTTCGACTTGGCCATTTGCTTGAGCATAGTAAGGAGTAGAAGTTAACAATTTAATTTCAACTTCTTGCGCAAATTCTTGCATTTTTCGTCCAGTAAACATTGATCCTTGGTCGATCGTAATTGTTTTTGGAAATCCAAACCGACAGATGATGTGATTTTGTATAAAATTAATAACAGCTTCTTGGTCAATGTTAGTTAAAGCTACTTCCTCGACCCATTTTGTAAAGTAATCAATACCGACTAAAATATATCTTTGCTGTTTTGATGATGCTGGTTTTATTTCTCCAATCACATCTAAAGCCCATCCTCTGAATGGCCAAGGCTTTATAACTGCATGTAATTCACTTGCGGGG
Organism: Vicia faba; assembly: GCA_948472305.1. Classification (NCBI taxonomy): domain Eukaryota; kingdom Viridiplantae; phylum Streptophyta; class Magnoliopsida; order Fabales; family Fabaceae; genus Vicia; species Vicia faba. The sequence continues at coordinate 188,324,168 of OX451735.1, read as the reverse complement.
ACATGTTGTATGCCCCCATGCATTTGGCATTCTCGTCAACCTTTAGCAAATTCGATGCAATCTTTTAGCATTGAAGGCCAATAGACGCCTGAATGCACCAAAAGCCATTTAATTTTGTGTCCTGCTTAATGTGCACCACCTGCTCCACTATGCACACTTGACACTGCCACGTATGCCTCACTTTCTCCAAGGCATTTTTAACAAAACTCCTTCAGCAGTTTTCTTAAATAATTCGTTCTCTATCAAAACATAATTGAGAGCACGATACTTGATCTTACAATTTGTCGACCCCATGGGGATGCATAGATAGTTAGCCAACGGCTTTCGCTAATCATTCTCTTGTCCATTATCAATGGTTAAAATTTGAAAATTTTCGGCATCTATACCCCCTAACTTCACGATCGACAAATCTTAAGGGGATAACAAAGTTGCTCGAACTTTCTCTCTTACTTGAGTAAGTTCTTCATTTTGATCTCTCTTGTATCCTGAGGCTTCTTGTGCTAGGTCATTAGCCTTTTCGTTCTCTCTTTGAGGTATGTGTTGAATACTTACTTGCTCAAATTGTTTTAATAATCTGATGGTAATCACAAAATACATGATTAAATTTTCTTTAACACATTTGTACTCCTTTGATACTTGTTTAATCACTAATTCAGAGTCTCCTATAATTTCGATGTTCATTGCCCCCAAATCTAGCAGCAGTTCAAGTCCTGTTATTAAGGACTCGTATTCTGCTTCATTATTTGTGCATATACCGTCGATTTTATACTTGAACTCTGCTGGAATTCCACTGGGAGAAATTATAATTCCTCATATTCCAACTCCATTCTTATGGCTAGAACCATCAAAGTATAATTTCCATGATACTAAATCTACATAATTTTGAGGTATACCAACCATTGAATGGTCGACCAAAAATTTTTCCACTACTTGTCCTTTCATTGCTTTTAAGGGCATGTAAGTCAGAGAATACTTTGTTAATGCTAAAGCCTATTTACCAATTCGACTATGTAAAATTGGTTTGGATAACATGTGCTTAATAATATCGAAATGAGAAGATACATACACATCAACATGCTTTATATATTTCTTTAGTTTAATACAAGAGAAATACAGGCAAAGGCATAGTTTTTCTATATTACTATACCTAGTCTCAGGATTATTTAGCATTCAACTAAGATAATACACAGGTCTCTTGACACCTTTTTCGTCCTGTTGGACTAACATACTACCTATAGTCACATCTGAGGCTGCCATATATAACCTCATAGGCCTATGTCTAACAGGAGATGCCAATATTGGAGGCTTTACTAAGTAGTCTTTGATTTTGTTGAAATCCTCTTGATGCTTCTCTTGCAAAATGAAATCTTCATTTTTTAGTCGAATTAGTGGTGAAAATACTTTGGTTTTTCAACTTAAGTTGGATATGAACCTCCTTAGGAAATTTATCTTTCCCAACAAAGATTGAAGTTCCTTTTTGGTCGACAGTGGTTTGATGTCCATGATGGCTTTGGTCTTACTTTGATTTACTTCTATGCCTTTTTTATGCACCATAAAGCCAAGAAAATCACCTGCCTGTACACAGAAAGCACATTTTAATGGATTCATTTTTAATCCATGTTTTCTCATCCTTTCGAAAGACTTTTGAAGGTGTTGCAGATGAGTTGGTTTACTGTTCGACTTTATTACAATATCATCAATGTAAACTTGCATGAAATCTTCAAAAAAATAATGAAACATAGAATTCATTACCCTTTGATATGTCGCTCCGACATTTTTTAAACCGAATGGCATGACAACCCATTCATAGGTTCCTAGTGCCCCAGGGTAGCGAAACTCCGTCTTCGACACATCTTCATCTGCAAATTTTTTTTGGTTATAACCATAATAACCATCAAGCATACTTAGATATTCAAAACTAGTGGCCGAGTCGACCAACATTTCTTCCACAGGCATGGCATACTCGTCTTTTGGGGTAGCAGCATTTAAATCTCTAAAATCTATGCATACCCTTAATTTTTTATTTTTTGTAATTACTGGCACAATGTTTGCCAACCAGTCGACATATCTTGCAGTTCTTATGAATCTGCTTTTGAGGAGTCTTTCTACCTCCCCTTTGATTTTCGACATTATGGCTGGAGCAAAACGTCTGGGCGTCTGCTTTACTGGTTTCTTTCCAGCTTTTATTGGTAATTTTAGTTCTACCAAGTCCCTGCTTAAACATGGCATTTCATTATAGTCCCAAGCAAAACAATCTTTAAATTATTTTAATAAAGATATTACCTCAGATTTCAACTTTGGGTCGGTGTTGGTGCTGATATAACTTGGTCTTTTATCCCCCATTTCGCCAAGATTTATTTCTTCTAAAGGGTCTTGTGGCTGCATATTTTCTGGTGCCACTAGATCCTTTTCGAATCCTAAGGGATCTTCGTCATATATGCAGTCCAAACACTGCTTATCGACATTTTCTTCAATCGTCTCTAGTATATCTGGTATCTTTGGCTCAATAGCCAAAGTAGCTCCTTCATTTAGAACTTGTGTTTTATTGGCTTTGACATCCATATTTTCTTCAGCTTCCAGTGCCGAATTTATTTTACTTTCAGCGATATATGCCGAAATCCTGTTTAGAGCATCTAGCTCAGACATCATCAGTGATGTCTCCCCAGCCTGTCGGCCGGTTAGCATAGTATAGATCCTCGAGAGGTTCCACATCCCATATAAAGCCATGGGTTTCATGTAACTTCAATGAAACAAATGCTTCATCAAGGTTGGCATATACTTCTTCAGCAAGTTGACATGGGGAAATATTAGCCAATTTCCTGTCAAACTGCTACTTCCCGACATTGTTCACATCTGCCATAAAATACCCTTGATCAGCTTCAATATTCTCGACTATGCCATCTTCCCTCCAGATCACCAAACACTGATGCATAGAGGATGGCATAACCCCCACTCCGTGTAGCCATTCTCTCCCTACTAGGAGATTGTAACTTGGCTTGCCTTGAATCACCATGAAAATAGTCGGCCTAGTAACTGAGCCGACAGTGATGTCCACTTGGATCACACCCATGGTGTTTCTATTTCTTCCTTCGTAGTCTGATAAGACCACATTATGAGATCTAACATCGGTGTCATATTTACCGATTTTCCGTAACAGGTGGTGTGGCATAATGTTCACCGTAGCACCAAAGTATACCAATACCTTGTTGATAGCCACCTGTTGTACCCTAAAATTTTCCCTCCCATATTTCTCAATACATTCAAGTGAGGTCCTCAAATTGCTCAAGGAAGTCCAAGGGTTGACCAGATAAACTCCCTCCTAAGGCAGTCTACCTCAAATTAGGGTTCCATTTTGCATCAAGATATTTGAGCCCAAAGCCTCCCAAATGCTCACCATTGTACTAATATGTTCTTAATATCATCCATGCCAAGTCTCAAGCCTTGCAGAGGAAGTTTGCTCAGTCAATTGCCCAAATGCCTGAAAATCGACTACGCTAGGGCAAAAGTCAACTGTGGCCCACATACAGTCAAACTTCAAGATTTTTGGTCAACATCCTCATTATTAAGTATTATTCATCATTTGATTAAGGGTTGATCATGATTCCTCAAGGATTGCTCACAATTCATCAAAACCCAAAAGTTGCTAAATTAGGGTTTTGTAGGAAAAGTCAACTCAACTTTGAACAAGCATAACTTTCTCATACTTTATCAAGAATGACCCACCCAAAGTTCATTTTGAAGAGGATGGAATTCCCTACAATTCATCTTCATCTCCCAAGTTCAAAATATGCACTCACAAGAAGTTGTGAATTTGGACATTATAGGTCATTTTGGAAAGTCAACAAAAACACCTTTTTTTCAAAGCTTCATACATGAACATGGAAGACTCAATTGATATGATACTAAAAGGGTTGCTTAGAGGACATCTTGATCTTTCTAAAAAGTCCAAGAACACATCTCTAGGGTCAAAATTGAAGGAGTTATGCATTGTTGAAGTTGACCCTTTTTGCAAATTTGCCAAAAGTCAAATATGCCTCAAATTGCAATTTTTGTCAAATGGGCCCAACTTTTTGTGTTCGTATTGAGTTTGTAACATGGTCCACGACCCATGATTCTTCCCACTTGCCTTTATTTTATTTTTGTCATTTATTTTGATTTTTATTTCAATTAAATCAAATTAAATCAAAATAAAATCATGAAAATATCAAAATCATTTAAACCTTGAGATTTTGTGCATATTTAAGGTCCATGAATGGCTGGAAATGAGATCAAATCGTGCAAGGCTTGTTTGTACACAAAAAGATTGAGTTTTGCTTGATTTAGAAAGATTTGAATGAGAATCAAATCATGATTCAATCACCTTAATTGAAAAAGATTTGGAGCAAATTTGTAACCCTAATCCATTCAAGGATACATATAGAACATTTGTAGACCAAATGCAAAGGGATTGGAGGCGTGAGAAGCTGAGGAAAAACTTGCAAAAACTCAAGAAAAGTGGCAATCTGATTTCATAGTTCCAGGCGCTTTCAAGCCATTCCAAGCACACCAATTGCTTGCTGGACATCTAAGGACTCTACCCCAATCATTAGCAAGCATTTTCATGCCCAGATACGCACTGTAAGTATCCCACGAACTCCATGTTTTCTTGAAATCGTATCTCATAATTCTGGCATTGTTAGCATATTTTATGGAAATATTCTGAATCCTTGAAACATTTGCAAGCTAATGATAATACTCAATTGCGTTTTTGTTAATCATACAGAAAGTTTCCATGATTAGGATTTAGGTTTTGTTTTCAGGGGTTCTGTGTACAAGAGCAATTGGCCCTAATGGAGGATACCATTGTGATCAGAGGGTCAAACCCAATTGATTCATGGTCTTGAATCTTATTTATATTGCTTGTATACAGTTTCTGAAATGTACAGGGTTATAGCTACAGTGCCACATCTGTAGGTAAAGGTTCAGAGTTTAAACGACGAATCCCAGGAAGAAGACGATGGCGTGTCACAACTTTACTGGCCGATTTAAATTCTGGCATTTACTCTGGCCAGAAGCCTGCTAGTTCTAATCTATTTGTTTGTTTCTGTTGTATTGGTAAACTAACACCCGACGCAGATTGGCCAGAAGAAAGAAGTTATAAGCTCTTGATTCTGGATCTGGTCCCAGGCGCGAGCTTTTGGCATGTTTCACCTTTGTATTCACCAGATCTAGCGCCTGCACTTTCTGAGGATCATCCTCTGGACCCATCAACCAGGACCAGATCAAGCACCCTCTGGTCACGATCTCCTGGGTCCACCAGCTAGGAGCAGGCTCAGGATCATCATCTTCTGGACCATCATCCTCTGATCACCATCATCTTCTGGACCATTATCCTCCGATCACCATTATCTTCTAGACCATCATCCTCTGATCACCGTCATCTTCTAGACCATCATCCTCTGATCAGAGCCGCTGACACCAGGTCCCTTTTCTTTATTCTTCTTATATTTTCTTTTATTTATTTATTTATTTTTGTTTAAATTATTTTTTAACACAAATTTAATTCTTTTTTTTTTTACAAAAAAAACTCATAAAATCAATTTTTCATCAAATTAGATTTAGGTTTATTTTTGTCAAATTTAATTTAATTAGCTTATTTAATTTTAGGGTAATTTTAACCTTTTTGTAAATAACTTAAAATAAACTAGAAAATTAGGATTTTGTTTAATTTAATTTTTATTTTTCTTTTCTTAAAAATAACCAAAATATAAAAATAGGTTAAATTAATTATTCTTCTTAATTTAAATTAATTAATAACTAGGTTTATATTTATTCATTAAAACCTTATCTTCTCAAAATAATCAAAAACCATAAAAATTGATTCTTCTTTTAATTAGGTTTAAACGGGGTCAAAACCTTAATTTTCTCTCGTTCTCGATTCATCGCGCGTTTATTAGTTTTTTTGCAAATATTAATGTAATTGCTCATGGGATGTAATAGTTTAATTAGGACTTTTTTCTTTTATCGTTTTACAGGTTTTGGCTATGTAATTAATTCCCCTCCCGGAAGCCTTGTAATAGCGTAGCTTTTCGCAAATATTAACTGTTAGATGTATGATAATAGGATTGCATGACAAGAATGTATGTTAACTTTAAAACGGCTAGCAAACCCTAAATGTGCAAAGATAATAACTGAAATCAAATCACTCGCACATGCGCACTCCTAGGGTATACTTTCACTTCAGTTGCCTTCAGTAAACGATCATTAAGTATAGGGTGTTTTAGTGGTCGCTCTCTTGTCTAAACAAAGATCAAATGTTGCCTCGGAAATGTTGCCTCAGAAATGTTGCCTCGAATATGATCTTAAGACATTAGGGTTATTACTAAGACGTCCTAACATTGCTTTAGTGATTGTACGTCCCTTTCGAATTGACCCTTACAACTCCAACAACGGTGCTTCCTATTTCTCAAATAAGTAGGATAACGTTGTCTAAAAGAAACAAGAACAGAAACATTCTCTTTTCGAGTAGGTAGATGCTAGTAGGTACTTGCTCAAAATCAAACTTTCACGCTTACACTTTTTTTTCAAACAAAGTTTTCAAAAATACTTCGTAACACTCTTGAAGATAGAAGCAAGGGTTAAATCAAAGTAAAACAAAAACTTTTCAAAACGCACAAACACGGAAGAAATTTTTAAAATGATGAGCAAGTACCTAAGATCCCGTAGATAACTACGGATAGAAAGGGTTCTAACACCTTCCCTTTCTATAATCTACCCCCCGTACTCATAATATCTCAAAAAGGAATTTTTCTGTGCTTTTTTCCTTTCCAAGTTGGATAAAATAAAAGTCGGTGGCGACTCTTGCTTACCGCGACATTTTGCAAACACAAACACAAAACGCAAACCAACATTTTCCTAAAACAGTCTGGTTCTGCCACCGTATCACAGAACTGGCGACTCTGCTGGGGATAAATAAGTGGGGTATACCTTAGGATTAGTTCATCATAAATTGCTTCTCTTGTTTGATTTGATTGCTTTACTTTTGAGGGTTTTGTATTGGGAGTTATTATAGATCCTAACCCGGATCTGGGGAATACCTTTTAGGTAAGTAGCAATAAACTGTGAGGGAATTGTACAGCATAGACCGATACGGTTGAAGCAGTAGCTATGTTGATGTGGCACATTGGTTGGTACCAATATCCCTTATGGAGAAACGAGGAGAATACGGGGCTGTTATATGTGTCATTAAGCATCAACTGACCTTAGAACCTATAATTGACCAACTTGGCCATAAGAAGTAGTGAGATAGCCGGTCTCGGTATAAAGTTGGGAACTGGTTGATACTCGATGCTACACTCATTGAGACCATACTCTCGAGATAGTTTCGGCCGCAAGAAAAGATTGTGTGAGCTAAAACCATGACCGATGGAGGATGGTCAATGATATTGAGAACCTCTAGAACCCGGTTACTATTATTAGGACAGGTTGAAACCAACTAAACTTCAAGAGGGTAATACCTAGACCCCATGCAAGCCTTAAACTTAAGGGCTATTGTGTGACTTGTTTGCCTTTACCATTTCTGTTATCTGCTATACATGTTGTGTGTTTTATCATGACATCATGCATCATAACATAACATGCATACTTCATTATACTAACCATTTCAAAGACCGAGGGGATTTATCTTTGTCCTGTTTTACAGATTATGGCTTCCGTGCGCAGAAACACCATCCGAGTTAACTTTGTGCAAATACCTGCTCAACTCAAAGATTTAGCCTCGAGAGTTTCTGATACTTCTTCATTCATTAGGAGACATGGTCAGCTTCTTAGCTTGGTTACCTCAAAGCTTGATGAGCAGATGTTGAGTGTGCTTTTCCAGTTCTTCGATCCGGTGCATCATTGCTTCACTTTCCTGGATTATCAGCTAGTTCCTACTTTGGAAGAGTTTTCTCACTTATTGGGTATATCCATCCTCGAGAAGATGCCTTTCACAGGTTTGGAAGAGGCTCCTAGACCAGAGGACATTGCTTCAGCTTTACATTTGAAAAGGGCTGATGTAGTATCCAACTGGGAGACATGAAGTGGGTTAAAGGTTTCTTAGCCAAGTTTCTGATAGATCAGGCTCAACAGTTCTAGGATAATTTGGACTTCCAGGCTTTCGAAGACATCTTGTCTCTCCTTATCTACGGTTTGGTTCTCTTCCCAAATCCAGATTCCTTTGTGGATGTGAATGTGGTTAAGATCTTCTTGTCTCGCAATCATGTGCCTACTCTATTAGGTGATATCTTGCATGCCCTCCACACTCGTACTGTGCGTAAAAGAGGGACCCTCATGTGTTGTATGTCGTTGCTGGCGAGGTGGTTTATTTCTCACCTTTCCAAGTCTATGTTGAAGAATGAGGAAGGTTTAGGGTGGTCTTACAGAATAATGTCCCTTGCCCATATAGACGTTCTTTGGAGTTCCAAGGCTATGGAAAGCACTACTGTCATTGATCGATGTGGTGGATACCCTAATGTCATGTTGCTTGGAATCAGAGGGGGAATAACCTACAGTCCTTGTTTAGCCTTGAGACAATTCGGTCGTGCTCGGTCGCGCTCGGAGAGACGGTCCTCATGAGCTACTTCTTATAGATATTGCCTTTGACTACAAGGAAGACGTTGACGAGCATCGCCGAAGGTTTATACGAGCCTGGGGCATGGTGAACAGATCTGATCCTCAAGAGCTAGAACCAATGACTTCTCTCCCTATGCAACCTTATCTCCAGTGGGTCGAGCTCATGCTCAGAAGCTTGGGATGCCTTATGAAGTCGTGTTTCCATTAATTGTGGAGCCTACCAATGAAGAGGGCGTTCCTTATACAGTCCTTTATCCCTACATGCCCACTGATCTTGGAGCATTAAAGAGATCTTGGATTCAACTGAAAGAGGAAAGGGATACCTACCGGGAGAAGTACCATGAGCAAGAGAGGAAGATCTTGAAGCTCACGAGGCAACTTGAGAATGAAAGGACAATCAATGACTACGTCAGCACGAAGGGGAAGCGTCCATGGGATTTCGGATTTTTGCTTTTCTAGTTTTAGATTTGTTTTCATTTACTTCGTTGTAACGCCTTAAGGGCATTGTTGAACCTTTTACAAGTTTAATCTAATAAAGTTTGTTTATTTCTTGGTTTGCAAATTTAAATCTCCTAAAGTCTTTGAAATCATTACATACGCATCTCATTATCATGCACATCATTACATGTATCATTACAGGTTTCTCATCTCCTTCGCTGTTTATTTCAGCACGAAATGTCTTCTGAAATGCCTACCGATCAAGCCATCAAAGATCTTCAGGCACATAATGCCAAATTCCAAGAGATGTTCTTGAACTTAGCTAAAGGGAAAGAGGATTGGAAGACTCTCATCTTGAAGGAGAAGAAGAAGAGGAAGAAGGTGGTTCTTCTGAATATGGGTAACAGATTTGGGAATAGGTTGCGACAGGAAGCTGATCTGTCTCTTTCATCCAAAGGAGAGGAGGACCAAGAGGAAGAGAAGGGTCCCAGTCCTGTGGTCTTTGATAATGATACTGATTTTGATGATGAGCAGTATCCTCCTACTGAGGATAGGTACAAATAACTTGAAGACCGTCTGAGTGCTATGGAGATTCAGAAGATACCTGGTTTGGACTTCAGAGATCTGGGTCTAGCATCTGGGGTGGTGATCCCTCATAAGTTTAAAGCTCCGGTTTTCGCCAAGTACGATGGAGCATCCTGTCCAAAACTCTATCTTCGCTCGTACGTCAGAAAAATCCAACCCTACACTGCTGATAGAAATTTGTGGGTACATTTCTTTCAAGATAGTCTGTCAGGGACTCAACTTGAATAGTTTTATCAATTGGAAGGAGCTAATGTCCGAAACTGGGAGGACCTTGCTGCTGCTTTTTACAAACAGTATCAGTATAAGGCCGACCTTTCTCCAACTCGTACTCAGCTTCAGGGTATGTCCATGGGTGCAAATGAAGGTTTTAAGGACTATGATCAAAAGTGGAGAGATTTGGCTGGAAGAGCCCAACCCCCTATGTCTGATAGGGAGTTGGTGGACATGTTTCTGGGGACGTTGTCTGGTCTATTTTTCAATCATCTGATCGGCATTTCGTCATTTGGGTTTACTAAATTGATCTTGAATGGGGAGAGAGTAGAAGATGGTATCTGAAGTGGTAAGATACAGAAAGATACTTCATCAAGTGCAATAAAGAATCCTTTCACCGGTAAGAAAGAAGCTAGTGCAGTCTACAGCCCGAGGAGCCAAAGCAGACCTGAATACCGTCAAGCGGTAAATGTGGTAGTGATATCAAGACACACAGTTTCCCCACAATGCAACAATCAGCAAAGAATGGAGAGACCGCAGAGACAGTACACTCAGCTTAATATGACCTTGTCTCAAATTCTACCATAGTTATTGAAGACCAACCTGGTAACTAGAGGGAAGCCCCGAAGAATCCCAACACCACATCTCCGTTATATAACCCGAACGCCCGATGCGCCTATCACTCCAATAGCCCAGGGCATGATACAAACAACTGTTGGGCCTTGAGGAATAAGCGGCAAGATTTGATTGAAGCTAAAGAAATCGAGTTTGACGCTCCGGAAAAGCCCAACGTCATAACTGCTCCTATGCCCAAGCATGGTCATGGAGTAAATGCTATGGATGATGATTTATTTGTGACCTCCGTGGAAGAAGTCTCTACTCCTTTGATGACAGTTAAGAAGAATCTCTTGTTGGCCGGTTTATTTCCGGGTTGTGGCGAAGGTTGCCACTTGTGTTCAATTCTGCCTATTGGTCGCCACTTTTTGAAATCAGGTGTTCAGCGCCTGATAGATAACAAAGAAATCCTGTTTGAGAAGACTATTATCCCGTTAATTCTAGTTGAAGATGTTGCCATTATAACCATTTCCGCTAATCCTTCAAAGGCTTCCTCGAGAAATCCTGTTAGGATTACACCCGTTCCGAGAATTGCTCCGTTAATCATTACTATACCTGGTCCTATCTCATACACTTTGGACAAGGCTGTCCCTTGGCATTATGGGGACGATGTGTATTACCATGGAGTTAAGCAAGACTTAAAAATTGAAGAAGCTGATGCTGATGTCAGCAATATTGTTGGGGCTAGCAAGGTCACCAGAAGTGGAAGACTCTTCTCTCCTGAGATTTCCCCTCCGACTGTTCACAAGCCCGTTGTCGTTCCATCTGCTAGTACATCAGCTACTGTCCCAGTACATATGCCAGTTATCACCCTTGTCGCCGAGCCATCTGACACTCGGGACAAAGAAATCACAGGTGAGCCTGCCCGGATGGAGACACCTAAGAAGATCATTGTAGAAACCTCTAAGCAGGAGATAGAGGAAATTCAAAAGATTATCAAGAAGAGTGATTACAACATAGTCGAGCAGCTGGGGCAGACCCCGTCCAAGATCTCCATGTTGTCCTTGTTATTGTGTCCGGAAGCCCATGCAAAGGCTTTAATTGCTTTCCTTAAAACTGCGCATGTGCCGCAAGAGACTTCAGCTGATCAATTCAAAGATTGTGTAGCTAGTTTGACTGCCGACAACGGGTTGGGTTTCTCAGATGCAGATCTGACTGCTAAAGGAAGAAATCATAATGACGCTCTGCACGTCTTGATCGAGTGCAGGGGCACTACTATGGCCCATGTACTGGTGGATACTGGATCCTCATTAAATGTTTTTCCAAAGAAAGCATTAGATCGTCTAGACTGTGAAGGTTTGATTCTGAAGTCGAGTAATATTATGGTCAGGGCTTTCAACGGATCAAAAAGGATGGTGCACGGGGAGGTGGACATCCCTGTTAAGGTTGGCTCTCAGATTTTTGCATCTACTTTCTATGTGATGGATATCCGACCATCATATTCTTGCTTGCTGGGTCGCCCATGGATTCATAAGGCTGGGGCAGTGACTTCTACGCTCCATCAGATGTTGAAATATCCAGTAAAGGGGAAGATTGTTACGGTGAGAGGTGAAGAGGAGTACATGGTGAGTCATCTCAACTCTTTCCGTTACGTGGAAATGGATGGGGAGTTCATCGAAGCCCCATGTCAAAACTTTGAAGAAGTCCCCAGACTCTGGCGTCGACTGAAGTTGTTGTTGACAAACCTCCGATGAAGATGGCTTCCCTCAAGGATGCCAGGGCCGTAATTAAAAAAGGTGGGTGTGCAAATTGGGGTCAGCTCCCTGATTTCACACACAAGACTGACAAGTTTGGTTTGGGATTTACTGCAGAGGCTCAAAGGGTTGTTCGGCGCATGCGAATTGGAAGACCTCCTCTGCACATCAGTAACCAGGGAGTGAATGCAATTGAGGATGATGAAGAAGGGTCAGATATTGACAGCTAGATCTACCCGACTACCAACGGTGGGTTAAACAACTAGACAGCAAAGGACTTCGTGCTCGTTTCTTTTATTACACAGTAATAAACTTTTGTTTTGAGATTTGTAACAGATAGTTTAAAACTTTACGGCCCGGTGCCTTTCCCGAGGCCCCTTGGCTTTGTTTGTGAGGGTTTATTATTTATCATTTTCATATATCATCATTAAAGCATTCGACATTTTCTTGCATTACAAATTTTACGCTCCTTGTTTTTCTTTTCTATCTCGCATTCTATCAAAACAGCTATGCTCTTACACACACTCACGTATCATAATGCAGATCCACATCCACTCTGGATCCTATTGATAACAACTCTGCTACTGCCGGTTATAACTTCGAAAATCCGATCAACCAAGCCGAGGACGAAGGTGAGGATGATTGTGAAGTGCCTGGGGAACTTACTAGGCTGTTACTGCAGGAAGAGAGGGCCATACAACCTCATGAAGAGCCAGTGGAACCAGTGAATTTGGGTACAGACGAAGACAAGAAAGAGGTCAAGATAGGTGCAAATCTGGAGCCTAGTGTTAAGCAACGGTTGATACAGATGCTACGCGACTATGTTGAGATCTTCTCCTGGTCCTATAAAGATATGCCTGGTTTGAACACTGATATTATGGTTCACCGCTTGCCAACTAAAGAAGACTGTCCTCCGGTAAAGCAGAAAGTTCGACGTATGCGCCCTGAGATGTATGAGAAAATCAAAGCTGAGGTCATGAAACAGTTTGATGCCAGTTTTCTAGCTGTCACTTCTTACCCACAGTGAGTCACCAACATTGTTCAAGTGCCCAAGAAGGATGGTAAGGTGCGGGTGTGTGTGTACTATAGATATCTGAATAGGGCAAGCTCTAAGGATGATTTCCCACTTCCTCACATTGATGTTTTGGTCGACAATACCGCGCAACATAAGATCTTCTCCTTTATGGATGGTTTTTCTGGTTACAATCAGATTAAGATGGCTCCCGAAGACATGGAGAAGACAACCTTCATTACACAGTGGGGCACCTTCTGTTATAAGGTCATGCCGTTTGGATTGAAGAATGCTGGGGCAACTTATCAGCGCGCCATGGTCGCTTTGTTCTATGACATGATTCATCATGAGATTGAGGTTTACGTTGATGACATGATCGCAAGGTCCCAGACTGAGGAAGAACACCTTGACCATCTCCAGAAGCTATTTGACAGGTTGAAGATATACAAGCTAAGGTTGAACCCGAACAAGTGCACCTTCGGGGTAAGGTCTGGTAAGCTGCTGGGTTTCGTCGTTAGTGATAAAGGTATTCAAGTGGATCCTGCAAAGGTGAATGCTATACAGGAGATGCCAGCTCCCCGAACGGAAAAGGAAGTCAGAGGCTTTTTGGGACGCCTGAACTACATTGCCCGATTCATTTCACATCTGACTGCTACTTGTGAGCCAATCTTCAAGCTGCTGAAGAAAGATCAAGTGGTAAAATGGAATGATGAATGTCAGGCCGCTTTCAAAAGGATTAAAGAATATCTCCAAGAGCCACCTATTCTGATGCCTCCAGTTGAAGAAACCTTTGATCTTATACTTGACAGTACTCGACAATTCGATGGGTGTGTGCTGGGGCAGCATGACGAGTCTGGCCGAAAAGAGCATGCTATTTACTACCTTAGCAAAAAGTTTACCGACTGTGAGACCCGATACTCACTGCTTGAGAAAACTTGCTGCGCTTTGGCATGGGCTGCTCGCCGGCTGAGACAGTATATGTTGACTCACACTACCCTATTGATATCAAAGATGGATCCAATCAAGTATATCTTCAAAAAGCCTGTCTTGTCCGGAAGAATAGCAAGATGTCATATGATCTTAACTGAGTATGACATCCAATACACAACCCAAAAAGCAATCAAGGGGAGTGTGTTGGCAGATCATTTGGCGCATCAGGCCGTGGATGATTACTAGTCTATGAATTTCGAGTTTCCGGATGAGAACATCATGTTGGTGACCGACTGTGAAGAACCTGGACCAGATGAAGGACCTGAGGAAGGATCCCAATGGTCTATGTATTTTGATGGAGCTTCAAACGCGTTGGGTAATGGTATTGGCACCGTGATTATATCTCCTGAGGGCTGTCATACTCTGTTCACCACCCGATTATGTTTTAACTGCACCAATAATATGGCGGAGTATGAAGCGTGCATCATGGGTCTTCGAGCAGCTATTGACCTGAGGATTAAATTTTTGAGTGTATTTGGAGATTCCGCTCTAGTGATCAGTCAGATCAAAGGCGAGTGGGATACGAAACACTCAAATCTTATTCCTTACAAAGAGTATGTATTGACGTTGCTCCCACACTTTGAGGAGATAACCTTTGAACACTTCCCAAGAGAGGAGAATCAGTTAGCGGACGCGCTAGCTACCATGTTTTCTATGTTCAAGGTCAGGTGGGACAATGAAGCTCCCCAGATTACCATTGATAGGTTGGACGAACCCGCACATTGCTGTGACATCGAGACTGAAGAGGTAGCAGATAAACCCTGGTTTCACGAGGTAAAAAGGTATCTTGAGGCTCAAGAGTACCCCTAGGGTGCATCTGTTAATGATAAGAAGTTTCTGAGGAGATTCGCTGCGAAGTTCTTCATCAGCAATGGTGTCCTTTACAAGCGTAACCATGATTCAACCTTACTGCGATGTGTGGATAAAAGCGAGGCAGAAAGGATTATGGCAGAATTACATGAAGGTACTTTCGGAACTCATTCCAGTGGACATACCATGGCAAAGAAAATCCTACGGGCAGGATATTATTGGTCTACTATGGAAGCCGATTGTTATCAACACTCTCAGACTTGTCATAAGTGCCAAGTCTATGTTGATAAGGTGCATGTACCTCCAGTTCCTCTGAACATCTTGACAACTCCTTGGCCTTTTGCAATGTGGGGCATCAATATGATTAGCGAGATCAAACCTACTGCATCCAACATGCATCGTTTCATTCTGGTGGCTATTGATTACTTTACAAAGTGAGTTGAAGCAGCTTCCTTTGCTATAGTAACCAAGAATGTCGTGGTGCGGTTTATCTGACATAATTTAATCTGTCGATATGGTGTACCATAGAGGATCATCACTGACAATGGTACAAATCTCAACAATACAATGATCACTGAGCTTTGCAAACATTTCAAGATACAACATCACAACTCTTCTCCTTACCGGCTGAAGATGAATGGGGCTGTTGAAGCAGAAAATAAGAACATCAAGAAGATTGTGCAGAAGATAACGTTGACCTACAAAGACTGGCATGAGATGTTACAATTTGCTCTTCATGGGTATCGCACCTCAGCACGTACATCGACAGGGGCAACACCCTACTCTTCGGTGTATGGTATGGAAGCAGTCTTACCCATGGAGGTCAGGATACCTTCTCTCCGGATTATGAAAGATGCAGGTTTAAGCGAGGACGATTGGATCCAGACCCGGCTTGATTAGTTGAATTTAATCGATAAGAAGAGACTTACTGCTATTTGTCATGGTCAGACGTATCAAAAGCGAATGATCAAGGCATTTAATAAGAAAGTCAGACGAAAAGAGTATCAAGTCGGGGATCTGGTGATCAAATGCATCATATTACCACAAAGTGATCCCAGGGGCAAATGGACCCCTACGTACGAAGGGCCGTTTGTGGTTAAGAACATTTTCTCGGGAGGAGCTATGATTCTAACCACCATGGATGGTGACGACCTTCCTCACCCCGTCAATGCAGACATAGTGAAAAAATACTATGCATAATCAAGGACCCGCTAGGTTGACTGGCCTAGGCAAAAATAAGGGCTTCCAGGCAAACCAAAAGGGTTAGGGCAAAAATAAGGGATGAAAATGAGAAAACTGTACACCCGGCAAGTCGAAAACCTGAAAAGGCGGCTTGGGCAAAAAAGGGTATCCCGGTGGACTGAAAACCCGAAAGGGCGGTCCAGGCAAAAATTAAGGATTGAAGCGTAACACTATGTTTCATTGGATCATCTTGCAACCAGACTTAGGTATCGACTATCAAGCTCGGACGGTGCTGATCAATCTGATCTACCTTCAACCAAGTGGCAAAGTGATGAGACTCTCGAAGATATAAGGGAAATTGCAGAGTTGGAACCCAGTGGGATTATTTCACATAGCTGTTTTTCTTTTACATAAATTGTATAAATTCTGTTCATTCGGCAGCATTCTCTTACTAGGACGCCAGCCTCTTGTACAAAACGCCTATTACAGGCCAACTTCAAAAATCAATACAATTCGTTTTCACAAAGAAATTTCAAAATTATTTTTCTTTTTCTGTTTTGTTTTGCAAGAACGTCCAATGTTTCATTTTGATATATGCATTTGACAATAATTGCTGCTCATAAATATTTACATGTGAAACAAAAGACAATTATTGGTAATTCCAGGAACAGGGGCAAACGAGAAATGTCCAAACCTTACAGTTGCTCTATCCACCAGGTACAGGGATAAAGCCAGCTTGAGAAAATGACTAAAAGTACATACACTCCCCGCATAGTAAAAGGTATCTAAAAAACAGTGGTGTTAATTCTCCCCAAGCAGAGTTCATCTATCACCAACAATGGAAGACCATCCCCAGTGGAGTTTATTTCTTTCACAAGCAGAAACTCAATCCCCAACAAGTTTCGTTATCGCCAGCAACGATAATTCATCCCCAGCCGAGGTTATTCCTCCAAATCAGGATATCTTCTAACAGAGTATCTCTTCCTCACAGAGTCATTCTCTCGCCAGTTTATTCTCCAACAGAGTTATTCTCCCACCAATTTATTCTCAAATCATCTTCGATCGTTATCCCCAGCGAGAACGAAGAATTCAACTCTTTATATTCTCCAGCAGCAGTCCGGGATTTATTTTCCCCAGCTAGAGAATATCATAAGAACATTGCATATCCATACATCATGGCATACACATATACATCATGCAGTGCAATCTCATTTATGTTGAGAACATCATTATTCGATACATGTCATGCATCATGATATTACATACGACTAACTCTTTACCTTTCAGGGAAAGGTACAATCAAATTCTCACAAGTTCTCTCTGGTTCAGTCAAATCGACGTTAAGATTTTTATTCCAGTTCAAGCTATGAAGCCCGGATCTGACCGAATAGTATCTTTATTTCCCCATCATATTGTGAAGCCCGGAGAACGACCGGATAACAGTATCAAACACCGCGAAGCCTGGAATTGACCAGATAGTGGTTTATCTTAAAGCTATGAAGCCCGGATTCGACCGGATAATAGTTTAACCCCCAACAAGTTATTGTGAAGCCTGGATTATGACCAAATAGTAATACAAGTTATTGTGAAGCCTGGATTACGACCAGATAGCAATACAAGTTACTGTGAAGCCTGGATTACGACCATATAGCAGCAAAGAATACTACGAAGCCTAGAATCGACCAGATAGTGGTATATCTTTAAGGCAAGTTATGAAGCCCGGATTCGACCGGATAATATCTTGACTTCTCCAAATACCGTGAAGCCTGAATTTAACCAGATAATGGTATAAGACATCGTGAAGCCTGGATTACGACCAGATAGCGATAAAAGACACTGAAGCCTAGATTACGACCAAATAACAGTAAGGGACACTACGAAGCTTGGATTTCGACCAAATAGCAGTCTACCCGGCCAATTACTATGAAGCCTGGAAATCGACCGGATATTAGTAGGCCTAAAAATAAAATGGAAGACTGGATGCGACTGGATAACCACTTGATTTCTTCTGAAGCCTGGATTATGACCGGATAAGAAGTAAGGTATTGTGAAGCCTGGAATCGACCAGATAGCAGTACAGAACACCATGAAGCCTGGATTCGACCAGATAATGGTATGAAACATCGTGAAGCCTAGATTACGACCAGATAGCGGTAAAGGACACTGAAGCTTGGGATTACGACCAGATAATGGTATGAAACATCGTGAAGCCTAGATTACGACCAGATAGCAGTTTACCTGGACAATTACTAAGAAGCCCGGAATGGACCAGATATTAGTGTGCCCTAAATTCAAGTTGAAGCCCGGATGCGACTGGATAACAACTTAATTCCTTCTGAAGCCTGGAGTATGACCAGATAGGAACTGAGAAATTGCAAAGCCTGGATACCGACCGGGTAGCAAGTTTAATCTCATCTCCCCAGTAAGTCACTGTAAAGCCTGGAGCACAACCAGATAGCAGTCGATCTTATCACTATGAAGCCTGAATCGTGATCAAATAATAGTTCATTTTCACCTCTTCGACTAAGAGACGATTTCCTAGTAGAATAACGGACGACCGAAGCTCCTAAAATTCAACTTTTACCAAGACAAAGACTAGCATTCCCCAGCGTAGTCCTCCTCAACAACAGGTATACAGACTCTCGCAAAGGAATCTCCTATGCGGTCGACACTCCTTCGGATGGCATCTTTAAGCCCATCCTCCGTCTCCAAATGGCATTTGTAAGCACATTCCCGACATCACAAGACAAGTACCACTTCATGCGAGTGCAAATTTCTGGGCACTCTAGTGTTCAATCATCTTCAACCTTCGGATCACGAAAGGCAAATAAGCCAATCTACATCCTCAAGTTTAAGAAGATTGAACAGGGGCAGCTGTTGTACCCCAAAATTTTCCTTCCCATTTTTCTCAATACATTTCAAGTGAGGTCCTCAAATTGCTCAAGGAAGTCCAAGGGTTGACCAGATAAACTCCCTCCTAAGGCAGTCTGCCTCAAATTAGGGTTTCATTTTGCATCAAGATATTTGAGCCCAAAGCATCCCAAATGCTCACCATTGTCCTAATATGTTCTCAAGATCATCCATGCCAAGTCTCAAGCCTTGCAGAGGAAGTTTGCTCAGTCAATTGCCCAAAGGCCTGAAAATCGACTACGCTAGGGCAAAAGTCAACTGTGGCCCACATACAGTCAAACTTCAAGATTTTTGGTCAACATCCTCATTTTGAAGTATTATTCATCATTTGATCAAGGGTTGATCATGATTCCTCAAGGATTGCTCACAATTCATCAAAACCCAAAAGTTGCTAAATTAGGGTTTTGTAGGAAAAGTCAACTCAACTTTGACTAAGCATAACTTTCTCATACTTTATCAATAATGACCCATCCAAAGCTCATTTTGAAGAGGATGGAATTACATATAATTCATCTTCAGCTCCCAAGTTCAAAATATGCACTCACAAGAAGTTATGAATTTGGACATTATAGGTCATTTTGGAAAGTCAACAAAAACACATTTTTGTCAAAGCTTCATACATGAACATGGAAGACTCAATTGAGATGAGATCAAAATGGTTGCTTATAGGACATATTGAGCTTTCTAAAAAGTCCAAGAACACATCTCTAAGGTCAAAATTGAAGGAGTTATGCATTGTTGAAGTTGACCCTTTTTGCAAAATTGCCAATAGTCAAATATGCCTCAAATTGCAATTTTTGTCAAATGGGCCCAACCTTTTGTGTTTGTATTGAGTTTGTAACATGATCCACGACCCATAATTCTCCCCACTTGCCTTTATTTTATTTTTTTCATTTATTTTGATTTTTATTTCAATTAAATCAAATTAAATCAAAATAAAATCATGAAAATATCAAAATCATTTAAACCTTGAGATTTTGTGCATATTTAAGGTCCATGAATGGCTGGAAATGAGATCAAATCGTGCAAGGCTTGTTTGTACACAAAAAGATTGAGTTTTGCTTGATTTAGAAAGATTTGAATGAGAATCAAATCATGATTCAATCACCTTAATTGAAAAAGATTTGGAGCAAATTTGTAACCCTAATCCATTCAAGGATACATATAGAACATCTGCAGACCAAATGCAAAGGGATTGGAGGCGTGAGAAGCTGAGGAAAAACTTGCAAAAACTCAAGAAAAGTGGCAATTTGATTTCATGGTTCCAGGCTCTTTCAAGCCATTCCAAGCACACCAATCGCTTGCTGGATATCTAAGGACTCTATCCCAATCATTAGCAAGCATTTTCGTGCCCAGATACGCACTGTAAGTATCCCACGAACTCCATGTTTTCTTGAAATCGTATCTCATAATTCTGGCATTGTTAGCATATTTTATGGACATATTCTGAAACCTTGAAACATTTGCAAGCTAATGATAATACTCAATTGCATTTTTGTTAATCATACAGAAAGTTGCCATGATTAGGATTTAGGTTTTGTTTTCAGGGGTTCTGTGTACAAGAGCAATTGGCCCTAATGGAGGATACCATTGTGATCAGCGGGTCAAACCCAGTTGATTCATGGTCTTGAATATTATTTATATTGCTTATATACAGTTTCTAAAATGTACAGGGTTATAGCTACATTGTCACGCCTGTAGGTAAAGGGTCAGAGTTTAAAAGATGAATCCCAGGAAGAAGACGATGGCGTGTCACAACTTTACTGGCCGGTTTAAATTTTGGCGCATTTATACTGGCCAGAAGCTTGCTAGTTCTGATCTATTTGTTTGTTTCTGTTGTATTGATAAACTAACACCCAACGCAGATTGGCCAGAAGAAAGAAGTTAAAAGCTCTTAATTCTGGATCCGGTCCCAGGCGCGAGCTTTTGGCATGTTTCCCCTTTGTATTCACCAGATCCAGCGCCTGCACTTTCTGAGGATAATCCTCTGGACCCATCAACCAGGACCAGATCAAGCACCCTCTGGTCACGATCTGCTGGGTCCACCAGCTAGGAGCAGGCTCAGGATCATCATCTTCTGGACCATCATCCTCTGATCACCATCATCTTTTGGACCATCATCCTCTGATCACCGTCATCTTCTAGACCATCATCCTCTAATCACTGTCATCTTCTGGACCATCATCCTCTGATTAGATCCGCTGACACCAGGCCCCTTTTCTTTATTCTTCTTATATTTTCTTTTATTTATTTATTTTTGTTTAAATTATTTTTTAACACAAATTTAATTCTTTTTTTTTACAAAAAAAACTCATAAAATCAATTTTTTATCAAATTAGATTTAGGTTTATTTTTGTCAAATTTAATTTAATTAGCTTATTTAATTTTAGGGTAATTTTAACCTTTTTGTAAATAACTTAAAATAAACTAGAAAATTAGGGTTTTGTTTAATTTAATTTTTATTTTTATTTTCTTAAAAATAACCAAAATATAAAAATAGGTCAAATTAATTATTCTTCTTAATTTAATTAATTAATAACTAGGTTTATATTTATTCATTAAAACCTTATCTTCTCAAAATAATCAAAAACCACAAAAAATGATTCTTCTTTTAATTAGGTTTAGACGAGGTCAAAACCCTAATTTTCTCTCGTTCTCGATTCATCGCGCGTTTATTATTTTTTTGCAAATATTAATGTAATTGCTCATGCGATGTAATATTTTAATTAGGACTTTTTTCTTTTATCGTTTTACGGGTTTTGGCTATGTAATTAATTCCCCTCCCCGAAGCCTTGTAATAACGTAGCTTTATTTCTCGCATTTTAATTTTCGCAAATATTAACTGTTAGATGTATTATAATAGGATTGCATGACAAGAATGTATGTTAACTTTAAAACGGCTAGCAAACCCTAAATATGCAAAGATAATAACTGAAATCAAATCACTCGCACATGCGCACTCCTAGGGTATACTTTCACTTCGATTGCCTTCAGTAAACGATCATTAAGTATAGGGTGTTTTAGTGGTCGCTCTCTTGTCTAAACAAAGATCAAATGTTGCCTCGGAAATGTTGCCTCGAATATGATCTTAAGACATTAGGGTTATTACTAAGACGTCCTAACATTGCTTTAGTGATCGTACGTCCCTTTCGAATTGACCCTTACAACTCCAATAATGGTGCTTCCTATTTCTCAAATAAGTAGGATAGCTCTGTCTAAAGGAAACAAGAACAAAAACATTATCTTTTCGAGTAGGTAGATGCTAGTAGGTACTTGCTCAAAATCAAACTTTCACGCTTACACTTTTTTTTCAAACAAAGTTTTCAAAAACACTTCGTAACACTCTTGAAGACAGAAGCAAGGGTTAAATCGAAGTAAAACAAAAAAATTTCAAAACACATAAACACGGAAGCAATTTTTAAAATGATGAGCATGTACCTAAGAGCCCGTAGATAACTACAGATAGAAAGGATGCTAACACCTTCCCTTTCTATAATCTACCCCCATACTCAGAATATCTCGAAAAAGGAATTTTTCTATGCTTTTTTCCTTTCCAAGTTGGATAAAATAAAAGTCAGTGGCGACTCTTGTTTACCGCGACATTTTGCAAACACAAACGCAAAACACAAACCAGCATTTTCCTAAAACAGTCCGGTTCTGCCACCGTATCACACCACCCTTCGACCTTAGCCCTTATTTAAAAGGGGCTTTAAATGGCTCTTCATCGCCATATCTGGTTTCTCAAAGAAAGCATCTTGTTTTCCAATGGAATCATTGTTCTTGACAAAATAGAATGTTGGCTTATGTAAAGCCATCTCCTCAGCATCCGTGTCTGCTGAATCCTCTACTTCCGTCAAGCAATCATATTCTGCTGGCAGAATTGATACTATGTTGACTAAGATATTCAAACTCTCTTTAGAGTCGAAATCAAAATCGTCAGTGGCTTCTTCAGAACATTTGGTAGTTGGTCGATTCATGAATTCTTTTATTCGTTCTTTCACGGAGGAGTCTGCTTTCACCTGGTACTGCCTCTAATTGCCACCTTTGTTTGCAGCAAACTGGCCAGCAGCCGCTTGCCTCTCAGCTTGCTTTCGACGCTGGAAGTGTCTCCATTGGGTTCGAGTCATGGGATTCTTCCCCATGTAGTTTTCAGAGATGTGGCTTTTCTTCTCTGACTTGAACTCATGTCGGTAGTCAATAGCCGACTTCCCTCTGTTTGGTGCCCCATCAATTGGTGCGCCCTTTCTCCCTTGGGGTTTAACTTATATCCTGTTAGGAGCTTTTGCTGAGGGAATATAACTCCTAGGTTTAACATGCGAGTTTCCCATAGCTCTCCTTGGGTCCCTAGGTGTAGGGAACCTTTGATTGTGTGGCTTGGTTCTATTCTTCTCTAACTGTAGCTTCTGGAAATTTTCAGCAGCTATTTTGTCAGTCAAAGTGCCACATCTAAGACACAAGCAAGCTTGTGAACCTTTATTCTTACAGCGTTAAAGGAAGTCTAGCAAATCTTCCTCAGGCCTTGGGTACACATCTGCTAGGCCGACATCAGGATTTTCTCCAGTTCCCTCTTCGACCATATTGTCCTCAGGAAATTTAGTAATCTCTACCATGTTGATGCGCACTGGATCGAGAAACAAAGCTTCCTCTTGCCTAAGAGGACCAGTATCAATCTTCATCTTTCTTGCAGCAAACTTCAGCCTACCCTCTTGCAGCGACTTTTGCACGAGATCCTTGAAAAGGTAACATTGAGAGGTTGTATGACCAAGATAATTATGAAATTTACAAAAACCTCTTTTCTGCCGTTGTTCTAATGGTGGTAATTTAGCACCCGAGGGTACTAAAATTTGACCATCTTTAACCAGTAGATCAAAAATTTCTTCACACTTAGTGACATCAAACGTATAAGTTTTTGCTGGGAATTTTGGATTATTTTCGACCGTATTCTTTCCTTTAACAGGAAATAATGATTTACACTCATAGGCTGGTGTGATGCGGTGGGAAGAGAACTGACTGTTTTTTGGAATGCTGGTTCGCGTTTTGCGTTTGTTTTCGCAAAATGTCGCGGTAAGCAAGAGTCGCCACCGTCTTTTATTTTATCCAACAAGGAAAGGAAAAAAGCACAGAAAAATTCCTTTTTCGAGATGTTTCTCGGGTCCGGGGGGGGGGGGGGGGGGGGGTAGATTATAGAAAGGGAAGGTGTTAGCACCCTTTCTATCCGTGGTTATCCATGGGCTCTTAGGTACTTGCTCAAAGTGTTTTCAAAATTGCTTTTCTTTGTGTTTGTGGGTTTGAAGAAGTTTTTTGTTTGAAAGGTGTAAGTGCGAAAAGTTTTATTTTGTTTTGATTGGAGTAAGTATTTAAGAACCATCTACCTATTCGAAAAAAGGAATCAATCTGTACTAATTTCCTTTAGACAATTCTATCCCACTATTGATGAGTAGGTAGCATCGACGTTGGAGTTTAAGGGTCAATTCGATTAAGGGACGTGTGGTCACTAAAGCAACGTTAGGACGCCTTAGCAGTAACCCTAATGTCTTAGATGATTTTTCCGAGGCAACCGTTTCGAGGCAACTTATGATCTTTAGACAAGAGGACGACCTCTAAAACTTCCTATACTCAATGGCCATGTTTGAAGGCAACCAAGTGAGGTGTACCCTAAGAGTACGCATGTGCGAGTGTGTTATTTCGATTAATTTTATCTTTGTACATGTCATGGGTGAGCTATGTTGATTTTAGGTTTAAGATTTGATCTTTTCATGCATTCCCTATTATCAAACATATAACAGTGTATAGTTGCGGAATTTAAATTGCGGAAAATAAATCTAAACTATTACAAGGCCTCGGGTATTTACATCGCCAAAAGTAACCCTTTAATTTAAATTGCGGAAAGTAAATAAAGCGATAAAATAATTAAAGTCCTATTTAAAAGCTATTACATTCCGGAAGCAATTACAATATTGGAAATATGGATCGCGTGCGAGAAATTAAATCGATGCATATTTTAGGGTTTTGACCCTTTTTTTTATTAAAGAAAAGATTTTTGTTGTTTTTTTTGAATTAACTGGAATTAAACCTAAGCTAATTATTAATTAATTAATAAAAAAGATATTTTTTGGATTTTTTATATTTAAGGAAATAAAATAAATTTGGTCAAAATTATTGAAACCTAATATTCTATATTAATTTTAATGATTGCAAAAATATTGAAATTACACCTAATTAAAGCTAAATCAATTAGACTAATTTATTTACAAAAATAAAAGTGATGAAGTTAATTTTAATAAATAAAATATTTTTTGTGTTTTTGATTTTAAGAGGAAAAATAATTAATTGGTTAGTTTAAATAATAGAAATAATAATACAAAAACAATTAAATAAATAAAATATAAAAAGAAGAGAAATAACCAAGGGGGGTGTTGGGCCCAATCTGGAGGTTTGTTCAGCATTTTTGAGGCCCATTACAAGCAAGCCTGCTTTGACCTTCTGATCCAGTGTGCACCTTTGACTAAGGAACATGATGGTCCTTCATTCCTGACCACCAGATTTGGCCTGAAGGCCATCTGGCACGTTGAGATTTACAGGCATATGGTGGACAACAACTCAGGAGGCACGCTGGAATACCTGGCAGAAAAATGTAACAAATATATTGGGGGACCTGGGATTCGAACCCAGGTCCCATTAGCCAATGCACTAGCGCCTTCACCAACTGAGTTATTGTGTACAATTGTTAATGGAATGAATAAAGAATATTATATATGAAAAGCAATCAATATGCTGGAATTAAAAAAACACGCGCCAATATTCAAAACCAGTTGTGATACGGTGGGAAAGAACTGACTGTTTTTTGGAATGCTGGTTTGCGTTTTGCGTTTGTTTTTGCAAAATGTCACGGTAAGCAAGAGTCGCCACCGACTTTTATTTTATCCAACAAGGAAAGGAAAAAAGCACAGAAAAATTCCTTTTTCGAGATGTTTCTCGGGTCCGGGGGGTAGATTATAGAAAGGGAAGGTGTTAGCACCCTTTCTATCCGTGGTTATCCACGGGCTCTTAAGTTCTTGCTCATAGTGTTTTCAAAATTTGCTTTTCTTTGTATTTGTGGGTTTGAAAAGAGTTTTTGTTTGAAAGGTGTAAGTGCGAAAAGTTTTGTTTTGTTTTGAAAGGAGCAAGTACTTAAGAACCATCTACCTACTCGAAAAAGGAATTAGTCTGTGCAAATGTCCTTTAGACAATGCTATCCCACTATTGAGGAGTAGGTAGCATCGTCGTTGGAGTTTTCGGGTCAATTCGATTAAGGGACGTGTGGTCACTAAAGCAATGTTAGGACGCCTTAGAGGTAACCCTAATGTCTTAGATCATTTCATCCGAGGCAACCGTTTCGAGGCAACTTATGATCTTTGGACAAGAGGACGACCTCTAAAACTTCCTATACTCAATGACCACGTTCGAAGGTAACCAAGTGAGGTGTACCCTAAGAGTGGCATGTGCGAGTGTGTTAGTTCAGTTATATCATCTTTGTACATGTTATGGGTGAGCTATGTTGATTTTAGGTTAAAGATTTAATCTTGTCATGCATTCCCTATTTATCAAACATCTAACAGTTTATAATTGCGGAAATTAAATCTAAACTATTACAAGGCGTCGGGTATTTACATCGCCAAAAATAAACCCTTTAATTTAAATTGCGGAAAGTAAAATAAAGCGATAAATAATTAAAGTCCTAATTAAAAGCTATTACATACCGGAAGCAATTACAATATTGGAAATAAATGGATCGCGTGCAAGGAAATTAAATCGGCGCATTTTTTTTAGGGTTTTGACCCCTTTTTTATTATTAAGGAAAATATTTGTTATTTTTGAATTTATGGAAATAAACTAAATTAATAATTTAATTAAATTAAATAATGAAAATCTTTTTGGGGTTTTGAATATTTAAGGAAATAAAAATAAAATGGTTAAAATTGTTAAAACCTAATATTCTAATTAATTTTAATTTATTGCAAAAATGTCAAAATTATACCTAATTAAAAAAACTAAGTCAATTAAATTATTTATTTACAAAAATAAAATAATGAAATTAGTAAAAATGATATTTTTTATGTTTTCTGGTTTTTATTAAGAAAAATAAATTGGTTAGTGTAAATAATAATAATAATTAAAAAACCATTAAAGAAAGAAAGAAATATGAAAAGAAAAGAAATTGACCAAATGGGGGGTTTGGGCCTGGAAAGGAGGTGAATCTGGAAACTTGAGGCCCATTTACACACAATCCTGTTTTGACTTTCATCATTCCACGCGTATGCATTGACTGGAGAATATGGTGGACTTTCAGTTTTGGCCATTGGATTTGATCTGAAGCCATTTGGCAAGCGTTGGATTGGTGGTGTATGGTACGTTGTACGCCTGGGAATGCATGGAATCACCTGGATAAAAATTACAACAAATATTGGGGGGACCTGGGATTCGAACCCAGGTCCCATAGGACTTTGTACAAGCGCACTAACCACCACGCCACTGTGTTTCTTTTGTTATGGGATTAGGTGATAATCATTATATTGGAAAACAAAGAAAATGCCTGGAAAATAAAAAAATAGCGCGAGATTTAAAATTGGCAAATGAAGAAAGGCCACGTCTTCGTCTTCTTCAACAAAACCTGTATTTTTTCCTGCGGATTTGGATCCGCAGCAAAATCCATGGATCGATCCTAAAACAATCTCTAGGCAATGGAAACGAATTTTGGGATCACCATCTTAGTCGTCTCTTCCCCCTAAGTCTATTTATACCCATGGTTGGTCTTGATTTTTCCTGTAAAACGAATGCCCAAATACAAGTCTCCAAAACCCTAGGTTCAGGTATGGCGATATAGCTCATGAAAACAAAATTAAATGATACAGAAAGTTCAGAAATTGAATGGCAAGCACGATTATACAAAATTTTTGGCAAAAAGATGCAAGAACATGGATTCACGATTTCATGTTCAGAGCTATGTTCAGGACGACTTACAGGGCGTTTCAGGCGATGAGAGGGCTTGGTTCTGATTGCTATAGTTTGAGGGGATTGCAAACAAGAACACCATGTTGAGATTTTGGATTGAATTCACCTCTAAGTATGATTTCAGTTTCAAGATTTCCAAGCTTTTTTTCAAGTTTTGTTTGGCCGTTTTTGCAACTTTCAGGTCGTGTCTTTGATGCCTTTAGCTTGTGTGTGTATAAGGGAAGAAATTAGGTCAAGAATTGGGCTTTCAATCCATGTGAATTGATGACTTGAGATTTGATTTAATCACCACTAATAAAGCTTCCAAAATTATGCCAAATCCAAGATTTTGTTCACAATATGGCATGGTACGAATTTGATTGGGTGTATCATGATAATTAAGACCTGTAATGATCAAAGATCTTATTCCATCAATTTTTGGATTTTATTTGAATTAATATTGATTTAAAATGGATTAATTCAATAAAAATCAAATAAAATAGAAAAATTAATGAATGGTCATGAAACTGAAGATAGGACACATGTATGGTGTGACAACATCAAATCAAGTGGAAAAAAGTGGGTCCTTTTGTCAAAAATTGGCGTTTTGAGGATAGTTGACTTTTGGCAATTTTGGAAAAATGCCTAACTTCAACAATGCATAACTTCTTCAATTTTGAACTTTTGGAAGTGTTCTTAGACTTTTTAGAAACCTTAAGATGTCTTCTAACCAACCCTTTTGGTATCATCACATTTTGATATTCCATTCTCAAGTTATAAACTTTGGCAAAAAAGGTGTTTTTGTTGACTTTCAAAAATGACCTATAATGTCCAAATTTGTAACTTTTTGAGAGAGAATTTCTTGATCTTGGGGTGTGAATATGGATTGTAGGTAATTTCATCCTCTTCAAAATTAGCTTTGGATGGGTCATTCTCATAAAGTATGAGAAAGTTATGCTTGGTCAAAGTTGAGTTGACTTTTCCTGCAAAACCCTAATTTAGCAACTTTTGAATCTTGATGAATTTTGAGCAATCCTTGATGAATCATGATCAACCCTTGATCAAATGATGAATTATCCTTCAAAATGAGAATGTTGACAAAAAATATTGAGGTTTGACTATTTGTAGGCCACCGTTGACTTTTGCCCTAACACAGTCAATTTTTGGACCTCTTGAGCAATTGACTGACCAAACTTCCTCTGCAAGGCTTGAAATTTGACATGGATGAACTTGAGAAAATATTAGGACATTGAGGAGAACATGAGGTAATTTGGATGCAAGGACCTTGATGCAACACAAAACCCTAATTTTGAATTGACTGCCTTAGGAGGTGATTTGACTGTCCAACTTCTTGAGCAACCTTGAGCCATTTTGAGCAACTTGGAGATTATTCTT
Organism: Vicia faba; assembly: GCA_948472305.1. NCBI lineage: Eukaryota > Viridiplantae > Streptophyta > Magnoliopsida > Fabales > Fabaceae > Vicia > Vicia faba. Next base: position 188,294,765 of record OX451735.1, on the reverse strand, counting down.
GACATGTCTTGGGAAATATGGGAGGGAAAATTTTGTGGTAAAACAGTTGCCCCTGTTCAATTTTCTTAAACCTGAGGATATAGATTGGCTTTCGAGCCTTTCGTGATCCGAAGGTGGAAGATAATTGAACACTAGAGTGCCCAGAAATTTGCACTCGCATGAAGTTGTATCAGCATTGTGATGTCGGGAATAGGCTTACAGATGCCATTTGGAGATTGTTGGTAGGAGGATGGGCTTACAGATGTCATCTGCAGGAGCGTCGATCGCATAAGAGATTCCTTAGCGAGAACTTGCATACCTGTTGTTGTAGAAGATTCCGCTGGGGAAGCCTAACTTTTGTTGAGATTTAGGAACTTGCATGTACTTTAACTGAGAGAATGCCTCAGTTGAGTCTTAAGAACTTTTCCATAATTCAATTGGGGGGAAACATCTTCATCAATATCTAGGAACTGACTAGTGTTCAACATAGTATACCGTTGAGGTTATAGTACTCGTCCACACTTTGACGGAGGAAAACATCAAGATTTAGGAACTGACTAGTGCTCAACAAAGTATATCATTGAGGTTATAGCACTCGTCCATACTATGACATAGGGAAACATCTTCATCAAGATCTAGGAACTGTCTGGTCTTCAACGGAGTATACCATTGAAATTAGAGAACTCGTCCACACTTTGACGGAGGAAAACATCAAGATCTAGGAACTGACTAGTGCTCAACGTAGTATACCGTTGAGGTTATAGCACTCGTCCACACTATGACATAGGAAAATATCTTCATCAAGATCTAGGAACTGTCTGGTCTTCAACGGAGTATACCATTGAAATTAGAGAACTCGTCCGCACTATGACAGAGGAAAACATCAAGATCTAGGAACTGACTAGTGCTCAACGTAGTATACCGTTGAGGTTATAGCACTCGTCCACACTATGACGTAGGGAAACATCTTCATCAAGATCTAAGAACTGTCTGGTCTTCAACGGAGTATACCATTGAAATTAGAGAACTCGTCCACACTATGACGGAGGAAAACATCAAGATCTAGGAACTGACTAGTGCTCAACGTAGTATACCGTTGAGGTTATAGAACTCGTCCACACTATGACGTAGGGAAACATCTTCATCAAGATCTAGGAAATGTCTGGTGCTCAACGTAGTATACCGTTGAGGTTAGAGAACTCGTCCACACTTTGACGGAGGAAAACATCAAGATCTAAGAACTGACTAGTGCTTAACGTAGTATACTGTTGAGGTTATAGAACTCGTCCACACTATGAGGTAGGGAAACTGTCGAGATTGAGAACCTTATCTGAAATTTAACCAAGGATAATTCAATTGAGATTTAAGAACTGGTTAGGTCTTCGACTAAGCTGGGAACTTTAACTGCATCTTTCCTAAAAGGTAAAGGTCAGTCATATGCAATGCATGAGATGGATCAAGAAATGATGTTCTCAACATAAATGAGATTGTATGGTGTGATGCATATATGCATGTATCATGATGTATGAAAATGTGATGTTTTAGCTGGGGAAAATAAATCCTGGAGCTGCTGGAGAATAGAGTTGGGTTCTTCGTTTCCGTTGGGGATGATGAACGAAGACGATTGTGAGAATAAACCTGTAGGAGAAAAGAACTCCGTTGTGGAATAAACATGATGAAGAGATTACTCTGAGGGGAAATACTCTATGGGGGAGAGATGTTCTGCTGAGGATTTTAACGATAAACTCCGTTGGGGATTCCGCTGATAAACTCCGCTGGGGATTTCAACGATAAACTCCGCTGGGGATGGATTACCGTTGCTGGTGATACTGAATCTGTTGAGGATTGAGCTCCTGTTTGTGAGAGGAAAGAACTTTGCTGGGGACGATCTTTCAATTGCAACTTGCTGGGGATAACCCAGTTAGACTCTTGCGGGGATAATCCTCTGAATTCCGCTAGGAATGATCCTTTGAACTTGGCTGGGGAGATTTATTTTGTACTCCGCTGGGGGTAAGCTTCCAGAGTCTACTGGGGAAGATGATTCAACTCTGTCGGGGAAGCTTTTTTAGACTGCGCTGGGGAAATGGCTCCACTGGGGATATCTTGTATTCTGCCGGGGAACATTCTTATACTCCGTTGAGAAATATTAAGACTGCCGGGGATACTCTTATGCTTGCTGGGGAATATCTTTATACTCCGTTGGGGAATATCTTTATACTCCGCTGGGGAACATTAAGACCTTCTGGGGATACCAAACCTTTTCAGCGCTGATGGTAGATCAACTCTGCTTGGGGAGAGCATTGCTGATTTGTTCATAGTTGCAAGTCCCAGCTGGGAGAGCTACCATTACTGTCTTATTCTGCGGGGAGTGAAGGTATCTTGGTCATATTCTTCAGCTGAGTATACCCTGGTACCTTGGTGGACAGGGCAACTACACAGCTTGTACACTTCTTATTGCCCCTGTTTTTGATATTACCAGTAATTCGTCCTTTGTTTCGCATGTAAATATTTATGATCAGCAATTAATGTCAAATGCATATATCAAAATGAACATCGGACGTTCTTTGCAAAACAAAACAGATAAAGTAAAAATAGTTTGAAATTTGTCTGAAAATGAAGTTGTATTGATTTTGAAGTTCGACCTGTAAATAGGCGTTTTTTGTACAAGAGGCTGACGTCCTAGTAAGAGAATGCTGTCGAACAAATAGAATTTTATACAATTTGTGAAAATAAAATAAAACAGCTATGTGAACAATCCCACTGGGTTCCAACTCTACTATTGTCTTTATGTCCTCGAGCGTGTCATCACTTTGTTACTAGTTGAAGGTGAATCAGGTTGATTAGTGCCGTCTGAGCTTGATAGTTGATACCGAAGTCTGGATGTAAGGTGATCCAATGAGACATAATGTTACGCTTTGATCCATAATTTTTGTCTGGACTGCCCTTTCGGGTTTTCAATCCACCGGGATACCCTTTTTTGCCCAAGCCGCCTTTTCAGGTTTTCGACTTGCCGGGTGTACAGATTTTTTTAATTTTCATCACTTATTTTTGCCCGAACCCTTTTAGTTCGTCGGGAAGCCCTTATTTTTGCCTAGGCCAGTCAACCTAGCGGGTCTTTGATTATACGTAGTATCTTTTCACTATGTCTGCATTGACGGGGTGAGGAAGGTCGTCACCATCTATGGTGATTAGAATCATAGCTCCGCTTGAGAAAATGTTCTTAACCACAAATGGTCCTTCGTAAGTAGGGGTCCATTTTCCCCTGGGATCACCTTGAGGTAGAATAATGCGCTTGATTACCAGGTCTCCAACTTGATACTCTTGTCGTCTAACTTTCTTGTTAAATGCCTTGATCATCCATTTTTGGTACGTCTGACCATGACAAATAACAGTAAGTATCTTTTTGTCGATTAGGTTCAGTTGATCAAGCCGGATATGAATCCAGTCATCTTCACTCAAACCTGCATCCTTCATGATCCGAAGAGAGGGTATCTGAACTTCAATAGGCAAGACTGCCTCCATGCCATAAACCAAGGAATAGGGTGTTGCCCCTGTTGACGTCCGTGCTGAGGTACGGTACCCATGAAGAGCAAATGGTAACATCTCGTGCCAGTCTTTGTATGTTACTGTCATCTTCTGCACAATCTTCTTAATATTCTTATTAGCCGCTTCTACAGCCCTATTCATCTTTGGCCGGTAGGGAGAAGAGTTATGATGCTGTATCTTGAATTGCTCGTAGAGCTTGGTGATCATCTTGTTATTGAGATTGGTACCATTGTCCGTAATGATCCTCTCTGGTACACTGTATCGACAAATCAGATTGTGCCGAATGAACCGTGCCACGACGTTCTTGGTTACCGTAGCAAAGGAAGCTGCTTCAACCCACTTCGTAAAGTAATCAATTGCTACTAGGATGAAACGATGGCCGTTAGATGCCGTAGGTCTGATCTCTCCGATCATATCAATGCCCCACATTGCAAAAGGCCAAGGTGCCGTCAATACATTCAGAGGAACTGGAGGTATGTGCACCTTATCAGCATAGACTTGGCACTTGTGACATGTCCGAGAATGCTGATAACAGTCGGCTTTCATTGTGGACCAATAATATCCTGCCCGAAGGATTTTCTTTGCCATGGTATGTCCACTGGAATGAGTCCCGAAAGTACCTTCATCCAGCTCCGCCATGACCCTTTCTGCTTCAATCTTATCCATACAACGCAGTAAGGTTGGGTCATGGTTACGCTTGTAAAGAATGCCATTGCTGATGAAGAACTTCACCGCGAACCTCCTCAGAAACTTCTTGTCATTAACAGATGCCCCCTCAGGGTATTCTTGAGCTTCAAGATACCTCTTCACCTCATGATACCAGGGCTTTTCTGTTGCCTCTTCAGTCTCAAGATCACAGCAATGTGCAGGTTCGTCCAATTTTTCAATGATAATCCGGGGAGCTTCGTTGTCCCAATTGACTTTGAACATAGAAGACATCGTAGCTAGCGCGTCCGCCAACTGATTCTCCTCTCTAGGGAAGTGTTCAAAGGTTATCTCCTCAAAATGGGGAAGCAACGTCAACACATACTCCTTATAAGGGATAATATTTGGGTGTTTCGTATCCCACTCGCCTTTGATCTGACTGATCACGAGAGCGGAATCTCCGAAGACACTCAAGAACTTAATCCTTAGGTCAATTGTTGCTCGAAGACCCATAATGCACGCTTCATACTCCGCCATGTTGTTGGTGCAGTTGAAACATAGTCGGGCGGTAAACGGAGTATGAGAGCCTTTAGGAGATATGATCACGGCGCCAATGCCATTACCCAAAGCATTTGAAGCTCCATCGAAGTACATAGACCATCGGGATCCTTCCTCAAGTCCTTCATCTGGTCCAGGTGTCTCACAATCAGTTACCAACATGATATTCTCGTCCGGAAATTCAAAGTTCATAGACTGGTAATCATCCACTGCCTGATGTGCCAAATGGTCTGCCAACACACTTCCCTTGATTGCCTTTTGAGTCATGTATTGGATGTCATACTCAGTCAAGATCATCTTCCATCTTGCTATTCTTCCAGATAAGGCAGGCTTTTCGAAAGATATACTTGATTGGATCCATCTTCGATATCAACAGGGTAGTGTGAGTCAGCATATACTGTCTCAGCCGGCGTGTAGCCCATGCCAAAGCGCAGCAAGTTTTCTCGAGCAGTGAGTATCGGGTCTCACAGTCGGTAAACTTTTTGCTAAGGTAATAAATAACATGCTCTTTTCGGCCAGACTTGTCATGCTGCCCCAACACACACCCTATTGAGTTGTCGAGCACTGTCAAGTATAAGATCAGAGGTCTCCCTTCAACTGGTGGCATCAGGATGGGTGGCTCTTGGAGATACTCTTTGATCCTTTCGAAAGCGGCCTGGCATTCATCGTTCCAACGTACTACCTGATCTTTCTTCAGTAACTTGAAGATTGGCTCACAAGTAGCAGTTAGGTGCGAGATGAATCAGGCAATGTAGTTCAGACGTCCCAGAAAGCCTCTGACTTCTTTCTCTGTTCTGGGAGCCGGAATCTCCTGTATAGCTTTCACCTTTGCAGGGTCCACTTGAATACCTTTTTCGCTTACGACAAAACCCAGCAGCTTACCAGATCTCACCCCGAAGGTGCACTTGTTCGGGTTTAACCTTAGTTTGTATAACTTCAACCTGTCAAACAACTTCTGCAGATGGTCAAGGTGTTCCTCCTTAGTCTGGGACCTTGCAATCATATCGTCGACGTATACTTCAATCTCATGATGGATCATGTCATGAAACAAAGCAACCATGGCACGCTGATATGTTTCCCCAACATTCTTCAACCCAAAAGGCATGACCTTGTAGCAAAAGGTACCCCACTGAGTAACAAAAGTTGTCTTCTCCATGTCTTCGGGAGCCATTTTTATCTGATTATAACCGGAGAAACCATCCATAAAGGAGAAGACTTTATGCTGAGCAGTGTTGCCAACCAGAACGTCAATATGAGGTAGAGGGAAGTCATCCTTGGGGCTCGCCCTGTTCAAATCCATGTAGTCAACACACATTCGGACCTTACCAAATTTCTTCGGCACTGGAACCACATTGGCCACCCACTGAGGGTAAGAAGTAACTGCTAGAAAACCGGCGTCAAACTGTTTCATAACTTCAGCCTTGATTTTCTCAGACATCTCCGGGCGCATACGGCGAACCTTCTGTTTCACTGGAGGACAGTCTTCCTTGGTAGGCAGGCGATGAACCACAATATCAGTATCCAACCCAGGCATATCTTTGTAAGACCAGGAAAAGATCTCAACGTAGTCACGCAACATCTGAATTAACCGTTGTTTCACACTAGCTTCCAGATTTGCACCGATCTTGACTTCCTTCTTATCTGTCTCTGTACCCAGATTCACTGATTCCACTGGCTCTTCATGTGGCTGAATGGCCCTCTCTTCCTGGAGTAACAGTCTTGCAAGTTCACCAGGCACTTCGCAATCATCTTCACCTTCGTCTTCGGCTAAGTTGATCGGATTTTCAAAGTCATAACTGGCAGTAGCAGTGTCGTTACCAGTGAGATCCAGAGTGGATGTGGACCTGTATATGTGAGTGTGTGTAAAATAGCTGTTTTGCAATATATGATAAAGAAAGACAAGGAGCGCAAAATTTGAAATGCAAGTTACGTCCAATGCTTTTATTAATGATATATGAAGATGACACACAAAAGCACTCACAATGAAGCCACAGTGCCCCGGGTAAGACACCGGGCCATAAAGTTTAAAACATTGTCTATTACAAATTCAAAACAAAAGTTTCATTACTGGGTAACAAAAGTAATAGGGATGAAGTCCTTTGCTTTCCAGTTGCTTGGTCCACTGTCGATTGTAGGATAGATCCAGCTGTCGAATTCAGACTCTTCCATATCATCTTCAACGGCATTCACCCCCGAGTTGCTGATGAACAAGGGAGGTCCTCCGATCCTTGCATTCCGAACATCCCTTTGAGCTTCCTTCTCAATAACAGCCCGGGCATCCTTCAAGGAAGCCATTTTCATAGGAGAATCTTCAACAACAGTCTCAGTTGACGCCAGTGTCTGGGGAACCTTTTCAAAATGCTGGAACGGGGTCTCAATGAACTCCCCATCCATCTCTACGTATCGGAAAGAGTTGAGGTGGCTAACCATGTACTCTTCCTCTCCCTGTACTGTCACAATCTTCCCTTTGACCGGGTACTTCAACTTCTGGTGGAGCGTTGAGGTTACGGCCCCAACTTTGTGGATCCATGGACGACCCAGCAAACAAGAATAAGATGGCCGAATGTCTATCACATAGAATGTAGAATTGAAGACCTGAGAACCAACTTTAATTGGAATATCAACTTCACCGTGCACCATCCTCTTAGACCCATCAAAGGCCCTGACAATGATGTTGCTTGGTTTCAACTCCAAACCTTCACAATCCAACCGGTCTAAAGCTTTATTAGGCAAGACGTTCAATGAGGAACCAGTATCCACCAATACATGTGCAAGAGTAGTGCCCCTGCATTCAATGGAGACATGCAGGGCATCATTGTGACTCTTTCCTTTAGCAGTCAAGTCGGCGTCTGAGAAACCCAAACCTTTATCAGCCGTCAAATTGGCTACACAATCTGTAAACTGATCAGCTGATGTCTCTTGCGGCACGTGGGTAGTTTTCAAAAAAGTAATCAGAGCCTTGGCATGGGCCTCTGAGCACAAGAACAACGACAACATAGAAATCTTAGACGGGGTTTGCCCCAGCTGTTCGACTATATTATAATCACTCTTCTTAATAATCTTCAGAATCTCTTCCATCTCTTGTTTAGAAGCCTCAACAATAATTATATTCGGTGCCTCCGTCTGGGCAGGCACCTCAGTGGTGATCCCTTTGCCCTGAGCGTCAGATGACTCGGCAACAGGGGTAAGAATAGGAACTTGATCAGGAATAGTGGCAGGTATACTGGCAGGTGTAATAACAACAGGTCTTCAGACAGCTGGTGGAGAAATATTAGGTGAGAAAAGTCTTCCGCTGCGGGTGACTTTAGCAGGTCCGAAAATGTTGCTGACATTAGTATCAGCATCCAACTCTTGCTTAACTCCATGAAAATAAACATCAGCCCCATAGTGCCAAGGGACAACTTTATCAGAGGTATATGGGATGGGCCCCGGAACAGTGATGATCACAGGTGCAATCTTCGGAACAGATGTAATTCTAACAGGCTTCCTCGAGGGGGCCTTGGAAGAATTGTCGAAAATGGTAATGATGGCAACTTCTTCAGAATGAACTGAGGGAACAACAGTCTTCTCAAACAGGATCTCTTTACTATCCATCAGGTTTTAGATACCTGACTTCAAGAATGGGCAACCGGTAGGTAAAATAGAACATATATGGAAACCTTCGTCGCAGCCCGGAAATAAACCAGCTAGCAAAAGGTTCTTCTTCACAGTCAACAGAGGGGTAACAATATCATCCACAGAAACTACAAACAAGTCTTCTTCAAGAGCATTCACTCCATGCTTGGGCATAGGAGCAGTCACAACATTAGGCCTCTCAGGCGCCTCAAACTCAATCTCTTTTGCATCAATTAAGTCTTGTACCCTGTTATTCAAAACCCAACAATCATCTGTATTATGCCCCGGGCTATCAGAGTGAAAAGCACAACGGGCATTAGGGTTATACCTCGGTGATGTGGTATTTGGACTCTTCGGGGCTTCCTTTAGAACCACCAGATTAGTCTTCAGCAACTGTGGCAGAATCTGAGATAAGGACATGCTGAGACGGGTGAATTTCCTTCGAGGTCTCTCATCCTTCTGTTGATTGCTGTGCTGAGGAGCACCAGCAGATTTCGAAATAACAACCGCATTGACAGTTTGGCGGTGTTCAGGTCTATTATGTCTTCTTGCACTGTAGATAGCACTGGAATCTTTCTTAAACGGCTTCTTCTCGGTGCTTGATGAGGCACCCTTCTGTATCTTCCCAGCCTTAATACCAGCCTCAATCCTCTCACCAATCAAAATAAGATCTGTAAACCCAAATGAAGAGCTTCCAGTCAAGTGGTTGAAAAATGGACCAGACATGGTCCCCAAAAACATGTCAACAAGTTCCCGATTAGCTAAGGGCTGTTGCACCCTTCCGGCGAGGTCTCTCCACTTTTGAGCATAATCTTTGAATCCTTCACCCGTTCCCATGGACATACCCTGAAGTTGGGTACGCGTAGGAGCGAGGTCGGAGTTGTACTGATACTGCCTGTAGAATGCAGTAGCCAAATCTTCCCAGCTGCGGATACTGGCTCCGTCCAACTGATAGAACCACTCCAGCTGAGTCCTTGAGAGACTGTCTTGAAAGAAATGGATCCATAGGTTCTTATCAACAGTGTAAGGCTGGATCTTCCTTACATATGACCGGAGGTGCAACTTCAGACAAGAAACTCCGTCATACTTAGCAAAGGCTGGTGCCTTGAATTTGTGGGGGATGACTACCCCAAATGATAGACCTAGATCACCGAAGTCCAGACCAGGCACCTTTTGAACCTCCATAGCACTTAACCGGTCTTCCAGTTGCTTGTACCTATCTTCGGCAGGAGGGTACTGTTCTTCATCGTAGTCCGTCTCGTTGTCGGAGACCACAGGGCCAGGAGCCCTCCTTTCTTGTGGACTATCTTTCCCTCCAGATGAGGTGGTCAGATCAACTTCATCCCGTAGCCTGTTTCCAAACCTAGGACCAGTGTTGAACAGGACTGTCCTCTTCTTCTTCTTCTTCTTCTCCTTCAGAATCAGGGTCTTCAGGTGTTGCTGACCCTTAGCTAGACTCATGAATAACTCTTGAAATTGGGCATTCTGGACCTGGAGGGCCTTGATAGCTTGCTCAGTTGAAGGTTCAACAGACATGATGAGTGAGTGTTGAAATAAATAGCAAAGAAGATAAGAGACCTGTAAAGGGTACCTGTTTATGAAGTGCATGGGATGAAATGCGTATGATTTATAATTTCAAAGACAATTGAGATTCAAATTTGTAAACAAGAAAGGAAACACACTTTATTAGATTTAAATTTCAAAATTTAAATTGTTCAACAAATTTCCCTTAAGGCGTTACAAGAATGGAAATACTGAAAAGTAAACAAAAACTGGAAAGGAATTCATCAAAGGTCCATCAATGCTCCCATGGTCTCTTCTTATCAGTGCGGACATAGTCGTTCAGGATCTGCTCGTTCTCCAATTGCCTAGTCAGCTTCTAGATCGTTTGCTCTTGCTTGTTGAACTTCTCTCAGTAAGAATCCCGTTCATCCCTCAACTGCATCCAATACCTCTTCAGTGACCCAATGTCAGTGGGCATATAAGGGTGGAGAATGGTTGGAAGAACCCCTTCTTCATTAGCAACTTCAAGAGTGACAGGCCGGAAAGCTTCATATGGCATACCTAGCTTCTGGGCACGGATGCGGACCAATCTGAGATATGGCTCCATTGGCAGAGAAGTATTTGGGCCCAGCTCATGTGGATCAGATTGGTGAACTCTGTCCCAAGCCCTTATGAATCTACGACGTTGCTCGTTGCTTTCCCCTTGAAAATCAAAGATGATATGAGGCATCAACATCTCATGAGGTCCTTCTCTTCCGGCTCTTCCAAATTGACGGAGAGCTAAGCATGGATTGTAAGAAATTCCTCAATTGGTTCCGATCAATGGAACATTAGGATACTCTCCACAGTGATCAATGATAGTCACCTCATCCATACCCTTGAGAGTCCAGATAATGTCATTATGAGAAAGAGACATCACCCTATAACGCCAGCCCATTCCTTCTTTGTTCTTCAGCACTGACTTGGGGAGGTACGAAATAAACCACCTTGGCAATAAAGGAGCACATCACATCAAGGTTCCCCGCTTTCGGGCAGTATGAGCATAGAGCTGATGGAGAATGTCACCCAAGAGAGTGGGTACAGGGTTCTGAGAGATGAAGATCTTTACCGCATTAACATCAACAAAAGTGTCGGGATTCGGAAACAACACCAAGCCATAAATCAGAAGAGCCAAAATATCCTCGAACGCCTTAAAGTCTAGACTATCCCAGAAGTAGTTAGCCTTGCCAACCAAGAACTTAGTCAGAAATCCTTTTGCTCCACTCCTAGTCTCCCAATTAGCCATTACCTCCTCTTTGGTCAAATGAAGGGCTGCAACAATCTCTTCGGGCTTAAGAGTCTTCTCCCAACCAGTAAACGGGGTCTGCTCCAGAACAGAGATACCGAGCAGCTCAAAGAACTCTTCTAGGGTAGGAACCAACTAATAGTCTTGAAAAGTAAAACAATGGTACAGCGGATCATAGAACTAGACTAGGACACTCATCATCTATTCGTCCAATTTAGAGGTGACCAAACTGATAAGAGAGCCATGCCTCCTGATGAAGGAAGTAGTGTCAGGCATCTTGGGAACCAACTCTTTAAGAAAGGTAGGGACTTGGACAAAGTTGATCCGGATGGTATTCTTACGCATGGGCATCATGATGACCTACAAAACAGAGCAAAGATGAAACCTTCCTGTCTTTGAAATAGGTTAGTCGTATGCAAGATGTATGCAATGTTATGATGTCATGATGTCATGATAGTAAGCACACCACAAGTATCCACAAAAAGTAAACATGGTAAAGGCATACAAGTCACACTGAAGATCCCTTAGATTTCAGGCTGGCATGGAGCTTAGGTACTACCCTCTTTCAGTTCAGTTGGTTTAAACCTGTCCTAAAAATAGTAACCGGGTTCTAGAGGATCTCAATACCACTGACTACCCTCAATCGGTCATAATTCCAGTTTAGCAACCTTTTCTTGCGGCCAGAATCATCGCGAGAGTTTAGTCTCAATGAGTGTAGCATACTGCTACTGTTCTATGGCCAAGTTGGTTAATTTAAGGTTCTAAGGTCAGTTGGTGCTTAATGACCCCTTAGAAGACCCATATTCTCCTCGTTCCAACACAAGGGATATCGGTACAGACTAAAGTGCCACACCAACGTAGCTACTGCTTCAACCGTGTCAGTCTACGCCGGACAGTTCTCTCACAGTTTATTGCTACTTACCTAAAGGGTACCCCCAGATCCGGGTTAGGATCTATAGAAACTCTGATACAAGCCCACAAAATTAAAGCATACAAAGCATACAATTGAAAACACAATGATCTAATCCTAAGGTACACCTCACTTATTAAATTTCCCCAGCAGAGTCGCCAGTTCTGTGATACGGTGGGAAAGAACTGACTATTTTTTGGAATGCTGGTTTGCGTTTTACGTTTGTTTTTGAAAAATGTCGCGGTAAGCAAGAGTCACCACCGACTTTTATTTTATCCAACAAGGAAAGGAAAAAAGCACAGAAAAATTCCTTTTTCGAGATGTTTCTCGGGTCCGGGGGGTAGATTATAGAAAGGGAAGGTGTTAGCACCCTTTCTATCAGTGGTTATCCACGGGCTCTTAAGTACTTGCTCATAGTGTTTTCAAAATTTGCTTTTCTTTGTGTTTGTGGGTTTGAAAAGAGTTTTTGTTTGAAAGGTGTAAGTGCGAAAAGTTTTGTTTTGTTTTGAAAGGAGCAAGTACTTAAGAACCATCTACCTACTCGAAAAAGGAATTAGTCTGTGCAAATTTCCTTTAGACAATGCTATCCCACTATTGAGGAGTAGGTAGCATCGTCGTTGGAGTTTTCGAGTCAATTCGATTAAGGGACGTGTGGTCACTAAAGCAATGTTAGGACGCCTTAGCGGTAACCCTAATGTCTTAGATCATTTCATCCGAGGCAACCGTTTCAAGGCAACTTATGATCTTTGGACAAGAGGACGACCTCTAAAACTTCCTATACTCAATGACCACGTTCGAAGGCAACCAAGTGATGTGTACCCTAAGAGTGGCATGTGCGAGTGTGTTAGTTCGGTTATATTATCTTTGTACATGTTATGGGTGAGCTATGTTGATTTTAGGTTAAAGATTTAATCTTGTCATGCATTCCCTATTTATCAAACATTTAACAGTTTATAGTTGCGGAAATTAAATTTGCGGAAATTAAATCTAAACTATTACAAGGTGTCGGGTATTTACATTGCCAAAAACAAACCCTTTAATTTAAATTGAGGAAAGTAAAATAAAGCGATAAATAATTAAAGTCCTAATTAAAAGCTATTACATACCGGAAGCAATTACAATATTGGAAATAAATGGATCGCGTGCAAAGAAATTAAATCGGCGCATTTTTTTAGGGTTTTGACCCCTTTTTTATTATTAAGGAAAATATTTTTGTTATTTTTGAATTTATGGAAATAAACTAAATTAATAATTTAATTAAATTAAATAATGAAAATCTTTTTGGGGTTTTGAATATTTAAGGAAATAAAAATAAAATGGTTAAAATTGTTAAAACCTAATATTCTAATTAATTTTAATTTATTGCAAAAATGTCAAAATTATACCTAATTAAAAAAACTAAGTCAATTAAATTATTTATTTACAAATATAAAATAATGAAATTAGTAAAAATGATATTTTTTATGTTTTCTGGTTTTTATTAAGAAAAATAAATTGGTTAGTATAAATAATAATAATAATTAAAAAACAATTAAATAAAGAAAGAAATATGAAAAGAAAAGAAATTGACCAAATGGGGGGTTTGGGCCTGGAAAGGAGTTGAATCTGGCAACTTGAGGCCCATTTACACACAAGCCTGTTTTAACTTTCATCATTCCACGCGTATGCATTGACTGGAGAATATGGTGGACTTGCAGTTTTGGCCATTGGATTTGATCTGAAGCCATTTGGCAAGCGTTGGATTGGTGATGTATGGTACGTTGTACGCCTGGGAATGCATGGAATCACCTGGATAAAAATTGCAACAAATATTGGGGGGACCTGGGATTCGAACCCAGGTCCCATAGGACTTTGTACAAGCGCACTAACCACCACGCCACTGTGTTTCTTTTGTTATGGGATTAGGTGACAATCATTATATTGGAAAACAAAGCAAATGCCTGGAAAATAAAAAATAGCACGAGATTTAAAATTGGCCAATGAAGACAAGCCACGTCTTCATCTTCTTCAACAAAACCTGTATTTTTTCTCGCGGATTTGGATCCGCAGCAAAATTCATGGATCGATCCTAAAACAATCTCTAGGCAATGGAAACGAATTTTGGGATCACCATCTTACTCGTCTCTCCCCCCTGAGTCCATTTATGACCATGGTTGGTCTTGATTTTTCCTGTAAAACGAATGCCCAAATACAAGTCTCCAAAACCCTGGGTTCGGGTATGGCGATATAGCTCATGAAAACAAAATTAAATGATACAGAAAGTTCAGAAATTGAATGGCAAGCACGATTATACAAAAAATTTGGCAAAAAGATGCAAGAACATGGATTAACGATTTCATGTTCAGAGCTATGTTTAGGACGACTTACAGGGCGTTTCAGGCGATGAGAGGGCTTGGTCCTGATTGATATAGCTTCAGGGGATTGCAAACAAGAACACCACGTTGAGATTTTGGATTGAATTCACCTCTAAGTATGATTTCAGTTTCAAGATTTCCAAGCTTTTTTCAAGTTTTGTTTGGCCGTTTTTGCAACTTTCAGGTCGTGTCTTTGATGCCTTTAGCTTGTGTGTGTATAAGGGAAGCAATTAGGTCAAGAATTGGGCTTTCAATCCATGTGAATTGATGACTTGAGATTTGATTTGATCACCATTAACAAAGCTTCCAAAATTATGCCAAATCCAAGATTTTATTCACAATATGGCATGGTACGAATTTGATTGGGTGTATCATGATAATTAAGACCTATAATGATCAAAAAGATCTTATTCCATCAATTTTTGGATTTTATTTGAATTAATATTGATTTAAAATGGATTAATTCAATAAAAATCAAATAAAATAGAAAAATTAATGAATGGTCATGAAACTGAAGATAGGACACGTGTGTGGTGTGACAAGATCAAATCAAGTGGAAAAAAGTGGGCCCATTTGACAAAAATTGAAGTTTCAGGGATAGTTGACTTTTGGCAATTTTGAAAAAATGACCAACTTCAACAATGCATAACTTCTTAAATTTTGAACTTTTGGAAGTGTTCTTGGACTTGTAGAATTCTTGAGATGTCCTCTAACCAACCCTTTTGGTCTCATCTCATTTTGATATTCCATGCTCAAGTTATAAGCTTTGGCAAAAAAGGTGTTTTTGTTGACTTTCAAAAATGACCTATAATGTCCAAATTTGTAACTTTTTGTAAGTGCATTTCTTGATCTTGGTGTGTGAAGATGGATTATAGTAAGTTGCATCCTATTAAATATGAGCTTTGGATGGGTCATGTCTCATAAAGTATGAGAAAGTTATGCTTGGTCAAAGTTGAGTTGACTTTTCCTACAAAACCCTAATTTAGCAACTTTTGAATCTTGATGAATTTTGAGCAATCCTTGATGAATCATGATCAACCCTTGATCAAATGATGAATTATCCTTCAAAATGAGAATGTTGACAAAAAATCTTGAGGTTTGACTATTTGTAGGCCACAATTGACTTTTGCCCTAGCACAGTCGATTTTTGGACCTCTTGAGCAATTGACTGACCAAACTTCCTCTGCAAGGCTTGAAATTTGACATGGATGAACTTGAGAACATATTAGGACATTGAGGAGCACTTGAGGTCATTTGGATGCAAGGACCTTGATGCAACACAAAACTCTAATTTTGAATTGACTGCCTTAGGAGGTGATTTGACTGTCCAACTTCTTGAGCAACCTTGAGCCATTTTGAGCAACTTGGAGATTATTCTTGACATGTCTTGGGAAATATGGGAGGGAAAATTTTGTGGTACAACACCAGCTAATCAAGGGAAGGCACGTAGTCGTCTTCTTCAACGAAAAGCCTGGTTATTTACCTGCAGATTTCATCTGCAGCTAAATCCATGGCTCACTCCTAAAATCTTCTCTAGGCTGTAAAAATCAGTACCAATACCATGGTTCGATTTGTCTGGGTCTCGTGAACACATCCATATCCATCAATTGGCTTGATTTCACCTTTAGCAAAAATACCCAAAAAACAACCTTCCAAACCCTAGGTTCGGTTACAAGGTTACAAGCTATCAAAACAAAATCAAATAATGCAGAAACGTCCTAAATGGAACGATAAACATGATAGTGTCAAGATTTTGGCAAAAAGATGAAAGAATCAGAGGTTATGTTTTCGTGTATAGGGCCATGTTCAAGAAGACTTACAACGCGATTGGGGATGTTTCAGGGCTTGATTTTGATTCCTCTCGCTTTAGTGGATGGCAAACAAGAAGTCTACGTTGAGTTTTTGTGTTGAAAACGTCTCTAACCAAGATTTCAGTTTCACATTTTTTCAAGATTTTTTTTCAAGTTGTGTTCTTGTGAATTAGCAGCCTCTAGCTCCTGATTTCGTATGCCTTGGATTGTATAAGTATCATGGAGTGAATTAGGTTAAAAATTGGGCTTTGAATCCATGAGAATTGATGATTGAAGATTTGATTTTATTCTCCATTGAAAAAGCTTCCAAATTTGTCAAAAACCAATATTTTGTTCACAACATGGCTTGATTCGGATTTGATTGTGTACATCATGATAATTAAGACCTGTAATGATAAAAAAGATACCAAGTTATCAATTTTTAGATTTTATTTAGATTTAAAATGAATTAATTCAATAAAAATCAAATAAAATTGAAAAATTAATGAATGGACATAAAACTGAAGATAGGACACGTGTGTGGTGTGACAAGATCAAATCAAGTGGAAAAAAGTGGGCCCATTTGACAAAAATTGAAGTTTTGGGGATAGTTGACTTTTGACAATTTTGGAAAAATGCCCAACTTCAAAAATGCATAACTTCTTCAATTTTTAACTTTTGGAAGTGTTCTTTTACTTTTTAGAAATCTTGAGATGTAATCTAACCAACCATTTTGGTCTCATCGCATTTTGATATTCCATGCTCAAGTTATAAGCTTTGGCAATAAAGGTGTTTTTGTTGACTTTCAAAAATGACCTATAATGTCCAAATTTGTAACTTTTTGTAAGTGCATTTCTTGATCTTGGGGTGTGAAGATGGATTATAGGAAATTGAAACCTCTTTAATATGAGCTTTGGATGGGTCATTTCTCATAAAGTATGAGAAAGTTATGCTTGGTCAAAGTTGAGTTGACTTTTCCTACAAAACCCTAATTTAGCAACTTTTGAATCTTGATGAATTTTGAGCAATCCTTGATGAATCATGATCAACCCTTGATCAAATGATGAATTATCCTTCAAAATGAGAATGTTGACAAAAAATCTTGAGGTTTGACTATTTGTAGGTCACAATTGACTTTTGTCCTAGCATAGTCGATTTTTGGACCCTTTGAGCAATTGACTGGCCAAACTTCCTCTGCAAGGCTTGAAATTTGACATGGATGAACTTGGGAACATATTATGACATTGGGGAACATTTGAGGTTATTTGGATGTAAGGACCTTGATGCAACACAAAACCCTAATTTGAGATTGACTGCCTTAGGAGATGATTTGACTGTCCAACTCTTGAGCAATCTTGAACCACTTGGGGATTCTTCTTGACATGTCTTGAGAAATATGGGAGGGAAAAGTTTGGGGTACAACAGTATCCCCTGTTCAATCTTCTTAAACCTGAGGATATAGATTGGCTTTCGGGCCTTTCGTGATCCGAAGGTGGAAGATGATTGAACACTAGAGTGCCCAGAAATTTGCACTCGCATGAAGTGGTATCAGCATTGTGATGTCGGGAATGGGCTTACAGATGCCATTTAGAGATTGTTGGTAGGAGGATGGGCTTACAAATGTCATTTGCAGGAGTGTCGATCGCATAAGAGATTCCTTAGCGAGAACTTGCATACTTGTTATTTGTAGAAGATTCCGCTGGGGAAGCCTGGTTTTTGTTGAGATTTAGGAACTGACTGGTCTTCAATGTAGTATGCCTTTGAAATTACAGAACTCGTCCACACTCTGACGGAGGAAAATATCAAGATCTAGGAACTGCCTGGTCTTCAACATAGTATACCGTTGAAATTACAGAACTCGTCCACACTATGACGTAGGGAAACATCTTCATCAAGATCTAGGACTTGTATGGTCTTCAACATAGTATACCATTGAAATTACAGAACTCGTCCACACTATGACGGAGGAAAACATCAAGATCTAGGAACTGTCTGGTCTTCAACGTAGTATACCGTTGAAATTAGAGAACTCGTCCATGCTATGACATAGGGAAACATCTTCATCAAGATCTAGGAACTGTCTGGTCTTCAACGTAGTATACCGTTGAAATTATAGAACTCGTCCACACTATGACGGAGGAAAACATCAAGATCTAAGAACTGTCTGGTCTTCAACGTAGTATACCGTTGAAATTAGAGAACTCGTCCACACTATGATGTAGGGAAACATCTTCATCAAGATCTAGGAACTGTCTGGTCTTCAACATAGTATACCGTTGAAATTACAGAACTCGTCCACACTATGACAGAGGAAAACATCAAGATCTAGGAACTGCCTGGTCTTCAATATAGTATACCGTTGAAATTAGAGAACTCATCCACACTATGACGTAGGGAAACATCTTCATCAAGATCTAGGAACTGTCTGGTCTTCAAGGTAGTATACCGTTGAAATTATAGAACTCGTCCACACTATGACGGAGGAAAGTTGTCTTCTTTGACTGGATTGGCATCAGAAAAATCTTTAGGAGTCGATTTAACTGGTTTTGTCTCTTTTGACTGCATTCGCATCTGAAAAATCTTTAGGGATCGATTTAACTGGTTTTGTCTCCTTTGACTGTGTTCGCATCAGAAAAATCTTTAGGAATCGATTTAACTAGTTTTGTCTCCTTTGACTGCATTCGCATCAGAAAAATCTTTAGGAATCGATTTAACTGGTTTTGTCTCCTTTGACTGCGTTCGCATCAGAAAAATCTTTAGGAATCGATTTAACTAGTTTTGTCTCCTTTGACACAGCTGAGAACTTAACTGCATCTTTCCTGAAAGGTAAAGGTCAGTCATATGCAATGCATGATATGGATCAAGCAATGATGTTCTCAAAATAATTGAGATTGTATTATATGATGTGTATATGCATGTATCATGATGTATAGAAATGTAATGTTTTAGCTGGGAAAAATAAATCCCAGAGCTGCTGGAGAATAGAGTTGAATTCTTCGCTTCCGTTGGGGATGATGAACGAAGGTGACTGTGAGAATAAGCCTGCAGGAGAAGATGAATCCATTGGGGAATAAACTGATGAAGAGATTACTCCGAGGGGAATTACTCTGTGGGGAAGATATGTTCTGCTGAAGATTCCACTGATAAACTCCACTGGGGATGGATTACCGTTGCTGGTGATACATGATCTGTTTAGAATTGAATTCCTATTTGTGAAAGGAAAGAACTTCGCTGGGGATGATCTTTCAGTTGCAACTTGCTGGGGATAACCTTGTTAGACTCTTGTGGGGATAATCCTTTGAATTTGGCTGGGGAGATTTATTTTGTACTCCGCTAGGGGTAAACTTCCAGAGTCTACTGGGGATGATGATTCAACTCCATTGGGGAAGTTTTTTTTTTAGACCATGCTGGGGAAATATTGACTCCACCAGGGGTATCTTGTATTCTGTCGGGGATCATTCTTATACTCCGTTGGGGAATATTAAGACTGCCGGGGATATCAATCCTTTTTGGTGCTAATGGTAGATGAACTCTGCTTGGAGAAAGCATTGTTGATTCGTTCATAGTTGCAATTCTTAGCTGGGGGAGAGCTACCATTACAGCCTTATTCTGCGGGGGAAAGTGCCTGCAGAGGCCCTGTGGATCGAGTATTATCCCTACCTATGAAGTGCTTAGTATCTTTCGGTTAAAATGATAAGTCTTCTTCTGGTAGGCCAGTGACGAGATGATAAGACCTAGTCGCACGCTTTGATCCCTAATTTTTGCCTGGACCGCCCTTTCGGGTTTTCAGTCCATCGGGATACCCTTTTTTGCCCAAGCCGCCTTTTCAGGTTTTCGACTTGTCGGGTGTACAGATTTTTTCATTTTCATCCCTTATTTTTTCCCTAACCCTTTTGGTTCGCCGAGAAGCCCCTTATTTTTGCCTAGGCCGATCAACCTAGCGGGTCTTTATTCACGCGCAATATTTTCTGACTATGTCCATGCTCTCAGGATGTAGGGAGGTGCCACTGTTGGTAGTGTTGTGTTGCCATACTACCAAAAGATCTTTGTTTGATCATGCAAGATTCGTTGCTGGAGTTCACGTCCAATGCCCCTATTGATTCAGATGGAGATTTACCCCTGGCTATTTGGCATTTTGAGAGATTCCTTGAATCTTGACTTGACTGCCCCAGATGACGGACAGTGACCCTGCCGTGCCCCTTGATTGGAAGTATTTTTGTTCAGTAGATATTCTTCGTGCGAACTTATCTGCTATTTGAACAAATGGTCATATGCAAACAATGTTATTTTAAGAATGCAAATCTTATGTCTATTTTGAAGTTTTTTGAAAATGCAGTTTTCAATAAAACAAGCAAATTTTTTTTTTTTTGTAAAATATGATGTCAACTCAGGATTTTACAGCAAGCCCTACAGGAGTCGGGATACCTTTTGTAACAGTATGCTTTCGAACTAACCCATGCTTCAGCTAGGACTTTTAAGGGTTATAATGTGGCCCAATTCACGGTTTAAGAAACAAAGGATAAAGGCTCAAAATTTATTTGTACCCACCCGCTCTTTGTGATGTTCTTCGATCTTAAACTCAACTAACCGTGCGTTTAGATCCTGTTTGAGTCTTTGCTCTGATATTCCAGTGATGGTTCGGATACTGACAGTTTGTTATGAACAAGCAGTCATTTTGTTGAGAGTTTGTAGGATCTCTTTCTTTTTGATTTTATTATCCCTGTCTTTTGCCTGAGCTGTTTCTCTTGTGATTACAGTCAGCGGGATGCCCCAGTTTTGTAAGTCTCCTTCATAGGTTTTGACTTAATGAGCTTTTATTTTGAGAGAAGATGACTTCCTGTCCTTACGATTATATGGAACCAACACCGTCTTTTGTTTCGGAAGGACTTCTTTGATGCCATTCATTGTGCACCTGAATCAACTGAGAAAACTACCCTTCCCCAGGTTATAATTAAGGGTTTTAATTTGTGAAAAGAAAAATTCCAACTTCTTTGGCTCAAAGGGGTTGACTAGGGATTATCTTCCTTATAACTCCACTATTTAGGATTTGAAACAATGCTTGTACCTCGTCAGCGGGGTCTGTTCAAAAGCATACTGTAGAGATTTTGATATCATTTTCGTCATCCTCCCTCTAAAGGCTTAGAATTTTTTTAATCGGGAGTTGATCATCACAAAAAATGAAAGCAATTTGAATATAGTGAAATACGAATGGATTGATTCAAAACAGACACATGAAATGCATTGATAAAGTAATAAAGTTTGACATGAATAAATGTTCGAACAGTCAAAAGAAAATTACAACTTAAAAATTTTAATGAACAAAAAGTCTTCTCGTCTCAGTACTTGTCACTTCAAATGGTGAACCTTGGGGGGATGGCAAAAGAATTCAATCTGACCGTCTTGTGTGAGTTCCAATGCTCCTTCATCAATTAGGTCTTGAATTTTGTTGCTCAACGCCCAACAGATGTTAATATCATGCCCCGGGCTGTTGGAGTGATATGTACATCTTACATCATGATTGTACTTTGGGGAGGCTGTGTTGGGATTCTTAGGAGGGTCCCTTAACGTCACCAGATTCAATCTCAACAGGTGTTGTAAAGCCTGGGACAGCGATATGTTGAACTTGGTAAATTGCCTCCTGGGCATATTTGGCTTACTCTGATCAAACCATTGTTCTTGGCAAGGTCGTTGTTGGACCTGTGAGGTAGTAACAACTTGGAGAGGTCTATTCTTCGTCAAACCAAACCTTTGACTTCTCGGAAGTTGATTAATGACTTAGTCCCCGTCCTTGACTATTTGCTTCATGTCATGGTATCTGTCTTGACGAAGCTGGTTGACAATGGTTCTCAGCTCTTCTTGTTCCCGAGCTAAGCCTTGGATAAGATCCATATGCCCCAGCATCTGGGTTTTCATGGCACTGAACTCAGCTTGTAGTTGTTCCAGCCATTCGTCCTTATTGTCTTCAAGGCTTTTCTTGACCAAGTTCCCCATGAGGAGTGTTTTCAACTCTTCCTGCCCCTTGGATAGGTTTAGGAATACGTCCCTAAACTGAACTTCTCGAGTTTGAAGATCTTGGTTGTCTGGTTGGAAAGCCATTGCTGAAATAAACAGCGAGAACATGAGAGACCTGTACTGGGAGACCTGTTATGCAATGATATGTATGATATATGTATGCAATGTTTTCAAAGATCTCGCGGGGTAAACAAGAAACCGTTAGAATTTGAATTTTGTAGCTTTGATTGAAGAAACTTCGTGTCGTTAAAAGTCCTTCTTCAAGAGTCAAGCTCACCATATCGAGTGGGTCATAGCCACTGACTCAGGTTATCGTGTTTTGATTTATAGATGACATTGGCTAGAGGAAAATAAATCCTCTTTGCCCCTTGCTTGACGTTTGATTTACCATAACCTGCATCACAGACCCTTGAGATCCTTGAAATGGTTAAGGGAATGTTAAGGCATGATGTTATGATGTGTATGCTATGTGTTTAAGCAAAAGTGTGAGGTGATGTAAGTAAACCCTGCAATAAATCCAAATTATTGGATGAGAACTATAAATAAAACCTGCAAGGAACTCATGTTGTCAGATAACGAGAATGTGCAAGTAGTTCAAGTTTGAAAGCACACAAGTCACACAATAGCCCTTAAGTTTCAGGCCAACATGGAGTTTAGGTATTACCCTCTTTCAGTTTATTTGGTTCAACCTGTGCTAGTAATAGTAACCGGGTTATAGAGGATCTCAATATCACTGACCACCCTCGATCGGTCATAATTCCAGTTTAGCAACCTTTTCTTGCGGCCGGAATCATCGCGAGAGTTTGGTCTCAATGAGTGTAGCATACTGCTACTGTTCTATGGCCAAGTTGGTCAATTTAAAGGTTCTAAGGTCAGTTGGTGCTTAATGACCCCTTAGAAGACCCATATTCTCCTCGTTCCAACATAAGGGATATCGGTACAGACTAAAGTGCCACACCAACGTAGCTACTGCTTCAACCATATCGGTCTACGCCGTACAGTTCTCTCACAGTTTATTGCTACTTACCTAAAGGGTATCCCCAGATCCGAGTTAGGATCTATAGTAACTCTGATACAAGCCCACAAATGTAAATCATACAAAGCATACAATTGAAAACACAATGATCTAATCCTTAGGTACACCTCACAGAGTAATTCCCCAGCAGAGTTGCCAGTTCTGCGATCGGTGGGAAAGAGAACTGACTGTTTTGGAATGCTGGTTCGCGTTTTGCGTTTGTTTTTGCAAAATGTCGCGATGAGCAAGAGTCGCCACCGTCTTTTATTTTATCCAACAAGGAAAGGAAAAAAGCACAGAAAAATTCCTTTTTCGAGATGTTTCTCGGGTCTGGGGGGGGGGGGGTAGATTATAGAAATGGAAGGTGTTAGCACCCTTTCTATCCGTGGTTATCCACGGGCTCTTAGGTACTTGCTCAAAGTGTTTTCAAAATTGCTTTTCTTTGTGTTTGTGGGTTTGAAGAAGTTTTTTGTTTGAAAGGTGTAAGTGCGAAAAGTTTTATTTTGTTTTGATTGGAGCAACTATTTAAGAACCATCTACCTATTCAAAAAAAGGAATCAATCTGTACTAATTTCCTTTAGACAATGCTATCCCACTATTGATGAGTAGGTAGCATCGTCGTTGGAGTTTAAGGGTCAATTCGATTAAGGGACGTGTGGTCACTAAAGCAACGTTAGGACGCCTTAGCGGTAACCCTAATGTCTTAGATCATTTTTCTGAGGCAACCGTTTCGAGGCAACTTATGATCTTTAGACAAGAGGACGACCTCTAAAACTTCCTATACTCAATGACCACGTTCGAAGGCAACCAAGTGAGGTGTACCCTAAGAGTGCGCATGTGCGAGTGTGTTATTTCGATTAATTTTATCTTTGTACATGTCATGGGTGAGCTATTTTGATTTTAGGTTTAAGATTTGATCTTGTCATGCATTCCCTATTATCAAACATCTAACAGTGTATAGTTGCGGAATTTAAATTGCGGAAAATAAATCTAAACTATTACAAGGCGTCGGGTATTTACATCGCCAAAAGCAACCCTTTAATTTAAATTGCGGAAAGTAAATAAAGCGATAAAATAATTAAAGTCCTATTTAAAAGCTATTACATTCTGGAAGCAATTACAATATTAGAAATATGGATCACGTGCGAGAAATTAAATCGGCGCATTTTTTAGGGTTTTAACCCTTTTTTTATTAAAGAAAAGATTTTTGTTGTTTTTTTGAATTAACTGGAATTAAACCTAAGCTAATTATTAATTAATTAATAAAAAAGATATTTTTTGGATTTTTTTTATTTAAGGAAATAAAATAAATTTGGTCAAAATTATTGAAACCTAATATTCTATATTAATTTTAATGATTGCAAAAATATTGAAATTACACCTAATTAAAGCTAAATCAATTAGATTAATTTATTTACAAAAATAAAAGTGATGAAGTTAATTTTAATGAATAAAATATTTTTTGTGTTTTTGATTTTAAGAGGAAAAATAATTAATTGGTTAGTTTAAATAATAGAAATAATAATACAAAAACAATTAAATAAATAAAATATAAAAAGAAGAGAAATAACCAAGGGGGGTGTTGGGCCCAATCTGGAGGTTTGTTCAGCATTTTTTAGGCCCATTACAAGCAAACCTGCTTTGACCTTCTGATCCAGTGTGCACCTTTGACTAAGGAACATGGTGGTCCTTCATTCCTGGCCACCAGATTTGGCCTGAAGGCCATCTGATACGTTGAGATTTGCAGGCATATAGTGGACAACAACTCAGGAGGCACGCTGGAATACCTGGCAGAAAAATGTTACAAATATATTGGGGGACCTGGGATTCGAACCCAGGTCCCATTGGCCAATGCACTAGCGCCTTCACCAACTGAGCTATTGTGTTCAATTGTTAATGGAATGAATAAAGAATATTATGTATGAAAAGCAATCAATATGCTGGAATTAAAAAAACACGCGCCAGTATTCAAAACCAGCCAATTAAGGGAAGGCACATAGTCATCTTCTTCAACGAAAAGCCTGGTTATTTACCTGCGGATTTCATCCGCAGCTAAATCCATGGCTCACTCCTAAAATCTTCTCTAGGCTATAAAAATCAGTTCGAAGACCATGGTTCGATTTGTCTGGATCTCGTGAACACATCCATATCCATCAATTGGCTTGATTTCACCTGTAGCAAAAATACCCAAAAAACAACCTTCCAAACCCTAGGTTCGGTTACAAGGTTACAAGCTACCAAAACAAAATCAAATAATGCAGAAACGTCCTAAATGGAACGATAAACATGATAGTGTCAAGATTTTGGCAAAAAGATGCAAGAATCAGAGGTTATGTTTTCGTGTACAGGGCCATGTTCAAGAAGACTTACAGCGCGATTGGGGATGTTTCAGGGCTTGATTTTGATTCCTCTCACTTCAGTGGATGGCAAACAAGAAGTCTACGTTGAGTTTTTGTGTTGAAAGTGTCTCTAACCAAGATTTCAGTTTCACACTTTTTCAAGCTTTTTTTTCAAGTTGTGTTCTTGTGAATTAGCAGCCTCTAGCTCCTGATTTCGTATGCCTTGCATTGTATAAGTATCATGGAGTGAATTAGGTTAAAAATTGGGCTTTGAATCCATGAGAATTGATGATTGAAGATTTGATTTTATTCTCCATTGAAAAAGCTTCCAAATTTGTCAAAAACCAATATTTTGTTCACAACATGGCTTGATTCGGATTTTATCATGTACATCATGATAATTAAGACCTGTAATGATCAAAAAGATACCAAGTTATCAATTTTTAGATTTTATTTAGATTTAAATTGATTTAAAATGAATTAATTCAATAAAAATCAAATAAAATTGAAAAATTAATGAATGGACATAAAACTGAAGATAGGACACGTGTGTGGTGTGACAAGATCAAATCAAGTGGAAAAAAGTGGGTCCATTTGACAAAAATTGAAGTTTTGGGGATAGTTGACTTTTGGCAATTTTGAAAAAATGCCCAACTTCAACAATGCATAACTTCTTCAATTTTGAACTTTTGGAAGTGTTCTTGGACTTTTAGAAACCTTGAGATGTCCTATAACCAACCCTTTTGGTCTCATCTCATTTAGATATTCCATGCTCAAGTTATAAGCTTTGGCAAAAAAGTTGTTTTTGTTGACTTTCAAAAATGACCTATAATGTCCAAATTTGTAACTTTTTGTAAGTTCATTTCTTGATCTTGGGGTGTGAAGATGTATTATATTAAATTGCGTCCTATTCAAGATGAGCTTTGGATGGGTCATTTCTCATAAAGTATGAGAAAGTTATGCTTGGTCAAAGTTGAGTTGACTTTTCCTACAAAACCCTAATTTAGCAACTTTTGAATCTTGATGAATTTTGAGCAATCCTTGATGAATCATGATCAACCCTTGATCAAATGATGAATTATCCTAAAAAATGAGAATGTTAACAAAAAATCTTGAGGTTTGACTATTTGTAGGTCACAATTGACTTTTGCCCTAGCACAGTCGATTTTTGGACCCTTTGAGCAATTGACTGACCAAACTTCCTCTGCAAGGATTGAAATTTGACATGGATGAACTTGGTAACATATTAGGACATTGGGGAACATTTGAGGTTATTTGGATGTAAGGACCTTGATGCAACACAAAACCCGAATTTGAGATTGACTGCCTTAGGAGATGATTTGACTGTCCAACTCTTGAGCAATCTTAAACCACTTGGGGGTTCTTCTTGACATGTCTTGAGAAATATGGGAGGGAAAATTTTGGTGTACAACAGCTGGCCCTAGCTTCATTTCAGCCAATTCGACCTCTGCCTCTGTTGGTGAGGTATAGTCGGCCTCACAAATGGGATCCGTGTCATCATAATCTATGAAGGCTACTTTTTCTTTTCTAGTCTCAGCCTTAGTATGTCAGACTTTTTCTAGTCGTAGGCGCTCTAGATGTTGAACTCTATCAGCTAACTATGACATACTTTTCACGATGGTTGGATCTATTTTCTTCCTAATGGAATAATCTAAACCTCCAGCAACCATTTGAACAAGCTCATGTTATGGCACTTGAGTAAAGCATCTTGCTTTTAATGACCTAAATCTGTTTAGATAATCATCAATGGTTTCATCAAACCTTCTTTTAATGTTTGATAATTCAACCAAACTAATTTTTGAATGGCCCTCATAAAACTGTTCATGGAGAAGTTTCTCCAACTTCGTCCATGAGTCAATCGAATTTGGGGGTAAAGTTATAAACCACGTGAAAGTTGCCTTAGTAAGGGAAGAAGGAAAGTGCTTTACCCTTAAGTTTTCATTATTCGACATATCCCCAGATTTAGTTATATATCTGGCAATATGTTCCACTGTTGACTCTCCAAATTCTCCCCTAAATTTCGTATACTTATGAATTTTCCATCCTCTAGGGTTTTCAGTCTGTAAAATATATTCAGACAAAGGGGAGGAATATGTTGGCCTCTGAAGTGTGGTATTCATACCATTTCTGGCCATAATTCTTTCGACAATGGTGGTTAAATTATTTTCAACGACTAAGTCTTCTTGTCGAATTTGATCTACAATTTGATCAGCCTCTTGATGTCGATGTACTAATACCCTAGGTGGATCGACCATCAAATTCCTTGGAGGCACTACCATTTTCCCCTGATGGACAGTTTCATCCTGTAT
Source organism: Vicia faba (assembly GCA_948472305.1). Taxonomy (NCBI): domain Eukaryota; kingdom Viridiplantae; phylum Streptophyta; class Magnoliopsida; order Fabales; family Fabaceae; genus Vicia; species Vicia faba. Next base: position 188,266,884 of record OX451735.1, on the reverse strand, counting down.
TACCCCCATGTCTATTTGACCAGGGGCAACTAGTCGAACAGGTGGTGCCTGTCGAATAGGCGTTGAGGGAGCACCTAAAAAATTACACAAACGCATTAATTGGGCAATCACCTATCGATTTGTTTCAGTAGACTGCCTATTAGTCTCAACCGACTCTTGTACTATGGGATTAAATACATTACCCATCTGGTTAGTTAACATATTAACCAACTCATGGTTACTATCATCCATTTGTTGCCTTAATACTGCTACTGAAGTATTAGTAAGAGGCGGTACTACGGGTTGAGAAAGCGCTACCATATTTTGGTTACCTCTATTATTTCCCCCTGGCGCAGATCCTTGTAAAGGAGAGTTCAAATTTTGAACATTATCTGACACCACTGTTGTATTCGATGTCGATTGATATCCTAGCATCATGGAATATGGCATTCCATAAGCAGGATCTACATTACCAAAATGAGGCACATTAGGTATGGTAGTCATAGGCATTACTAGTCTTGGGCTTCCCGGTGGAGCCTGAGATATTTGTACGGAAACTGCAGCAGTCGACCCTACTGGAGGAAAAAGTGCTACTTGTGTAACTACTGGATCGGTAGTGATTAAAGTTCGTGATGGTATTTCGTCTACGTTTGGATTATCAGGAATTGTCATTCTTGATATTTTCTTCCTAGATAATGGTTTATTATACTCTTTGGTTAACTTCCCATTTCTAAGTTGCATTCACTTATAAATACTTAAGACCAATTCTTAGCACTAGGTCTCACCAGGTGTACCAATTTGTTTACTGTGGAAAATGGTAAACAACCGCTGGTCTTCCCAGAGTCCTAAACTGAGGGTAACTTGCGAGATCGACCAGTTAATATCAAGACACATGCTAAGAATTTTTGCTATCACACCTATTTCGTCGAAATATTAGTCAAGGGAAATGGTTTTATTTTGACTGGAGAAATGGGTGTAATGGTTTTCCACACTATAATTTAATCGACTGACTGGTAACTCGTGACCGACAGAAGATATTCATACAAAAAATGAGACTCACTAAACTAACTAACAGGTGACTCGTGACCCATAAATAGTGTCGAATTATTTATGTGAAATAGAAGATAACGTATAGATCTTGCTCAACAGTAAAGAGAAAACAGATAAAGTACTTAAAAGATATAATTGAAAGATAAAAGATTTGCATTGAAATAAAAATGGTGATTCACATACATCAAGCACTTTTCACTCTTGATTTCCTGACACTCGGAATGAGAGAGTTTGACAAGTGATTTGAGAGTACAAGTGAACACCCCCCAAACTATACAAAATCTGCCTATTTATAGTGTTTACAAAGTAACTACATAGATAAAATCTACGGCTAATATTAACATCTTGAGGTAAATGCTTCACTAGATGCTGCCACCTATTTGGCGCTCAAACACGTCGTGGACTGCTAATAACTGCTCATGATTTTGAAGTTCCACCTATTTGGCGCTTGAACACGTCGTGGGTTGCTAGTAACTGCCCACGATTCCTCTAAGCCTCTTGAACATAAACTGCTTCTGCCTTGCTTTGACACTTTCTTTCTGGAAAAGAATAATCACACTTCCTCTAAGTATAAGAAACCCTTTTTTGTCGACTAAAACCATTTTTGACCAGGTCCTTGTCTTTTACCCTTTGGTCGACTAAACCAATTTTACCCTCCTGACACATGTTCTTTTATTTCTTCCTAGTCGACGTAGTTCAATTTCGACAGTTTCAGTGTGACTCCTTCCAAGCAGTAACGTTGACTTAATAAAACCAGCTTTTCACACATTGGCTCTTGTTCCTCAAAAACCCCTTTGTTGTACCCCAAAATTTGCCCTCGTATTTTTCCACAAGAAATCACGGCTTCGGGCTTTTCCTGATTTTTCAGACTGATTCAAGAATCGGTCAAACAGACTTTTCTCATCAGTCAGACAAAATTTAGGGTTTTTCTTTGATTTTAAAGCAGTTCAGGCAGATTGCTAAGGTTTGGTTGATGTTGGCTCAAGTTTTGATCAGGCGAACGCTTCTTTGGCATTTAATCAAGAACTAGGGTTTGTGCGCATATTTCTCAGAAAGAATTAATTCTACAGCGTTTTTCAAGTTATTCTGAGATGTGGACTGGGGCATTTGATTTGAGTTTGCAGTGTTGGATTTAATCGAATAAAAAAGGGACATGTGGACGTGTGTTGTTTAGCTGTGCAGTGCTCTGATTATTCAAGATTCTGGACGTTTATTGATTATTTATTATTCTGATTTAAAATGATTGGGATTTATTTCCAGTTATTATAATGTTAAGAATTATAAATAATTAAATGAACAATGAATTGGAAGAAGAATTAACTGATAAAAAGAGGGATGTTTATTTATTTTGAATTGTTTGTTACAGATATTATTTAAATGCTGTAAATTTATTTACAGTTATTTACATTAATACTATTACAAATAAATTAAAATGGAAATAAAACTATCCTAAAAATCCCTAAGTCTTCAAATCTTCAGCTTCTACTGCTACTCCTCTCCATTTGATTTTTATCTGCAAAAAGAAAAGAAGAAGTCAAAAGCAGATAAAATTAAAAAGACAGACAGATAAAAATTGGGATCATCATTAAAAGCAACTGGCCGGAATCAGTTTGCCCTCTCTGCAAATCACGAGATTTCTCCCGGTTCACAAAGAGGGATGAAAAATGCTTGCAAAAGAAAAAGACATGAATGCACAAAGTTATGATTTTGCACAAGTTCAAATTGTCAACCAACTGTATAGTTTCCAAACAAACAACATGCCTAACCAAAGTCCAAACTGGACAGCAAGATGTAAAAAGCTGTTCAAAAGGATATCAAAAGATATCAAAACCTCCACAAGTACAAAAGGCTACTCAAAGCTGTCCAAGAGATATAAAAAATGTCAAAGAAGTACATAAAGTATGCAGGAAAGCAGGAATATGCAGAGTAAGCATGCATTGCAAGCAAAGTTTCAATTTCATCATTTTCAAGGCCATTTGCTTTTTCAGAATAGGACAAACATAAGCAATATAAAAATATGCTTTTAATCTGTCAAAAAGGGAGAGAGAGAAGAGAAAAAGAAAGGAGGCTTACAGGCTTAGGCTTGAAGAAAGAAAGATATAAAACAAACTGTAATAACACAGTACAAAGGGAGGCAGAGATATCAAAAAGATAAAAAACCCTCCAGACTGTAACATAAACACAACAAAACTGTCTCCAACACATAACCAAAAAAAACACAAACTCAGAAAGAACACATAAAGCTGCCTCCAAAACCTCAAAAGGCCTTTAAAACAAAAGCTTTGAACCTGCTTCAACAGCAAGCCAAAGCCCAGATCTGACCAGCCTAAAACCTGTGTTTAAACTCAGTAAACACAAGCCCTGTACCTGCTTGTAAACCTGTGTCACAACCTCCATACAAACCTGCATAAACCAGCATATCCAAACCTCACAAAAGCCTTACCTGATTCAAAAAACCTTCGAACCAACCAGGCCCTCAGAGGTAGCCTTATCACAGGGCACAACATACCAATAAGCATACAAAGCATACGAAGCATACAAGGCAACTGAGGTAAATAGAGAAGAAGAGAGGCAAATGTCTAGGCATTTTCAGATTTCCAGGCATCATCATCAAATCAACAACAAAAGGTAAAAATATCTCAATACCAACAAGCATACAGTCACAAGCATACTCAGAAACATATCAGATATCAAACATTTCAAGCATATCATCATCAAATAATCTCTGGGCAAACAATAAGCAAGGCAACTCAGTATAGCAAGCATTCAAGGGTCAAGCATACGAGGCGACAGAAGCAAGTTGGTACAGAAGCAAGTGTTTCAGGAGCGAGCAAACAAGCGTTCAAAAGAGAAAGACAGAAGCAAAAGAAGCTAGGGTTTTCAAGCATCATCACGAAACCCTAAAAGGCAAAGGAAGAATACATAATACCAGGGTTCCAAGCAAAGCGCGCATCATCACCGCTTCCTCCGCCCTCAGCCATCCTCGACGCCTCCGATTCATCCTCCATCATCTCCAAGATCGAAGGTAGTATCTTTTCTTCTCTTTCCTTTAATGCTCCTCAAAAATAATAAACAAACAATAAACATCAAAACCAGAACATATAAGAATCAAAGCATGCGTAAACGTGAAACCCTCAAAAGATGCGTTGGGATAAAAGTCTTACCTTTTTTTCCGTTGCTTGAGTGAACGCGAGGAGGAGGATGAATGGTGGCGCTCGGTGGCTCTGGACGGAGGTTCTGCTCAGACAAGCTTCAGTTTGAGAAGAAGAGAAGGACGAAGACGAAGACGAACGACGACGGCGCCTCTGTGTTCAAACAAACCCTAACATCCAAAATGAACAAAACAATTGTAACCCTAATCATGTGTAAACTGTTTTGGGCCTTGCCCCTTTCAGCGCCTAAGCCCATTACACGCCTCACCCCTCTCTTTGGGCTCTGACCTCCCTTGTAGCTTGGGCCTAAAACACTAAAGCCAATTTTTATTCTTTTTAACTAATACCCTTTTTTTTATTACCATATCATATCTCTTTTTTAATAAATTAACATATAATTTTTTACATCAAATTTTTATTAACTCTTTGATTTTCTTTTTATAGCATAACTTAACTTTGTTTATAAATTAAATAATATCTTAACCCTTTTTTATATACATGAATATTCGAATATAATTAGGTTAATAGATTTTATCCTGAAAACTCTTTTGATAAATCTTTTCTTCATACATGAAATGTTAATTTTCTTAAAACATTCTTTTCTCTTCTTAAAATATTTTGTTTTGTACATAAAAATACTAAATACAAATCCACTAACATTAATACATAATACATAGAACTTAAAAACATTTTCTTTTTCTTAAACTTAAAACTTTTTTTTTCATTTAAAATGTTTTTACATAAAAATACAAGAATATAAAAAACAAAATAAATAGAAAATACTTTATAATACATTAAAATTCACATTTTTCTCAATTTGTAAATAAATCTCAATCACTTACACATTTACAATACACAAATACATTGGTACATTTTACATTGCCTTTATTCTTATACCTTGATATACATTTGATACATATTACATTTGCGATCGCAATTCGATTTGGTTGTAAATTATTGGACACTACTCCCCCATTTAAGTCTCATCCCCATTTGTAAATTTGTACCCCCACTCCCGGATACTTATTTGTAATAGCGTAGACTTTAAATTCCCACAATTTATCGCTTTTCAAATATACCATGGTTAGACATAGGGTTTGTATGTACATAAAATCAAACGCTAGATAACCTAATACAAGACAAATACATGAAATCAATACACAATCACACTTGCACCCCTAGGGTAATCCTGCTTGTTGCCTTCCAAAAATGGGCCATGCTTGCACGTCGAGTTTCTTTGGCAAAACAATTCAAATGATCATAGTCTCTCGATGACGCTTTCGAAAGTTGCCTATCAAAATGATCATAGTACCTTCAAGCAAAATTTCCAAAGACACTTGGCACCATTGCATTCATGGTCCATACGATGACCCGCGCCTGTCCCGTTAAACATCCTAAACGCGAGATTGCCCATCAAATACAATGGTGGAGCAAAATTGTTAAAAAAGGGTTAAAACATGAGAAAAAAACCTTTGAGTAAAATTAGTGGTAGACAAACTCTTAGTTACTTGATCAACTTGCAAAAACACTTGCCTACTTTTTAAACCACTCCACAAACACTTTCAAAACAAACTTCCAAAAACATTTGAAACATCTTTTCGAAAAGATACACACCTTTGTGAAACACTCAAACACGAGTCATTACAATGGTTGCCTAAGACAAGGCATCTTCTTCAAAAAACATTTTTCAAAACACACACACACACACCACAATTTTAAGCAATTGAAAATAAAAGGCAAGTGATCTAAAAAACCAAGTAACTAAGAGCCCATGGATAACCATGGATGAAAAAGGTGCTAATACCTTCCCTTTTCATAATCTACCCCCCGAACCCACGAAACATCTCAAAAAGGTTTTTCCTGTGCTTTTTAACCTTTCCTTTAGGATAAAATAAAAAGTCGGTGGCGACTCTTGCTAAACCGAACAAGTGCAAATACAAACGTGAAATCTCAAGTCAGTTCTCCCACCGTATCACAGAACTGGCGACTCTGCTGGGGACATTACTTAAAAGTGGGGTTACCTTAGGGTTTAGATCACCTTTTGTTTTCAAATTACTTGCTTTGTTTGCTTTTATATTTGTGGGCTTTGCATCGGAGTTTCATAGATCCTAACCCGGATCTGGGGAATACCCTTTTTAGGTAGCATAATCTGTGAGGGACCTGTCCGGCATAGACCGACATGGGTGAAACAGTGGCTACGTTGGTGTGACACCTTGGTCTGTACCGATATCCCTTGTGTTAAAACGAGGAGAATATGGGTCTTCTAAGGAGTCGTTAAGCACCAACCGACCTTAGAACCCTAAATTGACCCAACTTGGCCATAGAACAGTAGCAGTATGCTACACTCATTGAGGCTAAACTCTCGCGATGGTTCTGGCTGCAAGAAAAGATTGCGATGCTGGAGTTATGACCGATTGAGGGTAGTCAGTGATATTGAGATCCTCTAGAACCCGGTTACTTTTGCTAGGACAGGATGAGCCAACTAACTTCAAAAGGGTACTTACCTGCAACCCCATGCAAGTCTAAACCTAAGGACTTGTTTGCTTTGTGTGAATATGATTACCTGTATATACACTCACTTGCTTTTGCATACATGTACATAACATCATAACATCATACCATAGCATTTTCAAATAACCATTTCAAGGATCTCGAGGGTTCTTTTGATGCAGGGTTACGTTGAACCAGACGTCTACCAAGGGGCAAGAGGTTTCTCCTCTAAAACAAATGCCATCAAAGATCAAGTGCAACAACTTGAATCAGGGGCTATGACCCACTTGACATGGTGAGCTTGATTCTCGTGAAAAGACATCCACCGGTGCAAAGTTCTCCAATCAAAGATCAAATTTCAACCTCTAACATTCTCTTGTGTTTACCCCAAGAGATCCTTGAAAGCATGCATCCACATATCATGCATTGCATCTTGACAGTTCTTCCTTTTTTAGGTTTCCTTACTCTCATACTGCTTATTTCAGTAAGAGATGGCTCTAGAAAGGACTGTCAAGGATATCCAGGACCAGACTGCTCAACTACAGGAAATGTTCTTGAACCTGTCCCTGGGGCAAGAAGAAATGAAAGCTCTCCTCACAAAGGGCTTGGAGAATTCAAACAATGCCAGGAATGATCAGCTGGCGGAACTGCAGTTTGATTTGGCAACATTGGGGATCCAAGTGATGGGACAACTAGTGGGCCAGATGGCTCTCATCCAGGATTTGTCTCAAAGACAGGAGGAACTCAGAGTTCTCGTCAACCAACTGCTTCGGAACAACCAACTGGGGCAAACATCTGAGGTTGAAGAGCCAGTCACCACTCAAGAAGACAAAGGGAAGGCTCCTTTGCTTGATTCAGGGTCACAAACCCATCAACAACCTCGCCAACATCAACGGGGTAATCAGCGTAATCAAAATACATCGGGAAGACAGTTCACGGAGACTAGCATACCGTCATCTCTGATACTGGAACGTTTGTTAGAGGTCAATCTAACTGCTTTGAGGGATCCTATTCGGAAGCCCAATACCTCCGCTCCTAACTATCATCCCGATGCATTTTGTGTATACCACTCCTACAGTCCGGGACATGACACCGACGACTGTTGGGCCTTGAAGAACAAGATTCAAGATCTGATTGACATTGGAGTGCTGAGGTTCATGCCAGACGGCGAGATGAAAATCTTCCGTTAAGGAGTTCTCCACCTGAAGAGACAAAGCTCAAACTGAAAGACTTTTGCTTCATTTGAATTTTCAAAGTTGTAATTTCTTTTGTTATTCAAACAATTAACTGTTGATGATTAAACTTTGTTTCATTAATGCATTGCATATGTTTGTCTTGAATTCATCCATTCGTTTTCACTACTCTTATGCTTTCTTTATGATATTTAACTCTTGATAAAAAGCTGCAAGCCTTTAGAGGGAGGATGACGAAACAATACCATAATCTCATACAATATGCTTTTGAACAGACCTTGCTGATGATGTACATGCATTTCTTTCAATTCCCAAACACTGGAGTTATAAGGAAGATAATCCCTAGTCAACCCCTTCGAGCCAAAGAAGTAGGAGTTTTCTGTTCTAAACAAATCAAAACCTTTGATTTAAACCTGGGGCAGGGTAGTCTCTCAGTTAATTCAAAAGAAAGTGTGCATTGAAGTCGCAAACTCTCAGTTCGTAACACAACGAACGACGTCAAAAAAAAGAGACATTCCTTTGGAGTCACAAGACATTGATGGTTCCCTACCACATAGGCAGTCAATCTCTCAAAAAAGAGAAAAGCCCACTAAGACAAAACCTATAAAGGAGGCTTAAGAAAGCTGGGGCATCCCGCTGACTGTGATCTCGAAAACAGAGACAGTCAGGCAAAAGTTAGGGATAACAAATCAAAATCAAAATAGAGAGGTCATTACAGATCCTCAACAACATGAAAAATGTTGCAAAGAAAAAGGAGATGATGACTGTCTCCCAAAATTCAACTGGTGAACCATCACCCTGTTGGCTGAAGATTTTGATGATATTATTAGAAGCAAAGTAAAATGGACGTTTCGATTGAAATGAAACAAAACGTCATGTTTCGAAATAGTAGAAGCAGTGCTTCGAATGAGCATATCAAAGCTTGGAGCTTCGAGTGACAGTTATGAGAGTATATCCAAAGAAGTCTCGAAATGATAACAAGGCTGTATCTAAGAAGTGCATTCGAAGCGAAGAAGTGTCAAAACATTTGAAATTCAAATGCAAGCGGGATGTTCGAAATTTGAAATATATGCGCTGGAGCATTCGAAGACGCGTGGAAGCAAGAGAGAGGCACTGCTCTGCATGTTCTGAACGTGGCAGAATCTTATAGCAAGACCGTTATGGTCGAAGTAGTATAAATAGAAGTCTTAGCATTAGGATTTCGGGTGTCATATCTATTGTACAAAAAACTCAGTAAACATTCAAATTACCACATGGCTAGGGAAACGAATGCAAGAGCAATGTACGTATGATAACACCACATGTTTATGATTTAATGAAAACTCTTTATCATTTCCAGTACTTTCCTTTATCTTTATGTCAATACCATTTACAAGTTTTTTGCATTTAAAGTGTTTTTTATTCGAAATCATTTCACTGATGCCTTACATTTAAATGTTTTCTTTCCATTTCAAATACTTTACATTTCAGAAACTGTTATATATTTCGTGCCTTTATCTTCAAGTTTTTATCATTCGAACGTCTTTTTCACTTAAAGCCATTTTACAGTTTCCTTGCATTAAACGCTTTCTTCATATTTTGAATCTTTTATATTAACCGTTTTTATGATTCGAAGTCATTTATTTGTCTTTTATGCAGTTCTTACATGTCTTTACAATTGACCTTTATTCATGCAATTTAGTTTCGCGCACATTTATTTGATCACACCTTTAGATCTTTAATAGAGAAAACGAAATAAGTTAAACACCTACACAACATTCTAAATACCAACCATGAATATCAGTTCGATCATGAGAGTTACCCTAATGACCAACACGTCCTAGGATCAATCTAGTCGATCCTACAAGTTACCAGAGAAATTGAATAACAGTCAGTAAGTTTATTCGATAGTTTGGAGGACTAGCGGTTGTTTACCAGAAATCACTATAAACAAATTGGCACACCCGGTGGGACCAATAATTGGACATTACGGAATTTAGAACAGAAATAAAGATTGTTGAGACGTAACCATTATAAAAATATCCTCTGAGTGATAAGTTTGTTGTTTTATGAACCTAAGAAGTGGTAAAATAACCAACAACAACTAGCCCTTATCCAAAAGAAAACGTTTGAACAAGATGTCTAATTCTGACAATCAACAAGGGGAGCAAAATGCCCCACATATAACAGGCACTAATGTGTCCGCTTCGATGGGAATGTCTAATGTGATCCCTTCGCATGCACAGTCTGTTGCATCTTCTACCAGTAATATAGCCACTAATGGAGTAAGTGGCATATCAACTAATAGTTCGATCTTAGGAAATACTGGAACCATTGGTTATCCTGGGGGATTCGTTCCACCATCAGGGACACAAACCCATTTCGCCACCCCACTAACTAGACCACCCGGTTTCGATGGTAATAGAACCAGAAATTCCTCTTATGGAATGCCAACGTCTTTTATGGCAGGTTTACACAATTCCACATCGAATTCATCACCACAATTAGGGTCTGGGTCTGGGGCGAATCAGTTTATGACAAATAACCAAGGGTCAGTGGGTTATAGCGCAATGCCTATTTTAACCACAGAAAACCAGTTGGCGTTTAGGCAATTGATGGATGACAGTAACCATAATATGATAGGGGTGTTAGCACAAACTATGCAGGAAATATTTGCCCCAATAGTACAAAATGTGACTGTGACAAACAGAGAAAACGCAGATAACATGAGTCGAATAGCAGATTTCTTTGCTCCCCCAGAGAGGCGTAGGCAGAATCAGGCGGGAGTTCGAGCAAACATACCCATTATGGAACAAGTTGCTAACGACCCAACCTATAGACCACCTAGAGAAGAAGTTAACTTGGGGCAAGGGCACAAAGGCTAGAAGCCCCAATGATCCCAGGCCCACAAAGAGAAATTATGGAACCAGGGGCAAGGGTTGAAAGGCTGGAAGTCCCAGAGTTTCAAGAAGAACAACCTAGGGGGGTTGTCATGGTGGGTCGAAATCAAGATGCTGATGCAGTCGTTCATAGAATTCGAAACGATAACATCTTGGCAGAAAACAATTTAACCACCATGATAGAGAGAGTCATGGCCCAGAATGGCCTCAACACAGGAATTAGAAGGCCAAATTATGCTTCTCCTATATTAGATTACATAATGCATACTGATTTACCAAGGGGATATAAAGTCCCTAAGTTTACAAAGTTCGCTGGGGATACCAACGAGTCAACAGTCGAACATATAGCCAGATATCTAATCGAAGCGGGAGATATAGCCAATAATGAAGACCTCAGGATCAAATATTTCCCAAGTTCCATGACTAAAAACTCCTTCACATGGTTCACCACTTTGCCTCCTGGGTCCATTGATACTTGGGCTCTTTTGGAGAGATTATTCCATGAACAGTTTTACATGGGACAGTAAAAAATAAGCTTGAAGGAATTAGCCAGTGTCAAGAGAAAGTTCATTGAACCCATAGATGATTATCTGAATAGATTTAGGCTTTTGAAATCCAGATGTTACACAGTGGTGCCTGAACATGAGTTAGTCGAAATGGCCGCTGGTGGCTTGGATTACTCTATTCGAAAGAAACTAGACACTCAATATTTGAGGGACATGGCTCAGTTAGCCGACAGGGTTCGACAGGTTGAAAGGCTAAAGGCCGAAAAGGCCAGAGTCTTTAAAAATAGCAAGAAGGAAAGGATCTCCTATGTTGGAACTGAGGAAGCAGAAGATTACCCTGAATTCGAATTCGAAGAGGTCGAAATCGACCTCGCTGAATTAAAACAGGCACCACCTTACTCCTGTAAATTATTAGTTCCCACAAAAGGGAAAGAGATTGTTGAAAATGAGAAAAGTGACAAATTCCCAAAGAAGGTTTATACCTTCGATATCACTAAATGTGACGAGATTTTTGATTTACTTGTCAAAGATGGCCAACTCATTGTGCCATCAAATGTCAAAATACCTCCTTTAGATCAAAGAAAGAAGAGAGGATTTTGCAAATATCATAGTTTCCTAGGCCACAAAACCTCACAGTGTTTTCTTTTCAGGGACCTAATTCAGAATGCAATTAAAGATGGCAGACTGAAGTTTGCTGATAAAGCAAAAATGAAAGTGGACGAAGATCCCTTGGACGTCGCAGACACCAACTACTCCGAGCCTGCATGCATTGGAGAGATTAACATGGTGGAAGCTGATCAAAGTGATGCCCCAATAGGAGAGAAAGGTACTGAAAACGAAAGCTGGGTGATAGTCGAAGTCGATAAGGAGGTCACTGAAGACGTCCAGAAGCAACCAGAGACTTCGATTGAAGCAGCACCTTTAGCTGTTGCAAAAGAAATCCAGGCTACTGAAGGCCAGGAAAATCAAAACCAAGAGTTGACACAGGTCACTGAAGGCCTGAGGCTGGAATTGGAGAAAGTCCAAATCACGAAGCCAACTTCCCCTCAGAAAGAAATATGGGACACTTTAGGGGAACCCAGTGGAAAATTTGACTATTTGGTCAAATATTCTGCCCCAGAGAGTTCAAAAGTCCACATTGAAGATATAAAACCCACGGGATGGGGAGATGATGAAGCTAAGGGGGAGGATGTTGAGGTAAACATGGGGGATATGGAGAGACCTTGCTCTGAGATGGAGGAGGTAGAAAGATACTTAGAAAAAGAGAAGTATAAAATGGAGGATAATCATGCTGGAGATGCTAGTCTCAAGGATTACCTCATGACGTGCCACAAGGGAGATACAAGAATGATACTATGCCCTAGGTGCAGCATCCTCTACAATCAGAGAATCGCTGCGAACTTCGAGAGGGTACAGAGAGCTCGAACTGGCAACAATTGGCGCCAGGATAACCAGCTATTCAGGTGTTATCCTAAGGCTGGAGAAAGTTTGCTGGAATTTGTGTTTCGCTGCTACAAAGGGGCAACCAAGTGCTTGATATGCCCAAGGTGTTCTGCCGTGTATGATCAAAGCATGGCCAGAGCCTTCGAAACAATTCCCTTCGCACTTTGCTGGAACCATCAAGAAACTGTTCAGATGGGCCCACATTTCGATAGCAAATACAAACAACGAAGGCCTGATAGTCCTCATCCCAAGGGTGCTCGAAGAGTGACGTTCAAACTCCCTGCTGAAGTGCCAACCGACAGATGGTTGCAAGTCAGAAATGACAAAGGCAAAGACAGATGGAGAAACACCGAACAAAATGCACGCCATGCTATGACATACAGAAGGCAATTCAACATAGCAAAGAGGGAAGAGGTAAGATTAGAGAACTACAAAGGAAGGAACCCCATGTCGAGATCCCAGTGGCGAAGGCAACAGAGGATTCGAAAGGCTGAGAGGGAAGCTGTGGCAAACAAAGGGGCGACTTCAACAAAGAACCAAGGTGAATCTAGCACCAACAAACCCACACCAAAAAATCAAGCTGAAGACAAACCCCCAGTTAATAGGAGGCTTTTCTCTGAAGTACAACTAGATGAACCAAAGGAATACACTCCAGGCCCAGAAGAAGACGAAGATATGATAACGGATAACTTTGAATCAGAGGGGGAGTCTTCGTTCAACCTAAACTGCAACGTGGTATCTGTGCTTCCCTGTGAATTTGGACAGGAAACTGAAATTGATGAATATGAGGAAGAAGATACCATAGACTTGATGAAGCATAGGCCCGTGTGCTACTATGTGATGGACAATGGGGCTGTCGAGGAGCAAAATGCGTTCTTCGAACGTCCAGAACCAGCTATGAAGAACCATCTTAAGCCACTATTTATTCGGGCAAAAGTTGGTGCCCATGGCGTGAATAAGGTTCTAGTGGATGGGGGTGCTGCAGTCAATTTGATACCCCACTTCATGCTGAAAATATTAGAAATACGCGAAGGAGACATCAAGCCCCACAATATGGTTCTATCCAATTATGAAGGGAAAGTGGGCAAAACACTAGGGGCAGTTCCTTCGTCAATGCATCAACGATTAGTTCTATGGAGAGAAGATGGGATCGTGGAAAACATTGAAGCAGACTAGAGTTACTTCATGTCAACGGTCAATTTAGTTGACAAGAGGGATTATGACAAACATCTGGCAAAGATTGCTCCGTGTGTCCCAAATGATGAAATCAACGAAACCAGAAACGCCCACTACTATATGACCCTTCGCCATGATGGCCTATACTGGGATAGAAGAATAATCAGTGAAGAAGAGGGAGTTGAAAGTACTATAAAAAGACGGCCAGCAGGCTGGGACTTCGACAACCTTATCCATGACCGAGTACTCCTTTTTTGAAAGGATTTCGGCCTATATGGCTGAGAACGAATCAAAGGCGGCCTTAGAGGCTGAAATAAATAAATTAGCTGTGAAGATAAACGAAATAAGTGGGGATGGCTCGAAATGCTCACCCTTTAAAGAACTTGAGATAGATCAAAGGCTGGACGCCATCTATGATAAAGAACCCTTAGGCTTCGAAAGGGACCCCATAGACTCAGGTGCCAAAATGTTGGCGCAGGATCCACTCGAAGAAGTCAACTTAGGGGATGAAAACACGAAAAGAATAACCTACATAAGTGCAAAACTTAGCCCAGGCCTCAAGCAGGAAGTGATCGAGGTCCTCAAGGAAAATAAAGATTGCTTCGCATGGGATTATGACGAAATGCCTGGTTTAAAGAGGGAGTTAGTCGAACACAGACTGCCAATCAAAGATGGCAAGAAGCCCATCAAACAAACTCCCAGAAGATTTGCACCAGCGATTCTCACAAAGATTAAAGCTGAGATCGAAAGGTTGCTGCGTTGCAGATTCATCAGAACCACAAGGTACGTCGAATGGTTAGCAAATATAGTACCTGTTATTAAGAAAAATGGTTCTTTAAGAATTTGCATAGATTTTAGGGATTTAAACACTGCAACCCCTAAGGATGAGTACTCCATGCCTGTGGCAGAAATGCTAGTAGACTCTGCTGCAGGGTTCGAATACTTGAGTATGTTAGATGGATACTCTGGGTATAATCATATTTTTATTGCTGAAGAAGATGTTGCCAAGACAGCATTTCGTTGCCCATGAGCCTTAGGCACCTACGAATGGGTGGTGATGCCTTTTGGTTTAAAGAACGCTGGGGCAACTTATCAAAGGGCAATGAATTCGATTTTTCATGATTTCATTGAAACCTTTATGCAGGTGTATATTGATGATATAATCATCAAATCTATATCTGCAGAAACACATTTGCATCATTTGAGCCAATCATTCGAACGAATGAGAAAACATGGCTTAAAGATGAATCCCCTTAAATGTGCATTTTTTGTGCAGGCTGGAGATTTCCTTGGTTTTGTGGTTCACAAGAAAGGGATTGAGATCAACCAGAACAAAACCAAAGCCATAATGGAGACGAAAGCACCTACGTCAAAAAGGGAGCTGCAATCTCTGCTAGGGAAGATTAACTTCCTCAGAAGGTTCATTTCGAATCTGAGTGGAAGAACCCAAGCTTTCTCTCTGTTGCTTCGTCTAAAGCAAGGCCAAGCCTTCGAATGGAACGAAGCCCATCAGGAGGCATTTGACAGGATAAAAAGATACCTCTCTCAGCCTCCTATCTTGTCTCCACCTTCATGGGGGAAGCCCACGAGATTGTACATATCTGCCTCTGAAGTTAGTATAGGTAGTATGTTAGCACAAGAAGATAGCAATGGTATCGAAAGAGCCATATACTATTTAAGTAGAGTATTGAATGATGCAGAGACCAGATATAGCAATTTAGAAAAGCTATGTCTCTGTTTGTATTTCTCTTGTATGAAACTCAAGTATTATATAAAGCCTGTTGATGTTTATGTTTCATCTCATTTCGATGTCATTAAACACATGCTTTCAAAACCAATAATGCATAACAGAGTTGGTAAATGGGCTTTAGCCTTAACAAAATATTCTTTGACTTTCATGCCTTTAAAAGCTGTGAAATGCAAGTGATTTCTGATTTCATTGTGGACCATTCATTGGTTGAGCAGACTGTCATGAGTTACGTCGAAGTGCAACCATGGAAATTATACTTTGATGGCTCAACCCACAGGAATGGAAGTGGTGTTGGAGTCCTTCTAATTTCTCCTGAAGGAATTCCAACAAAATTCAAGTATAAATTAGATGGTCCTTGTTGCTCGAACAACGAAGATGAGTATGAAGCGCTCATTGTTGGACTTGAAGCTTTGTTGGAATTGGGGGAAACTAGAGTCGAAATTAAAGGAGACTCGGAATTAGTGGTCAAGCAAATAACAAAGGAGTATAAATGCATAAAGGAAAACCTGATGATATACTTCGTCATAGTCAACAGACTACTTAGGAAATTTGAATACATGGATATTCAACATATACCAAGAATAGAGAACCAAGAAGCAAATGACTTAGCACAGTTGGCTTCGGGTTATAAAGTTTCTGCCAGGAACTTTGAGGATTTAGTTGAATTAAGGGGTAGAGTTATGGCTACTAGATTCACACCATCAGATCTAGAAAGTATGAAATTGGGATATGCTGAGAAACAGGGATTCGAAATATTAGCCATAAACACTTTATCAGATGCAGATTGGCGAAGTCCACTGGTGAGTTATTTGACAAACCCAACTCTGAATGTTGATAGGAAGACAAAATACAGAGCATTATCATATCTCCTCATGGGGAACAAATTGTTCAAAAAACCCAAGATGGCGTATTATTGAAGTGCCTAGGAGAAAGTGAGGCATACTTAGCATTGTCAGAAGTCCACAATGGGGCATGTGGGGCACATCAAGCAGGTCATAAAATGAAATGGCTGTTATTTCGATATGGCATGTATTGGCCTAGCATGCTCAAAGATTGTATAGACTTTGCTAAAGGATGTGAAGAATGTCAGAAACATGCAGGGATTCAACATGCCCCTGCAAGTGAGTTGCATTCAATCATCAAACCATGGCCATTTAGAGGATGGGCATTGGATTTAATAGGAGAAATAAATCCCGCTTCGTCTAAAGGACAGAAATATATCTTGGTAGGAATAGACTATTTTACCAAGTGGATCGAAGCTATACCATTAATAGTTACTGATCAAGAGGCTATTATTGAGTTTATACAGAAACACATTATCTATAGGTTCGGATTGCCAGAGAGCATAACCACAGACCAAGGCTCTGTGTTTACTGGTAGAAAGATGCAAGAATTTGCCCAAGAAATGGGGTTTAGATTACTAACATCAACGCCATATTATGCTCAAGCAAATGGTCAAGTCGAAGCAGCCAATAAAGTGATAATAGGGTTAATCAAGAAGCATATTGGTAAAAAGCCAAGGAACTGGCACAAAACTTTGGACCAAATACTATGGGCCTGTAGAACATCTCCTAAGGAAGCTACTAACACTACGCCTTTCCAACTCACATTTGGTCATGATGCAGTGCTGCCAGTAGAAATTCATCTACAATCAGTTCGAATTCAAAGACAAAACGAAATTCCAGCTGCATTATATTGGGAGATGATGATGAATGAATTAGTTGAGTTGGACGAAGTTAGATTACATGCATTGGAAATCTTGATGAGACAAAAAGAAAGAGTGGCCAGGACATATAACAAAAGGGTGAAGAGAAAAGAATTCATTATTAATGATTTAGTCTGGAAAGTCATATTGCCCATGGACAAGAAAAATAAAACATTAGGTAAATGGTCACCTCATTGGGAAGGGCCTTTTCGAATACTAAAGGTATTCTCAAACAATGCATATGAAATCGAAGAACTGATGGATGATAAACGTATCCTAAAGGTTAATTGGAAGTATTTAAAGAAATATAAGCCACGCCTGCAGGAGATTCGAATAGTAACAACGTAATTAAAATATCATAAAAATGCCAAAATGGCAATTTGGGATGCCAAAATGGCGTTGTTCGAATATTACATATAAAAAAAAAACCAAATTTTAATCAAATGAACACTGAGATTTAGAAATAGGAATTATTCTTCAATATGTTGAAGGTACTTCGAAAAGATTCAAGTCTCTGTTAAGAAAAACGTCTGGCTCCCTCCAAGGTTGCCACTTCTCCCTTGAGTTGTTCTGCAGTTTCCATTTCTGCAAGCCCCTGGTTGAGAAGCTCTTCGAATTGGTTACCAGCAGTATTGGTTTCGTAGGCTAATTGTTGTTCTCTAGCCTCTTTAACCTTCTGTTGAAGTTCCTGAATTTGCCTTTCCCAGAGAAGGATGGACTCAGCTCGAGCCTCATAATCAGTTTTTGCTTGCTTTAGATGCATGGCTTGATCCTCAGCTTCTTGAGAGAGTTTTGAAGCTTGTTCATAAGCAGCATCCATTGCAGTGCGTTTTTCTTGAACCTTTCTGGCAGCAAATTCATCTTGGAGAAGGTACCTAGTCACGTTGTCCAGCAAAGACTGAAGATCGAACAAGATAGTACTAACTGGCAAGAAGCAGGTAGCAAGGTTGACTTTTGTAAGCAACTCCTTCATAGTGTAGCAAGCAGTGCAATCCTGTTTGAGCACTTCGAATATATCCACATCAAGAATTGTTCTCCTGATCCTGTTAAGAAGTACAATTCTTTCATCTGTGGGCAGAGGATGGCTAGTCGAACTTGTTCCAGCCCTAGCAAGTGGAATGTCCCTTTGAGCCAGCTTCGCCTTCATGTACCCAATAGGGTCATTTCGTCTCAGGAGAGCAAGCTCCTCGTCAGTCATTCGGGACAAAAACGGTTGAGGGAGTTCCACACGAGTCACGTCCATTTCGACCTCCATGGGTTTATTGGTGGCGTCACCATCCCCTTCATTCGTTTCGTGCTCATTATCTTCTTCATCGTCATCCAAATCCACCACTTCGATATCTTCGTTTTCGCTGCTATTTGCATTGGACTCTGTCCCAGCAGTCGAACCATCGTTGGCATCCTCCTCCTCAGACCCTTCTTCTGCAGATTCTTCGTTTCTTTGACCAGAATCAGCTTTCTCTCCTTCAGCGTGAGTGTCCTTTGGATCCTCTTGAAGTGTTTCAAGAGGGGACTTTTGAAGAGAAGTTCTTTGTAAAGCCTCTGCAGATTCATGAAGCGTTGCTTCATTTGTTTCTTTTAGAGGAGGAGAAGTACTCTGATCATCTTGCTGCTCAAAAGCCCCAGCCAGAACCGCCATATTGGAGGAACCTTTGTTCTGTACAAGGTTGCTGGAGTCTCCTTGAGGAGAGGAGTTGATCGGAGCAGCAGCTTTTGATGGTGAGGTCGAAGTGGTAAAAGCTGGATTCAAAATATCCTGCAAGAAGCAAAAGAATATTAAAAGCATGCACCAAGGTAATGAATAATTATTTTGTCAAAGGTTTAAAGTTCAATTTACCTGTGGACTCTCAGAAGAGAGGTTGCTAGCTATGCGTTCCAACATTATGTTGGAGGTCGAAGATGGAATTTTGGATTTAGGTGAGGGAGCAGCATCCCTGGAATCGAGTCCAGAGACACTAGTTGGTACGGCACTTTTTGAAATATCCTTCTTCTGCTTCTTCTTCGAAGCAGCTGGTAAGTTTCCTCCAGCCTTGGGGTCTTCCCCAGTGGTGTTTGATTTTCGCTTCTTTGGAGTGGTAGGCGGAAGTTTGTTGGTCTGAAAAGATTTAAACAAAGAGTTAGATGCAAATCATGAAGCATTAGTGTATTCGAAACATCAAGGCTAAGTGATTACCTGTGGAGTTGGAACACTGGTTATTATTGGTGTTGTTGTTGTTGTTGTTGTTGCAGTATTTGTTGTTGGTTCGGACGGAGTCACATTGTCAATGGTTTCGATAGAGGCTTGAGAGGCGCTCCCTTCTTTTGACTTTGAAGCAGCAGTCTTTATCCTGATGGCTGAAAATCGAAACAATTAAGGCAAAATTTAAAGATATGGAAAATGAAAAACGTTTGGGATTTTTTCAAGCATTCGCACCTGTGCCTTGATCAGATTTAATCGACATGGCAGAAAGGTCATAGCGAAGATGTCCTGGGAAATCGTGGAGCCAGTGTCGAGCCCATGTCACAGTCTCAGATGGCTTTAGTTTCTTTTGAAGATATTTGAACATTTCTTTGCAAGTGAACCACCAAGGGTATGGAGGAAACCAAGCCAGAGCCAGTTCTGAGGTAGGTAATCTAGTAAATTTAGGTGGATGCATTTCGAATGCCAACCTATACCTATCCTCAGGTGACAACCCTGAAGGAAGTTTTAACTTAGAAACTTTTTCTTTGAATTTTTCCTTCAGGGTCTCAGCCGCCTGATGCACAGTGGATTCCAAGTGTGTGGGATCATAAGTAGTTTCGAAATAATTTTGAAAAGCTTTGATCTCTTTGGCATGAGTGAACATACCTTTCTTGCATGGTACCTGCACATCGAATGCATCAGTTAGTTTCTGCTGAATAGTAAGAGTATCGAACATATAAGTCTGATAGAACTTTGTCCACCATTCCAGAAACCCCTTTGCTGTAAGGTGTGTAGGTTCGAAAGTTATTAGTTCAAACTGAGCGAAGCCTTGGTATTGTTCCTGCTGTAGTTTGGCTTCTCGTGCCTTGAAGGTTCGCCCAGAGGTGATGGCACTTTCCGTTTGAAATAGGGGTTCAGGAATTAGTTGGCACAAGCCAAACTGTCTCGAAACGAAGTTGGGCTGATAAGCGAAAAGGAAAATCTGATTCTTGGCAGGAGTTATTCTTGAAGAGATTAGTCTGGGTAGCAAAAAGGCTCTCCATACATCTTGAATCTCTTTGCTTTTGACAGCTTCTGAGAGAGCCATGGTGAACCATGAAGGTCCATGAGCCCTTGAAGCAAAAGGCGCCATGGTCTCTTCGAACTTATGCCTCTTGGAGAATATCATGATATATTTTGAGAATAGGACTTTGAAGTAATCCTTATCATCGTTTGGGGTTAGTCTTCGCAGTCTAGTGCCTTCGATGATTCTATCCATTATTTCAGGGTCTTGTTCAGCAATAGTGTTGGCAGTTGATAATGAAGGTTCAAACATGGCATTTAGCCATAACTGAAGTAACCAGAAAGGGCCAGCTAGCAGGATATTCTTGGAGGTGTGAGATTTTAGACTCGAAACAGCTGACCTTAGGCTTTCATAAAGATCAACTAATAGTAGTTCGCTTAAGCACACCCTCCGATTCTCATGCAAATCTCTAGCTAGAGGAATAAACCTACTGGCTACCTGTAGGGATCTGCTGCAAAAGACATACCTTGACAGCCATAAGGTAAGGAAAGCAATGTGTTCTACATCCGACACACTGTCTCCTTCAGTGTGATAGTGGCTGATAAACTTTGAAAAGCTTGCTAGTTTGACTTCGAAGTCGATGATACTCGAATGCTCTTCGTTGTCAGGGATATATGTTTCTCCTATTGGTGATAGCCCAGTAATAGCCGCTATGTCAAAAAAGGTAGGGGTAATCATTCCACCAGGGAGATGGAAAGTATTATAAGTACTGTCCCAGAAATATAGGGACGCGAATAACAATGGGTGGCTATAAGTAAAACTTGGCTTCGACAGCTTAATCAAGTTGTAGATACCTAATTCTTCCCATTGCTGGGATTTCTTAGCTTCTACCTTATTGAACCAGTTATGATAAGCAGTGTCGGAGGTGGGGCAAGATCGAAACGGTTTGAAGTTACTCTTTACATAGTCTAGTACAAAAGGGTCCTTAGGAGGAACAATTGGATTTTCCACGGTGTTTGAACCAGAAGACTCTATTGCCTTAGGGGCGTCTGTTGCACCCCAAAATTTGCCCTCCCATATTCTTCAAGAAATTGCCAAGCCAAGTCACAAAACTCCCCAAGGGTGGCACAGTCCAACTGTCTCCTATACAGTCAAAACTAGGGTTTGGGTTCTGATCAAGAAAATGAAGTTTCAAAGGGCCCAATCAAGTTCCACATGCCTATAAACATGGTCAAGCATCCTCATATCAAGTTTCAAGGCATTCAGCTCAAAATTGCACAGTCAAAACCCTAAATTGCACTACAGTCAACTGTAGGGGCAAAATGGTCATTTGACAGTCAAAAGTTCAAATTTTTGGTCAACATATCATTTTGAAGCCACAAACATCATTTGATCAATGCTTGATCATGATTCTCAAAATTTGGCTCAGAAAATCATCAAGATGCAAAAGTTATTATATTTGGACAGCTGAAAAAGTCAACTGAAATTGACCAGGGCATAACTTTCACATGGATTATCATAAAAATTCCATCCAAAGCTCATTTTGAAGAGAAAGACATTTCCTACAACTCATCTTCATATTCCAAGTCCAAGAAATGCTCTCACAAAAAGTTATCAATTTCAACATTATAGGTCATTTTCAAAAGTCAACAAAAAGGGACTTTAAGTCAAAGGCCATACCTTGAGATTGGTAAATCAAAATGACATGGGACAAAAGGCATTGGTTAGAGGACTCAAAGACCTTTCCAAAATGTCCAAGAACATGAGAAGAGCTTAAAAATTGAGCAAGTTATGCCTTGTGGAAGTTGGGAAATTTTTTAGGAATTTTGAAAAGTCAACATTGATGCAAATGACCTAAATTTGCTAATGGGCCTATTTTTCTTCCATGATTCATCATTCCAAGCATGTGCACGACCACTTGGCCCAAAGGGAAGTATTTTCTCATTTTTTATTTATTTATTTGAATTTTTATTCATATTAATTCAATTAAATCAATTAAATATGTGGAAAATATCTAAATGAACCAAATGAATCTTTTTATACATGTTTTAGACTTGATATTCCGTGCTTAGCCAATTATGGAAAGATTTGGCTTGATTGAAACCTAATTGATACAAAAACCATGTGAAAAGATATGAAAAGGATTCTTAAGAAATCAAATATTGAAAACAATAAAAGCAATGGATTTTGATCAATCTTTTTAACCTAATTCATTCACTACATAACCAGGAACAAAAACCTAATTGCATTAGACCCTAAGCTGCGCAGGAAACCATTGACAAAACTTGGAAAAAGTCTCTAAAAGCTCAAAACTGAAAAGCACTCTAGAGGTCGATTCAAGCCTCCATTCTGATCCTATTAGCTTCCTTGGCAACCCCTGAACGTATTCCAATCCCTACTATCAACTCAAACCTCAAGAATTGGTAAAACAAACTCAAACTGTACAGCAAAAAACTCATAATCGTATATCATCTTTTAAGCATTTTTACAACATTCTATTCATGGAATCATGTTTGTTTTGAGCTTCTGAAACTAACCATTGTGTTTGATTGAATTTTTGCAAGCCATACGCGATTATGCCATAACTGCTTTTTAGGGTTTACAGAGTTTGAAAATTGGGGTTTCCCAAACCAAGTAAAATTAGGACTCAAGGCCATGACCATTAGCATCAGTGTATCTGGACGAACAGGAATCACCTATCGCGCCCAATTTATGGGTACCATAGCGCTAGTCGCTATTTTCTTGAAGCCGGTCTAAGAAAGCGCTAAAAAACCGTTGCTTATAACATTCATGTTTCAGGAAAAACAAAACTGGGCGAGGAAGATGATGTGTTGGCAAGCATTGGTTGGGTCTTTTAAAATTACGCGCGTTTTTTCAGATAACTAACCAATTTTCTTTTATATTGATTAATAGCTATTATATATTAAAAGAAGTTGAAGTGGTTCAGTGGCGCAGGAAGTGGTTAGCAATGCTAGTGACCTGGGTTCGAGTCCCAGGTCTTGATATTTTCCATGTTATTTTCCAATTCATGTTCACCTATGCTTCAAGGCTGCAGACGCACCATATTCCATCATCATCAAGCCAGCCACGCGTCCTGGGAGATCAATCAAAGGGTTCAGATTCAATGCATATGGTAAACGCTGGTCAACTTGGCCACACGCTACGCAAAAAGTCAATGGACCCATGTCTTATTGGGCCAGGATTTCACCATCAAAACCTCCATATTGGGACTTCCACCCCCCCTGGTTTGCTTTCATAATTTTTTCTTTTTTCTCCTTATTCTTGTTTTAATTCTAATTTTTATTTTAATTACTGTTTATTTAATTAATTTTTTTTTTTTAAAATACAAAACACATAAAAAACTCAAAAAAGACAAAATATAATAAATAATATTGATTTTCATATTTTCTTATAAATAATTGTATGTAAATTAATTAATTTAAATTAGGTTTAATTTTATTTCTTTTCACAATAAAAATATAAAAAAATATAGACTTAGGTTTAATAAATTTTATTCCTTTAATTTTTTTCTTTTTTTTCTAATAATATTATTTATTTATTTTTTAATTAATTGTACATAAAAAAATTAGGTTTAATTTAGGTTTCAATTTAATATTTTCACAATAAATTTAAAAGCTATTAGAATTAGGGTTTGCCTTTTAGTTTAACTTTAAATTAATTCCTTTTCTCATCAAATATCTAAAAAACACAAAATACCAAAAAACATTCCTTTTTAAATCTTTGATTTTAATTCCTCATTAATTCTAATTAATTAATTAATTAACTTTAAATATTTTTGCAAAAGGGTCCAACGCCCTAGTTTTGTTTTTAATTCCTTTATTTCGCGTATTTATTTATTTCGCTCAAATAATTATGTATCTCTCCCAAAGCCGTGTAAACAATTGCTCGCACTTTTATTTCTTTCGCTTTATTTATCTTCTGTCAAATCGGGTCCGGTTTAATTTTGGCGATGTGGACCCGCGCCATTTGTAATAGTTTAGATTTACTTTCCCGCAAATATCTTAACTGTTAACAAAAGCATGAAAGAATGTATGGACTTAAAATAAAATCAAGCGTAGAACACCAATAAACATGACAAGACAAATATCAATGAAAACGACACATGAATCGCACACACCACCCCTAGGGTACGCCTCACTGCTGCCTTTCGAAAGGTGATCGTCGAGTAGAGGACGTCTTAGTAAGTCCTCATGATCCGGGAACCTGGCATGAGGGTAGCTTCTAAGGTGTCTTCCCATTGCTCCGGTGATCACCATGTCCCTAAAACTCGAATTGACCCGAACACCTCCAACGGTGGTGCTACCTACCTCTCAATGGTGGGATGGCACTACTTTAAAGGACATTTACACAGACGAATTCCTTAGGGTAGGTAGGTTCTCAAGGATACTTGCTCTAATTTCAAACGAAAAAGACTTTTCACACCAACACATTTTCAAAAGCTTTCAAAGCAAATTTTTCAAACACTCTGACGCACGAGTCGAACTGAAATTTTTTCAAAGAAACTTTTTAAACCCATATTGAAAAGCAAACAAACATTTTTGAAAACACATTGAGCAAGTATCTAAGAGCCCATGGATAACCATGGATAGAAAGGGTGCTAATACCTTCCCTTTCTATAACCTACCTCCCGAACCGAGAGCAATCTCTTTAAGGAATTTTTCTGTGCTTTTGTCCTTTCCATTTGGAGAAAATAAAAGACGGTGGCGACTCTTGCTTCCGCGACATTTCGCGAACCAGCGTTAAACAGTCAGTTCCAGATCCACCGATCACAGAACTGGCGACTCTGCTGGGGATATCTTAAAGTGGGGTGTACCTTAGGGCTAGCTTATAACTATGTTTTCAATTGTTTTCCTTGTGTGCTTTAAATTGTGGGTTGCTTGGGAGTTCTATAAATCCTAAACCCGGATCTGGGGGATACCTTTCTTAAAAAGTAGCAACAAGGCTGTGAGGGAACTGTGCGGGGTATACCGACATGGTTGAAACAGTCTGCTACGTTGATGTGGCACTTTGGTGTGTACCGGTAACCCTTGAGTTCAGTCAAGGAGAGTACGGGGCCTCCGCGTGGTGTCGTGAAGCATCAACAGACCTTAGGAACCTTAATTGAACTATCTTGGCCTCTTTAGGGTAGTGAGATAACTGACTTTGGTGCAGTCCGAGGTTGGTTGATACTCGATACTACGCTCAATTGAGGGTTGCTTTCCTGGAATATTTCGGTCGCCAGTTCAGTGGCTAAATCGAAACGATGAACAATGAAAGCAATCCCGTGATATTGGGAACCTTAGAACCCGGTTACTTTGATTAGGACAGGTTGAACCCACCAACTTCAAGAGGGTACTACCCAGACCCCATGCTGGCCTTAAACCTTAAGGGCTTGTCTTGTGTGCCTTGTGTGCCTTACATGTTTGTCTTTGTAAATATCTGTGGTGTGTTTAATCATAGCATCATGACATCATCCAGCATCATATGCATTGACTAACCATTTCAGGGGTTCGAATTTTCATCTTTGTTCTTGTTTTGTAGGACATGGAAACTGTTCGTAGAAAGACCATTCAAGTCAGTCTTGTAAGGATCCCTCCTCAGCTTAAGGAGCTTATATCCAGGATTCCCGAGAACTCTTCATTCAGTGAAAGGCATGGAAGTCTCATCAGCTTGGTCAACACCAACATTGGGGAAGATATGATAAAGGTCCTGTTCCAGTTCTTTGACCCTCTGCATCACTGTTTCACCTTCTTGGACTATCAGTTGGTACCTACATTGGAGGAGTTCTCCCGGCTCCTAAAGATCCCTATCCTTGATCAGCTACCCTTCAACGGTACAGAAAAAGAACCTAAGCTTGAAGAGATTGCTAAAGCCTTGCACCTACAGTCATCTGACCTCAAGGGGCATTGGGAAGTTAGAAGTGGTATCAAAGGGTTCTTAGCCAAGTTTCTGTTTGAAAAGGCCCTTGAATGTTGGAATTCCCTTGACTTGCAAGCTTTTGAAGAGGTTGTGGCCCTCCTTGTTTATGGTTTGGTGTTGTTCCCTAACCCAGATCAACTCATTGATATCAGTGCTGTCCAAATCTTTATGTCCAGGAATCCCATACCTACATTGCTGGGGGACATCCTTCACTCATGTTACACTCGAACCATGAGGAAAAGAGGTGTCCTTATATGTTGCACTCCCCTCCTGGGAAGGTGGTTTATTTCGCACCTTCCACAATCAGTCCTGAAGAATGAGCGGGGTTTGAGATGGTCACAACGGTTGATGACTCTTACACATGCAGATATACATTGGTGCCCTAGGTCCAGAGGAGATGTCACTATCATTGATCGTTGCGGGGAGTACCCTAATGTTCCTTTACTTGGAATCAGAGGAGGTATTACTTATAGCCCATGCCTGGCTTGGAGACAGTTTGGTTATGCTCGGAGGGATGGTCCCCATGACATGTTAATTCCCGACATAGTTTTTGACTTCGACAATGATACTCAAGGACTTCGTCAGAGATTTATCAGAGCCTGGAGGATGCCAAGTAGGATAGACAGCAAGACACTGGGGCACATGAATTCCATCCCTTTGGAGCCTTACCTCAAGTGGGTACGAGCCCGCTCTCAGAAGTTAGTAATGCCTTATCCTCACATGCTTCCAGTAATCAAAGAACCTGTCTTGGAAGGGGAAGTGTCCTACACTATTCAGCACCCTGATATGCCCACATCCTGGGAAGAGATGCAGAAGAGCTGGATCCAGCTTAAGGAGGAAAGGAATTCTCTTGAGACTAGTCTGCATGCCAGTGAAAAGAAGGTCTTGGAGCTCACCCGCCTGTTGCATGAGGAGAGGAATCTCAACACTTACATAGCTCCGAAGAGGATGCGCAGTGTATTTTGGGATTGATTTGATTTTTGTACTTTTGCCCATGAGGCCTTGATGTATTAAACAATGATTTTCTTTAATGATAACGTGTGTTCTTTTTGTCTACAACAAATTTGAACTTTCGAACCCTTGAATGCATTGCATACGCATTTCATACATCATGTGCATAGCTGGTCTTTCCCCTTTTCAGGTTGCTTACAGTTCTTCGCTGTTTATTTCAGCATCATGAATCCCGAATCTGCATCAACTGAGACATCAATCAAGGCTCTTCAGGCGCAGAATGCGCAGTTTCAAGAATTAATCAAGGGTCTGGCTAAAGGCCAAGAAGAACTGAAGGCTATGCTCCTGAAGAAGGAGAAGAAGAAGAAGAGAAGAA
Organism: Vicia faba; assembly: GCA_948472305.1. Taxonomy (NCBI): domain Eukaryota; kingdom Viridiplantae; phylum Streptophyta; class Magnoliopsida; order Fabales; family Fabaceae; genus Vicia; species Vicia faba. Next base: position 188,239,151 of record OX451735.1, on the reverse strand, counting down.
CTGTTCTGTTCAACTCGGGCCGAAGGTTTGGCAATACTCTGCAGCATGAAGAGGCTGGTTCTTCTGTTGGCAAGAGTCCTTCTCAGGCAGAAGTCAAGGTTCCTAGTCCGGTAGTCTCCGACAACGAGACAGATTTTGATGAAGAGCAGTACCCTCCGGCAGATGATAGGTACAAGCAATTGGAGGACAGGTTGAAGGTTATGGAGGTTCAACAGGCACCTGGGCTGGATTTCGGAGATCTGGGTTTGTCGACTGGTGTGATTATCCCGCATAAGTTCAAAGCACCATCCTTCTCCAAATATGACGGGGCGTCTTGTCCCAAGCTGCATTTAAGGTCCTATGTTCGGAAAATTCAGCCGTACTCTGCGGATAAGAATTTATGGATCCACTTCTTCCAGGAGAGTCTTTCAGGGACTCATCTCGAATGGTTCTATCAGCTGGATGGGACCAAAGTTCGTAACTGGGAGGAGTTGGCTACTGCTTTCTATAAGCAGTATCAATATAATGCCGACCTTGCCCCCACACGTACCCAACTCCAGGGTATGGCGTTAGGTGCAAGCGAAGGTTTTAAGGAGTACGCTCAGAAGTGGAGAGACCTGGCTGGCAGGGTGCAGCCACCATTGACTGATCGGGAGCTGGTTGACATGTTCTTGGGGACCCTATCGGGGCCATTCTTCAACCATCTCATTGGGAATTCTTCTGCTGGGTTCACTGATTTGATCTTGACTGGAGAGAGAATTGAAGCTGGGCTGAAATCTGGGAAGATTGTGAAGGGTGCATCGTCTAGTTCGGAAAGAAAACCATTTAAGAAGGAGTCTAGTGCCGTGTATGGTTCCAGGAAATCAGAGAGACCTGAGCACCGCCAATCTGTCAGTGCGGTGATGATTGCTAAGCCTGCTGCCGCTCCTCGGCCAAACAATTCCCAAAGGGCTGAAAGACCCCGGAGGGAGTTTACCCGGTTAAACATGACCCTATCACAGATTCTGCCACAGTTGCTAGCCACCAACTTAGTGACTGTCAGGGAGGCTCCAAAGTTCCCCAATACAACATCTCCCAAGTACAACCCGAATGCTCGTTGTGCTTACCATTCAGAAAGCCCGGGGCACTCTACCGATGACTGTTGGGCACTAAAGAACAAGCTGCAGGACCTCATTGACGCTAAGGAGGTACAGTTTGAGGCATCTGACAAGCCTAACGTAGTGACAGCTCCCCTGCCTGCTCATGGAGTTAACGCTATCGGGGATGAAGAGGAAGTTGATGAAGCCGAGTTTGATAGCTGGATTTACCCGGCAACTGACGGTGGACTTAACAATTGGAGCGCAAAGGACAATCTCCCTGTTTCTTTTGTTACTAAGTAATGAATTCCTATGTTTTGTTATTTTGTAATAAACAATGATAAACTCTATGGCCCGGTGTCTTACCCGAGGCACCGTGGTTCTATTTGTGAGGGCATACAAACTGTCATTTCATATATCATAAATGAAAATCCTGGACGTTTTTCGCATTGCAAATATTGTGTTCCTTTTCTGTCTTTCTTTTCCTTTACATAATTTTCAAAAACAGCTGTATTTACACACACACTCACTCATACAGGTTCCAATCCACTCTGGATCTCACTGATAACAGCTCTGCTACTGCCAGTTATGACTTCGAAAATCCGATCAACTTAGCCGAAGACGAAGGTGAAGATGATTGCGAAGTGCCTGGCGAGCTCGCAAGACTGTTGCTTCAGGAAGAGAGGGCAATTCAACCCCATGAAGAGCCAGTGGAAACCATAAACCTGGGTACTGAGGCAGACAGAAAAGAGGTAAAGATTGGTGCCAACCTAGAGCTCAGCGTGAAGCAACGGTTAACCAAGATGTTACATGACTATATGGAGATCTTTGCCTGGTCCTACGAAGACATGCCCGGGTTGGATACCAATATCGTCGTCCATCACTTGCCGACTAAGGAAGACTGCCCTCCAGTTAAACAAAAGGTCCGTCGGATGCGTCCAGAAATGTCAGAGAAGATTAAGGCCGAGGTTATGAAGCAGTTTGATGCCGGGTTCCTTGCAGTGACTTCTTACCCTCAGTGGGTTGCTAATGTGGTGCCGGTACCTAAGAAGGACGGTAAGGTCAGAATGTGTGTTGACTATAGGGATCTGAACAGGGCCAGCCCCAAGGATGACTTCCCCTTACCTCACATTGATGTCCTTGTCGACAATACAGCTCAGCACAAAGTATTCTCTTTCATGGATGGCTTTTCAGGTTACAATCAGATCAAGATGGCACCTGAAGACATGGAAAAGACTACATTTGTTACTCAGTGGGGCACCTTCTGTTACAAGGTCATGCCGTTCGGATTAAAGAACGCTGGGGCAACCTATCAACGTGCCATGGTCGCCTTATTTCACGACATGATCCATCATGAGATCGAAGTGTATGTGGACGACATGATCGCTAGGTCCCAGACTGAGGAAGAGCATCTAGATCATCTGCAGAAGTTGTTTGACCGGTTGAAACTATACAAGCTGAGATTGAACCCGAGCAAGTGCACCTTCAGGGTAAGATCTGGGAAGTTGCTAGGCTTCGTGGTCAGTGATAAAGGTATTCAAGTGGACCCTGCTAAGGTCAAAGCTATTCGAGAGATGCCAGTTCCTAAGACAGAGAAGGAAGTCAGAGGCTTTTTAGGACGCCTGAATTATATTGCTCGCTTCATCTCACATCTGACTGCTACCTGTGAGCCAATCTTCAAGCTGCTGAAGAAAGATCAGGTAGTACGTTGGAACGATGAATGTCAGGCCTCCTTCGACAGAATCAAAGAGTATCTCCAAGAACCACCTATCCTTATGCCACCGGTTGAAGGGAGACCTCTAATCCTATATCTGACAGTGCTTGACAACTCAATGGGGTGTGTGCTGGGGCAGCATGACGAGTCTGGCCGAAAAGAGCACGCCATTTATTACCTTAGCAAAAAGTTTACCGACTGTGAGACCCGATACTCACTGCTTGAGAAAACTTGCTGCGCTTTGGTATGGGCTGCTCGCCGGCTGAGACAGTATATGCTGACTCACACTACCTTGTTGATCTCAAAGATGGATCCTATAAAGTACATATTCGAAAAGCCTGCTCTGTCTGGGAGAATTGCAAGATGGCAGATGATCTTGACGGAATACGACATTCAGTACACAACCCAGAAAGCCATCAAGGGGAGCGTATTGGCAGACCACTTAGCTCATCAAGCCGTAGATGATTATCAATCAATGAACTTCGAGTTTCCGGATGAAAGCATCATGATTGTAACTGACTGTGAAGTACCTGGACCGGATGAAGGACCTGAGCCAGGATCTCGATGGTCTATGCACTTTGACGGAGCTTCCAATGCTTTGGGAAATGGTATCGGCGCCATCATCATATCCCCTCAAGGTACTCATACTCCACTCACTGCCCGGCTGTGTTTCAACTGTACCAACAACATGGCGGAGTATGAGGCGTGTATCATGGGTCTTCAAGCTGCAATCGACCTAAGGATCAAAATTCTAAGTGTCTTCGGAGATTCCGCTCTGGTGATCAATCAGATCAACGGAGAGTGGGATACGAAACATCCAAACTTGATTCCTTACAGAGAATGTGTGTTGACCCTGATTCCCCACTTCACAGAGATAACCTTTGAGCACTTTCCAAGAGAAGAGAATCAGTTAGCGGACGCGTTAGCTACAATGTCTTCAATGTTCAAGGTCAAATGGGATAATGAGGCTCCCCGGATCATCATCTGGAAACTGGACGAACCGGCATACTGTTGTGATCTCGAAACTGAATTGGTGACTGAGAAGCCTTGGTACCACGAAGTGAAGAGATATCTGGAAGCTCAGGAATACCCTGAAGGTGCCTCTGTCAATGATAAGAAATTCCTGAGGAGGTTCGCATCCAAGTTCTTTCTTAGCAACGGCATATTATACAAACGAAACCATGATTCAACCTTACTGCGTTGTGTGGACAAGACTGATGCAGAAAGGATCATGGAAGAGCTACATGAAGGGACCTTTGGTACACATTCCAGTGGACGTACAATGGCTAAGAAAATCCTACGAGCAGGATATTACTGGTCCACAATGGAAGCTGACTGTTACCAACATTCCAGGACATGCCACAAGTGCCAGATTTATGCAGACAAGGTGCATGTTCCTCCGGTTCCCCTGAATGTTCTGACTGCGCCTTGGCCGTTTGCAATGTGGGGCATAAACATGATTGGCGAGATTAAACCTACGGCATCCAATGGACATCGCTTCATCCTAGTGGCGATCGATTATTTTACGAAGTGGGTTGAGGCAGCATCCTATGCTACGGTAACCAAGACTGTTGTGGCACGGTTCATTCGGCACAAACTGATTTGTCGGTACGGCGTCCCTGAGCGGATTATTACAGACAACGGTACCAATCTAAACAATAAAATGATCGCTGAGCTCTGCGAATAGTTCAAGATACAGCACCACAATTCTTCTCCTTACAGACCGAAGATGAATGGGGCTGTAGAAGCAGCAAATAAAAACATCAAGAAAATCATGCAGAAAATGACAGTGACTTATAAAGATTGGCACGAAATGTTACCGTTTGCCCTGCATGGGTACCGTACCTCAGCTAGGACGTCAACCGGGGCAACCCCTTTCTCTCTTGTTTATGGCATGGAGGCAGTCTTGCCAATCGAAGTGCAAATTCCCTCTCTCCGGATAATGAAGGATGCAAATCTGAGCGAAGATGATTGGATCCAGACACGACTTGATCAGCTCAACCTCATTGACGAAAAGAGACTTGCTGCTATCTGTCATGGTCAGACGTATCAGAAACGGATGATCAGGGCATTTAACAAAAAGGTCAGACCACAGGAATATCAAGTCGGGGATCTGGTAATCAAGCGAATCATCCTTCCTCAGAGTGATCCAAGGGGCAAATGGACCCCTACATACGAAGGGCCATTTGTGGTTAAGCATGTGTTCTCAGGAGGAGCAATGATATTAACCAACATGGATGGTGACGACCTTCCTCACCCCGCCAATGCAGACATAGTAAAAAAATACTACGCATGAAAAAGACCCGCTAGGCTGACATGCCTAGGCAAAAATTAGGGCTTCCCGTCGAACCAAAAGGGTTCGGGCAAAATGAAGGGATGAAAATGAAAAAATCTGTACACCCGGCAAGTCGAAAACCTGAAAAGGCGGCTTGGGCAAAAATGGGTATCCCGGTGGACTGAAAACCCGAAAGGGCGGTCCAGGCAAAAATTAGGGATAAAAGCGTAATACTATGTCTCATTGATCACTTTGCATCCAGAATCCGGTATCTACAGCAAGTTCAGACGGCATCGATCAGTCAGCTTCACCTTCAACCAAGGTCATCAAGTGATGAGACGCTCAGAGTTATAAAGGCAATAGCAGAGTTGAAACCCAGTGGGATCATTCACTTCACACAGCTGTTTTATTTTCTTTTGTACAAACTTGTATAAACTCTTTTGTTCGGCGGCGTACCTCTTACTAGGACGTCAGCCTCTTGTACACAAAACGCCTATTCACAGGCCATTCAAAATCAATACAAATATATTTTCAGTTAAACGTGCCAAGTGTTTTTCTTTTTCTGTTTTGTTTTGCGAAGAACGTCCAAGGTTCAATTTGTGATATATGCATTGACAATAATTTGCTAACTCATAAATATTTGCATACGAAACAAAGGAATTAATTGCAAGTGACACTAGAAACAGGGGCAATAAAGAGTTGTCTGAGCAGTCTAATTGTTCTATCCTCCAAGGTACCAAGGTAGGTTCAGCTAAAGAACATGACCAGTACATATTAAATCCCCAGAGAGTAAGCAAGACAGTGCACCCTCTCCAAACAAAATTACCAAATATCAAGGAAATTGAATATCCTCCAGTAGATCTCAATACTCCCCCAGCAGCAACACATATATGTTCTTAACAAGCATCCCCGGCAGTCTCGGCCTAAAGATTGTTCCCCGGCGGTATATCAATGCTCAAAGGAATCACTTCCCTGCAGTTCAAATCTCCCCAGAAGAGTCCAAACCAGTTTCCCCAGGAAAGTTGGAACTCATACCCCAAGCAAATAAGCTTATCCCCAGTAGATTCTGGAAGCTTATCATCTCGCAGAGCACGAATGCGTCGTCCGGCTTGATTTAAAGAGTTATTTCCTTAACAGGATATAACTGGGTTATCCTCATCCAAAAACCCCGGAAAGAGCGTCCTCGACGAAGTCTTCTTACCCCAGCGAAGTCCATCTACACTTCCAATACAACAAAGACATCCTCAGCAAACTATTATCAACGATTCGGCAAGGCGTCCCTATCCCCACAGAGCATTAGAGTATCTTTTCTCCCCGCAGAATCTTCCATTTGCCAAGTTTATTCCTCAACGGAGTCATCTTCTCCTACCGGTATTCTTGCAGCTATCATCCCCAGCGGAAGCAAAAATCTATTCCTCAACACCAGCCCAAGATATCGACTTCCCGGCACCCGTCAAGGATTTACTTTCCTAGACGAAAAACATTCATAAAACATCACATACATCATTATAGCATGCATAGACGCATCATATCATACAAATCTCATTTATATTGAGGACATCATTGCTTGACCCATATCATGCATTGCATATGACTGACCTTTACCTTTCAGGAAAGACGCAGTTAAAATACTCAGACATATTTCAAAGCCTTCTCTAGTCCAGCTAAATCGACTCCCAACAGATTTTCCGATAAAAAATCAGCAGAAGTTATATTTCCCTCTCCGACGATGAGTGTGAGGTGATAGTCTCCTATGGTCCCCTCTCCGACAAGTGCGTGAGGTGGTAATTCTTTCTTCAGATGTTTCCCTCTCCGACGATGAGTGTGAGGTGATAGTCTCCTGTGGTCCCCTCTCCGGCAAGTGCGTGAGGTGGTAATTCCTTTTTCAGATGTTTCCCTCTCCGACGATGAGTGTGAGGTGATAGTCTCCTATGGTCCCCTCTCCGACAAGTGCGTGAGGTGGTAATTCCTTCTTTAGATGTTTCCCTCTCTGACGATGAGTGTGAGGTGATAGTCTCCTATGGTCCCCTCTCCGACAAGTGCGTGAGGTGGTAATTCCTTCTTCAGATGTTTCCCTCTCCGACGGTGAGTGTGAGGTGATAGTCTCTTATGGTCCCCTCTCCGACAAGTGCGTGAGGTGGTAATTCCTTTTCAGATGTTTCCCTCTCCGACGATGAGTGTGAGGTGATAGTCTCTTATGGTTCCCTCTCCGACGGTGTGTGAGGTGACAATTCCTTTTCCTATGATTCCCCTCTCCAATGGCGAGTGAGGTGATTCCCTTTCAGCTTATAATGGCCTATGGTTCTCTTCCCGATACTGCAAAGATGGTAATTCCCGCCAAGATTTTTCTCAACGAGCGTTGTTGAAGTTAAAATCACCCAAGGTTCTCTTACCATTCATGCTAAGGCAGTAACCATACCTGGTTCATTCATCATCTTTTTGAAGCTCCAGACTCAGCTCCTGTAACCAGTCAGGACATATCTATGCCAAGCATCTAAAAATCAGCTCCTATAACCAGTCAGGACATGTCTATACCAAGCATCTAAAATCAGCTCCTACAACGTGTCAGGTACTCATTTTTTCTTTTGCAGGTATGCAGGTTCTCGCTAAGGAATCTCCTACGCGATCAACATCCAGATGGCATCTATAGGCCCATCGTCCTATCCAGCAATCTCCAAATGGCATCTATAAGCCCATTCCCCCATCACACTGCCACTATGTGAGCGCAAATTTCTGGGCACTCTAGTGTCCAATCATCTTCTACCCTCGGATTACGAAAGGCACGTCAGCCAATCTGCATCCTCAGGTCTAAGAAGATTGAACAGGGGCAACTGTTGCACCCCAAAATTTGCCCTCCCATATTCTTCAAGAAATTGCCAAGCCAAGTCACAAAACTCCCCAAGGGTGGCACAGTCCAACTGTCTCCTATACAGTCAAAACTAGGGTTTGGGTTCTGATCAAGAAAATGAAGTTTCAAAGGGCCCAATCAAGTTCCACATGCCTATAAACATGGTCAAGCATCCTCATATCAAGTTTCAAGGCATTCAGCTCAAAATTGCACAGTCAAAACCCTAAATTGCACTACAGTCAACTGTAGGGGCAAAATGGTCATTTGACAGTCAAAAGTTCAAATTTTTGGTCAACATATCATTTTGAAGCCACAAACATCATTTGATCAATGCTTGATCATGATTCTCAAAATTTGGCTCAGAAAATCATCAAGATGCAAAAGTTATTATATTTGGACAGTTGAAAAAGTCAACTGAAATTGACCAGGGCATAACTTTCACATGGATTATCAAAAAAATTCCATCCAAATCTCATTTTGAAGAGAAAGACATTTCCTACAACTCATCTTCATATTCCAAGTCCAAGAAATGCTCTCACAAAAAGTTATCAATTTCAACATTATAGGTCATTTTCAAAAGTCAACAAAAAGGGACTTTAAGTCAAAGGCCATAACTTGAGATTGGTAAATCAAAATGACATGGGACCAAAGGCATTGGTTAGAGGACTCAAAGACCTTTCCAAAATGTTCAAGAACATGAGAAGAGCTTAAAAATTGAGCAAGTTATGCCTTGTGGAAGTTGGGAAATTGTTTAGGAATTTTGAAAAGTCAACATTGATGCAAATGACCTAAATTTGCTAATGGGCCTATTTTTCTTCCATGATTCATCATTCCAAGCATGTGCACGACCACTTGGCCCAAAGGGAAGTATTTTCTCATTTTTTATTTATTTATTTGAATTTTTATTCATATTAATTCAATTAAATCAATTAAATATGTGGAAAATATCTAAATGAACCAAATGAATCTTTTTATACATGTTTTAGACTTGATATTTCGTGCTTAGCCAATTATGGAAAGATTTGGCTTGATTGAAACCTAATTGATACAAAAACCATGTGAAAAGATATGAAAAGGATTCTTAAGAAATCAAATATTGAAAACAATAAAAGCAATGGATTTTGATCAATCTTTTTAACCTAATTCATTCACTACATAACCAGGAACAAAAACCTAATTGCATTAGACCCTAAGCTGCGCAGGAAACCATTGACAAAACTTGGAAAAAGTCTCTAAAAGCTCAAAACTGAAAAGCACTCTAGAGGTCGATTCAAGCCTCCATTCTGATCCTATTAGCTTCCTTGGCAACCCCTGAACGTATTCCAATCCCTACTATCAACTCAAACCTCAAGAATTGGTAAAACAAACTCAAACTGTACAGCAAAAAACTCATAATCGTATATCATCTTTTAAGCATTTTTACAACATTCTATTCATGGAATCATGTTTGTTTTGAGCTTCTGAAACTAACCATTGTGTTTGATTGAATTTTTGCAAGCCATACGCGATTATGCCATAACTGCTTTTTAGGGTTTACAGAGTTTGAAAATTGGGGTTTCCCAAACCAAGTAAAATTAGGACTCAAGGCCATGACCATTAGCATCAGTGTATCTGGACGAACAGGAATCACCTATCGCGCCCAATTTATGGGTGCCATAGCGCTAGTCGCTATTTTCTTGAAGCCGGTCTAAGAAAGCGCTAAAAAACCATTGCTTATAACATTCATGTTTCAGGAAAAACAAAACTGGGCGAGGAAGATGATGTGTTGGCAAGCATTGGTTGGGTCTTTTAAAATTACGCGCGTTTTTTCAGATAACTAACCAATTTTCTTTTATATTGATTAATAGCTATTATATATTAAAAGAAGTTGAAGTGGTTCAGTGGCGCAGGAAGTGGTTAGCAATGCTAGTGACCTGGGTTCGAGTCCCAGGTCTTGATATTTTCCATGTTATTTTCCAATTCATGTTCACCTATGCTTCAAGGCTGCAGACGCACCATATTCCATCATCATCAAGCCAGCCACGCGTCCTGGGAGATCAATCAAAGGGTTCAGATTCAATGCAAATGGTAAACGCTGGTCAACTTGGCCACACGCTACGCAAAAAGTCAATGGACCCATGTCTTATTGGGCCAGGATTTCACCATCAAAACCTCCATATTGGGACTTCCACCCCCCCTGGTTTGCTTTCATAATTTTTTCTTTTTTCTCCTTATTCTTGTTTTAATTCTAATTTTTATTTTAATTACTGTTTATTTAATTAATTATTTTTTTTTTAAAATACAAAACACATAAAAAACTCAAAAAAGACATAATATAATAAATAATATTGATTTTCATATTTTCTTATAAATAATTGTATGTAAATTAATTAATTTAAATTAGGTTTAATTTTATTTCTTTTCACAATAAAAATATAAAAAAATATAGACTTAGGTTTAATAAATTTTATTCCTTTAATTTTTTTCTTTTTTTTCTAATAATATTATTTATTTATTTTTTAATTAATTGTACATAAAAAAATTAGGTTTAATTTAGGTTTCAATTTAATATTTTCACAATAAATTTAAAAGCTATTAGAATTAGGGTTTGCCTTTTAGTTTAACTTTAAATTAATTCCTTTTCTCATCAAATATCTAAAAAACACAAAATACCAAAAAAACATTCCTTTTTAAATCTTTGATTTTAATTCCTCATTAATTCTAATTAATTAATTCATTAACTTTAAATATTTTTGCAAAAGGGTCCAACGCCCTAGTTTTGTTTTTAATTCCTTTATTTCGCGTATTTATTTATTTCGCTCAAATAATTATGTATCTCTCCCAAAGCCGTGTAAACAATTGCTCGCACTTTTATTTCTTTCGCTTTATTTATCTTCTGTCAAATCGGGTCCGGTTTAATTTTGGCGATGTGGACCCGCGCCATTTGTAATAGTTTAGATTTACTTTCCCGCAAATATCTTAACTGTTAACAAAAGCATGAAAGAATGTATGGACTTAAAATAAAATCAAGCGTAGAACACCAATAAACATGACAAGACAAATATCAATGAAAACGACACATGAATCGCACACACCACCCCTAGGGTACGCCTCACTGTTGCCTTTCGAAAGGTGATCGTCGAGTAGAGGACGTCTTAGTAAGTCCTCATGATCCGGGAACCTGGCATGAGGGTAGCTTCTAAGGTGTCTTCCCATTGCTCCGGTGATCACCATGTCCCTAAAACTCGAATTGACCCGAACACCTCCAACGGTGGTGCTACCTACCTCTCAATGGTGGGATGGCACTACTTTAAAGGACATTTACACAGACGAATTCCTTAGGGTAGGTAGGTTCTCAAGGATACTTGCTCTAATTTCAAACGAAAAAGACTTTTCACACCAACACATTTTCAAAAGCTTTCAAAGCAAATTTTTCAAACACTCTGACGCACGAGTCGAACTGAAATTTTTTCAAAGAAACTTTTTAAACCCACATTGAAAAGCAAACAAACATTTTTGAAAACACATTGAGCAAGTATCTAAGAGCCCATGGATAACCATGGATAGAAAGGGTGCTAATACCTTCCCTTTCTATAACCTACCTCCCGAACCGAGAGCAATCTCTTTAAGGAATTTTTCTGTGCTTTTGTCCTTTCCATTTGGAGAAAATAAAAGACGGTGGCGACTCTTGCTTCCGCGACATTTCGCGAACCAGCGTTAAACAGTCAGTTCCAGATCCACCGATCACAGCGTCCATTTTATTAAACAGGGGTTTGAAATTATAGCAAACTGGGAAAATTTTTCTGGTGTCTTTTAAAATTTCAAAAACTGTAAGAGGGCCCATTAAAGCTAACCTCTTGCTAGCAGCGGTAGTAGGAATAAGTACCTGGGATGCATAAAGCATTTCTTTCTCTTTTGAGATCATCTGGGGAACAAGAACAGATTGACCTTGGTAGGTGAAAACCTTGCTTTCCATTGTGTTTCCTGAGGTCTTTCCTTTCTTTTTGGAAACCTTTTTTAGTTGAGATGAAGTTGAAGAAGACATTGTTGGAAGAATGTTGAAAGCTTAGGGTTTCGGTGAGAAAAGAAGGAGAAAAGATTCAGAATGTGGGAAGAAAAGAAAAGACTAAGTTGATGGGTTTTTATAATGTGGAAGTTTAAGCATCCACTGAGTAAGGTTGTGATACGTGGTAATCGTGGGTTGGTTTGATGAAGAGGTGGCGTAAAGTTAACATTGGTAATAGGCGTGATTAAAGACAATCATTGTTTTGTAACTGCACCATACTGTGAAATGGTTCAAGGCGGTTAAGGAATCTGAAAAGCGTTATGATTGACGTGACTGGAGTCATATGCAATAAATGTTACGATGATTCGAAGGTCGCATCAAAATCTTGTGTATATGTTTAAAATAAGTATTTCTCAAAGGAATCGAAATACATATTTTAAAGGGGCATTTTGTTGGCTGAAGATTTTGATGATATTATTAGAAGCAAAGTAAAATGGATGTTTTGATTGAAATGAAACAAAACGTCATGTTTCGAAATAGTAGAAGCAGTTCTTCGAATGAGCATATCAAAGCTTGGAGCTTCGAGTGACAGTTATGAGAATATATCCAAAGACGTCTCGAAATGATAACAAGGTTGTATCTAAGAAGTGCGTTCGAAGCGAAGAAGTATCAAAACATTTGAAATTCAAATGCAAGCGGGATGTTCGAAATTTGAAATATATGCGCTGGAGCATTCGAAGACGCGTGGAAGCAAGAGAGAGGCACTGCTCTGCATGTTCTGAATATGGAAGAATCTTATAGCAAGACCGTTATGGTCGAAGTAGTATAAATAGAAGTCTTAGCATTAGGATTTCGGGTGTCATATCTATTGTACAAAAAACTCAGTAAACATTCAAATTACCACATGGCTAGGGAAACGAATGCAAGAGCAATGTACGTATGATAACACCACATGTTTATGATTTAATGAAAACTCTTTATCATTTCCAGTACTTTCCTTTATCTTTATGTCAATACCATTTACAAGTTTTTTGCATTTAAAGTGTTTTTTATTCGAAATCATTTCACTGATGCCTTACATTTAAATGTTTTCTTTCCATTTCAAATACTTTACATTTCAGAAATTGTTATACATTTCGTGCCTTTATCTTCAAGTTTTTATCATTCGAACGTCTTTTTCACTTAAAGCCATTTTACAGTTTCCTTGCATTAAACGCTTTCTTCATATTTTGAATCTCTTACATTAACCGTTTTTATGATTCGAAGTCATTTATTTGTCTTTTATGCAGTTTTTACATGTCTTTACAATTGACCTTTATTCATGCAATTTAGTTTCGTGCACATTTATTTGATCACACCTTTAGATCTTTAATAGAGAAATCGAAATAAGTTAAACACCTACACAACATTCTAAATACCAACCATGAATATCAGTTCGATCATGAGAGTTACCCTAATGACCAACACGTCCTAGGATCAATCTAGTCGATCTTGCGAGTTACCAGAGAAATTGAATAACAGTCAGTAAGTTTATTCGATAGTTTGGAGGACTAGCGGTTGTTTACCAGAAATCACTATAAACACACCCAAAAAGTCGTTCCAATCTCAAACAGAGTGCGACGCACAATTAACTGAGCTTAGGGTTGAAGAACATCACGAAGAGCGGGTGAGTACAAATATATTTTGAGCCTTTATCCTTTGTTTCTTAAACCGTGAACCAGGCCACGTTACAACCCTTCAAAAGTCCTAATTGAAGCTTGGGTTAGTTCGAAAGCATACTGTTCAAAAGGTATCCTGACTCCTGTAAGGCTTTGCTCTAAAATCTTGTGTTGATTTTGTCTTATGAAAAGTTTTCTGCTAAAAAACACATTTTTCAAAACTTTGAGACAAACATAAACTTTACATTGCTTGAATATCATTGCTCGCATTTGGATATTTGTTTGACAGCGAAGAAATTCATACAGCGAATGTTCGGAGGAACGAAAACTCTCTCAGTGAGTAAAATCACTTCAAAAGGACGACACTTCCATTACAAGTCTCCTATCAACAAGGGGTATGACATGTCACCATCCAATTAACCTGAGGCAGTCCAGTCAAGGTTCCAACAGATCTTTCAAAGTTCAGTTAACCTGGGGCAGTCCAGTCAAGATTTCAAGAAATCTCTCAATTTGCAGAGTAATCTGATTCAAGACTCCTTCATCATCACTTGGGGCATTCGAATGTCAAAAGTGTCCAAAGTTTTCCTTCATCACCTGCTGGAAATTACAACCACCAACAGATCAACTATCACAATTCCAGATTCGATTCCTGTATCTAGCCAGGGCATATCTGTGAGTGATTGATTATGGATTCGACACCTGTATCCAGCCAGGGCATGTCTGCATGAAGAGTTTCCAGATTCGACACCTGTATCCAGCCAGGGCATATCTGTAGACGCCAATTCCAAATTCGATTCCTGTATCTAGCCAGGGCATGTCTGTGAGTAACTGATTATGGATTAACACCTGTAACAAGCCAGGAAATCATCTACATGAAGAGATTGGAGATCAACACCTGTAACAAGCCAGGGAACTATCTTTCTTTCTCAGGTCAGAGATCAACACCTGTATCCAGCCAGGATAGTATCTCCTCGACCAACTTTTCTTAAGTTCCAGATCAACACCTGTAACAAGCCAGGAAAATATCTGTGGACGACTGATTGTGGATTAACACCTGTAACAAGCCAGGAAATTAACTACATAAAAAGTCTCCTACATCAACACTTGGGGCATTCGAATGTCAAAAGTGTTCAACAATTCCTTCATCACATGTTGGAAGATACGGTCCAGATGTGCTCCAGACACGGTTGCCATTCTGTCACCTTTCTTAAGTTCCAGATCAACACCTGTAACAAGCCAGGAAAGTATCTGTGGACGACTGATTGTGGATTAACACCTGTAACAAGCCAGGAAATTATGTACATCACCACTTGGGGCATTCGAATGTCAAAAGTGTTCAACAATTCCTTCATCACCTGTTGGAAGATACGGTCCAGATGTGCTCCAGACACGGTTACCATTCTGTCACCTTTCTTAAGTTCCAGATTAACACTTGTAACAAGCCAGGAAAATATCTGTGGACGACTGATTATGGATTAACACCTGTAACAAGCCAGGAAATTATCTACATCACCACTTGGGGCATTCGAATGTCAAAAGTGTTCAACAATTCCTTCATCACCTGTGGCAAGATACGGTCCAGATGTGCTCCAGACACGGTTGCTATTCTGTCACCTTTCTTAAGTTCCAGATCAACACCTGTAACAAGCCAGGAAAATATCTGTGGACGACTGATTGTGGATCAACACCTGTAACAAGCCAGGGCATATCTACATAAAAGGTCTCTTTCATCATCACTTGGGGCATTCGAATGTCAAAAGTGTTCAACAATTCCTTCATCACCTGTTGGAAGATGTTGTTTTACACGGACTCATCATCAGGAAACCCTACACCGGTTCTTTCTCAAACTCAAAAGATTCTTGTAATCCCCGACCAGAGAACCTTACAGAATCTAATTCCCCTCAGCAGTCAAGATTCTTTTATCCCCAGCGGAGTTCATCAAATTCCCCAACATAACTTATCAGTGGAATCCCCAACGGAGTTCTCATCAAAAACCTCAACAAAGTATCTCTTCCCACAGAGTAATTCCCCGCAGAGTAATCTCTCCAACAATTTTATTCCCCAACGGAGTCATCTTCTCCTACCGGTTTATTCTTGCAACCATCGTCCCCAGCGGAAACGAAGAACTCCACTCTTCAACATCAGCCCAGGATTCAACAAGTTCCCGGCACTCGTCAAGGATTTATTTTCCTAGACGAAAACACATTCATAGACATTTCACATTTCATACATACATGATAAAGTGCATACAACACTATCTCATTTTGAGCATCAAGACGTCATGCATCTCATACATCATGACTTCACATACAACTGATGTTTTGCCTTTTCAGGAAAAGATCAATCCAAAAGATGATTACTATCAACTATCGCAATTCCAGATTCGATACCTGTATCTAGCCAGGGCATATCTGTGAGTGAGTGATTGTAGATTCGATACCTGTATCCAGCCAGAGCATATCTGCATGAAGAGTTTGAAGATCAACCCCTGTAACAGGCCAGGAAATTATCTTTCATTCTCAGGTCAGAGGTTTACACCTGTATCCAGCCAGGAAAGCTATCTCTACCAACCTTCGACTAATTCCAGATTCGATTCCTGTATCTAGCCAGGGCATATCTGAAGAGTTTGAAGATTCGATTCCTGTATCCAGCCAGGGCATATCTGTTGACGACTAATTCCAGATTCGATTCCTGTATCTAGCCAGGGCATATCTGAAGAGTTTGAAGATTCGATTCCTGTATCCAGCCAGGGCATATCTGTAGACGACCAATTCCAGATTTGATTCCTGTATCCAGCCAGGGCATATCTGTAGACGACCAATTCCAGACTCGATTCCTGTATCCAGCCAGGGCATATCTGTAGACGACCAATTCCAGATTCAATTCCTGTATCTAGCCAGGGCATATCTGTGAGCGTTTGATATTAGATTCGATACCTGTATCCAGCCAGGGCATATCTGCATGAAGAGACTGAAGATCAACCCCTGTAACAGGCCAGGAAATTATCTTTCTTTCTCAAGTACGCAAGTTCTCGCTAAGGAATCTCTTACGCGATCGACACACAATTCTAAATGGCATCTATAAGCCCATTCTCGACAAAGTTCCATCACACCTCCCGATGGCATCTTTAAGCCCATCACCAAATGGCATCTTTAAGCCCATTCCCTCTACCATCACATCACCGAGTGCAAATTTTTGGGCACTCTAGTGTCCAATCTCCTATTACCTTCAAGTCGCGAAAGGCAAACTTGCCAATCTAACTCTTCAGGTTCAAGAAGATTGAACAGGGGCAACTGTTGTACCCCAAAATTTGCCCTCGTATTTTTCCATAAGAAATCACGGCTTCGGGCTTTTCCTGATTTTTCAGACTGATTCAAGAATCGGTCAAACAGACTTTTCTCATCAGTCAGACAAAATTTAGGGTTTTTCTTTGATTTTAAAGCAGTTCAGGCAGATTGCTAAGGTTTGGTTGATGTTGGCTCAAGTTTTGATCAGGCGAACGCTTCTTTGGCATTTAATCAAGAACTAGGGTTTGTGCGCATATTTCTCAGAAAGAATTAATTCTACACCGTTTTTCAAGTTATTCTGAGATGTGGACTGAGGCATTTGATTTGAGTTTGCAGTGTTGGATTTAATCGAATAAAAAAAGGGACATGTGGACGTGTGTTGTTTAGCTGTGCAGTGCTCTGATTATTCAAGATTCTGGACGTTTATTGATTATTTATTATTCTGATTTAAAATGATTGGGATTTATTTCCAGTTATTATAATGTTAAGAATTATAAATAATTAAATGAACAATGAATTGGAAGAAGAATTAACTGATAAAAAGAGGGATGTTTATTTATTTTGAATTGTTTGTTACAGATATTATTTAAATGCTGTAAATTTATTTACAGTTATTTACATTAATACTATTACAAATAAATTAAAATGGAAATAAAACTATCCTAAAAATCCCTAAGTCTTCAAATCTTCAGCTTCTACTGCTACTCCTCTCCATTTGATTTTTATCTGCAAAAAGAAAAGAAGAAGTCAAAAGCAGATAAAATTAAAAAGACAGAGAGATAAAAATTGGGATCATCATTAAAAGCAACTGGCCGAAATCAGTTTTCCCTCTCTGTAAATCACGAGATTTCTCCCGGTTCACAAAGAGGGATGAAAAATGCTTGCAAAAGAAAAAGACATGAATGCACAAAGTTATGATTTTGCACAAGTTCAAATTGTCAACCAACTGCATAGTTTCCAAACAAACAGCATGCCTAACCAAAGTCCAAACTGGACAGCAAGATGTAAAAAGATGTTCAAAAGGATATCAAAAGATATCAAAACCTCCACAAGTACAAAAGGCTACTCAAAGTTGTCCAAGAGATATAAAAAATGTCAAAGAAGTACATAAAGTATGCAGGAAAGCAGGAATATGCAGAGTAAACATGCATTGCAAGCAAAGTTTCAATTTCATCATTTTCAAGGCCATTTTCTTTTTCAGAATAGGACAAACATAAGCAATATAAAAATATGCTTTTAATCTGCCAAAAAGGGAGAGAGAGAAGAGAAAAAGAAAGGAGGCTTACAGGCTTAGGCTTGAAGAAAGAAAGATATAAAACAAACTGTAATAACACAGTACAAAGGGAGGCAGAGATATCAAAAAGATAAAAAACCCTCCAGACTGTAACATAAACACAACAGAACTGTCTCCAACACATAACCAAAAAAAAACACAAACTCAGAAAGAACACATAAAGCTGCCTCCAAAACCTCAAAAGGCCTTTAAAACAAAAGCTTTGAACCTGCTTCAACAGCAAGCCAAAGCCCAGATCTGTCCAGCCTAAAACCTGTGTTTAAACTCAGTAAACACAAGCCCTGAACCTGCTTGTAAACCTGTGTCACAACCTCCATACAAACCTGTATAAACCAGCATATCCAAACCTCACAAAAGCCTTACCTGATTCAAAAAACCTTCGAACCAACCAGGCCCTCAGAGGTAGCCTCATCACAGGGCACAACATACCAATAAGCATACAAAGCATACGAAGCATACAAGGCAACTGAGGTAAATAGAGAAGAAGAGAGGCAATTGTATAGGCATTTTCAGATTTCCAGGCATCATCATTAAATCAACAACAAAAGGTAAAAATATCTCAATACCAATAAGCATACAGTCACAAGCATACTCAGAAACGTATCAGATATCAAACATTTCAAGCATATCATCATCAAATAATCTCTGGGCAAACAATAAGCAAGGCAACTCAGTATAGCAAGCATTCAAGGGTCAAGCATACGAGGCGACAGAAGCAGGTTGGTACAGAAGCAAGTGTTTCAGGGGCGAGCAAACAAGCGTTCAAAAGAGAAAGACAGAAGTAAAAGAAGCTAGGGTTTTCAAGCATCATCACGAAACTCTAAAAGGCAAAGGAAGAATACAGAATACCAGGGTTCCAAGCAAAGCGCGCATCATCACCGCTTCCTCCGCCCTCAGCCATCCTCAACGCCTCCGATTCACCCTCCTTCGTCTCCAAGATCGAAGGTAGTATCTTTTCTTCTCTTTCCTTTAACGCTCCTCAAAAAGAATAAACAAACAATAAACATCAAAACCAGAACATATAAGAATCAAAGCATGCGTAAACGTGAAACCCTCAAAAGATGCGTTGGGATAAAAGTATTACCTTTTTTTCCGTTGCTTGAGCGAACGCGAGGAGGAGGATGAATGGTGGCGCTCGGTGGCTCTGGACGGAGGTTCTGCTCAGACAAGCTTCGGTTTGAGAAGAAGAGAAGGACGAAGACGAAGACGAACGATGACGGCGCCTCTGTGTTCAAACAAACCCTAACATCCAAAATGAACAAAACAATTGTAACCCTAATCATGTGTAAATTGTTTTGGGCCTTGCCCCTTTCAGCGCCTAAGCCCATTACACGCCTCACCCCTCTCTTTGGGCTCTGACCTCCCTTGTAGCTTGGGCCTAAAACACTAAAGCCCATTTTTATTCTTTTTAACTAATACCCTTTTTTTTATTACCATATCATATCTCTTTTTTAATAAATTAACATATAATTTTTTACATCAAATTTTTATTAACTCTTTGATTTTCTTTTTATATCATAATTTAACTTTGTTTATAAATTAAATAATATCTTAACCCTTTTTATATACATGAATATTCGAATATAATTAGGTTAATAGATTTTATCCTGAAAACTCTTTTGATAAATCTTTTCTTCATACATGAAATGTTAATTTTCTTAAAACATTATTTTCTCTTCTTAAAATATTTTGTTTTGTACATAAAAATACTAAATACAAATACACTAACATTAATACATAATACATAGAACTTAAAAACATTTTCTTTTTCTTAAACTTAAAACATTTTTTTCATTTAAAATGTTTGTACATAAAAATACAAGAATACAAAAAACAAAATAAATAGACAATACTTTATAATACATTAAAATTCACATTTTTCTCAATTTGTAAATAAATCTCAATCACTTACACATTTACAATACACAAATACATTGGTACATTTTACATTGCCTTTATTCTTATACCTTGCTATACATTTGATACATATTACATTTGCGATCGCAATTCAATTTGGTTGTAAATTATTGGACACTACTCCCCCATTTAAGTCTCATCCCCATTTGTAAATTTGTACCCCCACTCCCGGATACTTATTTGTAATAGCGTAGACTTTAAATTCCCACAATTTATCACTTTTCAAATATACCATGGTTAGACATAGGGTTTGTATGTACATAAAATCAAACGCTAGATAACCTAATACAAGACAAATACATGAAATCAATACACAATCACACTTGCACCCCTAGGGTAATCCCGCTTGTTGCCTTCCAAAAATGGGTCATGCTTGCACGTCGAGTTTCTTTGGCAAAACAACTCAAATGATCATAGTCCCTCGATGACGCTTTTGAAAGTTGCCTATCAAAATGATCATAGTACCTTCAAGCAAAATTGCCAAAGACACTTGGCACCATTGCATTCATGGTCCATACGATGACCCGCGCCTGTCCCGTTAAACATCCTAAATGCGAGATTGCCCATCAAATACAATGGTGGAGCAAAATTGTTTAAAAAGGGTTAAAACATGAGAAAAAAACCTTTGAGTAAAATTAGGGGTAGACAAACTCTTAGTTACTTGATCAACTTGCAAAAACACTTGCCTACTTTTCAAACCACTCCACAAACACTTTCAAAACAAACTTCCAAAAACATTTGAAACATCTTTTCGAAAAGATACACACCTTGGTGAAACACTCAAACACGAGTCATTACAATGGTTGCCTAAGACAAGGCATCTTCTTCAAAAAACATTTTTCAAAACACACACACACACCACAATTTCAAGCAATTGAAAATCAAAGGCAAGTGATCTAAAAAACCAAGTAACTAAGAGCCCATGGATAACCATGGATGAAAAGGGTGCTAATACCTTCCCTTTTCATAATCTACCCCCGAACCCACGAAACATCTCAAAAAGGTTTTTCCTGTGCTTTTTAACCTTTCCTTTAGGATAAAATAAAAAGTCGGTGGCGACTCTTGCTAAACCGAACAAGTGCAAATACAAACGCGAAATCTCAAGTCAGTTCTCCCACCGTATCACACCCTTGCTGGGAATTTTGGATTATTTTCGACCGTATTCTTTCCTTTAACAGGAAATAATGATTTACACCCATAGGCTGGCCCTAGCTTCATTTCAGCCAATTCGACCTCTGCCTCTATTGGTGAGGTATAGTCGACCTCACAAATGGGATTCGTGTCATCATAATCTATGAAGGCTACTTTTTCTTTTCTAGTCTCAGCCTTAGTATGCCAGACTTTTTCTAGTCGCAGACGCTCTAGATGTTGAACTCTATCAGCTAACTATGACATACTTTTCACGATGGTTGGATCTATTTTCTTCCTAATGGAATAATCTAAACCTCCAGCAGCCATTTGAACAAGCTCATGTTATGGCACTTGAGTAAAGCATCTTGCTTTTAATGACCTAAATCTGTTTAGATAATCATCAATGGTTTCATCAAACCTTCTTTTAATGTTTGATAATTCGACCAAACTAATTTTTGAATGGCCCTCATAAAATTGTTCATGGAAAAGTTTCTCCAACTTCGTCCATGAGTCAATCGAATTTGGGGGTAAAGTTGTAAACCACGTGAAAGCTGCCTTAGTAAGGGAAAAAGGAAAGTGCTTTACCCTTAAGTTTTCATTATTCGACATATCCCCAGATTCAGTTATATATCTGGTAATATGTTCCACTGTTGACTCTCCAGATTCTCCCCTAAATTTCGTATACTTATGGATTTTCCATCCTCTAGGGTTTTCAGTCTGTAAAATATATTCAGACAAAGGGGAGGAATATGTTGGCCTCTGAAGTGAGGTATTCATACCATTTCTGGCCATAATTCTTTCGACAATGGTGGTTAAATTATTTTCAACAGCTAAGTCTTCTTGTCGAATTTGATCGACAATTTGATCAGCCTCTTGATGTCGATGTACTAATACCCTAGGTGGATCGACCATCAAATTCCTTGGAGGCACTACCATTTTCCCCTGATGGACAGTTTCATCCTGTATTACCCCCATGTCTATTTGACCAGGGGCAACTAGTCGAACAGGTGGTGCCTGTCGAATAGGCGTTGAGGGAGCACCTAAAAAATTACACAAACGCATTAATTGGGCAATCACCTATCGATTTGTTTCAGCGGACTGCCTATTAGTCTCAGCCGACTCTTGTACTATGGGATTAAATACATTACCCATCTGGTTAGTTAACATATTAACCAACTCATGGTTACTATCACCCACTTGTTGCCTT
Source organism: Vicia faba (assembly GCA_948472305.1). NCBI lineage: Eukaryota > Viridiplantae > Streptophyta > Magnoliopsida > Fabales > Fabaceae > Vicia > Vicia faba. Next base: position 188,216,780 of record OX451735.1, on the reverse strand, counting down.
AATACTGCTACTGAAGTATTAGTAAGAGGCGGTACTATGGGTTGAGAAGGCGCTACCCTATTTTGGTTACCTCTATTATTTCCCCCTGGCGCAGGTCCTTGTAAAAGAGAGTTCAAATTTTGAACATTATCTGACACCACTGTTGTATTCGATGTCGATTGATATCCTAGCATCATGGAATACGGCATTCCATAAGTAGGATCTACATTACCAAAACGAGGCATATTAGGTATGGTAGTCATAGTCATTACTAGTCTTGGGCTTCCCGGTGGAGCCTGAGATATTTGTACGGAAACCGCAGCAGTCGACCCTATTGGAGGAAAAAGTTCTACTTGTGAAACTACTTGATCGGTAGTGATTAAAGTTCGTGATGGTATTTCATCTACGTTTAGATTATTGATGTGCGATCGACCTAATGTGTCTAACGGTATCTTAACTGCCAGTGCATAGCCTATCGCGGTAGTAATAAAAATATGTCGAACCCACAGGGACTTTGTAATCACTCTAGTGATATAAAGGTTTGCTAGTTTAGCTAAGGCGGATGTTGTCACGTTTGGTTTTTAGAGGTTAAGGTAAGGGAAAAATAAATCGAATTAAGGGAATAATAATAATAATAAAACAGTCGGTATGTAATGTAGTGAACCTAAGTGGATCTAATCGAACCTAAGCATATAAAGATGTTTAACTTAGATGGTTCTGTAGAAATTATCAGTTTAAAAACCCTCAACTCACACTCTCGTGTTCTCATCTCGGATTATACCCCTAAATCCCTATGCCTGCTCTCGCTAGCCCATAAGTGTTTAGAAAATACTTTTTGAAAACTTAATAAAATCTAATTCGTTTTAAAGTGTTGTCGCTGTATTTAAATCAAATGCCTAACTTTAGCTATCCGGTTAAAACCTCACACTCTCGTGGTCTTGATCCTAACTTATTCTACTCTTTTTACTCTCGTAACAAAAAGATTGGTTTTAATTATAAAAAGTCACAGCCAGAAATAAGTTAATTTAGATTTTAGCTTAGGCACAATTTAATCCATTCGGTTACTATTATTACATCCCGACTCTAGAAAATTAGCTAGTCATAGTACTCGAAATAGACATACAGAAAATATAATCGGGAAAGAATATTATTCCTCAAGCGATTAAAAACCTGAATAACAATATTATTCCTCAAGCCCCCTCTTCCACAAGTCGGCAAGACTGGAACTTCGAAATCAGAACTTGAAACAAATTCTGAGGCTAAAAATAAATTCTGACTACAATAACAATTTCCTAATGATGAAAATAGTTATTAATTGGTAAAAGGGAAAATAAAGCAAGAACAAAAAAATTGCAGTTATTAAATTTGGCAGGGCTTCCGCAAGAAAATTATGTAGCCAAAACTCTCTGCTGGTCCATTAAAATATCTCCTATTTATAGAAGAGGATTTTTGCAGTTAAGAAAATTTAGGAACGTGGACTTGCACTGCTTGAGTGGAGGAAGACTCGGACTGTTCGTTGCTGAAGTTGAGAAATTGTAGGAGTTGAAAAGATCCATTACGTTGCCCACGTCTTCTGTTTTGCATGACATTGAATTACACGTGTGACGGTCGTCATGAGGAGGTGACGGTTGTAATGCGCTTAAATAGAACGTTACGTTCGTCAATGATGTGTGACGAGAGTTCTTCAGGATGTGAGCGTGTTACGCTCGTAACGGAGGTGTGACAAGCCTTCTTTAGGATGTGAGCGCGTTACGCTCGTAACGGAGGTGTGACGGCCGTCACAACATCAAACTTTGCAGATTTTGCAGATTAGTTATTTTTCTTTTGATTTTTTGGTTTGCTTTCTTCATGTGATCCTTTTTAACTAATTTGATTTGAAACATGTTATACCTGTAAAAAGACATAAAAACTCGGAACAATCGGGAGTTAAATGGGTTAATGCATTATGAAAATCGATTAAAAAAGTAGCAATTATATGATACGATTTCTCGTTATCAAATTCCCCCATACCGAAACCTTTGCTTGTCCTCAAGCAAATAATCATTTAGAAGGATCGAACAAGTTTTATCAAGTGCACATGCATGACATACCTTTGATTTTTAAAGCAATTACGGAAAATCCTCGTCAGTTTGACCGATACTTAAGTGAAACACTAATGATGCGCTAATGACACAAGCAATAAGCTAAGTCGTGGACTTCCATTTCAAACAAACTGTCCAATAGTTCCGTTATAATTCTGCCCAGAGTTTCTCGTATCTATTTCACCCAGTTTTGTTCTAGCGCAATCACATTAAACCCTTTGTCTTAGCACGCACGTAGTGGAGTAACCGGTTAGTGATTTTGATCCTTTTAGCACGGGGACTGGTACACGAATGTGGCAACCCTATACATATTATCCAAATTGGAGGATATGAGGGATCGTGTCGTAGCACGCCCTACCAAGTTCAGAACTAGATACCTCTAAACCAACCAACAGTGGACTCCTTCATTAATTGCTCATCTCTTATATGCGACCTTGTATTTTGGTGCAATTTTTTTTTAGCAGCGAGATAAGAAGGATATTTCATTGATCAGGCATCAAACACTTATATCCATTTATTCCCCACGTGGTTTGTGTCAAGACGGTGTTGACTGCTAGTATAAACTACTAGGGGTTACTTTAGAACTAAAACTCAAGATATAGGTATAATGGTTATTGAAACGGATCGCGTAAGTAGGAAGTCTAAGGTGTCATAACCGTGTCGATCTTGTTGACTCATTCTCAGCTTCCTTAACTAGGATTTCGTTAAGATAGGTATGTTGGGCTAATGCGAAGATAAAGCAAAAATTTTTGGTATGGCTAAATAAAGCGGGGAAGAATTTAAACTCAGAAATAACGTAAAAAATTACTTGTTTATGGTAGATGGAAAGGTACCTCTCCCACACTAAATCCGACATTGTCCTCAATGTTGCAGTATAAAGGCGGGGAAATACAAGTACAAAAACAAACAGAAAGGAAAAGAAATATAAGAAGTAAACTACTTAGAAAATAAAAACTACTGATGGCCACGTCCTCTACTCCTGGTGCATGATCGTCTGGTAGGCGTGGCTTCGGTATCAGTGTCCTGGTAGCCAAGGGTGCTGACGTCCAACCTTAAGGCGTTAAGTTTAGACAGGGCCTCGTCCAACCTCTCATTCATGCTCCGCTGGCCAGTCAGAATCTGAGCGTTTTGTGCATATAAATAGTCATATTGTTCCTGTTGTCTTCTTTCAAGTGCGGCACTCATTTGATTTTGCTGATGGATGGCGCGGAGAACTTCTTCAAGAGTAATAGAAGGTGGTGTGGATGAAGGTCCTGGAATGTCGTGGATGGGGGCAGCACTATCCAGCTCTTCTTGCATCTCGTCTGCGGGGGCATTCGGCTGGTCTTCATGAGTAGGAACACGGCCCTCGGGCGCTGCAGGATCGAATAACCAGTTGGCTCTGTTTTGTGGGTCGATTCGGTCCCTGCAAGGCAAAGTAATGTTATGATAAACAATGTTTCTGATCACAGGATGGAATCTGCCATCTTCCCGCTTATAGATGAGGTATACGGCCTTGCAGTGGTCCAGAGTCAGCAATGTCGGTGCCATAGAAGGCATATCTGTGAGAGCGGCACCATAATTCAGGGCTATGGCAAGAGAAGTGACAATCCCTCCGAAATAGAAGGGTTTTCTGCCTCTAGCACAAATGGAGTGAATATGGGCCAATAAAAATGGGGCGGCGTTGATCTTCTGGCCGGTCAATGCGCAATGCATGAAGAAAATCTCCTTGGAGTTGAGCTTGTGAATGCTGTCTCGGGCGAAGATGGTGTTGCAGAGGATATGGTGAAAGTATCGGATAGCCGGATTATGAATATGTATGGCATTGAGGTGGTCGTAAGATCTGGCACAAATGTTTGTCATACTGTACCATAAATTAAAAGCTTCCTCGCCGAAATTATCCGGCACCCGGAGGTGGACACCTTCGTCAGAACTGAAACCGAGCAGTCGTGCGATATCAGTTTGGGACAGCTGATGCTCAGTGCCAAACATACGGAATTTGGCCACGCCTGAGAGTTGGTTTGTGGCTCCAGTGGGGGTAATGTATGCAAAGGAACTCAGAAACTCCAAGGTGAGAGTTTCGTAAATGGGTTACAGTTGGCGGCACAGGTTCCATATGTTCACATTCTGCAAAAGTTGTCGGACGCTGTCTAGCAGTCCCAAATTCCTCAAAAAATCAAGGTCAACATACCGAGTAGGTTGGATACCGCGGTGTTGGAATTTCTGGAATTTGAGTCATTGGGTTTCACCGTGTTCGCCGGCTCTGAAAGTGAGATTGGGGATTTGCTGGTTGTTGGCTATATTGCATGCAAGAGATTGAATTGTGAAAGGGTTTGGGAATATGGATTGAGTAGTGGGGTGATAGAGTTTAAGTGTTGGAGTGATGGAATTTAAGAGAAAATTTGAATGGGTGCTGTTACGGATTTGGGAAAAAGGGAAGAATGAATGAGAAGTGGAACGGCTTCTGTAATAGCAGAATATGCTATTGAGCGCGCGTGATAACCGTCACAGTGAGCTGACAGGCGTAACATGGTGAAACGCGTGTTACGCTCGTCATGGGGATGTTACGATCGTTACGGATTCAAAGAATTATATTTATGGAATGAACGAAACAGTTTAATTCCAAAACCTTATAACACATTAATTCAACACAATAAACATGCAAAGTATTTCCAACACACATCTTATAACAAAATTTTGCAAAATGATAATATGAACAGTGAATTTAATATTTGATGTAACACACAGTAAATTTAATGAAAATGAAAATAAACTGAAACTGAAATAAATATATGTTTCTAACAGAACTTTAAAAACTGTAAAGAGTAAACTTGTTTAAAATAAAATCTTAAACTTCCTAGAAACATAAAACACAAGGTAAAAATAAATGTTGATTCTGCTGCTTCATCCCAGTCGCGTTTTCAAATCTTCGAAAGCTGCATTTATGTGATAAAACTTCTCCACAGTTATATCAGTTAAGCCTATCATGTCCATACGCATGCCCTTCAACTCGTTCTTGATTCCATTAATGTCCGTCTGATAAACATCCAGTGTAGAAAAGATTTTATTCAAATTTTCAGCATATTCTCCTTTTGTTATTGCAGGGGCATCAACATCCTCTACGATGTTGTTACCATCATGGTAACCAGGAGGGGTCTCGGGGTCACTCTCATCAAACATTGGTATCATTAACTTGGTAGGATTGTGGTGTCTCAGGTGTCGAAGGGTGGTCGGGAGGGTTAAGCTCATACAACCAATTGTCGCGATTGTGGGCACTTGTTTTGGCATGGTTAGGAAGTGTAAATACCGTGACTACTTCATCCCTTATCAAGTATTCGAAAGGTGAAGGACCTAGATTACCTATTATTCGAAGGTGGAAACAAAAATCAATATTCATAGGGCGGATTGAACCAAATTGTGTACACCTATGCAACTGGTATCTAAGTTCGAGGGTGTTAGCAATCATGGTGACTAGGCCTCCTATGATTATTGGTTCGCTAGGGTTCTGAGCAATGCGGGAAAAGGTCTGCATCAAGAATGGCACTGCATTAACAGGTCGGCCATGGGTCATACACTGCAGCAAAAATATCTCATCTTTAGATACTTCAGTACGGTTCTGTTCTTTTCCGAAAATGGTATGTGCTAGAATCTTATGGAAATAGCGGATAGCGGGGTTGTGTATTTCATTATTGTCCACGCTATCCGGCTCAGGGTGGTAGTTTCTGGTTAAAGTCCCCCAAAAGTAGTCTAGCTCAAAATCCATTAACTCTGCCTGGGTGGTCGAAAAAGCAAAAGGTCCGCTAGGGAATCCTAGAAGGTCGGCTAATTCTTTATGGGTATAAGCAAATTCAATACCAAATAACCTGAAGGCTATAAATCCCTTTCTAGTTCTGAAACCGCGCTCAGGTATATGAACTAAGGAGCTCAGAAATTCAAGGGTAAGCTCGTGGTATGTAACAAACCTAGATTTAATGTGGGCTTTTTCCCATCCCAGTTGGCTAAATAGATAATGGACACTATCCTTAATGCCTAAACTGTCCATTGTTGGTTCATCATAATATAATGTCATACTAATATTCCTGTGTGATAATTCCTCAAACCTCCTCATTTGGTTCCTGCCTCTAAAAGTGGTTTCCATAGTAAATAGTAAATGGGGGGAAGCAAATCAGGGGAGAAGGTAGGATAGAAAAAGACTTTTTCAGAAAACCTATAAAGTTGTTTGAAAATCAGCAGCAGCTGTATAAATTTTTTTAGGAAAAATGAAAAATGAAAATAATGAAAATAAGGCTTTTAAAGAAATAAATGTAGAAACAGAAAAGAAAATAAAAAATAAAAAATAAAAATAAACGAAAATAATAACAAACATAAATAGGTGGGTTGCCTCCCACTAAGCGTTGTTTTTAACGTCATAAGCCTGACGTAGTGCCTAGCGGTAGATCATTCAGGGAGAATAGTGGGTAATTCTAAGAGTTTTAGATTGTTCGCATAATTTCTATTCTCAATATGATGATATTGTTTTAATCGTTGCCCATTCATTGTGAACGGGTCACTATTCCTACCCTTAATTTCTATTGCTCCACTAGAGAATATTTTTGTTACTTCAAAAGGACCGGACCATCTGGATTTCAATTTTCCAGAAAAAAGCCTAAGTCTAGAGTTAAATAATAGCACGACGTCTCCTTCACTGAATTCCTTCTGGGATAAATGCTTATTGTACCATTTTTTGGTTCTTTCTTTATATATTTTAGCGTTCTCATAAGCGTCTAATCTTAATTCTTCTAATTCATTCAAGTCGAGGATTTGCTTTTCTCTAGCAGCTGTGTAGTTTATGTTGAGCGTTTTGATTGCCCAATATGCCTTATGTTCTAATTCTACCGGGAGATGACAGGACTTTCCATATATAAGTTTGAAGGGTGTAGTTCCTATAGGGGTCTTGCAGGCTGTCCTATAAGCCCATAAAGCCTCGTTAAGCTTAGATGACCAATCTTTCCTAGATATGGCGATAATTTTCTCTAGGATTTGTTTAATTTCTCTGTTCGAGACTTCGACCTGTCCACTGGTTTGTGGATGATACGGTGTTTCTACTCGGTGTTTGACTCCATACTTAGATAACAGTTTGTCGAATATTTTCGAAATGAAATGGGAGCCACCGTCACTAATGACAATTCAAGGCACACCAAATCTTGGAAAGATTGTATTTTTAAAGAGCTTAATTACTACTCGTGTGTCATTTGTAGGAGAGGCTATAGCCTCAATCCATTTTGAAACATAATCGACGGCTACGAGTATATACTTGTTTCCGAAAGAAGATGGGAAAGGTCCCATGAAATTGATTCCCCAGACATCAAATATTTCTACTTCTAGTATTCCTCTTTGAGGCATTTCATCGCGTCTTGAAATATTACCGGTGCGTTGACACCGGTCGTAGTTTTTAACAGCGATGTGGACATCCTTCCATAGATTAGGCCAAAATAGGCCAGCTTGTAGGATCTTTGCACAAGTTTTGGAAGTGATGGTATGTCCACCATAGGGAGATGAATGACAGTGAGAGATAACATCTTCCATTTCTTCTTCAGGTACGCATCGGCGAAAAATTCCGTCCGATCCTCTTTTAAATAATAAAGTTTCATCCCAATAATAATACTTGAGATCATGGAAGAATTTCTTTTTCTGTTGGTAGGTTAAGTCTGGTGGGAGCGCGCCTGCAGCTAAGTAGTTGACTATGTCGGCATACCATGGCAGTCCCATGGTTGTATGGATCGCTTCCACGGCTTCTTTGGCTTTTGGTTTGTTTTGGTCCAATTGAGTAGATCGCTTCTTATTTGTGCTATTAGCTCTTCATATGGAAAATCATCGTTAATCGGTACTTGTTCGGGTTTTATACCTTCTAATCTTGACAAGTGGTCTGCTACGACGTTTTCCGTTCCTTTCTTATCCTTAATTTCTAGATCAAATTCTTGCAAAAGTAGGATCCATCTGAGGAGTCTTGGTTTTGCACCTTTCTTAGTTAGTAGATATCTGATAGCAGCGTGGTCTGTGTAGATGATTATCTTCGCTCCTACTAGGTAAGAACGAAATTTGTCAAGCGCAAAGACAACTACTAACAGTTCTTTCTCAGTTGTGGCATATTTCATTTAAGCTGAGTCTAGCGTTCTACTGGCGTAGTAGATTGCGTGAAGTTTCTTGTCCTTCCTTTGTCCAAGAACTGCGCCTATGGCGTAGTCGCTCGCATCGCACATGATTTCGAAAGGTAATCTCCAATCGGGTGGTTGCATGATTGGTGCGGTGATGAGGGCTGGTTTTAGAGTTTCAAACGCTTTTAGACAATCTTCGTCGAATATGAACTCAACGTCTTTCATTAATAGACCGGTAAGTGGTTTAGTGATCTTCGAGAAATCCTTGATAAATCATCGGTAGAAACCGGCGTGTCCTAAAAAGCTTCGTATTTCTCGAACGGTCTTAGGTGGTTGAAGTTCTTTGATGACTTCTATCTTGGCTTTATCAACTTCAATTACTTTGTTAGATATAACATGTCCTAGTACGATTCCTTCTCTGACCATGAAATGGCATTTTTCCCAGTTAAGCACGAGATTTACTTTCACACATCTTTCTAAAATCTTTTCTAGGTTTGATAGGCATCCTTCAAAACTTTTCCCGCACACAGAGAAGTCGTCCATGAACACTTCCATGATGTTATCAATGAAATCTGCAAAGATTGACATCATACATCGTTGAAAGGTTGCTGGGGCATTTCACAATCCGAAGGGCATTCGTCTATAAGCGAATGTTCCATAGGGACATGTAAATGTAGTCTTCTCTTGGTCATCAGGGTGAATAGGAATTTGGAAAAATCCGGAATAACCATCTAGATAGCAGAAGTATGAATGTTTGGCTAATCGCTCTAACATTTGATCTATGAAGGGTAGAGGGAAATGGTCTTTTCGAGTAGCTTTGTTTAGTTTCCTTTAATCAATACACACTCTATGCCCATTTACTACTCTTTGCGTTATCGGTTCCCCTTTTGCGTTTTTCACAACAGTGATACCTCCTTTCTTTGGTACGACGTGTACTGGGCTGACCTATTTACTGTCGGAGATCAGATATATGATTCCTGCTTCCAATAGCTTCTTAATTTCATCTCTGACTACAATGCTAAGGATTAGGTTAATCCTTCTTTGGGGTTCTCTAGAAGTTTTGCAATCTTCTTCTAGCATAATACGATGCATACAAATTGAAGGACATATTCCTTTTAAGTCGGATATGTTATAACCTAATGCAGTTGGGTACTTTCTTAGGACGTCTAAAAGTTTCTCAGTTTCGAGCGTTCCTGAACTGGAATTGATTAATAACTGCTCATGATTTTGAAGTTCCACCTATTTGGCGCTTGAACACGTCGTGGGTTGCTAGTAACTGCCCACGATTCCTCTAAGCCTCTTGAACATAAACCGCTTCTGCCTTGCTTTGACACTTTCTTTCTGGAAAAGAATAATCACACTTCCTCTAAGTATAAGAAACCCTTTTTTGTCGACTAAAACCATTTTTGACCAGGTCCTTGTCTTTTACCCTTTGGTCGACTAAACCAATTTTACCCTCCTGACATATGTTCTTTTATTTCTTCCTAGTTGACGTAGTTCAATTTTGACAGTTTCAGTGTGACTCCTTCCAAGCAGTAACTTTGACTTAATAAAACCAGCTTTTCACACATTGGCTCTTGTTTCCCAAAAAACCCTTATTTTGGAGGATGACTCATAACTTATGAGAATATCTTCATTTATCACATGTACTTGAATTCTTTAAGATTTTCCAAGGTAACACCTACAAAGATGCATTTTTCTGCCTTGTCATCAAGCTTCTTCCTCAGTTGATCTGGAACATGTGCATAAGCAATACAACCAAAAACTTTTAAGTTACTCAAATTTGGCTTTTGCCCACTCCAAGCTTCTTGTGGAGTTTGATCACGTACACTTTTCACTAGACACCTATTTAATAGGTGTTGTACCCCAATTTTTTCCCCTAAGAATCGTATATCATATCTGTTGTACCCAAAAATTTGCTCTCTCATTTCATCAAGATTTCCCCTCACAATACTCTTTGAATTCCAGACAGGATTAAGGTTTTGCACTGCTCAAGACATCTCCTTGCACGGATGACCTAAATTAGGGTTTGAGTTTGCATAAGGAATTTTGGACTTCTAATGCTCAAAGTGACTTTCATACTTCATGTTGGACTCATAAGCTTGTCCATACCTAGTTTCAAGCCTTGAATTAATTTTTTGCCCAGTCAATTGGACAGTTGACCTAGAAATCAGCTGTATTGGGGAAAAAGTCAACTATGGCCAATTTGTAGTCAAACCTCATGATTTTTGACCCACATTAACATTATAGACTCATATGAACCATTTGATCAAGTTTGGACCATAACTCCTCAAGAAATTTGATCAGATCATCAAAAGGGCAAAATGGTAATTTTTAGGGTTTTGACTGCACAAGGGTAATTTCTGATTTTTGACCTAGCCAATGGAAAATTGGGTTCAATCATGGATTCAAGGACTCAATGGCATCATCTTGACCTATTCACAAGGTTCAAAAGATCTCAATTGCATTGGGTTGACAAATGAATTTTTCAGTCAACTGATCAAAATTTGATTGTACACTAAAAAGTCAAACTTTGACTTTTTGGTCAAAATCAAGTGCCAAGGGTCATTTCTCATCAAGATGTGTCAAAACATGAAACTTGTTCATCAAGAAACCCAATTGTTCAAATTAGGGTTTAAAGTTGAAAATTTTCATAACTTAGAATTTTTCTAAGTTATGAAATTTTCTTAATTTTTCCTAACTTTGCCCAACATTTTCACCATGATGCAATTGGATTCAAACAAAACTCCAAACATGAAAGTTGTAGTCCTCCACAAAGTATACAACTTTTATTCACAATTTTTTCCCAAAAGAAGCTTGGATCTCAAGTTATGACTTTTGGAACAAGGGTCCATAAAACTTTTAACTTAGTGAAATTTTGCCCTAGTTTAGGCAGGATTTTGACCTATCTTCATGGCCATTTTTCAAATAGTTCCACTTGGAATCTCAAATTGCATTTCAAATATGGATTGTAGATCATGTTTAAAGCTTTCCAAAATGTCTAAGAACTCTCCAAACTCATTTTTGGTTAGGGAGAATCGAAGGCTTGAAGTTGGCAAAAACTCACTTTTCATCCATGGCATGTTCATATTGATACAAGTTGCAAATTCAAATCAGATTGCTTTGCACTAGATTACAGGTCTCAAAACCATTTCACACTCAATAATTTAATGCAAATCCATTGGTCTAAGGTTTTGTTTTTGTCATTAGAGCATTGCACACAAGATTAATCCCTAAATGGTAAAAGGTACATTACCATTTTTGCCAAAGTATGCTTTATGTCAAAACCACAATCCTTGAGCATTGAACAAGATCTTGTGCAGCAAATAATATCCACCAACTTGAGGGGACAACATCACAAGGGGCAGGCTGATAGATAGCCTGTACAGGCTTGTATTACATCACTTCTCATGTTTTGCTTCATAACCAAGATTTTTGTAAAACTTCACATAACTTGATCATCTGTGAAAACCAACTTGGGCAAGCTTTTGAGACAACTTTCTCACATACCCTTGAACCAGAAACACGACCCTTTGAGCCCTCAAACCTCCCATAGCACAAAATCACCTTCCATTGGCAAAACAAGGCAACATCTGCATCTTGGGTTCTATCTCATAATTTGCTCGTGCGTTTTGTCTCAAACCTGTCCAAACACCTTCCATACAACCTATCCAAGCTATCCCAATCCTTAAACACTAACTATAAATCCATTTACAAGGTTTTCCATTTTTGATTTCAGCTTGTGCAGGTTGAGTTCTGTAGGTTTATTCAAGCACATTCAAGGCAAGCTAGGCATTGGAGAAGGTCAAGGGAAGTTCAAGCAAGCTCCCAAACATCTCAGGCCTTGTTGAAAAGCTCCACATTACCATACACGAAGTCAGCTGAAACAGGTTTTTATCAACTTCCTATCTCTCTATTTAGGAACATTTAGACTTAGGTTTGTGAATAAGAAATGTAGTATTCATAGCCATGAAGCTGTACATATGCTCAGTTTTCATTTTAGTTAAGCATGCTAAGAGAATTTGGTCCATGAACATCCTGAAAAAAATAGGTTAAGATTTAGGGCCAGAGAAATTCTCTCTGGTCTTTGAGAGTTAGGACAAGTTTTTTATATGGTTGAATTCGTCTTGGAAAGCTCTACAACTTTGATGTTATGTGTTTTTGCATTAGAGCACGTATACAGGTTGTTCGTGTTTGTACATGGCGCGCGAAAATTTGAAGACAGAGGTTGAAGATGAAGTCTGGCTTGGGCTGGACTTTGCTTATTTTGTTTTTAACACCCCCCTTTTGCTGAATACACCCCCCTTGGCCCATTTCTTCATACTTTTGTATTTTTCCATTTTATTTTCATTTTTGATTTTGTTTTCTTATTTTTCAAACATAAAAAATACTAAAATATTTTTTTATAAATTCTCACATTTATTTTTGTATTTTATTTTAATTTTTCTAAACATTAAAACAATTTAATTAGTATATAATTTATTTATTGAAAACTTAAAAAATAATATAATAACATTATACTTTTATTTTTTTTATTTTATATTTTATTTACACTAAAAAATATTGTTCTAAATATATTTTTATTTTTTGTATATATTTTATTTTATTTTTATTATATAATTAATATAATTAATATGTACATACATACTTTTATTTTATTTAATAATTACTTGAGAATAAAAACATAGAAATATTATACTTTTTATTATTATTATTTATACTTAAAATAATACTTTTTTATAAATATATTTAATTTTTTGTATATACATTATTTTAGTTTATTGTATATAAATAATATAGTCAATATATTCACATTCTAAAAAATTAGGGTTTTACCCTTAATAAAAAATAATAATATTTTTTATTATTATTTTCTTTTTACATTAAATATTTTTACATACATAAACAAAAACCTTCTTTTGCATATTCATATTATTTGGTATATTTATTTAATTTGTTTATTTAAATATTATTCATTTGTTATTTATGCCATTTGATTCAATTTGGATGTAATAGTAAAATTAGGGTTTTAGTTTCTTGTCAAATAATACCCATTCAAAAATTGTATCCCCCTCCCCATAATCATGTTGTAATAATGGTAGATTTATTTTACGCATTTACGCTTTCAATTATGCCATGATTAGAGATTATGGTTTGTATGCCAAAAATCCAAAATCAACAAGTAGCTTGACCTAATACAAAGACAAAAATGCATGAAAATCAAACACAATGCACACTTGCACCCCTAGGGTTACATCCACTTGTTGCCTTAAAAATGGGCCATGTTATGCATGTTGAGTACTTTGGCAAAACAAAAACAAAACAAAAGATCATAGTCCCTCGATGACGCTATCTTGGTTGCCTATACAAAAATGATCTAGTCCCTCAAAAATTTGCTAAAAATACTTAACACAATTGCTATCATGGTCTATACGATGACTCGCGCCTGTCCCGTTTAACATCCTAATACAAGGTTGTTTACCAAATGCAATGGTAAAACAACACTGTCAAAAGGGTTAAAAACACATAAGAAAGATCTTTGAGTAAAATAGGGTAGATAACTCTTAGTTACTTGATCAAAACTTGCAAAACATCCTTGCTATTTTCAAACACACTTCACAACACAATTTCAAAACATTTCCCAAATCAAACTTTCAAAACATTGAACATCTTTTCAAAAGACAAATACACCTTTGTATTCATTCAAACAAGAATCATTACAAAGGTTGCCACGATGATGACCTCTTTTCAAAACATCTTTCAAAATCACACACAAAGCACCACTTCAAACAATTGAAAAGCAAAAGCAAGTGATCTAAACAAGTAACTAAGAGCCCATGGATAACCATGGATGAAAAGGGTGCTTGCACCTTCCCTTTTCATAATCTACTCCCTGAACCCAAGAAAACATCTCAAAGGTCTTTCCTGTGGTTTTTGACCTTTCCTTAGGATAAAATAAAAAGTCGGTGGCGACTCTTGCTAAACCGAAACATTTGCGAACACAAAACGCAAAACCTCAAGTCAGTTCTCCCACCGTATCACAATATCATATCAACTCGATCATAACAAGATCACATTAAGGTTGGTTCTTCCTCTTTTTCTATCTCCTATCTTTAAGTTTGCTCTTGAGGAATCTCCAAGCAACTTAGTTGTGTATTTTGTATATGTGTTGTTGTTTAACTTCTAATCAAAATACAAAAAAATATTTGTCTCTGTCTTTGTATATTTTTATTTTGTAGGTACCAAATCGAAGCATCTGGCAAATAAGGATTTCTGGTATTATTTTCCTAAAATCTCTATTTGCAAAGGAAAAATTAACAAAAATTTAATTTTTTTCACTGATGCAATCGATTGCTCTTAGAGTGCAATCGATTGCACATAGTGCATTTTGTGCCATTTTTTAAAAAATACACTGTGCAAATCGATTTGCACTATAGTGCAATCGATTGCACAACGTGAAAATTTGAAATGATCAACAATTTTAAACTTGTCAAATTTTGGCTCCAATTTTTCTTCATTTTTGAAAGATGTATCATTAATTCAAATTTTAGTGCCAATCTTTCATTTTTAAGAAGAATTATCATTAATTCAAATTTTGGCTCTAATATTTGGAAGAATTATCATTAATTCAAATTTTGGCTCTAATTTTTTGAAAGAATTATCATTAATTCAAATTTTGGCTCCAAGAATCAATTACCAAATTACCACTAATCCCAATCCTAAAACTCTAAAAATAGAGCCCTCATTTCATTCAAATTTCAAGATTTTGATAGCCAAATCCACCTTGCTAAAAAATCTCTCAATTCACCCCATCTACCAAATTCACTCAAAGCTCCATTTTCAAAAAGGTAGTAAGCTTTGCATTGAAGCTTACTAATATTTGAGCTAAACCTTCATCCGAACACTTTTTATTTATCAATTCTCCACATCCAAGCTTGAGCAATTGATTCTTGTGGTTAAATTGAAGCAAATTATTGAAGTTGTTTTGATAATTCTCTAGATCTACCTTTGGTAAGTTGGATAATTCATCTTTCATAGTGTGATCTCTTGTTGATCTTTGGGTTTGATTCTTTGAGCATTATTTTTTGATTCTAATGGTGTTATTTTCTCATAATTTAATGGAATTTTCGTGCTCAATTGGATCCATGACCATAAGGTATTTGATGGAAAGTTTGAACAAGAATTTGGTCTTTTAAAATGCTGTTTTGCTGTCTGTAACAGCGTGCAATAAATTGCAGTAACAGTGCAATCAATTGCACATAAGCAATTTCGTGCATATTTTTGAAAATTGTACTGTGTAAATCAATTTACACAGTAGTGCAATCGATTTACACAGGGACATAATGCATTTTTTGCCTTGTTTTGGGGCTGTTTTGATCCATAAATGTTTTTCGATTCACTCCTTTTGATTGTTGGTTTGGATTGCAATTTTAAATGTCCAATTTCTATTTAAACTCAATGGACTTTATGATGTAGATGAAGTTGGATAAATGTTCATCAATTCAAATCTACCTAAGAGTGAATTATTTAATTCATTTTTGGTGCTTTGGATTAATGATATGTCTAGTGCTTTAATCCATCTAGAGGAGTGGTTGAATTTAAAGATGAAAGAATTTTGAGGTGGTAATCCAAATTAGCTTATTATTCCCCTCCCTCTTCATCTTAACCCTTTCTTTTTTTAATTGTGCTACATGTTAAGGGATGGTGATCTCTATATCATTTATCCAAACATGAAGTACATAGATTGCTATTGTAAGGCCTCAAAATAGATGCGGCTTCTACATAAGTCCACTTACGATTGCTTAACATAGCCCTAAATTTTGTCCTGATTCAAATAAATGATCATTCGTGACACAAACCTATGTTTGCAAGCCCAAGTATGTTAACTTGATATCTTTGATCCAATAACCTTGAGATTCATTGTGTGGAGGCTTTGGCTCTACCAATCCTCTAATGGATCTACAACACCTTTGGTCAACGCGAATCACTTAAACATTGTTGGTCATTAAATGGCACTTGTGAGAATTCCAAATGGATGATATACTTGACAAAAAGCAAATGCAACTTGTTGTGTGGAGGATTTGGTTCTACCAATCCTCTAATGAGTTCCAAATGCAAGTTTCAAGATGGTCATCTAACTAACCTCTAATTTCTAACAATTGACTTTATTTTATGCTTTTATTTTATGCTCTTTACTTCATGTACCATTTAATTTTAGCATTTTACATTTCATGCTATTTTCATCTTTGCTCACTTGAGCATTTACTTTTATGTCATTTTTATTTTGCTCACTTGAGCTTTTCTTTTTCTTTTGAAGACACCTAATAATCAACATGAACCATAAAAAAAACTTTAATGATACTTAGACTATTTGGTTACTATCCTTGGCATTATGGAGTATTGGACTTCTTAGACTTAGGATTAGAGACCTTGGCCTATGTTGAAGACCTTGTGACCTTAATTCATATTTTGTCTGGAGTTCTTGAGGTTTACCTCAAGACATTGGGTTGTTTGTTTGTTTTGTGTGCAGGTTATTATGATTACGTACTTTGTTTGTAATCTGGAATTCACCCGTATACATCCGTTACTCTGTCCAATTTTTGCGAAGACTTAATACACTTGAAGTTTGGTTCTCTCAAGAGGTCTAGTATCTTTGCCTGCTTGGTTTCAATCCAAAGATGGGAATTCTATATTGACTCATAATGTCAAGTATTGGCTTCTTGTTGGTTAGATGGCTCTTATCCCTAGCTTTTACCTTATGCTTTAGGATAGTCTCTTCATCTCCTCCCATCTTCTTTAATTTCAAAAATCTTCTCCCTCCTTTTGAAAACTCTTCTTGTTTTGAAACTTGAACCATTTTCATAATAAACTTGGACTTAGGTCCATGCATTTTCAAAACATTTTCATCAATAAACTTCAATCAACTTAATAATACCTTGACATTGTTTTGTGAGAAGACTAAAAGTCAATCAATCTCATTTCAAACCATTTTTGCCACTTTGGCTTTTTACTTTAAAAAAAAACTTTTCTCAAAATATTAGACTCTTGTCAATCTTTATAGTGATGCAAACAACTATACTTCTATAATATATAGTGAAGAGAGATATTTTCCACTTGGGTGTTGAGTGAGGAATTGTTGATTTTAAAATTCAAGCCATATCCTCCACTTTGAGATGATGCAAATTCTCCTTTCTCATGATTGTGGGTAGTAAGTATGTTTTCCACATGGACAATGACGATGATGTCTTATCTCTTAAAATCAACCAACACACTTGTGTTTCAAATTTTTAAAAGAGGAACTACGTGTACCCTAATCCCCTATTGCATGAAAGGTGGTACGTAGGCACTAAAGGTTCGCAATCGCGGCGGGTGCAAAAATTATAAAAAATATTTCTTTTCTCACCTCCACCATCTATTTTACATGTAACATTTTATAGCCAAAATATAAAGATTTTACAAAGAGGTTCATGCGGAGTACCATAGATGTTTAGGGTGCTAATACCTTCCCTTTGCATAACCAACCCGCTTACCTTGAACCTTTCCCCCTCTTTTTAGGTTATTCACTCTTTTCCCATTCCTTTGGAAACAACAAAGCGCGGTGGTATTTTTTATTTTAATTTGTATAAAGTCTAGTCAATCCAATGGCTTAGTCTTGAACATTTCTACCGCTACAGAAAAATGGCGACTTCACTGGGGAAAGATTGACCTCTTGCTAGTCCATCCCTAAGTGGGTTGAGCCTATCTTATTTTATATCTATATAAGTGTTATTATGTTTATGTGTTATATTTTGTATATATGTTTGTTTGGATTTTCCTGATTTTCAGGGTGCTTGGTGATTACTCATAAGTCATATACCCGGACTTGGGCAAACTTTAAGATAGGACGGGCGGTATAGTCATGTTAACTTTGAGGGAGTAATCCCCAAAAAGGAGGCATGAGATCCCCCACTCAGTGGAGGCCCCTTTGACGGTAGTGTCATTTACCGAGTAATTGGGAAGACGTACTGCTTTCAACCTGGGAGCCTGCTAAAGCTGAGGATCGTAGATTACCTAACCCATCTTGGCCTTTTAGGTGAAGTGCGGAAGCTATGACAGAGTAATCTGGAAATATTTGTCACGCGATACTATGCTCGAACGAGTCTTTCTTGATAATATTACTAATTACCGAGTTAATCAGGAAGTTGGTAATATCCGAAGGAAGGATGTAGACTCTGGAAACCTCTAGAACCTTGTTCGGCAGGTGATAACTTTAGACCAATACCTTATGGGTAGTACCTTCGACTTCATGCTCGTGACATTGAACCTATGAACCTTATATGTGTGATCTTGTGTGTGATTGTTGCATCATGCATCCATGCACTCATAAGCATCTTTTGAAGAAAACAATATTTCAAGGGGTTTAAAGGTTGACTATTTGTGAATATCTCAGGTACTTTTAACCATGGATTCTGGAAAGAGAAAGACCGGGAAGTACAGTTTCAAGGATCCCAAGATAGATGAGTTGATCAGTCTAATTCCAGAGATCGAGTATTCTGCAGACTTTCGGAAGAAGTATGGATCCATTATTCCTCTCATGAAGCTGAAGATGAAGGAGGATATTCTCTCGACCTTGGTCCAGTTCTATGATCCAGTGTATCACTGATTTACTTTTCCCGACTATCAGTTGATGCCTACACTGGAGGAGTATTCTTATCTATTGGATTTACCTGTTACCGATCGTGTTCCTTTTACTGGTTTGGAGGGTGAGCCAAAACCACATGAAATTTCTGCTTTGATTCATCTGGGGAAGTCTGAGGTGGAAGCCCATATGACTACTAAAGGAGGGATTAGAGGATTACCAGCTCAGTTCTTATTGGAGAAAGCTCGTTACTTTGCTAGAATGAAGAGTACAGTCGCTTTTGAGGCCATCTTTGCTCTACTTGCTTACGGGTTTTTCTTATTTCCTAATGTGGACAAGTTTGTCGACATTAACGCTATCAGGATTTTCATGATTGGAAACCCAATTCCTACATTGCTGGGAGATTCTTATTACTCTATCCATCTTCAGAATTCTTATCATGGGGGGATGATTATTTGTTGCATGCCTTTGTTGTACCGGTGGTTCATCTCTCATATGCCTCAGTCTAATGCTTTTTGGGATGTCAAGAAGGAACCTCGTTGGGCTCCTAAGATTATGGCACTTACTCACTCGGATATCGATTGGTATCATCGAGCTTACCAGGATGTGGAGATTATTGACAGTTGTGGTAGTTTCCCCAATGTGCCTCTTCTTGGTACAAAGGGAGGAATTAACTATAACCCCGTTCTTGCACGACGACAACTTGGTTATCCGATGAGGGATAAACTGAACCGTATTCATTTGAGTAGTTTCTTTCTGAAGGAAGGAGAATATCATAGGGAAGCTAGGGAGAATATTGCGAAGGCCTGGCGTCAAATTCATAAGAATGGTAGGAAGGATTTGGGACCTAGGGGTGTTGTTTCTTTGGAGCCATATCTTCAGTGGATCCGATCGAGAGCCATTCAGTTAAAGATGCCGTATACCCGGGAGACACCCATGCCTAATATATTTGTGAAGACCATTCCTCCCTTATTAGATGATCTGGAAGAGCTACAACTTGCTTTGGTTAGGAAACAACAGGAAAGGGATGCTTGGAAGAACAAGTTCCAGACTTTAGAGAGTTCCTACAGAGAAGACCTGAAGGAGAAAGACGATTTGATCGAGATCCTTGAGAGTCGAGCGGTGGAGTCTATGGAGAGGCAAGGGGATTTATTTTCCCCTAAGCCTCAAATAGGTGTTGATTACTCACTTTCTGATCCAGATGAGTGGAGGGAGGTTACCATCAGACATGCAGAAGAAAACCAGAGGTTGAGGGCTCAGATTTCCAGGCTCACGGGGAAGCACCAGCGTACAGATTAATCTCCATCAGTTCCTTTTCTCAGGATTTTAGATTGTATTTTCATCTTGTACTTGGGATCATTGAAACTTGTAATCCATTTTGAAGTTATTATAATAAAAATTTTCAGTATTTCAAAAGCTTTATTACTTGGATGTTTGCAATATGTCTATAAATCTTGAATCCCTTGAAATATTAAATAATGAAGTAAAAATAATCATGTGCATTGCATATCATGCATCATATTGCACATATCTCTTGCATTTGTTATGCATACCCAAGTGTCTTACCAAACTTCTTTACTTTATTCAGCAAGCTGACTCATCACTACAACACTCGGGCTAATTTCAAAAAGAAGATGGACAACTTAGAACAGGCAAATCGCGAGCTGCTCGAAGAAGTTTCTGCTTTGAAGGCCGGCATGGCTAATCTAACTGCTCTGATGGAAGCTCTGGTGGCTGCTCAGAATCAGCCACCGAGTGTTCAACCTCAACCAACAAATGCAACTACTAGTTCTGACTGTTCCCGTATCTGCCACTCCTGCTATTGTTCAGAATCGCATGCCTTAAGGTTATCCATGGGGAATTCTAGAGAATTTTGCACCTGAAGGTTTCAATCTTGGTCCTCAAGATACTCCAGTTGTTTAGACTATTGTTACTCCTGCACCTCCTGTGGTGCATGTTCCTGCTGCACCTCCTTCGGTGAATATGGTCCCGCTTGTTAACGATAATGTGTGTCGTCCTTTCCCTCCACTAGGTGAAGACTTGGGTCTCTATGACAAAATGGATGATTTTCAAGAGCAGTTTGACAAAATGCAGAGAGAGATGAAGGCCCTCAGGGGAAAAGAGCTATTTAGGCAGAATGTGAATGAGCTATGCTTGGTCCCAAATGTTAAGATACCTGCTAAGTTTAAGGTCCCGGAGTTTGAGAAGTATAAGGGCAACACTTATCCTCGTGCTCATCTGGTGATGTACGTGATCGAAGAATTCCCTGGAGTTTAAGGATGATTAACCTTCTCAGTTTATTAGCATTTTTACTGCTTTTGCATTTGTAATTTTTCTTATTTATCATTGCATTGTTTTCATGTAAGAACTTGTTTGCAATTGAATGTTTAATCTTAATACAATGAGTATGGTTGTATTGAAGAAATTCATTCGTTTCACTCGTATTTGTTTTCAATTTTAAATTACTTTATGATACCAACTTGTTACCCATTCTCTTTCCTAGGAAGAGATTGGGAGGAGGAGGATGATATTAAAACACACATTTTCTGGCTGTATGCTTTTGGATAAAACCCTGTTGACGATATACATGCATTGTTTCAAATCCTCAAACACCGGAGATATAAGGGTGAAACCCTCGTTAACCCCTTTGAGCCTTGAAGTAGGAGTTTCTTTTTCTATTCAGAAAAAACCCTCATTTTTTTAACCCGGGGCAGGGTAGTGTTCAGTTAATCTGATTGAGTATTCAGATCTCATCAAGAGTATGCATCTAAGGATACAACAATGGTTATCCCTCGAAAGATTGAGGAAAGTCAAAACCACAATGGTTAATCTTCACTTATTAGGAGGGTGTGTCAATTGACGATATCTTAATGGCTATCTCTCGCACACCAGGAGATCAGCAGATGACGATACAACAATGGTTATCTTTCATCTACCCGAAAATAGGGCAGTCACAATTCTTCCGACAAGTCACAAATGACTCGAAGTCACGCGACATGTTCAAAAGAAAAAATATGACATGAATAAAAAAATGATGATGAAAAAGAAAGAGACAAAAAGCCCCGCTAAGTCAGAAATTAAAAAAAATATAATAAGTCGCTTAGGCAAAAGTCAGGGCATCCCGTTGCACTTCAGAGTCAAAGTCAAAAGGAATTTGTCCCGAAGGCAAGGAAGAAATGGAAAGCCTAAAATGAGATAAAGGATTACAATGTGAAATCCTCAGCAAAGAACAGAGTCGCGTGACAAGAAACCCAAAAGAAGCAGGAATGAGTGACTTACATGTCCAAAGAAAACCTTGTTTGATTCCTCAACCATCTCGAAATTTCTTTTGAGAGATGAATGTTCATGTCAAGTTAACTGAACCTAGGACCGAAGAACATCATGAAGGGGGTGGGCACCAAATATTTCGAAAGCATACTCCAATGAGATAGTGTTTCCTGACTCCCATTAATTTTGCTAAATTATTGTGATTGGTATCATATTTCTTTTGTTATCTTTTGTACAAAAAAATCCATGTCGCATCCTGGCTAGTGATTCATTCACAAGGTTTTGCGACATCTTTTCAAATAAAATCTTCAAGACTTACATAATTGTTGCATTAGAATTTTCATTCTTAGAATAAACATTTTCTACTTGTAAAACAACTGCTTGATATCATGAAAGTTTACATTTGAGTATCAGCAAAAGGCATGTTGCCGAGAAGAGTTGTGGAGCAAAGAGGATGTAACATTCAGCCAATCTAGGGTAGTTACGTCAAGATTCGAAAAATCTCTAGAAGCCATTTGATCAGAAAGGTTATCTTAAAAGCATGCAGCCAAATGCAGGTTATGAAAGTTACCTTGATCAGCACAGTAAGCTTGGGACACCAGATTGGTTTCCAAGGGCATATCCAGATTTTGTCAAGATAACTATTATGTCTACCCCAAGCCGAGAATCTTCCTCAAGCAGGATTGTTTCTTGTGATCTGTTTTGTAGATGTGTGTCTGGCTTCCTCTAACAATTAATGATCAATTAAAGGGTTTCCTACAGGTTGTGTTATGGTTTTGGGTTTATAATCCCATTTTTTCCAGTCTTGCTGCAGACTTCTCCAGTTGAGTGTGATTCTTTACCCAGCCAGGTGGTGATCAAGCGGAGATTAAAAAGAGCTATGAAGCCTTTGCTCATTTTATGGAGTTCTTTCTCCCTTTTTATTGATATGGAATCTTTTGTAGAGAAGTTCTTTCTCCTATTACGACATTATTGTTGTTATGTGTTTCCCAAGTAGCTAGACCAGGGCAGTATATTTTCTAAGAAGTGTTGAGACAATTGTCAATTTTTTGGGTTTTCTCTCACCAAGTGTTGAGTTTGATTTAAAATCCCCATAATTTTGACTTCTTACTATACTGTTAACTTCTTGGTTCCCCAGGAAGGTTCTCTCAGGTCATTTTCACTGGTATGCGTGTGACTTTTGTATATTTAAGACGATAGCAATTGGCACAAGGTGTGGTATTGGGTTTGTGATCCCATTGTCCCCAGTCAAGTCTTGGTTCATTTTTTATTTTGGGTTTTCAAGGTCTGAGGCCTCTATCCCACATTCCCCAGCAAAGTCTTCCCTCATATGACGAAAGGTCGTGTTCCCTTGGTGTGCTGAGATGGAACTATTTGCAAAATGTCGCTCTTTCTGCAGTATTGGCATTATTGTTGGTATTTATTTCCCAGGCAACTAGACCAGGGCAGTATATTTTCTAAGAAGTGTTGAGACAGTTGTCAACCCTTTGAGTTTTCACCCGCCGAGTGCTGGGTTTGATTTAAAATCCCCATGAGTTTGACCTCTTTCTATAATGTTAACTTCTTGATTCCCCAGGAAGGCTATCCCAGGGCATCTTTTGTTGGAATAAGTGTTCATAATGTAAAGTTTCAATCCTCATCTTTCTCCAGGGAGGTAGGCTTGAATTCTCCATTGAGGTTTGTTTGTTTCAGCGTCAGTCTGCTTTATTTGAGGCTGGTCTTGCAATCTCCAGTAGGTGTGTTACTTTTGAAGAAAAACGGGTTTCTCTAATGAAGCCGGAAGGAGGATGTTCTATCTCGGTATCTGTTTAATTTGTCTACCTCCGAATTATATTCTCTTTAGTAAAGTTAAAGGTAGGAAATAGGTTTGGTTTCCGCAGTTGGCTTTTACCTTTCTTGGAATGATCTTTCTAGTTGAAGTTTAGCCAAGTGTTGTTAGTACCTGAGGCGGTTTTGTTTGTTTGTTCCTACTGTTTGTGTATCTGTTTTACCAGCATATGCACGACAACACTCACACATTCATACATATATCATGCATGGCTAAAATTGACAAATCATTGTTCATTGACATTGTGTTTTGACCTTCCTGCAGCGCTCTTTGCTTAGATGGATTTGGTTTTCCCTCTTGAGTTTATTTCTCAAAGGATGTATCTTCGTTGACTGTCTTGCTCCAGTTTGTTTCTGATTTGGATCTGTGGTTGCATGACAATATTAGTTACTTTGGATTTCTGAAAACTTTGAGTTTTGGTTTGTGCATTTATTTTGCACGAGAAGACTTTATCTCCTCGGCAGGAATATCGTGGCATTTCCCCGGGAAGTCATATTTCTATCCCTAGAAAGTCATTTCCTTTTGCAATTCTCCATGACAACAAGTAACAAGTCTCTTTATTTGAGACAGCTTATGCTTGATCTTTTCCAGGCAGATTTCCTTGGTCAAAGAAGAAGTTAAGACCCGTTCTAGATGAAACACCAGAATTTTAGGGAAAACTTGATATTTTCTCTTTCTACCTTCAGTGAACGTTGGTAGGATATCGGCAGTGAACGTCAGTGTTTATTATCTTTTGGCTATCTTCAGTGAATGTTGATAGTTCATCGTCAGTGAACGGCGGTGATATGATATTTTCTCTTTCTACCTTCAGTGAATGTTGGTAGGATATAGGAAGTGAACGTTGGTGTTTGTTATCTTTTTGCTATCTTCAGTGAACGTTGATAGTTCATCGTCAGTGAACAGGGGTGATATGATATTTTCTCTTTCTACCTTCAGTGAACGTTGGTAGGATATCGGCAGTGAACATCGGTGTTTATTATCTTTTTGCTACTTCAGTGAATGTTGATAGTTCATCATCAGTTAACGGTGATGATATGATATTTTCTCTTTCTACCTTTAGTGAATGTTGGTAGGATATCGGCAGTGAACGTCAGTGTTTATTATCTTTTTGCTATCTTCAGTGAATGTTGATATTTCATCGTTAGTGAACGGTGATGATATGATATTTTCTCTTTCTACCTTCAGTGAATGTTGGTAGGATATCGACAGTGAACTTCGGTGTTTATTATCTTTTTGCTATCTTCAGTGAATGTTGATAGTGTTAGAACAAAGTTTGAATCTACTACCCTAAGCTTAAGTTTTGATGATAACAAAATGAAAAGATATATTGATTATGTGATTCATGTAAGAACTATTTTCTACCTAAAATATTACCTTCTGTTTTGCAGAAACTCTGATAGGTATCAGCAAGAGTACACTTAATCAGCATCAGAATATTGGTTATCAACATCAGCATCAGAAGTTGCTATATCAGAATACCAGAATCAGAAGAACAACTCACGCGAATGCTGAAGCTTGATGAATAGAACTGCGCTCAACACTCTGATAAAGACAACAACAGTTCATCAGCACTTAAGCAGAGTCAGAATGAGCCAAAGCCAGAACACGCTTTAAGTAGCAACGGTACTGTGCATTCAAGGAGAATTATTACCAATGGCATCATTCCAGACAAGATCTGCTTAATAAGGAAAGTTTGTTATTGGCATTGAATCAAGATTATTGCTCCAACGTTCAACAATTTCAGTGCTATATAAACAAGACAATGAAGATTGAATTGGCTAATGCTCTACATCATTTTACACGCCTAAAAGCTATTCATTATCTTCTCATTCTCAGTTTTCTAAAAGCTCCAAGAATTCCTTACTCAATATTTTAGCAATCTAGTTTCCATAAGCTTAAGTTGTGTAATATCACAGTTGTGATAAACAGTTTTGTAGAAAACATTCACACACCTAGACTTCTATTCTTTGTAAGAAAGTGTTTCCTTGACAAACCGGTTTGTGGTTTGCATCAAGAAGGCTTTAGCAGTTGTTAAAGCAGATTGTAATATTCAGTTGAATATAGTGGATTAAGACCTCGTTGGAGAGAGGCGAAATCACCTTGACGGGTGGACTGGAGTAGTTTGAGATCAAACGAACCAGGATAAAAATATCGTGTTCATTGCATTGATTTTCAGTTTTACAATTCAACCCCCCTTCTTGTGTTTTTCACTTCTTCAATTGGCATCAGAGTGCCTGGTTCTGAGCTAAAACACTTAACCGTGTCAGTACAAGATCCAACGTCAGAAAAACACAATGGCAGGAACTTATTCTCACACCAGCAATGACAACCATGAGGACAGAGACAGATTCAGCGGCAAACCTCCAGTCTTTGATGGAGAAAATTTTGATTACTGGAAAGACAGAATTGAAAGCTTCTTTCTGGAACATGATGCTGATCTGTGGGACATGCTGACAGATGGATACACGCACCCTGTGAATGCAAGCAGTCAGAAGATTGATAAGAAAACAATGTCTGACCAACAAAAGCGTGACTTCAAGAATCACCACAAGGCCAGAACCATCCTTCTCAGCACCATCTCGTATGCTGAATATGAAAAGATCTCCAACAGAGACACAGCAAAGAACATGTTTGACTCACTCAGAATGACGCATGAGGGCAACGTTCAGGTCAAAGAAACTAAAGCTCTGGCGCTCATTCAGAAGTATGAGGCATTCAAAATGGAAGAAAGTGAATCCATTGAAACAATGTTCTCAAGATTCCAGATTCTGGTAGCTGGTCTCAAGGTTCTGGACAAAGGTTACTCTACTGCTGATCACGTCAAGAAAATCATCAAAAGCTTACCAAAGCAGTGGAGGCCAATGGTTACAGCTCTGAAGCTAGCAAAAGATCTCAATAAAATTTCTCTGGAGGAACTTATTAGCTCCCTCAGAAGTCATGAGATAGAGCTAGAAGCTGATGAACCCCAGAAGCAAGGTAAGCCTTTAGCATTAAAATCTAACAAAAAATCCGAGTCTAAATTTTGCAGGCAGTTGAAGAAACATCTGATGGATCCTCATCAGAAGAAGACGAACTCTCCCTCCTCTCCAGAAGAGTGAATCAACTGTGGAAGCAGAGGCAAAGGAAGTTCAGGAATCCCAGAAGATCTGATCAGAACGAGTCTTCTTCCAGATACAGAAGGACAGATTCTTCCTCTGGATACAGAAGATCTGAAGGCTCCTCAGGAAGCAGAAAGCCAAACACCAAGGACATCATCTGCTATGAGTGCAATGAGCAAGGACACTACAAGAGTGACTGCCCAAAGCTTCAGAGGGAAAAGCCCAAAAAGAAGTTTGGAAGAGAAAAGAAGAAAAGTCTCATGGCTACATGGGATGACTCTGACTCGTCTGAAGCTGACTCAGAATCAGATGATGAGAGAGCAAACATAGCTCTCATGGCCAACATTTCAGAAGATAGTGAAGCTTCTGAATCAGACTCAGAATCAGATACTGAAGAGGTATTTCCTGACTTTGCAGTTAATTTTACCAAGGCTGAACTTGCTGAAAGCCTTAATGAAATTCTGGAAAGGTATCAGCAGATCAGAGTTAAATTCAGAAACTTGAAAAGGAATCTTGAATCTGACTCTAATAAGACTGAGAGTCTTAAATTGGAGAATTCTGAGCTGAGAAATAAAATTTCAAAATTAGAAAATACTTTACAAAACTCTCAGAAGGAACCAATTTCTGAAACTCCCAGCAACGCTGATGAGATCATCAAGGAGTATGATCACAGTTTCCAAAAGTTCCTTGCTAAAAGCATAGATAGAAGCAAAATGGCTTCAATGATCTATGGAGTTAGCAGAAACGGCGGGAAGGGAATAGGATACCAAGGTAAGGTTCCTACACCAAAGAATGTCATGGATTTAAACATTAAACACACTCCTCTGAATTCACATTTTGTGTATGGTCACACACATGATATTAAATACACTAGCAGTAAGTACTCTGTGAAACCAAAATTCAACCAGAGTTTTGGTAAATCTAACAAATCAGGACCCAAGAAAATCTGGGTACCTAAGGATAAAATAATACATGTTGCAGATATCTTTAGCAGCAAATCAGAAACACCAGTCATGGTACCTGGACTCTGGATGCTCGTGACACATGACGGGAAGAAGGCATATGTTCCAAAGCCTGGAACTTAAGCCTGGAGGCCACGTTGGCTTTGGAGGCAATCAGAGGGGAAAGATCATTGGCTCTGGAACTGTAGGTAATGGAAATCTTCCCTCTATTAATAATGTTCTGCTAGTAGATGGATTAATGCATAATCTGTTATCCATAAGTCAATTAAGTGATAACGGTTATGATATAATCTTTAATCAAAAATCATGTAAAGTTGTTAGTCAGAAAGATGGGACTATCTTGTTTAATGGAAAGAGGAAAAACAACATTTACAAAATCAAACTTTCTGAACTGAAAAGTCAGAATGTAAAGTCCCTTATGTCTGTTAACAACGAGCAGTGGATCTGGCACAGAAGATTGGGGCATGTTAGTATGAGAAGAATATCTCAGATTAACAAACTCAATCTGGTCAGAGGACTTCCTAATTTGAAGTTCAATTCAGATGCTCTGTGTGAAGCATGTCAGAAAGGCAAGTTTGCAAAACCTTCTTTTAAATCTAAAAATGTTGTTTCTACCTCTAAGCCATTAGAACTTCTGCACATTGACTTATTTGGACCAGTTAAAACTGCTTCAGTCTGTGGCAAGAAGTATGGGTTAGTAATCGTAGATGACTATAGCAGATGGACATGGGTAAAGTTCTTAAGACACAAGGACGAGTCACACTCTATGTTTGTTACCTTCTGTAACCAAGTTCAGAATGAAAAGGATCTTAGAATCGTTAAAGTCAGAAGTGACCATGGTGGAGAGTTTGAAAACAAAAATTGAGTCATTCTTTAATGACAGAGGCATTCTACATGATTTCTCTTGTCCTAGAACTCCCCAACAAAATGGAGTTGTAGAACGAAAGAACAGAACATTGCAAGAAATGGCCAGAACCATGATCAATGAGACAAACGTTGCTAAGATCTTCTGGGTAGAGGCAATAAACACAGCGTGCTACATTCAGAATAGAATCTCAATAAGATCTATTCTGGAAAAGACTCCATATGAATTGTGGAAGAACAGAAAGCCCAACATTTCATATTTTCATCCATTTGGATGTACCTGTTTTATGTTAAATACAAAGAATTATTTGAACAAGTTTGACTCTAAAGCACAGAAGTGTATTATGTTAGGATACTCTGAACGCTCAAGAGGGTAGAGAGTATACAATACAGAAACACAGATTGTGGAAGAATCAATCAGTGTTCGTTTTGATGATAAGCTTGACTATGAAAAGTCAAAGCAGAATGAAGTTTTTGCAGGTATGGAAATTGAATTTACAGGTTCTGAAGACAAGTCATCAGAAGCTCTCAACACAGACACTCCTTCAACATCTGAAAGGAGCACTGCTAGCAATCCTACAACAGCTATTGATCAACCTCAGAAGAGATTACCCAGAAGCAGCTTGGATCACCCAGAAGAAACTATCTTAGGAAGAAAGGAAGACCCAATCAGAACAAGAGCAAGCTTCAGAAACTCTGAAGAAACCCTCATGGGACTTGTGTCTCTGATTGAACCTTCTTCTATTGATGAAGAAATTCTGGATAACGACTGGTTTCTGGCAATGCAAGAAGAGCTGAATCAATTCACCAGAAATGACGTATGGGATCTTGTTCCCAGACCAAAAGGATTCAACGTCATTGGAACAAGATGGGTGTTCAGAAACAAGCTAAATGAACAAGGTGAAGTCATAAGAAACAAAGCACGACTGGTTGCACAAGGTTATAGTCAGCAAGAGGGGATAGACTATACAGAAACCTTTGCTCCAGTCGCCGGGTTAGAATCTATCAGACTTTTAATTTCATTTGTTGTTAATAGAGGCATCACTCTGTATCCGATAAATGTCAAAAGTGCATTCTTAAATGGTTATATAGAAGAAGAGGTTTATGTGCACCAACCCCCTGGTTTTGAAAATACAAAACATCCAGAACATGTTTTTAAACTAAAGAAGTCACTATATGGTCTGAAACAAGCTCCCAGAGCTTGGTATGAAAGACTAAGTAACTTTCTGTTAGAAAATGAATTCACCAGAGGGAAGGTGGACACTACCTTATTCTGTAAGTCAGTTAAGAATGACATCTTAGTCTGTCAAATTTATGTTGATGATATTATTTTTGGTTCTACTAATCCTTCTCTTGGAAGAAAATTTGCTAAGTGTATGCAGGCAGAATTTGAGATGAGCCTCATGGGGGAACTGAAATTCTTTCTAGGAATTCAGATCAATCAAACCCCAAAGGGAACTTACATTCATCAGAGCAAATACATCAGAGATCTTCTGAAGAAATTTGACCTCTCAGAATGTAAGCCATCAAAGATTCCAATGCATCGCACGTGCATTCTGGAAAGAGAAGAGGTAAGCAAAAAGGTAGAACAGAAAGTCTATAGAGGTATGATTGGTTCTCTCCTTTATCTGACAGCTTCAAGACCTGATATATTATTCAGCGTATGTATTTGTGCTAGATTCCAATCAGATCCTAGAGAATCTCACTTAACAGCTGTTAAGCGAATTTTCAAGTATCTGAAAGGTACTACTAATCTGGGTTTGTTTTATAGAAAATCCAGTGATTACAGTTTAGTAGGCTACTGCGATGCTGACTTTGCTGGAGACAGAGTAGAGCGTAAAAGTACTTCTGGAAGCTGCCAGTTTCTGGGAGAAAATCTGATCTCTTGGTCCAGCAAAAGGCAATCCACAATTGCGCTATCAACAGCAGAAGCTGAGTACATAGAAGCAGTAGGATGTAGCACACAAATGCTCTAGATGAAAAGTCAGCTTGAAGACTTCCAGATTTTTGAGAGTAACATCCCTATACTCCGTGACAATACTTCTGTTATTTGCTTAAGTAAGAATCCCATTTTACATTCTAGAGCTAAGCATATAGAAATAAAACATCATTTCATTAGGGACTATATTCAGAAAGGAATTTTGAACTTAAAATTTATTGATACAGACCATCAATGGGCTGATATCTTCACTAAACCCCTTTCTGAAGATAGGTTCAATTTCATTCTGAAACATCTCAGCATGAAAATATGCCCAGAGTGAAAATGCTTTAATTCTATATATTTATCTTCAGAATTTATTTGTTTTACTGTGAACTTCTGATCAATCTCTTTTCAAAAAGAAAGAACATGCAGATTGTATCAGATGCTAGTCTTAAAGATCTGAGCGTTTCAGCTCAAGGATAGACGTGTTGATCACTAAATCAAACAAGTGTCATCCAATCATCAGCAAATCTCTGAAGCAGAACGCGTGCACGCTTCTGAGAAGGCAAAACGCTGATTGGGTGCATTGAGACACATGTCTGGTAACCGTTTCAAGTATCTTTCTCAAATCCCCCAAAATCAGCAAGCATTAAATGAAAGTAATCATGTTTTTAAAACGTAATCATGATTTTATTTCTCTTTCTTGAAACCGTTTACTCTTTCAAAATATTCTGAAATCTATTTAAGCACGTTAACTTCTCACATTAATCTTTTACAGTTTCTCATTATCTCTCAAATATCTTCTGCATTTTCTATGTGTTCATCTCTTTCAAACTTAAACCCTTTTTCTCAGTTTTCTCAGAAAAACCCTAAGTGTGAACATGGCAACCTCCAGCAGTGCTTCTGCAGGTTCTCAGAAGAAAGATTCCTCTGAACAGTACCAAGTTCCATTCAGAATACTCCTTACACCAGTGAAGAATCTAGAAGTGTTGTCTGAACTGATTATTGATTTTGGCAGTCTGAAAGAGAATGGTTTTGACTTGACAGAAGAAGTTAGGGCACAGAAATGGGAGAGATATTTCGACAGGTTGGTTGGACCAACATTCCCAATGTTAGTCAAGGAGTTCTGGATTCATGCATCCGCTTCAATGCATCAAGTCATCTCCTACATGGGAAAGAAGATTTTGATCACTGAGGATCACATAGCAAAACTGATTGGTTACAGTGGCGGTGGCGTCCGCTGTATAGATATGGCTGAAAGATGCTCTGACGTTGGTGTCATAGCAGAACAGATTTTCACCCATGGGGTGCCCAGCAGCAAAATCAGAGACCTAAAGGATCACCGCAGAGTTTGGGCGAAGATCATTCTGGGGTGTTTTAATCATAGGAAGCCAACAAGTTCCCCTGATTACATAAATATAGATCAGTAGTTTCTGATCTATTTTATCAATCAGAAGGTAAAAATCAACTTGGCTCATCTTCTGTTTAATCACCTCAGAACAAGCGTGAAGGAGACCAGGGAAGAAGAAAGAACAAAGAGGGATTGGATACCCTTTGGAAGGTTAATATCAGATATTCTGACTGAGAATAGGCTGATAGAACACCTGATAGAAGCTCAAGAGTTAAGCACCATTGAACTAACTGTTGGCAAGCCTCTGAACGCGAAGAATCTGAAGAAAATGAAATTAATAGAGAATATCAGAAAGGAACCCAGCGTTACTCCTACTGCTGACATCACCAGCAGAAGAGTCCCACTGAGTGACTTTCCATTATTTTCTGAGATAGAATATAAACCAGTGGTGGTTCTCAGATACTTGGACGCGTGCAAGGCTGATGGTACAGATCCCAAGCTGAATATCAAAGATCTGCACCAACCTCAACCAGAAGTTACACTGAAGAAGACGAAGAAAAGGAAGGCCCCTTCAGAAGGATCATCCCAGCAGACACCCAAGAAAAGAGGTAATTTATCTGCTGCTTCTGTTTTAAATTCTTCTGCTATT
Source organism: Vicia faba (assembly GCA_948472305.1). NCBI lineage: Eukaryota > Viridiplantae > Streptophyta > Magnoliopsida > Fabales > Fabaceae > Vicia > Vicia faba. Next base: position 188,184,049 of record OX451735.1, on the reverse strand, counting down.
CCAGCATCAATCCCCACTCTAGCTTCTCATGAAATCCCAATCCATATCCCAACTATAGATGAAACCGAACCAGAAGATGACCCTTCTGAGGCACTAACACTCAGAAGACCCCGCACCAAACATCCCAAACCAACAACTTCAACAACATCAGAACTTGACAAAGTTCTGTCTGACATTGATCAACATGCGTCTGATCACCTCCCCAATAATCCAAACACTGAACCAGATATTGTCCACTCTCCTCACCCAGAACATCCTCTCTCACCCATTCCAGAAGAACCACATATTCCTGAACAACCAGAAATTCCTCCTCCTTCTCCACAACCAGCAATTCCTTCTCCCTCTCCTCAACCAGAAATTCATCCACCATCACCTCAACCATTACCTCCTCAACCTGAGTTTCATCACTCTGAAACTCCATCTCCTCCATCTCCGGAACCTCATTCTCCTCAATCCTCTGAGCCACAACCTCTGGCAATACAGCTGCCATGTGGAACAACTGTAACCATGGCCCAACTGCCATCCTCGCCAGAAACCACCCCTCCAAACACTCCCAAAACTCCCCCAGTCCAATTATTATTTCTGATTCTCCCACTCCATCTCCCAAACAAACAGCTCCCAAACAAACCACAGAAGACCCCAACAGGACCTTCATAGATTTAACAATCCTTGACCGTCTTGCTGATCTGAAAAATAAAATAGCCATTCCAAAACCAAAACAGCCAGATGTTGGCTCTGGCATTATGACTTTTGAAACAGGTTTGCAGCAGTGGATTGCTTCTCTGAAGCAAGTCTGCCCTAGAATGATTGATCCTGCTGCCTCAGACCAGCTCTGGACACGACTCAGAATTTGGGTACGTGCTGAAGCTCTAAAATTGCAAGACATCAATTATGAGCAAGCACAGCAGAATTTCAGCAAGCTTCTGAACGAAGTAGGAAGTCAGCTGCTGAAAGAAGACGTGCTCCTTCTGGATAGTGAGCCATGGTCTGAGAAGCGTCCAGCTTCAAAAGTGCAGCCAGAAGAAGACCAGACAATTCAAGCTGAAGCCAGTCAAGCTGAAGATGTTGCAGAAAGCTCTCAGAAGCTCCCTGCTTCTGATGTTTCTCAAGCTGCCTTGGACAGGCAGACTCTGGAAGAACTGAAGCTGAATGATATTCGTCTACAGCAAAGGATGGATGAAAATGATCAGAAGATGAAGGAAAGGATGGATGTGCAGGATAGCAAGATAGATACAGTAGTCAGCATGGTACACAAACAGACTGAGACTGCTGATCAGATTAAGGCAATGCTGGAGACTCTGTTCACACGCCTTCCTCCCCAACCTTAGATTTTCATTCATGTTATTTTCATGTTTTCTTTGCATATCCTCTGTACTGTTTTGTCTGGCTCTGACTATTTTAATATGACAACTTTTTCTGATCTAATTGTTTTAGCACATCACTTACACTTTTTGATTGCTGACAAAAAGGGGGAGAACAAGAATGATATTTTTCAATAACGGATTACTGAGACAAAAAGTCTCAAACATTCTAACTCTGATATTTTTGAATGTTTTCTTTTTGCTTAAGTCTACAGGTACAAGAATGTTCTCTGATTCACTAAAGACCAAAGCTCTGATACTCTGATCCAAAGCAAAGCTCTAATATTCTGATCTGAAGCTCTGCTCTGATATTCTGATCTAAAGCTTCTGACAGTCAAAGCTCTGATATTCTGATGTTCAAAGAAAATCAATAAAGATCTGATCCTGAAGAACTCTTGGAATTAAAAAGGGAAGTTATAAATTCAGGGGGAGTATCTCCAATCTCAACTCTGATATCTCTTTATCCCTTATCTTTGATAACCTCTTACTCTGATACATCTTATCATTTAGTTATCTCTGATACTTTTTCACGTTATTTTCAATTAAAAATATCTAGTTTTTGTCATCATCAAAAAGGGGGAGATTGTTAGAACAAAGTTTGAATCTACTACCCTAAGTTTAAGTTTTGATGATAACAAAATGAAAAGATATATTAATTATGTGATTCATGTAAGAACTATTTGCTACCTAAAATATTACCTTCTGTTTTGCAGAAACTCTGATAGGTATCAGCAAGAGTACACTTAATCAGCATCAGAATATTGGTTATCAACATCAGCATCAGAAGTTGCTATATCAGAATACCAGAATCATAAGAACAACTCACGCGAATGCTGAAGCTTGATGAACAGAACTGCGCTCAACACTCTGATAAAGACAACAACAGTTCATCAGCACTTAAGCAGAGTCAGAATGAGCCAAAGCCAGAACACGCTTTAAGTAGCAACGGTACTGTGCATTCAAGGCGAATTATTACCAACGGCATCATTCCAGAAAAGATCTGCTTAATAAGGAAAGTTTGTTATTGGCATTGAATCAAGATTATTGCTCCAACGTTCAACAATTTCAGTGCTATATAAACAAGACAATGAAGATTGAATTGGCTAATGCTCTACATCAATTTACACGCCTAAAAGCTATTCATCATCTTCTCATTCTCAGTTTGCTAAAAGCTCCAAGAATTCCTTACTCAATATTTTAGCAATCTAGTTTCCATAAGCTTAAGTTGTGTAATATCACAGTTGTGATAAACAGTTTTGTAGAAAACATTCACACACCTAGACTTCTATTCTTTGTAAGAAAGTGTTTCCTTGACAAACCGGTTTGTGGTTTGCATCAAGAAGGCTTTAGCAGTTGTTAAAGCAGATTGTAATATTCAGTTGAATATAGTGGATTAAGACCTCATTGGAGAGAGGCGAAATCACCTTGACGGGTGGACTGGAGTAGTTTGAGATCAAACGAACCAGGATAAAAATATCGTGTTCATTGCATTGATTTTTAGTTTTACAATTCAACCCCCCTTCTTGTGTTTTTCACTTCTTCAGATAGTTCATCGTTAATGAACGATGATGATATGATATTTTCTCTTTCTACCTTCAATGAACGTTGGTAGGATATCGGCAGTGAACGTCGGTGTTTGTTATCTTTTTGCTATCTTTAGTGAACGTTGATAGTTCATCGTCAGTGAACGGCGGTGATATGATATTTTCTCTTTCTACCTTCAGTGAACGTTGGTAGGATATCGACAGTGAACGTCGGTGTTTATTATCTTTTTTCTATCTTCAGTGAACGTTGATAGTTCATCATCAGTGAACAGTGGTGATATGATATTTTCTCTTTCTACCTTCAGTGAACATTGGTAGGTTATCGGCAGTGAACATCGGTGTTTGTTATATTTTTTCTATCTTCAGTGAACGTTGATAGTTCATCATCAGTGAACGGCAGTGATATGATATTTTCTCTTTCTACCTTCAGTGAACGTTGGTAGGATATCGGCAGTGAACGTCGGTGTTTGTTATATTTTTGCTATCTTCAGTGAATGTTGATAGTTCATCGTCAGTGAACGGCGGTGATATGATATTTTCTTTTTCTACCTTCAATGAACGTTGGTAGGATATCGGAAGTGAACGTCGGTGTTTGTTATCTTTTTGCTATCTTCAGTGAACATTGATAGTTCATCGTCAGTGAACAGTGATGATATGATATTTTCTCTTTCTATGTTCAGTGAACGTTGATAGTTCATCGTTAGTGAACGAAGGTGCTATGATATATTCTCTTTCTACCTTCAGTGAATGTTGGTAGGCCATCGGCAGTGAACGTCAATGCTTGTTATCTTCCTCTCTAATTCAATTATTTTGGGTCCACCAGTGATTTATTTTCCTGGTGGGGTTGCTCCTTTGTTTCTTCATTTTTTGTGGCATCCACAGTGGTGACTTGCGTCTCTTTAGATATGTCCATCTGCATTCATAATCATAAGCATTGCACGAAATCTTAGGGACAAAAATAGGGCTTGTTTTATATTTAAGTATCTTCAATCGCGTCGACACGAAGATTTTTAACCTTCGTATCTCTGGATAGAAGACACTTAAATAAGGGCAGTTGTTGTACCCCAATTTTTGCCCCTAATATTCCTCTATCATATCATATCAACTCGATCATAACAAGATCACATTAAGGTTGGTTCTGTTAGAACATAGTTTGATTCTACAACCCTCAATTAGATTTTTGATTATAACAAAATACAAGAATAAATAAATTGTAAGATTTATATATAAGACATATATGCTACTTAAAATTATGGTTTGTGTTTACAGAAGTTCTGATGGAATCAGCATCAGAAGATCATATCAGCATCAGAAGATCAATAACATGTGCTACACGCTGAAGCTACCAGATCATACGCTGAAGCTTGATGACCAGAATCTGCGCATCAACATATACACTCTGACTCTGATCAAAGAATTTTACCAAAGTCATCAACACTCAGAAGCGTCAGCATAAAGCAAAGAACACTCTGATTACCATAAGCAGAGAACAATCTGAAGCGTTACTAAGCATTCAAGACAGATTAATTACCAACGGCTTTATTCAAGACAAGATCTTCTAAAAAAGGAAAGAACGTTATTATCATTGAAAGTGCGTTATTATCATTCAAAGTGCTTTTATGGATAACAACGTATCTTTGCCTTGGCTATATATACAAGTCCGTGTGAGAAAAGATGCACGCATATACACGCCTACAAAAACGCACGCACTCATAAATTTTGCTAAGCCTTCAAACCACGCCCACGCAAAAGCATTAGCAATTCAGTTTTCATTCCAAGCTTAAATTTGTGTATTATCACAGTTGTGATATATAGTTTTGTTAGAAAACATTAACACATCATTGTTCAATTATCTGTAAAGAAATTCCCTTGAGATAAACCGGTTTGTGGTTATACTCAAGAAGGCTTTAACAGTTGTTAAAGTGGTTGTTGTATCCCTTTGAATATAGTGTATTAAGACCTCGTTGGAGAGAGGCGAAATCACCTTGACGGGTGGACTGGAGTAGTTTGAGATCAAACGAACCAGGATAAAAATACAGTGTTGTCTAAGCTTTCGTTTTAAGATTTACAATTCAACCCCCTTCTTGTGTTTTTCACATCTTCAATTGGCATCAGAGCGCCTGGTTCTTAGCTTATAACACTTAACTGTGTCAGTACAAGATCCAGCGTCAGAAAAACACAATGGCAGGACCACATCAAAACATCAGCAATGACAACAATGAAGAAAGAGACAGATTCAGTGGAAAACCTCCAGTCTTTGATGGAGAGAACTTTGACTACTGGAAAGACAGAATTGAAAGTTTCTTTCTGGCCCATGATGTTGATATGTGGGACATGGTGACTGATGGATACACGCATCCAGTGGATGGAAGTGGTCAGAAGATTGACAGGAAAGCAATGTTTGATCAGCAAAAGCGTGAGTTCAGAAATCATCACAAGGCCAGAACAATTCTTCTCAGCACCATATCTTATTCAGAATATGAAAAGATATCAAACAGAGACACTGCAAAGAATATGTTTGACTCTCTGAGAATGACGCATGAAGGCAACATTCAAGTCAAAGAAACCAAAGCCCTTGCACTCATTCAGAAGTATGAGGCATTCAAGATGGAAGAGAGTGAATCAATAGAAACTATGTTCTCAAGATTTCAAATTCAGGTTGTTGGTCTCAAAGTTCTTGACAAAGGGTATTCTACTGCTGATCACGTTAAGAAGATCATCAGAAGCTTGCCAAAACAATGGAGGCCAATGGTCACAGCGCTTAAGCTAGCCAAGGATCTCAACAAAATCTCTCTGGAGGAACTTGTCAGCTCCCTCAGAAGTCACGAGATAGAGCTAGAAGCAGATGAACCTCAAAAGCAAGGTAAGCCATTAGCTTTAAAATCTAACAGAAAATCTGACTCCAAGGTTTTGCAGGCTGTAGAAGAAACCTCTGATGGGTCTTCATCAGAAGAAGATGAACTATATCTCCTCTCCAGAAGGGTGAACCGATTATGGAAGTAGAGGAAAAGGAAGTTCAGTAATCCTAGAAGATCAGAGAATCAGAATGAATCTTTCTCCAGATACAGAAGGTCAGAATCCTCCTCTGGACACAGAAGATCTGAAGGTTCTTCAGGAAACAGAAAGCCAAACAACAAAGACATCATCTGCTATAAATGTAACGAGCAAGGGCACTACAAAAGTGATTGCCCAAAACTTCAGAAGGAAAAGCCCAAAAAGAAGTTTGGCAAGGAAAAGAAGAAAAGTCTCATGGCTACATGGGATGATTTTGACACATCTGAAGCTGAATCAGAATCAGATGATGAAAGAGAAAACATAGCTCACATGGCAAACATAACAGAAGACAGTGAAGCTTCTGAGTCAGACTCTGAATCAGATACAGAAGAGGTATTCCCTGACTTTGCTATAAACTTTACTAAGGCTGAACTAGCTGAAAGCCTTAATGGAATTCTGGAAAGATATCAGCAGATCAGAGTCAAATTCAGAAACCTGAAAAGGAATCTTGCTTCTGACTCTAATAAGACTGAGAGTCTCAAATTGGAGAATTCTGAGTTAAAAGATAAAATTTCAAAATTAGAAAATCTATTGCAAAACTCTCAGAAGGAAACAATCCCTGAAACTCCCAGCAGTGCTGATGAGATCATCAAGGAGTATGATCACAACTTTCAGAAATTTCTAGCCAAAAACATAGATAGAAGCAAAATGGCTTCAATTATCTATGGAGTTAGCAAAAACGACAGAAAAGGAATAGGATACCAAGGTAAGGTACCTACACCAAAAAATGCCATGGATTTAGTTATAAAATGTACTCCACTTGATTCACACTTTATATATGGGCACACACATGACATCAAATATACAAGTAGTAATCATTTTGTCATACCAAAATTCAACCAGAGTTTTGGTAAAACTAACAAATCAGGACCCAAGAAAATATGGGTACCTAAGGATAAAATAATACATGTGGCAGATATCTTTAGCAGCAAAGCAGAAACACCAATCATGGTACCTGGACTCTGGCTGCTCACGACACATGACGGGAAGAAGGCATATGTTCCAAAGCCTAGAACTTAAGCCTGGAGGCCACGTAGGTTTTGGAGGCAATCAGAGAGGAAAGATCATTGGCTCTGGAACTGTAGGTAATGGAAATATTCCCTCTATAAGTAATGTTTTATTAGTAGATGGATTAATGCATAACCTGTTATCCATAAGTTAATTAAGTGATAACGGTTATGATATAATCTTCAATCAAAATTCATGCAAAGCTGTTAGTCAGAAAGATGGGACTATCCTATTTAATGGAAAGAGGAAAAACAACATTTATAAAATCAAACTTTCTGAACTGAAAAGTCAGAATCTAAAGTGTCTTCTGTCTGTTAACAACGAGCAATGGACCTGGCACAGAAGATTGGGACATGTTAGTATGAGAAGAATATCTCAGGTTAACAAACTCAATCTGGTCAGAGGACTTCCTAACCTGAAGTTCAATTCAGATGCTCTGTGTGAAGCATGTCAGAAAGGCAAGTTTGCAAAACCAGCTTTTAAATCTAAAAATGTTGTTTCCACCTCCAAGCCATTAGAACTTATGCACATTGACTTATGTGGACCAGTTAATACTGTTTCAGTCAGTGGCAAGAAGTATGGGTTAGTAATTGTAGATGACTATAACAGATGGACATGGGTAAAGTTCTTAAGACACAAGGACGAGTCACACTCTGTGTTTGTCACCTTCTGCAACCAAGTTTAGAATGAAAATGATCTTAGAATCATCAAAGTCAGAAGTGATCATGGTGGAGAATTTGAAAACAAATATTTTGAGTCATTCTTTAATGACAAAGGCATTCTGCATGATTTCTCTTGTCCTAGAACTCCCCAGCAAAATGGAGTTGTAGAATGAAAGAACAGAACATTGCAAGAAATGGCCAGAACCATGATCAACGAGACTAACGTTGCTAAGATCTTCTGGGTAGAGGCAATAAACACAGCGTGTTACATTCAGAATAGAATCTCCATAAGACCTATTCTGGAAAAGACTCCATATGAATTGTGGAAGAACAGAAAGCCCGACATTTCCTATTTTCATCCATTTGGATGTACATGCTTTATTTTGAATACAAAAAATTATTTGAACAAGTTTGACTCTAAAGCACAAAAGTGTATTATGTTAGGATACTCTGAACACTCAAGAGGGTACAGAGTATACAATACAGAAACACAGATTGTGGAAGAATCAATCAGTGTTCGTTTTGATGATAAGCTTGACTCTCAAAAGTCAAAGCAGAATGAAGTATTTGCAGGTATGGAAGTTGAATTCACAGGTACTGAAGACAAGTCATCAAAAACTCTTAACAGAGACACTCCCTCAACATCAAAAAGAGTAACTGCAAGCAATCCAACACCTTATATTGATCAACTCCAGAAAAGACCATCCAGAAGCAGCATGGATCACCCAGAAGAAACAATCTTAGGAAGAAAGGAAGATCCAATCAGAACAAGAGCTAGCTTCAGAAACTCTGAAGAATCCCTCATGGGACTTGTTTCTCTAATTGAACCAACAACAATTGATGAAGCACTTCTGGACAATGACTGGATTCTAGCAATGCAAGAGGAGCTAAATCAATTCACAAGAAATGACGTATGAGATCTAGTTCCTAAACCAAAAGGATTCAACGTTATTGGAACAAAATGGGTGTTCAGAAACAAACTGAATGAACAAGGTGAAGTCATAAGAAACAAAGCACGATTGGTAGCACAAGGTTATAGTCAGCAAGAAGGGATAGACTATACAAAAACCTTTGCTCCAGTCACCAGGTTAGAATCTATCAGACTCTTAATCTCATTTGTTGTTAATAAAGGCATCACTCTGTATCAGATGGATGTTAAGAGTGCATCCTTAAATGGCTATATAGAAGAAGAGGTATATGTGCACCAACCCCCTGGTTTTGAAAGTTCCAAAAATCCAGAATATGTTTTCAAACTAAAGAAGTCACTGTATGGTCTGAAACAAGCTCCCAGAGCTTGGTATGAAAGACTGAGTAACTTCCTGTTAGAAAAGGAATTCACCAGAGGGAAAGTGGACACAACCTTATTCTGTAAGACAGTTAAGAATGACATTTTAGTATGTCAGATTTATGTTGATGATATCATATTTGGATATACTGAACCTTCTCTAGGAAGAAAGTTTGCTAAGTGTATGCAGGCAGAATTTGAGATGAGCCTAATGGGGGAACTGAAATTCTTTCTGGGCATTCAGATCAATCAAACCCCAAAAGGAAATTACATTCATCAGAGAAAATATATCAAAGAACTTCTGAAGAAATTTGATCTCTCAGAATGTAAGCCATCAAAGATTCCAATGCATCCCACGTGCATTCTGGAAAGAGAAGAGGTAAGTAAAAAGGTAGAACAGAAGGTCTACAGAGGTATGATTGGTTCTCTTCTCTATCTGACGGCTTCAAGGCCTGATATTTTATTCAGTGTTTGCATTTGTGCTAGATTCCAATCAGATCCTAGAGAATCTCACTTAATAGCAGTTAAGCGAATTTTCAAGTATCTGAAAGGTACTACTAATCTGGGTTTATTTTATAGAAAATCAAGTGATTACAGCTTAGTAGGATATTGTGATGCTGATTTTGCTGGAGACAGAGTAGAACGTAAAAGCACTTCTGGAAGTTGCCAGTTTCTGGGAGAAAATCTGATCTCATGGTCCAGCAAAAGACAATCCACAATTGCTCTATCAACAGCAGAAGCTGAATACATAGCAGCAGCTGGATGCAGCACACAAATGCTCTGGATTAAAAGTCAACTTGAGGACTTCCAGATATTTGAGAGTAACATTCCTATCTTCTGTGATAATACTTCTGCTATTTGTCTCAGTAAAAATCCAATTTTACATTCTAGGGCTAAGCATATAGAAATAAAACATCATTTTATTAGGGACTATATTCATAAAGGGATTTTAAATTTAAAATTTATTAACACAGACCATCAATGGGCTGATATTTTTACAAAACCTCTTTCTGAAGATAGGTTCAACTTCATTCTGAAACATCTCAGCATGAAGCTCTGCCCTGAATAAAATTGTTTTGATTCTATATATTAACTTTCAGAACTTTGTTTATTTTTTGTGAACTACTGATCAATCTCTCTTCAGATCTTTAGAAGTACAAATTGTATCAGAAACTATCCATGAAGATCTGAGCGCTTCATTTCAAGGATAGAAATGTGTTGTTCACTCAAGCAAACAAATGTCATCCAATCATCAGCTATTTTCTGAGGCTGAACACGCGTTCACATTTCTGAAAAGGCAAAAGCGCTGATTGGATGCATTGAGACACATGTCATGGGTAACCGTTCCAAATATCTTTCTGAATCCCCTAAAATCAGCTATCATTAAATGCTAATAATCATTATTAATTTCTCTCTCTTAACGTTTATGTTTTCAAAAGCTTTTTAGAAATCTATTTAAACACACTTCACACTATTTACACTATTTACCTTCACTTTCATTTTCTCTCAATCTTACTGATTTCAGTTTTCATATTTTCTCAAAAACCCTTTCATTTTCTTCACAAAAACCTTCGTGTGAACATGGCTTCCTTCAGCATTCCTACTTCAAGTGCTCAGAAATCAGACTCCACTGAACAATACGAAGAACCCTTCAGAACGCTTCTCACTCTAATCAAGAATCTTGAAGTTTTGTCAGAACTGATCGTGGATTTCAACAGTCTTCAGGAGAATGGGTTTGATCTATCTGAAGAGGTTAAAGCTCAAGGCTGGAAAAAGTATTTTGACAGATTGGTGGGTCCAACATTCCCTATTCTGGTAAAGGAATCTTGGATTCACGCTTCTTCTTCAAATCATCAAGTTACGTCTTACATCATGGGGAAGAAGATTGTTATCACTGAGGACCTGATTGCAAGACTCATAGGGTACATTGGTGGTGGTGTTCGTTGCATTGACATGGCAGAAAGGTGTGCTGATGCTGCCCTAATTGCAAGGGAAATCTTCACTCTGAGGCTTCCCTCCAGCAAGATAAGGGATTTAAAGGACAAACACAGAATTTGGGCCAAGATCATTATGGGCTGCTTCAACCACAGGAAGCCTACCAGCTCTCCTGATTACATTAATATTGATCACCAGTTTCTGATCTATTTCATCTCTCAGAAGGTCAAGATAAATCTGGCTCATCTGCTGTTCAACCATCTCAGAATAAGTGTTAAGGAAACAAGAGAAGAGGAACGAACAAAAAGGGATTGGATACCCTTAGGAAGACTGATATCAAATATTCTTACAGAGAATAAGCTGATTGATCATCTGACTGAGGCTCAGGAAATCAGCCCTCTGGAAGCTACTGTTGGCAAGCAGCTGAATGCTAAGAATCTGAAGAAGATGAAGTTGATTGAGAACATTAAGAAGGAACCCAGCGTCACTCCTTTTGCTGCAATCTCCAGCAGAAGAGTCCCTCTGGACAACTTCCCACTGTTCTCAGAGATTGATTCTAAACCAGATATAATTCTGAGATATCTGGATGCTTGCAAGGTTGATGGTACAACACCAAATCTGAATATTCAAGATCTTCAGCAGAAGGCTCCATAGGTTGTTCTGAAGAAGACAAAGAAAAGAAAAGTTGTAGCAGAAGGATCATCTCAGCAGACTCCTAAGAAGAGAGGTAATCCTTCTTCTGTAACTGTTTTAGATTCAATTTCTATATCAACATCTATCCCAATACCCACTCCATCTGAAAACCCAACACCTCAAACCTTCAATGATTTTGACTTTGATTTTGACCCCTCTGAATCCTTAACCCTCAGAAGATCTCGCTCCCAACCACAAAATCCAAATACTGAAGCCATACCAGAACAAGAACTTGCAAAAGTTCTTTCTGATATAGACCAAAACACTTCTGCTCCCTAACCAGAAATTCCACTCTCTCCAGAACCAGAAATCCCACTACCTTCATCTCCTCAACCAGAAATTAATCCACCCTCTCCTCAACCTGAACAATCTCAACAACCTGAGATTCAAACCTCTGAGGCTCAACCCTCTGAATCCCCTGAACCAATACCTCTGGCCATTCGTTTTCCCCTTGGCACCATTGTGAATATTCCTCAACTTCCCTCTTCACCAGAATTAACTCCACCAAATTCCCCATCAAGTCCAATCATAATTCCTGACTCTCCCACTCCCTCACCTAGGAACAATTCAGATGACCATAGCAAGACTGTCATTGATTTAACACTCCTTGAACGTCTTGCTGCAATAACCAACAAAACTGCTATCCCAAAACCAAAACATCCAGATGTTGGTTCCAGCATATTGAACTTTGAAACAGAAGTACAGAAGTGGATCACTTCTCTGAAACAAGCAAGTCTGGAACTGGTTGATCCTGCTGCATCAGACTACCTCTGGACAAAGTTCAGAAGATGGGTATGCTCTGAAACCTTTAAGTTGCAAGAACAGATCTACGGACAAGCTCAACAGAACTTCAGCAATCTGCTGAAAGAAATTGAAGGTCCAGTTCTGAGAAAGCTGCTTAAGGAAGAAGTTCTCCCGCTGGACAATGCGCCTTGGTCTGAACATCGTCAACCAGAGTCAGAAGAACAGATGATTCTAGCTGAAGACATGGGTCAAGAAGAAGATATTGCAGAAAGCTCTAAGAAGCATCCTGTTTCTGAAGATCCTCAAGCTTCCTCCCTTCACAGGCAGACCCTAGAGGACTTGAAAAGATCTGATATGCTGATGAATGAAAGAATGGATAAGCAGGACATCAAATTGATGCAATAGCGAACATGTTAACTCAGCAACAGGAAACCAGCACCCAAATCAAGAGCATGTTAGAAGCTCTGTTCACACGTCTTCCACCTCCCTCTTAGAATTTCCTTGTTTACTTTTAACATGTTTGTCTGTAATATTTTTACATTGTTCTGAACTTATCATTGCTTCTGTTTTTAATATAAACGCATTTTAGCTCTGATCATCTTAGCTCTGATTATTTGTGCTTTTTGATAACTGACAAAAAGGGGGAGAAAGAATGATATTTTTCAATAACGGATTACTGAGACATAAGTCTCAAACATTCTGATCTATTTAAATTTCTCTCTTCTGAAAAGCTTACAGGTACAAAACTCTGATGAATCTGATGAACTCTGATACAGTAAAGTTATGATGCTCAAAGTCTCATGGAATTAAAGGGAAGTAATCAACTCAGGGGGAGTTTTCTCTTCTTAGCTCTGATACCTTTTATTCTTTATTTTTAATCTCTGATCCTTTTTATTCTTTATTTTTAATTAAAAAAATCTGGTTTTTGTCATCATCAAAAAGGGGGAGATTGTTAGAACATAGTTTGATTCTACAACCCTCAATTAGAGTTTTGATGATAACAAAATACAAGAATAAATAAATTGTAAGATTTATATATAAGACATATATGCTACTTAAAATTATGGTTTGTGTTTACAGAAGTTCTGATGGAATCAGCATCAGAAGATCATATCAGCATCAGAAGATCAATAACATGTGCTACACGCTGAAGCTACCAGATCATACGCTGAAGCTTGATGACCAGAATCTGCGCATCGACATATACACTCTGACTCTGATCAAAGAATTTTACCAAAGTCATCAGCACTCAGAAGCGTCAACATAAGGCAAAGAACACTTTGATTACCATAAGCAGAGAACAATCTGAAGCGTTACTAAGCATTCAAGACAGATTAATTACCAACGGCTTTATTCAAGACAAGATCTTCTCAAAAAGGAAAGAACGTTATTATCATTGAAAGTTCTTTATGGACAACAACGTATCTTTGCCTTGGCTATATATACAAGTCTGTGTGAGAAAAGATGCACACATATACACGCCTACGAAAACGCACGCACTCATACATTTTGCTAAGCCTTCAAACCACACCTACGCAAAAGCATTAGCAATTCAGTTTTTATTCCAAGCTTAAATTTGTGTATTATCACAGTTGTGATATATAGTTTTGTTAGAAAACATTAACACATCATTGTTCAATTATCTGTAAAGAAATTCCCTTGAGATAAACCGGTATGTGGTTATACTCAAGAAGACTTTAACAGTTGTTAAAGTGGTTGTTGTATCCCTTTGAATATAGTGGATTAAGACCTCGTTGGAGAGAGGCGAAATCACCTTGACGGGTGGACTGGAGTAGTTTGAGATCAAACGAACCAGGATAAAAATACAGTGTTGTCTAAGCTTTTGTTTTAAGATTTATAATTCAACCCCCCTTCTTGTGTTTTCCACATCTTCAGGTTCTTCCTCTTTTTCTATCCCCTATCTTTAAGTTTGCTCTTGAGGAATCTTCAATCACCTTAGTTGTGTATTTTGTATATGTGTTGTTGACTAAATTCTAATCAAAATACAAAAAAATATTTGTCTTTGTCTTTGTATATTTTTATTTTGTAGGTACCAAGTCGAAGCATCTGACAAATAAGGATTTAAGGTATTATTTTTCTAAAATCTCTATTTGCAAAGGAAAAATTAACAAAAATTCATTTTTTTCACTGATGCAATCAATTGCTCTTAGAGTGCAATCGATTGCACATAGTGCATTTTACGCCATTTTTGAAAAAATACACTGTGCAAATCGATTTGCACTATAGTGCAATCGATTTCACAATATGAAAATTTGAAAAAATCAGCAATTTTAAACTTGTCAAATTTTGGCTCCAATTTTTCTTCATTTTTGAAAGATGTATCATTAATTCAAATTTTAGTGCCAATCTTTCATTTTTAAGAAAAATTATCATTAATTCAAATTTTGGCTCTAATATTTGGAAGAATTATCATTAATTCAAATTTTGGCTCTAATTTTTGAAAGAATTATCATTAATTCAAATTTTGGCTCCAAGAATCAATTACCAAATTACCACTAATCCCAATCCTAAAACTCTATAAATAGAGCCCTCATTTCATTCAAATTTCAAGCTTTTGATAGCCAAATCCACCTTACTAAAAAATCTCTCAATTCTCTCCATCTACCAAATTCACTCAAAGCTCTATTTTCAAAAAGGTAGTAAGCTTTGCATTGAAGCTTACTAATTTTTGAGCTAAACCTTCATCCAAACACTTTTTCTTTATCATTTCTCTACATCCAAGCTTGAGCAATTGATTCTTGTGGTTAAATTGAAGCAAATTCTTGAAGTTGTTTTGATAATTCTCTAGATCTTCCTTTGGTAAGTTGGATAATTCATCTTTCACAATGTGATCTCTTGTTGATCTTTGGGTTTGATTCTTTGAGCATTATTTTGTGATTCCAATGGTGTTATTTTCTCATAATTTAATGGAATTTTCGTGCTTAATTAGATTCATGACCATAAGGTATTTGATGGAAAGTTTGAACAAGAATTTGGCCTTTTAAAATGTTGTTTTGCTGTCTGTAACAACGTGCAATCGATTGCAGTAACAGTGCAATCAATTGCACAGAAGCAATTTCATGCAGATTTTTGAAAATTGTACTGTGTAAATCGATTTACACAGTAGTGCAATCGATTTACACAGGGACATAATGCATTTTTTGCCTTGTTTTGGGGCTGTTTTGATCCATACATGTTTTTCTACTCACTCCTTTTGATTGTTGGTTTGGATTGCAATTTTAAATGTCCAATTTATCTTTAAACTCAATGGACTTTATGATGTAGATGAAGTTGGATAAATGTTCATAAATTCAAATCTACCTAAGAGTGAATTATTTAATTCATTTTTGGTGCTTTGGATTAATGATATGTCTAGTGCTTTAATCCATCTAGAGGAGTGGTTGAATTTAAAGATGAAAGAATTTTGAGGTGGTAATCCAAATTGGCATATCATTCCCCTCACTCTTCATCTTATCCCTTTCTTTTTTTAATTGTGCTACATGTTAAGGGATGGTAATCTCTATATCATTTATCCAAACATGAAGTACATAGATTGCTATTGACCGGCCTCAAAATAGGTGCGACTTCTACATAAGTCCACTTACGATTGCTTAACATAGCGCTAAATTTTGTCCCGATTCGAATAAATGATCATTTGTGGCCTAAACCTATGTTTCCAAGCCCAAGTATGTTAATTTGATCTCTTTGATCCAATAAGCTTGAGATTCATTGTGTGGAGGCTTTGGTTCTACCAATCCTCTAATAGATCTACAACACCTTTGGTCAATGCAGATCACTTAAACATCGTTGGTCATTAAATGGAACTTGTGAGAATTACAAATGGATGATATACTTGACAAAAAGAAAATGCAACTTGTTGTGTGGAGGCTTTGGTTCTACCAATCCTCTAATGAGTTCCAAATGCATGTTTCAAGATGGTCATCCAACTAACCTCTAATTTTTAACAATTGACTTTATTTTATGCTTTTATTTTATGCTCTTTACTTTATGTACCATTTACTTTTAGAATTTTATATTTCATGCTATTTTCATCTTTGCTCACTTGAGCATTTACTTTTATGTCATTTTTATTTTGCTCACTTGAGCTTTTCTTTTTCTTTTGAAGACACCTAATAATCAACATGAACCATAAAAAAAACTTTAATGATACTTGGACTATTTGATTACTATCCTTGGCATTATGGAGTATTGGACTTCTTGGACTTAGGATTAGAGACCTTGGCCTATGTTGAAGACCTTGTGACCTTAATTCATATTTTTTCTGGAGTTATTGAGGTTTACCTCAAGACATTGGGTTGTTTGTTTGTTTTGTGTGCAGGTTATTGTGATTACGTACTTTGTTTGTAATCTGGAATTCACTCGTATACCGTCGTTACTCTGTCCAATTTTTGCGAAGACTTAATACACTTGAAGTTTGGGTCTCTCAAGAGGTCTAGTATCTTTGCTTGCTTGTTTTCAATCCGAAGAATGGGAATTCTATATTGACTCATAATGTCAAGTATTGGCTTCTTGTTGGTTAGATGGTTCTTATCCCTAGCTTTTACCTTATGCTTTAGGATAGTCTCTTCATCTCCTCCCATCTTCTTTAATTTCAAAAATCTTCTCCCTCCTTTTGAAAACTCTTCTTGTTTTGAAACTTGAACCATTTTCATAATAAACTTGGACTTAGGTCCATGCATTTTCAAAACATTTCATCAATAAACTTCAATCAACTTAATAATACCTTGACATTTTTTTGTGAGAAGACTAAAAGTCAATCAATCTCATTTCAAACCATTTTTGCCACTTTGACTTTTTACTTTAAAAAAAAAACTTTTCTCAAAATATTAGACTCTTGTCAATCCTTGTAGTGATTCAAACAACTATACTTCTACAATATGTAATAAAGAGATATATTTTCCACTTGGGTGTTGAGTGAGACATTGTTGATTTTAAAATCCAAACCATATCCTCCACTTTGAGATGATGCAAATTCTCTTATCTCATGATTGTGGGTAGTAAGTATGTTTTCCACACGGACAATGAAGATGATGTCTTATCTCTTAAAATCAACCAACACACTTGTGTTTCAAATTTTTAAAAGAGGAACTACGTGTACTCTGATCCCCTATTGCACGAAAGGTGTTACGTAGGCACTAAAGGTTCACAACCGCGGCGGGTGCAAAAATCATAAAAAATATTTCTTTTCTCACCTCCACCATCTATTTTACATGTAACATTTTATAGCCAAAATATACAGATTTTACAAAGAGGTTCCTGCGGAGTACCGTAGATGTTTAGGGTGCTAATACCTTCCCTTTGCCTAACCAACCCCCTTACCTTAAATCTTTCGCCCCTCTTTTTGGGTTATTCGATCTTTTCCCATTCCTTTGGAAACAATAAACCGCGGTGGCGATTTTGATTTTGATTTGTATAAAGTCTAGTCAATCCAATGGCTTAGTCTTGAACATTTCTACCTCTACAATAGGTATACTACATAAGTCAATGCCTCCGTCCAAAAACTCTTGGGTAAATTACTGCAATGCAACATACTTCTCACATTATCCATGATTGTTCTGTTCTTACTTTCCGCCACTCCATTTTGTTAAGGAGTGTATCTTGCAGTCATTTGATGTTTAACCCCCTGCTTTCTTAAGAAATCATCACAGATAATATACTATGTTCCCCTATCAGTTCTTAAGGTTTCCAGAGTATATCCACTTCGTCTTTCAACATACTCCATAAATCTTTTGAGTGTATCACAAGCATCCGATTTATTTTTCAAAACATAAACTCATGTCTTCCTACCAAAGTCATCAATAAAAGTAATAAAATATTTATTACCTCCATTGGATGGAATTTCTACATAGCATAAATCAGAGTGCACAAGCTCAAGTGGTTTTGTAGCTCTCAATGCATTCCCTTTAGGAAAAGGATCTCGATGCTTCTTTCCTACTACACAAGCTTCACATAGTTGATCAGGAGGCTGTATAACAGGCAAGCCAGTAACCCATTTCTTATTTGCAAGTAACTTTATGCTTTCAAAGTTGAAGTGTCCAAGACGCATGTGCCAAAGCCAATTATCATCAATTGCTACAGCTTTACAACACATATTAGCATCATATTTGATGTTCATTGGAAATAGATGATTCCTTGACATGTTTGTCTTTGCTATGAGACTTGTCTCGGCATCATTGATAGTTTAACCTTTCTTATTAAAGTTTAAGTCATAGCCTTTCTCAGTAAGTTATCCCACACTTAAGAGATTTTGACATATATTAGGTACATAGAATACATCAGAAATATAATTCAAAGATCCATCCTTTAACCTGATGGCAATCTTTCCTTTTCCCAAAACTTGAAGTTTTGAGTTATCACCGAGCTTCACTGTGCTACGAAAATTTTCATCTAAATTGGAAAATAGTTTTCTATTCCCACTTAGATGGTTACTACAACCAGTATCTAGTAATCATTGGTCATCATGTTTATCATCTACAACATGACATGTTGTAAGTACCATCTTCATATCATCTTCAGTTTCTACAACTCGAGCATGGCTATCTCTAATATTTAATGATTTAGCACGACATTCTCGACCATAGTGACCATACTTTTTACAATTATAGCATTGAATATGAGATTTACATTCTGATTGAAAATGTCCGTACTTTTGACATTTGTGACAATGAGTATTAGATTTATTTTGAGAGGAGCCATTATCTCATGAACTTTGGCTTGAATCATTTTGAAAATTTCTCCAGCTTCCTTTGGAACTTTGTCCTCTTTGAAAGTGGTTTAGCCTTCTTTGCACAAGCCCTTCATTTCTCACACTTGTTTGAGCTTTTAACATTTGCTCAAATGTACCACCTGATCTCTTGTTCATCTGCATCCCACGTGACTCTAGAGATGCTTGCAAATCATTTAAAGTTGTTGTGGTGAGATATTTTGCTTCTTCAATTGCTGCTACCACGTAATCAAAACGAGTTGAAAGAGTGCGCATAATTTTCTCTACAACATCTTTCTCCTTTATGTTATCACCGTTGGATTTCATTTCATTGACTAGTTTATCCATTCTTGAAAAATAGTCATGAATGCTTTCATCTCTTCCTTGCTCCATTTGCTCAAACTGATGTTTTAATCCTTGCAACCTCGTTCGTTTAACTGGGTCAGCACCTTCATACGTTTTAAGTAAAATTTCCCAAGTCTCTTTTGCTGTTTTGGCACAGAAAATTTTCTCAAAAACAGATAGCTCCACATATTGACATATTAAAAATAAAGATTTATCATTGAGAAGATGATCTTTCTCAACTTGTTTCTCATCATCCTTCCCTTTATCTTCTTCACTTGGTTCAACAAAAATTTTTTTCATAATTTTTCCATACCCGCTGGTTGCTAAACACAACTCCATCAAGCGTTTCCACATAGGAAAATTTGATCTGCCATTAAATTTAAAAATGGTTGTTTGCACCTGATAAACTTGGTTAACGCTTGAATTTGTAGCCATTTTAATATTACAAGCTCTGATGTCAAATGTTGGCAATAAAATCTAATTGCCTTAATATAAATATGTTGATATAAGAATAACAAGGAAAAGAATATTAAAACTTTCTTTGAAAGCACAAAAAAACTCGCTGAAGTTTTTTCTCTTTATTATGTAACTTTGTTTTCTTTGTGATTGATTATAATGTTACAATTGATAACTATTTATACTAATGAATACATGTATATTTTTAATTATAGTAAACAACGTCCATCCAATCATTCAAGGCTTTCGTTAATTCACATCTCTAATGCATATTCATAGAAACTCTATAAATATAGAATAAGCTAAGTTTAGTTTCCAACAAGTCTCAATGTCAGCTGCACTTTCTTCTTCGTTTTTTTTTGGGATTATTCAAAGGAGTAATGCTATTTAGTATTAAATATTTTGAAGAAGAAATACAAGAATGCACACATGCCATTATTTTAGAGGCGAATTTTAAATTGATTTTTATGCCAAGCAACATATAGGATATGTTGGCACCTCTAAATAATTTCATAATACCAATAATATACACTCAATTTATTTCTTCTAACTTTTATAGTTTTCTACATACAGGTGACCGGTCATTAAACTGATGAGGTGATTGAGTCACTGATTTATTGATAAATCACTCGATCACTGATTGAATTATATGACTAAATTTGATTACATTAAATAATTTGATGGAATAAATAAATTTCTATAACAAAATTATATATTTATCAAGTCGGTCGAACCATATGACTAAACTTGATTAAATCGGATAACTCGATTGAATAAATCAATCTATATAACAAAATCATATATTTATCAAATCGGTCGAACCAAATGAATCGATTTCTAAAAAATATCATAACGCCTACAAAATTTTAAAATTTTAAAATATCATAATTTCATATGTTCATTATTTAAAGTCAAATTCTAAACATAGTCATCAGTCACAATAAAATAGTGCAAAATACAAATTCAAATAAATTTTGAACAAATTCTAATTAAACAAAGGAAAGTTGTTCTAAATAAGTTTTGAACAAACTCTACTTATTTTAAATTTTTATATTTTAAAATAAATTATGAAAACACCTTCATTGGGTCCGGAAAAAAAAACATGCATTTAACCTGTCAATTTTTCAAAACCGCTACTTCACAGATTTTTCAAAAAACATAAATTTTAAAATAAAAATCTTAAATTATAAACCTTAAATATTAAACACTTTTATCTCTCGTAAGTTTCTCATCCTCGCCTTAATGTTTCTAATTTTGATGCATGCAATTTATTGTTTCCTTCTAATTAAGCTACATTATACTACATCTGATAAAAATGTAATATCTTTGTTCTTCTACTTTGAATTGGTTTTATGACATTTGAGATTAGGGTTATATTGTTGGTAAGAGTTCTTAGGTGTGTTTGTTAGGGTCATTTGGATTTTAAAATAAGGAACCCATATGAATTTCAAAATACGGATCCTGTCCTGATTTCAAAATACATGTTGTGATAGCGTCAATTTTGAATTTTAAAATATGGATTGTTTTTTTAATTATTATCACTAATGTTTGTCATTCATTTTATGTTCAATTGGATAGTTGTTTGTAAATTTTGAGATCATTCTTTAATTTTGAGACCATTCTTCAATTCAGAGATCTGAGGCACTAGAGCTAATGGTGACAAAATTAAGAGTTGTTCTGGGTGATGTCCAACATGAGATTCTAGATAATAGAGAATGTCATGCGAGATTCATATTTTTGAAGCAAAATTATACTAACTGTTAGAACATAGTTTGATTCTACAACTCTTGTAAAAGTTTTGATGATAACAAACACAAAGAACAATTATGCACTCTAAAATTATATTCTATTTTATAGAGAAGTTCTGATGAAAGAAGATCAGAAGATAAGCTACAAGGTTGTTCCTGCTGTGAATGTAGATAATTCTCAAAAAGATCTGATGAAAGAAGATCAGAAGTTACGCTAAAAGAAATATGTTTTAACTCTGATTACACAACTCTGGGAAAGTAAGTATAACGCTGCAAACAGGATCTTATGGCTCTGACCTTCAAAAGCTCTGAAGCAAGCAACAATGTATACTTCAATGTTCTGAAGCGTTACAAATCAAATATTTCTAATTCAAGAGTAACGGCTGGAAGGGAACAAGGATCTTTATTTTTGGAAAGCAACTTAATTGTCATTAATTAAGTTTCCAAATGATCATCCATGCTGCGCCTATTTAAACAAGACTTGAGGATAAATCGTTTACGATTTTCACAACACTCAAAATTCTGCAATCATTTCTAATCCTCAAACATTCAATACTTTCAATTGTGTAAAACATCACTATACTGTGATACTGTTTTGAAAGAAACAATATTGTACACTGTTTTATTCTTATAATATTTAGTGCATTTCCTTGAGAAAAACCGGGTTGTGGTTATACTCAAGAAGACTTTGGCAGTTGTCAAAGTAGACTTGTAATCAAGATTGATTAGTGGATTAAGACCTCATTGGAGAGAGGCGAAATCACCTTGACGGGTGGACTGGAGTAGTTTGAGTTTAAACGAACCAGGATAAAAATCAACGTGTTCTTTTCATTGGTTTTTAAGATTCCAATTAAACCCCCCTTATTGTGTTTTTCCATTATTCAATTGGCATTAAAGCGCCTAGTTCTGAGTTAAAGCACTTAACCGTGTCAGTAAAAGATCTAAGCTAAGAAAAACACTATGGTGGGACCAAGTCAGAACATCAGCAATGACTACCATGATGAGAAATAAAGAATCAATGACAAACCTCAAATCTTTGATGGAGAGAACTTTGATTACTGGAAAGTCAGAATTGAAAGCTTCTTTCTGGCTCATGATGCTGATCTTTGGGATATGGTGATTGATGGGTACATACATCCGGTTGATGAAAGTGGGAAAAAGATTGACAGAAAAAGAATGTTAGATAATCAAAAGCAAGACTTCAGAAATCATCACAAGGCCAGAACTATTCTCTTGAGTTCCATTTCATATTCAGAGTATGAGAAGATCACAAACAGAGAGACATCAAAGCACATGTTTGATTATCTGAGAATGACGCATGAAGGCAACACGCAAGTAAAAGAATGTTGGTGATGATGTACATGTTGTCTATCATAGATAATATGCACCGAGGACACACTTTTATTAGCCCGAGAATTTGAATTTAAATTCTCAACATAAAGGTGTGAAAATGCTAAGTACAGGATGTCAAGGTTATAGTTTCAACATACCAATCATTTCGACTAAGTGGTGAATTTGACTCTCCTATCAGATGTTTTGGGACTTAGTATATTCTTGAGTCCAAAGATTAGATGACTGAGACATTTCGGCCCCATATTCCATGATTCGACAGAAGTAGTTAGAAGATTTAAAAGACGGTTTAAAACAGCAAGAGTAACTCAAAACAATTTAAATATCAAAAACACGTGGAAGTGAACCAGATGACTGAAGCCCATGTAACAAAGTACATGTCAATTTATGCAGAGATAACTGTTATCGACAGTTAACATTGTAAATAGTATATAATAAAAGTTAAGTCATGTAACAAAAGGTCACAATTTTTGTTAGTGTTCTCTATAGAATTTGAGCCTCTAAGTCACAAAGAGAAAAGAATTTGAGAGAAAATATATGAATTTGCGTCCTACTTTTAATTCAAGCAATTTTACTCTATTGTTTTTAGTGTCTTCTTTATTTACTTTCTCCTCTAAACATTTCTGCACTTTATTTCTTGAGTTTCCCATCAAATTTTTAAACATTCAAACATCAAATCTTCAATCACAAATACAACTTTTCTCAATTTTTGCACAAATTATCCTTATGATATTTTCGAATTTAATCCCTTAAGTGAACTAAAACTTATGATTTGATTTACTAAAAATACCATGAAATAAGTTGGCATGTCTAGTGAGACCCTTTTGTGTAAAAAAAATCAAATTTTGTAGAAAAGTTTGTTTGGGATAAGTTTATCTTTGTCTGACATTCTTCTCAATGTCTTTAATTGTTGAGTGTATGCCTTTGAGGAGTGAAAAAACTCTTAAGATAGTTCGTCCAAAGAATATTTTCCTTCTGCAAAAGGATGCTCAAAATAAAGAAGACAAATTGGCCAAAGCGACGGTTGGTGGTACAAGTACTTAGAGTAACTGCTCCTATTGTAAGTCTAACGTCAAGTCCGGCGATGTTACCATAAATGGTGGTTCTTCCATCACAACCAATGAGTTTTCCTACTAATCTTAGGGTTACACAAAATTTCACATGAGGCCCTTGTTATCTCGTGCTTCTCTTCCACTTAAATTTTGGAAACATAGTTTTGCTTCTGCAATTCATGTGATTAATATGTTACCTACTGCACGATTAGCATGTTTTCAGTCCCCATTTTTCCCCCGTATCACAAGTATCCTCGCTCTGACACACTCAAAGTCATTGATTGTTTGTGTTTTCCATTCACGCATCCCTACGATAAACATAAGTTGGAATTTAGGAGTAAAGAGTGTGTATACTTAGGCATCTCATCTCAACATAAATGTTACAAGTGTATGAGCAAGTAAGGTAAATTCTATATTTCCAAGGATGTCATTTTTCATGAGCATAACTTTCCTTATTCCACATTGTTTTCTTCTACCCTTGGTGATCATGCTTATCACTCTAAGTCAATTCCTTTTCCTTCTATTTCAAATTCTAATGCTCCTTTAGGCACAAGTACAAACCAAGGGGCCATATTGCTCTTTTAGAGTCAGATAATGAGACATTATCATTTAATTCTTTGAATGTTGATCCCACCAACTCACCTACTTTACCCATATCGAGTCCCTTGATCACACTTCTTCTCAGTCCTCAGGCCCATCTTACTTCTCCATAGGGTCATACCACGAGTCTCTCGATTGACTCAGTATCTCATTTTATTCCTTCTTCCTCTATTCCTAGAGTTCTATAGTTTAATGAACATCCCATGTTGACTCGTGCCAAGACATGTCACTCCAAGCCTAAGGATCTTCTTGCACATGTAGAACCTATTTCAATCAAACAAGATCTCTTCAATTCACATTGGCTCCAAGCTATGAGAGGCTTGAGTATGAAGCTTTACTAAAGAATCAAACATTGACGTTGACCCATCTTCCACAACATAGTAAATCACCTGAGATGCAAGTGGATTTTCAAGGTTAAATAAAATCTTGATGATTAAGTTGATAAGTACAAAGCTTAATTGGTTGCTAATGGGTTTCATCAACAGTTTTCCTTTGATTTTAATAAGACATTTTCTCCAGTTGTTAAACCTGTAACCATTCAAGTCATTCTCACTTTATCTTATTACTCACAAATGGGAGCTACAACAAATTGATATTAATAATTTCTTTTAAATGTCTCCTTGAATGAAGATATTAACATGCTACAACCTTATTGTTTTGAGCAACAAGATCTACCTCTTGTTTGCAGGCTGCAGAAGGCGCTTTATGGCATAAAACAAGCACCTCTTGCTTGGTATGAGAAGTTGACTTAGGCCCTAGTTCAATTTGGTTTCTCTCATATAAAGTGTGATCACTCTCTTTTCATTTATTCTCAATGAGTTGTTACTTGTTAGAACAATATTTGGTTCTGCAATATTATCTCTGAGTTTTGATGATAACAAATGAGTATGTTTGTATGAACAATTTTGTTGTACTAATGTTTGTTATTATTGAGTACTTAACAAATAGGTTCTACTTCTGATGGATGGCGTGGCCAAGATATTAGAAGAGAATTAGTTTCGCTTCTGCGCTACACAAGTTCTGTTGAAAAGTAGCAAGATACTCCAGAAGGCTCTGAAGTATAAGCTCTGGTGTTTGTCTAAATAAACCAATCAAAATATTTGAAGACAGAAGTTGCTACTTAAGTCCAGATGATAAAGACTCAAGATTCTGAAGATAACATGTTCTAACGAAACAGTTAAAATATCTGAAGACAGAAGTTGTCACTTAAGTCCAGATGTTGAAGACTCGTGTTTCTAAAAGACAGTATGTTCCAAAGAAACAAAGTTAGAAGATCTGAAGACAAAGTTTCTACTGAAGTCCAAATGCTAAATACTTAGTTTCTAAAATATAAATTGTTTCAAAGAAGACAAAGTTAAAATATCTAAAGGCAACGTTTCTAACTGAAGTCTAGATGCTGAAGACTTTGTGTCTCTAATAACAAGGTTCTAAAGACAAGGATTCTTAAAGAACCAAGTGCTAAAGATTCTAAAGACGTCAGGTCTGAAGATTCCAAAGACTTGAAGTTCTAAAGGTCCAAGGTTATCTGCAAGAGGTTCTCAAGAAGAAATGATGAAGACTCTAAAGACACAACTTTTAAGACTCTGAAGACTTAGAGCTCTTCTGGTCCAAGGTTCGCTACAACGGGTTCTCACGACCAAGTGCTGAAGACTCTGAAGACATAGTTCTGAAGACTCTAAAGACTTGAAGTTCTGAAGAGCTTATGTTATGTTCCCACTTCTAACCCCATTCTCGAAGAAGCCTCTAAAGTGAAGAAGCAAAGAATATAACGGTAACATGGTACAATAGTAGAAAATTCGAAAAAACTTTATTCCTTTACCTCTCCACTAACTTGAAGTATGGAAGAGATAAGGACATAGCACTACTTTTTGTAATGACTCTTTTTTTAATAGCCAACTGATCTATTTTGCTTAGATATATAAGAAAAGAATCGTATGTTTAAATTGATCGATTGATTGACTGCTTTGTGCCAAGATGTTGAACGAGTTGGAATGTTGCTCATAGCTAGTAGTAACGTGTTGGTTCCTTAAGTGATCAAGTGAAGATCAGAAGACTTGAGAAGACTTTGGATGCGGCCATCATAGATAAAATCCTTGTAGTAGATTCTATTAGGTCAATGGTAGTGTTTACCGTGGAAATTGGTAAACAGCCGCTGATATTCCAAAATGGGTTATTTTGGTGACTTGCAGGATCGATCAGATTGATCCTAGGACATATGCTAAGTTAGTTTGTAAGTTTAGTAAATTTAAGTGAAAAGGGGTTGAGAGGAGAATTAAGAGTAGAAGCGAGATGCATGTGAAACTTGATGAAACAAGTAAAAATTAAATAGAAAGGGATTGAGAAGAGTTTACGGATAAAGGTTAAAAATAATAAAAAGTGCAAGTAAAGGCAAGATAGAGTAAATCTGCAGTAATGATAAAGTTTGCAAGGAAATGTAAACGGCAAAGAATGTAAAGGAATTGTAAAGACTTTGATTGAAATGAAAGATGGTGTTTCAAACGTATATTCTCAATATCTTTTCTCTCACAGTGGGTACTTGGATATATTTGAGTGACTTGTACTATATGTTGAACACACGGAATTTTACACAAACTTCCTATATTTATACTAAAACTAAGTAACCGTCGAGCAGTTGCCTCGTTCCAGGATGAGCACAAGTGTCCTCTGCATGTGCTTTGACTTCTATCTTTATGCCACGTTGCTTTCCTCAACTGCCGAGTGAACTGTATTTCCCTCCTTTCTTCACATTCAAAATCACTCGCTTGCTGATACGAGAACCTTTAAGTCGAAGGCCACGGGAACCTCTCAGTCGAAGGCCACAAGGACCTCTTGGTCGAAGAACAACTTTAACTTAGAAAATTTTCTAAGTGTTTTCTCCTTCTTAGCAAGGGAGACTTCGACGCAACCTTTTTGTTACAAACCCTTCTATTGAAGTGTTTAAATTTAGATTTGTTCAATATAATCTTTTGGCCAATAAGACCAATATGTTGTGGGTGTCGAATTTAGGAGCTAACAAATTGCCCCCCAAGAATGTCAATTTCGACGCAAGAAGAAATAGTCATTCTTTGATGTATCTATTCGACACCTGTAAGCTTTTTGACCACAAAAGCTTATCATACTCTTTTCATCTTCCACCAACCACTGCTGTCATCAGAGTCATCATTACACTTTCCCAAGACGTCACTATTAGTTAGTCGTTACATGCTGCCATGATGACCATTATCCCTATAACCTAGGAAAGTGTGGCAAACGTCTCCACTACCTGTCCGTGTAACTGTCTCAAAGCTCACCATGTGTCCCACTCACTCTACAACATTAAATGGTTTTGAGGGAAAACACTCTTCCCTGGCCACTATAAATAGCCACGAGTACTTCTCTTTGGAATTTTTTACAAACGCCTGAGATTCCTTATTTCCTTGTATTCAAAAGAAATCTTTGAGAACTTCATCTTTTTCATTGTTCTACTACTAACATAGCCATGGCTTTCCTCTCAAACTCTCCAAACAACCCTAAAACCAAAGATGCCTCTGATTTACCACAACAACCAGAAATTTTCGCAACTAGCTCTGTTCCTGCTTCATTTGGGGAACGAAGGTTCGTCTCAGAACCCATGACTAAAGAATGGCGTGATGCCTACAACTCACAGGTACTTATTCCTGTGAGATTTTTTAGGCAAATGTACGCCATGTCTGGTCCATTATAAGCATGTGTCGAAAACCCTAAGCAGAACAACACTTTCTTCCCAACTCACCCTAGGCTTAAGCCTATAGGTAGTGCGAAGAAGCCCATAAATGAACCTGAGGATGCAACTCCTGCTAACCAACAACATTCTCAGACGAAAGAAGACATAAACCTCCAATTTACGAATAAAGGGAACCGAATCTTTAGGTCTTGCCCTAGCCTGACTCCAGAATACTCAGAATGGTTGAATAAGATGGAAATGGTGCAAACCTAAATCTGGAAAAACATGGGGATTTATGACCTGGTCATGCTATCGAAGACTAGGTTATCTTATTGTTCCCTCATGCTGGTATCTTCTTTGTACTTTTGGGATAACACACATTTCACCTTCCATTTACCTTGTGGAGTGGTGACCCCTACTCTCTTCGACATAGCAGCTATCACTGGTCTTCGACCAACTGGTGACTACTTCAACCCGGAGGATATGGCTGAAGATACCATTGGCTTTTCGGCTACAAAACCCACATACACTACTTTCATCAACCACTTTCATGACAAATCCAGCAACATTGTATCTGAAGTGGAACACATAGCTTGTTTTAGCTTTGTGGTTGTCTCGCTTTGTCTTCTGTACCAAGTCACTCCAAGTGACGAAGAAAATGCTCACTCTTGCTACTCAGCTTCATCATGGCCACAATATTTGTTTGGATGAATTTATTTTGGACAACCTTTATGAGTCCATCAGTAATGGTGTGACTCAACTTAAAGTTATAAGTGATAAAGCTAGTTTGCTCCTTTCTGGCTTCTCCAACTTTGGCTCAATGCCACGTTCGAATCATTTCTTCCCCAGAAGAATAAAATCAATGAGAAAGCCCCAGAGATCCTTATCAGGAGGGTCGAGGGCACCATGTTGGCTCTGTTGACTCCAACAGATGAAGGTCAACAATTTCAGAAAGCATTTACCAACTTCATAATGATGTTTGCGAAGCGCAAGGAATTTGTTTCGACCATGGCTCCCTTTGCCAATCGAAAGGTTGGTCCGGTATGGTTTACTCGACCATATCCTTCAACTGATGATGAGGATTGTGTCGAAGAGTATGTGGCCATTTGGGAGTCTTTCCTTCGCCCAAGAATTATGCCATTGAGATTCAAGAGTTCGAAGAATCAACTGAGCTTGATTGCTTATCAATCGAACCCCGTTTCTCGTCAATTTGGTATAATTCAATCACTCTCGAGCCTAATCTATACCTGAGAAAAGTTTCTGCGGTTTTATAACGCAAATTATTCAGAGGAGGCTGCTACCAAGCAAATTGGTAGGTACGTTGGTCGAATCGTACTAATCTTGTTCGACTTCAAACTCAACTTTTTGTGTTCGCCCATCTTTGAAGGCTGGTGGAAGCAATACTACGACGAAGAGTTCTTCGATGAAAAAGACTTTGCTGACCACCTTCAAGAGGAGTTTCTGTTGGTCTCCGACAAGATCAAGAAAGGTACTCTTTCTTCTTTAAAGCAAATGCCTTATTTTTTCTTTGATTTAATCATTTGATATTTGGCTTATGTTTGCTTATTTTCTATCCGTTAAAAGAACCACTGTTAAGAAAGCCGTTGAAAGCGCAAAGGGAGGAGATCCTTCTGCAAAACCTCCACCACAGGTAAACACTTTTTTGCCTTCAATTTCCTTTAACATATCATCAATGCTGATGTTTTCGACTCTTTTAATTTTTAGGCCACCAAGAAATCTATGCCAACAAAGAGGAAAGTTCAAGAAATTGAACTTTCTAGTGATGAGGAAGACACGCCTCCTATCCCTCTCAAGAGATAAAAGTTGAAGAAACCAGCTCTCATTCCTGAACCTCGCTCGAAAACCAAGATCAAGGTTACAACCACCAAACCTAAACCTACTCCCATCATCATTCGAGAGCCAACTGAAAAAGAAATAGTTGCTAGAATGAATGATCCAAGCGAGAGGGACAATTCAAGCTCTGGTGCTTAAGTTCCACCCAAGATAATAACTTCGACCATCTAAAGATTATTCCTTGAATTAGTTTTTTTTGCAATAATTCTGATAACAATCTCTCAATCCCCAGGACATTGCTGGCACTTCCAAACGGGATCCCGTTCCTATAGAAGATTTTGTCACTTTACTAAACAATGAAGGCGATCCCACTTACAGACCTTCTTCAGCAAAAGGATCTTTGGTAATTTCATCCAGTGAGGTGAACTAGACTTCTGAACATCAAACTGTAGCCATTGGGGAGAAAAATAAATAAGTCTTAAGTGAGGAAGATTTTGACTTACCACAAGCGAATCTCAGGACTCCACAGGCTATTGATGATGAGTAGGGAGGAGAAGAAGAAGAAGCTAACGATGAAGTTGAAACAGAAATGAAGGGTGCACCAGATGGAGGAAATCAACCTGAGGACAATCCTGCATCTACTGACAAAGGAAACTCTGCAGAGGGGGAGAGAAATCTTGAAAACGTTGAAGGTGTCCATTCCAACTACAGGATCTATCAGTCGGAGAAAATGTGGCTCATGTTAACAATGAAAGAGTTACTTTGACAGGGTCCCGTACTAAAGAGGACTTGGCACTACTCAAATGGAATAACCCTCTTGTCTATTTGAATGCCATTCTCGAAGGCAGAGAAAGTTCCCCTGATCAAACCCATGATGCTTCGACTGCATCTGGTAAATCTACTTTGACTTCTCCCCTTGAAGAGGCACTTCAAAAAGTTAAGGCTCAACTTTTTAAGAGAGATTTGATGTTGACCTTGGAGGGAGAACCTACTGCCCCTTCCTTTCTGAGGAATAATTTAAAAATTGTCGACCTTCTTGTTGCCTCTCCTGATATATCTAGCATTATTCTGGATTTAACTTTGATCATTGATCAGGTTTTAGCTGATTACAATCTTCGAAGGACTCTCAATCGTGAAATTGAAGAGGCCAATGGCCAAGTTGGCGCTGCCTGGGTTGCTGCTACTGAGTCAGCTTCGAAGCTAAATAAGCTATCAAAGGAACGAGAAGCTAGGCAAAAAGAGGTCAAAGAGATTGACCAAAGTACAACCAACATGAAGGCTCAGATCAAAGAGTTGGAGGCCAAGATTGCTGCAAATGACAAATGCAAAGAAGAGCTTCTTGCCGTCAACAATAATGTTCAGAGCCAAGAGGAACTTAACCATGGATTGAAATATGCTGAACATGCTCAAGCCTTGGATGCAAAGATCGAGGCTCTCCATCAGTCAAGGGCTCTGTGTGAAAGGCGCCTGGAACTCTAAAAGATCAGATATCTCCAAATTAAAGCCAATCTTCCATTTTGCTTTAGACTTCTTTGTTTGTAAAATGATGTTTATGTAATGACTTGGAGCCATTTTGGCTAATTTTAGTGCATCTTCCATTTTCTCTATATACTTCGACTAAGATTAAACACTGACTATTTTGACCTCTTGAAGTGCAGGTCTATACTTTTCAAATATTTACCATTTACTCTCAAGAGTCTTTTATCTTCATTTAATTCTTCGATCTCATAGGCACCACCAGAAAATGCTTGGATAATCTTAAAAGGTCCTTCCCATTTAGGAGACAACTTTCCCATGTTCCTATCCTTTCGATCCATTGGGAGAATTACCTTCAATACCAGATCTTTAGGCAAGAATGTCTTGGGTTTTACTTTCTTGTTGTAAGATTTTTCCACTCTTTTCTTTTGTATCCTTAAAAGATCTAAAGCCCTCAGTATTTCTTCGTCTAAATCAACTAATTCATATAACATCATATTCCAATAAGATTCCTAAGGAATATCTTGATGTCTCTGAATTCTTGTGGACTACAGACAGATTTCAACTGGCAACACTGCGTCATGACCATAGGTTAATCAAAAGGGTGTCGTTCTGGTAGCTTCTTTTAGGGAAGTTCGACATGCCCATAAGATTTGGTCCAACGTCTTATGCCAATTCTTTGGCTTTTTTCCTACATGCTTCTTTATCAAGCGAATTACTACCTTATTTACTGCTTCGACTTGGACATTGGGTTGCGCATAATAAGATGTAGACGTTAAAAACTTGAATCCCATTTCTGTGGCAAACTCCTGCATTTTTTTACCAGTGAATACCGATCCTTGGTCAGTTGTTATTGTCTCATGGATTCCAAACCTATATATAATGTTCTTTTGAATAAATTCAATGACATTATCTTGGTCTACATTGACTAAAGGAATTGCTTCAATCCATTTAGTGAAATAGTCAATACCCACCAATATATATTTCTGGCTTTTAGACGATGTTGGTCGAATCTCTCCAATAAGATCCAAAGCCCATCCTCTAAAAGGCCAAGGTTTCACAATTGAGTGAAGTTCGCTTGCAGGCACATGCTGGATGCCTGTATGTATTTGACATTCTTGGCAGCCTTTTGCAAACTCCACAGATTGTTTCAACATAGTAGGCCAATATAATCCTTGTCAAAACAGCAACCATTTCATTTTATGGCCTACTTGATGTGCCCCACATGCCCCAGCATGTGTAGTTGAAAGGGCTATGTATGCCTCTGTTTCACTTAGGCATTTCAGTAGTACTCCTTCAGGCGTCTTTTTGAATAACTCGTTTCCCATTAGAATATAACTTAATGCCCTACACCTTCTCTTTCGTTCTATCGAAACCATTGGATTTTGCAAATAATCTACTATAGGATTTCTCCAATCTTGTTCTGTTAGATTGTCTATGAACGAAATTTCAAAGTTTTCTTGGTCGACGTGCCCCAGTTTTTTTGTTTCCAAATCTATTTGAGACAACTTGGTTGATGCTATTCTTCCTTTAACTTTGATTGCTTGTTGTAATTTTTCTTTCAAAATTTTATACCAAGATGCAATTTGTGCTAAGTTATTATCCACTTGATTTTCCAATCTTGGTATATGTCGGATGTTGATCACTTCAATTTTTTTCAACAAACGGTTGGCTATTACAAAATACATGATAAGATTTTCTCTTATACATTTGTATTCTTTCGTAACTTGCCTTATGACTAACTCTGAGTCTCCCATTATTTTGACTCGAGTTGCTCCCAATTCCAACAAGATTTCAAGACCCACGATTAGAGCTTCGTATTCAGCCTCATTGTTCGAACAAGAACCTTCAATCTTGCACTTGAATGTTGTTGGAATTTTACTTGGAGAAATACTTAGAACTCCTACTCCAGTTCCATCTTTATGACTGGAACCGTCGAAGTATAACTTCCAGGGTTCGATCTCTAAGTAGTTTAGTGATTCTTCATTTATTGAGTGGTCAACTATAAAATCCGCTACCACTTAACCTTTTACAGCCTTGAGAGGCATAAAGGTTAATGAATACTCAGTTAATGCAAGTGCCCATTTTCCAATTTGACTGTGTAAGATGGGTTTCGACAACATATATTTGAAAACATCAAAATGAGACGAAACATAAACACCAACTAGTTTAATATATTTCTTGAGTTTTGTACATGAGAAGTAAAGACATAAACATAGTTTTTCAACTTCGCTATATCTAGTTTCTGCATCATTTAGAACTCTACTGAGGTAGTAGATGAGTCTTTTGACACCATTTTCATCCTCTTGAGCTAACATGCTTCTTAAGGTTTTATCAGATGCAGCTATGTACAATCTCATACTCCTATTTCTACAAGAAGGTACCAGAATAGGTGGCTTGGTGAGGTATCCTTTGATCTTGTCGAAGGCCTCTTGTTGTTCTTTCCCCCACTTGAATCCTCCTTTGTTGAGTCGAATTAGTGGTGAGAAGGCTTGCATTTTTCCACTTAAGTTTGATATAAATCTCCTCAGGAAATTTATCTTGCCAAGTAGAGATTGCAACTCCTTCTTGCTAGTTAGCGCTTTCTCTTCCAAAATGGCTTTGGTCTTGTTCTGGTTTATTTCAATTCCCTTTTTATGGACCACAAAGCCTAAGAAATCCCCTGCTTTTACATAGAAAACGCACTTTAGAGGATTCATCTTTAGACCATAGCTTCTCATCCTTTTGGAGGACTATCGAAGGTGGTCTATGTGATTCTTCCCTAAAATAGTTTTGACAACAATATCGTCAATATAAATCTGCATAAAAGTTTCAATAAAATTATGGAAGTTAGAATTCATTGCTCTTTGATATGTTGCCCCTGCATTTTTTAGGCCAAAGGGCATCACTATCTATTCATAAGTGCCTAAAGCTCCAGGGCATCAAAATGCTATTTTCGACACATCCTCTTCAGCAATGAAAATTTGATTATACCCAAAGTATCCATCAAGCATACTCATGTATTTAAAGCTAGCGGCAGAATCGACAAGCATTTCCTCCACAGGTATTGGATATTCATCTTTGGGTGTTGCAATATTTAAATCTCTAAAATCAACGCACACCCTTAAGGTACCATTTTTCTTTATAACCGGTACTATATTTTCAATCCATTCGACATACCTTATCATTCGAATGAACTTGCATTTCAGTAGTCTTTCGACTTCCGTCTTGATCTTGGACAAGATCTCTGGTGCAAAACGCCTCGGGGTTTGCTTGACAGGATTTTTTCTAGGCTTTATTGGAAGTTTAAGCTCCACCAATCCTCAGTCGAGGCCAGGCATTTTGTCATAATCCCATGCAAAGTAGTCTTTAAACTCCTTCAACAATTGTATTATTTCGACCCTGAGCGTTGGATCTATCTTCGCACTGATGTACATTGGTCTTTTCACCAATCCTTCACCCAGGTCTATTTCTTCCAAAGGATCTTGCGCTAGCATTTTAACATTGTTTTCTAACAGATCCTTTTCAAAACCCAAAGGCTCATCATCATAGATGGCATCTAGCCTCTGGCTTCGCACTTCCTCCCTTCTTAAGTCAGGTGGCTCTGGGTCGAAGTCTTTCCCAAGGCCTTCAGGAAATGGCACTTGTTCGTTGGCTTTGATAGCCATATACTTCACTTCAGCCTCTAAGGCCGTTATCATTCTATTTCGACTACATATGCCGAAATCCTTTGCAAGGCTTGTGACTCAGTCATAATCACTGAATTCACTTCCCCAGTCTGTTGGCCGTATATCATCAATTCCTCCAAAATCGATGTTGGACAAATCCTCCCTATCCCATTGAAACCCATGATCTGAATGCAGGTATAGGGAACAGAAGGCGTTAGGGGCTGGCGCCAAGTCGAAATCTGGAGGATTACATGGCCCTATATGGGCCAAATTTTTGTCAAAGCTTGTTATGCCAACATTGTTGACTTCAACCATATAATAACTCTGGCCAGCTTCAATATTTTCCACTATGCCATCTGGGAGCCAGATTGTGACACGCTGATGCATTGATGATGGCACTGCTCCTATGCCATGGATCCACTCCCTGCCTAGGAGCAAATTATAATTAGGTTTCGCTGAGATGACCATGAACATTGTTGGTCGAATTATGGATCCCACTTTGAGTTCCAACTGTATCACTCCCATGGTAGTCCCAACTCCACCCTCATAGTTTGACATAACCATGTTATGAGGTTTGATGTATTCATCCCCCTTGCCCATCTTTCTCAGCATGCATTGTGGGATTATATTGATTGTGGCTCCACAATCAACCAAAACCTTGTTTATGGATGCTTCCCCTACTTTTTCCCTGATGAACAATGGTTTGAGGTGATTCTTCATCGCCTCAGTGGGGGCGTTCGAAGAAAGCATTCTTCTCTTCGACACAGCCGTTGTTTATAACATAATAATAAATTGGCTTATGTTTGGCCATCTCCTGTTCTACCTCTCAGCCATTCTCTTCAACTTCGACTTGTCGGTCATACTTCCTGGGTAACACTGACACCACATTGACCATAATATCCAGTGTAGCTTCTGACCCAGAATCACATTCATCTTCTAATTCATTTTGTCCAGGCCATTTCAATCTTCTGGCTACTGGCTCTCTTTCCAAAGGCCTTCTTAGTTTGCCCTTTCCTTTTCTTTGTGGCACATTAGTGCTTGTTTCTAGTTGGGGGCCTTGTGTAACTTCTCTTTCGGCTTTTCACCGTCTTTGATATCTCCTCCATTGAGATCCTGTCATGGGTTTTTTTTTCCCTTGTAGTTGCTCGAAACATGAGCCACTTTTTTTGTTGTTATTTGAATTACTCTCTATATGACAAGAAGGATCCTCTTGGCACATCGAATGTTCGCCATTTTTCCTCGTTGGGCCTTTTCCTGCTTGTTTTTTCAACCAGGTGTCCACAGGGACATTTGTTGAAGGCCTGAACGTTGGTGGCCTATTCACTTGATTGATTGGCCCCTTTTGGTACCCTTTTATAGGGTCATATCTCACCTCAGGATCCATGTTGGGTTGGGTATTGGTGCCTCATTTCTTATTTTCCGCATGCATACCTTGTATGTGTTTAAAAACATTTTTGTCGAAGATGGAGCTGCATTTTGGGCACAACATGACTCCCGACTTCTTTTTATGGCATCTTTGCATAAAGTCTTCCAGATCTTCATCTTCTTTAGGAAATGCAGTTTTGTTGACTTCCTCTTATCTTATGGCATCTTCTAAACCTTAGGTTCAGATACTTCAACCATATTGATTTGCACATTGCTCTTACCAGCTATATTCAACTTTTGCATCTTGGCTTCTAGGCCCTTCGTCGAACCTGTGACAACAGCCAAGTAGGAACCTGCAGCAGTTCCTTTGTTTGAACCTTCAGTGGCCCCTTTATTTAGGCCTTCAATATCCTTTTTCTGTACCATCTCGACAACTTCTTTGCTAACATCTTCAGTGAAACTGCCAAAGACGGGTTTTTGTTGATGAAATTTGCTGAGACTTCGACCATGTTGATGCTTAAAGGTCCAGCATAGTTGGCCTCATCTTGCAATGGGTTTGCATCAATCTTCATGGGTAGCTTGTCAGTAAACGTAAGCCTTTCGTCTTTGATTGCGCCATGGACGAGATCTCTGAAAAGAAAACATTGTGAGGTTTTATGGCCCAAAAAATTATGATATTTACAAAAACCTCTCTTATTCCTTTGATCTAAAGGAGGCATTTTTCCCCAGGGGGAACTATCATTTGACCATCTTTAACTAATAAGTCAAATATTTCGTCACATTTTGTGACGTCGAAACTATATGATTTCTTTGGGAACCTATCACTATTCTTTTCAGTTTCAATAGGATTTTTTCCATTTCAAGGCGTTAACAATCTGCAAGAGTATGGTGGCCCTTGCTTTAACTCTGCTAAATCGATATTGCTCTCTTCGACAGTTAGAGGATCATTAGATGTGTCTGGATCGTCATCATCCATTTCTACATACGCTACCCTTTCTCTTCAATGATTATTATTGGCCTTAGCTTTTTCAGCCTTAAGGCGTTCTACCTGTCAAACTCTATCAGCCAATTGGGCCATGTCTCTCAGGTATTGAGTATCTAATTTCTTCCTAATGGAATAATCTAGACCTTCTGCAGCCATTTCGACTAACTCATGTTCAGGAACTAGTGTAAAGCATCTGGCCTTGAGTAATCGAAATCTGTTCAGATACTCATCAATTGGCTCAACGAACCTCCTTTTCACACTAGCCAATTCTTTCAAACTTATTTTGGTTTGTCCCATATAGAACTGTTCATGGAACAATCTCTCTAAGTGATTCCAATTATGGATCGAATTGGTTGGGAGTGTGGTAAACCAAGTGAAGGCATTTTTGGCCAAGGAACTTGGGAAATACTTAATCCGAAGATTCTCATTATTCGAAATTTCCCCACCCTCTATCAAATACCTTGCTACATGTTCGACAGTGGACTCTGTCGTATCCTCTGAAAATTTGGTAAACTTTGGAACTTTCCACCTAGGAGGTAATTTTGATTGCAAGATATAATCTGATAATGGAGATATAAAGTTTGACCTATGAAAGACGATGTTGACTCCATTCTGTGCCATGATTCTCTCGACCATGGCTGTCAGGTTATATCTGGTGCATAGTTATGGTGTCGAACCTGCTGTACTACTTCATCAACATTTTGGTTTCTATCCACCATAACTATACCTTGTTCGACAGATCTAGGGATTTCTTGGGCAATCCTGGGTATTTCGACTCTAGGTTGTTCAATTTCCACTCTATGGTTTATCCTATCTGGTTGTGGTTTTTGTTAATGGTCATGTCATCCTCTAAGACTACACCTTGATTTCCTCTTATCAACTCTCTCTGGAGTTGCCGAATAGGTTGGGGAACTCTGAAAAATTCAGCCATGCGCGTCATTTGCGTTGTCATTTGCTGATTCGACTGGGTGATATTTTGTATTAGAGGGTTAAGCATTGTACTCAAAGTTTGTGCCAACATTTGCACCATGTCATGGTTGCTTTCATCCATTTGTTGCCTCAAAATTACTGTAGAAGCATTTGTGAGGCTTGGCATCATATGGGATATTCCTCCTAAGAATTGGTTCCTACCCAAATTTTCCATACCAATTCTAGATCCCTACAAAGGTGAAGATGCACTCACCAAAGGTTCTGAAAATATGGATGAAGCATTCATAAGGCTTTCCATTTCAGTAGTTGGCATGCCATAAGGTTGTTCTCGACCCATCCAAGCTGTCAAAAATCCTGGAGGGACATAGAGTCGAACCCCTAGATTTCCCCTTTGTGGGGGTGTTCCTGGTGGACCCCTAGCACCTACATAATAAGGTATTTGTCTTGTTTATGTAGCTGTCAACGATGGTGTCGAACTAACTGTTGATGGCATAGGCTCACTAATTGTTGACATAACAGTATTTCCAATGCTAGAGATTGGTGGAGGCATTTCTCCACTACTAGGCGGATTAGCCATTTTACTATTTCTTCTCTTAGGTATGTATTAGTGGGTGGTTGTTTTGCCACTTCTCAATAACATACAACAAAATTACTTTTATCAGAGTTTGTAAAACAAGAAAACTTAGCAACGTCCCACTGGGCGTGCCATTTTGTTTACCGTGGAAATTGGTAAACAACCACTGATCTTCCAAAATGGGTTATTTTGATGACTTACGGGATCAATCAGATTGATCCTAGGACATATGCTAAGTTAGTTTGTAATTTAGTAAATTTAAGTGAAA
This sequence comes from Vicia faba, assembly GCA_948472305.1. NCBI lineage: Eukaryota > Viridiplantae > Streptophyta > Magnoliopsida > Fabales > Fabaceae > Vicia > Vicia faba. Next base: position 188,144,767 of record OX451735.1, on the reverse strand, counting down.
AAGGGTTGAGAGGAGAATTAAGAGTAGAAGCGAGATGCAGGCGAAACTTGATAAAACTGCAAGTAAAAAGTAAATAGAAAGGGATTGAGAAGAGTTTAAGGATAAAGGTTAAAAACGATAAAAAGTGCAAGTAAATGCAAGATAGAGTAAATTTGCAGTAATGATAAATTTTGCAAGGAAATGTAAATGGCAAGTAATGTAAAGGAACTGTAAAGACTTTGATTGAAATTAAAGATGGTGTTTCAAACGTACATTCTCAATATCTTTTCTCTCACATCGGGTACTTGGATATATTTGAGTTACTTGTACTATATGTTGAACACACTGAATTTTACACAAACTTCCTATATTTATACTAAAACTAAGTAACCGTCGAGCAGTTTCCTCATTCCAAGATGAGGACAAGTATCCTCTACATGTGCTTCGACCTCTATCTTCATGCCACGTTGCTTTCCTCAACTGCCGAGTGAACTGTCTTTCCCTCCTTTCTTCAGATTCAAAATTACTCGCTTGCTGATACGAGAACCTTTAAGTTGAAGGCCACGGGAACCTCTCAGTCGAAGGCCACAAGGACCTATTGGTCGAAGACCAACTTTAACTTAGAAAATTTTCTAAGTGTTTTCTCCTTCTTAGAAAGGGAGACTTCGACGCAACCTTTTTTTTACAAGCCCTTCTGTCGAAGTGTTTCCAGTTTAGATTTGTTCAATCTAATCTTTTGGCCAATAAGACCAATATGTTATGGGTGTTGAATTTAGGAGCTAACAGATAGTCATATCTCAAAGGGTACTGAGTGAAGGCCAGCTTTGTGTGATCACTTATGGATATCATTGGAAGGAAATCCTGGTAGGATGTTCTGGTGAATCAGATTCTATTGGGTCAATGAACGTTATATCTAGTCTAGATCCCTGAACGCGTCATTAGATTTTAGTCACTGGCAGTTTCCCGTGCGATTGTAATCAGATTGGTTATAATGGATTAAGTCATTGAGTTCAAGGTGAAATCACCTCGGAAGGGTGGACTGGACTAGCTTGGGGGTTTCTCAAGTGAACCAGGATATATCGTGTGTTATTTACTTTTGCTTATGCTTTAGATTTTATGTTTTATTAACTTGATTAGAAGCATTAGTTAGAAGTAACACTCAGAAGCATTGTTCAACTAATAATGCCTAGAAGAGAAAGTTATTCAAGAAAAGAAAACCCAATTCAGACCCCCCCTTTTCTTGTGTTTTCTTCACACCTTTAATTGGTATCAGAGCCCAGTTCTGTTATTGACGGATATAAAACACCTAACAGTGTTAGATAAAGACCCAGATGATATGTGAAGAAATACTCTAAGGTGATAGTTATTCAATTTTCAACTACTGTCTAAAACCAAAAAATTGAAGAACAAGCTAATAAGGAAGATTCATCAGATAAGAAGTTATATTTGTTGAATGTTTTTTATTATGTTCCTTGATAAGTATGAGATGTTTTCAATAAACGGATTAGTCCACCCTTGAATTTCTCATAAGATCTCATTAGGAATATTTTCAAAAGAAGAAAGACTTTTGTCTTATGATACAAAAGAACCTCGTGATAAAGCTGTCTATTTAAGTAGACAAAAGATCTTATGAAGAATATCTAATCATTAGTTCTGTCGAAAGAGGCTTTGTAGAAGACCAAACACTATCGAGGAAATAATGCTCATTGACTCATCATAAGTATGATCAAAGACTAACTCTAAACAAGTTAGCTCAATATTGCAAGAACAATATTGTCAGTTAAAATCGTCAAAGTTTAATGATATTTGTATTAGAATAGATTTTGCAATTTGTTCAAGGAATCAAAAATTCAGAAGACGATAGGCAATGATAGTTACTTATCTTGAGCACATAGCTTTCCAGAAGCTCATGAGATATTAACCTTTTGTAAAATAAACTTCTGTTCAAATAAAGCTTGACAAACAGATGAATAATTATGATAACAAAAGATCATAATATCTATGCTCTAAGGATTACTCTTAAAAAGTCAGAAGGGTGAATCTAAACAGAAGAATGAAGAAATCATATGAAGAGAAAAATGATCCTAGTTCTCAAATTAACGATTAGAGTTCAGAAGAAGGTTATTCTTCTCAAATCAGAAAACTGAGAATAAGAGGAATCAATATGAAGATATTTCAGAACCTCTGAAAGATTGCCCTGAAGAAAGCATAAGAATAAAGAAGCTGATCAAAAGTTATTTCTAAGAGAAAGCTAAAGTTAAAGACAAATGAAATATCTTCAAGGATATGACAATATCATTTATCTCTTTCTCTTTCTTGTTATACTTCTGCTAATTTTACTTTATGGACTCAGTTATCAGAAGATGCCTTTGGCAGAAATATCTTTGATCAGATGGAAGCCTTTGGTTATCCAAACCTTGAGTATATCGACCGTGTCATTTAAGTTAGACGAAGTAATTAACGTGTGTAACTCTTAATTATTCTTATTCATCACACGCTACATAAACTAGATTATGAACAATGTTTGATTTCTTGGAATTGATTCTTTCATGATTATTTTCATTTATTACCTCCCTATCGTGTATTTATCCCTCTATATAACTCACTTTCTTACACTATCACACGTTCACTCTCACTTATTCACAAATTAGAAACCCTAAACTCCTTTTCTCCTTCAATCATATTTTCGGGTTCTCCGGCAATAATCCTCATCAATCTTCAACATTCATTCATCTTGTTCTTCAAATCAAATTCATGATGACTAATTCTAAAAAATAAGCATTTAATTTCATAAAGGAATTTGATCAAGCATCAAAAACACCAGTTACTTCCGGCTCTTCATCATCATCTACCATCGCTCCATCATCTTCATCAGTTCCTCTTGTAAATACAATTGTTGCTACTGCTTCTTCTACAGAAGTTAATGAGAATCACATCACTCAATAAACCTCTCAAGTTCATTACATCCTTCCTCCACAAGAACTAGATGTTCTTCGGGAATTTTTTAGTTGATTTCGCCAATTTAGCTGATAATGGAGTTGACCTAAAAGAATAATTAGAAGCTCAGGGACGGAAAAACTACTTTAACAGGCTTCATGGTTCTATTTATGAAGATTTAGTAAAAAACTTCTCGAAGAACGCTAATTACGATGAACTGCATATTTCTCCGATGTCATTGGATTAAGAATTGTCATAACTGAAAAATACATCGTTGATCTTCTAGGATTAAAGTTTGTGGAAGGAAAATGTACATATAAAATGGAGAAGAAGTTTAAAACTAAAAAGAGTAAATTGAAGTTTACAACGGAGTCACTCAATCGACTATTGTTTAAGAATTACTCTAATGAGAAGACAAAATACAAGATCAAGGATCTTCATCCAAATCTCAGAGTTTGGCACAAGATCATTCTGGGCTGTATAAACCCTAGACCTGCTTAAAACTCTTCTGATTACTTCAATTTTAGTTAGAAGTTCATGATGTACTACCTACTAACCAAGCAGAAGATCAATCTTCCCTATGTTTATACAATTATCTGAAGGATGTTGTTAAGAAGACGAGAACCACTGTAAATTCTAAGAAGAATGTTCCTTCCTATGTCCATTGTGGACATCTTCTGACTGATATTCTTGTGGAAAGTGGGTTAGTAAAATATCTGGTGGAAGAAGAAAATTACACAGAAGATTTGTCTCATAGCATTGGAGAATCATTTTCTGCACAAAACTTAAGGAACATGCAAATAATTGAAAAGATTAAAGTTAAACCTCTGGGTGAACCGTTTGAAGCCACTACTCAAAGAAGGATTCTAATTACTGATTATCCTCTTTTTTCAAAGATGGATAATATATCAAGTGTTGCTATATATATTGGAATGATGGAAGAAGAAGAAGGACATGATATGTCCAATTTTGATTACACTAAACTTCCTGCTGAAGAAGTTGATTGTGGTATAAGAAAAGGAAAGAAAAGATCAAACACTTATGAACCAAAGAAGAAGAAGAAGGAAGCTATATTTCTTCAAGAAATAATTTTTGGAATTACAATGTCTGAAACATCTAGTAAGAATAATACTCCTACTTCTTATCCAATTCTTGCTGATACTTCAAAAGAGAAAATAAAATAATTATCGGAGGCTTCTGAGCCAAAGAAAAGGGGAAAGAAGAGGCAAAGAACTGAATCCTCTGAATCTCAGGGTCTACCTTCTAAATATGGAAAAACATGTAAGTCTTCTATTCTTCTTGCTACTGTTTATGATAATTCTCTTGAAAATGTTAATGCACCCTTAACAACTACAATGACACATTTATCTGAATTAACCATGTCCAATTCACAAGTCATTTTCAAACCATCTATCTCTGCCCCACTATTCTCATCCATTTTAACAACTACTACTGATTTGAACAAACCTACATTCGAATAATCAAAAGAAATACCAACATTCCAAACACTACTTCAATTTGCATTCACAAACCAAAACTCAAACATAAATGAATCTATCACTGATCCATCTGATTCTCACCCTACACCCATACAAATTGCTATATCTTCTGCACCCGCTGATACTTCCTCACCCGAACCTTTTGTTATACCAGTTTTTGAACAATATATATTTTTCAGTCTTGATGATATATCTGAACTACCATTTGAAACTGTTAACTCTGAAGCTATTCCTTCTCAACGTGCAATAATCATCTATGAGCAACCCTTTCCAAAAACCCTTGAAGAATGCATTAACATGTTTAAAAGAAAAGTTAGGAACATAGTAGCTAAGCTACAAGATGAAGCATGTACCAACTATAAGCCGCAGGATCTGAAAAACTCCTGTAAGGTGTTTCAAAAATGGATGCCATCAGAATTTGAAAAACTATAAAGTTTTTCAGAAGCTACGATGGATGCAGAAGTTCAGTTGGTCCAAGACAAGGTTGAACGAGTTCAAGCTTTTCAACTACTTGTTGCTAAGAAAAGAAAAGCTGAAGAAAAAGCTCGCCTTGCTAAAGCTCAAGAAGTAAGACTAAAAGCAGAAGATGAAGCTAAAGCTACAGAGGAAGCCAGATTAGCTGAAGAAGCTGCAAAAGTAGCCGAAGAAAAAGATAAGCAGCAAGCCCTGATGGTATCCAACTCTGAGTCTGCCTGAAATCTAAAAACAACCATTGATGAAATAAGGGAAGAGCAGAAAATGTTCAGAAAACGTTTCAAAGCCCAGGACAAGGCCAATGACTCTGTTAAAACTATGCTTAAGATGATTTTGAAAAAAATTTCTAAACCTTCATCACCTTCTCCTGCAACTTCTGAAACCTAGGCTCTAGGATTCTCGTTTAGTTTCTTTGTTTGCATCTTTTGTTTTTAAATAAATTATCCTGATGATTAATTGAAATATTATTTTCATCTCTTTTAGCTCTTAATATTTTTAGTCTTTTATGTCTTCACGCATAGTTATCTTTTTGATGGTGTCAAAAAGGGGGAGAAGTATAATTATAAATTTTGATGAACCTAATGAAATGCATCATAATAATTAAATGATATAAAATATGTATTTACCACTAACACTTTTTTGTCTGTTTGTTAATTAACCGAGGAACTCTGAACAAGTTCACTAGGCATTCTAAGACAAGTCAAAATGAAAGAACTGATTATTCATATAATCTAAGATGTATACTCTATGAACATATATTTAAATATCAGATAGACCCAATACTGTTCCAAAGTTGCTAACTTTCTTAAAGTTAAAATCATCTTGATTTTGGTATCATAATGTTCAAAAGATGTAAAATGTCTGAGAATGTAATATTCAAAAAATAAGAATCAAAAGCAGAAGCAGATGTCTTCCAGAAGAACTGAGTAAAGCAGAAGTTGAAGACTGTCTGAAATTTCAGAGTCAATACTCTAAAGGATCTTGATATCTGATCTATTGGAACCAGGGGAGTTTTACCCAAATGGTTCAGAGTCAGGATATTCGATCTTCACCCAGTATGTGACTCAGGGGGAGTTTCTCATCTGAAGGATAAGTATTTCTTACCTTTCTAATTTCACTGATTATGTTTATATGTACAAAATTGTGTCATCAAAATACATAGTTTTGTTATCATAAAAAATGAGGAGATTATTAGAACAAGATTTGGTTCTGCAATATCATCTCTGTGTTTTGATGATAACAAATGAGTATGTTTATATGAACAATTTTGTTGCACTAATGTTTGTTATTATTGAGTACTTAACAAATAGGTTCTACTTCTGATGGATGGCGTGTCAAAGAAATTAGAAGAGAATTAGTTCCGCTGCTGCGCTACATAAGTTTTGTTGAACAATAGCAAGATACTGCAGAAGGCTCTGAAGTTTAAGCTCTGGTGTTTTTCTAAAGAAACCAGTCAAAATATCTGAAGACAGAAGTTTCTACTTACATCCAGATGCTGAAGACTCAAGCTTCTAAAGACAACGTGTTCTACGGAAACAGTCAAAAGATCTGAAGACAGAAGTTACCACTTAAGTCCAGATGCTGAAGACTCATGTTTCTAAAAGACAGTGTGTTCCAAAGAAACAAAGTTAGAAGATCTGAAGACAAAGTTTCTACTGAAGTCCAGATGCTAAAAACTTAGTTTCTAAAAGACAACTTGTTTCAAAGAAGACAAAGTTAAAAGATCTGAAGACAACGTTTCTAACTGAAGTCCAGATGCTGAAGACTTTGTGTTTCTAATAACAAGGTTCTAAAGACAAGGATTCTTAAAGAACCAAGTGCTAAAGATTCTAAAGACGAAAGGTCTGAAGATTCCAAAGACTTGAAGTTATAAAGGTCTAAGGTTATCTACAACGGGTTCTCAAGACCAAGTGCTGAAGACTCTAAAGACACAGCTCTTAAGACTCTGAAGACTTGAAGCTCTTCTGATCCAAGGTTCGCTACAAACGAATTCTCACGACCAAGTGCCGGAGACTCTGAAGATGCAGTTCTGAAGACTCTGAAGACTTGAAGTTATAAATACCTTAGGTTGTTTTCCCGCTTCTAACCTCATGCTCTCAGAAGCCTCTGAAGTGCAGAAGGAAATAATATAACGGTAACATGGTACAATTATATACAGTATGAAAAAGCTTTATTCCACTACCTATCCACTAACTTAAAGTGTGAAAGAGATAAGGATGTAGCAGTACTATTTGTAACGACTCTTTTTTAAGTAACCAACTACTCTATTTTTCTTGGCTATATAAGAAAAGAATTGTATGTTTAAATTGGTTTGTTGGCTGACTGCTTTGTGACAAGATGCTGAACAAGTTGGAATGTTGCTCATAGCTAGTTGCAATGCGTTGGTGTTCAATGTTAAAAAATGAAAGTTGTCATTATTGGAACACAACCAAACAGTTATCATCCATTATAACAACAACATGAATTCTACAAGATGTCATTCAAATCACGAATCATATACATCTTGGAAGAATTATGAAAAAACAAGGAGTTGTTGCTCATATATTGATTAATGAAGAGAGAAGATAAAAATGAAGAATTCTACAAAATGTCATTCAAATAATCAATCATATACATCTTGATAGAATTATGAAGAAGCAAAGAGTTGTTGCTCATAGCTTGTTCAACAATGAAGATGAAGACAAGAAGACTATAAGATGATGCACTTAATTTAGATTATATTCATCTTTGTAGAAATATGTAAAACACAAGAGTTGTTACTAAAATTATGTATTTCTTAAGATCTTCATGTAAATTGTTTGTACACAAGAGTTGTTACTTAGAATTATATCAAATAACATGTACTTAAATTAGGAGTAATCTGCTTGATAAGAAGCACTCATGTAATCTCCAGAAAAAGAATTCTGTTAGAATTGGTTGGTTCCTCAATTGATCGAGTGAAGATCAGAAGACTTTAGAAGACTTTGGTTGTGGCTATCATAGATGAAATCCTGATAGTAGATTCTATTGGGTTAATGGTATTCATATCTCAAAGGGGACTGAGTGAAGGTCAACTTTGTGAGATCAGTGATGGATATTATTGGAAGGAAATCCTGGTAGGAGATTATGGTGAATTGAATTCTATTGGGTCAATGAACGTTATATCCAGTATGGATCCCTGAATGCGTCATTGGATGTTAGTCACCAGCAATTTCCCGTGCAATTGTAATCAGATTGGTTATAGCGGATTAAGTCCTTGAGTTCAAGGCGAAATCACATCGGAAGGGTATACTGGACTAGCTTGGGGGTTTCTCAAGTGAACCAGGATATATGGTGCGTTCTTTACTTTTACTTATGCTTTAGAATTTATGTTTTCTTAAATTAATTAGAAGCATTACTTTGAAGTAACACTCAGAAGCATTGTTCAAAAAATAATGCCTAGAAGCGAAAGTTATTAAAGAAAGAAAAACTCAATTCAAATCCCCCTTTCTTGTGTTTTCTTCACACCTTCATTACTCTCTATGCCTTAGTCTATGTTGATGATATTCTACTCACAGACCCGTCTTCCTTGATCATTCACAAGCTCATAGATTCACTACATGCTAAGTTTGCATTCCAGAGGTTGGGGCCACCTGATTATTTCTTGGGAATTGAAATCAAATGTTTGACCTCATGGAAGCTTCTACTCACTAAATCAAAATATATTCGTGATCTCCTTGATAAATCCAATATATGCAATGTAAATGGTGTCACTACTCCCATGCATAACACATACACACTCAGCAAACATGGATCCTCTCTGCTTCAGGATCCCTTCATGCATCGAACATGGTTGGTGCACTTTAGTATGTCACTTTTACTCGTCCCGGTATTTCCTTAAGTGTCAACAAATCATGTTAATACATGGCTTCACCACTTGACTCGTATTGGAGAACAGTTAAACGTATCCTACATTATCTCAGTGACACTCTTGATCATGGATTTCTCATTTCTCCTGCAACACCCTCATGCAAGCTTTCACTTTGTGCCTACATCAGTTATGATTGGGCAAGTGATCCCGATGATATGCATTCCACCTCGACCGCATGTATCAACCTTGGCCCGAATTTTGTTTCATGGATCTCGAAGAAGTAAAGTTTGGTGGCTAGGTCTAGCACAGAGGCCAAATATCGCACTCTTGCACATATAACTTATGAGTTTCTATGGCTTGAGTCCCTTCTGCAAGAACTTCACGTGTCATTTCAATCTCTTTCGCTGATTTATGATAATCTTAGCGCGGTTTTGCTTTCTCACAATCCAATTCTTCATGTTCGCACCAAACACATTAAGTTGGACATTCCCTTTGTACGTGAACGTGCTATTTCCAAGCTCTTGAAGATCCAACATATTCCAAGCTCATTACAACTTGCAAATCCTCTCACCAAGCCCTTAGGAGCTACTGTTTTTCAAGAGCTTCGTTCCAAGCTCAAAGTCGTGGCTATCACCTCTCTATGAGCTTATGGGGGAGTATTAGGAGGATAACTTAGACAGCAAGTTTCATAACTTAGCATATGCATTGATGTATGTCAACACAATCACCACGCATGAAAGCATACACAACCGTAACTAAGATAGCAATGATTCTTGTAATAAGATAGCGATTCAAGGAATAATATGAGAAATACATTCTATCACGGAGTAGAGAAAAGCAACGGAAAGATCCTTTACCAAGAACGTTAGCTATAAACAATTTTTTTATAAAAGTGGGAAGTAACAAGAAACAAACATGGGTATTCTACAACCAAACACATGAAAGTTTATATGATAAACTCCATACAACTTAAAAAACATACTTCAACTCTTAAACTATTGTACTCCGAGAGAAGTATGAATATACAAATTCAAAATCTTAATTTGGAAGAATAACTTTTCTTTACAATTTCTTTTAAAAGAATCTCAGAAAAATAATTAAATTTCCATAATTATTCCATCCCACATAATCATTTTCTTCATCCAAGATCAGGCACTGTGAAGTACTCATCTTCATCATCATAATCATAATCACGTATGAGTTCGATTCTCGGCTTTTTGTTAGACTTTGAGTTTCTGTGTGACGAATAATGGTTGCTAGCATGATGAGTCACTGGAAGCTGAGGAACTTCAGCTGCAGAAATAGCTTCTTGATTAAACTCTTCACCAAACAGTCCCTCCTCAGTGAACCATTCCATTTCTCCAAATTGCATGGATTCCTTCTAAGCCAAGTAACAACAAAAATCAGTTATTTTTAATTCTTCTTCACATGTATAAAAAAATTTCAATTACGAAAAAAAGTTGCATGTTTTACTTTGTTATGTGAATCATAATCTGCTAACTCCAGTAAGTCATCAACACCCCAAGAGGGTGAGAAGTTAGGGACTTGTTGAGAAGGAGGTTCAACAGAAACTTGTTGAGGATTCCTGCTTGGTGGTTCAAAGTGAGGCTTTTCGTCGTCTTTGGCGCAGTTAGTACTCGCGGCGGCCACTCGGATACCGGTCGCGAGGAAGCGCTGATGGTTGGCAGAAAGACTGCCGACGGGGTGAATAGCTTCATCACAATTCTGACAGAAGAGTGCTCTATCTTCTACACAGAATATGAAAGCTGCCTTATCCTGTTTGTACAATATTTTCATTAGTAAATTTTCAAAAACAACTTATCTACTACTCACAAATACAGTACATACTTACTACTGACAATATTTTCATATAACCTAGAATGAAAGAGGTTATATAAATAATTATAGATCTCATTTCCATAAGCTACTTTTAAAACAAGCTCCTAGTATAACCTAAGCATCTTCAAGCAACTTTCTCAAACATGCTACTTGTAACATCATGATGAAAATATCATATCCTAATCTAGATCTCAACACTTAAGCAAGTTCATAATCTAAGTTCCAACAACTAAATTAATGCAACAATGAGGTAGTGATAATTACTTGGCATATGTCACATCTAGGAAGCTTGTTAGAGAGGGATTGAAGAAGAAGCCTCTGGTGTTTGCTTGCAAGCTTGTTAGCAGCATGAACTTCAATATCACATTTAGCACACAAAGCTGCTTCATCTGCACAACAAATCATTGTTGCTGGAGCTTTCTCACAAACATCACACTGAATTTTCATATTACTTTTTTCACTCTAGTAAGAATATCTCAACTCAAGAAGAATGGATATATAGTGGTGATACCTTTTATGAGACAAAATATTAAGCTAAAAAGGGAAAATGGTGTTATTTGAAGGGAATGAGTGGATGAGATAAGAAGCTTGAAGGGAACGGTAATGAAAAGAACACGAGTTAGTGGGGACAGTGATTTCTTTGCCATGTATTTGTGTGTGGCTGTGAAGTAATGTACATAAATTAATTAATGAGAAACTATGATGATGTTATGTTATTGTGGTCATGGTTTTTTCTGTATATTTAACAACTAGCTTAGATAGATATGTTTGTATTTGTCTTGGTTGTCAACATGTTTGGCTGTCGACTGTTTTTAAAACAGTTGGATGAAATCAATGATCTTTCACTATATATCAAACTTAGGGTATGGTTTGATGAAATCAATGATCTTTCACTGTATATCAAACTTAGGGTATGGTTTGGACTTAAACATATATTTAAGTGAATGAATATATAAGGGGTATTGGTTTTTAAAATTGTATCTATTTGATGAAACTATTTTCTGAATTTCACAATTTTGTAAATACATTATGAATGTGTTGGAAAGTTTGAGTAGCGTCAGAAATATTAATTGGTAAAACATTAACGATTCAAGAGATTTTAACACTAAATATTTATTCAAAATCTTAAAATAATGGAATATGAGTCATCTCTTTTATAAATCCGACATTTCTTTTATTTTTAGTTGATGCAAGATTTATGTCGCTCATATTTGAATCTCAATAATCTTTTCTATAAATATGTGTCGCTCACATCACTAATCTTAATCCATATTAAAATAAGCATTCAAAATCCAAAAGACCTTAACACTATATGTTCATCCAAAATCTTAAAAGAATAAGATATGCATCATTTCTCTTATATTTCTAACATTTTCTCAATTTTAAGTTAATATAAAACTTAATCATTTATACTTAAATCCAAACACAATTTCATTTTACAAAAACAAAAACATGTGAGAAGGGTGAAAATTGTAATTACCATGTGTCTATTGTTGGTGATGATGTGAATCTAAATAATTGATTAGTTGATGTGTGAACAGGGCCGGCCCTAGGGGTAGGCCATCAAGGCTACCGCCTAGGATCTCACTTTTTTTATATCTATATAGTTATAATTTATTAACTATTTTTTTAAAATTTAAATTATTTTATATACTAGTTAAATAATATCATCTATTAAGGATTTATAATAATTATAATTATTTAGGATGTGTATGGTATAATTTAGGATGTATATGTGTATGTTTTCAAAAGACTTTAGATAGATTTATCATAGTTTAATTGAGGAAAATAAATAGGGATTTTGTTTTGTTATTATTTAACCATGCTTTTTTTTAACCACGATTTAATTGTGAAAATTTTTAAACCCCATATGATAGTTGCACGCCTTCAATATTAATAGTCATACTTATAAATACTAAATTTTTAAGTTATTTTTATATAAAAGAATACTTGAAATTTAAGTTTTTTTTTTAAAGAACTTTAGTAATGCTTTTTAAATTATAATTTTTTTAATGATAAGAAGAGTATTTAAATGTATTGATTTTATTATCCATTGAAAGAAAAATATTAAATAAGATTGATTAGAATAATTTAACAATTTTACATTTTAAAAAATCTAAAATCAAAATATATTAATTTAAAATAAAATTATTTTGATTATATTAAAAGTAAAATTTAAAATTTTGCCTCAGGCTTCTAAATGTGTTGGGCCAACTCTGTGTGTGAAATGTGAATTATGTGATATGTGAAAATGTGTGACTGTGAAAGAAAACAATTTTAGTACCCACAATCCAAGTGTATAAGTATGTCTTAAATTTCAAGTGATAAAAAGAAAAAAACTTTGGTATTGTTTATTTTTGATCAAAAAGTCAAAGCTTGGTCAATGATCAATGTTGGACTCTTTAAATGATAAATAGGTTGATTGGTCAACAATTCAGTTGGTCCATTGGTGACTTGAGAGATTCAAAGGTATCAGATTTATTTGTTAATTTTAGAATATTATAAATATTTTTCATATTAATTTAGAGATATTCTAAAATATATTATAAATAAAATAAAATGTTTTTATTTTAAAGGATATTATAAAATATTTATAACTTTTTATTTTAACGGTTAATGAGATGTGTTTTTGGCCTTTAAGGATTTGTTAGGTTTCAATAATTATGAATATGTATCTCTATCATTCTTATCAAAACAAATTTCATAATGTAATCTGAAAAAAAGAGGGAGGAGTTGACAATCCTAGAGAAACTTATAGAGACAACAATAATAGAATTTATATTTCTGTGTTCTTAGAATTTGTGAAACCTTGGGATGTATCTAAGAGGATTCACAGGCACTTATAAATACATTGAACTTGTGTGATTCATATATACATGGTTAGAGCGATTAATAAACATTTGGATAGAAGATAAAATTTCTTCTTGGGAACTTAGGTGACTATTTTCTTGCAACTCTTTTGTGATTTCTTTTTAAATGGAAGTATAGTGAATCAGAGAGCTTCTCACTCCTAAAGTAAATTGTTTGATTAAACTGGATAAACAAGTTATTGTGTTCTTGTTTTTTTATCTTCTTTTGGATTGTTGTGTGTTTGTCTTCATTAATTCTTGGCAGATTATTAAATTGCTTTACGATCTTTATTTTGGTTGTCATTATTCTTTGTCCATGCTGTTATACGGTGGGAGAACTGACTTTTAGGTTTTTCGCTTTATCGCATATGTTGCGGATAACAAGAGTCGCCACCGACTTTTCTTTTATCCAATAAAGGAAAGAGTGAAATAAATAGGAAAGACCTTTTGAGAATTTTCTGAGTTCGGGGGGGGGGGGGGGGGGGGGGGTAGGTTATGAAAAAGGAAGGTGTTAGCATCCTTTTCATCCGTAGTTATCTACGGGCTCTTAATTGCTACCTCATTTTTAAAGATGCTTTGTGCTTGTGTATGTTTGAAATATTTTAAAGATGTCTAAGTGCGACAATTTTGTAATGATTCTCGTATCATTAAGAATGTATACTAAATGTTTTGTTTTGAAAATATTTTAAAAGAAAGTGTTGTTTTGTGAAAAGATGTTTCGAAGATGCCAATGTAAGGGAATTTGCTTTATAGTAACCCTTATATCAGTCCTAAAGAGTGTTTATAAAGTATTTTGAAAGTGGTTGTTTTGAAAGTGTGAGATGTGAAATTTTTTTAGTTTATGAGCAAGCGATTACGAGCGATCTACCTACTCAAAAAGTCTTTGTTCTTTTTCCTCCTCCTTTAGATAATGATATCCTACCATTAGTTAGTAGGAAGCTTTACAATTGGATGTGGGGGACATGCGCGAGTCATCATACAGTCATAGGAGGCAACTTGTAAGATGCTTTAGCAATTGTCGTAAGGGATTAAGATCGTTTACCGAAGGCAGCATCGAAGGGTCATCGAGGGACTATGATCTTTTAACTGAGGGTCTTTGCTAAAGCATCCCACGTTTGAGGGACATGACTGCTTTTTATCTGAAGGCAACAAGTGAGGATCACCCTAGAGGTGTGTGTATGCGAAGTGTTTTGATTTCAAGTATTTATCTTTGAGATTAGGTTTTCTAATGATAAATAATTTTATGTAAAAAAAAAAATTGTTTAAAAAAAACTTTTATGTATTGACACATGAGCTTATGCATTAATACGAAACCTTTATGTATTGACACATGCACTTATACATTGATACAAAAACTTTATGTATTGAGGCATGCACTTATGTATTGATGTGAAAACCTTTCTTGCTTCTAGAAAATGAAATTAACTCAGTATGAGTCGACGCATGCACTTACGTATCGACACATATCTCTTCTTGTTTCTGGAAAATGAAAATTAACTCAGTATGAGTCGACGCATTCGCATTTCTTATCGACTCATACATCAATTTGTATCAATGCAAAATGGTCTGTATTGACTTATAACCTATTTTGTACATAATATGTGTCGACTCATAGTGTTTCGTATCGACTCATACTGCTGTTTTTTACTTCTAACATTATTCAGCTGCATATATGGGTCATTTCTCAACACATGGTTAGTGAAAATGAAAAGTAATCATATGGTTAGCTTCAAGGCAATGATATCTACATTTTATCTTCACAAATGAACCACTAATGATGTTTGTATGGAGAGCTCAAAGTTAAGAAAACTTACCTTGAAACTGAAATTTGTGTTTTGATTTTAAGTTGGAGAAGTCAAGTTGTAGATGGCTGTTTTTGAGTTTGGAGAATAGTGATGTTACATAAGTTATTCTTGAGTTTGGACAACTTCTATATGATATATGTGGAGTGTTTGGATAGTTTGTTTGGACAAAACTTGCAAGGTGTGAGATGTTCAAAGGGTTTGGACTTCAAAGCTCAAAGATGGAGGTTTTTATGGATAGTTCTGGTTTTTAGAGTAAAGGGGGTTTGAGGATTTTCAACATACAAGAGGCTCTCTATTTTCTGGTCTCTTTCTCTTGTAAATGCTCCCTCTATTTATAGACAAGAGGTTTGGGAACAAGAGCTGATTAGGTTTGTAAGACAGCATGTTGTGGTTTGGTTGGGATGCAAATATCAAACTATGTCAATTCTTCATAGTCCCAAGATGAAGTACCAAAGTTGCTGGTATAGAGGAGCTACTTTCCATGATTTATGGTGGAGTAAAATCAGAAGTAAACAAGGTATGGGCTCAAGACAAATTTTGTACCAACAAGCTTGCTTTTCAAGAATAGCAATGGTAACTTTATGCCATAAATGGAAAGATCTTTTAGATAATGGCTCAAACACTTGGGTAATGGTTCAAGCTTTTGTATAATAATTAAATTATGGAGAGATTTGCAAGCAAGAAGGCCTATAATATAATATTATGCAGCATAGCATGTAGATTGGATCATGTGTTCTTCACCAAAAATACTTGTAATTCAAAATTTGAAAGGGACTTTGAAGGGATTTATCACTGTCCATAGTAGTAAGTAGTACTGCCGAAAAATGTTTGCTTGGTCATACGTGACCCTTTACTGGAATTCATGTTCAATGCCTTAAGTGATTCTGATGGAGACCTGCCCCTGGCTATTCAGGACTTTATGAGAGATTTCTTGAAATCTTAACTTGACTGCCACTGATGAGTTGGACAAAAACCTGCCATGCCCCCTTGATCATGGGAGATTTATCATTGGAAGTGTCTTCCCATTTGAACTGATTCTGTTTCTTGAGAGAATTTTCGTTCATTGGATATTCGCCATGCGAATTTCTCTGTTGTCAAACAATTAGCTATATGCAAACAGCGATATTCAAACAATGCAAAGTTTATGTTTGTCTTGAAGTTTTTGAAAATGCATTTTTAGCAAATGAATGAATTTTATAAGAATATGAGTTTAACTCAGGATTTACAGTAAGCCTTACAGGAGTCAGGATACCTTTTGTAACAATATGCTTTCGAACTAACCCATACTTCAATTAGGACTTTTAAAGGGTTGTAGTGTGGCCTGGTTCACGGTTTAAGAAACAAAGAATAAGGCTCAAAGTCTATTTGTACCCGACCCGTTCTTCGTGATGTTCTTCAACCCTATACTCAGTTAATTGTGCATTTATCTCCCAATAGAATCTGGAATGATATTTTGGTGATGGTTCAGATAAGTTAAGTTTATTAGAGAAGGCATTCATTTTTTATTACATTTCTCATGTTGTCGAGGATTTGTAGTGACCTCTTTTTCTATGTACTATCCCTAATTTTTGCCTGACTGCTCTTGTTTTGAGATTACAGCCAGCGGAATGCCCCAGTTTTTCTTAAGTCTCCTTCGTAGGTTTTGAATCAGTGGGCTTTTTCTTTTGAGAGATAACGACTATCTATTTTACAGGGAACCATCGTCGTCTTTTGATTCAGAAGGATGTTTTTGATATCATTTGTTGTGTACGAAGTGAAATTTTGTGACTGAATACCAATTTGAATTAACTGAGAAACTACTCTGCCCCAGGTTATGATTAAAGGTTTCAATTTGTGCAAAAAATAAAACTCCTACTTCTTTGGCTCAAAGGGGTTGACTAGAGATTATCTTCCTCATAACTCCACTGTTTAGGAATTGAAAGAACGGCTGTACATCGTCAGCAAGGTCTGTCCAAAAGTATACTGTATGAGATTATGGTATATTTTTCGTCATCCTTCCTCTAAAGGCTTGCAACTTTTAACGAGAGTTAAATATCACAAAAATGGAATAAAAAGAACAGTTTAAATATAGTGAAAATGAATGGATTAATTCAAGACAAACATGTGCAATGCATTAATGAAACAAAGTTTGACATAATAGATAAGTGTTCGAACAAACAAAAGAAATTACAATAGAAAATTGAAAATGAACTAGATGTTCTCAATCTTAGTCTTGATTCGTCATGGGAGTGGTGATCACTTTGGGAGTCTCAGGAGGGCCGAATTCAATCTCCTTGGAGTCAATCATATTTTTAATCTTGTATTTCAGCACCCAACAATCGTTAGTATCATGCCTAGTACTACCAGAATGATAGGCACATGTTACATTGGGATTGTAGTTAGGAGAATAAGTTTTGGGGTTTGGACGAGGTTCTATCATGCACCATTTACTTTAGCATTTACATTTCATGCTATTTTCATCTTTGCTCACTTTAGCATTTACTTTCTTTTCATTTTTATTTCGCTCACTTGAGCTTTTCTTTTCTTTTTGAAGATACCTAATAATCAACATGAACCCTAAAAAGCTTTAATGATAATTGGACTATTTGGTTACCATCCTTGGTATTATGGAGTATTGGACTTCTTGGACTTAGGATTAGAAACCTTGGCCTATGTTGGAGACCTTGTGACCTTAATTGATATTTTGTCTGGAGTTCTTGAGGTTTACCTCAAGACATTGGGTTGTTTGTTTGTTTTGTGTGCAGGTTATTGTGATTACCTATTTTGTTTGTAATTTGGAATTCACCCGTATACAGCCGTTACTCTGCCCAATTTTTGTGAAGACTTAATACACTTGAAGTTTTGGTTCTCTCAAGAGGTATAGTATCTTTGCTTGATTGGTTTCAATCCAAAGAATGAGAATTCTATCTTGACTCATAATGTCAAGTATTGGCTTCTTGTTGGTTAGATGGTTCTTATCCCTAGCTTTTTACCTTATGCTTTATGATAGTTTCTTCTTCTCCTTCCATCTTCTTTAATTTCAAAAATCTTCTTCCTCCTTTTGAAAACTCTTCTTGTTTTTAAACTTGAACCATTTTGATAATAAACTTGGACTTAGGTCCATGCATTTTCATAACATTTTTATAAATAAACTTCAATCAATTTAATAATACCTTGACATTTTTTGTGAGAAGACTAAAAGTCAATCAATCTCATTTCAAACCATTTTGCCTCTTTGGCTTTCTATTTTAAAACCTTTCTCAAAAGATTAGACTCTTGTCAATCCTTGTAGTGATGCAAACAACTATACTTCTACAATATATAGTGAAGATAGATATTTTCCACTTGGGTGTTGAGTGAGGCATTGTTGATTTTTAAATCCAAGCCATATCCACCACTTTGAGATGATGCAAATTCTCCTTTCTCATGATTGTGGGTGGTAAGTATGTTTTCCACACGGATAATGACGATGATGTCTTATCTCATAAAATTAACCAACACACTTGTGTTTTAATTTTTTTGAAAGAGGAACTATGTGTACCCTGATCCCCTATTGCACGGAAGGTGGTACGTAGGCACTAAAGGTTCGCAACCGCGGTGGGTGCAAAAATCATAAAAATATATTTCTTTTCTCACATCTACCATCTATTTTACATACAACATTTTATAGCCAAAATATACAGATTTTTACAAAGAGGATCCTGCGAAGTACCGTAGATGTTTAGGGTGCTAATACATTCCCTTTGCATAACCAACCCCTTACCTTGAATCTTTCCCCCTCTTTTTGGGTTATTCGCTCTTTTCCCATTCCTTTGGAAACAATAAAGCGCCGTGACGATTTTTATTTGATCTGTATAAGTCTAGTTAATCTAATGGCTTAGTCTTAAATATTTCTACCGCTACAGAAAAAATGGTGACTTCACTGGGGAAAGATTGACCTCTTGCTGGTCCATCCCTAAGTGGGTTGAGCCTATCTTTGTCTATATCTGTATATGTGCTATTGTTGTTTATGTGTTATATGTTGTATATATGTTTATCTGGATTTTCCTGGTTTTCAGGGTGCTTGGTGATTACTTATAAGTCCTATACCCGGACTTTGGCAAATTTTAAGATAGGACGGGCGGTATAGTCATGTTAACTTTGAAGGAGTAATCCCAAAAAAGGAGGCATGAGATCCCCCACTCAGTGGAGGCCCCTTTGACTGTAGTGTCATTTACCGAGTAATCGGGAAGACTTACTGCTTTCGACCTGGGAGCCTGCTGAAGCTGAGGACCGTAGAATACCTAACCCATCTTGGCCTTTTAGGTGTAGTGCGGAAGCTATGAGGGAGTAATCCAGAAATAGTTGTCACGCGATACTACGCTCGGACGATTTTTTCTTGAGAATATTACTAATTACCGAGTTAATCGGGAAGTTTGTAATATCCGAAGGAAGGATGTAGACTCTGGGAACCTCTAGAACCTTGTTCGGAAGGTGATAACTTCTAGACCATACCTTATGGGCAGTACCTTCGACCTCATGCTCGTGACGTTGAACCTATAAACCCTATGTTTGTGATCTTGTGGGTGATTGTTGCATCATGCATCAATACACTCATAAGCATCTTTTGAAGAAATTTTATTTCAAGGGACTTGGAAGTTGATCATTTGTGAATATCTCAGGTACCTTTTGACCATGGATTCTGGAAAAACAAAGACCGGAAAATACAGTTTCAAAGATCCCAAGATAGATGAGTTGATCAGTCTAATTCCCGAAATTGAGTGTTCTGCAGATTTTTGGAAGAAGTATGGATCCATCATTCCTCTCATGAAGCTTAGAATGAAGGAGGGTATTCTCTCGACCTTGGTCCAGTTCTATGATCTGATGTATCATTTCTTTACTTTCCCTGACTATCAGTTGATGCCTAGACTAGAGGAGTATTCTTATCTGTTGGATTTACCTATTACCGATCGTGTTCCTTTTACTGGTTTGGAGGGTGAGCCAAAACCATACGAGATTGCTGCTTTGTGTAAAATCAAGCTTCACAAATGAGCTTTTGTTTTAATGAAGACAAACCATGGCTAACAAAGAAGGCAAAGATTTATGATCAAGCTCAAAGCATCTAAGGATAATATCTTCAGTTCAAAGCTCTCAACAAATTTAAAGGTATAATAATATTATCTACTTTGATCTTAAGATATAGATGCTCAAAAATGAAAAATAAATGTTTAAAAATCATTACTTAAGTTTTTTCAAAGTTAAAATTTCATTTTTCTCTTGCATGCAATCGATTGCACACTTAAAAATTTCATACCTTTTGCTTCTGTTTCTCTGTGCAATCGATTTACATTGCTTGTGCAATCGATTGCATACTTAAAATTTTCAAAATGTTTACTTCTGTTTCTCAGTGCAATCGATTTACATTGCTAGTGCAATCGATTGCACTCACTTACTTTTTGCTACTGACTTTGCATGCAATCGATTTGCATTGATAGTGCAATCGATTGCACTCTTAAAAGTTTTGAAAAAATAGCTATTGAAACGTTGTGCAATCGATTTACATAAAGGGTGCAATTGATTGCATGCTGCATGATTTTGAAAACCAGCAGCTTTTTACATGCCTGTTCATCATGCCTTTTCATTGAAACCTTTCACTCAATCTTGGCATTTGTTCATGATTCATTTTTAGAACTTCACGATGTTTCAAAAGGGTGTTATGAACATATAAATATTCAATTTCAAAATCTATTTCAACACCTCTTCCATAAATATTTTCTGAAATTTCAAAATACAAACTCAAGCATTCCTTCACTTTCATGCATAAGTTTTCTGCACCTTTTTATACATTAACAAACAGAAAACTTTGAGCAATTATATCTTGAGTCATTATATTATAATATTATTGGAAGAGAAGATCATACATTGTTAAATCACTCTAAGTGATCAATATTACTCTACTCACTCAAACTCAAAAATTGATAATTACTTACTTATTTTTCCAGGATTGTTGGAAATAAGTTTAAATGTTTTTTGAAATCTTGTCTTTCCAAAGTTGTTAGATACAAATGTAGTTACATTGAGAGGATTGTTCTCATAGCTAACTTAGTGAAAATCCAAGAGGATTGTTCTTGGTCCAAGAGGATTGTTCTTGGTTACTTGGTAGTTCTTGTTTAAGTTTGCCACAATAAGGAAATCTCTTTCATGTTGAAAGGGGACTGGAGTACTCTCGGACTGTGAGGGGAAACAGGATATATCGCCCGTGTCTTTTATTTTTCTGCATTTTACGCTTTCCTAAAATCATCATTAACCAGAAAAATAAGAACCATAATCACTAAAAACCAGAATTTTTAAAGTACCTAATTCACCCCCCCCCCCCCCCCCCCCTCTTAGGCGCACTTCGTACTTACAATTGGTATCAGAGCGGTTTATAGGTAACCTGTTCCTAAAAGATCCAGAATGGCTTCCACAAATCAAAATCCTGTTTTCAGAGATGGTGGTAGTAACAACAAGCCTCCTCTATTTTGTGGTGAATATTTTGACTTCTGGAAAATACGCATGAAGGCACATCTAGAAGCACAAGGAGAAGAAATATGGGATGCCGTCGAAAATGGTCCATTTATCCCTATAACGGTAATCAATGGTGTTAGCTCATCAAAGCCTAAAACTGCATGGGACGATGATGATAAGAAGAAAGTTCTCTATGATAAAAAGGCAATAAACCTTCTTCGAGGTGCACTTAGCATGGACGAATTCTTCCGTGTCTCGGCATGCAAAACAACAAAAGAAATATGGGATACCTTGGTACAAACTCATGAAGGAACGATTGAAGTAAAAAGATCAAGTCTAAATACCCTAAGTCAAGAATACGAATTATTTCGAATGCAGCCTGGAGAAACCATTCTTGACTTACAAAAGAGATTTGTGCACTTGACAAATCATCTAAGTGCTCTTGGTAAAACTTTGACGAATGATGAACTAAATCTGAAAGTACTTAGGCCCTTAACTAGGGAATGGCAACCAAAGGTAACGGCAATTTCAGAAAAGAAAAGTCTCTCCAACATGACATCCGCAACATTATTTGGAAAACTTCAAGAATACGAAACGGAACTCAGAAGACTTGAAAAGCATGAAAATCAAGAGAAGAAATCCAAGAATATTGCTTTGAAGATAGACTCCAAGGAAATTGAAAAGGAAGACAATCCGGAAGAAGATGAAAACTTCACGCTTCTTGTTAAAAGGCTTGGTAAGTTCTTCGGTAGAAATGACAAACCTTTTTCTCATTCAAAAGGAAAGAAACAATTTAAGAAAAAGGAAGTCTCCACATCAACACAAGAAATAACATGTTATGAATGTGGTAAGCAAGGTCATATCAAACCGGATTGTCCAAAACTCTCCAAGAAAGGTGGCTTCAAAAGCAAGAAGGGATTCAAGAACAGAAAGGCTTATGTAGCATGGGAGGACAATGAAATAAGTTCCTCATCCGATTACGATAGTGATGAAAGTGAAAATCTAGCATTGATGGCCTCACACCATTCCGATGATGAAGACAATGAGGTTAGTAATGAATTTTCTCTTTTTGATAGTGATGCACAAGGTTCTATAGATGAACTATTGAATGAATGCAAAATTCTGTATAAAACCATTGCATCACAAAAGAAACAAGTTTCATCCTTAGAAGAAAAATATGTTTCAATGGAAAAAGGTTTCAAAGAAGAAAAACAAAAATCAAGTGATGAACAAAAACAGAATTTTGTATGCAAAAATTGTGATTCACTCTCTTTCCAAATTGTCCAATTAAAAAGAGTCATTGAAAGATATGAAAAAGGAAAAATTGGATTGGAAGGTGTTCTTAGCCAACAAAGATACTCCAATGATAAAAGTGGACTTGGATATTCAAACTTTTCAAAACCAAGTTCTAACGAAACTATCTTTGTTAAGGCTAGTGATCAATCATCCAAAGAGAAAGTGAACAAACCTAAAATAGTTCCTCACTATCCTAAAAAGAAAACATTTTCTAAGAAGAAATCTTACCCTTCTAGATATAGAAGTAACTTTGAACCTACTTGTTTTTATTGTGGTATTAAAGTCCATACACCTAATGCTTGCTATGTTAGAAACTTTAGTGTGGAAAGTGGGCATTACGTATGGGTAAAGAAAGACACTAATTATGAAGTACCCAAAGCAACTTGGGTACCTAACAAAACCTAATTTGTTTTGCAGGTATGCTTGAAGACCACATGCAATCTTTGGTATCTTGATAGTGGTTGTTCAAAGCATATGACAGGAGACCTAAACCAATTTTCACATCTAGCGCTAAAGGCCAAGGGTTTTGTCACTTATGGAGACAATAATAAGGGAATAATCCTAGGAAAAGGCAAAGTTGGTGCTCTACCTTTCACATCCATTGAAGATGTTCTTTATGTTGAAGGACTAAAGCAAAATCTTCTAAGTATTAGCCAACTTTGTGACAAAGGCTTCAAAATCAAGTTCACCAAGGATGAATGTTTGATAGAAGACAAAGTCACTCATGAGGTTATACTTAAAGGTAAAAGAATCAATAATATATTCATGATTTCCCTTGATGATCCATCTTTGAAGGTTAAATGTCTCATGGCAAACAATGATGATTCATGGCTATGGCACAAAAGAATTGCTCATATTCATATGGAACACTTGAATAAATTAATCAAGCATGATCTTGTCATTGGTTTGCCTAAGAGAAATTTTGTCAAAGATAGACTATGCGATGCTTGTCAAAAAGGGAAAGAAACTAGATCAACTTTCAAATCTAATAATGTGGTGTCCACTACAAGGCCACTACAATTGTTACATATAGACTTATTTGGTCCATCGAGAACAAGGAGTTTCAGAGGTAATGTGTATGCTTTGGTTATTGTTGACGATTTCTCTAGATATTCTTGGACATTATTTTTAGTGCAGAAAAGTGATGCATTCCAGGAGTTCAAGAAGTATGCTAAACAAATTCAGAATGAGAAGTCTCTAACAATTGCCTCAATAAGTAGTGACCATGGCGGAGAATTCCAAAATGCTCTATTTGAAGAATTCTATGGAGAACATGGAATATCTCACAACTTCTCGGCACCAAGGACTCCTCAACAAAATGGAGTGGTTGAAAGAAAGAATAGGTCTCTTGTGGAACTTGCTAGAACAATGCTTAGCGACTCAAATCTTCCAAAATACTTTTGGGCGGATGCGGTGAGCACGGCATCTTTCGTTAGCAATAGAGTTAACATTAGACCAATCTTAAAGAAAATTCCATATGAACTCTTCAAAGGGAGAAAACCAAACATTGCTTTCTTTCATATCTTCGGATGCAAATGATTTTTCCTAAACAATGACAAAGATAATCTGGGTAAGTTTGATGAGAAATCCGATGAAGGTATTTTTCTTGGTTACTCACTCTCTAGTAAAGCATATAGAATATACAACAAAAGAACTTTGACTATTGAAGAATCTATGCATGTTTCTTTTGATGAAACTAACCCCTCCAAGGAGGATAATATTGTTTGTGATGATGATGATGAAATTCTAGAAGGTCCTCAAGAAAATTCTTCCAAGGATCAACCCATTCAACTCGAAGAATCACCTCAACAAGAATCGAATCTCAATGATCTACCAAAAGAATGGAGAGCTCATAGAGATCATGCTATTGATAAAGTAATTGGTGATATAAGTCAAGGTGTGTCTACAAGATTAAATCTCAAGGATGCTTGCCTAAACATGGCGTTTGTCTCTCAAATTGAACCTTCCAAAGTTGATGAAGCCTTAGGAGATGACCAATGGATTATCGCTATGCAAGAAGAATTTAATCAATTTGAAAGGAATCAAGTTTGGGAACTCGTCCCTAGGACAAGAAGCAAACACATTATTGGAACAAGATGGGTGTTCAGAAACAAACTTGACGAAAATGGAATAATTGTTCGCAACAAAGCAAGATTGGTAGCACAAGGCTACAATCAAGAAGAAGGAATAGACTTTGAAGAAAATTTCGCTCCAGTTGCAAGGTTAGAAGTTATTTGTCTCTTACTTGCCTATGTCTGTTCATTAAATTTTCAGCTTTTCCAAATGGATGTCAAAAGCGCATTCTTGAATGGATATATCACTGAAGAAGTCTATGTTAAGCAACCCCCGGGGTTCGAAGATTTCAAGAATCCATCTCATGTATTTAAATTGACAAAAGCTCTCTATGGACTGAAACAAGCACCAAGGGCATGGTATGATCATTTAAGAAACTTCTTATGCAAAAAAGGTTTCGAAAAGGGCAAAGTTGACAAGACTCTATTTATCAAGAAAATCAAAGATGACACATTGCTAGCACAAGTCTATGTTGATGACATCATTTTCGGTTCTTCAAATCAACAATTGTGTGAAGAATTCTCATCAATGATGCAAGGAGAATTTGAAATGTCCATGATGGGTAAAATGAACTATTTCCTTGGACTTCAAATCAAACAACTAAAAGATGGCATCTTCATCAACCAATCCAAATATTGCAAGGAACTCTTGAAAAGGCTTGACATGGATAACTGTAAGGAAATGTCTACACCAATGGGTTCTGGTTCTTATGTTGATCAAGATGAATTAGGTGTTTCCATCGACATCACTAAATATCGAGGTATGATTGGCTCCTTATTGTATTTGATGGCAAGCCGTCCTGACATAATGTTTAGTGTTTGTCTCTGTGCTCGTTTTCAAGATAACCCAAAGGAATCTCATCTCACGGAGGTAAAGGGGATCATGAAGTATCTCAAAGGGACAACAAATGTCAGATTGTGGTATCCTAAAGGTAGTGTCTGCAACTTAATTGGTTATTTTGACGCGGATTATGCAGGTTGTAAAACGGATAGAAAGAGCACAAGTGGTACTTGTCACATTCTTGGTAATGCATTAGTATCATGGGCCTGCAAGAAACAAGCATGTGTTGCTCTAAGCACGACCGAAGCTGAATATATTGCAGCAGGTAGTAGTTGCGCTCAAATTTTATGGCTAAAACAACAACTTCGTGACTACAGACTCGATCTAGGGTGCATTCCTCTAAGATACGACAACACCAGTGCAATTAACATTACAAAGAATCCCGTCATGCATTCAAGATTTAAACACATATACATTCGACATCATTTCCTCCGTGATCATGTTCTTCAAGGAGATGTCGAGGGAACCTTTGTAGATACTCATAATCAGCTTGCCGATATATTCACCAAACCTTTGGCAAAAGAGCCTTTCTACAAAATTCGACGAGAGCTTGGCATACTTGACGAACACGACTTATAAGGTGCATTCTACCCGTGATATAATTCTTATATATGTTTTATACATGCTATATGATAATCTATGTTATGTGGTATTTAATTTTTTAAGAAAAAAAATTGGTTTTGTTGATGAAAATCGATTGCACAAAGACTGTCAATCGATTTCTCACTGAGTATTTTCAATTCTGTCCATTCTATTTGTGTGCAAATCAATTGCACCTTCAAGCAAATCGATTGCACTCTGTGTGTTTATGTTTTATTTTTGATTCTGTTTGTGTGCAAATCGATTGCACCTGGTATGCCAATCGATTGCACGTACTGCAACTTGCTTTTATGACAGAAAAATTATGTTGGTCAAAATTCCTCTCTCATATTCCCAAGCCAAATATACTTTAATTCAAATCACTCATTCCCTACCTACCCAAATCATTGCCAAATCTCAGCTCACAAACACCTTTCTCTCTCACAAAACCTAAAAACCCCAAAACCCTAAAACTCCATACCCATGGCTTCAAGACAAAAGAGAAAGGCTTCAGTTTCAGAAAAAGGGAAGAAGAAGGTTGATTCAACATCCAATCCATTGCTTTCAACTCTCACCGAAGAGCAAGAATCCAAATTTATCAAAGACTTTCAAAGGAAAATAGTATCAAACCCCAAATATGGTATACTATCCTCCTTTCCTCAAGAATGCTTTTCCTTTCAAAATGATCTAGCTGCTTATGGTCTAGAACCCTTGATTTCCTCATTCGGTCCATACTACCCGGATTTGGTAAGAATGTTCTTCAGCAATCTAACACCCCAAAAAGGCAAAATAGTCACATATGTGCTGGGCACTCGTATCTCTCTAACTCCTCAGGTTGTTGGTGAGATCCTTCATATTCCTTTCACTGGAAGTTCCCTATATGATCCTGAAAATGAGATATGGGATGACTACCGGAAAAAGGAGTTCTTTTACAACATTGGGCGGTTAGGTGAAGCTGAATTTCGCGCCAAACGAATTCGTGGTCTTGGCGGAGTAATTCCATCCAGAGACTCCTGGAGTGCAGGTAACCTCCATATAGACGATCACTTATATCATTATTTTCTAGTCTATATCATGTTTCCAAGAGCTGGAAACCACTGCACTGTTACCGACTTGGAAATGCAGCTTATTTATGCAAGGAAGAAAGGGGTAAGTGTAAACTGGGCAAGGATGATCGTGGTGCATATGCTGAGAGTGGATGCAAAATCTAAATTTCTTCCATATGCTTATTTTGTCACTTTGATTATGGAGGAATTTGGTATGGATTTTGCTGGGTTTGAAAAGGTGAATATGGATCCTAATCTAAACAAAATTTCCATTAAGAATGTTGACTCCAGAATGGGCGTGCATTACAATCCGGAAACAAAAACCACCACCTACATTGGTGAAGATATTGTTGGCGATGAAGGAAATGACCAAGAAGTCGAAGGCGGTGAAGCTGTGCCTTCTCCTCCTACTGCTCCCTTTGGTCCAAGCAATCAAGAGCTTATGGATTACATGTCTCAACAGTTTGCTTCCATGAACACCAACATCAATAATCAATGGAGTGCGATCAATGATTCCACTACAACCCGGATTAATGACTTCCGCACGGATGTGAATCAACAATGTTCGTACATGTACTCTCATCTTCAGATTCCACCATACGATCCAAATAATCCAGCTGCACCTCCTCAACACTACACAGAACCCCCACTTCAACAACAATTCCTGAATCAAGGCTCATGGTCTTATAACCATCCAGACATGTATCACCCTTAATATTCTGGCTAACTGTTTTTCTGTTATGTTCTTGTCTTGCTATTCAATGTTTTGTTTGTTCAAATTTCTGTATAATCATTAAACAATTTGTGTTACTGTTTTAATTCTAAATATATTGCTTTATTATTATTATTTTTGTGCATCTTTCCCTTCTTTTTGATAATGCCAAAGGGGGAGAAAGATGTGTGGTACTTTATGCTTGTATTTTCTGTGTCTTAATTTTTTTAAGGTACTCTCCAATCAAGATGAAGAAACGCATAGGATTTCAACCCTCTCCTACATAGGGGGGGGGGGGGGGTTTCATCTTAGGGGGAGAAGCTCTTTCGGAAAGTACATCGCATAAAGCAAGATTGTTTGTTATCATAAAAAAGGGGGAGAATGTAAAATCAAGCTTCACAAATGAGCTTTTGTTTTGATGAAGACAAACCATGGCTAACAAAGAAGGCAAAGATTTATGATCAAGCTCAAAGTATCTAAGGATAATATCTTAAGTTCAAAGCTCTCAGCAACTTTAAAGGTATAATAATATTGTCTACTTTGATCTTAAGATATAGATGCTCAAAAATAAAAAAGAAATGTTTAAAAATCATTATTCATGTTTTTTCAAAGTTAAAATTTCATTTTTCTCTTGGATGCAATCGATTTACATTTTAGTGCAATCGATTGCACACTTCAAACTTTCAGATCTTTTGCTTCTGTTTCTCTGTGCAATCGATTTACATTGCTTGTGCAATCGATTGCATACTTAAAATTTTCAAAATGTTTGCTTCTGTTTCTCAGTGCAATCGATTTACATTGCTAGTGCAATCAATTGCACTCACTTACTTTTTGCTACTGACTTTGCATGCAATCGATTTGCATTGATAGTGCAATCGATTTCACTCTTAAAAGTTTTAAAAAAATAGTTGTTGAAACCTTATGCAATCGATTTACACAAAGGGTGCTATCGATTGCATGCTGCACGATTTTGAAAAACAACAGCTTTTTATATGCATGTTCATCATGCCTTTTCATTGAAACCTTTCACTCAATCTTGGCATTTGTTCATGATTCATTTTCAGAACTTCATGATGTTTCAAAAAGGTGTTATGAACATATAAATATTCAATTTCAAAATATATTTCAACACATCTTCCATAAATATTTTCTGAATTTTCAAAATACAAACTCAAGCATTCCTTCACTTTCATGCATAAGTTTTCTGCACATTTTTATACAGTAACAAACAGAAAACTTTGAGCAATTATATCTTGAGTCATTGTACTATAATATTATTGGAAGAGAAGATCATACATTGTTAAATCACTCTAAGTGATCAATATTACTCTACTCACTCAAACTCAAAAATTGATAATTACTTACTTATTTTTTCAGGATTGTTGGAAATAAGTTTAAGTGTTTTTTGAAATCTTGTCTTTCCAAAGTTGTTGGATACAAGTGTAGTTACATTGAGAGGATTGTTCTCATAGCTAACTTAGTGAAAATCCAAGAGGATTGTTCTTGGTCCAAGAGGATTGTTCTTGGTTACTTGGTAGTTCTTGTTTAAGTTTGCCATAATAAGGAAATCTCTTTCATGTTGAAAGGGGACTGGAGTACTCTCGGACTGTGAGGGGAAACATGATATATCGCCCGTGTCTTTTATTTTTTTGCATTTTACGCTTTCCTAAAATCATCATTGTTGTACCCCAAAATTTGCCATCTTTTCATACACGCATATTATTGGTTTTATGGTTATGGAATAAAGGTATATTTATCAAGCTTCTTCAGGTTACAAGTGACATTTATTTCATCAATGGATATTCTTAGAGTATTTTCCGTGCTAAAGACCGGTTCACTGTTTTGCAACGATTCGGGGTTCAAAGATTCACAAGTCCAACCCGGCGTGTGATATTCAGGTGTTCTTTCGCCAAGATATCTCTGATAACGTATTCTCAAATTCAGGTTCGGCTCAAGAGTTAATTCTTTAAAGAAGGTCTCTGAATGTGTGAGTTTTCTCGAAGAAATGTGGTGAAAAAGTGTGCTGAAAGTGCAGTATTTACGCGCTAAAAAATTCATAACTTGAATATCTTGGTTCGTTTTGAACCCGTTCTGGTGGAAAAAATTCCGTATTGACGTCATCTACGTTTTCATCTCTCACGGATGGAAGCCAATTTTGATCAGAAGGTCTTCAAAAATGCGGATTTATCAAGTATTTTCGTACAAAAAATTTGTGACAGAAGTTTATTTGCGTCATGTTCAGAAAATCATAACTTGGTCGATTTTCATCATATCGAGATGGTTCCGACACCAAAATTTCACAAATTGAGTTGGATAAGTTTTCACAGAAGGTATTGAGTTCAAACGGTATCCAAAAGGCCTTCGTTTTTTGCTCAGAGTGCATGTGACGCGTCGAAAATCCTGAATGCTGAATATTATTTCATCTAGGTCGAAACTTCAAAAATTTATAACTCGGTCAATTTTTATCGGATCGGGCCCATCTTTTTATACAAGGTCACTGACTCAGATATCTACAACTTTTATTCCAAAGTCGAGACCGGATTATGCTCCGATCAATACCAGTTTTTTATTGAAGAACGTGTCAGAGTCGACACTTGAGCCCAAAATAAGTTTGTCTGAGCTGAAACTTCAAAAATTCATAACTAATTCACCATTTATCCGAGTGAGTCCATTTTTGGACAGGAGTTAGTTCTCGATGTCGGCTATATTTTATTTTCACAATTCAACTTCAAAAATTGCACTTAAGCCCCTGTGATTTAGCCTGGAACATGATGAACTCAAGTGAATATTGAGAGCCCAATTGCACATTTAAAGTCCATATCTTTGCTCTAATTTCCATTATATAATCTCATTCTTTTCACATAAACAAAAAAAATGAGAAAAAAAAACCTTTGCCATAATCCTGTCAGAATACCAAATTCTTTCAAGAACCCTAAAAACCTTGAAATCCTTATTACAAATCCACATCTCACTACAAACAAGCAATCCAGTAAGGGCAAGGCTGATTTGATCTCTATGATCAAAAGAGCATAGAAGCATTCATCTCACTACTTCTCCATTAAGGGTAAGGCTGATTTGATTCATGATTAAAAGGGTATAATCATTCATACATGCCATATCGGTTTTAACATTAATTTTTTTCTTCATATATTTGCTTTATTTGTATTTCATGATATATACTAATTTGTTTAATGTGGCTATGAGATTCAACATGTTTGACTATTATGGTCCCATGCAGGTTTATTACAAAACACTAAGGTCGGATCATAACAACCACCAATGTATGGCAAGGCAGACATCCTAAGGAGGTTAAGGCAACCATCTGTTTAAAACTTTTTTCATAAAACCTAATATTTTTCACAAACCTTTGATTTTTTATAATAAACTCGAATAATTAATTTTAGGTTTTTTTAATTTAATTTTAGGTTTTAAATTAATTTTCGGTTCAACAACCACCCATGATATTTGCATTATTTTTATTTTCTAACCCTATTTTTCATTGATGTTTCTTCCCCTATCTATTTTTTGGCAAACTTTATATTTTTTATTAATCATTAGACATAAACTTTTTTTTAATTAAAATTAATTAGATTTTAGGTTTTTTTAATTAACCTTTATTTCAAAATTAACTTTTTTTATTAATTAAAATTAATTAGGTTTTAAGATTTTTTAATTAACCATTTTTTTAAAACTAACCTTTTTTTTAATTCAAACAAATTAGGATTAAGTTTTTGTTTTAGTTAGTAACTGAATTTTTGGCTTTTTTTCATTTATTAATAAATTAAGTTAATTAACTTTTTTTTTAATTAAAATTAGTTAGAATTAAGTTTTTTAATTAACTTAAAATTATTTTCTACAAAAAACACCAAAAACATTAACTTAGAATTTTATGTTTTAATTTTTCCTTAATTTCTTTTTATTTATTCTTTTACATTTTAATTTTTAGGAAAAATTGTATAGGTCGCATTATCAATGTAATAGCGTAGATTTATCTTTTCTCGCTTTTTTTTTTAATTATGTAATTGCTTCCGGGATGTAATAGTTTTAGGATTTCAATTCCGCATCTTTATTTTCAGACCAAAATAATTATGTATCTGCAAAAGCCTTGTAATAGCTAGGACTTTAATTTCTCGCATTTTAATTTCCGCAAACTATAAACTGCTTAGATGAATGTTAATAGGATTGTATGGAAAGACTAATTGAAAATTAAAACAGTAGATCACCTTAATTGTGAAAAGATTAAATAACTGAAACAAATCATATGCACATATTCATTCCTAGGGTATGCCTCACTTGGTTGCCTCGGAAAATAATGGTCATGTCCCTCAAACGTAGGGATACCCTTAGCAAAGACCCTTGGTTAAAATCATCATAAAGATCATGGTCCCTCAAAGTTTCCTACAGTATATGATCTTGTCCCTCGATGGTGCCTACGAATATATGATGACAGTCCCTTCGAAATGCTAAGGTATCCTTACATGTTGCCTTCAATGACCATTACGTCCCTTTTCGATAGTCCCTCAAACTCCAACGACGGTACTACCTATTTCTCAATAGTAGGACAACGTTGTCTAAAGGAAACAAGAATAGAAACAATCCTTTTTTCGAGTAGGTAGATGCTAGTAGGTACTTGCTCAAAATCAAACTCTTTCACACTTACACTTTTTAAACAAAGTTTTCAAAACAACTTCGTAACACTCTTGAGGACTGATACAAGAGTTAAAACGAAGAAAAATCAAACTTTTCAAAATAAACACACACAAGCAATTTAAAAAGATGAGCAAGTACCTAAGAGCCCATGGAAAACCATGCATAGAAAGGGTGCTAACACCTTCCCTTTCTATAATCTACCCCCCGTACTCAGAATATCTCGAAAAATGATTTTTTCTGTACTTTTTTCCTTTCCGATTAGATGAAATAAAAGTCGGTGGCGACTCTTGCTTACCGCGACATTTTGCAAACAAAAAATGCAAAACGCAAACCAGTATTAACAGTCGGTTCTGCCACCGTATCACAGAACTGGTGACTCTGCTGGGGAGTTATAAGTTGGGTATACCTTAGTGTGATACGGTGGGAGAACTGACTTGAGGTTTTGCGTTTCGTCGCAAATGTTTCGGTTTAGCAAGAGTCGCCACCGACTTTTATTTTATCCAAAAGGAACGGTCAAAAAGCACAGGAAAGACCTTTGAGATGTTTTCTTGAGTTTGGGGGGTAGATTATAAAAAGGAAAGGTGCTAGCACCCTTTTCATCCATTGTTTTCCATGGGCTCTTAGTTACTTGTTTAGATCACTTGCTTTGCTTTTCCAATTGTTTGAAATGGTGCTTTGTGTGGTTTTGAAAGTATTTTGAAAAGAGGCCATCGTTTTGGCAATCTTTGTAATGATTCTCGTTCGTAAGAATGTATACAAAGATGTTTGTCTTTTGAAAAATGTTTCAATGTTTTGAAAGTTGTTTTGGAAATGTTTTGAAATGTGTTGTGTGTTTTTGAAAATAGCAAGGATTGTTTGCAAATTGATCAAGTAACTAGAAGCTTATCTACCTACTCAAAAGTCTTTCCTACACATTTTTATTCCTTTGACATTGTTATTTTACTATTGTATTGGTAAACAACCCTATCTTTGGATGTTAAACGGGACGGGCATGGGTCATCGTATGACCATGATAACAATGTTGCCAAGTATCTTTAGCATTTTAAGGGACTAAGATCATTTGTTTAGGCAACCTTTTTGATAGCGTCATCGAGGGACTATGATCTTTTGTTTTGTATTGTTTTGTCAAGATACCTAGCATGCATACCATGGCCATTTAAATTAGGCAACTAAGTGGGTGCAACCCTAGAGGTGCTTTTGTATAATGTGTTATCATTTTTCATGCATTTTTGTCTTGTATTAGGTCATGCTATTTGTTTGATTTTTTTGTCTTATCATACAAACCCTAGTTTTTACTAAACATGCATATAATACGATAAATTGCGTAAAGTAAATCTAAACTATTACAACAATTATGGGAGGGGGGATACAAGTTTTGAATGGGGATATTTGCACAAAATAAAACCCTAATTCACTATTACAACCTAATTGAATTTATTGTACAATAAATAAATAAACAATCATTTAAATATGCAATAATATGTATGTATGCAAAAATATTTTGGTAATTGTTTTATGTATGAGAAAATAAAATTATCTAAGTCCTAAAAATAGGAAAAAAATAATATTATTATTTTTGAAAGGGGAAACCCTAATTTTGTTTTAAAAGAAAATATGTTTTCTATTATTATTTTATTTGTCTATTTTTTACAAGAAATAATAAATAAAATTATTTACAAGTGTTAAAAATTAAAATAAATGTGGAAATAATATTTTATACATATGAATAATAAAAATTAAAATGTATAGTATTTTTAAATTATTTACAAGTTTTATTTAAGAAAATAAAGTATAAAATCCTAACAAACTATTTATTATGCAAAAAATACAAATAAAAAAATATGATAAAATGCAAAAAATAAAGAAAATAATTTTTGTGATTTTTTAATGTTCAGAAAAAATTATTAAAGTCAATAATCATAAAAATAAAAAGAAAATATGAAAAATAACAAAATATGCAAAGGGGGGGGGGGGTGCAAATAGGAAATAAGGGGGGGTGAAAAGTCAGAAATACAAGGCCCAAGCGCGCCAGGCCCAGAACCTGTCGTCCCTGTCCTCCAGCCAAACAAACGCGCGCGCTTCTGCTTCAAATCCTGTTCTTGCTCATGCTTGCATAAAATCAAAAACTCATAACAAAAAAATGTAGCTTATGAACTCACGATTCCAATGATATAAAATTCATGACCTAACTTTCAAAGATCAGAGAGAATTTTAATGGCCCTAATTTTTGACCTAGTTTTTTCAGCATGTTCAACAACCAAATACTCTTAGCCCAGTCAATATAAATGGAAAGTATGCATATGTACAGCTTAAGCAAGTTAAGGACTACATTTTTGCTTCACAAATCAAAGCTTAAGGATGCCTAAAGAAGGAGATAGAACTTTGAAAAATACTTTGTTCAGTTGAGTTTGGATATGGAAATGTGGGAACTTTGAGTGAGGCCTGAAGATCTTGTGAGCTTCCTTGAAGTTCCCTCAAGCTTCTCCAATGCTCAGCTGGCCTTGTAGATGCTTGAATCTCCTTACACAAGTCAACCTGCAACTTTGCAAAATGAAAATGGTGAAGTGTGAAATTGAGCTCACAGTTGCAAGATGAATGCTTGGATAGCTTGGATGTGATGTATGGAAGATGTTTCAAGGGTTGAAAGGCAAAACGCACGAGCAAGTTTCAAGTTGGCAAGTGTTCTGCAGATGATGCCCTGTTTGGGCAGAAAAATGTGATTTTGGTGTTTGAGAGTGTTTGGGATGTTAGAAATTTGTGTATTGGCTTGTTACAAAGTTCTGAGGTTGTTTGAAAAGAAGCCAAGCCTTGCCTTTATCAGATACACAAGTTGTATTGACTTTTGCAAGTTTGCTTGCTTTTGAAGAAAGTTTGAGGTGACAATGCCAAAGGCCTGTACAGGATAGCTTATAGACTGCATATAGTTGGTGTACTTTTCCTGATGTTTGTGGATCTTGTTTGCAATAAAATATCAGGTCCATGGCTCAAGATTTTCAAAGTTGCAAAAAGCATGCTTTATCAAAGTAGTATTGTGACCTTTATGCCATTTTTGGATTAAACTCTTGTACAATGCTCCATAGGTCAGAATAAAGCCAATATCCAATGAATTTGCATTTAATTATGGAGTGTAGAAAGGATTAGGACCTTTAATGCAAGGTACAAGCATGCTAGGACAGATTTGCAACTTGAACCATTGTGAAAATGCCTTGAACAAAAGTGATAAATTGCCATATTCCCTTCTTTGATTCTCCCTAACCATAAATGATCTTGGAGAGTTCTTGGACATTTTAGAAAGCTTATAACATTCTCTACAATCCATCTTTGAAATTCATTTTGATATTCCTCTTGGAACCAGGTGAAAAATTGCCATGAAGTTAGGTCAAAAACCTGCCTAAACTAGGGCAAAATTTCACTAAGTTAAAAAGTTTATGGACCCCTATTCACAAAATCATAACTTGAGATCCAGGCATATTTTGGGAAAACTTTGTGAATAAAAGTTGTAGATTTCATGGAGGACTACAACTTTCATGTTGGAAGTTTTGTTTGAATCCAATTTCATCATGGTGAAAAAGTTATGGAAAGTTGGGAAACAATAAGAAATTTCTATAACTTAGAAAAATTCTAAGTTATGAAAAATTTCAAATTAAAACCCTAATTTTCAATTTTAGGTTTCTTGATAAACAAGTTTCACATTTTGACATATCTTGATGAATTATGACCCTTGGCACTTGATTTTGACCAAAAAGTCAATGTTTGACTTTTCAGTGTACAGTTGACTTTTATTCAATTGAATGCAAAACTCATCTGTTATGATGATATTGAGTCCTTGAAATCATGCTCGAACCCAATTGATCATTGGCTAGGTTAAAAATCAGAAATTGCCCTTTCTCATTTAAAACCCTAATTTTGACCATTTTACCCTTTTGATGATCTGATCAAATTTCTTGAGGAGTTGTGATCCAAACTTGATCAAATGGTACATAGGAGCCTATAATGTTGATGTGGATAAAAAATTATGAAGTTTTACTGTAAATTGGCCATGGTTGACTTTTTCCCCAATACAACTGATTTTTAGGTCAACTGTCCAATTGACTGGGCAAAAATGTGATTCAAGGCTTGAAACTTGGTATGAGAAATATTAGGGGTCCAAGATGGTGTATGAAAGTAACATGAAGCATTGATGGTCCAAAAATCCTTGTGAAAACTCAAACCCTAATTTCAGGTCATCAGTGCAAGAAGATGTCTTGTGCTGAGCAAACCCTAATCTGGTCTTGGGTCCAAGAAGTCTTGTGAGGAAAAACTTGATAAAATGAGAGGAAAATTTTTGGGGTACAACACTTAGGATATAGTTCATCATAATTGCTTCTCTTGATTGCTTTGTTTGCTTTACTTTTAAGGGTTTTGTTTGGGAGTTACTATAGATCCTAACCCGGATCTGGGGACACCTTTTAAGTAAGTAGCAATAGACTGTGAGGGAACTGTACGGCGTAGACCGATACGGTTGAAGCAGTGGCTATGTTGATGTGGAACATTGGTTGGTACCGGTATCCCTTGTGGAGAAACTAGGAGAATACGGGTCTGCTGCGTGGTGTTGTTAAGCATCAACTGACCTTAGAACCTTTAATCGACCAACTTGGCCATTAGAAAGTAGTGAGATAGCCGACATCAGTGTAAAGATAAGAACTGGTTGATACTCGATGCTACACTCATTGAGACCATACTCTCGAGATAGTTCCGGCCGCAAGAAAAGATTACGTGAGTTGAAACCATGGCCGATAGAGGATGGTCAATGATATTGAGATCCTCTAGAACCCGGTTACTTTTTCTATGACAGGTTTGAAACCAACTTAACTTCAAGAGGGTACTACCTTAAAACCCATGCAAGCCTAAACCTAAGGCTTTTTGTGTGACTTGTGTGCTTTCAACTTGAACTACTTGCACATTTTTATTATTTGACAACATGAGTTCCTTGCAGGTTTTGTTTACAGTCCTTATCCAATAACTTGGATTTATTGCCGAGTTTACTTGCTTACATCACCTCGCACTTTTGCTTAAACGCATAGCATGCACATCATAACACCATGCCTTAACATTTCCTTAACCATTTCAAGGATCTCAAGGGTTTGTGATGCAGGTTATGGTAAATCAGACGTCTAGCAAGGGGCAAGGGGATTTATTTTCCTCTAGCCAATATCGTCTAGAGATCAAAACACGATAACTTGGGTCAGTGGCTATGACCCACTCGATATGGTGAGCTTGTCTCTTGAAGAAGGACTCTCAACAACACTAAGTTTCTTCAATCAAGCTGCAATCAAATTCTAACAGTTTCTTGTTTACCCCGCGAGATCCTTGAAAACATTGCATACATATATCATACATATCATTGCATAACAGGTATTCCAGTACAAGTCTCTCATATTCTCGCTGTTTATTTCAGCAATGGCTCTCCAACAAGACAACAGAGATCTCCAAGCTCAAGATGCCCAGTTCAAGGAATTTCTCCAAGGGGAAAGAAGACCTGAAAACACTCTTCGTCGAGAATCTGACCAAGGAACGTCCTGACAACAACAAGGATGAACAATTGGAACAACTTTAAGCTGAGGTAGAAGCAATGAGAATCCAGATGCTGGGGTAGATGGCTCTTATCCAAAACTTAGCTCGAGGAAAAGAAGGGCTAAGAGCCTTCCTCAACAAGCTTCACCAAGATGGATGCAGATCCATGGAACAAACAGTTAAAATTATGGATCAAGGAATTAATCATCCCCCAGTGAGAGAAGAGGTTGGAAACAGACCTTTCCATATTACTACTACATCACAAGCCCAACCATAACCTCTCCAACAGGGAAATCGGCATAAGAAGAATAC
Source organism: Vicia faba (assembly GCA_948472305.1). Taxonomy (NCBI): domain Eukaryota; kingdom Viridiplantae; phylum Streptophyta; class Magnoliopsida; order Fabales; family Fabaceae; genus Vicia; species Vicia faba. Next base: position 188,106,030 of record OX451735.1, on the reverse strand, counting down.
ATCTGAAAGACGCTTCACCAAAATCAACATGTCATTGGCTCAAGCATTGCAACACATGTTGAAGGACGAGTTGGTTATGTTAAGGAACCCTCCTCAGAATCCCAACATATCCTCCCCAAGGTACAATCCAAATGCAAGATGTGCGTACCACTCCAACAGTCCTGGACATGACACCAACAGTTGTTGGGCGTTGAGAAATAAAATTCAAGACCTGATTGATGAAGGAGCGCTAGAATTCACACAAGACGGTCAGGATGAGTTCTTCTGCCATCCCTCCAAGGCATACCATCTGAAGTGACAAGTTCTCACAAGAAGGCTTTTCGTTCATTAGAATTTTCAATGTGTAATTTTCTTTTGATTTGTTTGAACATTTATTCATATCAAACCTCGTTATTTCATCAATGCATTGCACATGTTTGTCTTGAATCAATTCATTCGTATTCACTATTTCAAAAATGCGTTCTTATTTCCTTTTGTGATATTCAACTCTCGATTAAAAACTCTAAGCCTTAGAAGGAGGATGACGAAAATGATACCACAATCTCTACAGTATGCTTTTGAACAGACCCCGCTGACGATGTACAGGCGTTGTTTTAAATCCTAAACAGTGGAGTTATAAGGAAGATAATCCCTCGTCAACCCCTTCGAGCCAAAGAAGTAGGACTTTTTCTTTTCACACAAATTAAAACCCTTAATCATAACCTGGGGTAGTGTAGTTTTCTCAGTTAATTCAGAGACGTATTCAGTCATAATCTGTCGCTTCGTACACAATGAATGGCATTAAAGACGTCCTTCTAAAACAAAAGACGGTGATGGTTTCGTAATATCGTCAAGACAAGCAGTCATTATCTCTCAAAATAAAATCCCATTAAGTAAAAACCTATGAAGGAGACTTAAGAGAAAATTGGGGCATCCCGCTGACTGTAATCACAAAAGAAACAGTTCAGGCAAAAGAAGGGATAACGAAAACCAAAATAAATAGGTTACTACAAATCCTCGACAAAAAGAAGATTACAAAAATGATTGCCTTTTTAAAACAAATGTTCAATTTCTGAATCATCACCAAGTATCAGAGCAAAGATTCCAGACTCAATCGGGATCTAAACGCGTAATTAACTGAGCATAGGACTGAAGAACATCACGAAGAGCGGGTTGGGTACAAATAAAATTTGAGCCTTTATCCTTTGTTTCTTGAACCGTGAACCAGGCCATGTTTTAACCCTTAAAAGTCTTAGGTGAAGCATGGGTTAGTTTAAGAGCATACTGTTACAAAGGTATCCTGACTCCTGTAGGCTTTGTTACGAATCCTGAGTTGATATCACATTCTTGCAAATTTCATTTTACTACACAAAACACATTTTCAAAAAATTTCAAGACAGACATGAGTTTTGCATTCTTTAAATGACATTGTTTGCATATGACTAATTGTTTGACAGCAGAGAAATCCGCACAATGGATATTCAATAAACAGACATCCTCTCAATGGACAGAATCACCTCAGCAAGAAAGAACCTCCAATAACAGGTCTTCCATAAGCAAGGGGCATGACATGATGTCTAAATACCCCTGGGGCAGTCTCTCCAAAAGTGCCAAATAACTAGGGGCAAATCTTCATCTGAATCGCTTGGGGAATTACGCACGCATTCCAACAACGAATCATGTGCCATCAAGAAAACATTTTTGACAGTACTACAACACAACGGACAATGACAACTCTTTACATCCTGAAGGCGTGGACATAGTTGGAAAATACTATACATAACAAAGACCCGCTAGGTTGACATACCTAGGCAAAAATAAGGGCATCCCGGCGAACCAAAAGGGTTCGGGCAAAAATTAGGGATAAAAAATGAAAAAAATTTGTACACCCGGCAAGTCGAAAACCCAAAAGGGAGGCTTGGGCAAAAAAGGGTATCCCAGTGGACTGAAAACCCGAAAGGGCGGTCCAGGAAAAAGTTAGGGATTTAAAACGTACGACTATGTCCCGTCACCTGTCTATCAGGGGAAGACTTATACCTTGATCAACATTCATCAAGAGCACCAGAATTCAGATACAGTTCAGATACGCTCCAGATACGGATGCAATTCTGATACTCATTCAGATTCGGCTTTCAGATACAGTTCATATACGCTCCTGATATGGATGCCATTATGATACTCATTCAGGTTCAGCTTTCCGATACAGTTCAGATACGCTCTAGATACGGATGCCATTTTGATACTCGTTTAGATTCAGCTTTCAGATACAGTTCAGATACGCTCCAGATACGGATGCCATTCTGATACTCATCCAGATTCAACTTTCAGATATAATTCAGATACGATCCAGAGACAGATGTCATTCTGACACTCATTCAACACATGTTTCAAGTACAGTTCAGATACGATCTAGAGACGGATGTCATCCTGACACTCATTAAATACATGTTCAAGTACAATCACGACATAGATCCATCCATAAAATCTCCACATGTACTTTTTGCAGCATGGTACAAGGGCAGAGACAGTTGGAAGCGAAGTCACTATCACATGCACGCCCATGATATTTATATTCCCCACAGAGTAAGGACAACCAAGTTCCTACTTCTATATCCCCAAGAAGGAATTCCTTCCCAAGCAGGTTCCTTCAAAAAGCTGATATCTGCACTCCCCAGCCGAGTTTTATAACCATGAGCAGTTTATAAAGCCATCTCCCGAGCAGAGTTTATTTCTCTGACAGCGGAAGCTCAATCTCCAACAGAGCTCTTCTCTCCAGCAATGGAAGTTCATCCCCAACTGAGTTTATTTCTCCAAATCAGCAGATCTTCTAACAGAGTATCTCTCTTCCCCACAGAGTCATTCCCCCAAAGGATTATTCTCAGACAGAGTCTCCCCCGGCAGAATATTCTCAAGCAGAATGGATGTAAATCTCCAGCTAATCATCTTTGGTCACTATCCCCAGCAGAAACAAAGAACTCAACTCATTATACTCTCCAGCAGTAGTCCAGGATTTATTTTCCCCAGCTAGAGAATATCACAATAGCATTGCATATCCATACATCATGGCATGCGCATACATATTATAAAGCACAATCTCATTTATTTTGAGAACATCATTAATCAATACATTTCATACATCATGACATTGCATACGACTAACCCTTTACCTTTCAGGGAAGGATGCAATCATGTTCTCATGAGTTTTCTCTGGTTTAGTCAAACCGATCCCAAGGTTTCTATTCCAGTTAAAGATATTCCAACATTTTTCTGGTTCAGTCAAACCGACATTAAGGTTTCTATTCTAATTGAAGATGTTTTAAGACTTTCGTTTGGGTCAGCCAAATCGCCGCTAAGACACCCATGATTTCTATGCCAGTCAAAGTTAATCCGAGACCTCCCTTGGGATCAGTCAAATCGACACTAAGATTTCTCTCCCAGTTGAAGTTCTCACAAGTTTTCCCTGGTTTGAAGGGGTGAAAAACACAAGAAGGGGGGGTTGAATTGTAAAACGAAATCTAAAGCAATTGACAAGATATTTTTATCCTGGTTCGTTTGATCTCAAACTACTCCAGTCCACCCGTCAAGGTGATTTCGCCTCTCTCCAACGAGGTCTTAATTCACTATATTCAACTGAATATTACAGACTGCTTTAACAACTACTAAAGCCTTCTTGATTCAAACCACAACCCGGTTTGTCAAGGCAACACTTTCTTACAAAGGTATAAAACAATGTGTGTGAATGTTTTCTACAAAACTTTATCACAACTATGATGTATACACAAATTAAGCTTAGAAACTAGATTTGCTAAACAGAATGAATATCAGAGTTTGGTTTAGCAAAACTGGTAGAATGAAGATTATGGTTCAGCTTTGTGCGTGTAGAGATTTGGAGAGCATTAGCCATTATAATCTTCGAAGCCTTGTTTATATAGCACTTGAGAAGATGAACGTTGAATGCAATATTCTTGATTCAATGCTAATAACAAGCTTTCCTTTTTGAGCAGATCTTGTCTAGAATGAAGCTGTTGGAATTAATTAGCTTTCAATGCACAGTACCGTTGCTTCTTTAACGCAAGTTCTGGCTTGGCTCATTCTGATTCTGCTTCGCTGCTGATGAACTATTGTTTCTGTATCAGAGTGTTTGAGCGCAGTCTTGTTCATCAAGCTTCAGCATGTGCGTGAGTTGATCATCTGATCTTGACGTTCTGATGTAGCAACTTCTGATGCTGGTGTATGAAATCAAATTCTGATGCTGAATAAACGTGATCTTGCTTATGTCCATCAGAGTATCTGCAAGTCAGAGCATAATAATTTTAGGCAGCAGATAGTTCAAACATGAAACATTTAAATACTATATCTTTTCACTTTGTTATCATCAAAACTTAAATATAGGGTAGTAGATTCAAACATTGTTCTAACAATCTCCCCCTTTTTGATGATGACAAAAACTAGATATTTTAAATGAAAAATAACGTGAAAAGGTATCAGAGTAAAGAAGTACGGAGAATTCAGAGTTAGGAGATACTCCCCCTGAGTTGATTACTTCCCTTTGATATACGTGTTCTTCAGGATCAGATCTTTTTCTTTCTTTGAACATCAGATTATCAGAGTCTTTGACTTATCAGAGAGCAGAGCTTTAGATCTTTTATTGTCAGAGCTTTGCTTTGGATCAGAGTGTTAGGACGATCAGAACTTCATATCGATCAGAGCAACATTGATCAGAGCTTCTACATTTTGATCAGAGCTTCTAGTCTTCAGAGTGTCCAGGAGCTTCCTTGTGCCTGTAGACTTTAAACAAAACAGAAAAACATTTCAAGTAATAGAGTTAGAATGTTTGAGAGTTTCTGTCTAGTTAGCCCGTTATTGATTTAAATATCATTCTTGTTCTCCCCCTTTTTGTCAGCAATCAAAAAGTGTTGGTGATGTGCTAAAACAATTTAGATCAGAAAAACAAATTATATTGAAATAGTTCAGAATCAGAGGAAGAAAATATTACAAAACATAGTCAAAACAGTACATCAGAAAATGAAGAAAACATGAAAAAGGTCATGCATGGAAAAAAATTTAAGGTTGAGGAGGCATGCGTGTGAACGGGCTCTCCAGCATCGCTTGAATCTTTTCAGAAGTTTCATTTTGTTTCTGCACCATGCTGACAACAGAGTCAATCTTGCTGTCCTGCACATCCATTCTTGCTTTCATCTTCTGATCATTCTCTTCCATCCGCTGTTGTAGACGCAAGTCATTCAGCCTTAATTCTTCCAGAGTTTGCCTGTCCAAGGCAGCTTGAGAAGCATCAGAAGGAGGAGGCTTCTCAGAACTTTCAGTGACATCTTCTGCTGGATTTTCTTCAGCCTGAATGGTCTTGTCTTCTTCTGATGGTTGCACCTTTGCAGCTTGTTGTTTCTCAGACCAAGATTCACTGTCCAGAGGGAGCACGACTTCCTGAGGCAGCTGACTTTCAACTTCCTTCAGCAGCTTGCTGAAGTTCTGTTGAGCCTGCTCATAGTTGACATCCTGCAACTTGAGGGCTTCAGCACGTACCCATAGTCTGAACTGTGACCAGAGCTGATCAGAAGCAGCTGGGTCAATCATCCCAGGACAGACTTGCTTCAAAGAAGCAATCCATTGCAGCATACCTGTTTCAAAATTCAAAATACCAGAGCCAACATCTGGTTGCTTTGGTTTTGGGATGGCAATTTTGTGTCTTAAATCAGCAAGACGTTCAAGACTGGTTAAGTCAATGAAAGTCCTGCTGGGGTTTTCAGCGGATTTCTGAGAGGCAGTTTGTTTTGGAGGAGGGGTATCAGAGTCAGATATTTCGATTGGAGTGGTTGGAGTTTTTGGAGGTGTCGATTCTAATGAGGATGGCAACTGGGGCCTGAAAACAGTGGTTCCACATGGCAACTGGATTGCCAACGGTGATGGTTGAGGTGAGTGAGGGTCAGAATGATGAGGAGAAGGGGTTTCATAATGGTGAAACTCTGTTTGTGGTGAAGGTGGATTTATTTCTGGTTGGGGAGAGGGAGGTGGAATCTCTGATTGCTCAGGGATCAGAGGTTCTTCTGAGAGTGGTTGTTGTTGTTGTTCTGGTTGTGGAGGAGGAACATTTAGTGGTTCAGAGTGTGGTTGAGCAGAAGCATGTTCACGCTCAATATCAGCTAGCACTCGGTCAAGTGCTGGTGTTGTTGAAACTGTTGGTTGTTTGGGGATTTTGGTTCTGGGTCTTCTGAGTAGTAAGGCCTCAGAAGGGTCTTCTGGTATGGTTTCATCGATGGTAGGGATTGGGATGGATATTCTGTGAGAGGTTTGAGAAGGGGCAGCAGATGTTGGAATAGTAAAAGATTTTGAAATAGGGGCAGCAAATGAAATACCTCTTTTCTTTGGAGTCTGATGAGATGATCCTTCTGCTGGCGCTTTCCTCTTCTTTGTCTTCTTCTGAGTCACTTCTGGTTGGGTTTGACTCAGATCTTTGATCTTCAGCTTTGAACCTGTATCTTCTTCCTTGTACGCATCTGGGTACCTGAGAAACATCTCTGGTTTGGATTCCATTTCAGAAAATACCGGAAAATCACTCAGAGGCACTCTTCTGCTGGAGATGTCAGCAGTTGAAGTAGCTCTGGGTTCCTTCTGAATATTTTCTATCAGCTTCATCTTTTTCAGATTCTTAGCGTTCAGAGGTTTCCCAATAGTTGGTTCAATAGTGCTCAGCTCCTGAGCTTCAATCAGATGTTCAATCAGCCTATTCTCTGTCAGAATATCTGATATAAGCCTTCCAAACGGTATCCAGTCCCTCTTGGTTCTTTCTTCTTCTCTTGTCTCTTTCACACTGGTTTTGAGATGGTTGGACAGGAAGTGAGCCAGATTGATCTTAACCTTCTGATCAATAAAGTAGATCAGAAACTGCTGATCCACGTTTATATAATCAGGAGAACTTGTTGGTTTCCTGTGGTTGAAGCATCCCAGAACAATCTTAGCCCATACTCTGCAGTGATCCTTCAGATCCTTAATCTTGCTGCTGGGCATTCCAAGAGTGAAAATCCTGTTGGCTACCACACCTACAACGGACTCCACCACCACTTTGACCGATTAGCTTTGCAATTAGATCTTCAGAAATCACAATCTTCTTTCCCATGACAGAAGAGATGACTAGATGTTTAGAAACCTTGGCGTGAATCCAAAATTCCTTGACTAGCGCTGGGAATGTTGGTCCAACCAACCTATCGAAATACCGTTCCCACTTTTGAGCCCTAATTTCTTCAGTTAGGTCAAATCCATTTTCCTTCAAGCTTTCAAAGTCAATGATTAACTCAGAAAGCACTTCAAGGTTCTTCACCGGAGTGAGGAGAGTTCTGAGTGGCACCTGATACTGCTCAGAAGTTGCTTTCTTCTGATTGCCTGCAGAAATGCTGGAGGATGCCATTGTTCACACTAAAAAAAGCTTTGAGAATGGATTGAGAAAAAAGGTTTGCAAGAACTCATAAATATGCAGAAAATGCTTGAGTGTTAATGAGAAAGCGTAAAGAATAAGAATGAAGGATTAATGTGCTTAAATAGAGTTTTCAAAATTATTTTGAAAAGTTAAACGTTTTTAAGAGAGAGAAAAAAAATCATGATTGCCATTTAAAAGAATGATTACTTTTCATTAAATGCTTGCTGATTTTGGGGAATTTGAGAAAGATACTTAAAAACGGTTACCAGACATGTGTCTCAATGCACCCAATCAGCGCTTTGCCTTCTCAGAAGCGTGCACGCGTTCTGCTTCAGAGATATGCTGATGATTGGATGACACTTGTTTGATGTAGTGATCAGCACGTCTGTCTTTGAGATTAGACTCTCAGATCTTTAGACTTGCATCTGATACAATCTGCATGTTCTATCTTTCTGAAAGGAGATTGATCAGAAGTTCACAGTAAAAATAATTACATTCTGAAGATAAATATATGGAATTAAAACATTTTCATTCTGGGCATACTTTCATGCTGAGATGTTTCAGAATGAAATTGAACCTATCTTCTGAAAGGGGTTTAGTAAAGATATCAGCCCATTGATGGTCTGTATCTATAAATTTTAAGTTCAAAATACCTTTCTGAATATAGTCCCTAATGAAATGATGTTTTATTTCTATATGCTTAGCTCTAGAATGTAAAATAGGATTCTTACTTAAGCAAATAGCAGAAGTATTATCACAAAGTATAGGAATGTTACTCTCAAAAATCTGGAAGTCTTCAAGCTGACTTTTCATCCAGAGCATTTGTGTGCTACATCCTGCTGCTGCTATGTACTCAGCTTCTGCTGTTGACAGAGCAATTGTTGATTGCCTTTTGCTGGACCAAGAGATCAGATTTTCTCCCAGAAACTGGCAGCTTCCAGAAGTACTTTTACGTTCCACTCTGTCTCCAGCAAAATCAGCATCACAGTAGCCTACTAAGCTGTAATCACTAGATTTTCTATAAAACAAACCCAGATTAGTAGTACCTTTCAGATACTTGAAAATTCGCTTAACAGCTGTTAAGTGAGATTCTCTAGGATCTGATTGGAATCTAGCACAGATGCAAACACTGAATAATATGTCAGGTCTTGAAGCAGTCAGATAGAGGAGAGAACCAATCATACCTCTGTAGACTTTCTGTTCTACACTTTTGCTTACCTCTTCTCTTTCCAGAATGCAAGTAGGATGCATTGGAATCCTTGATGGCTTACATTCTGAGAGGTCAAATTTCTTCAGAAGATCTCTGATGTATTTGCTCTGATGAATGTAAGTTCCTTCTGGAGTTTGATTGATCTGAATTCCTAGAAAGAATTTCAGTTCCCCCATGAGGCTCATCTCAAATTCTGCCTGCATACACTTAGCAAATTTTCTTCCAAGAGAAGGATTAGTAGAACCAAAAATGATATCATCAACATAAATTTGACAGACTAAGATGTCACTCTTAACTGTTTTACAGAATAGAGTAGTGTCCACTTTCCCTCTGGTGAATTCATTTTCAAGCAGAAAGTTACTTAGCCTTTCATACCAAGCTCTGGGAGCTTGTTTCAGACCATACAGTGACTTCTTTAGTTTGAAAACATGTTCTGGATGTTTTGTATTTTCAAAACCTGGGGGTTGGTGAACATAAACTTCTTCTTCTATATAACCATTTAAGAATGCACTTTTGACATCCATCTGATACAGAGTGATGCCTCTATTAACAGCAAATGAAATTAAAAGTCTGATAGATTCTAACCTGGCGACTGGGGCAAAGGTTTCTGTATAGTCTATCCCCTCTTGCTGACTATAACCTTGTGCAACCAGTCGTGCCTTGTTTCTGATGACTTCACCTTGTTCATTTAGCTTGTTTCTGAACACCCATCTTGTTCCAATGACGTTGAATCCTTTTGGTCTGGGAACGAGATCCCATACGTCGTTTCTGGTGAATTGGTTCAGCTCTTCTTGCATTGCCAGAATCCAGTCATTGTCCAGAAGTGCTTCATCAATTGAAGAAGGTTCAATCAGAGACACAAGTCCCATCAGAGTTTCTTCAGAGTTTCTGAAGCTTGCTCTTGTTCTGATTAGATCTTCCTTTCTTCCTAGGATAGTCTCTTCTGGGTGATCCAAACTGCTTCTGGGTAATCTCTTCTGAGGTTGATCAGCAGTTGTTGAAGGATTTCTAGCAGTGCTCCTTTCAGACGTTGAAGGAATGTCTGTGTTGAGAGCTTCTGATGACTTGTCTTCAGAACCTGCAAATTCAATTTCTATACCTGCAAAAGTTTCATTCTGCTTTGACTTTTCAGAGTCAAGCTTGTCATCAAAACGAACACTGATTGATTCTTCCACAATCTGTGTTTCTGTATTGTATACTCTGTACCCTTTTGAGCGTTCAGAGTATCCTAACATAATACACTTCTGTGCCTTAGAATCAAACTTGTTCAAATAATTCTTTGTATTTAATATAAAGCAAGTACATCCAAATGGATGAAAATACGAAATGTTGGGCTTTCTGTTCTTCCACAATTCATATGGAGTCTTTTCCAGAATAGGTCTTATTGAGATTCTATTCTGAATGTAGCACGCTGTGTTTATTGCCTCTGCCCAGAAAGTCTTAGCAACGTTTGTCTCATTGATCATGGTTCTGGCCATTTCTTGCAATGTTCTGTTCTTTCGTTCTACAACTCCATTTTGTTGGGGAGTTCTAGGACAAGAGAAATCATGCAGAATGCCTTTGTCATTAAAGAATGACTCAAAATCTTTATTTTCAAATTCTCCACCATGATCACTTCTGACTTTAACGATTCTAAGATCTTTTTCATTCTGAACTTGGTTACAGAAGGTAACAAACACAGAGTGTGACTCGTCCTTGTGTCTTAAGAACTTTACCCATGTCCATCTGCTATAGTCATCTACGATTACTAACCCATACTTCTTACCACTGACTGAAGCAGTTTTAACTGGTCCAAATAAGTCAATGTGCAGAAGTTCTAATGGTTTAGAGGTGGAAACAACATTTTTGGATTTAAAAGAAGGTTTTGCAAATTTGCCTTTCTGATATGCTTCACACAGAGCATCTGAATTGAACTTCAAATTAGGAAGTCCTCTGACCAGATTGAGTTTGTTAATCTGAGATATTCTTCTCATACTAACATGCCCCAATCTTCTGTGCCAGATCCACTGCTCATTGTTAACAGACAGAAGACATTTTACATTCTGACTCTTTAGTTCAGAAAGTTTGATTTTGTAAATGTTGTTTTTCCTCTTACCATTAAACAGGATAGTCCCATCTTTCTGACTAACAGCTTTACATGATTTTTGATTAAAGATTATATCATAACCGTTATCACTTAATTGACTTATGGATAACAGATTATGCATCAATCCATCTACTAGCAGAACATTATTAATAGAGGGAAGATTTCCGTTACCTACAGTTTCAGAGCCAATGATCTTTCCCCTCTGATTTCCTCCAAAGCCAACGTGGCCTCCAGGCTTAAGTTCCAGGCTTTGGAACATATGCCTTCTTCCCGTCATGTGTCGTGAGCAGCCAGAGTCCAGGTACCATGACTGGTGTTTCTGACTTGCTGCTAAAGATATCTGCAACATGTATTATTTTATCCTTAGGTACCCAGATTTTCTTGGGTCCTGATTTGTTAGTTTTACCAAAACTCTGGTTGAATTTTGGTTTCACAGAGTGCTTACTACTAGTATATTTGATGTCATGTGTGTGACCATACACAAAGTGTGAATTTAGAGGAGTGTGTTTAATGGTTAGGTCCATGACATTCTTAGGTGTAGGAACCTTACCTTGGTATCCTATTCCTTTCCTGCCGTTTCTGCTAACTCCATAGATCATTGAAGCCATTCTGCTTCTATCTATGCTTTTAGCTAAGAACTTCTGGAAACTATGATCATACTCCTTGATGATCTCATCAGCGTTGCTGGGAGTTTCAGAAATTGGTTCCTTCTGAGAGTTTTGTAAAGTGTTTTCTAATTTTGAAATTTTATCTCTCAGCTCAGAATTTTCCAATTTGAGACTCTCAGACTTATTAGAGTCAGATTCAAGATTCCTTTTCAGGTCTCTGAATTTAGCTCTAATCTGCTGATAACGTTCCAGAATCTCATTGAGGCTTTCAGCAAGTTCAGCCTTTGTAAAATTAACAGCGAAGTTAGGAAATACCTCTTCTGTGTCTGATTCTGAGTCTGATTCAGAAGCTTCACTATCATCTGGAATGTTAGCCATGAGAGCTATGTTTGCCCTTTCATCATCTGATTCTGAGTCAGCTTCAGACGAGTCAGAGTCATCCCATGTAGCCATGAGACTTTTCTTCTTCTCTCTTCCAAACTTCTTTTTGGGCTTTTCCCTCTGAAGCTTTGGGCAGTCACTCTTGTAGTGTCCTTGCTCATTGCACTCGTAGCAGATGATGTCTTTTGTGTTTGGCTTCTTGCTACTGGAGGAGCCTTCAGATCTTCTGTATCCAGAGGAAGAATCTGTCCTTCTGTATCTGGAAGAAGACTCGTTTTGATCAGATCTTCTGGGATTCCTGAACTTCCTTTGTCTTTGCTTCCACAGTTGATTTACTCTTCTGGAGAGAAGGGAGAGTTCGTCTTCTTCTGATGAGGATCCATCAGATGTTTCTTCAACTGCCTGCAAAACTTTAGACTCAGATTTTCTGTTAGATTTTAAAGCTAAAGGCTTACCTTGCTTCTGAGGCTCGTCAGCTTCTAGCTCTATCTCATGACTTCTGAGGGAGCTTATAAGTTCCTCCAGAGTGATTTTGTTGAGATCTTTAGCTAGCTTCAGAGCAGTAACCATAGGCCTCCACTGCTTGGGTAAACTTCTGATTATTTTCTTGACATGGTCAGCAGTAGAGTATCCCTTGTCCAGAACTTTGAGACCAGCTACCAGAATCTGGAATCTAGAGAACATAGCTTCAATGGATTCATATTCTTCCATTTTGAACGCCTCATACTTCTGAATGAGCGCCAGAGCTTTTGTTTCTTTGACTTGAACGTTGCCCTCATGCGTCATTCTGAGAGAATCAAAGATGTTCTTTGCTGTGTCTCTGTTGGAGATCTTTTCATACTCAGTATAGGAGATGGCACTGAGGAGGATGGTTCTGGCCTTATGGTGATTCTTGAAGTCACGCTTTTGTTGATCAGTCATTGATTTTCTATCAATCTTCTGACCACTTGCATTCACAGGGTGCGTGTATCCATCTGTCACCATATCCCACAGATCAGCATCATGTGCTAGAAAGAAGCTTTCAATTCTGTCTTTCCAGTAATCAAAGTTTTCTCCATCAAAGACTGGAGGTTTGCCACTGAATCTGTCTCTGTCCTCATTATTGTCATTGCTGAAGTGAGAATTGTTTCCTGCCATTGTGTTTTTCTGACGCTGGATCTTGTACTGACACGGTTAAGTGTTTTAGCTCAGAACCAGGCGCTCTGATGCCAATTGAAGGGGTGAAAAACACAAGAAGGGGGGGTTGAATTGTAAAACGAAATCTAAAGCAATTGACAAGATATTTTTATCCTGGTTCGTTTGATCTCAAACTACTCCAGTCCACCCGTCAAGGTGATTTCGCCTCTCTCCAACGAGGTCTTAATTCACTATATTCAACTGAATATTACAGACTGCTTTAACAACTTCTAAAGCCTTCTTGATTCAAACCACAACCCGGTTTGTCAAGGCAACACTTTCTTACAAAGGTATAAAACAATGTGTGTGAATGTTTTCTACAAAACTTTATCACAACTGTGATGTATACACAAATTAAGCTTAGAAACTAGATTTGCTAAACAGAATGAATATCAGAGTTTGGTTTAGCAAAACTGGTAGAATGAAGATTATGGTTCAGCTTTGTGCGTGTAGAGATTTGGAGAGCATTAGCCATTATAATCTTCGAAGCCTTGTTTATATAGCACTTGAAAAGATGAACGTTGAATGCAATATTCTTGATTCAATGCTAATAACAAGCTTTCCTTTTTGAGCAGATCTTGTCTAGAATGAAGCCGTTGGAATTAATTAGCTTTCAATGCACAGTACCGTTGCTTCTTTAACGCAAGTTCTGGCTTGGCTCATTCTGATTCTGCTTCGCTGCTGATGAACTATTGTTTCTGTATCAGAGTGTTTGAGCGCAGTCTTGTTCATCAAGCTTCAGCATGTGCGTGAGTTGATCATCTGATCTTGACGTTCTGATGTAGCAACTTCTGATGCTGGTGTATGAAATCAAATTCTGATGCTGAATAAACGTGATCTTGCTTATGTCCATCAGAGTATCTGCAAGTCAGAGCATAATAATTTTAGGCAGCAGATAGTTCAAACATGAAACATTTAAATACTATATCTTTTCACTTTGTTATCATCAAAACTTAAATATAGGGTAGTAGATTCAAACATTGTTCTAACATGGTTCAGTCGAATCGATACTAAGATTTCTATTCCAGTTCAAGCTATGAAGCCCGGAAATCGACCGGATAATATCTTAATTTCACCAAAATACTATGAAGCTTGGAATCGACTAGATAGTGGTATATCTCAGATACAAGCTTTGAAGCCTGGAAATCGACCGGAAAATAGCTTAATCCCCAACAAGTTACTATGAAGCCTGGAAATCGACCGGATAATAATACAAGACACTGTGAAACCTGTAGCACAGCCAGATAACAGTATGAGGTACTGCGAAGCTTGGAATTTGACTAAATAGCAGTTTACTTGGCCAATTACTATGAAGCCCGGAAATCGACCGGATATTAGTATGCCTTAAATTCAAGTTGAAACCCGGATGCGACCGGATAACCACTTAATTCCTTCTGAAGCTTGGAGCACGACCATATAACAGTTTTTAAGATTGCAAAGCCTGGAGCATGACCAAATAGCAAGTTTAATCTCATCTCCCCAGTAAGTCACTGTAAAACCTGGAGCACGAACAAATAGCAGTCAGTCTTATTATCCTCAGCAAATCATTGTAAGGCCTGGAGCATGATCAGATAGCAGTTCATTTTCATCTCCTCGACTAAGAGATGATTCCCCAGTAGACTAACGGACAACTGAAGCTCCTAAAATTCTATTTCTCCCAAAACAGATACCAACATTCCTCAGAAGATTCCTCCTCAATGACAGGAACAGGAATTCTCATCAAAGGAATATCTCAGGAAATCAATATCCTCTAGATGGCATCTTTAAGCCCATCTCCGACGATTCTCTGTCATATCTTCCGGATGGCATCTTTAAGCCCATCTCCGGTGACCTTCTGTCATCTCCTTCAAATGGCATCTGTAAGCCCATTCCCGATACTACCTACATAGTCAAGCATCATTATAGACGAGTGCAAATTTCTGGGAACTCTAGTGTTCAATCATCTTCCACCTTTAAATCACGAAAGGCAGACGAGCCAATCTAAATCTTCAGGTTTAAAAAGATTGAACAGGGGCAGCTGTTGTACCCCCAAACTTGCCCTCTTTTCATACACGCATATTATTGGTTTTATGGTTATGGAATAAAGGTATATTTATCAAGCTTCTTCAGGTTACAAGTGACGTTTATTTCGTCAATGGATATTCTCAGAGTATTTTCCGTGCTGAAGATCGGTTCACTGTTTTGCAACGATTCGGGGTTCAAAGATTCACAAGTCCAACCCGGCGCGTCATATTCAGGTGTTCTTTCGCCAAGATATCTCTGATAACGTATTCTCAAATTCAGGTTCGGCTCAAGAGTCAATTCTTTAAAGAAGGTCTCCGAATGTGTGAGTTTTCTCGAAGAAATATGGTGAAAAAGTGTGTTGAAATTGCAGTTTTTACGCACTAAAAAATTCATAACTTGAATATCGTGGATCGTTTTGAACCCGTTCCAGTGGCCAAAATTTTGTATTCATGTCATCTACGTTTTCATCTCTCACGGATGGAAGCCAATTTCGATCAGAAGGTCTTCAAAAATGCGGATTTATCAAGTATTTTCGTACAAAAAATTTGTGATAGAAGTTTATTTGCGTCATGTCCAGAAAATCATAACTTGGTCGATTTTCATCGTATCGAGATGGTTCCAGTGCCAAAATTTCACAAATTGAGTTGACTAAGTTTTCACAGGAGGTATTAAGTTCAAACGGTACACAAAAGGCCTTCATTTTTTGATCAGAGTGCGTGTGACGCGTTGAAAATCCTGAATGCTGAATATTATTTCATCTGGGTCAAAACTTCAAAAATTCATAACTCGGTCAATTTTTATCGAATCGGGCCCATCTTTTTACACAAGGTCACTGACTCAGAGATCTACAACTTTTATTCCAAATTCGAGACTGGATTATGCTCCGATCAATACCAGTTTTTTATTGAAGAACGTGTCAGAGTCGACACTAGAGCCCAAAATAAGTTTGTGTGAGCTAAAATTTCAAAAATTCATAACTAATTTACGGTTTATACGATTGAGCCTATTTTTGGACAGGAGTTAGTTCCCGGTGTCGGCTATATTTTGTTTTCACATTTCAACTTCAAAAATTGCATTTAAGCCCTTACGTTTTAGCCTGGAACGTGACGAACTCAAGTGAACATTGAAGGCCCAATTGCATATTCAAAGCCCATAGCTTTGCTCTAATTTTCATTATATAATCTCATTCTTTTCACACAAACAAAAAAAATGAGAAAAAAAAACCTTTGCCACAACCATGTCATAATACCAAATTCTTTCAAGAACCCTAAAAACCTTGAAATCCTTATTACAAATCCACATCTCCATGATCAAAAGGGCATAGAAGCATTCATCTCACTACTTCTCTAGTAAGGGTAAGGCTGATTTGATCTCCATGATCAAAAGGGTATAATCATTCATACATGCCATATCGGTTTTAACATTAAATTTTTTTCTTCATATATTTGTTTTATTTGTATTTCATGATATATACTAATTTGTTTAATGTGGCTATGAGATTCAACATGTTTGACTATTATGGTCCCATGCAGGTTTATTATAAAACACTGAGGTCGGATCATAATAACCACCATGTATGGCAAGGCAAACATCCTAAGGAGATTAAGGCAACCAACCATCTGTTTAAAACTTTCATAAAACCTAATATTTTTCACAAACCTTTGATTTTTTATAATAAACTCGAATAATTAATTTTAGGTTTTTTTAATTTAATTTTAGGTTTTAAATTAATTTTCGATTCAACAACCACCCATGATATTTGCATTATTTTTATTTTCTAACCCTATTTTTCATTAATGTTTCTTCCCCTATCTATTTTTTGGCAAACTTAATATTTTTTATTAATCATTAGACATAAACTTTTTTTTAAAACCTTTTTTTAATTAAAATTAATTAGGTTTTAGGTTTTTTTAATTAACCTTTTTTTTTTCAAAATTAACATTTTTTATTAATTAAAATTGATTAGGTTTTAAGATTTTTTAATTAACCATTTTTTAAATTAACCTTTTTTTTAATTCAAACAAATTAGGATTAGGTTTTTGTTTTAGTTAGTAACTGAATTTTTGGCTTTTTTTCATTTATTAATAAATTAAGTTAATTAACTTTTTTTTAATTAAAATTAGTTAGAATTAGGTTTTTTAATTAACTTAAAATTATTTTCTGCAAAAAACACCAAAAACATTAACTTAGAATTTTATGTTTTAATTTTTCCTTAATTTCTTTTTATTTATTCTTTTACATTTTAATTTCTAGGAAAAATTGTATAGGTCGCATTATCAATGTAATAGCGTAGATTTATCTTTTCTCGCTTTTTTTTTTAATTATGTAATTGCTTCCGGGATGTAATAGTTTTAGGATTTCAATTCCGCATCTTTATTTTCAGTCCAAAATAATTATGTATCTGCAAAAGCCTTGTAATAGCTAGGACTTTAATTTCTCGTATTTTAATTTCCGCAAACTATAAACTGCTTAGATGAATGTTAATAGGATTGTATGGAAAGACTAATTAAAAATTAAAACAGTAGATCATCTTAATTGTGCAAAGATTAAATAACTGAAGCAAATCATATGCACATATTCACTCCCAGGGTATGCCTCACTTGGTTGCCTTGGAAAACAATGGTCATGTCCCTCGAACGTAGGGATACCCTTAGAAAATACCCTCGGTTAAAATCATCATAAAGATCATGGTCCCTTGAAGTTGCCTACGGTATATGATCTTGTCCCTCGATGTTGCCTACGAATATATGATGACAGTCCCTTCGAAATGCTAAAGTATCCTTACATGTTGCCTTCAATGACCATTACGTCCCTTTTCGATAGTCCCTCAAACTCCAACGACGGTGCTACCTATTTCTCAATAGTAGGATATCGTTGTCTAAAGGAAACAAGAATAGAAACAATCCTTTTTTCGAGTAGGTAGATGCTAGTAGATACTTGCTCAAAATCAAACTCTTTCACACTTACACTTTTTTAAACAAAGTTTTCAAAACAACTTCGTAACACTCTTGAGGGCTGATACAAGGGTTAAAACGAAGAAAAATCAAACTTTTCAAAACAAACACACACAAGCAATTTAAAAAGATAAGCAAGTACCTAAGAGCCCATGGAAAACCATGGATAGAAAGGGTGCTAACACCTTCCCTTTCTATAATCTACCCCCGTACTCAGAATATCTCGAAAAAGGATTTTTTATTTACTTTTTTCCTTTTCGATTGGATGAAATAAAAGTCGGTGGCGACTCTTGCTTACCGCGACATTTTGCAAACAAAAAAATGCAAAACGCAAACCAGTATTAACAGTCGGTTCTGCCACCGTATCACAGAACTGGTGACTCTGCTGGGGAGTTATAAGTGGGGTATACCTTAGGATCTAGTTCATCATAATTGCTTCTCTTGATTGCTTTGTTTGCTTTACTTTTAAGGGTTTTGTTTGAGAGTTACTATAGATCCTAACCCGGATATGGGGACACCTTTTATGTAAGTAGCAATAGACTGTGGGGGAACTGTACAACGTAGATCGATACGGTTGAAGCGGTAGCTACATTGATATGGCACATTGGTTGGTACTGGTATCCCTTGTGGAGAAACGAGGAGAATACGGGTCCGCTGCATGGTGTCATTAAGCATCAACTGACCTTAGAACCTTTAATCGACCAACTTGGCCATTAGAAAGTAGTGAGATAGCCGGCCTTTGTGTAAAGCTGAGAACTGGTTGATACTCGATGCTACACTCATTGAGACCATACTCTCGAGATAGTTCCGGCTGCAAGAAAAGATTCCGTGAGCTGAAACCATGACCGATGGAGGATGGTCAGTGATATTGAGATCCTCTAGAACCCGGTTACTTTTTCTAGGACAGGTTTGAAACCAACTTAACTTCAAGAGGGTACTACCTTAAAACCCATGCAAGCCTAAACCTAAGGCTTTTTGTGTGACTTGTGTGCTTTCAACTTGAACTACTTGCACATTTTTATTATCTGACAACATGAGTTCCTTGCAGGATTTGTTTACAGTCCTTATCCAATAACTTGGATTTCTTGCCGAGTTTACTTGCTTACATCACCTCGCACTTTTGCTTAAACGCATAACATACACATCATAACACCATGCCTTAACATTTCCTTAACCATTTCAAGGATCTCAAGGGTTTGTGATGCAGGTTATGGTAAATCAGACGTCTAGAAAGGGGCAAGGGGATTTATTTACCTCTAGCCAATATCATCTAGAGATCAAAACACGATAACTTGGGTCAGTGGCTATGACCCACTCGATATGGTGAGCTCTCTCGAAGAAGGACTCTCAACGACACAAAGTTTCTTCAATCAAGCTGCAATCAAATTCTAACAGTTTCTTGTTTACCCCGCGAGATCCTTGAAAACATTGCATACATATATCATACATATCATTGCATAACAGGTCTTCCAGTACAGGTCTATCATGTTCTCGCCGTTTATTTCAGCAATGGCTCTCCAACAAGACAACAGAGATCTCCAAGCTCAAGATGCCCAGGATAAGGAATTTCTCCTGAATCTATCCAAGGGGCAAGAAGACCTGAAAACACTCTTCGCCGGGAATCTGACCAAGGAACGTCCTGACAATAACAAGGATGAACAATTGGAACAACTGTAAGCTGAGGTAGAAGCAATGAGAATCCAGATGTTGGGGCAGATGGCTCTTATCCAAAACTTAGCTCGAGGACAAGAAGGGCTAAGAGCCTTCCTCAACAAGCTTCACCAAGATGGATGCAGATCCATGAAACAAACAGTTAAAATTATGGATCAAGGCATTAATCAGCCCCCAGTGAGAGAAGAGGTTGGGAACATACCTTTCCAGATTACTACTACATCATAAGCCCAACCACAACCTCTCCAACAACAACGGGGAAATCGGCATAAGAAGAATACATCTGAAAGACGCTTCACCGAAATCAACATGTCATTGGCTCAAGCATTGCAACGCATGTTGAAGGCCGAGTTGGTTATGTTAAGGAACCCTCCTCAGAATCCCAACATAGCCTCCCCAAGGTACAATCCCAATGCAAGATGTGCGTACCACTCCAACAGTCCTGGACATGATACCAACAGTTGTTGGGCGTTGAGAAATAAAATTCAAGACCTGATTGATGAAGAAGCGCTAGAATTCGCACAAGACGGTCAAGCTGAGTTCTTCTGCCATCCCTCCAAGGCATACCATCTGAAGTGATAAGTTCTCACAAGAAGGCTTTTCGTTCATTAGAATTTTCAATGTGTAATTTTATTTGGATTTGTTTGAACATATATTCATATCAAACCTCGTTATTTTATCAATGCATTGCACATGTTTGTCTTGAATCAATTCATTCGTATTCACTATTTAAAAAATATGTTCTTATTTCCTTTTGTGATATTCAACTCTCAATTAAAAACTCTAAGCCTTAGAAGGAGGATGACAAAAATGATACCACAATCTCTACAGTATGCTTTTGAACAGACCCCGCTGACGATGTACAGGCATTGTTTCAAATCCTAAACAGTGTAGTTATAAGGAAGATAATCCCTCGTCAACCCCTTCGAGCCAAAGAAGTAGGAGTTTTTCTTTTCACACAAATTAAAACCCTTAATCATAACCTGGGGCAGGGTAGTTTTCTCAGTTAATTCAGAGACGTATTCAGTCATAATCTGCCGCTTCGTACACAATGAATGGCATCGAAGACATCCTTCTAAAACAAAAGACGATGATGGTTCCATATAATCGTCAAGTCAGGCAGTCATTATCTCTCTAAATAAAATCCCATTAAGTCAAAACCTATGAAGGAGACTTAAGATAAAATTGGGGCATCCCGCTGATTGTAATCACAAAAGAAACAGTTCAGGAAAAAGAAGGGATAACGAAAACCAAAATAAAGAGGTTACTACAAATCCTCGACAAAAAGAAGATTACAAAAATGACTTCCTTTTCAAAACACATATTCAATTTCTGAATCATCACCAAGTATCAGAGCAAAGATTCCAGACTCAATCGGGATCTAAACGCGTAATTAACTGAGCATAGGACTGAAGAACATCACGAAGAGCGGGTTGGGTACAAATAAAATTTGAGGCTTTATCCTTTGTTTCTTGAACCGTGAACCAGGCCACATTATAACCCTTAAAAGTCCTAGCTGAAGCATGGGTTAGTTTAAGAGCATACTATTACAAAGGTATCCTGACTCCTGTAGGCTTTGTTATGAATCCTGAGTTGATATCACATTCTTGCAAATTTCATTTTACTACACAAAACACATTTTCAAAAAATTTCAAGACAGACATGAGTTTTGCATACTTTAAATGACATTGTTTGCATATGACTAATTGTTTGACAGCAGAGAAATCCACATAATGGATATTCAATGAACAGACATCCTCTCAATGGACAGAATCACCTCAGCGAGAAAGGCACTTCCAATAACAGGTCTTCCATAAGCAAGGGGCATGACATGATGTCTAAATACCCCTGAGGCAGTCTCTCCAAAAATGCCAAATAACTAGGGGCAGATCTTCATCTGAATCGCTTGGGGAATTACGCACGCATTCCAACAATGACTCATGTGCCATCAAGAAAACATTTTTTATAGTACTACAACACAATGGACAGTGACAACTCTCTACATCCTGAAGGCGTGGACATAGTCGGAAAATACTACGCATAACAAAGACCCGCTAGGTTGACATACCTAGGAAAAAATAAGGGCATCCCGACGAACCAAAAGGGTTCGGGCAAAAATTAGGGATGAAAAATGAAAAAAATCTATACACCCGGCAAGTCGAAAACCCAAAAGGGAGGCTTGGGCAAAAAAGGGTATCCCGGTGGACTGAAAACCCGAAAGGGAGGTCCAAGCAAAAGTTAGGGATTTAAAACGTACGACTATGTCCCGTCACCTGTCTATCAGGGGAAGACTTGTACCTTGATCAACATTCATCAAGAGCACCAGAATTCAGATACAGTTCAGATATGCTCTAGATACGGATGCCATTTTGATACTCATTCAGATTCATCTTTCAGATACAGTTTAGATACGCTCTAGATACGAATGCCATTCTGATACTCATTCAGACTCAGCTTTTAGATACAGTTCCGATACGCTCTAGATACGGATGCCATTCTGATACTCATTCAGATTCAGCTTTCAGATACAGTTCAGATACACTCCGGATACGAATGCGATTTTGATACTCATTCAGATTCAGCTTTCAGATACATTTCAGATACGCTCCAGATACGGATTCCATTCTGATACTCATTCAGATTTAGCTTTCAGATACCGTTCAGATACGCTCCAGATACGGATGCCATTCTGATACTCATTCAGACTCAACTTTCAGATACAGTTCAGATACGCTCCAGATACGAATGCCATTCTGATACTCATTCAAACTCAGCTTTCAGATACAGTTCAGATATGCTCCAGATATGGATTCCATTCTGATACTCATTTAGATTCAGCTTTCAGATACAGTTCAAATATGCTCCAGATACAGATGTCATTCTGATACTCATTCAGATTCAACTTTCTGATACAGTTTAGATACGCTCCAGATACGGATGCCATTCTGATACTCATTCAGAATCAACTTTCAGATACAGTTCAGATAAGCTCTAGATACAGATGCCATTCTGATACTCATTCAGATTCAACTTTCAGATATAGTTCAGATACGCTCTAGATACGATGCCATTCTGATACTCATTCAGATCCAGCTTTCAGATACAATTCAGATACGCTTCTGATACGGATGCCATTCTGATACTCATTCAGGTTCAACTTTCTGAAATAGTTCAGATACGCTCCAGATACGGATTCCATTTTGATACTCATTCAGATTCAACTTTCAGATACAGTTCAGATACGCTCTAGATACGGATGCCATTCTGATACTCATCCAGATTCAACTTTCAGATACAATTCAGATACGATCCAGAGACGGATGTCATTCTGACACTCATTCAACACATGTTTCAAGTACAATTCAGATACGATCCAGAGACGGATGTCATCCTGACTTTCATTAAATACATGTTCAAGTACAATCACGACATAGATCCATCCATAAAATCTCCGCATGTACTTTTTCCAGCATGGTACAAGGGCAGAGACAGTTGGAAGCGAAGTCACTATCACATGCACGCCCGTAATATTTATATTCCCCACAGAGTAAGGACAACCAAGGTCCTACTTCCATATCCGCAAGCAGGAATTCCTTCCCAAGCAGGTTCCTTCAAAAAGCTGATATCTGCACTCCCCAGCCGAGTTTTATAACCATGAACAGTTTATAAAGCCATCTCCCAAGCAGAGTTTATTTCTCTGACAGCGAAAGCTCAATCTCCAACAGAGCTCTTCTCTCCAGCAATGGAAGTTCATCCCCAACCGAGTTTATTTCTCCAAATCAGCAGATCTTCCAACAAAGTATCTCTCTTCCCCACAGAGTCATTCCCCGCAGGATTATTCTCAGACAGAGTTTCCCCCGGCAGAATATTCTTTAGCAGAATGGATGTAAATCTCCAGCTAATCATCTTTGGTCACTATCCTCAGCAAAAACAAAGAACTCAACTCATTATACTCTCAAGCAGTAGTCCAGGATTTATTTTCCCCAGCTAGAGAATATCACAATAGCATTGCATATCCATACATCATGGCATGCGCATACATATTATAAAGCACAATCTCATTTATTTTGAGAACATCATTACTCAATACATTGCATACATCATGACATTGCATACGACTAACCCTTTACCTTTCTGTTGGCTCCTAAATTCGACACTCTTGTTTTATCAATGTCAACCATTAAAAGCTGAAAAATGCTTTCGACTGGCTAAGTCTGTCGAAGTGCCCGTCGAAAGATGGCAAAGTACTTAGAAGATTTCTTCAAAGGAAGAAGGCTGGTTGCCTTCGACGTCGAAGGAGTTTCTCTTCGAAGATGTCTCTTGACGAAAGTGTTCGATGGTTCAGAGTGGAGCAGTTTGAAATTCAAGCGTTTGGAGGGAAAACAGTTTCCAGCAGTTACCACGTGCAAACGTGCAAGGATCTGGAGCGTCGAGCATGGAGAATGTGCCAAGTGGATTGATCTCGAAGCAGTGTAACTGCCCGACGGTTACTTGGGATGTTTTAGTATAAATAGGAGTAGACATGTAGTTTCTCGCGGGTGTTCACAATTCTATACAAAGTCACTCATATAGATTCGAGTACCCAGCGTGTGAGAAAGAATTGTTGAGAAATGTATGTGTGAAACACCAATTTTATTTATCAAAGTCATTTACTTTTCCAGAAATTTACTTGCTTTCCTCTTTACATTCCTGTCGAACCTTTTACTTTAAGCCTTGTTTATTTTACCAAGTCTTTCCTTCATGCAATTTACTTGAAACCTTTTTATTTAAAGCCTTATCCACTTTAATCAAACTTCAAAATCAACCTATGTCCTAGGATCAATCTGATCGATCCTGCGAGTAACCAAATAAGTAACCATTTGGAGGATCAGCGGTTGTTTACCAAAACCCAAGGTAAACAAATTGGCACACCCGGTGGGACCGTGTGTTGATTGTTGAAAATAATCTCATCTTTTCGAGTTGTATGTTATTGAGGAGTGGTAGAATATACACTAACGATAACAATACTGCCAGAAGGAGGGAAGAGATGGCGAATCCGCCAAACAATAACGAAATCCCACAAACGAGTGTGGGAGCAACGGTTAGTATGACCGTAAGTGAAGCGACAAACGTTGGTTCGACATCAGCAGTGTCGGTCACAACCACGGGGCCAATACCTTCGTTAACCGGCCCCAGGATACCTTTGGGAACTCCCCCACCAAGGGGAAATTTAGGCACAAGGCCTTTGGTTCCCCCAGGATTTATTCCATTCTATGGTATGCCAACTTCTGAAGTGGCAAGCCTGACGAATGCTGCGTCCACTTTTTCAGACCCTTTCGTGAGTGCCTCTTCGCCACTCCAAGGCTCTGGAGTAGGCATGGCGAATAGAAATAGGACCCAACTCTTAGGAGGAACGTCCCAAGTAGCCCATGGCCTTACAAATGCCTCGACAGCAGTCTTGAGGCAACAGATGGACGAAAGCAACCATGATATGGTGCAAATGTTGGCACAAACTTTGAGTACAGTGCTAAACCCTCTAATACAAAACACTACTCAATCGAATCAGCAAGTGACAGCGCAAATGACGCGTTTGGCTGACTTCTTTGGAGTACCCCAACCTATTCGACAGCCCCAAAGGGCGCAAATAAGGGGAAATCAGGGGATATTTTTAGAGGAAGAAACCACCATTAACCAGGCTCAACAGCCTGTCGAAGAAAACCTTAGGGCACGATTGGAACAACCTGTCGAAGAACCTAGGGTAATAGCCCCAGAGGTAAGGTTAGTTAACAGAAACCAAAATGCTGACGAAGTGGTTCAGCATATCCAATACCAAAACATGGGTTTGGAAAACAATCTGGCAACCATGATCGAACGGATCATGACTCAGAATGGGATGAACATGGGCTTTCGAAGGCCCAACTTTACATCTCCATTGTCAGAATACGTGTTACAAACGGACTTACCTCCTAGATGCAAAGTCCCCAAATTTACTAAGTTCTCTGGGGACACGACAGAATCTACTGTCGAGCATGTGGCGAGATATTTGATCGAAGCAGGAGACATTTCGAATAACGAAAACCTAAGGATCAAGTACTTCCCAAGTTCTTTAACCAAGAACGCTTTTACTTGGTTTACAACTCTTTCCCCCAATTCGATCCATCATTGGACCCAGTTGGAAAGATTGTTCCATGAACAATTCTACATGGGGCAAACCAAGATAAGCCTGAAAGAACTGGCCAGTGTGAAGAGACGTTTCACCGAACCTATAGACGAATATCTAAATAGGTTTAGGTTGCTCAAGGCGAGATGTTTTACACAAGTTCCAGAACATGAGTTGGTCGAAATAGCCGCAGGCGGTTTAGATTATTCCATTAGGAAGAAGCTAGACACCCAATACCTAAGAGACATGGCCCAACTGGCCGATAGAGTTCGACAGGTAGAACGCCTCAAAGCTGAAAAAGCTAAGGCAACGAAAACTCACAAGAGAGAGAGGATAGCGTACGTTGAGATGGATGACGAAGATCTAGAATCCTTCGACGATACTTTAACTGTCGAAGAAGGAGAAGTCGATTTAGCAGAACTAAAACAAGGGCCACCATACTCTTGTAAACTGTTAGTCCCCTCAAATGGGAAAAATCCCATTGGTCCAGAAAGGACCAACGATAGGTTCCCAAAAAAGACTTATAGTTTTGACATCACAAAATGTGATGAAATATTCGACTTGCTAGTTAAAGATGGCCAAATGATAGTACCCCCAGGGGTAAAAGTGCCTCCTCTTGATCAAAGAAAGAAGATAGGTTTTTGCAAATATCATAATTTTTTGGGCCATAAAACTTCTCAATGTTTTCTTTTCAGGAACCTTGTGCAAGACGCTATTGAGGAAGGGAGATTAAAGTTTGCAGACAAATCCCCCATGGCTATCGACTCCAATCCACTGAAGGCTGAAGCCCACTATGCTGAACCCTCTGAGGTGAACATGATAGAGGCAACCAGGATCCAGTCGAAGAAGCCAAGAATTACCATGGTCGAAGTCTCAAAGGACCACATCAACATGCCAATCTTTGGCAGTTTTTCTGGAAATTTATCCAGGAAGACAATTGAAGCTGTCCAGAAAGCGGTCGAGAACCCGAAGTCGGAGACTGCTGAAGCACAAAAAACTGGATCAAAGCCCAGTTCCCACTTGGCCACCGTTCAAGGCCAGACGGAGAATCTGGAGATACAAATGAAGCAGTTAACCCTTGCTAACAAAGATACAATGAATATTGTTGTACCCCAAAATTTGCCCTCCCATTTCCTCAACATTTTCTCATCACAAGACCTTTGAAGATCAAGATCCAATTAGGGTTTCCTCTGCTCAAGACTTCTCCTTGCACTGTGGACTCAAATTAGGGTTTGTGTTTGCCTAAAGATGTTTTGACCTAAAATACCTAAGATGACTTTCATGCTTCATATTGGACTCCCAAGTTTACCCATACCAAGTTTCAAGTCTTGATTCCAAGTTTTTCCCAGTCAATTGGACAGTTGACCTAGAAATCAGCTGTATTGGGGAAAAAGTCAACTGTGGCCAATTGACAGTCAAATCTCATGAAATTTGATTCACATCAACATCATGAACTCACATGAACCATTTGATCAAGTTTGGATCACAATTCCACAAGAAATTTGATCAGATCATCAAAAGGGCAAAATGGTCATTTTTAGGGTTTTGACTACACAAGGGCAATTTTTGACTGTTTGACCTAGCCAATGGCAAACCAAGCTCACATATGGCCTCAAGGACTCAATGGAATTATCTTGACATGTTCATCAAGCTCAAAAGATCCCAAATGCACAAGATTGACAGATGAATTTTCCAATCAACTGATCAAATTTGACTGTATACTGAAAAGTCAAACTTTGACTTTTTGGTCAAAATCAAGAGTCAAGATTCATTTTTCATCAAAACATGCCAAATTATGAAACTTGTTCACCAAGAAATCACAAAATGCAAATTAGGGTTTGAAAAATGGAATTTTTCATAACTTAGAATTTTTCTAAGTTATGGAAAACCCTAATTTTTTCCCAACTTTGCCCCATCTTTTCACCATGATCCATTTGGATTCAAACAAAAGTCAAAACATGAAAGTTGTAGCTTGTTGCAAAATCTACAACTTTGATTCACAGAGTTTTCTCATTTGAAGCTTGTATCTCAAGTTATGATTTTTTGAATAAGGGCACTAAACCATCTTTTAACCTAGTGAAATTTGACCTATTTTGACAAGGTTTTCTACCCTACTTCAAGGCCACTTTTCATACCCTTCCACTTGGAATTTCAAATTGCATTTCAAAGATGGATTGTAGTACACATTACAAGATTTCCAAAATGTCCAAGAACTCATCAAACAACCTCATAACTTGAGAGATTCGAATTTCACAAGTTGGCAAAAATTCACTTTTGTTCTTCATCAAAGCATGTTCATAAACTTGGCAAATTTGAATTCAGCATGCTTAAGCTACATTGCAGGCCTCTAATCCCATTTTCACTCAATAATTCAATGCATATCCTTTGTGTTCTAACATTATTTTGCTCATTTGGATAATACACACAAAATCAAGCCTAAACTAGAAAAAGCATGTTATCTATTCTTGTAAAGTGATACTTTATGGCAACTTTGCAAATCTATGAGGTACAATGCAGATCTTTGAAGCAAAAAAGCATAGGCATATCCCACTGATCAAGACTCAAAGGTGCAGCATAGATTGAGGCATTGTACTGGCCTAGAAACCAAGTTGACATTTGCTTGCTTCACATAGAAGTAACATCCATAACTTATGCTATCTCTCATATCAGCAAAAAAACACAGCACAAAAGATATCAAACACATTCCATAGACCACATTGAAGCTTTTGCTCGAGCCATTTGCCTTTCAAACCCTCTCCATCTCAGGATCATCCTCAAACTGCACAAACAGGGGTGCCCCTGCAGTTTGAGTGCAATCTCTCATTCCCTTCAAACATTTCTGTCCAAACCTGTTCCTCTACCTTCCTTACAACATATGCAAGCTATCCAGAAGCTAAGGCACGATCTGTAGTTGCTCTAACCACTTCCACCATTTTCACATCTTTGACTTGCAGGTGAAGTTCTATAGCTTGATACAAGAAGTTTCAAGACAAAGTGAGCATTGAAAAAGCATCCCTGGACCTCAAGGAAGCTTTTCCAATCATTACATTGCACTGAAAGTCTCTCATTCTCCACATAGAAGTTCAACTGCACAGGTAAAAGTTTGAATTCGTATCTCTCTTATTAGGCATATTTAGTCTTAAGTTTGTGAAGAAACAAAGTCCTACTCATAGCCCTGAACATGTACATAGCTTTACTTTTCATTTCTTTTGTCTGAGTGAAGAGAATTTGAGCTCTGAAAATGGTAGAAAAACTAGGTCAGAAAAGAGGGGGAGAGAAATTCTCTCTCATCTTGGAGAGATAGGTCATGTTCTTTATATGGTTGAAACCGTCTCTTAATGCTCTACACTTTTCATGTTATGAGTTTTGCTTGAAAGTCCAGGAATCCAGAGTTAGAAAACGCGTGTTCTGTGAGAAGAAAGATGTACAGAGGTTGAAGAAGAAGTGATCTGGGCTGGGCCTGGATTTGTTTCCTTTTCACACCCCATTTTTTGGTTTACACCCCCCTGAGCCCATTTGTTTATTTTTCAACATTTTTGACTTTTTCTTTTTGGGTTGACTTTGTTTATTTTTTCTCATGCCATTAAAATTTTTAAAATATTTTTTTCATCATTTTTTGTATTTATGGCATATTTGTTTGTTCATTTCTTTTATTTATATACAAATATATATATACACTATTATTAAAATAAATAGAAAATAATGTAGATACATTTTTATTTTTATTTTTACTTTCTGAAAATATTTCACACAAAAAATACTTTTATTTATTTTATTAAAATATTAAACAAATATTTATTTTGTATAATACTCATTTAGGGTTTAACAAATATATATATATGCATGTTTATTAATATATTTAAGATAAAAATATAAAATACTTGATTTTCTTCATTTTTATTAATATTTGATACAAAAATACTTTTTTTTCACAAAATACTTCATTTTATTTATTTTTGTACATAATAAATAAATAGTAGAATTAAATTAGATAATAATACTTTTTATATAAAAATTAGGGTTTTTTTACCTTAAGTCCAAAATACTAAAAAATAAATACATTTTTATTTTCTTTTTTTTCTTTTACATAAATATTTTCTCATACACATAAAAAACTTTCCTTTTTTACATTTCACATATTCATTTTTATTTACATTTAAATTATGCAATTTATTTACCACGCAAATACCCAATTGTTGTAATAATTTAGATTTAAATTCTTGTCAATATCCCCATTTGAACATTTGTACCCCCCTTCCCATATTTGGTCTTGTAATAGCTTAGTAATTTTAATTTCGCACTTTATTGCTTTCTAAATAATAGCATGCTAGAATTAGGGTTTGTATGCGAAAAAACGATAAAAAATAGTTTGACCTAATACAAGATAAACAAGCATGAAAATGGACACACAAATCACACTTGCACCCCCTAGGGTATTCCACTTGTTGCCTTCAAATAGATGGGCCATATTGTATGTTGAACATCTTTGGGCAAAGCAAACAGTTTGAATGATCATAGTCCCTCGATAAAACTTTTTAAAACAAACAAAACAAATGATCAAGTCCCTTAGAGAAATTGCCCAAAGACATTTAACGTCGTTACAATTATGGTCTAAACGATGACCCGCGCCTGTCCCTTTTCACATCCTAACACAAGGTTGCCCACCAAATACAATGGTGGTGCAAACTTGTTAAAAGGGTTAAAGTATAGCAATAATCTTTTGAGAAATTTAGGAGTAGATAACCTCTTAGTTACTTGAATCAACTTGCAAAACAAAACACTTGCCTGATTTCAAAATCACACATCACTACACTTTCAAAACAACTTTCAAAAATAAATGAAAACCTTTTCAAAAGACATACATCTTTGTATACATCCCCACATGGATCATTGCAAAGGTTGCCACCACATTGGCCTCTTTTCAAAACATTTTCAAAACCCACACACTCAAGCACCATTTAAAACAATTGAAAACAAAAGGCAAGTGATCTAAGCAAGTAACTAAGAGCCCATGGATAACCATGGATAGAAAGGGTGCTAATACCTTCCCTTTCTATAATCTACTCCCCGAACCCAAGAAAACATCTCAAAAGGTTTTTGCTGTGCTTTTTAACCTTTCCTTAGGATAAAATAAAAAGTCGGTGGCGACTCTTGCTAACCGCAACATTTGCGAATACGAACGCAAACCTCAAGTCAGTTCTCCCACCGTATCACAGAACTGGCGACTCTGCTGGGGAATTACTTAAAAGTGGAGTAACCTTAGGGTTTTAGATCACCTGTGTTTTCAATTGTTTGCTTTGTTTGCTTTTATGTTTGTGGGCTTTGCATTGGAGTTTCATAGATCCTAACCCGGATCTGGGAAATACCCTTTTTAGGTAGCATAATCTGTGAGGGACCTGTCCGGCGTAGACCGACATGGGTGAAGCAGTGGCTACGTTGGTGTGGCATCTTAGTCTGTACCTATATCCCTTGTGTTGTAACGGGGAGAATATAGGTCTTCTAAGGGGTCATTAAACACCAACCAACCTTAGAACCCTAAATTGACCAACTTGGCTATTAGGACAGTAGCAGTATGCTACACTCATTGAGGCTAAACTCTCGAGATGGTTCTGGCCGCGAGAAAAGATTGCGATGCTGGAGTTATGACCGATCGAGGGTAGCCAATGATTTGAGATCCTCTAGAACCCGGTTACTTTTGATAGGACAGGTTTTAACCAACAAAACCAAAAGAGGGTAATACCTGAAACTCATGCTGGCCTGAAACCTAAGGGTGTCTTGTGTGACTTGTGTGCTTTATTTGCCTATGTGAATACTTGTGATGTGCTTCATCATAGCATCATGCCATCATACCATTGCATACATAAAAAGCTAACCCATTTCAAAGACAAAAAGGTTTCATCTTTGCTCTGTTTTGTAGGACATCATGATGCCCGTGCGTAGAAATACTGTCCGGCTCAACTTTGTTCAACCACCAGTTTTACTCAAAGATCTGGTTGAAAGAATTCCAAACACTACCTCCTTCATCAACAGACATGGTTCCCTCCTTGGCTTGATCATTGCAAAATGGGACCAACAACTGATAAGTGTCCTGACCCAGTTTTATGACCCCCTGCATCATTGTTTCACCTTTCAAGACTTCCAGCTGGTTCCTACCCTGGAAGAGTTCTCTTATTTGCTTGGGATCCCTGTCTTGGAACAAACTCCATTCACTGGTTTGGAAAAGATTCCTAGGCCTGAAGAGATTGCTGTAATTCTCCCCTTGACCAAAGAAGAGGTATTGTCCAACTGGGAAACTAGAAATGGGATCAAGGGCTTTTTGGTCAAATTTCTGGTTGGCAAGGCTAATGATTTCTGGAATGACTTGGACTTCAAAGCATACGAAGATGTTCTGGCTCTTTTGATCTATGGTCTGGTATTGTTTCCCAACCCTGACACCTTCATCAGTATCCATGTCATAAGAATCTTCATGTCTCGAAATCCGGTACCCACTCTCTTGGGTGACATTCTACAACAACTCCATGCTCGTACTGCTCGAAAACGGGGAACTCCGTGGTGTTGTGCTCCTTTGCTGGTAAGGTGGTTTATTTCGCACCTTCCTAAGTCCGTGCTGAAGAATGAAGAAGGAAAAGGTTGGGCTCGGAGGTTAATGTCTCTCACAGATAAGGATATCACTTGGACTCTCAGAGGCTTGGATGAGGTAGCTGTTATCGACCGTTGCGGAGAATACCCTAATGTCCCGTTGATTGGTATCCAAGGAGGAATCTCTTACAATCCATGTTTAGCTCTCCGTCAGTTCGGAAGAGCCAGAGGAGATGGGCCCCATGAAATGCTGGTTCCTCACTTCCATTTTGAGTTTCAGGCAGGCAGTGACAAACTACGACAGGGATTCATTAGAGCTTGGGACAGAATCCACAAAGCTGACCCACATGAGCTAGGACCAAAAACTTCTTTACCATTGGAGCCCTATTGCAAATGGGTCCGCATCCGTGCTCAGAGGTTAGGTATGCCATACGAAGCTGTCAGACCAATCATCCTTGAGACTCCCGATGAAGATGGGGTTCCTCCAACTGTCCTCCCTCCTCAGATACCTATTGATTTTGACACCATGAAGAGATCTTGGGCACAGCTAAAGGAAGAGCGGGATTTCTATCGGGAGAAGTTCAACGAGCAGGAAAGGAAGGTCCAAAGGCTGACTAAGCAATTGGAGGAAGAACGTGTCCTGAACAACTACATCAGCACTGAGAAGAGGAGGCCATGGGAGCATTGATGAGCTTTGATTATTCCCTTTTGTAGTTTTATTTCCTTTTCCGTATTTTTCATTCCTATAATGCCTAAGGGCAAATTGTTGAACAATTAAAAAATTTTTAATCTAATGAAGTGCGTTTCCCTTTTTGTCTACAAAGTTGAATCTTATTTGTCTTTGAAAACATAAAACATACGCATTCCATTACACCATATGCATAGCAGGTACCCTATTTCACAGGTTGCTTAATCTTCTTCGCTGTTTGTTTGCACAGTCATCATGAATTCGGAGTCATCCAGTGAGCAAGCAATCAAGGCCCTTCAGGCCCAAAGTGCACAGTTTCAAGAGATGGTCCTAAGCCTAGCCCAGGGACAGCAAGAGTTGAAGACTCTACTCCTGAAGAAGAAGAAGAAAAAGAGGACGACAATGTTCAACACCGGACGCAGATTTGGGAACACACTCCACAATGAAGCTGATCCAACCACTTCTTCTGCTGAGAAAAACAGTCCCCAAGGGGGAGAAGCACCTAGTCCCGCAGTCTCTGACAACGAGACGGACTATAACGAGGAACAATACCCACCTGCTGCTGACAGATACAAACAATTGGAGGACCGTTTGAGCGCTATGGAAATTCAGAACGTGCCGGGACTGGATTTCGGGGATTTGGGATTATCTTCTGGAGTAGTAATTCCACACAAGTTTAAGGCGCCTGCCTTCGCCAAGTATGATGGGGTCTCCTGCCCAAAGCTGCATCTGAGGTCGTATGTAAGGAAAATCCAACCTTACACGGCGGATAAAAACCTCTGGATTCACTTCTTCCAAGACAGCCTCTCAGGGTCACAACTTGAATGGTTCTACCAATTAGACGGAGCTAGCATCCGGCACTGGGAGGATTTGGCGACTGCTTTCTACAGACAATACCAATATAATTCTGATCTCGCTCCTACGCGTACCCAACTTCAGGGTATGTCTCTGGGGACGGGTGAAGGATTCAAAGAGTACGCTCAAAAATGGAGAGATTTGGCTGGCAGGGTGCAGCCTCCATTAACTGATCGAGAGCTGGTTGATATGTTTCTGGGAACGTTGTCTGGTCCGTTTTTCAATCATTTGGTTGGAAACTCCTCCGCTGGGTTCACAGATCTGATATTAATAGGAGAAAGAATTGAGGCTGGTATCAGGTCAGGCAAGATACAGAAAGCTGCCTCTACAAGTGCTGAGAAGAGGCCGTTTAAGAAAGAAGCAAGTGCCGTCTATGGCCCTAGAAGACAAGTCAAGCCCGAAGGTCGCCAAGCCGTTAATGCTTTGGTCATCTCTAAACCTGTTGCTGCTCCTCAGCAGTACAATCAGCAAAGAAGTGAAAGGCCCAAGAGGCAGTATACCCGATTAAGTATGACATTATCTCAAATTTTACCCCAACTGTTATCCACCAACCTGGTGACCCTCAAAGAAGCTCCTAAGGTCGTCAACACTGCGTCCCCTAAATACAACCCGAATGCCCGGTGTGCTTATCATTCTGATAGTCCCGGGCACACTACTGATGATTGTTGGGCCTTGAGAAACAAAGTGCAAGATCTAATTGACGCAAAAGAAATTCAGTTTGAAGCGCCGGAAAGACCGAATGTTGTAACGGCTCCTATGCCCCAGCATAGGGTAAGTGCCATTGAGGAAGAAGTGTATGCTGTTTCGATAGATGAAGTTGTTACCCCTTTGAAGACTGTTAAGAAGAACCTACTGCGGGCCGGTTTATTTCCGGGTTGCGGCGAAGGTTGTCCATTCTGTGCTATTTCCCTATCTGATTGTCCTTTGCTAAGGTTAGGCATCCAAGGCCTAATGGATAGCAAGGAGATTCTATTCAAAAAGACTGCTGTTCAATTGGTTCCAATGAAAGAAGTTTCCGTGATTACCATCTTCAAAAATCCAATCAAGGCTCCCCCAAAGAAGCCTATTCAAATCTTGACAGTTGCGCCTGTGATCATTACTGTTCCAGGACCCCTCTCCTACGTGTCTGATAAGGCTGTCCCCTGGCATTATGGGGCAGACGTATATGTAAATGGAATCAAGCAAGAATTTGATGCTAGTGCCAGTATCTGCGATATCACCGGTCCGGCTAAAGTCACCCGCAGTGGCAGGCTCTTCTCGCCTGACATTGCGCCTCCCGCTATTCGAAGACCCCTCCTCATAAAACCTGCAAGTTTACCAAGTCCTGTCGCTGATCAAATTGTGTCCCCTGCTGCCGAGTCATCAAATGCTCGGGGCAAAGGGATTGAAGAAGAGCCTGCCCGGATGGAGGCACCAATACCCGTGAATGCTGAGGCCTCCCGACAAGAAATGGAGGAGATTCTGAAGATAATAAAGAAAAGTGATTTTAATGTTGTTGAGCAGTTAGGGCATACACCCTCCAAGATCTCCCTGCTCTCCCTATTGCTATGTTCCGAGGCTCACGCTAAGGCATTAATCTCATTTCTCAAGACGGCCCATGTGCCGCAGGAGACGTCTGCAGTTCAGTTCACTGACTGCATAGCAAATCTGACGGCGGACAACGGCTTGGGCTTTTCAGATGCTGACCTGACCGCAAAAGGGAGAGACCACAATGATGCCCTGCATGTCTCTATTGAATGCAGGGGCACTACTCTGGCACATGTATTGGTGGACACTGGTTCTTCTTTGAATGTTCTTCCGAAAAAGGCTTTGGATCGTCTGGATTATGAAGGCCTAGAGTTGAAACCCAGCAATATCATCGTCAGAGCCTTTGACGGTTCCAAGAGGATGGTTCATGGAGAGGTTAACATCCCTATTCGTGTGGGCTCTCAAGTGTTTGACTCTACCTTTTACGTGATGGATATACGTCCATCGTACTCCTGTCTGTTGGGTAGACCTTGGATCCACAAAGCTGGGGCAGTGACCTCCACCTTACACCAAAAACTGAAGTATCCCGTCAGGGGGAAAATTGTCACTGTACAAGGAGAAGAGGAGTATATGGTGAGCCATTTGAATTCCTTCAGGTACATCGAGATGGACGGAGAATTTATTGAAACTCCCTTCCAACATTTCGAGGAGGTACATCCAATTTCAGCAGCTGCGGAGACAATGGCCGAAGGGAATGATTCCTTGAAGATGGTTTCCCTAAGGGATGCCCGGGCTGTGGTTCAGAAAGGCAATGGTGCACACTGGGGTCAGCTTCCTGACTTCACTCAGAAGAACGACAAGTTTGGGCTAGGCTTTACTGCAGAGGCTCAGAAGGCGGTGCGCAAAGAGAAGATTGGAAAGGCTCCGGTGTTTATTTCCAGCTCAAGGGTGAATGCTATCGAGGAGGATGTGGAGGAAGCTGAGTTTGATAATTGGATCTACCCGACTGCCAGCGACGGACCAAGCAACTGGACAGCAAAGGATTTTACCCCTATCACATTTGTCACGCAGTAATTGATTTCTTTTGATTTCCAAATTTGTAACAAACAATATGATAAAACTCTGTTGGCTCGGTGTCCTGCCCGGGGCATCGTAGCTCCATTTGTGAGGGCTTTTTTGTATGACATTTTCATATATCATCAATCAAAACATTGGACGTTTGTTGCATTTCAAATCTTGTGCTCCTTTTCTTTCTGTGTTATACATATTGCAAAACAGCTATATTTACACACACTCACTTATACAGGTTTCAATCCACTCTGGATCTCACTGGCAACAGCTCTGCTACCGCCAGTTATGACTTCGAAAATCCGATCAACTTGGCCGAAGACGAAGGTGAAGATGATTGCGAAGTGCCTGGTGAACTCGCAAGACTGCTACTACAGGAAGAGAGGGCTATTCAACCACATGAAGAGCCTGTGGAGACAATTAACCTGGGTACTGAGACAGATAGGAAAGAGGTCAAAATTGGTGCCAATCTAGAGCTCAGCGTGAAGCAACGATTGATCCAGATGCTACAAGACTACATGGAGATCTTTGCCTGGTCTTATGAAGATATGCCTGGTTTGGATGCCGACATTGTAGTTCACCATTTGCCAACCAAGGAAGATTGCCCTCCAGTAAAGCAAAAAGTTCGACGAATGCGTCCAGAGATGTCTGAGAAGATTAAAGCTGAGGTGATGAAACAGTTTGATGCAGGTTTCCTTGCAGTAACTTCTTACCCTCAGTGGGTTGCCAATGTTGTGCCAGTACCGAAGAAGGACGGTAAGGTCAGAATGTGTGTTGACTACAGGGATCTGAACAGGGCCAGCCCCAAGGATGACTTCCCCCTACCTCACATTGATGTCCTTGTTGACAATACAGCTCAACACAAGGTGTTCTCCTTCATGGATGGTTTTTCAGGGTATAATCAGATCAAGATGGCTCCAGAAGATATGGAGAAGACTACCTTTGTGACCCAGTGGGGCACCTTCTGTTATAAGGTCATGCCATTCGGATTGAAAAATGCTGGGGCAACCTATCAGCGTGCCATGGTTGCTTTATTTCATGATATGATCCATCATGAGATTGAAGTATACGTTGATGACATGATTGCAAGGTCTCAAACTGAGGAGGAGCACCTTGATCATCTGAGGAAGTTGTTTGACCGGCTCAAGTTGTACAAGCTGAGATTGAATCCCAACAAATGCACCTTCGGGGTGAGGTCCGGAAAATTGCTAGGTTTCATTGTAAGTGATAAAGGTATCCAGGTGGACCCTGCCAAGGTTAAAGCTATTCAAGAGATGCCGACCCCAAAAACAGAGAAAGAAGTCAGAGGTTTCCTAGGACGATTGAATTACATTGCCCGATTCATCTCACATCTGACTGCTACTTGTGAGCCAATCTTCAAATTACTGAAGAAAGATCAAGTGGTACGCTGGAATGATGAATGTCAGGCCGCCTTTGAAAGAATAAAGGAATACCTCCAAGAGCCACCCATTCTTATGCCACCAGTGGAAGGAAAACCTCTGATACTATACTTGACAGTGCTTGATAATTCAATGGGGTGTGTGCTGGGGCAGCATGACGAGTCTGGCCGAAAAGAGCACGCTATTTATTACTTGAGCAAAAAGTTTACCGACTGTGAGTCTCGTTACTCACTGCTTGAGAAAACTTGCTGCGCTCTTGTATGGGCTGCTCGCCGGCTGAGACAGTATATGCTGACTCACACTACTTTATTGATTTCAAAGATGGATCCCATCAAGTACATATTTGAAAAGCCCGCTCTGTCTGGGAGGATAGCGAGATGGCAAATGATCTTAACAGAATATGATATCCAGTATACAACTCAGAAAGCAATTAAGGGAAGTGTACTGGCTGATCATTTGGCACACCAACCTGTGGACGATTATCAATCATTGAACTTTGATTTTCCGGACGAAGACATCATGGTAGTAACTGACTGTGAAGTACCTGGACCGGATGAAGGACCTGAGGAAGGATCCCGATGGTCTATGCATTTTGACGGAGCCTCCAATGCTTTGGGTAACGGCGTCGGTGCTGTAATCATATCTCCCAAGGGGACTCATACTCCACTCACCGCCCGATTATGTTTCAGCTGCACCAACAACATGGCAGAGCATGAGGCATGTATCATGGGTTTACAAGCTGCGATCGATTTGAGGATCAAGTTTCTAAGTGTCTTCGGAGATTCCGCTCTCGTGATCAATCAGATCAAAGGCGAGTGGGATACGAAACACCCGAATCTCATTCCTTACAAGGAGTATGTGTCGACCTTGCTCCCTCACTTTGAAGAGATAACTTTTGAGCACTTCCCTAGAGAAGAAAATCAGCTAGCGGACGCACTAGCCACGATGTCTTCAATGTTCAAAGTTAAATGGGACAATGAGGCTCCTCAAATCACAATCTGGAAGTTGGATGAACCGGCTTATTGCTGCGAGCTCGAGGCTGAGAAGGTGACTGAAAAACCCTGGTATCACGAGGTGAAGAGGTACTTGGAAGCCCAGGAATACCCGGAAGGTGCATCTGTCAATGATAAGAAGTTCATGAGGAGATTTGCTGCAAAATTCTTCCTCAGCAACGGCATTCTCTACAAACGGAATCATGATTCAACTCTGTTACGTTGTGTGGATAAGGCTGAAGCAGAGAAAATTATGATGGAACTACATGAAGGTACATTTGGGACCCATTCCAGTGGACACACCATGGCTAAGAAAATCCTTCGGGCAGGATATTTCTGGTCCACGATGGAAGCCGATTGTTACCAGCACTCCCGGACTTGTCATAAGTGCCAGATCTATGCTGACAAGGTGCATATCCCTCCGGTTCCTTTGAATGTCATAACGGCACCTTGGCCTTTCGCCATGTGGGGCATCGATATGATCGGTGAGATCCGACCGACAGCATCCAATGGACACCGCTTCATCTTGGTGGCAATCGATTACTTCACAAAATGGGTCGAGGCAGCTTCCTATGCCACGGTAACCAAGAGCGTCGTGGCGCGTTTCATCCGGCATAATCTGATATGTCGGTACGGAGTCCCGGAAAGAATCATTACGGACAACGGTACCAATCTCAATAACAAAATGATCACTGAACTCTGTGAACAATTCAAGATACAGCACCACAATTCTTCCCCCTATCGGCCGAAGATGAATGGGGCTGTAGAGGCAGCCAATAAAAATATCAAGAAAATTGTGCAGAAGATGACAGTGACCTATAAAGATTGGCACGAGATGTTACCGTTCGCTCTTCATGGGTACCGCACCTCAGCAAGGACATCAACCGGGGCAACTCCTTTCTCCTTGGTCTACGGCATGGAGGCAGTCTTGCCGATTGAAATCCAGATACCCTCTCTCCGGATAATGAAGGATGCAGACTTGAATGAAGATGATTGGATCCAGACTCGACTTGATCAACTAAATCTGATTGACGAAAAAAGGCTCACTGCTATCTGTCACGGTCAAACGTATCAGAAACGGATGATCAGGGCATTTAACAAGAAAGTCAGACCACAAGAGTATCAAGTTGGGGACCTGGTAATCAAACGCATCATCCTTCCTCAAAGTGATCCCCGGGGCAAATGGACCCCTACTTATGAAGGGCCATTTGTGGTTAAACGTGTGTTCTCAGGAGGAGCCATGATCCTAACCACCATGGATGGTGACGACCTTCCTCACCCCGCCAATGCAGACATAGTGAAAAAATACTACGCATAAATAAAAGACCCGCTAGGTTGACATACCTAGGCAAAAATAAGGGCTTCCCGGCGAACCAAAAGGGTTCGGGCAAAAATAAGGGATGAAATAAATAAAAATCTGTACACCCGGCAAGTCGAAAACCTGAAAGGGCGGCTTGGGCAAAAAAGGGTATCCCGTTGGACTGAAAACCCGAAAGGGCGGTCCAGGCAAAAGTTAGGGATAAAAGCGTAACACTATGTCTCATTGGATCACTTCGCACCCGGAATTCAGCATCAACTATCTGGCTCAGATTCCGGCATCGACCAATCAGCTTCATCTTTGACCAGGCAGCAAAGCGATGAGACGTTCGAAGACATAAAGGCAATAGCAGAGTTGGAACCCAGTGGGATTGTTCACATAGCTGTTTTGTTTTTCAAATTGTAAACTCTATGTTATTTGGCGGTGTCCTCTTACTAGGATGTCAGCCTCTTGTACAAAAACGCCTATTCACAGGCCAAGTTTAAATCAATACAAATTCACTTGTCCATACAAATTGCCATTGTTTTTCTGTTTGTCTTGCAAAGAACGTCCAATGTTCATTTTTGATATATGCATTTGACATTAAATTGCTGATCCCTAAATGTTTGCATATGAAAAGAGATTAATTACAAGTGACATCAAAGACAGGGGCAATATGGAGTTGTCTAATGCGGTCTAGTTGTTTTGTCCGCCAAAGCACCAAGGCAGGTTCAACTGAAAATGTGACCAAATCATCTCAACTCCCCGCAGAGTAAAGCAAAATTCAGCAGCACTTTCCCCAAGCAGGAGTCGATTCCCCGTCGATCCTGAAAAAGGCACAATATTCCCCGACAGGTCTTAAAAAGCTCATCCCCAGTAGATTCTGCGAGCTTATCCCCGGTGAAGTACGAACGTCTCGCCCAAGTTTTATTTAGAGTTATTTCCTCACAAGGACTTATAACTGGGTTATCCTCAGCTAAAAGCCACGGAAGACCGTTCTCGGCGAAAGTTCCTTCAATCCCCAGCGAAGTTTATCTTTGGTTTTCCTAAGC
Source organism: Vicia faba (assembly GCA_948472305.1). Taxonomy (NCBI): domain Eukaryota; kingdom Viridiplantae; phylum Streptophyta; class Magnoliopsida; order Fabales; family Fabaceae; genus Vicia; species Vicia faba. The sequence goes on along the minus strand of OX451735.1, from coordinate 188,064,995 downwards.
AGAGTTTATCTTTGGTTTTCCCCAGCGGAGTTTATCATCATTATCCTCAGCGGAATCCATTGTTAAAGTCCTCAGCAGGCCTCTCATCAGAGCTTCGGTCAAGCATCTCTTCCACAGAACAGCTTCCCGGTCATTCGTCAAGGATTTATTTTCCTAAGATGAAATTACACTCATAAACATTTCACATTTTCATACATCTTGCTTACCTACGTGATGAAACACATGCGACATCAAATGTCGAACATCATGACATCATGCATATCATACATCATGACATTGCATACAGCTTACGTCTTTGCCTTTTCAGGAAAAAGACAATCTCAAAAAACGACTACTTTCAACTGTCACAATTCCAGATTCGATACCTGTATCTAGCCAGGGCACACCTGAGAGTGATCAGTTTCCAGACTCGATTCCTGTATCTAGCCAGGGCACGTCTGAAGAGTTCAAAGATTCGACTCCTGTATCCAGCCAGGGCACATCTATCAACTACAACATTTCCAGATTCGATTCCTGTATCCAGCCAGGGCATATCTGTTGACCACATTTCCAGACTCGACTCCTGTATCCAGCCAGGGCACGTCTGCAGAGTTCAAAGATTCGACTCCTGTATCCAGCCAGGGCATATCTATTAACGACTATTCCCAGGTTCGATTCCTGTATCCAGCCAGGGCATATCTGTTGACCATATTTCCAGACTCGATTCCTGTATCTAGCCAGGGCACGTCTGCAGAGTTCAAAGATTCGACTCCTGTATCCAGCCAGGGCACATCTGTGAGCAACCGATTAAAGATTCGATACCTGTATCCAGCCAGGGCATATCTGCATAAGGAGACTGAAGATCAAACACCTGTAACAAGCCAGGAAAACATCTGTCTTTCTTAAACACACAAGTTCTCGCTAAGGAACCTCTTATGCGATCAACACTTCCAAATGGCATCTGTAAGCCCATTCCCGACAAAGTTCTGTCACTTTTCCAGATGGCATCTACAAAGCCCATCTCCCTATCCACCATCTCTCCAAATGGCATCTATAAGCCCATTCCCGACACCACATTGTTGAGACTCCAGCATGCGAGTGCAAATTTCCGGGCACTCTAGTGTCCAATCTCCTTTTACCCTCGAGTCACGAAAGGCAAACTTGCCAATCTAACTCTTCAGGTCCAAGAAGATTGAACAGGGGCAACTGTTGTACCCCAAAATTTGCCCTCCCATTTCCTCAACATTTTCTCATCACAAGACCTTTGAAGATCAAGATCCAATTAGGGTTTCCTCTGCTCAAGACTTCTCCTTGCACTGTGGACTCAAATTAGGGTTTGTGTTTGCCTAAAGATGTTTTGACCTAAAATACCTAAGATGACTTTCATGCTTCATATTGGACTCCCAAGTTTACCCATACCAAGTTTCAAGTCTTGATTCCAAGTTTTCCCCAGTCAATTGGACAGTTGACCTAGAAATCAGCTGTATTGGGGAAAAAGTCAACTGTGGCCAATTGACAGTCAAATCTCATGAAATTTGATTCACATCAACATCATGAACTCACATGAACCATTTGATCAAGTTTGGATCACAATTCCACAAGAAATTTGATCAGATCATCAAAAGGGCAAAATGGTCATTTTTAGGGTTTTGACTACACAAGGGCAATTTTTGACTGTTTGACCTAGCCAATGGCAAACCAAGCTCACATATGGCCTCAAGGACTCAATGGAATTATCTTGACATGTTCATCAAGCTCAAAAGATCCCAAATGCACAAGATTGACAGATGAATTTTCCAATCAACTGATCAAATTTGACTGTATACTGAAAAGTCAAACTTTGACTTTTTGGTCAAAATCAAGAGTCAAGATTCATTTTTCATCAAAACATGCCAAATTATGAAACTTGTTCACCAAGAAATCACAAAATGCAAATTAGGGTTTGAAAATGGAATTTTTCATAACTTAGAATTTTTCTAAGTTATGGAAAACCCTAATTTTTTCCCAACTTTGCCCCATCTTTTCACCATGATCCATTTGGATTCAAACAAAAGTCAAAACATGAAAGTTGTAGCTTGTTGCAAAATCTACAACTTTGATTCACAGAGTTTTCTCATTTGAAGCTTGTATCTCAAGTTATGATTTTTTGAATAAGGGCACTAAACCATCTTTTAACCTAGTGAAATTTGACCTATTTTGACAAGGTTTTCTACCCTACTTCAAGGCCACTTTTCATACCCTTCCACTTGGAATTTCAAATTGCATTTCAAAGATGGATTGTAGTACACATTACAAGCTTTCCAAAATGTCCAAGAACTCATCAAACAACCTCATAACTTGAGAGATTCGAATTTCACAAGTTGGCAAAAATTCACTTTTGTTCTTCATCAAAGCATGTTCATAAACTTGGCAAATTTGAATTCAGCATGCTTAAGCTACATTGCAGGCCTCTAATCCCATTTTCACTCAATAATTCAATGCATATCCTTTGTGTTATAACATTATTTTGCTCATTTGGATAATACACACAAAATCAAGCCTAAACTAGAAAAAGCATGTTATCTATTCTTGTAAAGTGATACTTTATGGCAACTTTGCAAATCTATGAGGTACAATGCAGATCTTTGAAGCAAAAAAGCATAGGCATATCCCACTGATCAAGACTCAAAGGTGCAGCATAGATTGAGGCATTGTACTGGCCTAGAAACCAAGTTGACATTTGCTTGCTTCACATAGAAGTAACATCCATAACTTATGCTATCTCTCATATCAGCAAAAAAACACAGCACAAAAGATATCAAACACATTCCATAGACCACATTGAAGCTTTTGCTCGAGCCATTTGCCTTTCAAACCCTCTCCATCTCAGGATCATCCTCAAACTGCACAAACAGGGGTGCCCCTGCAGTTTGAGTGCAATCTCTCATTCCCTTCAAACATTTCTGTCCAAACCTGTTCCTCTACCTTCCTTACAACATATGCAAGCTATCCAGAAGCTAAGGCACGATCTGTAGTTGCTCTAACCACTTCCACCATTTTCACATCTTTGACTTGCAGGTGAAGTTCTATAGCTTGATACAAGAAGTTTCAAGACAAAGTGAGCATTGAAAAAGCATCCCTGGACCTCAAGGAAGCTTTTCCAATCATTACATTGCACTGAAAGTCTCTCATTCTCCACATAGAAGTTCAACTGCACAGGTAAAAGTTTGAATCCGTATCTCTCTTATTAGGCATATTTAGTCTTAAGTTTGTGAAGAAACAAAGTCCTACTCATAGCCCTGAACATGTACATAGCTTTACTTTTCATTTCTTTTGTCTGAGTGAAGAGAATTTGAGCTCTGAAAATGGTAGAAAAACTAGGTCAGAAAAGAGGGGGAGAGAAATTCTCTCTCATCTTGGAGAGATAGGTCATGTTCTTTATATGGTTGAAACCGTCTCTTAATGCTCTACACTTTTCATGTTATGAGTTTTGCTTGAAAGTCCAGGAATCCAGAGTTAGAAAACGCGTGTTCTGTGAGAAGAAAGATGTACAGAGGTTGAAGAAGAAGTGATCTGGGCTGGGCCTGGATTTGTTTCCTTTTCACACCCCATTTTTTGGTTTACACCCCCCTGAGCCCATTTGTTTATTTTTCAACATTTTTGACTTTTTCTTTTTGGGTTGACTTTGTTTATTTTTTCTCATGCCATTAAAATTTTTAAAATATTTTTTTCATCATTTTTTGTATTTATGGCATATTTGTTTGTTCATTTCTTTTATTTATATACAAATATATATATACACTATTATTAAAATAAATAGAAAATAATGTAGATACATTTTTATTTTTATTTTTACTTTCTGAAAATATTTCACACAAAAAATACTTTTATTTATTTTATTAAAATATTAAACAAATATTTATTTTGTATAATACTCATTTAGGGTTTAACAAATATATATATATGCATGTTTATTAATATATTTAAGATAAAAATATAAAATACTTGATTTTCTTCATTTTTATTAATATTTGATACAAAAATACTTTTTTTTCACAAAATACTTCATTTTATTTATTTTTGTACATAATAAATAAATAGTAGAATTAAATTAGATAATAATACTTTTTATATAAAAATTAGGGTTTTTTTACCTTAAGTCCAAAATACTAAAAAATAAATACATTTTTATTTTCTTTTTTTTCTTTTACATAAATATTTTCTCATACACATAAAAAACTTTCCTTTTTTACATTTCACATATTCATTTTTATTTACATTTAAATTATGCAATTTATTTACCACGCAAATACCCAATTGTTGTAATAATTTAGATTTAAATTCTTGTCAATATCCCCATTTGAACATTTGTACCCCCCTTCCCATATTTGGTCTTGTAATAGCTTAGTAATTTTAATTTCGCACTTTATTGCTTTCTAAATAATAGCATGCTAGAATTAGGGTTTGTATGCGAAAAAACGATAAAAAATAGTTTGACCTAATACAAGATAAACAAGCATGAAAATGGACACACAAATCACACTTGCACCCCCTAGGGTATTCCACTTGTTGCCTTCAAATAGATGGGCCATATTGTATGTTGAACATCTTTGGGCAAAGCAAACAGTTTGAATGATCATAGTCCCTCGATAAAACTTTTTAAAACAAACAAAACAAATGATCAAGTCCCTTAGAGAAATTGCCCAAAGACATTTAACGTCGTTACAATTATGGTCTAAACGATGACCCGCGCCTGTCCCTTTTCACATCCTAACACAAGGTTGCCCACCAAATACAATGGTGGTGCAAACTTGTTAAAAGGGTTAAAGTATAGCAATAATCTTTTGAGAAATTTAGGAGTACATAACCTCTTAGTTACTTGAATCAACTTGCAAAACAAAACACTTGCCTGATTTCAAAATCACACATCACTACACTTTCAAAACAACTTTCAAAAATAAATGAAAACCTTTTCAAAAGACATACATCTTTGTATACATCCCCACATGGATCATTGCAAAGGTTTCCACCACATTGGCCTCTTTTCAAAACATTTTCAAAACCCACACACTCAAGCACCATTTAAAACAATTGAAAACAAAAGGCAAGTGATCTAAGCAAGTAACTAAGAGCCCATGGATAACCATGGATAGAAAGGGTGCTAATACCTTCCCTTTCTATAATCTACTCCCCGAACCCAAGAAAACATCTCAAAAGGTTTTTGCTGTGCTTTTTAACCTTTCCTTAGGATAAAATAAAAAGTCGGTGGCGACTCTTGCTAACCGCAACATTTGCGAATACGAACGCAAACCTCAAGTCAGTTCTCCCACCGTATCACAAATATCAACATGGTCGAACTCTCTGACCCAAAAGCATCAGAAGAGGCCATGAGGCAAGAACAGGCTAATAAGACTGCTTTCCCTCGGGAAAATGAAAACTTGGCAGATTTTCTACAAAGATGCCAGAAAAAGAAATCAGAGGTGATGCTGTGTCCAAGATGCAGTTCGATCTTTGATAAAAAAGCTGCTGAGCACATTCAGGGCGTAAGAGCAGCGAATAAGAGAAGGGAGAATGCTGACCTTCGACATGATCCCAGAAGGGGTTCTAACCAAGAAAAGAGGCCATTAACTTTTAGGCCTCCAACAAATGTGCCAATAGACACTTGGTACAAAACCTCTGGCCGGAAAAGGCCAAGTGAGGAGAAATGGCATTCTTTCGATGTGCCAAGAGGTTCCTCTTTGACTCAAAAGAAAGAGCCTCAAGTTGCTGCACCTAAGGTTGCACAAGTGTCCAGCAACTACAAGGGTAAAAATCCCATGTCTCGATCTCAATGGAGGAGATATCAAAGGAGACGAAAAGCTGAAAGGGAGGCTGCCAACGAACCTAAGGCAGAAACTAGTTCGAATGTTCCTCAAAGGAAACAAAGGAAGCCTCTAGAGAGAGAGCCAGTTACAAACAGGCTAGTTTGGCCTAACCAAAGTGAAGTCGAAGACGAAGACGATGCTGAGTCTGACGATACTTTGGATATAATGGTGAATATCGTTTCAGTGCTGCCCAGAGAATTCAATCGACAGGTAGAAGTCGAAGCAAGTGACTGGGAAGTGGAGCAAGAAATGGCCAAACATAGGCCAGTGTGCTATTTTGTCATGGACAATGGCACTACTGAGGAACAAAATGGCTTCTTCGAGCCACCTACAGAGGCGATGAAAAATCACCTCAAGCCTTTGTTTATAAGGGCTAAACTCGAAGAAACTACTGTGAATAAAATATTGGTCGATTATGGGGCAACCATCAATATTATCCCTCACTCTATGCTAAGGAAGATTGGCAAAAGAGATGAGGACATTAAACCTCACAATATGGTCCTGTCGAACTATGAGGGCGGCATTGGGACCACCATGGGAGTGATCCAGCTAGATATCAAAGTAGGGTCTATCCTTCGACCAACGATGTTCATGGTCATATCGGCCAAACCTAACTACAACCTTTTGTTGGGCCGTGAATGGATTCATGGTGTTGGCGCTGTGCCTTCATCGATGCACCAAAGGCTGCTGCTATGGCGTCCAGATGGGATGGTCGAAAACATAGAGGCAGATCAAAGCTACTACCTTGGCGAAGTGAATCACCTGGGTTTGGCAGATTTCGACAAGAACTTGGCTCACATAGGGCCATGTCCAACACCTGACTTCGACATGGCGCCAGCGCCAAACACCTTTTGTTCCCTATACCTGCATCCTGAGCATGGTTTCCAATGGGACAGAGAAGACTTGTCCCACATAGACTTCAGTGGGTTAACTGATATCCAACCAACTGGTTGGGGAAGTGAATTCAGTGATAATGACTGAGTCACAATCTTTGAAGCGAATTTCGGCTTATGTAGCCGAAACCAAGATGATAACGGCTCTCGAAGCCGAAGTAAAGTACATGGCCACACAGGCCAATGATCAACAAATATCTGCTATAGGCCCAGGAAAGGATTTCGATCCAAAACCCCCTGATATCATGCCAGAAGAAATGCAGGAACAGATGCTCGACGCCATCTATGACGATGAGCCTTTGGGCTTCGAAAAGGACCCCTTGGCGAACAACATTAAAATGTTAGCACAAGACCCTTTAGAAGAAATCAACTTAGGCGAAGGATCAGAGAAAAGGCCAACTTACATCAGCGCCAAAATCGATCCAGAACTTAGGTTGGAAGTAATCCAATTGCTGAAAGAGTTTAAAGACTGTTTTGCATGGGATTATGACGAAATGCCTGGTCTCGACAGAGGATTGGTAGAACTTCAGTTGCCAATCAAACCTGGAAAGAAGCCAATCAAGCAAAATCCAAGGCGCTTCGCTCCAGAAATATTGTCGAAGATCAAAACGGAGGTCGAAAGACTTCTGAAATGCAAATTCATCCGTGTTACAAGGTATGTCGAATGGATTGCAAATATCGTGCCAGTAATTAAGAAAAATGGTACGTTAAGGGTGTGCATAGATTTCAGAGATTTGAATGCTGCCACCCCCAAAGATGAATATCCTATGCCTGTGGAGGAAATGCTAGTCGATTCTGCCGCTGGTTATGAATACCTGAGTATGCTCGATGGTTATTCAGGATATAATCAAATATTCATTGCTGAAGAGGATGTGTCGAAAACAGCTTTTCGATGCCCTGGGGCCTTAGGCACTTACGAATGGGTAGTGATGCCTTTTGGCCTAAAAAACGCTGGGGCAACGTACCAGCGAGCAATGAATACTATCTTCCATGATTTTATTAACACTTTTATGCAAGTATATATTGATGATATTGTTATAAAATCTGTTTCCAGGAAGAATCACATTGACCACCTTCGACAATCATTCGAAAGAATGAGAGAACATGGTCTGAAGATGAACCCTTTGAAGTGTGCGTTCTGTGTGAAAGCTGGAGATTTCTTGGGCTTCGTTGTCCACAAGAAAGGAATCGAAATCAACCAGAACAAGATGAAGGCAATTCTGGAAGCGAAAGCGCCGTCGAATAAGAAGGAATTGCAATCTCTCTTAGGCAAGATAAATTTCTTAAGGAGGTTTATATCTAATCTAAGTGGGAAAGCTCAGGCCTTTTCACCCTTACTTCGACTGAATAAAGAGGGGTTCGAATGGGGGCAGGAGCAACAAGAAGCCTTCGACAAAATCAAAGGGTACCTCACTAAGCTACCTATTTTGGTGCCTCCTTGTAGCAATAGGAGTATGAGATTGTACATAGCTGCATCTGACAAAACTCTGGGAAGTATGTTAGCCCAAGAGGATGAGAATGGAGTCGAAAGACCCATTTACTATCTCAGTCGAGTTTTGAATGATGCAGAAACTAGATATAGCGAAGTTGAAAAATTGTGTCTATGTCTGTATTTTTCTTGTACAAAACTCAAGCAATATATAAAACCAGTTGATGTTTATGTTTCGTCTCATTTTGATGTTTTCAAATATATGTTGTCGAAACCTATCTTGCATAGTCGAATTGGCAAATGGGCATTAGCATTAACTGAATACTCCTTGACCTTTATGCCTCTTAAGGAAGTAAAAGGACAAGTGGTTGCAGATTTCATAGTCGACCACTCAATTCAAGTCGAGGATATTAATTATGTAGAGATAGAGCCTTGGAAATTCTACTTCGATGGTTCCAACCATAAAGATGGAACGGGAGTAGGAGTCTTGATTATTTCTCCAGATAAAATTCCAACAACATTCAAGTACAAAATATCAGGTTCTTGTTCGAACAATGAGGCTGAGTATGAAGCTCTAATTACTGGCCTTGAGATATTGTTGGAATTGGGGGCAACTCGAGTCGAAATAATGGGAGACTCAGAATTAGTCATTAAGCAAGTCACAAAGGAATATAAATGCATAAGAGAAAATCTCATTATGTACTTTGTGATAGCAAATCGTTTATTGAAAAAATTTGAAAGTATCAATATTCGACACATACCCAGAGTCGAAAATCAAATAGCCAATGACTTGGCACAAATTGCATCTGGGTATAAGATTTCAAAAACGAAACTACAAAGAGCAATCGAAGTTCGAGAAAAGATAAAGGCAACTTGTCTATCACCAACAGACTTGGAATCGACGAGACTAGGATATGCTGATCACAGTAACTTCGAGATTTCGTTCATTGATAATTTGTCAGAGCAAGATTGGAGGAAACCTATTGTGGACTATCTTCAAAATCCAGGAGCTTCGACAGAACGAAAAACAAAATACAGGGCGTTGAGTTTTGTACTCATGGGTAATGAGTTATTCAAGAAGACGCCTGAAGGGGTGTTGCTTAAATGTTTAAGTGAAACTGAAGCATACATAGCCCTTTCGACTACGCATGCTGGGGCATGTGGGGCTCACCAAGCAGGCCATAAGATGAAATGGTTGTTGTTTCGACAAGGACTATATTGGCCCACTATGCTGAAAGATTGTGTTGAGTTCGCCAAAGGTTGTCAAGAGTGTCAAATCCATACAGGCATCCAACATGTACCAGCAAGCGAACTTCACTCGATAGTGAAGCCTTGGCCTTTTAGAGGATGGGCGTTGGACCTCATTGGAGAGATTCGACCAGCATCATCAAAGAGTCAGAAATACATATTGGTAGGCATTGATTATTTTACTAAGTGGATCGAAGCTGTCCCTTTAGTCAATGTGGACCAAGAAAATGTCATTGAATTTATTCAAAAGAACATTATCTTTAGGTATGGAATTCCTGAGACAATAACAACTGATCAAGGATCAGTTTTCACTGGTCGAAAGATGCAGGAATTTGCTCAGGAAACAGGTTTCAAACTCCTAACATCAACGCCTTATTATGCACAGGCGAATGGTCAAGTCGAAGCAGCTAACAAAGTGGTGATTGGCTTGATAAAGAAACATGTTGGGAAGAAACCAAGGAATTGGCATAAGACGTTAGACCAGATTTTATGGGCTTGTCGAACGTCCCCAAAAGAAGCCACTGGTACAACACCGTATAGGCTAACTTTTGGCCATGATGCAGTGTTACCAGCAGAAATTTGTCTTCAATCTGCAAGGGTTCAGAGGCATTATGATATTCCTTCTGAAGTTTATTGGAACATGATGTTAGATGAACTGGTGGATTTAGACGAAGAGAGATTACACGCTCTCGACCTACTCAGGCTTCAGAAGAAAAGAGTAGAAGACTCTTATAATAAAAAGGTAAAACCTAAGGTATTTTTGCCTGAAGAACTAGTTTGGAAGGTAATTCTTCCCATGGATCGGAGAGATCGAAGCATGGGGAAATGGTCACCCAAATGGGAAGGACCCTTCAGAGTTATCCAAACTTTTTCTGGTGGAGCCTATGAAGTCGAAGAGTTAAGTGGAGATAAAAGGCTCTTGAGAGTAAATGGTAAATATTTGAAAAAATACAAACCTATACTTCAAGAGATAAAAATAAAATAATAAAAGAACAAGACTAAATTAACCATAAAAATGCCAAAATAGAAATTTTATAAATTTCAGCCAAGATGGCAATTGTTGTCGAATAACGATTACAGAATATGGTTACAAAAGAGAATCAATCAAAAGGTAAGAGAGTTCTTGAGTCGAAGATACTTGGCTTGCTGCAGCTCCAACCTCTTCTTGCACCAGGCGTTCTCCTGCACTAGTTTGGCAATCTGAGCGTCGAGGCTTTGGGCCCTCTCAGCGAATTCCAGGCCTTGTTTGATCTCAGTTTGGCTCTCGGTGTCTGAGATGGTCGAAAGAAGTTCCTCCTTGCGTACAGTGTTGGCGTTTATCTTCGCCTCTATTTCTGTGATTTGTGCCCGGAAGGAAGCATTCTCTCGATCAATGGCATCGACTTCTTCCTGCGCAGACGCTTTTTGTTTCGACAACTCCGCAATTCGAGAAGTCGAATCTGAGACAGCAGTCCACGCAGAGGAGCTTTTGCCATACAACACCTCAAGCTGACTGTTAAACCCCCTTTGGCGCCTGTAATCTGCTGAGACTTGATCAATCATAGAGTGTAACTCCATGATCAAGCCTGAGACTTCTGGGGCTACAGCTTCAAAGTCGACAGCATTCAAGACCTCTTTCAAGCATGATGGAGCAGTGGGGTCCCCCTCTAAAGCCTTCATCAAGTCCCTCTTGAAGAACTGGGCCTTAACCTTCGCCAAAGCATCATCAAGGGGAGAAGTTTCAGTGGACTTCCCCGACAGGGTAGGAACCTCCTGACTAGCGTTAGACGAACTCTTGCTCTCGATGATTGCGTTGAGGTAGCTAACAGGGTCAGTTTGTTTCAAGAGTTCCAAGTCCTCTTTCGACCTGTGCTTCGTTGAGGTAACCCTTGCAACATCATTGTCTTGGGTTTGAGGTTCTTGAGTGTTAGGTGCCTCGACTGGTTGCTCTTCGACTCGGACTGGGGAAGTACCAGCGTCGACTTGTGGTTCTTCGCTAGCATCACCCTGGGGCCCTTCGCCAGCGTCATCTTGTTGTTCTTCGCTAGCGTCACCCTGGTGTCCTTCGCCAGTGCCACCTTGGTTCTCTTCGTTGGCAGCATTTTGATTTTCTTCGCCATCATTGCCTTGGTCCCTTTCTTCATGATTCTCTTCTGACAGATCCACCACCTGAACTGTTTCTGGTTGTTGTTCCTCCACCAGAGGTTCCTCTGTTGGTTTCTCTACCGTTTCAGCATTGGCCTCATTCTCAGTATGGGCTTCGTCATTACCCAAGCCTTTTTCCTGAGGCCTGCTAAGTTCAGCAGATTCCAGCGTTTCTGAGGTCCTTGGCGGAGAACTTTCAGTAGTGTCCTGAAATAGAGAAGAAGACAAATCTTCAGAGATCGAAAGAGACACAATCAAATATGGGTATGTATACCTAAATTATAAAAAGGTCTAACGGATTACCTATGGATTGGCTTCAGCCCCAGGGCTGGAATTGTCGCTTTCGACAGGCTTGTTAAGAAGAATGTTTAGTTCCTCCTCAGTTGGCTCCTCGATGATCACTGGAGGTGGCCTAGGCTTTCTCACAGCAACCTTTATTCTGACGGTTCGACCTTCAGGAGCAGGAGCAGGAACGGGAGCATCCTTCGTCAACTTTCGCCTTTTTAAGGGGGCAGGAGGAGAATCGCTTTCTTCATCGCTCCCAGATTCGACCACCAGTGCTGGCCGTTTCTTGGGCGAAGGTGCCTAGAAAACCAACAGGAATTCGATTGAATAATTGCATCGAAAATCAAAAATCGAAAGCCAGAAGGAAAATGAAGAAAGTCTGGTTACCGATATAGAAGGCTTCTTCGAAGGGCCTTCCCCCTGTTGGTTGCTTGTGGTCTTCGTCGGCGCTGTAGTTTTCGCCGGCGGTGGAGGTTTTGTTGAAGGGCCTCCTCCCTGTTGGCCTTCTGTAGCCTTCTTGGCTACAGGCTTTCGAACAACTGAAAGCAAATAAAAAGTTAACAGGCTAGTAGTCGAAAGAAAGACAAAAAGTAATGTGAGAACATGAACTTACATTTCTTTATTTTGTCCAACACAAGGACAAAAGACTTCTGCAGCTCATCCATGAAGTCCTTCTCGTCGAAGAAGTACTCAGCATAGTAGCTTTTCCACCACTCCTCGAAGGATGGTGAACAAAGAAAATTGAGCTGGTAGTCAAACAACGAGAGGACTGTTCGACCAGCATATCTTCCGATATGCTTGATGGCAGCTTCTTCTGTGTAATCATTGCAGAAGTACAACATTGACTTCTCTCTTTGAAAAATCGGAGAAGGTAGGGTTTGGATAATACCAAACTGGCGAGATACCAGGTTTGGTTGATATGCAATCAGACTCAAATGAGTCTTAGAGCTCTTGAATCGAAGAGGCATGATCCTTGGTGTAAGGAACGCCTCCCACAGTATTGTATGTTCATCGACATTGGGACCACTCGACGCCCTTGGATGTGGCCTTGTGAACCATGCTGGGCCTACCTGCCGTCGAGCAAATGGGGCCATAGTTGAAACAAACTCCTTCCTTCGAGCAAACATTAGAACGAAGTTGGTGAAGGTTTGCTGAAACTCCAGTCCATCGTCCATAGGTGTCAGCAGAGCCAGCCTGGTTCCTTCGACGCGTCTATTCGCTATCGCTGGAGCCTGTTCATTTATCTGAACCTTCTTAGGCAAGAAATATTCGAAAGTGGCATTGAGCCACAGTTGGAGTAGCCAAAAAGGCCCAGCGAGTAGCAAACTGGCCCTGTCCTCGATATGTTTCAGAAGAGTTGCCCCATTGCTGATCGAATCATAGAGGCTAGCCAGAATCAGTTCTGCCAAACAGATGTTTTGGCGGTGATGCAGTTGAGTAGCAAGAGTGACCATCTTTTTGGTCACCTGTAGAGACTTCGAGCAAAACACAAAGCGAGTCAGCCATAAGGCTAGAAACGCTATGTGTTCGACATCCGACACAGCATCTGTCGACCTGTCATGATAATGGTTGATGAAAGTGGTGTATGTTGGTTTGGTCTCAGAGAAGCCAATTTGGTCCTCCGACATCTCCTCCGGATCGAAGTAATCCCCGGTGGGTCGAAGGCCAGTAATAGCGGCCACATCGAAGAGTGTGGGGGTTAGCATCCCACAGGGAAGATGAAAAGTAAAGTGGGAGTAGTCCCAGAACAACAGTGAAGCTATCAGCATCTCCGGGGAGTAGTTCAAACCTGTCTTCGACAGCATCACTAGGTCGAAGATTCCCATATCCTTCCAGATTGAAGTTTGGTGCTTCTCCAACTTTGTTAGCCAAGCAACATAATCGGAGGTAAGGTTAGGGCAAGACCTGAAGACCCTAACACCTCTGTTGAAGAAGCGGAGGTCGATTTTTTCACGTGCAGGGTCTTCATTGTCTTCTGCGTCTTTCTTGGCGCATGCGACTGGTTTGAGTTTCTCGACTATCGGGAAATAGCTCTTGATCTTCAGAGCCTCAGAGATACTTGGATTCATGGGGCCAGACATTGCAAAGATCTGGTTGGAGTATCCAACCGGGATCATCAAGTGGCATGAGTAGGCGTCGCGAACGGCGATGTCAGAAGGTTCAGGAACCCTTCGTTTGCCTGTAGAGTTTACTACCGGAGCAGTAACGAAAACCTTGGGTTTAACATTTTCAGTTGCTACAGTAGCGCCAGGAGCATTGGAAGCAGATGCCATTGTTTGAAATGAGGTTGAAGATGAAGTGAAAGAGGAAGAGTTTCTGCAAAGATAACAAGCTTGTATGAAAACAGAGAAGTTTGAAAGGCTAGATGGCGTAAAAAGTCCCACAATGGGGGTACTTACTGCTATTTATAGTAGTGGGGAAAAATCCCCAATAACGAGGACATTAAATGCCATTTAATGCTGCAGGAGTTAGTGGGACGCGTGGCAGCCCCCTGTTGTTTTGGCCGTTTCTGCAGAAATAGAGGGACGCAGCGTGCGTCCTCGTTTTTGGGAATTGTCATAATGACAAATTCTGAAATGACGTTTGGTACTGCACGCCGTACTGAAAGTGACGTCCTAGGATCAAATCAATGATGGTTTTCTTGGGATTGCCAATAGTTGGTAAAAAGCAACAAAAAGTGCACAAGTTAATTTGTGACTAAGCATAAAAAGACAAGTGTCGAATGGCGTTTTCAAAGAATGCCTTTTTCTGTCAGAGTCGAAATAAGGCATTCTTGGGGGGCAATTTGTTGGCTCCTAAATTCGACACTCTTGTTTTATCAATGTCAACCATTAAAAGCTGAAAAATGCTTTCGACTGGCTAAGTCTGTCGAAGTGCCCGTCGAAAGATGGCAAAGTACTTAGAAGATTTCTTCAAAGGAAGAAGGCTGGTTGCCTTCGACGTCGAAGGAGTTTCTCGTCGAAGATGTCTCTTGACGAAAGTGTTCGATGGTTCAGAGTGGAGCAGTTTGAAATTCAAGCGTTTGGAGGGAAAACGGTTTCCAGCAGTTACCACGTGCAAACGTGCAAGGATCTGGAGCGTCGAGCATGGAGAACGTGCCAAGTGGATTGATCTCGAAGCAGTGTAACTGCCCGACGGTTACTTGGGATGTTTTAGTATAAATAGGAGTAGACATGTAGTTTCTCGCGGGTGTTCACAATTCTATACAAAGTCACTCATATAGATTCGAGTACCCAGCGTGTGAGAAAGAATTGTTGAGAAATGTATGTGTGAAACACCAATTTTATTTATCAAAGTCATTTACTTTTCCAGAAATTTACTTGCTTTCCTCTTTACATTCCTGTCGAACCTTTTACTTTAAGCCTTGTTTATTTTACCAAGTCTTTCCTTCATGCAATTTACTTGAAACCTTTTTATTTAAAGCCTTATCCACTTTAATCAAACTTCAAAATCAACCTATGTCCTAGGATCAATCTGATCGATCCTGCGAGTAACCAAATAAGTAACCATTTGGAGGATCAGCGGTTGTTTACCAAAACCCAAGGTAAACACTTTCAGGGAAGGATGCAATCATGTTCTCACGAGTTTTCTCTAGTTTAGTCTAACCGATCCCAAGGTTTCTATTCCAGTTAAAGATATTCCAACATTTTTTCTGGTTCAGTCAAACCGACACTAAGGTTTCTATTCTAGTTGAAGATGTTTTAAGACTTTCGTCTGGGTCAGCCAAATCGCCGCTAAGATTCCCCTGATTTCTATGCCAGTCAAAGTTAATCCGAGACCTCCCTTGGGATCAGTCAAATCGACACTAAGATTTCTATCCCAGTTGAAGTTCTCACAAGTTTTCCATGGTTCAGTCAAATCGATACTAATATTTCTATTCCAGTTCAAGCTATGAAGCCCAGAAATCGACTGAATAATATCTTGATTTCACCAAAATACTACGAAGCCTGGAATCGACCAGATAGTGGTATATCTCAGATACAAGTTTGAAGCCCGGAAATCGACCGGAAAATAGCTTAATCCCTAGCAAGTTATTGTGAAGCCTGGAAATCGATCAGATAACAGTACAAGACACTGTGAAACCTGGAGCACGACCAGATAACAATATGAGGTACTTCGAAGCTTGGAATTTGACCAAATAGAAGTTTACTTGGCCAATTACTATGAAGCCCAGAAATCGACCAGATATTAGTATGCCTTAAATTCAAGTTGAAACCCGGATGCGACCGGATAACTACTTAATTCCTTCTGAAGCCTGAAGCACGATCAGATAACAGTTTTTGAGATTGCAAAGCCTGGAGCACGACCAGATAGCAAGTTTAATCTCATCTCCCCAGTAAGTCACTGTAAAACCTAGAGCACGACCATATAGCAGTCAGTCTTATTATCCTTAGCAAATCACTGTAAGGCCTGGAGCACGACCAGGTAGCAGTTCATTTTCATCTCCTCGACTAAGAGATGATTCCCTAGTAGATTAACAGACAACTGAAGCTCCTAAAATTCTATTTCTCCCAATACAGATACCAACATTCCTCAGCAGATTCCTCCTCAACGACAGGAACAAGAATTCTCATCAAAGGAATATCTCGGGAAATCAACATCCTCTAGATGGCATCTTTAAGCCCATCTCCGACGATTCTCCATCATATCTTCCGAATGGCATCTTTAAGCCCATCTCCGGTGACCTTCTGTCATCTCCTCCAAATGGCATCTATAAGCCCATTCCCGATACTACCTACATAGTCAAGCATCATTACAGACGAGTGCAAATTTCTGGGCACTCTAGTGTTCAATCATCTTCCACCTTCAAATCACGAAAGACAGACGAGTCAATCTAAATCTTCAGGTTTAAGAAGATTGAACAGGGGCAGTTGTTGTACCCAAAAATTTGCCCTCTTTTCATACACGCATATTATTAGTTTTATGGTTATGGAATAAAGGTATATTTATCAAGCTTCTTCAGGTTACAAGTTACGTTTATTTCGTCAATGGATATTCTCAGAGTATTTTTCGTGCTGAAGATCGGTTCGCCGTTTTGCAACGATTCGGGGTTCAAAGATTCACAAGTCAAACCCGATGCTTCATATTCAGGTGTTCTTTCACCAAGATATCTCTGGTAACGTATTCTCAAATTCAGATTCGGCTCAAGAGTCAATTCTTTAAAGAAGGTCTCTGAATGTGTGAGTTTTCTCGAAGAAATATGGTGAAAAAGTATGCTGAAACTGCAGTTTTTATGCGCTAAAAAATTCATAACTTGAATATCGTGGCTCGTTTTGAACCCATTCCGGCTGCCAAAATTCCATGCCCATGTTATCTACGTTTTTATCTCTCACGGATGGAAGCCAATTTCGATCAGAAGGTCTTCAAAAGTGCAGATTTATCAAGTATTTTCGTACAAAAAATTTGTGATAGAAGTTTATTTGTGTCATGTTCAGAAAATCATAACTTGGACGATTTTCATCGTATCGAGATGGTTCCGACGCCAAAATTTCACAAATTGAGTTGGCTAAGCTTTCATATGAGGTATTAAGTTCAAACGGTATCCAAAAGGCCTTCGTTTTTTACTCAGAGTGCGTGTGACGCGTCGAAAATCCTGAATGCTGAATATTATTTCATCTGGGTCGAAACTTCAAAAATTCATAACTCGGTCAATTTTTATCGGATCGGGCCCATCTTTTTACAAAAGGTCACTGACTCAGAGATCTACAACTTTTATTCAAAAGTCGAGACCGGATTATGCTCCAATCAATACTAGTTTTTTATTGAAGAACGTGTCAGAGTCGACACTGGAGCCCAAAATAAGTTTGTCTGAGCTGAAATTTCAAAAATTCATAACTAATTTACCGTTTATCCAATTGAGCCCATTTTTGGACAAGAGTTAGTTCTCGATGTCGGCTACATTTTGTTTTCACATTTCAACTTCAAAAATTGCACTTAATCCCCTGCGGTTTAGCCTAGAACGTGACAGACTCAAGTGAACATTGAAGGCCCAATTGCACATTCAAAGCCCATATCTTTGCTATAATTTCCATTATATAATCTCATTCTTTTCACACAAACAAAAAAAAACGAGTAAAAAAAACCTTTGCCACAACCCTGTCAGAATACCAAATTCTTTCAAGAACCCTAAAAACCTTGAAATCCTTATTACAAATCCACATCTCCATGATCAAAAGGGCATAGAAGCATTCATCTCACTACTTCTCCAGTAAGGGTAAGACCGGTTTGATCTCCATGATCAAAAGGGTATAAACATTCATACATGCCATATCGGTTTTCACATTAAATTTTTTCTTCATATATTTGCTTTATTTGTATTTCATGATATATACTAATTTGTTTAATGTGGCTATGAGATTCAACAGGTTTGACTATTATGGCGCCATGCAGGTTTATTACAAAACACTGAGGTCGGATCATAATAACCACCAATGTATGGCAAGGCAGACATCCTAAGGAGGTTAAGGCAACCATCTGTTTAAGACTTTTTCATAAAATCTAATATTTTTCACAAACCTTTGATTTTTTATAATAAACTCGAATAATTAATTTTAGGTTTTTTTTAATTTAATTTTAGTTTTTAAATTAATTTTCGGTTCAACAACCACCCATGATATTTGCATTATTTTTATTTTCTAACCCTATTTTTCATTGATGTTTCTTCCCCTATCTATTTTTTGGCAAACTTAATATTTTTTATTAATCATTAGACATAAACTTTTTTTTAAAACCTTTTTTTTAATTAAAATTAATTAGGTTTTAGGTTTTTTTAATTAACCTTTTTTTCAAAATTAACCTTTTTTATTAATTAAAATTAATTAGGTTTTAATATTTTTTAATTAACTATTTTTTTTAAAACTAACCTTTTTTTTAATTCAAACAAATTAGGATTAGGTTTTTGTTTTAGTTAGTAACTGGATTTTTGGTTTTTTTTCATTTATTAATAAATTAAGTTAATTAACTTTTTTTTAATTAAAATTAGTTAGAATTAGGTTTTTTAATTAACTTAAAATTATTTTCTACAAAAAACACCCAAAACATTAACTTAGAATTTTATGTTTTAATTTTTCCTTAATTTCTTTTATTTATTCTTTTATATTTTAATTTCTAGGAAAAATTGTATAGGTCGCATTATCAATGTAATAGCGTAGATTTATCTTTTCTCGCTTTTTTTCTAATTATGTAATTTCTTCCGGGATGTAATAGTTTTAGGATTTCAATTCCACATCTTTATTTTCAGTCCAAAATAATAATGTATCTGCAAAAGCCTTGTAATAGCTAGGACTTTAATTTCTCGCATTTTAATTTCCGCAAACTATAAACTGCTTAGATGAATGTTAATAGGATTGCATGGAAAGACTAATTGAAAATTAAAACAGTAGATCACCTTAATTGTGCAAAGATTAAATAACTGAAACAAATCATATGCACATATTCGCTCCTAGGGTATGCCTCACTTGGTTGCTTCGGAAAACAATGGTCATGTCCCTCGAACATAGGGATACCCTTAGCAAAGACCATCAGTTAAAATCGTCATAAAGATCATGGTCCCTTGATGTCCGTCGAAAATGCCTACGGTATATGATCTTTTCCCTCGATGTTGCCTACGAATATATGATGACAGTCCCTTCAAAATGCTAAGGTATCCTTACATGTTGCCTTCAATGACCATTACGTCCCTTTTCGATAGTCCCTCAAACTCCAACGGTGCTACCTATTTCTCAATAGTAGGATAGTGTTGTCTAAAGGAAAAAAGAATATAAACAATCCTTTTTTCGAGTAGGTAGATGCTAGTAGGTACTTGCTCAAAATCAAACTCTTTCACACTTACACTTTTTTAAACAAAGTTTTCAAAACAACTTCGTAACACTCTTGAGGACTGATACAAGGGTTAAAACGAAGAAAAATAAAACTTTTCAAAACAAACACACACAAGCAATTTAAAAAGATGAGCAAGTACCTAAGAGTCCATGGAAAACCATGGATAGAAAGGGTGCTAACACCTTCCCTTTCTATAATCTGCCCCCCGTACTCAGAATATCTCGAAAAAGGATTTTTTCTGTACTTTTTTCCTTTCTAATTGGATGAAATAAAAGTTGGTGGCGACTCTTGCTTACCGCAATATTTTATGAACAAAAAAAATACAAAACGCAAACCAGTATTAACAGTCAGTTCTGCCACCGTATCATAATCATTAACCAGAAAAATTAGAACCATCATCACTAAAAACCAGAATTTTTAAAGTACCTAATTCACCCCCCCCCCCCCTCTTAGGCGCACTTCGTACTTATACTTTGATCCATCTGGGAAAGTCCGAGGTTGAAGCCCATATGACTACTAAAGGGGGGTTAGAGGATTATTAGCTCAATTCTTATTGGAGAAAGCTCGTTACTTTTCCAGGATGAAGAGTACAATCACTTTTGAGACTATCTTTTCTCTACTTGCTTACGGGTTGTTTTTATTTCCTAATATGGATAAGTTTGTTGACGTTAATGCTATCAGGATCTTCATGATTGGAAACTCAGCTCCTACATTGTTGTGTGATGCTTATTACTCTATTCATCTTTGGAATTCTTATCATGGGGGGATGATTATATGTTGCACACCTCTGTTGTACCAGTGGTTTATTTCTCATATGCCTCAGTCTGATGCTTTCTAGGATGTCAGGAAGGAACCTCGTTGGGCTTCTGAGATCATGGTGCTTACTCACTCATATATTGATTGGTATCATCAGGCTTACCATGATGTAGAGATTGTTGACAGTTGTGGTAATTTCCCCAATGTACCTCTTATTGGTACAAAGGGAGGAATTAACTACAACCTTGTTCTTTCACGATGACAGCTTGGTTATCCGATGAGGGATAAACCAAATAGTGTTCATTTGAGTAGTTTCTTCCTGAAGGAGGGAGAAGACCATAAGGAAGCTAGGGAGCAGATTGCGAAGGCCTGGTGTCACATTCATATGAAGAGTAGGAAAGACTTGGGACCTAGGGGGGCTTTTTCTTTAGAGCCATATCTTCAGTGGATCCAAATGAGAGCTATTCAGTTGAAGATTTCGTATTCCCGGGAAACACCTATGCCTAATTTGTTTGTGAAGACCACTCCTCCCTTATTGGATGATGTGGAAGAGATACAACTTTCTTTAGTCAGGATACAGCAGGAAAAGGATGCTTTGAAGAATAAGTGTCAAACTTTAGAGATTTCCTATAAAGAAGATTTGAAGGAGAAAGATGACTTGATTGAGATTCTTGAGAGTCAAGCTGTAGAGACCATGGAGAGGCAAGGGGATTTATTTTCCTCTAAGACTCAGTCAGATGCTAGTTACTCAGTTCTTGATTCAGAAGATTTGAAGGAGGTTGCCACCAGATATGCGAAAGAAAACCAGAGGTTGAAGGCTCAGATTGCCAGGCTTATAGGAAAGCGCCAGCGTATAAAGTGATCTCCATCAGCTTTGTAAAATCAAGCTTCTCAAATGAGCTTTTGTTTTGATGAATACAAACCATGATTAACAAAGAAGAAAAATATTTATGATCAAGCTCAAAGCATCTAAGGATAATATCTTTAGTTCAAAGCTCTCAACAACTTTCAAGGTATAATAATATTATTTACTTTGATCTTAAGATATAGATGCTCAATGATGAAAAAGAAATGTTTAAAAATCATTACTCAAGTTTTTCAAAGTTAAAATTCATTTTTCACTTGAGTGCAATCGATTTGCATATTAGTGCAATCGACTGCATGCTTCAATTTTTCAGATCTTTTGCTTCTGTTTCTCTGTGTAATCGATTTACATTGCTTGTGCAATCGATTGCATACTTAAAATTTTCAAAATGTTTGCTTCTGTTTCTCAGTGCAATCGATTTATATTGCTTGTGCAATCGATTGCACTCACTTACTTTTTGCTACTGACTTCACATGCAATTGATTTACATTTCTAGTGCAATCGATTGCACACTTAAAACTTTTGAAAATATAGTTGTTGAAACCTTGTGCAATCTATTTACACAAAGGGTGCAATCGATTGCATGCTGCACGATTTTGAAAAACAACAGCTTTTCACATGCTTGTTCATAGTACCTTTTCATTGAAACCTTTCACTCAAACTTTACATTTGTTCATGATTCATTTTCAGAACTTCATGATGTTTCAAAAGGGTGTTATGAACATATAAATATTCATTTTCAAAATCATTTTCAAAATAATTTTCAACACCTCTTCCAAAATATATTTTCTGAATTTTCAAAATACAAACTCAAGCATTTCTTCACTTTCATACATAAGTTTTCTGCACATTTTCATATATTGTTAAACAGAAAACTTTGAGAAATTATATCTTGAGTCATTGTACAATATTATTATTGGAAGATAAGATCATTCATTGTTAAATCACTCTAAGTGATTAATACTACTCAACTCACTCAAAATCAAATATTAATAGTTACTTACTTATTTTTCCAGGATTGTTGGAAATAAGTTTAAGTGTTTTTAAATCTTGTATTTCCAGGATTGTTAGATACAAGTGTGTAGTCACTTTGAGAGGATTATTCTCATTGTTGACATAGTGAAAATCCAAGAGGATTGTTCTTGGTCCAAGAGGATTGTTCTTGGTGGTTTTATTGGTTAGAGTCTTGTATAGAAGGACTAGGGTGTCTTGTCTAGAGATCTAACAATAAGGAAATCTCTTTCATGTTGAAAGGGGACTGGAGTACTCTCAGACTGTGAGGGGAACCAGGATACATCTCTGTGTTCTTTACTTTTCTGCATTTACCGCTTTCATCACTAGTCATAAACCAGAAAAGAAAGAAACACATTTGTAAACTCATGCACTAAACCAGAAAAATAATATCCATCATCACTAAAACGATAAAACTTTTAAAGTACCTAATTCACCCCCCCCCCTTCTTAGGCGCACTCTCATACTTACAAGCTTTACTTCTTAGGGTTTTAGACTTTATTTCCATCTTGTACTTGGGATTATTGAAACTTTTAATCCATTTTGAAGTTATTATAATAAAAAATTTCAGTATTTCAAATGTGTTATTACTTTGATATTTGCAGTGTGTCTATAAATCTTTAAGTCCCTTGAAATATTAATAATAAAATAAATAATGTGCATTGCATATCATGAATCATAGTGCATATATTTCTTGCATTTATTATGCATATCCAGGTGTCTTACCGAGCTTCTTTACTTCGTTCAGCAAGTTGTCTCACCACTACAATACTCGATCTAATTTCAAAAGGAAGATGGACAACTTAGAACAAGAGAATCATGAACTGCGCGAGGAAGTTTCTGCTTTGAAGGCCGGCATGTCCAATCTCACTGCTCTGATGGAATCTCTGGTGACTGCTTAGAATCATCCACCGAGTGTTCAACCTCAACAGACAAGGGTTACTGTTGAAGCTCTGACTGTTCCTGTGTCTGCTACTTCAGCTGTTGTTCATAATCGCATGCCTAAAGGTTGTCCATGGGGAATGCCAGAGAACTTTGCGCCTGAAGGTTTCAATATTGGTTCTCAAGATACTTCAATTGTTCAGACTACTGTTACTCTTGCACCTCCTGTGGTGCATGTTATTCCAGCTGCGCCTCCTTCGGTAAATGTGGTCCCATTTGCTAATGATGATATGTATCGTCCTTTTCCGCCACCAAGTGAAGGCTTGGGTCTCTATGATAGAATGGATGATTTTCAAGAACAGTTTGACAAGATGCGGAGGGAGATGAAGGCCCTCAGGGGAAAGGAATTATTCGGGCAGAATGTGAATGATTTATGTTTGGTCCTGAATGTCAAAATACCTGCGAAGTTTAAAGTCCCGGAATTCGAGAAGTACAAGGGCAACACTTGCCCTCGTGCTCATCTTGTGATGTATATAAGAAGAATGTCTACCCATACGGATGATCAACGTTTACTGATTCACTTTTTTCAGGGTAGTTTGGCCGGTGCTGTATTGAAGTGGTATATGAGTTTGGACAGTGTCAATATCCATACTTTCAATGACTTGGGAGAAGCATTTACCCGACAGTACAAATACAACATGGACATGGCGCCTGACCGTGATCATCTCAGGGCCATGGTCCAGAAGGACAGGGAATCATTCAAAGAATATGCACAGAGATTGCGTGAGGTATCCTCCCAAGTGATTCCTCCCATGGAAGAGAAGGAGATGACTAAGATTTTCTTAAAGACTCTGGGTGCTTTCTACTATGAGAGGATGGTAGCGAGTGTGCCAAGTGACTTTACTAAAATGGTGGGCATGGGTATCCACTTAGAAGAGGCTGTAAGAGAGGATCGTTTAACAAAAAGTGAAAGTTTTGGAAGTACAAAGAAGCCATCTTGTGGGTTTGCCAAAAATAAGGAAGGAGATACAAATGCTGGTATGCAAGAGAGAAGGGTTAATCCTCCTAGAAGAAATTATCAGTGTCATCAACAAGTCGCCTCAGTAACTCCAGTTGTTGGTGTAGCTCCAATCACCGTTGCTTATCAGATACCATCCCATCAGGGGAACCAAGGGTATAATCAGAGAAGGGAGAGTTACGATCGTATCCCTATGAACTATGCAGAATTACTCCCGACGTTAATTCAGAAGAAGTTGGTTCAGACCAGACCACCTCCCGCTATACCATCACCATTACCTTGGTATTACAAGGCATACCAAACATGTGCTTTTCATCAGGGAGCACCAGGGAATAATGTTGAGAATTGCTATCCTTTTAAAATTGAAGTATAAAAATTGGTGAAGTTTGGTATCTTATCTTTCAAGGATGTTGGCCCTATTGTGAAAGATAATCCTTTGCCTAAGCACGGAGGAGAAAATGCCGTGAACATGGTGGCCGGTTGTTCGAGCGACTTCCGGATTTTTGATATTAAATTGGTTAGAGGAAATTTGGTGAAAATGCATGCAGACCTCTGTGAATTTAGCTACTATACGCATGAACATGTCGGTTGTGCTATTTGTAGTATAGATATACAAAGTTGTGACAAGATAAAGGTTGATTTACAGGAGATGATGGATGAGGGCCTCATCCACATAATCAGGCCTAGAGAAGAGTATGAATAGGAAGTAAACATGGATTCTGGATGTCCTGGGGAGTTAAAAATCTTTTATGTGGAATATATGAATGATGATCTTGTACAATTGCATGCTACTTTCTGCCACATGGCTGGTCAGGTAGAACATCAGTATGGATCTTGTCGAATTTGCAGTCGGGACTCCCGAGGATGTTCAATTGTAAGGAAAGGTATTCAGTTGTTGTTGGATAATGGAACTATCAAGGTTACAGGCCAAAGGGATGGTTACCATGAAGTTGATATGATTGAGGTTTGTTTGGCTGAAGAAGAGTCGGATGATGAGTATGCCTCTGTAGATGAGTTCTTCTCCTCAGATAAAGATGTATTTTCCAGAGATGACTCTGTAATGACTGAATATGTTGAAGAGGGAGTAAATGTTATTGTTTTGGTGCACCTACCCCTTTTGAAGTTGAATATCATAGCAAGCCAACTATTACTCCAATGGTGATTAGTTTGCTGGGTCCTGTCCCCTACAAGTCAGACAAGGATGTACCCTACAAATATAATGCTACAATCTTAGAGAATGGTGTGGAAGTTCCCATCCAGCCAATGTCTAATGTTGGAAATATTGTTGAGACTAGAAGAGTGACCCGTAGTTGTCGTGTATTTGTACCAGTTGTTCGTGGAGATGTTAGTACTGGAAAGAAAATTGTTGAAAATGTTGAACCCAAGAAGGCAATGGGTGAATCTAGTGGAGCTACGCTAGAAAAATAGGTGGATGATATTTTAAATATAATCAAGATGAGCAACTACAGAATTGTAGACCAGCTACTGCAGAGTCCTTCAAAAATATCTATCTTGGCTCTATTGATGAACTCCTCTTCTCACAGAGAATCTTTGGTAAGGGTATTGGACCAAGCTTTTGTGGAAAGTGATATGCCTATAGACCAATTCAGCAGTGTAGTAGGGAACATTACCTCATGTAATAACCTGAGTTTCTGCGATGATGAACTGCCCGATGAAGGAAGGAATAACAATCTGGCCCTCCACATCTCTATGAACTCCAAGAATGATGCACTATCCAATGTGCTGATTGATAATGGATTTGCATTGTATGTTATACCAAGGAGCACGCTTATGAAGTTGAAATATCAAGGAACAACCATGCGCCCAAGTGGCATTATTATGAAATCGTTTAATGGATCAAGGAAATCTGTTATTGGTGAAGTGGACTTGCCTATTCATTTAGGCCCACATTTATTTCAGATTACTTTCCAAGTTATGGATATTGTACCCGCTTATAGCTGCTTGTTGGGATGGTCGTGGATACATGAGGCAGGGGTTATCACTTTGACTTTACACCAGAAGTTGAAGTTTGTGCCCGAAGGAAAAGTGGTGATTATAAATGGAGAACATGCATTATTGATATCTCATTTGTCCTCTTTCAGTATTATGGAGGCGGATGAAGCTGCTGTTGGAACGCAGTTCCACGCTTTATCCATTGATAATATAAGAGGAAATGAGAACTGTATGGCTTCATTTAAAGATGCTCAGCAGGTTGTGCGTAATGGCCATAGTGAAGTATGGGGACAGATTGTTGATCCACCTGTAAACAAGAATAGAGTTGGCTTGGGGTTCTCTGTGAAGAATGATAAAGGTAAGAGCATGAAGCCGAAGTCTGCTCCAGGCAAGTATCAAGACATCTTTCGTAGCGGGGGTTATCTTCATCCAACTTCTTTCGGGATTAATGCCATTGTGGAAGATGAAGCAGAGCCAGAGATGCCAAATTATGTGACGCACATAGTTAGGGTTCAGAACTGGATCACCATTGATGTTCCCTCTTGCATACATGTTTCAAAGTAATTTGTTTTTGTTAATCTTTTTGAAAATCTTTCACTCTGCCCAAGGTGAAAGTATTGATATTGTATGGGCTTATCTGTTTACTTTGATTTTTAAAAATCAATAATAAAAGTTGTCTTTGTTTCCCAAATTGTGTTTTTATTTTTTGCTTTTTTCTTGGAAAATGGTAATCATAAAAAACCTTTCAAAATAAATAATAACTGAAATTCAACCTGCATGATCACTTGTTATATGTGTCAGTTTCTAAAAGCAATCATAAATCATATGTGCAGATTAATTAAAAAACCCATTGAATACAATGACCCTGCACCCTCTCCCAAATTTGAATGTCCCGTGTATGGGGACGAAGAAGAAGACTATGATGAGATTCTAGAAGAGGTCTCACAGTTGCTTGAGCGCGAGGAAAATTACATTCAGCCATATAAAGAGCCATTAGAAGTAATCAATTTGGGTTCAAAAGAAGATTCGAAGGAAGTCAAGATTGGAGCATTGTTACATCCTAATGTGAAGAGCAAGTTGATTGAGATGTTGAAAGAGTATGTGGATATTTTGCTTGGTCTTACCAAGATATGCCTGGTCTAGATATAGATATTGTAGAGCATCGTTTGCCGCTGAAGCCATAGTGCCTGCCAATCAAACAGAAGTTGCGAAGAACTCACCCAGATATGGAAGTGAAGATCAAAGAGGAAGTTCTAAAGCAGATTAATGAAGGTTTTCTTGTGACATCAGTGTACCCTCAATGGATTGTTAATACTGTCCCAGTATCGAAGAAAGACGGAAAAGTTCGCATGTGCGTAGATTACAGAGATCTAAATAAAGCTAGTCCAAAAGATGATTTTCCATTGCCACACATTGATATGTTAGTGGATAGCACAGAAAAATTCAAAGTTTTCTCGTTCATGGACGGATTTTCCAAGTATAATCAAATAAGGATGGCTCCTGAGGACATGGAAAAATAAACGTTTATCACACCCCGGGGAACATTCTGTTACAGAGTGATTCCATTCGGGTTGAAGAATGCTGGTGCAACGTACCAGAGGGATATGACAACCCTATTCCATGATCTGATGCACAAGGAAATTAAGGTATATGTTGATAATATGATTGCTAAATCCCAGACTGAAGAAGGGCATGTAGAAGATTTGCTAAAGTTGTTTCAACATTTGAGGAAGTATCGTCTCCGCTTGAATCCAAATAAATGTACCTTCGGTGTTTGGTCAGGGAAATTATTGGGTTCCATTGATAGCCAGAAAGGGATTGAAGTTGACCCTGATAAAATCAAAGCAATTCAAGAAATGTCAGCACCGAGAACTGAAAAGCAAGTCAGAGGGTTCCTCGGGCATTCGAATTATATTTCTAGATTCATTTCCCACATGACCACAATGTATGAACCGATATTTTAGTTGTTAAAGAAAGATCAAGGCCGTGTGTGGACAGATGACTGCCAAAGGGGATTTGAAAGTATTAAAGAATATCTGCTTGAACCTCATATCTTGCTCCCTCCTGTTGAAGGAAGACCATTGATTGTATATCTGACAGTGTTAGATAATTCCATGGGCTGTATTCTGGGACAACGAGATGAAACAAGGAAGAAAGAGTATGCCATTTATTATCTCAGTAAAAAGTTTACTGATTGTGAGTCGCGGTATTCCATGCTGGAAAAGACATGGTGTGCTCTAGCCTGGGCGGCAAGACTTTTGCGGCAGTATATGTTGAATCACACTAGTTGGTTGATCTCCAAAATGGATTCAATCAAGTACATTTTTAAAAAGCATGCTCTTACTGGGAGAATTGCCTGTTGGTAGATGCTATTATCTGAATATGACATTGAATACCGCACCTAAAAAGCTATTAAAAGCAGCGTATTGGCAGATTATCTGGCTCACCAACCAGTTGATGATTATCAGTCTGTGATGTATGATTTCCCCGATGAGGATGTGATGTTTCTGAAAGTGAAAGATTATGATGAACTATTGCCTAAGGAAGGTCCTGATCCTGAATCTCGCTAGAGTATGATATTTGATGGAGCTGTGAATGCTTATGGTAAAGGAATTGGTGTTGTGATTGTCACTCCACATGGATCACACATTCATTTTACTGCAAGGTTGACATTTGATTGTACTAATAATATGGCAGAATATGAGGCTTGCATCATGGGTCTCGGGGAAGCTATTGATCTCAGAATTAAAATTCTAGATGTGTACGGCGATTCAGCTTTGGTAATAAATTAGTTAAAGGAGAGTTGGATACTCGTCACCCCGGATTGATCCCTTACAAAGATTATGCTAGAAGATTGTTACCCTTCTTTAATAAAGTTGAATTCCATCACATCCTCAGAGATGAAAATCAAATGGTGGATGCTCTAGCAACTCTGGCTTCTATGTATCAAGTGAATACTTGGAATGATATACCTCGAATTATGGTTCGGGGACTAGATAGGCCCGCTCATGTGTTTACAACAGAAGAGGTAGTAGATGAGAAACCTTGGTATTATGATATCAAGCATTTTCTCCAGACCCAGAAATACCCGATTGGTGCATCGAATAAAGATAGAAAGACATTGAGAAGATTGGCTGGTAGTTTCTTCCTCAGTGAAAATGTGTTGTACAAGAGAAATTATGACATGGTCTTGCTCAGATGCGTGGATAGACGCAAAGCAGACATGTTAATGCATGAGATTCATGAAGGTTCATTCGACACTCATGCCAATGGACATTCGATGGCTAAAAAGATACTAAGGGAAGGTTATTATTGGCTGACAATGGAATCTGATTGTTACAAATTTGCAAAGAAGTGCCATAAATGCCAGATTTATGCGGACAAGATTCATGTGCCTCCGACACTTCTCAATGTTATTTCTTCCCCATGGTCTTTCTCTATGTGGGGTATTGACATGATTGGAATGATAGAACCCAAAGCCTCGAATGGACACCGTTTTATATTGGTAGCAATTGATTACTTCACTAAATGGGTAGAAGTTGCTTCATATGCTAATGTTACTAAGCAGGTGGTAGTGCGCTTCATTAAGAATAATCTCATATGTAGGTATGGTGTGTCGAGCAGAATTATCACCAATAATAGCTCGAATCTGAATAACAAGATGATGATAGAACTTTGTGAAGAATTCAAGATTGTCCATCACAATTCATCTCCGTACAGGCCAAAGATGAATGGGGTTGTTGAAGCTGCTAATAAGAATATCAAGAGGATCATCCAGAAGATGGTTGTTACTTATAAAGATTGGTATAAAATGCTCCCTTTTGCTTTACATGGATATCGGACATCTGTCTGCACTTCAACAGGAGCAACCCAGTTCTCCCTTGTGTATAGAATGGAAGCAGTACTCCCAATCGAAGTTGAGATTCCCTCTTTACGTGTGATAATGGAAACCAAGTTATCAGAGGCGGAATGGGTCCAAACCGGGTTTGGCCAATTGAATTTGATCGAAGAGAAGAGAATGATGGATTTGTGTCATGGGTAGTTGTAATATGGTGGCAGAATCGACTATTTAATACTGGTTTGCGTTTTGCGTTTTGTGTTTGCAAAATGTCGCAGTAAGCAAGAGTCGCCATCGACTTTTATTTCATCCAATCATGGAAAAGGGAAAAGAACAGAAAAAACCTTTTTTCGAGATATTCTGAGTACGGGGGGTAGATTATAGAAAGGGAAGGTGTTAGCATCTTTTCTATCCGTAGTTATCTACAGGCTCTTAGGTACTTGCTCATTTTTTAAATTGCTTGTGTGTGTTTATCTTGAAAATGTTTTTACTTCGTGATAACCCTTGTATCAATCCTCAAGAGTGTGACGAAGTTGTTTTTGAAAAATGTTTTGTAAGGTGTTTGTGTGAAAAAGTTTTTATTTGAGCAAGTACCTACTAGCATCTACCTACTCAAAAAAAGATTGTTTTTGTTCTATTTCCTTTAGACAACGCTATCCCACTATTAAGGAGTAGGTAACACCGTTGTTGGAGTTTGTAAGGGACATTCGAAAGGGACGAGTACAATCACTAAAGCAATAGCTAGAAAACCTTAGTAATAACCCTAAAGTCGTAACATCTTTTTGAGGCAACGTTTCCGAGGCAACATTCGAACGGGACAATTCGATCTCTTTAGACTGGAGTGTGACCACTAAAATCTCCTATGCTTAATGATTGTTTACCGAAGGCAACCGAAGTGAGGTAAACCCTAGGAGTGAACATGTGCGAGTGATTTGTTTCAGTTATTTAATCTTTGCACATTAGGGTTTTTTAACCATTTTAATTTTTCATGCATTCTTGCCATACGATCCTATTAATTCATCTAACAGTTAATAATTTGCTGAAAGTAAAAGCGGAAATAAACCTAGCTATTACATGGCTTTGACAATTACATAATTGCCTTGACGGGAAATAAAAGTATGGAATTTAAAACCCTAATTAAAACTATTACAACCTTGAAACAATTACAAAATAATGGCAAAAATAATAACAAGCGCGCGGCAAATTAAATGCGAGAGAAATTAGAGTTTTGACCCTTGACTAAACCTAATTGCAATTGATTAAAGAAAACATCATTTCTTGTCATTTTTTGTTATTTTTTTGTTATTTCTTTGTTATTTAAGAAAATAAGGGATAATTGAATAACTAAAAAAAGAACCTAATTACTAATTAACTTTATTTAAGAAGAATAATTAAATTAGCTGATTTTTTGTGTTTTTGTTTAAAAAGAAAAATCATTAAATCAAGAATTCAAACCTATTTTTCTAATTGATTTTTAATTGTAAAAAATAAGTTAAAGTTACCCTAAATTAAATAAACTAATTAATTTAAAAATTAAATTTGATAAAAAAAAGCTAATTCTAAATTTGTGAATTCTTGATTTTGGGATTTTTATAAAGAAAAAAAAATTATTTTTAAAAATAAAATAAATAAACAAATTGCAAACAATAAAGAAAAATAAGAAAATAAAAAAAAGAAAGATTTAGAAATGGGCCTGTGTTGAATAACAATGATGGGGGTGTTAATTTGAAATTCTTTGGCCCATTAAGTTCCAGGCCTGATCAACTTTGGGATCTGGTGTAGCATTGACCTGAAGGAGTACCATGAACCTTCATTAGTGAAGCATGAGATCTGGTCAACGTGTAATCCAGTGGATAGACATTGAGGGTGTATGATGGTCTCCTGGAGATAAAGCGTATTGGGTTCTATAAAGAAAATATGTAAATGAGAAAATGTTGGAATCAGAGGTTGAACCCCTGACCTTCTGCCTACAACGCCTTATCTCTCCTCCTGGCTACCACTGGACCAACGTGTTTTGTTGGTAATATAAATAACCAAAATATAATATATTAGAAAAAACGTTAATAGCCATGAAAACACGCGCGAGATTTGAATTGGCCAACCATGCTTTGACACGCATCATCTTCTTCCTTGGACCGTTGCTTTAGGTAAAACACTTTAACCTACAGACGTTTGTTCGTAGCTATAACCCTATTTCATTCAAAAAAGGCATACAAGCAAGATAAATGAAATTGGTGACCATGAATCAACTGGGCTTGAAGCCCTGATCATCATGGTACCCAATATGAGAACCAATTGTTCTTGCATTGAAAACCCCTAAAACAAACTCGTAAACCTTAGCAAAGGCATTACGCGATTCCTGTGCAGAAACTCAAATCAAAGCATTCAAAAACGTTGCAAGCATGAAAATAAACATGGATATGTGATTAAAATAGATTTATGATGCGTAAATCAATGGATTCAAACTTTAAAAAAAATGCAAACCGTGATATCTCTAGGGGCGATTTCTGGATGCTTTGAGGCTAGCAAATGATGTTGTTAGCTTCCTGAGACGTCCAAGGATGGATTAGAATCTTTAAATCTCCGTAAGGATGGCTCTAGAGTGGATTTTGATCTCACACTTTTTATCCAAAATTTCAATTTTTTCCTTGCTGTTTCACGCCTCCAATCCTTATGCTTATGGTCTGGAATTGTTGTGTATATGTAGGAGACTGAATTAGGTTAACAAAATTGACATGAATCTTGAGAAATAATGGATATTTCATTTGATTTTCTTCGTGTATGATTTCTTTCCAAAACTTGCTTCAATCCAATCTTTTTCAACCCTAATGAGTCTTGCACGAATTGGCTGGCATGCTAGCTGTATGTGGA
This sequence comes from Vicia faba, assembly GCA_948472305.1. Taxonomy (NCBI): domain Eukaryota; kingdom Viridiplantae; phylum Streptophyta; class Magnoliopsida; order Fabales; family Fabaceae; genus Vicia; species Vicia faba. The sequence continues at coordinate 188,032,179 of OX451735.1, read as the reverse complement.
CTCAAAATATGCACAAAAATTCCAAGATTTGATTTGTTTTCATTATTTTATCATTTAATTTGATTTATTTTGATTTAAATGAATAAAAAATCAAAATAAATGATAAAATTAATAAAATAATAGGTGGAAAAGCTCAGGGGTCCTGGGTCCTATTAGAAACATGTTTCAAGCAAGAAAACATGGGCCCCTTTGGAAAAAATGCAAATTTGGTCAATGTTGACTTTTGACAATTTTCCAAAAATTGCCAACTTTGACAATGCACAACTCTCTCAATTTCGACCCTAGGGAGATTTTCTTGGACTTTTTAGAAATCTTAGGATGTCCCCTAACCAACCCTTTTGGTCTCATCTCAAATGGATCTTCCATGTTCATGTATGAAGCTTTGACCCAAAAGGTGTTTTTCTTGACTTTTCAAAATGACCCATAATGTCAAAATTCATATCTTTTTGTGAGTGCATATTTTGAACTTGTAAGATGAAGATGAGTTGTAGGGAATTATATCCTCTTCAAAATTAGCTTTGGATGGAAAATTTCTGATAAAGTATGAAGAAGTTATGCCTGGTCAAAGTTGGGTTGACTTTTCTTGAGAAACCCTAATTTAGTAACTTTTGGGTTTTGATGAATTTGGAGCATCCCTTGAGGAATAATGATCAACCTTTGATCAAATGATGGATATAACTTCAAAATTTTGATGTTGACCAAAAATCTTGAGGTTTGACTGTATGTGGGCCACAATTGACTTTTGACCTAATACAGTCGATTCTCAAGCATTTGAGCAGTTGACTGGGCAACCTTCTTGTGCAAGGTATGAAACTTGACATGGATGATCTTGGGAACATAATAAGACCTTGGAAAGAATTTGAGGCCTTTTTGGTTCACCCATCTTGATGAAAATAGAAACCCTAATTTTGAGGTGCACTACCTTAGGAGAGAGTTTGTCTGGTCAACTTTTGGACTTCCTTGAGCAACTTAGGGACCTCAATTGACATGTATTGAGTAAAATGAGAGGGAAAATTTTGGGGTAAAACATCTTCCCCTGTTCAATCTTCTTAAACCTGAGGAAGTAGATTGGTTGCGCTGGCTTTCGTGATCTGAAGGTTGAAGATGATTGAACACTAAAGTGCCGAGAAATTTGCACTCGCATGAAGTGGCACTTGCCTTGTGACATCGGGAATGGGCTTACGGATGCCATTTGGAGATTGATGATAGAGGATTTGTTGGAGATGGGCTTAAAGATGCCATCCTGGATGTGACGGAGAATTGTCTGAGATGGGCTTAAAGATGCCATCTAGAGAATGTGGATTTCCTGAGATATTCCTTTGACGAGAGTCCCTGTTGCTGTTGTTGAGGAGGAATCTGATGTGAGAAATGTTGGTGTCTGTCTTGGGAGAAATAGAATTTTAGGAGCTTCGGTTGTCCGTTACTCTATTGGGGAATTAACTCCGGGGGTGAACTGCATATCTGGTCAGTGTACAAGTTGTGTCGCGACTTATTGGGGAAATGCGAAACCCATCGTGTTTGATCGGGTCACGGTCTTACAGTGTTGTGGACTGTCGTCTGGAGATAAGAGAGGAGGAACCTGGATAGTAAGGTTATGAGAAGGAACCTGGATAGTAGGGTTGCTTCGATATGAAATCCTGGATAGTAGGGCTGTGAGAAGGTACCTGGGTGGTAGGGTTACTTCAATATGAAAGCCTGGATAGTAGGGTTGTGAGAAGGAACCTGAGTAGTAGGGTTACTTCGATATGAAGGCCTGGATAGTAGGGTTGTGAGAAGGAACCTGGGTAGTAGGATTACTTCAATATGAAAGCCTGGATAGTAGGGCGGTGAGAAGGAACCTGGGTAGTAGGGTTACTTCAATATGAAAGCCTGGATAGTAGGGCTGTGAGGAGGAACCTGCGTAGTAGGGTTACTTCGATATGAAAGCTTGGATAGTAGGGCTGTGAGAAGGAACCTGGGTAGTAGGGTTACTTCGATATGAAATACTGGATAGTAGGGATGTGAGAAGGAACCTGGGTAGTAGGGTTGCTTCGATATGAAAGCCTGGATAGTAGGACTGTGAGAAGGAACCTGGGTAGTAGGGTTACTTCGATATGAAAGCTTGGATAGTAGGGCTGTGAGAAGGAACCTGGGTAGTAGGGTTGCTTAGATATGAAAGCCTGGATAGTAGGGCTGTGAGAAGGAACCTGGGTAGTAGGGTTGCTTCGATATGAAAGCCTGGATAGTAGGGCTGTGAGAAGGAACCTGGATAATAGGGTTACTTCGTGATAAGTTCGTGTAAAACTTCAAAAGGAACCTGGGTAAGGTTACTTTGATATGGCAGCCTGGGTAAAGTTTGTTTCGTGAGGAGTTTGGGTAAAACTGTATCTGGACCGAGAAGGAACCTAGGTAAGGTTACTTTGGGATAAGTTCGTGTAAAACTTCAGAATGAATCGGGGTGAGGTTACTTCGAGATGAGTTTGTGTAAAACTTCAAAAGGAACAGGGGTAAGGTTACTTCGAGATGAGTTTATGTAAAACTTCAGGAGGAACCGGGGTAAGGTTACTTTGGGATAATGTAGATTAGTTGACCCGTTTGATTTTGGGAACTGAGTTTCCATTAGTTGTCTGTAGATGTGATCTGTATAACTGTTGGATTTATTGAAGCTAATCGTCTTTTCCTGAAAAATATCAGGGTTAGTTATATGTGATGCATGAAATGCAGGGCGAGATGATGTTCTCAAAATAAATGAGATTATGTTATATATGATATGTATGCGTATGTCATGGTGTATGTTCATGAAATGCTGTCGTGGTATGCTCGCGTCTGGGAAAATAAATCTCTGACGATTGCTGGAGATTTGCCAATATTCTGCCGGAAAGAGATGCTGGAGGATAACTCTGCGGGGCCAGACTTTGGGGGAAGAGATACTCTGTTGGTAGACCTGCTGATCTGGAGGAATAAACTCAGATGGGGATGAAATTCCGTTGCTGGAAGTGATGAGCTCTGTTGGAGATTGAGCTTCTGTATCTATAGAAATAGACTTCGCTTGGGGAATGAAATTTATTGACTCGCCTGCGATTACGAACCTTGGCTGGGGATAGTTATGTCCTGTTTCAAGAAAGTTGACATCAATTCCTTTGGATACTTTTACTTTGTGGGAAGTGTGTATACCAATAATTATGTTCCCAAGCATGACTCTATCCCGATACCTGCTGGGCAAAGGAACCGTCGGGTTTGGCACTTCTTATTTTCCCTATTTCTGAAATTGCGAGTAATTGTCTTTTGTTTCTTATGTAAATATTTATGAGCAGCAATCATTTTCAAATGCATATATCAAAAATAAATCATTGGACTTTCTTGAAAAACAAAACAGAAAAAAGAAAAACAGATTGAAGCTCCTTATGAAAATGATTTGTATTGATTTTTGAAGTTGGCCTGTAATAGGCATTTTTGTACAAAGAGGCCGACGTCCTAGTAAGAGAACGCCGCCGAAAGATAGAAATTACAATTTGTGTAAAAGAAAGAAAAAACAGCTAGGTGAAACGATCCCATTGGGTTTTAACTCTGCTATTGCCTTTATATCTTCAAGCGTCTCATCACTTTGCTACTTGGCTGAAGGTTGATCAGATTGGTTGGCGTCGTCCGAGCTTGATAGTCGATACTGAAGTCTGGTCGCAAGATGATCCAATGAGACATAGTGATACGCTTCAATCCCTAAATTTTTCCTGGATTGCCCTTTCAGTTTTTCAATCCACCGGGATACCCTTTTTTGCCCAAGCCTCCCTTTCGGTTTTTCGACTTGCCAGGTGTACAGATTTTTTCATTTTCATCCCTTACTTTTGCCCAAACCCTTTTGGTTCACCAGGAAGCCCTTATTTTTGCCTAGGCCAGTCGACCTAGCAGGTCTTTGATTATGCGTAGTATCTTTTCACTATGTTTGCATTGACAGGGTGAGGAAGGTCGTCACCGTCCATGGGGGTTAGAATTATAGCTCCTCCCGAGGAAATATTCTTAACCACAAATGGCCCTTCGTACGTGGGAGTCCATTTACCCCTAGGATCACCTTGCGGAAGTATGATGCGTTTGATCACCAGATCTCCGACTTGATATTCTTGACACCTGACTTTCTTGTTAAAAGCCTTGATCATTCGCTTTTGGTACATCTGACCATGGCAGATAGCAGTAAGTATCTTTTCATCGATTAGATTTAACTGATCAAGTTGGGTTTGGATCCAGTCATCTTCATTCAAACCCATATCCTTCATAATTCTGAGAGAAGGTATCTGGAATTCTATGGACAGGACTGCCTTCATGCCATATACCAAAGACTAGGGTGTTTCCCCTGTCGATGTCCGTGCTGAGGTACGGTACCCATGAAGAGCGAATGGTAACATCTCATGCCAGTCTTTGTAGGTCAGCGTCATCTTCTGTACAATCTTCTTGATGTTCTTGTTAGCTGCTTCAACAACCCCATTCATCTTCGGCCGGTAGGGAGAGGAGTTATGATGTTGTATCTTGAACTGTTTGCAGAGCTCGGTGATCATTGTGTTGTTGAGGTTTGTACCATTGTCAGTAATAATCCTCTCCGGTACACCATATCGACAGATCAGATTGTGTCGGATAAACTGCGCCATGACATGCCTGGTTACTGTAGCAAAGGAAGCTGCCTCAACCCACTTTGTAAAGTAATCAATGGCTACCAGAATGAAATGATGCCCGTTAGACACAGTAGGTCTGATCTCGCCGATCATGTCGATGCCCCACATCGCAAAGGGCCAAGGAGCTGTCAGGACATTCAGAGGAACCGGAGGTATATGCACCTTATTAGCGTAGATTTGGCATTTATGACAAGTTTGAGAGTGCTGATAACAATCGGCTTCCATATTGGACCAGTAGTATCCTGCCCGTAGGATCTTCTTAGACATGGTGTGTCCATTGGAATGGGTTCCGAAAGTGCCTTCATGTAGATCTTCCATGATCCTCTCTGCTTCGCTCTTGTCTACACACTGTAGTAGTGTGGAGTCATGGTTACGCTTATAGAGGATCCCAATACTGAGGAAGAACTTTGCAGCGAACCTTCTCAGAAACTTCTTATCATTGACAGATGCCCCTTCGGGATATTCCTGAGCCTCAAGATACCTTTTGACTTCGTGAAACCAGGGTTTGTCTGCCACTTCTTCGGTATCAATCTCGCAGCAGTGTGCTGGTTCATCCAACCTCTCAATGGTAATATGGGGAGCTTCATTGTCCCACCTAACCTTGAACATAGAAGACATGGTAGCTAGCGCGTCCACTAACTGGTTCTCCTCTCGTGGGAAATGTTCGAAGGTTACCTCCTCAAAGTGCGGGAGCAATGTCAGTACATACTCTCTGTAAGGAATGAGATTCGGGTGCTTCGTATCCCACTCGCCTTTGATCTGACTTATCACCAGAGCGGAATCTCCGAATACACTTAAGAACTTAATCCTCAGGTCAATAGCAGCTCGAAGACCCATAATACAAGCTTCAAACTCTGCCATATTGTTGGTGTAGTTGAAACATAATTGGGTGATGAGCGGAGTATGACAGCCCTCGGGAGATATGATTACAGCGCCGATACCGTTACCCAGTGTGTTTGAGGCTCCATCAAAATACATAGACCATCGGGATCCTTCCTCAGGTCCTTCATCCGGTCCAGGTTCTTCGTAGTCAGTCACCAACATAATATTCTCATCCGAGAACTCAAAATTCATGGACTGGTAGTCATCCACGGCCTGATGAGCCAAATGATCAGCCAATACACTCCCCTTTATAACTTTTTGGGTCGTATATTGTATGTCGTACTCAGTTAAGATCATTTTCCACCTTGCTATCCTTCCGGAGAGAGCGGGCTTCTCGAAAATATACTTGATCAGATCCATTTTGATATCAACAAGGTAGTGTGAGTCAGCATATACTGTCTCAGCCGGCGAGCAGCCCATGCCAAATTGCAACAAGTTTTCTCGAGCAATGAGTATCAGGTCTCACAATCGGTAAACTTTTTGCTAAGGTAGTAAATGGCGTGCTCGTTTCGGCCAGACTCGTCATGTTGCCCCATCACACACCCCATTGAATTGTCTAGCACTGTTAAGTATAATATCAAAGGTCTTCCTTCAACCGGAGGCATCAGAATTGGCAGTTATTGAAGGTATTCTTTGATTCTTTCGAAAGCGGTTTGGCATTCATCATTCCACTTTACCACTTGATCTTTCTTCGAAAGCTTGAAGATTGGCTCACAAGTAGCAGTCAGATGTGAAATGAACCTGGCGATATAATTCAGACGTCCCAAGAAGCCTCTAACTTCCTTCTCTGTGCGGGGAACCGACATTTCTTGTATAGCTTTTACTTTTGCAGGATCTACCTGAATACCCTTGTCACTGACGACAAAACCCAGAAGCTTACCAGACCTTACCCCAAAGGTACACTTGTTCGGATTCAACCTCAGCTTATATGTCTTCAACCTATCAAAAAACTTCTGGAGATGATCAAGGTTCTCTTCCTCAATCTGAGACCTTGCTATCATGTCATCAACATAAACTTCGATCTCATGGTGAATCATATCATGGAACAAAGCGACCATGGCGTGCTGATAGGTTGCCCCAGCGTTCTTTAACCCAAAAGGAATCACCTTGTAGTAGAAGGTGCCCCATTGTGTAACGAAAGTTGTCTTCTCCATGTCTTCAGGAGCTATCTTGATCTTGTTGTAGCCCGAAAAACCATCCATGAAGGAGAAGATTTTATGCTGCACGATGTTGTCGACCAGAACATCGATGTGAGGAAGTGGGAAGTCATCCTTGGGGCTCGCCCTGTTTAGATCTCTGTAATCAACACACATCCGCACCTTACCATCCTTCTTTGGTACCAGAACAACGTTAGAAACCCACTGTGGATACGAAGTGACAGCCAAAAATCCTGCATCGAACTGTTTCATGACCTCCGCCTTGATATTATCTGACATTTCGGGGCGCATACGACGGACCTTCTGTTTAACCGGAGGACAGTATTATTTAGTCGGCAGGTAGTGTACCATAATATCAGTGTCTAAACCAGGCATGTCTTCGTAGGACCAGGCGAAAATTTCAACATAGTCGTGCAACATCTGTATCAACCTCTATTTGACGCTAAGCTCTAGATTTGCACTTATTTTAACCTCTTTTTTGTCTTCCTCAGTACCCAAGTTCACTGTCTCAACCGACTCTTTATGAGGTTGTATGGCCCTCTCTTCCTGCTGTAATAGTCTAGCAAGTTCTCTGGGCGCCTCACAATCATCCTCACCTTCGTCCTCGGCTTGGTTGGTCAGATTTTTGAAGTCACAACTGGCATTAGCAGAGCTGTTATCAATGGGATTTGTGATACGGTGGGAGAACTGACTGTGTTTTTGCGTTTGTATTCGCACTTGTGCGGTTGAGCAAGAGTCGCCACCGACTTTTTATTTTATCCTAAAGGAAAGGTTAAAAAAGCACAGCAAAAACCTTTTGAGATATTTTGTGGGTTCGGGGGGTAGATTATGAAAAGGGAAGGTATTAGCACCCTTTTCATCCATGGTTATCCATGGGCTCTTAGTTACTTGGTTTTTTAGATCACTTGCCTTGATTTATGATTGCTTGAAAATGGTGTATGTGTGAGTGTTTTTGAAAATGTTTTGGAAGAAGATGCCTTGTCTTAGGCTAACCTTGTAACAATTCTTTACTCGAATATTTTACAAAGGCGTGTATCTTTTCGAAAAGATGTTTCAAATGTTTTTGAGAGTTTGTTTTGAAAGTGTTGTGGATTGTGGTTTTTGAAAAGAAGGCAAGTGTTTTTGCAAGTGGGTCTCACGTAACTAAGAGTTTTATCTACCCTATTGTACTCAAAGGTTTTTGTTATGTTTTAACCCTTTTTAACAATTTTGTTCCACCATTGAATTTGGTGGACAATCTTGCGTTTAGGAAGTTTATTCGGGACGGGCGCGAGTCATCGTATGGACCATGGATGCAATGATGCCAAGTGTCTTTGGCAATTTGCTTTGAAGGGACTATGATCATTCCATTTAGGCAACATTCGAAAGCGTCATCGAGGGACTTATGATCATTTTGAATTGGTTTTGCCAAAGATACTCGACGTGCAAGCATGGCCCATTTTGGAAGGCAACATGTGGGATTACCCTAGAGAGTGCAAGTGTGATTGTGTATTGATTTCATGTATTTGTCTTGTATTAGGTTATCTAGCGTTTGATTTTATATACATGCAAACCCTAGGTCTAATCATGGTATAATTGAAAGCGGTAAATTGCGAAAATGTAAAGTCTACGCTATTACAAAATAAGTATCCGGGAGTGGGGGTACAAATTTATGAATGGGGATGAGACTTAGGAATATAGTATCCAAGGAGTTAACCAAATCGAATCAATCAAATGTAAATGTGACGAATATACAAATGTAAGCAAATGTGTATAGGGGCAATGTAAATGCATTGTGTAAGCGTACATGTATACGTGTATGTGTATTTGCAGGTGCGACAATGTGAATTTTGATATGTATTAAGTATTGTTAAGTATTTGTTTTGACCTAAAGAAAAATTAAATATCTATTTAATTTAAGTAATAATCTTGTATTTTTTTAATATGTACAAAAAGAAAGTTTTAATGAGAAGAAAAATGTTTTCAATTTAATTATATTGTGTATAAAAATGTATCTTTATTTGTTATATACAAAAGTATGTTTTAAATAAATATCAAGAATTAAAAAAAAAAGTATTTTTATTTGTTATGTACAAAAGTATGTTTTAAGAAAAGAAAATATTTCTAAGTTTAAAAATTATCATTTAAAATTGTGTATATAAATTTGCATCCTTATCCTTGTGTTTAAAAATGTACAAAGAGTATTTAAATTAAATGTTTTTAAAAAAATGTGTTTCTATGCATTTTAGTATTAATGTAATATTGTAAAAAATATATTAAGTTAGAGAAAAAAAATATATTGTTTAAAGATGTTATATATAAAAAAGAAAAGTTAGTGTTAATAAAATACTTGTTAAAAAGGGTTAAATTAGTTAATTAATAAGAGTAATGTTTGTTTTATAAAAGAAAAGGATTTAAAACTCTAAATGGGCCTTAAAGGCATTAAGTTCAAACCAATACTGGAGACAAGGGGGGGTGCATCAGCAGCTCGTGTGGGCTTGAGTTATTGGAGACACATGCTAGGCCCAAGGTACTGAAACAAATGTTTGGGGTTCTACTGTGTTTTCATTTGGGACATTAGTTTTAGGGTTTACAGCGAGCAGAAGCGCCGTTCATGGAGGTTTCGTCTTCTTCGCGTGATTCTTCATTCGTTTCTGAGTTCCTCAATGGCCACCAGCACCTTCTACTCTTCTCTTCCCTCCAGCGATGGCATTAGGGGCGACGGATTCAGTGAGTTCATTTTCCTATTTCGCTTAGGTTTGTTACGATTTTTTTGCATGCGTTGATTTGTTCATTTTTGGTCCTGATTTTTTGTTCGTTAATGGTTATCTGAGGTTTTGAAAGAGAAAGAAAGAAAAGGTTACCTCTGGAGACGGAGGAGGAAAGTGGGAGCGTGCGTAGGAGGCCGGGACGACGAGGAAAACGGCGGAGGCGATGCTGAGCTTGCTCTTTGGTAACCTTTACCTTTTTGCTACCTTAGGGTTTGATGATGATTTGACTGAAAATCCCTTTTTGAAACTTCACTTCTTTCTGCTTCTCTCCTGCTGTATACACGTTGCCTTTGATGCTTTTGTTGTCTATGTTGATTTGCCTGTTGAAAAAGATTTTCTGAGGTTTTGTGTTGCCTTTGCTGGATGCCTGGGTTGATTTGCTTTGTACGTTGGTTTGATGGCCCGATGATGAAGAGATTCTGAGGGTCTAGAGTTGGCTTGTTTTATGTTGGTTTAGGCCTTAACAGGTTTAATGGCTTAGCAGGTTATGCTGGTTTAGGCCTTAACAGGTTTAATGGCTTAGCAGGTTATGCTGGTTTAGGCCTTAACAGGTTTAATGGCTTTGAATGATTTTTTTGTGATATTGGTTTGATGGCTCAATCAGGTTTGGGTTTTTTTCTGGTTTATGTTAGGCTTCAGGTGAGGTGAGGCTTGAGGCTTCAGGCTTCATGTTAGGCTTCTTGACAGGTTATCTGGTTTTTTGAGGTTTCAACAGGCTTATGGAAAGCTTAGAGCAGGTTTGACTGGTTTAATGCTTTAGCTGGTATGGCTAATGCAGGTATGGGCCTTAACAGGTTTGAGGTAAGCTGGTATGTTATTTTTTGATATGGTTTTATTGGTTGGACAGTAGGAAAATGGTTTATGTTGTGGTTTGTGACAATAGGTTCTGATACAAGTTTTTTGCTTCAGGTTTAAGGTTGGGAGGCTTATCAGTTTGTAACTTCTTTTTGTGTGTCCTCCTTTTGTTTTTTGGTATCTGTCTCTTTATGGCTTTGCTGTTGCAATTTTTTACATTTGTTTTTTGTCCTCCAGCCCTTTGGCGCCTAGGATCTTTTTGAATATCCCAAGCTTTGGCATCTTTTCTTGGGTCAAGCTACTGGGCAGACTTGCAAGGTTTTGGCATTTCCTGTTTTGTGATTACTTCTGCTGTATATCTCTGTCTAATTTGGGTAGTACTGATATATGCTTCTTTTAGCCTTTTGCCTTACTGTCTTATTGCAGTTTTACTTTCTATATTTTCTTTATGCCTAAAGCCAAACAGTAAGCCCACACTTCTCCTATTTTCTTCTCTCTCTCTTTCCAAAATTTAAGCATATTAAATTGCTTATTATGCATAAATTCTGAAAAAGCAAATTGGCCTAGGGAAATGATGCAGTGATATCCTGCTTGCAATACATGTTGAGTTCTGCATATTTTGTCTTCTCCTTTCTTATGATGTACGCTTCTTGACAGTGTTGATGATGTTTGTGTCTTTAGTTAGACCAATCTGTTTGCCTTCATAGTTTGATTTGCACCACTGTTTGAAGCTATGCAGTTTGACCACCTTTTTGAATTGTGCAATTTTTATATTTGTGCATTCATCTTTAATTTGCAGATATTTTTCACCCCTCTTTGTGAACTGGGAGAAATCCCGTGATTTTCAAAGAGGGTCAACTGATCCCGGCCGTTTGCTTTTAATGATGAACTCTATTTATCAGTCATTATTTATTTATCTGCTTTTTGACTTTTCCCCTTTTTTTTTTCTTCTTCGCAGATGAATAATTGTACACTGGAGCGAGGAATAGCAGATGAAGAATTGAAGATTAGACAAATATTTAGGATAGCTTTTTTTTAATTTAATTTTAAATAAGTGTAACATTATTTTTGTAAACATTTTGTAAACAAAAACAAATATACAAATGATTTAAAGATAAATAAAAAGTCCTTTTATTTAATTAATTCTTCTCTTCTCCAATTGTTTATTTATTATTTATAGTTCTTTAAGTTAAAATAATTGAAAAATAAATTCCAATCACTTAGTTTTAGAATAATAAATAATTTAAATAAACAAAGCTTTAACCAATTGATCAGTTAAACTTAGCCTTTCCAATATCCAAAGTAAAGCAAAAGTTAACCAAAACAACTGGTCAGGCGCATTCCCTTTTCACTGATTGTTACCAAACACTGTAAATCCAAACTGCATATATCCTTTGACTGGTTCCATCAAACAAACGTGAATTCAAATCAAATGCCTTCTTTTACTGATTAAATCAAACAATGTGAATTCAACCCGAATCTCGGAATAACTTGCAGAGCATTTAAATCTTTCTGAGAATGTGCCCAAAAAACCCTAATTCCTGATTAAATTCCAAAGAGCATTCGCCTGATCAAAGTTGAGCCGAAATCAACCAAAACCCTAAGCCAACTGTGTGAAACAATCCAGAGCCCCTGAAAAATCAATAAAATCCTAATTTTTGTTTGACTGACGAGAAAAGTCCGTTTGTCCGATTCTTGAGCCAATCTGAAAAATTGGGAAAAGCCTGAAGTGGTTATTTCTTATGAAAAAATGCGAGGGCAAATTTTGGGGTACAACAGGATCCATAGTGGATATGGATCTGCATTATAATACGTGAGTGTGTGTAAGGGAATAACTGTTTTGATAAAGTGAAAAACAGAAAGGAAAAATAGAGAGCGCAAAATTTGTATGCAAGAAACGTTCAATGCTTTATTAATGATTATGAAATGTCAAACAATAGCCCTCACAAGCAAAGCCAAGGTTCCTCGGGCCAGGCACCACGCTGTAAAGTTTCAAATTGTTTATTACAAATCTTAAAACAAATAAGTCAATTACTGCGGAATAAAAGAAACAGGTATGAAGTCCCTAGCCGTCCAGTTACTCGATCCATCATTGGTAGTCGGGTAGATCCAGCTGTCAATGTCTGAGTCTTCTTCGTCTTCAATGGCGTTAATCCCATGATTGCTGATGCGTAGGGGAGGTCCTCCAGCCCGAGCGCGTCTAACAGCCCTTTGAGCCCCTGTAGTAAAACCCAAACCAAATTTATCAGTTTTATGAGTGAAATTAGGGAGCTGACCCCAATTAGCACACCCACCTTCTTCAACCACAACCCTGACGTCCGTGAGAGAAGCCATCTTCAAAGGAGGTTTGTTGCTAGTAGTTTCAGTCGATGCCAAGATTTGAGGGACCTCTTCAAAATTCTGACAAGGCGTTTCTATGAATTTCCCGTCCATCTCTACGTAGCGGAAGGAGTTGAGGTGACTCACCATATATTCTTCCTCACCTCGCACTGTGACAATCTTTCCTTTCACCAGATACTTCAGCATTTGATGGAGTGTGGAGGTGACTGCCCCAGCCTCATAGATCCAAGGACGACCCAGCAAACAAGAATATGATGGCCTGATATCCATCACATAGAAGATGGGCCCCAAAGTATGAGAACCTACTTTGACAGGGATGTCCACTTCCCCGTGCACCATTCTCTTCGATCCATCAAAAGCCCTTACCACAATTTACTAGGCTTTAGAGTTAGACCCTCGCAATCCAAATGGTCAAATGCCTTCTTTGGCAGAACATTCAATGAAGACCCAGTATCTACCAGCACATGAGCCATAGTGGTGCCCCTGCATTCAATCGAGACATGTAGAGCATCATTGTGCTTTCTTTCTTTTGGTGTTAAATCTGCATCTGAAAAGCCCATCCCATTATCAGCAGTCAGGCTGGCCACACAGTCTTTGAACTGATTAGCTGAAGTCTCTTGCGGCACATGCGCAGTCTTGAGGAATGCAATCAAAGCCTTCGCATGGGCTTCAAAACACAACAGCAGAGACAACATGGATATCTTTGATGGGGTTTTCCCTAGCTACTCGACCACATTGTAGTCGCTCTTCTTAATGATTTTCAGTATTTCCTCTATTTCTTGTTTAGAGGCTTCCACAATAACTTTCTTAGGTGCCTCCGTCTGGGCAGGCTCACCTACAACCTCTTTGTCGCGGGTATCCGATGATTCTCCGATTGGAGTAAGAACAGGAACAATAGTTGATGTACTAGCAGGAACAACAGATGTAATGATAATGGGCTTGCTGACAGTCTTAGGGGAAATCTTGGGAGAGAAGACCCTTCCACTTCGGGTGATTTTGCTGGTTCCGACAATGTTATCGATATCAGGATCAGCTTCTTCATCTTTCAGATCTTGTTTGATGCCATGATAGTACACATCGGCACCATAACGCCAGGGGACAGATTTATCAGAGACATACGGGACAGGACCAGGAACAATGATTATCAGCGGAGCAATTCTTGGAGCAGGTGTAATCCTAACAGGTCTTCTCGAGGAAACCTTGGAAGGATTGGCGTAAATGGTTATAATGGCAACGTCTTTAACTGGAGCAACAGGAACCATAGTTTTCTCAAACATAATTTCTTTGCTATCTATCAGGCGTTGAACACCTAACTTCAGCAAACGGCAACCAGAAGGTAGAAGCGAACACATGGGGCAACCTTCACCACAACCCGGAAATAAACCGGCCAACAACAAATTCTTCTTGACGATCATGAGAGGAGTAGAAACTTCATTGACAGAGGTAACAAACAAATCAGTATTAATAACATTAACTCCACGTCCGTGTTTAGGCATGGGAGCAATTATGACATTTGGATTCTCCGGGGCATCAAAATCTATCTCCTTAGCTTCAATCAAGTCTTGTATTTTATTTCTCAGATCCCAACAGTCGTTTGTATCATGGCCAGGACTCTCAGAGTGATAGGCACACCGAGCATTTGGATTATACCGGGGGGATGTAGTATTTGGATTCTTGGGATCCTCTCTCAAGGTTGCCTGGTTAGATCTCAGCAGATGAGGTAGAACTTCAGCCAATGTCATGTTGATGCAGGTAAACTGTCATTGTGGTCTCTCCACCCTTTGTTGATTATTGCGTTGTGGAGTAACTGCAGGTCTAGGTATCATCACGAAACTTACTGTCTGACATTGTTCAGCTCTATTCTAACCCCTCGGGCTATAGACGACACTGGCTTCCTTCTTACCAGCAAAAGGCTTCTTTACTGAACTTGAAGAGGCATCCTTTTGTATTTTGCAGCTTCGAATTCCAGCTTCTACTCTTTCCCCAGTTAGGATTAGCTCGGTGAAACCAGCTGATGAACTGCCGATCAAATGATTGAAAAATGGACCAGATAGCGTCCCCAGAAACATATCAACCAACTCCCTATCAGACAACGGGGGTTGAACTCTCCCAGCCAAGTCTCTCCATTTTTGTGCATAATCTTTAAAACCTTCACCTGCACCCATGGACATACTCTGGAGTTGAGTACAAGTGGGAGCAAGGCTGGCATTATACTGATACTGCTTGTAGAAAGCAGCAGCCAGATCTTCCCAATTTCGGATATTTTCTCCCTCTAGTTGGTAGAACCATTCAAGTTGAGTCCCTGACAGACTATCTTGAAATAAGTGAACCCACAGATTTCTATCAGCTGTGTGGGGCTGGATCTTCCTGACATAAGAACGAAGATGGAGTTTTGGGCAGGACACCCCATCATACTTGGCAAAAACTGGAGGTTTGAACTTCTGCGGGATGACCACTCCCGACACCAAACCCAATTCTTCAAAATCCAATCCAGGTATCCTCTGAACTTCCATGGCACTCAGACGGTCTTACGACTGTTTGTATCTATCCTCAGCGGGAGGATATTGCTCATCATTGTAATCAGTATCATTGTCAGATATTGCAGGACTAGGGTCTTTTTCCCCTTCTTGGTTCTCCCATTCCTTGGATGAAGAGGTCATAGCAGTTTGTTGCTTCAACCGCTCTCCAAACCTTCTGCCCATATTCAGAATACCGACAACCTTCTTCTTCTTCTTCTCTTTCAGAATAAGGGCTTTCAGATCCTCTTGCCCTTTTGCCAGACTGATGAACATTTGTTGGAACTGGGCGTTCCGTGCTTGAAGGTCCTTGATGCTCTGTTCGGAAGACATTTCTGCTGAAATAAACAGCGAAGAAGATGAGAAACCTGTAATGGTACCTGTAATGATGTGCTATGGATGGGATGCAAATGCAATGATTTCAAAAACTTCGAGAAATTTAAATTTTCAAACCACAATAAACAAAAACTTTATTAGCTGAATTTGAAGTTCAAATGCCTTTTAGGCGTTAAAATTTTAAAAAATAAATCTGAAACTATAAAAGACATTAAAACTCTTATGGATGCTTCATCTTTGTGTCGGGATAGTCATCGAGTCCTCTTTCTTCATGCAACTGCTTTGCGAGCTCTAAGACCTTCCTCTCCTGAGCATGGAATTGATCCTTGTAAGTATCCCGCTCCTTCATCAACTGAATTTAAGACCTCTGTAATTCTCCAAGATCAGTGGGCATATAGGGATAGAGAACAGTGTAAGGAATACCCTCCTCCGTAGTGGGTTCCACAACCATTGGCAAAACAGCCACATAGGGCATCATAAGCTGCTGGGAACGAACTCGAACCCATTGTAAGTAAGGTTCCATAGTATTGGAAGTCTTTGGTCCCAAAGCCTTGGCGCCAGATCTGTTTACCATGCCCTAAGCTCGTATGAATCTCTGGCGACACTCCTTGACATCATCCTCATAGTAGAATACAATACCCTCGATAAGTAACTCATAGGGACCATCCCTTCAAGCATAACCAAATTGTCGCAGGGCTAAACAAGGGTTGTAGGTTATACCAACACTGATGCCAAGTAGAGGGACATTAGGGTACTCTCTGCAGCGATCAATAATAACAGTATTTTCTATAGCTCGAGAGCACCAAATAATATTTATATGAGCGAGCGACATTATCCTTTGCGACCAAACCAAACCTTCTTCATTCTTTAGTACCGACTTAGGGAGGTGAGAAATAAACCACCTCGACAGCAATGGCATACAGCACATAAGAATCCATATTCTCTTCATGGTATGAGTATGGAGAGCGTGCAAAATATCCCCGAGCAAAGTAGGCACCGGGTTGCGAGAGAGAAAGATCTTGATAGCATTCACGTTTACGAATGAGCCCGGATTAGGGAATAGGACTAACCCATAGATTAGAAGAGCCAAGACCTCCTCGAAAGCCTGAAAATCCGTATCATCCCAAAACAGTCGGGCTTTGTTTATCAGAAACTTAGCTAGAAAACCCTTAACTCCGCTTCTTGTTTCCCAATTGGATACCATGTCGGCCCGTTTTAGGTGCAAAGCTGAGGCAATGAATTCTGGCTTAGGAGCTTCTTCTAAACTTGTGAAGGGTAACTGCTCAAGAATGGGTATATCCAACAGCTTAGAGAATTCTTCCAAGGTAGGTACCAACTGATAGTCTGGAAAGGTGAAGCAGTGCTGCTTGGGATCAAAGAACTGAAAAAGTACACTCATCATCTTTTCATCAAAGTTTGAAGTAACTAGGTTGAGAAGTAGACCATGTCTCTTGGTGAACGCAGAAGTTTTAGAAACCCTTGATACTAGCTCTTTGAGTTGGGAAGGTATCTTCACAAAGCTGATTCAGATAGTGTTTCTACGTACAGAAGCCATGATCTGCAAAACAGAGCAAAGATAAATTCCCTTGGTCTTTGAAATGGTTAGTGCAATAAGAATGGATGATATGTTATGATGCATGATGTCATGGTAAAGCATAGGTATAGCAAACGCAAGTATAGAAATCACAGTCAAATCACACAAAGTCTTTAGGTTTAAGGCTTGCATGAGGTCAAATGTACTACCCTCTTGAAGTTAGTTGGTTTCAAACCTGTCTTAGAAATAGTAACCGGGTTCTAGAGGATCTCAATATCACTGACCATCCTTTATCGGCATTGTCTCAGCTCACGCAATCTTTTCTTATGGTCTAAATATTCCAAAAGTCTGATCTCAATGAGTGTAGTATCGAGTATCAACCAGGTCTCAGCTCTACACCGAGGCCGACTATCTCACTACTTCCTAATGGCCAAGTTGTGCAATTAAAGGTTCTAAGGTCAGTTGATGCTTCATGACACCACGCGGTGGCCCCGTACTCTCCCTGATTGACTCAAGGGTTACCAGTACCAACCAAAGTGCCACATCAACGTAGCTATTGCTTCAACCGTGCCGGTATACCCCATCGTAGTTCCCTTAAAGTTTATTGTTACTTACCTAAAAGGTGTTTCCCCGATCCGTGTGTAGGATCAAATAACCCAAAAAGTTCCCATAAATATAAAGCAAGCAAGACAAATAAGAGAAAGCAATTAAACATGACCTAGATCCTAAGGTTTACCCCACTTTCTACATTCCCCGACAGAGTTGCCAGTTCTGTGATACGGTGGCAGAACCGACTGTTTAATATTGGTTTGCGTTTCGCGTTTTGTGTTCACAAAATGTCGCGGTAAGCAAGAGCCGCCATCGACTTTTATTTCATCCAATCATGGAAAAGGGAAAAGAACAGAAAAAAAAACCTTTTTACGAGATATTCTGAGTACGGGGGGTAGATTATAGAAAGGGAAGGTGTTAGCATCCTTTCTATCCATAGTTATCTACGGACTCTTAGGTACTTGCTTATTTTTCAAATTGCTTGTGTGTGTTTGTCTTGAAAATGTTTTTACTTCGTGATAACCCTTGTATCAGTCCTCAAGAGTGTGACAAAGTTGTTTTTGAAAACAGTTTTGAAAGGTGTTTGTGTGTGTTGTACCCCAAAATTTTCCCTCTCATTTATCAAGACTTTTCTCACAAGATTTCTTTGACTCAAGATTGGATTAGGGTTTGGTCAGCTCAAGACATCTCATCAGGCACTGATGACCCAAAATAAGGGTTTGAGATTGCACTGTCAATTCTTCATGTGACTTTCAAGTATCATTATAGACCCCTAAGATCATTCAGGACAAGTTTCAAGCCTTGAACCACATTTTGACCAATCAATTGGACAGTTGACCTAAAAATCAGCTGAATTGGGGGAAAGTCAACTATGGCCAATTTACAGTCAAACTTCATAAATTTTGATCCACATCAACATTTTAAACTTATATATATCATTTGGTCAAGTTTGGATCATAATTCCTCAAGAAATTTGATCAAATCACCAAAAGGGTAAAATGGTCAAAATTAGGGTTTTGACTGAGGAAGGGCAATTTCTGGTTTTTGACCTAGCAAATGACCAATTGAGTTAAAGCATGATTTCAAGGATTCAATTGCATCATCTTGACCTAATAGCATGGTTCAAAACAATGCATTTTATTAGATTGACAGATGAAATTTGCAGTCAACTGATTAAAAGTCAACTGTACACTAAAAAGTCAAACTTTGACTTTTTTGGTCAAATCAAGTGTCAAGGGTCACAATTCATCAAAACATGTCAAAGTGTGAAACTTGTTCATCAAGAAGTCCAAGTTTGAAGATTAGGGTTTAAATTTGAAAATTTTCTTAATTTAGAAAATTTTCTAAGTATAGAAAATTTCTTATTTTTTCTCAACTTTAGGCCATTTTTTCACCATGATGCATAATGATTCAAAGAAAGTTCCAAACATGAAAGTTGTAGACCTCCATGAAATATACAACTTTTCTTCACACACTTGTCCCTAAAGATTCTTGGATCTCAAGATATAAATTTATGAATACATGCTCATGAACTAAATAACTTAGTGAAATTTTGCCCTAATTTATGCAGGTTTTGGACCAAACTTTATTGCAATTTTTCACCTAGTTCCAAGAGGTATATTGAAATTAATTTCAAATATGGGTTATAGAGCACATTGCAAGCTTTTCAAAATGTCCAACAACTCCTCAATATCATTTTTGAGTAGGGAGAATCGAAGAGATGAAGTTGGCAATTTTTCACTTTTGGTTCAAGCCATTTCATGAAGAACAAAGTTCCAATCAGTACCTATGCTGCCTAATCCATGCTTTATAGGTCCCAAACTTGTTTCTTACTCCTTAATTTAATGCTTACTCAGTTTATAAAGCTTTTATCCAAGCCTTTAAGCCATTACCCAAGTTGCGATTCCATAAATGGCATAA
This sequence comes from Vicia faba, assembly GCA_948472305.1. Lineage (NCBI taxonomy): Eukaryota > Viridiplantae > Streptophyta > Magnoliopsida > Fabales > Fabaceae > Vicia > Vicia faba. Next base: position 188,012,760 of record OX451735.1, on the reverse strand, counting down.
AGTGACCATTGCCATTTTGGAAAAACTCAACTTTTGCCACTTTCCAATTCTTGAGCATTGAACCCGTCTCCTTTGCACATATAAGTCTTACAAGCCTAAAGAAAATTTTACAAGTATATACCAACCCTAAGCAAGCCAGTACAAGCATGTTAAGCCTTGTCCCTTCACTTTGCTTCAAAAGCAAGAAAGTGTGCCAAAAGCCTATAACTTGCAAATCTGTTGGAGAGTTGACATGAAACTAATTCCATACTAATATACAAACATAATACAACACAAGATACGATTACTAGAAGCCTGGAACAGTCCTAAACCCAAAAACACCAGAAAATTGTCAAGACTTGCAGTTTTTGCATAAGCACACCAATCTCTCATTTGGCTCGTGTGTTTCAAGTCTTGATCATCAAAACACCTTACCTACTTAATATCTAATTGATACAGACCATCATCCCTGTACTGTAACCCCTTCTCCATCATCTGCCATTTTTTCTTTCCAAGCTTGCAGGTTGACTTGGCCAGAGAGTTTCAGACATTTTCAAAGCAAGGCAAGGGTTGGAATACACTCAGGGAGGTTCAAGCAAGCTCAAGCAACCATCAGGCCTCCATAAAAATCATTCCAACTCCATCCACGATTTCAACTGAAAGAGGTAAAAATCTCAACTTCTATCTCTTTATACAGGCAACCATTGGCCACGATTTGTGAATAAACAATGTAGTCCTCATTACAACGAAGTTGTACATATATTTATCTTGCATTTATTTGGCCTGAGTTGAGAGAATTTTGAACTTGAAGATTCTGAAAAATTTAGGTTTAAATTTAGGGCTTTTAAAATTCATTCTGATCTTTGATTGTTAGCTTACATGATTTATATGGTTAGAATCGTGAGACAAAATGCTACAGCTTTCATGTTATGAGTTTTCATTTTCATGGAGAGATAAGCAAGTTACAAGACGTCTGGCCAGCTTGGAGGAAGAAGATGAAGTACAGGGCAAGGACCTTGTTCATGTTATGTTATTTTTGTTTCACTTAAATCAACAGATGTATAACCATCCCAGTGGCAAGGTAGCGCACTGGTGAGACCCATGTCCTGGGTTCAAACCTTGGCGCTACCTTTTGTTTTTTCACATTTTCCCACTTTCAGTTTTGGCTTTTTGCAGGTTTGGGCCTCCACGTTGGGCTTAGCTGTTTTTTCTAACTTTCACCACTGGATTATTCAGAACACCCCCCTTGCCCAACTATTTTGTATTTTTATTTTATTTGTTATATTTTCATTTTAGTTTATTAAATATTTTCTTTAATGCATAAAAGATCCTAAAAAAATATAAATTTGATAATATTGCATTTTTTTTAGTTTATTTTTCACATAAAAATATATTTTATCTTCAATATATATTATTTATTTTCTTAATAAACTTGTAAAATATAATTAAAATATGTTTAGTATAATTTATTTATTTCCTTTTCATCCCATACTTATAAATATTTATTTTTGCATATATAAAAACCTTTTTTTATACAATATTATTTATTATTTTAACATAAAAAAATACATAAAAATAGTATATAAGAACTTTATTTTCTTTTAAAAATAGAAATTAGGGTTAAACCTTCCTTTTAAAGAATTAATTTATTTTCCTTATATTTTTAGGTTTAAATTTCTTTTCACATGAAAACATAACAAAATCTTTTTCTTGCATGTACATAATATTGCATATTTAAATATTGTATATTATTTATGCTAATATTCCTACAAATTCGATTTGGTTGTAATAATTTATTTAGGTTTACATTCTTGCAAATCCCCATTTAAATTTGTATTTCCCCCTCCCATAAAATTGTTGTAATAGCTTAGTAATCTTTACATTATGCAATTTATCGCTTTACATGCCATGATTAGTAATTAGGGTTTAAATGATAAGATCAAAACAAAGCAAATAGAAAATCCTAAATGAAAGATAAAAACAAAGCATGAAAATAACACACTTGCACACAAGCATCCTTAGGGTTTCTCCATTTGGTTGTCTTATACAAAAATAGCCATATTACGCATGCGAAGTATCTTGGCAAAACAAACAAGTATAAGATCATAGTCCCTCAATGACGCTATTCTAAGTTGCCTTACAAAATGACCTTGGTCCCTCAAAATGCTAAGATACTTTGCAGCATTGCTAATCATTGTTATACGATGACCCACGCTCATCCCGTTTACATCCAAAGATAGGGTTACTTACCAAATTAATGGTAAGACAACAACATCAAAGGAAAAGAAAGTGAACAAGAAAGACATTTGAGTAGGTAGATTACTTTTAGTTACTTGCTCCATTTCAAAAAAATATCCTTGATATTTTCAAAACAAACACACACATTTCAAAAACATCTTATAAATATTGAAAAACATTTTCAAAAGACAAACATCTTTGTATACATTCTTACGAACGAGAATCATTACAAAGATTGCCTAAACGAATGGCCTCTTTTACAAAATACTTTCAAAACCACACCAAACACATTTTCAAATAACAAAAACAAGTGATCTAGCAAGTAACTAAGAGACTATCGAAAACCATGGATGAAAAGGGTGCTAATACCTTCCCTTTTCATAATCTACCCCCCGAACTCAAGAAAACATCTCAAAGGTCTTTCCTATGCTTTTTCACCTTTCCTTTTGGATAAAAGAAAAGTTGGTGGCGACTCTTGCTAACCGCAACATTTGCGATAAAACAGAAAACCTTCAAGTCAGTTCTCCCACCGTATCACAGAACTGGCGACTCTGGTGGGGAATTAATTGAAAGTGGGGTTACCTTAGGGCTAGATCACATTTATTTGCTTACATTGTCTGACTTGTTTGCTTTACATTATGGTTCTTTGTTTGGGTTTGAATCCTCCACCCGGATTTGGGAAACATTATAGGTAAATAGAAATACATTGTGGAAACTGTGCGAGGTATACCGACATGGTCTAAGCAATAGCTATGTTAGTGTGACATATTTGTGGGTACCGGTAGCCTTTGAGTCAATCAAAGAGAATACGGGGCCGCTGAGTGATGTCATGAAGCACTAATGAACTTCTAGAACCCTTTACATGACCAACTTGGCCTTTAGGTTGTAGTGAGATGACCGTCTTTGGTGCAGTCTGAAGTTGGTAGATACTCGATACTACACTCATTGAGGGTTGGTTTCTTGGGATATTTCGTTCGCCATTAAAGAGGCTTGAGCTGAAACAATGACCAAGGAAACAATCCAGTGATTTTGAGCTCCTTAGAACCCAGTTACTATTACTAGGACAGGTTTGAGCCAACTAAACTTCAAGAGGGTACTTACCTATAAAAACCCATGCAAGCCTAAACTAAGAACTTGTTTGTCTTGCTTGTATATACATACTTATGCATAACATCATGAGCATCATGAATATCATATGCATCCACTAACCATTTCAAGGATTTTGGGAGATTCATCTTTGTTCTTGTTTTGTAGGATATGGATTCACTCCGCAGGAAAACTATCCAAATCAATCTTGTAAGAATTCCTCCACAACTCAAGGAGCTAGCTTCAAGGATCCCTGAGAACTCTCCATTCACCGAGAGGCATGGCCTTCTACTCAACTTGGTCACCTCCAACACAGAGGAGGATATGATGAAGGTGCTCTTCCAGTTCTTTGATCCTTTACACCATTGCTTCACATTTACCAACTATCAGCTTGTGCCTATTTTGGAGGAATTATCTCAACTCTTGAGGATTCCCATTCTCAATCAAATACCTTTTAACGGTACGGAAAGAGACCCAAAGCCAGAAGAGATTGCTCAAGTTTTACACTTGCACTCATCTGATGTCACAACTCATTGGGAAACTAGGAGTGGTGTCAAAGGCTTCTTAGCAAAGTTTATGTTTAAGAAAGCCCAAATCTGTTGGAATTCCTTAGACTTGAAAGCATTTGAGGAAGTTATGGCTCTTCTTATTTATGGGATGGTCTTGTTCCCCAATCCTGACCAACTCATAGATGTGAGAACCGTCAAAATCTTCATGTCGCGCAATCCGGTGCCTACATTGCTTGGAGATATCCTACACTCTTTTCACACTCGCACAATGAGGAAAAGAGGTGTCCTTATGTGTTACACTCCTCTCCTGGAAAGATGGTTTATTTCTCATCTTCCCCAATCAGTCTTAAAAAATGAGCAAGGATTAAGGTGGTCACAAAGGTTAATGACGCTCAAACATTCAGATATTCATTGGTTCTCTCGATCCAAAGAGAATGTTATCATTGTTGACCGTTGTGGGGAATTCCCTAATGTCCCTCTACTTGGAATTAGGGGAGGCATCACCTACAACCCATGTTTAGCTCTAAGACAGTTTGGTTATGCCCGAAGGGATGGCCCGTACGAGATGCTGATTCAAGGCTTGGTATTCGACTACGACAATGATAATCAAGGTCTTCGCCAGAGATTCATCTGAGCTTGGAGGATGCTAAACAAGGTGGATAGCAAGAGTTTGGGACACAAGAATTCCATCCCTCTTGAGCCTTACCTCAAGTGGGTACGAACCCGCGCTCAAAGTCTTATGATGCCTTATCCTTCCATTCTCCCGGTGATCATTGAGCCTGTTAAGGAAGGAGAATTTCCATACACTATCCTACATCCTGACATGCCCACATCTCTTGAAGACCTACAAAGGGATTGGATACAGCTCAAGGGAGATCGAGATACTTTCGAAGGCTAATTCTACGCAAGTGAGAAGAAGGTTTTGGAACTCACTAGGCTACTTCATGAGGAGCTGACTCTAAATGCCTACATTGCACCGAAGAGGATGCGCACTACTTTTTTATCCTAGGGTTTTGTATTATTTTGTCCAAGAGGAATTGATGTACTCAAACTCTACCTTATTAATATAACGTGTGTTTCTTTTTTGTCTAAAATAAAATTGAATCTTTAAAAATCCTTGAAAACATTACATATGCACATATCATTCATCATAACATAAACAGGTCTTTTGCAACGAGTTTCCTCATCCCTCTACTGTTTATTTCAGTAAGATGGATCTCGAATAGACAGTTAAAGATCTTCAGGCTCAAAACATGTAGTTTCAACAGTTACTCACAACCTTGGCCAAAGGACAAGAGGAGTTGAAGACTCTGTTGGCCAAAGAGAAGAAGAAGAAAGAGAAGAAACCAACTAGTATTGTAATCATGGGGAGAAGGTTTCAAGGACAAACTAGGAGAACCTTGAATTTCGCAGCAACATCTGATGAAGGAGAAGGAAAAGGGAAAGAAACAACAGTTCTGTCAGAATCTGAGGAAGAGGAAGAAGGGGAAGACTACTCCGAGGAACAGTATCCCCCCGCAGATGATAAGTACAGACATCTTGAAGAGCGTTTAAACGCTATGGAAATACAGAGGGTGCCGAGTCTATACTTTGAAGAATTGGGACTAGTATCAGGAATTGTGATCCCACCAAAGTTCAAAGTGCCGTTGTTTGAAAAATATGATGGGGTGTCATGTCCTAAGATGCACCTCCGATCGTATGTGAGAAAGATTCAGCCGCACTCCGCCGATAAAGACTTGTGGGTCCATTTTTTCCAAGATAGCCTATCTGGAACACAACTCGATTGGTTTTACCAATTGGAAAGGGCCGATGTCCACAACTGGGAAGATATTGCCGCAACCTTCTATAAGAAATACCAGTATAATGCAGATTTGGCGCCTACCCGTACTTAACTTCAGAGTATGGCTATGGATTCAAATGATGGTTTCAAAGATTACGCACAGAAATGGAGAGATCTAGCTGGGAGAGTGCAACCCCCTCTGTCTGAAAGGGAGTTTGTGGATATGTTCTTAGGCACTCTATCGGGTCCTTTCTTCAACCATTTGATTGGGAGCTCATCTTCTAGGTTTACTGAGTTAATGCTAACCGGAGAAAGGGTGAAAGTTGGCATAAAAAGTGGAAAGATTCAAAAGGATTCGTCTGCCTCTATAGCTGTGAGAAAACCTTTCACTGGGAAGAAGGAGGTATCTGTTGTTTATCCACAAAGGGATCAAGGGAAAGCTGAACGCTGACCAATGGTGGGGGCCGTTATGATCCCAAAGCCTACATCTAATCAACCAAGAAGTAACCAACCGAGGGTGGAAAGGCTAGTCCGGCAATTCACCAGAATTAATATAAATCTAGCCCAGGTTTTACCACATCTTCTGAAATCTAATCTGGCAACTTTAAAGGAAGCTCCAAAGAATCCCAACACTGCGTCCCCTCATTATCACCCAAATGCTAGATGCGCATATCATTCCGAAAGTCCGGGTCACGACACTAACAACTGTTGGTCCTTGAAAAACAAAATTCAAGACCTTATAGATGAAAAAGAGATTGAGTTTGATGCGCCCGAGAAACCATACGTCATTTCTGCTCCTATGCCTAGGCATGGTCACAACACCAATGCTATCGAAGAAGATTTGTTTGTTACCACAGTTGATGAACTTTTGACTCCGCTCCCAATCATTAAGATAAACTTGTTGAAAGCTGGTGTATTCCCAGGTTGTAATGAAGACTGCCATCTTTGCTTATCCTCACCAACTGTTTGCCCTTTGTTGAAGACAGGCATTCAACGCTTGATAGACAACCAAGAGATTCTGTTTGAAAGTGCTCCTATTTCACCTGTTCCTGTTGAAGACGTTTCAATCATAACCATCTCCGCCAATCCTTTCAGGGTCCCCAAAAGACCCGTTAGGATTACATCAGTTCCAAAAACTATTCCTCTTATAATCACAATGCCTGGACCGGTCCTGTATGAATCAGACAAAACAGTACCGTGGAATTACGGTGGAGACATCTACTACCACGGTATCAAACAAGATGGACTGGCCGCCGAAGAAATGAGCTCTGAAGAAGAAGACTCCGATATTAGCAATATTTCCGGAACCAGTAAGATTACCCGTAGCGGTAGAATCTTCTCTCCAGAAATTGCCCCTCCAAAGGCAGTTTTTAGACCCATGGCTGTTCCAAAGGTTACCTCCGTACCAATAATCATATCTACAAGTGCTCCTGTTAATGAAGACGACACAACACCTGTTGTTATCCCTACCAACACTTCTACTACTGAAATTCAAGGAAAAAGTATTCAAGAAAAGCCTGTCCAGATGAATGCTCAACCACTGACTATCCCTGAAACCTCCAAGTAGGAAATGGAGGAGATCTTGAGGATAATAAAGAAGAATGACTATGACGTGGTTGAACAGTTGGGGTAAACTCCCTCCAAAATCTCCATGCTGGCATTGTTGTTGTGTTCTGAGGCACATGCGAAAGCTCTGGTGAAGTTTCTGAAGACAACCCATGTGCCACAAGAGACGTCTGCTGACCAATTCCAAGATTGTGTGGCCAGTTTGACAGCTGTTAACGGTCTAGGCTTCTTTGATGCTGATTTGACACCAATAGGGAGAAAGCACAACGAGGCATTACATGTCTCTATGGAGTGTAGAGGAACAACTCTGGCCCATGTCTTGGTGGACAATGGCTCATCTTTGAATGTTTTACCAAAGAAACCTCTCGACAGATTGGATTGCAAAGGACTGACATTGAAACCCAGTAACATAGTCGTGAGAGCATTTGATGGCTTAAAGAGGATGGTCCACGGGGAGGTGGACATCCCCATAAAGTTGGGAAATAAGACTTTCAACTCAACTTTCTATGTAATGGACATCCGCCCCTCTTACTCTTGTCTGCTCGGACGACCCTGGATCCATAATGTCGGTGCTGTCACCTCTACACTACACCAGATGCTGAAATACCCGGTCCATGGAAAGATTATCACTATCCACGAAGAGGAAGAGTATATGATTATCCACCTCTATTCTTTCTGATATGTGGAGTTGGATGGCGAGTTCATTGAAACTCCTTTTCAACATTTCGAAGAAGTCTCTCAAGAGGTAGCGGTAACCAAGATGGTATCACAGATCCCCAAGATCACAAGACCTCCGCTTCGGATGTCATCTCTAAAGGATGCCAAGGAAGTAGTAGAAGAGGGTGGATGCACCATCTGGGGGTGTGATACGGTGGGAGAACTGACTTGAGGTTTTGCGTTTGTGTTTGCAATTGTTCGGTTTAGCAAGAGTCGCCACCGACTTTTTATTTTATCCAAAGGAAAGGTCAAAAAGCACAGGAAAGACCTTTGAGATGTTTTCTTGGGTTCAGGGGGTAGATTATGAAAAGGAAAGGTGCTAGCACCCTTTTCATCCATGGTTTTCCATGGGCTCTTAGTTACTTGTTTTTAGATCACTTGCCTTTGCTTTTCAATTGTTTGAAATGGTGCTTTGTGTGTGTGGTTTTGAAAATGCTTTGAAAAAGAGGCCTTGTCTAGGCAACCTTTGTAATAATTCTTTGTTTGAATATATACAAAGGTGTGTGTCTTTTTGTAAAGATATTTCAATGTTTTGAAAGTTTGTTTTGAAATTGTGTTGTGAGGTGTGTTTGAAAATGGCAAGGATGTTTTGCAAGCTTTTGATCAAGTAACTAAGAGTTGTCTACCCTATTTTACTCAAAGATCTTTCTTATGTTTTTAACCCTTTTGACAGTGTTATTTCACCATTGCATTTGGTGAACAACCTTGTATTAGGATGTTAAATGGGACAGGCGCGAGTCATCGCATACAATCATTGAAAGCAACTTGTGAGACGCTCTAGTAATTTTGTAAGGGACGAGATCGTTTTATCGAAGGCAATATCGAGGGTCATCGAGGGACTACGATCTTTGTTTATCGAAGGGGAATTTGCTAGAGTGTCTCATATTCGAGGGACGTGATTTCATTTTCTGAAGCAACAAGCGAGGTTACCCTAGAGGTGCAAGTGTGAATTGTGTATTGATTTTCATGCATTTGCGTCTTGTATTAGGTTATCTAGCGATTGATTTTTGAATCTTGCCATACACGCCTAATTATTATACAGTATATTGAAAGCAATAAATTGCGGGAATTTAAAGTCTAAGTTATTACAAAAGAGTATCTGGAGATGAGGGTACAATTATTTACAAATGAGGATGAGCCTCATAAGAATAATAATGTCCAAATATCAAGTGTTACAACCAAATCGAATTGTCGTAATTCAATATAAAATTATAACAAATTATAAAATAAGGAGAATCAGTAAGTTATGAAATGCATGTATTTATTTACAAATAAATTAAAAAATAAAAAATCTATCCTAAAAAAGAGAGATTAAAAATTAATATTATTCTTTGTATGTATCTTATTAATTAACAAAATATTAACTCAAATTAAAAAACCCTTTTTTTGATATTTTCATTATGTGATAATAAAAAGAAAATGGTTTAGAACAAATAAGAAAAATTAAAGTATTATTATTATTTTCTTTGTTTTATTAATTATGAAAAGAAATAGACTTAAGGAAAGAAAAATTTATTAATCAAAATTCTATTATTCACATATTTTTAAAGAAAATAAAATTAATTGAATAAAACTTCTATTACACTTGTATTTTATTAATGTAACAATTATTAATTAATAAAGGAAATTAAAACTATGTTAAGAAAATCAAAGTAATTAAAAACAAAATTTTAATATTAATTGGTTTTATTATTAACAAAAGAAAAGGAATAAAATTATTTAAAATGAAAATAAAGGAAAGTATTAGTTTAAACAAGATAAAAAGAAAAAGATGATGGGCCTAAGGCATGTTTTTGGGTGGCCCAAATGAGAACAAATCAGAATGGAAAGAAAAATGAGGGGGTGGGCTAGCCAGCATTGTTGTGGGCTTGTGGCAATGTGTGGAGCGGGGGCCCAAAACAAAATGTTGTAACATTTTTTAGGGTTTGACAATTTTGAAAGGATTAGGGTTTGCTTTGGGGTTACAGCGGCGCCGTTCTTCATCTCTCGTTCTTCTTCTTCGTTTCATCTATCTCAGGCCATAAGCGTTGATCTTATACTCTATGCCCTAGGTCGCCGGAGCGCCACCCTAACTCTCTCCTCTTCACGACGGTCCAAGGCATTTGTTTGAACGGTACGATTCATTTTACTTGCGTTTTACAGTTTTAGTTCGTTGATGTTTTATTCTTGCTTGCATGTTTTAATCCATGGCTTTTATGTGTTTGATATGTAGTAAAAGGTTTGAAAAACGTACCTTGGGAAAGATTTGTTTCTGGAAAAAAAATGTAGGGAGAGAGATGGGAGTTGGTGGCAGCGTTCCTGGTAGCCGGAGCGGAGGAAGATGAGATGAACACGCTTCTGGTATTTTTGTCTTTGTCCATGGCTGTTTGATGATGATGATTATTCTGAAAACTTGCTTGCTTCTGAAACTCTTCCTTTCTCTTTGTTGATGATGATAGATTCTGAAAACTTGTTTCTTACTTGATTGTTGACAGAAATTCTGAAACTTTGTTGTTGAAGCTTTTAGAAACTCTGTTGTTTTTTAATATGATGTTTAATGATGAAGAATCTCTGAAAACTTTGCTTGTTTTTGTTTCTTGTTGATGATGAACTTGATTATGAAACTATGCTTTACTTCTGAATCTCTTCCTTTCTCTTTGTTGATGATGAATAAAAATCTGAAACTGATTTGGCTTTTGAATGTGTTGATAATGAATGTGATTGTTGGTTGATGATGAAGTTTGCTATAAACTTCTGAAACCATATTTGTTGAGGGTTTGGTTTGACAGTCTTCACAAGTTTGTTGGTTTTCTGCAGTTTTGGCCAGCTTGTGGTTAGTTTGTACTGTTTTGGAATTTGTTTTGTTATGCAATTCTGTTGTTGTATCTTTGGCTGGTTGTTTTGGAATTAGCTTGGTTGTGGTGTTTACTGAGTTTGTGGTTTGAACTGCAGGCTTGATGATTTTTGTTTTACAGTTTTGAAACTGCAGGTTTGTAGTGTATATTTTGACAGGTTTTGGGCAAGCTTGACTGTGGTTTCACAGTTTGGTTTGACAGGTTTTGGGCAAGCTTGGCTGTTTGTTCCACAGTTTTGTTACAGGCTGTGTGTTTTTTGTGGCTTCACAGTTTGGTTACAGGCTGTGTGTTTTGTTGATTGGCTTGATGAGCTTGTAGTTTTTGGGCAAGCTTGCAGGTTTATTGTTTGAGCAGCTTTGCTAAAAAAGGTTTGCAGTTTGTAGTTTGTTGAACTTGTTCAGTTCAGCAAGCTATGCAGGTTTAGGAGCTTTGCAAGTTTTATGACCAAGTATTTTTCTCTTCCTCCTGTTTATGCAGTTAGACAGTTTTTATATCCTTTTGCTCTTTTTTTTCTTTGATAACTTGAGACAGCCTGCTTTAGCCAAACTGCAAAACTTTTCACTAAAGGTCCTCTCTTTCTCTCTCTCTCTCCAATAAGAACTTTTGCTTTGTTTATTATATTTTTTCTGAAAAGTTTGCTGGCTGGAAAATGATGATGGCTATCACAAGCCTCTTGCTTGTCAACAGGTTTTCCTCTGCATTACCTGCTGCATTGTGTACTTTTCTGATTGCATATTTTATGCATTGTACTTTATGTGCTTTTATGATTTATGTGCTTTTGCCTTGACAATTTGCATCTAGTTTCTATGCTTCTTGACTTGTTTTGCAACTCAGTTTGATTACTGCAGTTTGGTTTAGTTTGCAGTATAGTTTTCTTTGTAATGCAGTACAATGGGTGCCCATCATATTTGAATTTGGGCGCCTTGGTTTGCCTTGTATATTCACTTTGTAGTTCAGTATGCTTGCATTTTTTTCAATTTGTATTTTTTAATTTTCTCTTTGTGAACCAAGAAGAGCAATCTTCTTGTGATTTGCAAAGAGAAAAATAAAAACATGATAATCAAATAGCATTCTGATTCCGGCCGGCGAACTTTAATGATGACCTTCTTTTCTTTCTTTTCATTTGAAAATTCTTGTACTAATTTTCTTTTCCTTTCTTTTCTTTCAGGTGAATGCAACTTGGACGATAGAGGAAGCAGAGGAAGCAAAAGACCTCGGGTACGGGAGCAATGGAGTTTAGGATTTAGATTTAGATTTATTTTCCAATTATTGTAAACATTTATTATTTTAAATACTATAAGTTGTAAACTTACAATATTCAAATAATTTTGTAACAACAGTTGAAATGAATAAAAAGTCTTTATCCAAAAGAATTATTTCTACTGTCAGCTACCTTTCAATTTTTCCCTTTGCCTCTTCACTTTTTATTTAAGATTCCTGATTAAAAATGACTGAAATTGCATTCCACCATTTCTAATACAGATAACTTAAAATCCAAGTAATCCCTAAAAAACTCTGCAATCTCATAACTTGCGACATCATTCCAATCAACATACGCGTTGTGTTCCAAATAAGCGAGCATTCCATTAACTGGAAAACATTTCATTCCATTAATAAGCAGATGTCTTTAACAGACGCACCTTACCTGGTTAATCTGGATTAAACAGTTTCAGCTCCTATCTCTTATCCCAGAATAATCAAACTTTGAGAATCAAACAATAATCTTTCAGAAGGCTTTAAAAGGTGAGAAAATAATGTAACCGTGAACTGAATTTCTGTGGATTCAGTTTCTTTTGAGAAATGCGAGAGAAAACCTGATTCTTGATTTACTTCCAAAGAAAAGTTTGTTTGATCGATTCCTGAGCCGATCTTAAAAATCAGAGAAAAACCCTAGGGTTGTGATTTTCTTGTGAAAAAGAGAGGGCAAATTTTGGGGTACAACAGTTGCCCCTGTTCAATCTTCTTGAACCTGAAGAGTCAGATTGGCGAGTTCTCCGTTCGCAACTCGAAGGTAAAAGATGATTGGACACTAGAGTGCCCCTAAATTTGCACTCGTCAAAGCATAGTTGATGGAATGGGCTTAAAGATGCTATTTGGGGATGTGACAGAATCTTGTCGGAGATGGGATTAAAGATGCCATCCAAGAATATTTGTTGAACTGTATGTTGCAGGGGAAAGAATGAGTATCAGAAAGGTATCTATGTTTGGAACTTCTCTGAGCTGGGGGTCTGAATAAGCAATAGATTAACATCCGTGTTTGGAGAATCTGTAAACTGTTTTCAGAAATCCTTGAAGTTTGAAACTTGCTAAACTTATCCTGCGACGGGTAAAATATTAGCTGAAACATAAAGTTATGTTGCATGAAATGTATGATGCAATATATGTGTTATGTCAATGTTTATGATATATGAATGCAATGAATGCGCATGTAAGCTGATTAAACGTCTTGCCGAGGAAGATAAATCCTGGATAGCTGGGGATAATAAAATCTTTGACCGCTGTCGGGGAAAATAAATCCTTGACTGCTGCTGGGGATTGAAAATCCTTTGATCGTTAAGAATGAGAAGTCCTGGGACCACTGCTGGGGATTGAAAATCCTTGGCAACCTGCGGGGATTATCAAAACTTGACAACTTCTGTGGGGATGTGAGAATCCTTCATGACTTTCCTGGGGAATAAGGAAACTTTGAAGACCTCCACCAGGGAATTAAAACCTGGGAGGCTTCAACTTGGAGAAGTGAGAACAAGAATCTTTGTTCTATTGGGAAATAACTCTGTGGGGAGAGTGTTTATTCTGCTAGGAAAATCAGGGATTCGGGTTGTATTCCGATCTACTGGGGATTTCTGTTTTGTTGTTTGAGGAGAACTCCGCTGGGGAATATCTGAAAACTCTGTGGAGAATTGAGAATAAGAATCTTCATTCAGCCAGGGGGATCTGGGTTATATACCACTTTGAGAATGAGAATCTTGATTCTGTCGGGAATATCGGGAACTCGGGTAATATGCCACTTTGAGAATGAGAATCTTCATTCTGTCGGGAATATCAGAAATTCAAGTTGTATGCCACTTTGAGAATGAGAATCTTCATTCTGTTGGGAATATCGAGAACTTGGGTAATATGCCACTTTGAGAATGAGAATCTTCATTCTGTCGGGAATGTCAGGAATTCAGGTAATATGCCACTTTGAGAATGAGAATCTTCATTCTGTCGGGAATGTCAGGAATTCAGGTAATATGCCACTTTGAGAATGAGAATCTTCATTCTGTCGGGAATATCAGGAGGTTGGGTGTATGCCAATCTACTAGGGAAGCAAGAATGTGAATCTTCATTACGGCGTTTGGGTCAGGAGGTTGGGTGTATGCCAATCTATTGGGGAAGCAAGAATGAGAATCTTCATTCATGCGTTTGGGTCAGGAGGTTGGGTGTATGCCAATCTACTGGGGTAGCAAGAATGAGAATCTTCATTCAGGCATTTGGGTCAGGAGGTTGGGTGTATGCCAATCTACTGGGGTTTTAAGGATGAGAATCTTCATTCTGTTAACGGTATCAGGAGCTTAGGAGTATGCCAATCTTTTGAGGTTTCAAGGATGAGAATCTTCATTCTTGAGAAATAGCATTTTAGGAGCTTCAGTTGTCCGTTATTCTGCTGGTGGGTTGCTGAGATTTAGGAACTCGTCCATAATTCAACTGAAGTAAAAGTTTTGTCGAGATTTAGGAACTTGTTCGTAATTTGACTGAAGAAAAGCTTTGACGCTTGAATTTGACTGTACCTTTCCTGAAAGGTAAAGGTTAGTGGCATATATCAAACAATGATGTTCTCAAAATAAATGAGATTGCGTTGTATGATGTCCTGATGCACGGAGGTGTAATGTTTTTCAAGACGACCTTTCGCTAGGGAAAATAAATCCCGAACTGATGAAGGAGAAAAGAGTTGGATTCTTCCTCCCTGATAGTGGAAAAAAATCAGAACAAATCATTGAGATATTTATCTGAAACAGCAAAAACCTGGAATGTTTTCCACTGGAATAAGAATCAGGGAGATCTTAGTGTCGATCTGACCAAAGCAGAGAGGGTCTTGGATTAATTTTGACTCAAACGGATGATGGAGAAATCCTTGGCGGCCGTTACTCCAACAGGTGATGAAGGAATCTTCGACGACTATAACTTCCAACAGATGGTGAAGGACTCTTTGACGATTGTAACTCCAACAGGTGATGAAGGAATCTATGACGATCGTAACTCCAACAGGTGATGAAGGAATCTTCGAAGATCGTAACTTCCAACAGATGGTGAAGGACTCTTTGACGATCGTAAATCCAACAGGTGATGAAGGAATCTTTACCAGCCGATCAATCTGTGTATGTTATGAATGTTGTTGAAATGTAATTTCGTTTTAGAGAATAATTCCTTGACGAGTGTTGGGGAAATAAACCCATGACTGCTGGTCTGCTAGAGAGGTGATGAACTTCTCGAGGATGCTTGAATTCCTTTTCAGAAGGACTTTAGAGAGATTCTTCATTGCCCCTAGTATCAGATGTTTGTGACAATGCCAGGAAACTTGGACTGTACATAACCCTTTGATGAGATTGACGTTTTAATGCCTTAAGTGATGGTGATGGAGACTTGCCCCAGGTTAATCTTCAATTGATAGATTTCTTGAAATCTTGACTGAACTGCCCCAGGTTTATTGGACTTTGAAAGATTTGTTGAAATCTTGACTGGACTGCCCCAGGTTTACTGGACAATACCAAACCAAGTCCCCTTTTGTTGATAGGAGATTTTTGCAACGGGAGTGTCATCCCACTTGAAGTGATTTTGTTCACTGAGATAGCTTTCAATCATTCGAACATTCACTGTGTGAATTTCTTCGCTGTCAAACAAATAACAACGATATTAAAATAATACAAAGTTTATGATTGTCTTGAAATTTTTGAAAAATGCGTTTTTTAGCAGAAAGCTTTTTATAGGAAAAATTCAGCTCAAGATTTAGAGCAAAGCCTTACAGGAGTCAGGATACCTTTTGTAACAGTATGCTTTCGAACTAAACCATGCTTCAATTAGGACTTTTGAAGGGTTGTAACATGGCTTGGTTCACAGTTTAAGAAACAAAGAATAAAGGCTCAAAGTATATTTGTACCCACCCGCTCTTCGTGATGTTCTTCAATCCTAAACTCAGTTAATTGTGCATCCGAACTCCAAATGAGCCTGGAACGACGTTTTGGTGATGGTTCACACAAGTTGAATTTGTTGGAAGGCAGTCATTTTTTGCAACATTTTTCATGTTGTTGAGGATTTGTAATGACCTCTTTCTTTTGATTCATTATCCCTAATTTTTGCCTGACTGTTCTTATTTTTGAGATTACAGTCAGCGGGATGCCCCAACTTTCTTAAGCCTCCTTTGTAGGTTTTGGCTCAGTGGATTTTTCTCTTAGAGAGATAATGACTGCTTATGGGGTAATGAACCATCACTGTCTTTTGGTTCCAAAGGAATGTTTTGATGTCATTCATTGTATTACGAACTGAGAGTGTGCGGCTAAACGCATATTTTGAATTAACTGAGAGACTACCCTGCCCCAGGTTTTGATCAAAGGTTTCAATTTGTGTTAAAACGGAAAACTTCTACTTGTTTGGCTCAAAGGGGTTGACTAGGGATTATCTTCCTTATAACTCTGGTGTTTAGGATTTGAAGGAAACGCTTGTACATCGTCAGCAAGGTCTGTCCAAAAGCATACTGTATGAGATTATGGCATTGTTTTCGTCATCCTCCCTCTAAAGACTTGTAACTTTTAGCAAGAGTTAAATATCATAACGAAAGTAGGAAGAATAATTCAAGAATAGTGAAAACGAATGGATGAATTCAAGACAAACATATGCAATGCATTAATGAAGCAGAGTTTGACTTCAACAGATAATTGTTTGAATAAGAAAAGAAATTACAACTTGAAAATTCAAATGAAACAAAAGTCTCTTAGTTAAAACTTGTCATTTCAGGTGGAGAACCCTCAGCGGAAGATTTTCATCTCGCCATACGGCATGAATTTCAGCACTCCTCTGTCAATCAAATCTTGGATTTTGTTTTTCAAAGCCCAACAGTCGTCGGTGTCATGTCTAAGACTATAGGAGTGGTATACACAAAATGCGTCGAGGTGATAGCCAGGAGCAAAGGTATTGGGATTCCGAAGAGGATCCTTTAAAGCAGTCAGATTGACCTCCAACAAGCATTCCAGTATTAGAGATAATGGTATGTCAGTCTCAGTGAAATGTCTTCCAGATGTATTTTGCTTACACCGATTACCCCGTTGATGCTGGCGAGGTTGTTGCTGGGCTTGTGACCCTGAAGCAAGCTGGGGAGCCTTTCCCTTGTCTTCTTGTCTAAAAGGAGGTTGAATGGTGACTTGATCTTCAACCCTAGTTGTTTGCCCCACTTGGTTATCTTGAAGCAGTTTGTTGATGAGGACCCTGAGCTCCTCTTGTCCTTGAGCTAGGTTTTTAATGACAGCCAGTTGGCCCACTAGTTGTCCCATCATCTGGATTTTCATTGTTGCCAACTCAATCTATAGCTCTTCTAACTGATCATTTCTGACGCCGCCTGGATTACCTAGGATCATGCCCCTTGTTAGGAGAGCTTTCACTTCTTCTTGCCTCTGGGACAGGTTCAAGAATATTTCTTGAAGTTGAGCGTTTTGAGCCTGGATATCTTCGACAGTCCTCTCTAGAGCCATCTCTACTGAAATAAATAGTAGGAGAATAAGGAAACCTGAAAGGGAAAACCTGTCATGATACAATGCATGATATGTGGATGCATGTTTTCAAGAATCTCGCGAGGTAAACACAAGAAAATGTTAGAGGTTGAACTTCGATCAACATCTTTGATTGAAGAACTTTGTATCGGTGGATGTCTTTCCACGAGAATCAAGCTCACCATGTCGAGTGGGTCATAGCCCTCGATTCAAGTTGTTGTACTTGATCTTTGACGGCGTTTATTTAGAGGAAAATGAATCCTCTTGCCCTTTGGTAGACGTCTGGTTCAACGTGACCCTGCATCAAAGACCCTTGAGATCCTTGAAATGGTTATTGAAAATGCTATGGTATGATGTTATGATGTTATGTACAGGTATGCAAAAGTAAGCAAGTGTATATACAGGTAATCATATTCACACAAAGCAGACAAGTCCTTAGGTTTAGGCTTGCATGAGGTTTGTAGGTAAGTACCCTCTTGAAGTTAGTTGGCTCAACCTGTCCTATAAATAGTAACCGGGTTCTAAGGAGCTCAATATCACTGGATTATTTTCTGTGTTCATTGTTTCAGTTTAGCCACTTTACTGGAGACCGAAATATTCCAAGAAAACAATCTTCAATGAGTGTAGTATCGAGTGTCTACCAACTTCGGACTGCACCAAAGTCGGTCACCTCACTACCCCTAAAAAGGCCAAGATGGTCAAGTAAGGTCCTAAGAGTTCATTAGTGCTTAATGATATCACTCAGCGGCCCCGTATTCTCTTTGATTAACTCAAAGGCTATCGGTACCCACAAATATGTCGCACTAACGTAGCCACTACTTCAATCATGTCGGTATACCCCGCACAATTCCCTCACAGTTTATTGCTACTTACCTAAATGGTGTCCCCAAATCCGGGTGTAGGATTTAAAACAAACCCAAACAAGGAACCCAAAAAGTAAAGAAATCCAAGCAATCAAGGTAAGCATGTAAAGATGATCTAAAACCCTAAGGTAACCCCACTTTTAGAATTTCCCCAGCAGAGTCGCCAGTTCTGTGATACGGTGGAAGAACTGACTTGAGGTTTTGCGTTTGTGTTTGCAATTGTTCGGTTTAGCAAGAGTCGCCACCAACTTTTTATTTTATCCAAATGAAAGGTCAAAAAGCACAGGAAAGACCTTTGAGATGTTTTCTTGGGTTCGGGGGGTAGATTATGAAAAGGGAAGGTGCTAGCATCCTTTTCATCCATGGTTTTCCATGGGCTCTTAGTTACTTATTTTTAGATCACTTGCCTTTTCTTTTCAATTGTTTGAAATGGTGCTTTGTGTGTGTGGTTTTGAAAATGCTTTGAAAAAAAGGCCTTGTCTAGGCAACCTTTGTAATGATTCTTTGTTTGAATATATACAAAGGTGTGTGTCTTTTTGTAAAGATATTTCAATGTTTTGAAAGTTTGTTTTGAAATTGTGTTGTGAGGTGTGTTTGAAAATGGCAAGGATGTTTTGCAAGATTTTGATCAAGTAACTAAGAGTTTTCTACCCTATTTTACTCAAAGATCTTTCTTATGTTTTTAACCCTTTTGACAGTGTTATTTCACCATTGCATTTGGTGAACAACCTTGTGTTAGGATGTTAAACGGGACAGGCGCGGGTCATCGCATACAATCATTGAAAGCAACTTGTGAGACGCTCTAGTAATTTTGTAAGGGACGAGATCGTTTTATCGAAGGCAATATCGAGGGTCATCGAGGGACTACGATCTTTGTTTATCGAAGGGGCATTTGCTAGAGTGTCTCATATTCGAGGGACATGATTGCATTTTCCGAAGCAACAAGCGAGGTTACCCTAGAGGTGCAAGTGTGAATTGTGTATTGATTTTCATGCATTTGGGTCTTGTATTAGGTTATCTAGCGATTGATTTTTGAATCTTGACATACACGCCTAATTAGTATACAGTATATTGAAAGCAATAAATTGCGGGAATTTAAAGTCTAAGTTATTACAAAAGAGTATCCGGGGATGGGGGTACAATTATTTACCAATGGGGATGAGTCTCATAAGAATAATAATGTCCAAATATCAAGTGTTACAACCAAATCGAATTTTCGTAATTCAATATAAAATTATAACAAATTATAAAATAAGGAGAATCAGTAAGTTATGAAATGCATGTATTTATTTACAGATAAATAAAAAAATAAAAAATCTATCCTAAAAAAGAGAGATTAAAAATTAATATTATTCTTTGTATGTATCTTATTAATTAACAAAATATTAACTCAAATTAAAAAACCCTTTTTTTGATATTTTCATTATGTGATAATAAAAAGAAAATGGTTTAGAACAAATAAGAAAAATTAAAGTATTATTATTATTTTCTTTGTTTTATTAATTATGAAAAGAAAAAGACTTAAGGAAAGAAAAATTTATTAATCAAAATTCTATTATTCACATATTTTTAAAGAAAATAAAATTAATTGAATAAAACTTCTATTACACTTGTATTTTATTAATGTAACAATTATTAATTAATAAAGGAAATTAAAACTATGTTAAGAAAATCAAAGTAATTAAAAACAAAATTTTAATATTAATTGGTTTTATTATTAACAAAAGAAAAGGAATCAAATTATTTAAAATGAAAATAAAGAAAAGTATTAGTTTAAACAAGATAAAAAGAAAAAAGATGATGGGCCTAAGGCATGTTTTTGGGTGGCCCAAATGAGAACAAATCAGAATGGAAAGAAAAATGAGGGGGGTGCGCTAGCCAGCATTGTTGTGGGCTTGTGGCAATGTGTGGAGCGGGGGCCCAAAACAAAATGTTGTAACATTTTTTAGGGTTTGACAATTTTGAAATGATTAGGGTTTGCTTTGGGGTTACAGCGGCACCGTTCTTCTTCTCTCGTTCTTCTTCTTCGTTTCATCTATCTCAGGCCATAAGCGCTGATCTTATACTCTATGCCCTAGGTCGCCGGAGCGCCACCCTAACTCTCTCCTCTTCACGACGGTCCAAGGCATTTGTTTGAACGGTACGATTCATTTTACTTGCGTTTTAAAGTTTTAGTTCGTTGATGTTTTATTCTTGCTTGCATGTTTTAATCCATGGCTTTTATGTGTTTGATATGCAGTAAAAGGTTTGAAAAACGTACCTTGGGAAAGATTTGTTTCTAAAAAAAATGGAGGGAGAGAGATGGGAGTTGGTGGCGGCGTTCCTGGTAGCCGGAGCGAGGGAAGATGAGATGAACACGCTTCTGGTATTTTTGTCTTTGTCCCTGGCTTTTGAAACTTTGATGGTTGTTTGATGATGATGATTATTCTGAAAACTTGCTTGCTTCTGAAACTCTTCCTTTCTCTTTGTTGATGATGATAGATTCTGAAAACTTGTTTCTTGCTTGATTGTTGACAGAAATTCTGAAACTTTGTTGTTGAAGCTTTTAGAAACTCTGTTGTTTTTGAATATGATGTTTAATGATGAAGAATCTCTGAAAACTTTGCTTGTTTTTGTTTCTTGTTGATGATGAACTTGATTCTGAAACTATGCTTTGCTTCTGAATCTCTTCCTTTCTCTTTGTTGATGATGAATAAATATCTGAAACTGATTTGGCTTTTGAATGTGTTGATGATGAATGTGATTGTTGGTTGATGATGAAGTTTACTATAAAGTTCTGAAACTTTGTTTGTTGAGGGTTTGGTTTGACAGTCTTCACAAGTTTGTTGGTTTTCTGCAGTTTTGGCCAGCTTGTGGTTAGTTTGTACTGCTTTGGAATTTGTTTTGTTATGCAGTTCTGTTGTTGTATATTTGGCTGGTTGTTTTGGAATTAGCTTGGTTGTGGTATTTACTAAGTTTGTGGTTTCAACTGCAGGCTTGATGATTTTTGTTTTACAGTTTTGAAACTGCAGGTTTGTAGTGTATATTTTGACAGGTTTTGGGCAAGCTTGACTGTGGTTTCACAGTTTGGTTTGACAGGTTTTGGGCAAGCTTGGTTGTTTGTTCCACAGTTTTGTTACAGGCTGTGTGTTTTTTGTGGCTTCACAGTTTGGTTACAGGCTGTGTGTTTTGTTGATTGGCTTGATGAGCTTGTAGTTTTTGGGCAAGCTTGCAGGTTTATGGTTTGAGCAGCTTTGCTAAAACAGGTTTGCAGTTTGTAGTTTGTTGAACTTGTTCAGTTCAGCAAGCTATGCAGGTTTAGGAGCTTTGCAAGTTTTTTGACCAAGTATTTTTCTCTTCCTCCTGTTTATGCAGTTAGACAGTTTTTATATCCTTTTGCTCTTTTTTTTCTTTGATAACTTGAGACAGCCTGCTTTAGCCAAACTGCAAAACTTTTCACTAAAGGTCCTCTCTTTCTCTCTCTCTCTCTCTCTCCAATAAGCACTTTTGCTTTGTTTATTATATTTTTTCTGAAAAGTTTGCTGGCTGGAAAATGATGATGGCTATCACAAGCCTCTTGCTTGTCAACTGGTTTTCCTCTGCATTACCTGCTGGATTGTGTACTTTTCTGATTACATATTTTATGCATTGTACTTTCTGTACTTGTATGCTTTATGTGCTTTTGCCTTGACAGTTTGCATCTAGTTGCTATGCTTCTTGACTTGTTTTGCAACTCAGTTTGATTACTGCAGTTTGGTTTAGTTTGCAGTATAGTTTGCTTTGTAATGCAGTACAATGGGTGTCCATCATATTTGAATTTTGGCGCCTTAGTTTGCCTTGTATATTCACTTTGTAATTCAGTATGCTTGCATTTTTTCAATTTGTATTTTTCAATTTTCTCTTTGTGAACCAAGAAGAGCAATCTTCTTGTGATTTGCAAAGAGAAAAATAAAAACATGATAATCAAATAGCATTCTGATTCCGGCTGGCGAACTTTAATGATGACCTTCTTTTCTTTCTTTTCATTTGAAAATTCTTGTACTAATTTTCTTTTCCTTTCTTTTCTTTCAGGTGAATGCAACTTGGACGATAGAGGAAGCAGAGGAAGCAAAAGACCTCGGGCACGGGAGCAATGGAGTTTAGAATTTAGATTTAGATTTATTTTCCAATTATTGTAAACATTTATTATTTTAAATACTATAAGTTGTAAACTTACAATATTCAAATAATTTTGTAACAACAGTTGAAATGAATAAAAAGTCTTTATCCAAAAGAATTATTTCTACTGTCAGCTGCATTTCAATTTTTCCCTTTTCCTCTTCACTTTTTATTTAAGATTCCTGATTAAAAATGACTGAAATTGCATTCCACCATTTCTAATATAGATAACTTAAAATCCAAGTAATCCCTAAAAAACTCTGCAATCTCATAACTTGCGACAACATTCCAATCAACATACGCGTTGTATTCCAAATAAGCGAGCATTCCATTAACTGGCAAACATTTCATTCCATTAACAAGCAGATGTCTTTAACAGACGCACCTTACCTGGTTAATCTGGATTAAACAGTTTCAGCTCCTATCTCTTATCCCAGAATAATCAAACTTTGAGAATCAAACAATAATCTTTCAGCAGGCTTTAAAAGGTGAGAAAACAATGTAACGGTGAATTGAATTTCTGTGGATTCAATTTCTTCTGAGAAATGCGAGAGAAAACCTAATTCTTGATTTACTGCCAAAGAAAAGTTTGTTTGATCGATTCCTGAGCCGATCTTAAAAATCAGAGAAAAACCCTAGGGTTGTGATTTTCTTGTGAAAAAGAGAGGGCAAATGTTGGGGTACAACAGGGGGCAACTTCCAGACATTATGTATAAATCTGACAAGTTTGGCTTAGGGTTTACTTCAAGTGCTCAGAAGGTTGTGCGCCATGCCCATGCTGGAGGGCCACCTTTGAAGATTAGCAATTGAGAGGTCAATGCAGTGGAAGATGGTGAAGAAGATTGTAGCTTGGAGGATTGGATATTTCCTAATGTCAATGGAGGACTTCGCAATTGGGAAGCCAGAGAATTTGTCCCAATAACCTTTATCTCTCAGTAATTTATCTTTTACATTTCTGTTGGACTTGTAACATTCACAAACAATTCGCACATTTAAAACCTTGTGTCTTACCCGAGGCGCAATGGTCCATTTGTAAGGGTTTTTATTTCATCCTCATATGACATTTAATGAATCATGGACGTTTTTTCACATACAAACCTTTTGTGTTCATTGTCTTTCTTTTACATTTTATTGTTTAAAGATGGATATACCCTTACACACACCCGCACTCACAAATGCAGGTACCCCTCCATCCCGGATCCCGTGGGTAACGATACTGCTATGGCCTTTAGTGACTCTAAAGATCTAATCTACCAAGCCGAAGACGAAGGTGAGGAAGATTGTGAAGTACCAGGGGAATTGACCAGGCTACTACAACAAGAGGAAAGAGCTATTCAGCCTCATGAGGAACTGGTGGATACAATCAACTTGGGTACTGAGGAGGATAAAAAGGAAATCAAGGTGGGTGCTAATATAGAGCCGAGTGTCAAGGAGCATCTAATTCAGCTATTGCATGATTATGTTGAGATCTTTGCCTGGTCATACGAAGATATGCCAGGACTTGATGCAGACATCGTCGTACATCATCTACCCACAAGATAAGATTGTCCACCAGTAAAACAAAAAGTCCGCCGCATGAGACCTGACATGTCAGAGAAGATCAAAATGGAAGTCATGAAACAATTCAATGATGGATTCTTGGCTGTCACTTCCTATCCTCAATGGGATGCCAACATTGTTCCCGTGCCTAAAAAGGACAGAAAAGTACGAATATGCGTGGACTATAGAGATTTTAATAGGGCCAGCCCTAAAGATGATTTTCCACTTCCCCACATCGATATCCTGGTTGACAATACGGCCTAACACAAAGTATTTACCTTCATGGACGGATTCTCAGGTTATAACCAAATCAAAATGTCACATGAGGACATGGAGAAAACTACATTTGTCATACTGTGGGGGACATTCTGCTACAAAGTGATGTCATTCAGACTAAAGAATGTTGGGGCAACCTATTAACGCACCATGGTAGCCTTATTTCATGATATGATACATCATGAGATAGAGGTCTATGTAGATGACATGATAGCCCGATCACAAACTGAAGAGGAGCACCTTGATCATTTGCAAAAGTTGTTTGAGAGATTAAAGGAGTATAAACTAAGGTTGAATCCAAACAAGTGCACATTCGGAGTGCGGTCCGGTAAACTCCTAGGCTTTATTGTCAGCAACAAAGGCATCGAGGTTGATCCTTCCAAGGTTAAAGCGATACAAGAAATGCCTTCTCCTCGTACTGAGAAGGAAGTCAGAGGATTCTTGGGACGCCTGAACTATATTGCCAGATTCATTTCTCACCTAACAGCTACTTGTGAGCCAATCTTCAAACTATTGAAGAAAGATCAAGTAGTCAAATGGAATGATGAATGCCATACTGCTTTCGACAAAATCAAAGAGTATTTACAAGAGCCTCCTATTTTGATGCCACCAGTCGAGGGAAGACCACTAATCATGTATCTGACCGTTTTAGAGAACTCAATGGGGTGTGTATTGGGGCAGCATGACGAGTCTGGCCGAAAAGAGCACGCTATTTACTACCTGAGAAAAAAGTTTACCGACTGTGAAACCAGATATTCACTGCTCGAGAAAACTTAATGCGCTCTGGCATGGGCTGCTCGCCGGCTAAGACAGTATATGTTGACTCATACTACTTTGTTGATATCTAAGATGGATCCGATAAAGTACATCTTTGAAAAGGATGCTCTGTCTGGGAGGATAGCTAGATGGCAGATGATCCTAACAGAATATGACATACAGTACACTACCAAGAAAGCTATAAAGGGCAGTGTGCTAGCTGATCATCTTGCTCATCAAGCTGTAGAAGATTATCAGTCCATGAAATTTAAATTCTCGGATGAAGACATCATGATATTAGACAACTGTGAAGAAATCAGACCATATGATGGACCTGAACAAGGATCCCGATGGACCCTGTTCTTTGATGGGGCATCCAGTGCACTTGGTAATGGTATCAGAGCTGTACTCATATCTCCATAAGGGTGTCATACTCCCTTTACTGCCAGACTTTGCTTCAACTGTACGAACAACATGGCGGAATACGAAGCATGCATCTTTGGTCTCAAGGCTGCCATAGATTTGGGAATCAGGTCTTTGGATGTGTTTGGAGATTCAGCTTTGGTCGTCAGTCAGATCAAAGGGGAATGGGACACTAAGCACCCAAATCTTATCCCTTACAAAGAACATGTTTTGACATTGCTACCACATTTTGAGGAGATTACCTTCGAACACTTCCCGCGAGAAGAAAATCAGCTAGCAGATGCTCTAGCCACAATGTCATCTATGTTTAAACTTAATTGAGATAACGAGGCTACCCATATCACCATTGAACGAATGGATGAACCAGCACACTGTCACGAGATTAATACTGAAGAGGTAGTGGACCAGCCTTGGTTTCATGAAGTCAAGAGGTATCTCGAGGCTCAAGAATATCCAGAAGGAGTTTCAATCAATGATAAAAAGTTCTTAAGGAGATTCTCTGCTAAATTCTTCCTGAGTAATGGCATCCTGTACAAACGCAATCATGACTCCATTCTGCTCCGGTGTGTGGATAAGATTGAGGCTGAAAAGATCATGGTTGAATTACATGAAGGTACTTTTGGCACTCACTCTAGTGGGCATACAATGGCGAAGAAAATCCTACGGGCAGGCTATTATTGGTCTACCATGGAAGCAGACTGCTATCAACACTCTCGAACCTGTCATAAGTGTCAAATTTATGCTGACAAGGTGCACGTACCTCTGGTTCCTCTGAATGTCTTGACGGCTCCTTGGCCCTTTGTTATGTGGGGAATCGATATGATTGGAGAGATCAAGCCTACAACCTCCAATGGACACCGCTTCATTTTAGTGGCCATTGACTATTTTACAAAGTGGGTCGAGGCAACTTCCTTCGCATCCGTTACTAAGAATGTTGTTGCCCGCTTCATCAAGCAAAATCTCATTTTCCGGTACGGTATCCCAGAAAGGATCATCACTGAAAATGGTACAAATATTAACAATACTATGATCACCGCCTTATGAGAGCAGTTCAAGATTCAGCATCACAATTCTCCCCCCTATTGGCCAAAGATGAACGGTGCCGTCGAAGCTGCAAATAAAAACATTAAAAAGATCATACAGAAAATGACAGTCACCTACAAGGACTGGCATGAGATGCTACCATTTGCTTTCCACGGGTATCGAGCCATAATTCGCACATCAACTGGGGCAACACCCTATTCTTTGGTTTATGGCATGGAGTTTGTCTTGCCTATTGAGGTTCAGATCCCCTCTTTGAGGATTATGAGGGATGCAGGTTTAAGTGAGGACGATTGGATCCAGACTCGATTTGATCAGTTGAACTTAATTGATGAAAAGAGACTTACTGCTGTTTGCCATGGTCAGGTGTATCAAAAACGGATGATTAAGGCTTTCAACAAGAAAGTCAGACGCCAAGTATATCAAGTTGAAGATCTAGTGATCAAACGTATTATCTTACCATAAAGTGATCCCAGGGGAAAATGGACTCCTACCTATGAAGGACCATTTGTAATCAAGAACAAATTCTCCAGTAGGGCAATGATCTTAACCACCATGGACGGCGATGACCTGCCACCCCCTGCGAACACGGACATAGTCAAAAGATACTACATATAAAAGACCCGCTAGGTTGACACACCTAGGCAAAAAAAGGGCATCCTGGCGAACCAAAAAGTTCGGGCAAAAATTAGGGATAAAATAAAAAAAATTTGTACACCCGGCGAGTTGAAAAACCGAAAGGGCGATTTGGGCAAAAAAGGGTTTCCCGGTGGACTGAAAACCCGAAAGGGCGGTCCAGGAAAAAGTCAGGGAATTAAAAGCGTATGACTATGTCCCGTCAGATTACTTACGGACAACCTTTGACCTTCACTGACAAACTCGGAGTTTCTGATCAACTCAATCATCTTCGAACGAAGCAACAAATAGACAAGGTGCTCAGAGATACGAAGGCTATAGCAGAATGGGAACCCCATGGGATTATTACACATAGCTATCTTTCTTTGTATAAAGTTTTCTTGCTTTTTATGGCATCATTCTCTTACTAGAATGATTGCCTCCCTTGTACAAAATACTTATTCAAAGTTAATACAAAGATAACTCTTTGAAAGTGCAAAAACTATTTGTCTTTTTCTTTACACTTGTGTTTTATTTGGAAAAACGTGCAATGATTCATTGATGAACATATGCATTTGAACATAATTACTATTTACAAATAAACAAAATAGGAAAGATAATTACTGATAGGTGGAAAGAACAGGAAAACGTCTCTAGGCTATTCCATAAGCAATCCCCACAGTATGTCATTTAAATCCCCAGTGGAACTAAAATTTCAAATTATTAACCCCCAGTAGAAATCATCAAATTTCTTAGGATTCCCCGAGCAGATTTTACAAGCAGTACATGGCATTGAATTTATTTGCTCTCACAACAGAATCTTGTCAGTATTTTAACTTCAAGACATGAAGAATCCACATATTCTCATCAGCGTTCAAGGATTTATTTTCCCCAATCATACAGCAATACAGCAAATCAGCTTACATGCGCATATATTAGATCCATATATCATAAACATTGATAAAACAAATACATTGCATCATACATTTCATACAACATAACTTTGCGTTTCAGCTAACATTTTACCCTTTTCAGGATAAGATTAACAGCTACCATTAACAATGAGCAATCATGATACAGTACGAATACGCTCCAGACACGGATGCCATTCTGTTACTCATTCAGATTCAACCTTCAGATATGGTACGGATACGCTCCAGACACGGATTCCATTATGTTACTCATTCAGATTCAACTTTTAGATACGATACAGATACACTCCAGACACAGATGCCATTATGATACTCATTCAGATGCAACTGTTCAAATACAGTACGGATACGCTCCAGACGCGGATGCCATTCTGTTATTCATTCAGATTTCAAGTTCATATACAGTACGGATACGCTCTAGACACGGAGGCCATTCTGCTACTCATTCAGATTTCAAGTTCAGATACAATACAGATACGCTCCAGACGCAGATTCCATTCTGTTATTCATTCAGATTTCAAGTTCAGATACAATATGGATACGCTCCAGACACGGAGTCCATTCTGATACTCATTCAGATATCCAAGTCCAAATACATTTCAGATACACTCTAAACATAGACACCATTCTGATACTCATCCTTTCAGCTTACAACTTACAATTCAACGAACATTCTTGGACGGAATCTACAAGCCCATTTCCAACAAGATTCTACCACTTCTCCAAATGGCATCTTTAAGCCCATTCCCTCAACTGCACATTGTCGAGTGCAAATTTCTGGGCACTCTGGTGTCCAATCATTCTCTCACCTTCGAGTCACGAATGGCAAATCTAGCCAATCTAACTCTTCAGGTTTAAGAAGATTGAACAGGGGCAGCTGTTGTACCCCAAAATTTTCCCTCTCATTTATCAATACTTTTCTCACAAGATTTCTTTAACTCAAGACTGGATTAGGGTTTGTTCAGCTCAAGACATCTCATTAGGCACTGATGACCCAAAATAAGGGTTTGAGATTGCACAAGGATTTTTGCACTATAAATGCTTCATATGACTTTAAAGTATCATTATAGACCCCTAAGATCATTCAGGACAAGTTTCAAGCCTTGAACCACATTTTGATCAATCAATTGGACAGTTCACCTAAAAATTAGTTGTATTGGGGAAAAAGTCAACCATGGCCAATTTACAGTCAAACTTCATAACTTTTGATCCACATCAACATTTTAAACTTATATATATCATTTGGTCAAGTTTGGATCATAATTCCTCAAGAAATTTGATCAAATCACCAAAAGGGCAAAATGGTCAAAATTAGGGTTTTGACTGAGGAAGGGCAATTTCTGGTTTTTGACCTAGAAAATGACCAATTGAGTTAAAGAATGATTTCAAGGATTCAATTGCATCATCTTGACCTAATAGCATGGTTCAAAACATTGCATTTTTATTGGATTGACAGATGAAATTTGCAGTCAACTGATCAAAAGTCAATTGTACACTGAAAAGTCAAACTTTGACTTTTTTGGTCAAATCAAGTGCCAAGGGTCACAATTCATCAAAAAATGTCAAAGTGTGAAACTTGTTCATCAAGAAATCCAAGTTTGAAGATTAGGGTTTAAATTTGAAAATTTT
Organism: Vicia faba; assembly: GCA_948472305.1. NCBI lineage: Eukaryota > Viridiplantae > Streptophyta > Magnoliopsida > Fabales > Fabaceae > Vicia > Vicia faba. The sequence goes on along the minus strand of OX451735.1, from coordinate 187,983,100 downwards.
CTTAATTTAGAAAATTTTCTAAGTATAGAAAATTTCTTATTTTTTCTCAACTTTAGGCCATTTTTTCACCATGATGCACAATGATTCAAAGAAAGTTCCCAACATGAAAGTTGTAGACCTCCATGAAATATACAACTTTTCTTCACACACTTTTCCCTAAAGATTCTTGTATCTCAAGATATAAATTTATGAATACATGCTCATGAACTAAATAACTTAGTGAAATTTTGCCCTAATTTAGGCAGGTTTTTGACCAAACTTCATGGCAATTTTTCACCTAGTTCCAAGAGGTATCTTGAAATGCATTTCAAAGATGGGTTATAGAGCATATTGCAATCTTTCAAAAATGTCCAAGAACTACTCAAGATCATTTTTGAGTAGGGATAATCGAAGAGATGAAGTTGGCAATTTCTCACTTTTGGTTCAAGCCATTTCATGAAGAACAAAGTTCCAATCAGTACCTATGCTGCCTAATCCATGCTTTACAGGTCCCAAACTTGTTTCTTACTCCTTAATTTAATGCTTACTTATTTGACAAAGCTTTGATCCAAGCCTTTAAGCCATTACCCAAGTTGCAATTCCATAAATGGCATAAAGTGACCATTGCCATTTTGGAAAAGCTCAACTTTTGCCACTTTCCAATTCTTGAGCATTGAACCTGTGTCTCCTTTGCACATATAAGTCTTACAGGCCTAAAGCAAATTGTACAAGTATATACCAACCCTAAGCAAGCCAGTACAAGCATGTTAAGCCTTGTCCCTTCACTTTGCTTCAAAAGCAAGAAAGTTTGCCAAAAGCCTATAACTTGCAAATCTATTGGAGAGTTGACATGAAACTAATTCCATACTAATATACAAACACAATACACGATTACTAGAAGCCTGAAACAGTCCTAAACTCAAAAACACCAGAAAATTGTCAAGACTTGCAGTTTTTGCATAAGCACACCAATCTCTCATTTGGCTCGTGCGTTTCAAGTCTTGATCATCAAAACACCTTAGCTACTTGATATTTAACTGATCCAGACCCTCATCCATGTACTATAACCCCTTCTCCATCATCTGCCATTTTTGCTTTCCAAGCTTGCAGGTTGACTTGGCCAGAGAGTTTCAGACATTTTCTAAGCAAGGCAAGGGTTGGAATACACTCAGGGAGGTTCAAGCAAGCTCAAGTAATCATCAGGCCTCCATAAAAATCACTCCAACTCCATCCATGATTTCAACTGAAAGAGGTAAAAATCTCAACTTCTATCTCTTTATACAGGCAACCATTGGCCACGATTTGTGAATAAACAATGTAGTCCTCATTACAATGAAGTTGTACATACATTTATCTTGCATTTATTTGGCATGAGTTGAGAGAATTTTGAACTTGAAGATTCTGAAAAATTTAGGTTTAAATTTAGGGCTTTTAAAATTCATTCTGATCTTGGATTGTTAGCTTACATGATTTATATGGTTAAAATCGTGAGACAAAATGCTACAACTTTCATGTTATGAGTTTTCATTTTCATGGAGAGATAAGCAAGTTACAAGACGTCTGACCAGCTTGGGGAAGAAGATGAAGTACAGGGCAAGGACCTTGTTCATGTTATGTTATTTTTGTTTCACTTAAATCAACAGATGTATAGCCACCCCAGTGACAAGGTAGCACGCTGGTGAGACCCGTGTCCTGGGTTCGAACCTTGGCGCTACCTTTTGTTTTTTCACATTTTTCCCACTTTCAGTTTTGGCTTTTTGCAGGTTTGGGCCTCCACGTTGGGCTTAGCTATTTTTTCTAACTTTCACCACTGGATTATTCAGAACACCCCCCTTGCCCAACTATTTTGTATTTTTATTTTATTTGTTTTATTTCCATTTTAGTTTATTAAATATTTTCTTTAATGCATAAAATATCCTTAAAAAATATAAATTTGATAATATTGCATTTTTTTTAGTTTATTTTTCACATAAAAATATATTTTATCTTCAATATATATTATTTATTTTCTTAATAAACTTGTAAAATATAATTAAAATATGTTTAGTATAATTTATTTATTTCCTTTTCATCCCATACTTATAAATATTTATTTTTGCATATATAAAAACCTTTTTTTATACAATATTATTTATTATTTTAACATAAAAAATACATAAAAAATAGTATATAAGAACTTTATTTCTTTAAAAAAAATAGAAATTAAGGTTAAACCTTGCTTTTAAAGAATTAATTTCTTTTCCTTATATTTTTAGGTTTAAATTTCTTTTCACATGAAAACAAAACAAAATCTTTTTCTTGCATGTACATGATATTGCATATTTAAATATTGTATATTATTTATTCTAATATTCCTACAAATTCGATTTGGTTGTAATAATTTACTTAGGTTTACATTCTTGCAAATCCCCATTTAAATTTGTATTCCCCCCTCCCATAAAATTGTTGTAATAGCTTAGTAATCTTTACATTATGCAATTTACCGCTTTACATGCCATGATTAGTAATTAGGGTTTGAATGATAAGATCAAAACAAAGAAAATAGAAAACCCTAAATGAAAGATAAAAACAAAGCATGAAAATAACACAACTTGCACACAAGCATCCTTAGGGTTTCTCCATTTGGTTGCCTTATACAAAAATGGCCATATTACGCATGCGAAGTATCTTGGCAAAACAAACAAGTATAAGATTATAGTCCCTCGATGACGCTATTCTAAGTTACCTTACAAAATGACATTGGTCCCTCATAATGCTAAGATACTTTGCAACATTGCTAATCATGGTTATACGATGACCCACGCCCATCCCGTTTACATCCAAAGATATGGTTGCTTACCAAATTAATGGTAAGACAACAACATCAAAGGAAAAGAAAATGAACAAGAAATACATTTGAGTAGGTAGATTACTTTTAGTTACTTGCTCCATTTCAAACAAATATCCTTGCTATTTTCAAAACAAACACACACATTTCAAAAACATCTTACAAATATTGAAAAACATTTTCAAAAGACAAACAAACATCTTTGTATACATTCTTACAAACGAGAATCATTACAAAGATTTTCTAAATGAATGACCTCTTTTACAAAATACTTTCAAAACCACACCAAACACATTTTCAAATAACAAAAGCAAGTGATCTAGCAAGTAAATAAGAACCCATGGAAAACCATGGATGAAAAGGGTGCTAATACCTTCCCTTTTCATAATCTACCCCCTGAACTCAAGAAAACATCTCAAAGGTCTTTCCTATGCTTTTTCACCTTTCCTTTTGGATAAAAGAAAAGTCAGTGGCGACTCTTGCTAACCGCAACATTTGTGATAAAACGCAAAACCTTCAAGTCAGTTATCCCACCGTATCACAGTGTGAAAAAGTTTTTATTTGAGCAAGTACCTACTAGCATCTACCTACTCGAAAAAAGATTGTTTTTGTTCTATTTCCTTTAGAAAACACTATCCCACTATTAAGGAGTAGGTAACACCGTCTTTGGAGTTTGTAAGGGACATTTGAAAGGGACGAGTACAATCACTAAAGCAATAGCTAGAAAACCTTAGTAATAACCCTAAAGTCTTAAGATATTTTCGAGGCAACGTTTCCGAGACAACATTTCCGAGGCAACATTCGAACAGGACAATTCGATCTCTTTAGACTGGAGGGCGACCACTAAAATCTCCTATGCTTAATGATTGTTTACCGAAGGCAACCGAAGTGAGGTAAACCCTAGGAGTGAACATGTGCGAGTGATTTGTTTCAGTTATTAATCTATGCACATTAGGGTTTTCTAACCGTTTTAATTTTTCATGCATTCTTGCCATACAATCCTATTAATTCATCTAACAGTTAATAATTTGCTGAAAGTAAAAGCGGAAATAAACCTAGCTATTACATGGCTTTGACAGTTACATAATTGCCTTGACGGGAAATAAAAGTATGAAATTTAAAACCCTAATTAAAACTATTACAACCTTTAAACAATTACAAAATAATGGAAAAAATAATAACAAGCGCAAGGCAGATTAAATGCGAGAGAAATTAGGGTTTTGACCCTTGACTAAACCTAATTGCAATTGATTAAAGAAAACATCATTTCTTGTCATTTTTTGTTATTTTTTGTTATTTTTTTGTTATTTAAGAAAATAAGGGATAATTGAATAACTAAAAAAAGAACCTAATTACTAATTAACTTTAATTAAGAAGAATAATTAAATTAGCCTATTTTTTGTGTTTTTGTTTAAAAAGAAAAATCATTAAATCAAGAATTTAAACCTAGTTTTCTAAGTGATTTTTAATTGTAAAAAATAAGTTAAAGTTACCCTAAATTAAATAAACTAATTAATTTAAAAATTAAATTTGATAAAAAAAGCTAATTCTAAATTTGTGAATTCTTGATTTTGGGATTTTTATGAAAAAAAAATTGATTTTTAAAAATAAAAAAAACAAATAAATTGCAAAGAATAAAGAAAAAAAAGAAAATAAAAAAAGAAAGATTTAGAAATGGGCCTGTGTTGAATAGCAATGTTGGGGGTGTTAATCTAAAATTCTTTGACCCATTAAGCTCCAGGCCTGGTCAACTTTGGGATCTGGTGTAGCATTGACCTGGAGCAGTACCATGAACCTTCATTGGAGAAGCATGAGATCTGGTCAATGTGTAATCCAGTGGACATGCATTGAGGGTGTATGATGGTCTCCTGGAGATAAAGCGTATTGGATTCTGTAAAGAAAATATGTAAATGTGAAAATGTTGGAGTCAGGGGTCGAACCCCTGATCTCCTGCCTACAACGCCTTATCTCTCCTCCTGGCTACCACTGGACCAACCTGCTTTGTTGGTAATATAAATAACCAAAATATAATATATTAGAAAAAACGTTAGTAGCCATGAAAACACGCGCGAGATTTGAATTGGCCAACCATGCTTTGACGTGCATCATCTTCTTCCTTGGACCGTTGCTTTAGTTAAAACACTCTTACCTACAGACGTTTGTTCGTAGCTATAACCCTGTTTCATTCAAAAATGGCATACAAACAAGATAAATGAAATTGGTGACCATGAATCAACTGGGCTTGAAGCCCTGATCATCATGGTACCCAATATGAGAACCAATTGTTCCTGCATTGAAAACCCCTAAAATAAACTCGTAAACCCTAGCAATGGCATTACGTGATTCCTATGCAGAAACTCAAATCAAAGCATTCAAAAATATTGCAAGCATGACAATAAACATGGATATGTGATTAAAATAGATTTATGATGCGTAAATCAATGGATTCAAACTTTAAAAAAAATGCAAATCGTGATATCTCTAGGGGCAATTTATGGATGCTTTGAGGCTAGCAAATGATGTTGTTATCTTCCTGAGACGTCGAGGGATGGATTAGAATCTTTAAATCTCCGTGAGGATGGCTCTAGAGTGGATTTTGATCTCACACTTTTTGTCCAAAATTTCAATTTTTTCCTTGCTATTTCACGCCTCCAATCCTTATGCTTATGGTCTGGAATTGTTGTGTATATGTAGGAGACTGAATTAGGTTAACAAAATTGACATGAATCTTGAGAAATAATGGAGATTTGATTTGATTTGCTTCATGTATGATTTCTTTCCAAAACTTGCTTCAATCCAATCTTTTTCAACCCTAATGAGTCTTGCACGAATTGGCTGGCATGCTAGTTGTATATGGACTCAAAATGTGCACAAAAATTCCAAGATTTGATTTGTTTTCATTATTTTACCATTTAATTTTATTTATTTTGATTTAAATGAATAAAAAATCAAAATAAATGATAAAGGTAATAAAATAATAGGTGGAAAAGCTCAGGGGTCGTGGGTCCTATTAGAAACATGTTTCAAGCAAGAAAACATGGGCCCCTTTGGAAAAAAATGCAAATTTGATCCATGTTGACTTTTGACAATTTTCCAAAAATTGCCAACTTTGACAATGCACAACTCTCTCAATTTTGACCCTAGGGAGATGTTCCTTGACTTTTTAGAAATATTATGATGTCCCCTAACCAACACTTTTTGTCTCATCTCAAATGGATCTTCCATGTTCATGTATGAAGCTTTGACCCAAAAGGTGTTTTTGTTGACTTTTCAAAATGACCCATAATGTCAAAATTCATATCTTTTTGTGAGTACATATTTTGAACTTGAGAGATGAATATGAGTTGTAGGGAATTATATCCTCTTCAAAATGAGCTTTGGATGGAAATTTTATGATAAAGTATGAAGAAGTTATGCCTGGTCAAAGTTGGGTTGACTTTTCCTGAGAAACCCTAATTTAGTAACTTTTTGGGTTTTGATGAATTTGGAGCATCCCTTGAGGAATCATGATCAACCCTTGATAAAATTATGGATATAACTTCAAAATGTTGATGTTGACCAAAAATCTTGAGGTTTGACTATATGTGGGCCACTGTTGACCTTTGACCTAATACAATCGATTCTCAAGCATCTGAGCAGTTGACTGAGCAACCTTCTTGTACAAGGTATGAAACTTGACATGGATGATCTTGGGAACATAATAAGATCTTGGAAAGCATTTGAGGCCTTTTTGGTTCACCCATCTTGATGAAAATAGAAACCCTAATTTTGAGGTGCACTGCCTTAGGAGAGAGTTTGTCTGGTCAACTTTTGGACTTCCTTTAGCAACTTGGGGACCTCAATTGACATGTATTGAGTAAAATGAGAGGGAAAATTTTGGGGTACAGCAGCAGTTATATCGAAACAGAATGAAGAAAGCTTTTGATAAGAAGGTCAAACCTCGTGAATTCAGAGAAGGCAACCTCGTGCTCAGGAAGATCATGTCTTTTAACGCTGATTCTAGGGGCAAGTGGACTCCCAATTTTGAAGGCCTATATGTTGTCAAGAAAGCCTTCTCTGGAGGTGCATTAATTCTTGAAACTATGGACGGAGAGGAGTTCCCACGTCCCATGAATGTTGATGCAGTCAAGAAATACTTCGCCTAAAGAAATAAAAGAATAACTCGCTAAGTTGAAAACCCGAAAGGGCGGCTTAGGCAAAAAAGAGTGTCTCAGTAGGCTGAAAACCCGAAAGGGCGGTCTAGAAAAAATTAGAGACATAAACAGAATAAATTTCCTGCTAAGTTGAAAACCTGCAAGGGCAGCTTAGGTAAAAGTTAGGGACTTTCTTGGCAAGTAACTACATCAGACAAGACTTGATCATTGAAGCAACAATCTTCTTGGATCCTCACCATACTTCAACAGAAGTTGCTGCTCAGAATTTCAAAGTTGTTAGAGGGAATAGTGGTCATTGTATCTCAATGTATCTTTTCCATTATATATTACCATTTTCCGAACTTTGTAATTATCCGTGGAGTTTCGCCATTCGCAAACTACCATTCTATCAATAAAATTTGAGCTTTTACCCAATTCTTTGTAATTCTTATTTTATTTAGCTTACAAAGACTCCATTTATTATTAATAATAATTTTCAAAGCAAAAAGATTAAATAACATAATTATTTTTTGAAAAGAATTTACAAATTACTTTTACTTTAGATTTTGTGATTCAAGAGGAAAACAAAAGTGGTGATCCCAGGAATGGACGAACTCCAGTAATTTTGGGAAGTTTTATTTCCCCCAGGAAAGTTTTCTCAGGTCATTTTCGCTGGTATGCACGTGATTATATTGAAGATGATACCAATAGGCGTAAGGTGCGTTATTGGGTTTGTGATCCCAGTGTCCCTAGTCAAGTCTTGTTTCATTTTTTATTTTGGGTTTGCATGGTATGAGGCCTCTATCCTGAATTCCCCAGTGAAGTCTTCCCTCATATGACAAGAGATCTTGTTCCATTGGTGTGCTGAGATGGAACTATTTGCAAAATGTTGCTCTTTCTGTAGTATTGGCATTATTGTTGGTATTTATTTCCCAGACAACTAGGTCAGGGCAGTATATTTTCTAACAAGTGTTGAGACAATTGTCAATACTTTGGGTTTTCACCCGCCAAGTGCTAGGTTTGATTTAAAATCCTCAGGGGTCTGACTTCTTTCTGTAATGTTGACTTCTTGTTTCCCCAAGAAGGCTATCCCAAGGCATCTTTTATTGGAATAAGTTTGCATGATATGAAGACTCAATCCAAGATTCCCCAGTGAAGGCTTCACTTATTTGATAAAAGTCTTTTCTCCCCATGCATGCTGAGTTGGACTCATTTAAAAAGCATCTCCTTTCGACAGTACTTGCATTTTGTTTGATTGCCCGATAATCAGGCAAGGGCGGTGTTTTATTTAAGAAGTGTTGAAATAGTTATCAACTTTTTGGGCTTTCTCCCTCTAGGTGCTGGGTTTGATTTAAAATCCCCATAAGATTAATTTCTTGCTATAATGTTTGACTTCTTAACTCTCCAAGTGGTTATCCCCATGAGGTTTCATACTTTTTCCCGGAGAAGTTGGTGCAATACTTACTCTCAATATTGAAGAACATATCGTTGGTTTCTCCAGTGAAGAATGTATCTTGGTTTCCCCTCTTCGATATGGTGTTGGCCTCCCCAATGAAGTCAGCACGAGGCCCCCAGTTGATGTCTCGATGATGAGGCTTTATTTCCTCTAGGGAAGTCTGTATGATGTTCCCTAATAAAGTCAGCTCGAAATCCTCCGTTGATGTTTTTTCCGATATGGTTTCCATCTGTCTTATTTGAAATCAGTATTGTAATCCCCGGTAGAAGTGCGGACCGTGAAAATATTTGTTTCCCCTTGAAGTTTGTATGTTATTCCCCGGTGAACCCTGGAGAAGGATGTTATATCCCTGTATCTGTATTGATTTGTTGTTATGATTTGTTTATTTCCAGATTATATTCCTTCTCAGTGAAGTTAAGCCGCGGAATAGGATTTTGTTTCTTCAGTTGGTGCTTATTTTCTTATGGAATGTTCATCTTGGATATGATTTAGCCGAGTGTTGATTATGCCCAAGTTGGTTTGGTCTGGTTACTCCCAGTGTTATATGTTTGTTTTGTCATCATATACATGATAACCTTCATGCATTCATACATACATCATGCATAGTTAAATTTAGCAAATCATTGCTCATTCACATTCGTTAATTTGTTGTTGACATGTTACCCTGTTTTGCATATTTGTGTTGTCCTCTCTCCAATAGAGTGTTGGCCTTAAGCAGAAAGTGTATATTCTTTCCATTTCCCCACTGAGTTATCCCTCGTGGAAGATTTTTGCTTTAGCCTTCCTATACAGCTCTTTATCTGGATAGATTGGGTTTCCCTCTTGAGTTTATTTCTCAAATGATGTATTTTGCTTGACTGTTTCACTCCAGTTTATTTCTGGTTTGAATCTTTGTTTCCCAACAATATTATTACTTTAGATTTCTGTAAGCTTCGAGCATTGGTTTGAGAATGTGCATTTATTTTGCACGAGAAAGCTTTATCTCCTCAGCAGGAATATATTGGCATCTCCCCAGGAAGTCATGATTCATTCCCCAGGAAGTCATATCTCTTTCCCCAGGAAGCCATATTGTTTTCACCAGAAAGTCATTTTTACAACCCTTCCTATAACAGCAAGTAGCAGGTCTCTTTATTTGAGCAACTTATACTTCCCCGTAAAAGTCGATGTCACCTTTTTTGCTATCTTCTCTATGAGTGGATAGTTTACATTTCGTTGTCAAATTACTCCAGTGGATGGCAAGTCTTTTCAATATGACATAGACAGTTCATTGTGAAATCTTTGCAAGTAGTAGTCTCTTTATTTGAGCCAGCTTATATATTACCCTTTCCAGACGGAGTGCCTTGGTTAAAGAAGAAGTTGAGACCCATTCTAGGTGAAACACCGAAATTTTGGGGAAACATGATATCTTTTTGCTGCCCTCAATGAACGTTGGTAGTTCACCGTCAGTGAACGTCGGTGCTATGATATATTTTCTCTTACTACCTTCACTGAAAGTTGGTAGGTCACCATCAGTGAAAGTTGGTAGTTCATCGTTAGTGAACGTCGATGATTTTTTCTCTCTACCTTCAGTGAACATTGGTAGCCTACTGTCAGTGAACATCGGTGTTGTTATTCTTTTATCTTTCTACCTTCAGTGAACATCGGTAGTTTCACCTTCAGTAGAAGTTAGTGTATCCTTTGGTCTCTTACCATCCTCTGTGAGTCAGGTCTTTTTTGGATTCACCAGTGATTTATTTTCCTGGTTGGGTTTTGCTTTTGATCCTTATTTCCTTTTCTACATCCCCAGTGGTGTTTTGGGTCCCTTTAAAGTTGTTCATACGCATTCATGCTCATAAGCATTACATGGAATCTTAGGACCAAAAACAAGGTTTATTTTATATTTAAGTATCTTCGATCACGTTGACATGAAGATTTTTAACCTTCATATCTCCTGATAGAAAAAACTTAAATAAGGGAAGCTGTTGTACCCCAATTTTTGCCCCTAAGATCCCTTCATCATACCATATTGATTCAATCACAACAAGATCACATTAGGGCTTTTGGTTCTCCTCCCTATCTTTAGCTTTGCTCTTTGAGGAATCACCAAGCACCTTGACTTTTTTTTCTTTTGTGATCATACATGTTTTGTTTTAACTTTCCTTTTAATTAATAAAATGCAAAGTTGGTTTGTCTTACTTGTTAATAATGTAGGTAAAGGCAATGTGGATTAGCAAGTTGATCCATGGGTTCATGAGTTTATTTCCATGCCCTAGTCAATGAAGCTTGAGAAATTCAAAACCTCACCATTGAAGTTGTTTTGGAAGAAATGGCATGGCAAGGTTTATTTTGGTTCACCATATTTTAAAGTTATCAAGATTGATTCAGAAGTACAAGGGGTTGATTGAAGAAGTTGTCATGGTTGGATAAGGCCTTATTCCCATTGGTCACAAGTGCATATATCTCTCAATTCTCAAGATATGAAAATAGTTTTGGTTGCTATGAGTTCTCATTATCATCCTCAACAACTTCTATCTACAAATCTAAAGTGTTGGTACAAGAAGGTTGTTCAAAATTGTCAAAGTTTCTCAAAGCATTTTCTTGATCTAGGAGCTAGGGTTTTGAACTTCCAAGAAGTATATCTTGCTTATATTTTGGTATCTTTGAGTGATTCCTAAAACATCCTTCTCTTCAAAGGGTTATTAACAAATCAATTCAAAAGTTTCAAGGAATTTTTATGTGGAAGAAACTTGGTGATGAAGAAAGATTACAAGTCCTTCAGATGAACCCCTAAATTCCCATGTGTGACTTCAAATGATCATAACTTGGTCAATTTTTATCACCTTGAGCCCACTCTTTTTCCACAATAGTCTTAAGTATGTGAACTTTATTCCTTATTTTTTTTTTCAAAGTGAGAAAATGGATGGAAGATACCCTAAGGATACAAAAGATTATAGGTCATTTCATGATTTTTTTTCCAACTTCAACAATTCATAACTCTCTCAATTTTTGGATATTTTGAATGGTTCAAGTTTCAGAATATCATTCAAGAGGTCTATTTCATTCCTTTTTTTTTGGTCGATAGAAAATTCCAAGAGGAAGGTCATGTTTGGATGCAAAACATTATAGGTCACTTTTGAAGAAAAACTTGAAATATTTCTAAGTGTGGAAAGTCAACTTCTTTTTCCCAACTTTGACTCATTGCAAATTTCAGCTCAAACATCCATTTGATTCCATTCTTTTCCCATTGCAAAGCTTGTAATCTCATCTTTCTAAAGCTTCAAGAATCATGCCCTACGACCCCTTGAGCTGAGAATGCCATTGATTTGAACTTGGTAACTTGAAACTAAAGTCTCTACAAAAGTCAGAATTTGAAATCCTTGATTTAGCTTCTAAACACATTTTTTCTGCATGTTCTTGCTTCTAAACATATTTAGTGAACCCCCAGAAGTGATTAACATAGCAAAACGCGCATTTTTAATGAGTTTTGATCAAAATAGAAGTCACACTTTTCTTGTTTGCAACTTCACACGATTTCCCTCCAAACTTCATCATTTCACACGCTTGAACATTCCATTTGATTCCCTATAAATAGAGGGTAATCCCTCATTCATTTCCTCAAGCTTGAACAACCAAAATCACCCTGCCAAACTCATTCCATAACTCACTTTTCTGCAACTTCGAAATCAGTGTTCAAGCCTTTTTCAATCCATTTTTCTATCAATTCACCTTCCTTGATCTTCCCTGAAGCTAACCATACAATTACCTTCAAGAATCGTGACCTATATTGATCCATAGAAGTCCAGTTTCAGAGCTCTGCAACTCAACTTCAATAGGTAGATTTCTCCATCAATTCTTCCAAACTTTGATATCACTGTGAAGCTCTCATTGCCCTGGTTCTAGTCGCAACATTTGTTTTTATTTGGAAACACGTTTTGACCATGAAATTTCAAATCCCTTTTCAAAACTTCTCTTCCAAATTGCTTGAGCTACAGTTTATATAAATATTTCGCGAAGGTTTAGTTGTCTTCATCTTAATGAGACGAAGCGAATGGCATAGGTCTCGTGCTCTAATTTTACAGTTTGAGTGACCTGGTTTTGAGACTAGCTGGAGGTTGAAGATGACCAACGTATCATCTTCCAACCAATGATGGCTTGCCATTTGTTTTTTTAAAAAAATATGATTTTACATTTAATTTTGCGCGCCAGGTCCACTTGATCTGTTTACTAATGCGTTTTGACAATGATCAGATGGCCCATATTTTTTTGGTTTGATATTTTATTTTCTAATTTTTATTTTAATTGATTTAAATTTCAAAGAATCATAGAAAATTCATTTTTAGTCCAAAAAATCTGGAAAAAATATGAAATATATTTTTTATTTTTCTCTTTCTGATTTTTAATTTATCACAATTTTATTTTGTGTTTTGATATTTTTTATAAATTTTCACTTTATTTGAATTGTTTTAAATGTTTAAAAATACTTTTATGCATTTTTAAATTCTGAAAAAATTATGCAATGATCCAATGATATTGTGACAAATATTGATGACCTCATTTATTTTTTATTTCTGAATTTGCTATTTTTTATCATTTTTGGTTTATTTTACTCATTTATTTTAATTTTAAAAATAGTTTCTGACTTTAAAAAATTACCAAAAATTTTAGAAAAATATTTGAGTTCATTTATGATTTTTATATGGTCCTACTTAATTTTTCTTGATTAATTTGAATATAGTTGATATTTTTCTTTCTTATTTCTATGTTAGAACATTTTAAAAACTTTTTTTAATGTATATATTAAATGCAATATTATTTTGTGATTATTTTCTTGCTGATCTTGGGTTAAATTTTTGATCATGAACTTTGTTAACATCGTTGGATCTATGGTGTTGAGTCTAACTCCAGAAAAATGGATGAATGATTTTAATAATCGTTTGATTAAATTTTAATTCAAATGTGGTTTATATATTCTTCCCCACCCCTCTTCATCTCACCCCTTCTTATTGCACTAAGTCTTATTGGAGCATGATCTCTATATCATGTATAAAAACAAATGGTGCATAGATTGCTATTGATCGACCTCAAAATAGGTGCGACTTCTATATAAGTCCACTTACGATTGCTTAACATAGCGCTAAATTTTGTCCTGATTCAAATAAGTAATCATTCGTGGCTCAAACCAATGTTTACAAGCCCAAGTATATTAATTTGATCTATTTTATCCAATAATCTTGAGATTCATTGTGTAGAGGCTTTCGTTCTACCAATCCTCTAATGGATCTACATCACTTTTGGTCAATGCGGATCACTTAAACATCATTGATCATTGTTGTACCCCAAAATTTGTCCTCCCATATTTCTCAAAACATTGCAAGAAAGATCTCCAAGTTGCTCAAGGTAGTCCAAGGGTTGGCCAGACAAGCTCTCTCCTAAGGCAGTCTACCCCAAATTAGGGTTTCATGTTGCATCAAGATACTTGATTCCAAGTGGTCCCAAGTGCTCACCAATGTCCTAATATGTTCTCAAGATCATCCATGTCAAGTTTCAAGCCTTGCAGAGGAAGTTTGCTCAGTCAATTGCTCAAAGGTCCAAAAATCGAATGTGTTAGGGCAAAAGTCAAATGTGACCTACATACAGTCAAACTTCAAGATTTTTTGTCAACATTCTCATTTTGAAGTATATTTCATCATTTGATCAAGGTTTGATCATGATTCATCAAGGATTGCTCACAATTCATCAAGACTCAAAAGTTGCTAAATTAGGGTTTTGCAGGATAAGTCAACTCAACTTTGACCAAGCATAAATTTCTCATAATTTATGAGAAATGACCCATCCAAAGCTCATTTTGGAGAGGATGCAATTTCCTAGAATCCATCTTCAGCTCCCAAGATCAAAATATGCACTCACAAGAAGTTATGAATTTGGACATTATAGGTCATTTTTGAAAGTCAACAAAAACACCTTTTGTCAAAGCTTCTAACTTGAACATAGAATATCAAATTGAGATGAGACCAAAGGGGTTGATTAGAGGACATCTCAAGATTTCTAAAAAGTCCAAGAACACCTCCAAAGAGTCAAAATTGAGAAAGTTATGCATTGTTGAAGTTGGACTTTTTTGCAAAATTGCCAAAAGTCAACTATCCCTAAAACTTCAAATTTTGCCAAATGGCCCCATTATTTTTCACTTGTTTTGAGTTGGCATTGTATCCCACGTGATCTAGCTTTGGCCATGTGTCCATATCATATTTTTATTATTTAATTTGATTTTTATTTGAATTAATTCATTTTAAATCAAATTAAATCAAATAAAATCAAAAGTATTGAAAACCAAAGATCTTTTGATGATTTCAGGTTTCATTGGACAGCTAGAATCATTCCCAATTCGTATCAAAGCTTGTGTGCACAAAAAGATTCAAATCAAGCCAAATTTGGAAGTTTGTTAAAGGCAAATCAAATCCACATCAAAGCATTGATAGAAAGAGATTTGGACAGCAAAAACAATCCTAATACACTGTGCATTACATAAGGGTCGTGTGCAGACAGAAATCAAGGTTAGAGATCAGTTGGAGAGCAAGAACAAAATTTGCAAAAACACCAAAAAAGTGTGAGACCGAAATCAAGTCTAGAAGCAATTTCAAGGCTTGATATTTGTCTCAATCGTTTCCTGGCAACCTCCACAAGCGAAAGCAAGCAAAACCAGGCATTTTCAGACCCTCACACGTGTTGTAAGTCATTGGTAACATTGCTCTGTTCTTGATTTCGTATTTTGCAATTTAAGCATAGTTGATATGAATTAATGGCATAATCTTAATCTACATATCATTTGCAAGCTTTTGGTTTACTTGATTTCATTTATCTGACCTATATCGTGATCCACCATTGTTAGGGTTTCGTTTTTGTTTTTGGGGTTTTTCGTTTCAGGAACAATTAGCGCTAATAATGGCCATGGTTGTGATCAGAAGAAGGATACAAACTCAACCATGGTCTTAGAGTTCATTTACATGGCCTGTACAAGATTTTGAGGGTGGACAAGCTTGTAGCGATGGACCTTTGTCCGTTGGTATAGATGCTTTAATTTTTAGCCACGGTCCAAAGACGGGGACGATGGCGTGTCTCTTCCCCATTCACCCATTCAAATACAAGCGCGCTTTTTTTTTGTTTCTGGCCATTAATTCTTGTTTTATTATATTATCATTTATTTGTGTTATATTAACAAAAAGAAACAAGTGGTGTAGTGGCTACAAGGGGGACGTTCAAGGCGTTGAAGGGTGGAGGTCAGGGGTTCGATCCCTGCCTCCAGCATTTGTTATTTTTCTTAATTCTTTCAGGTAATCTAGTGTACGCGCATGCCAAGAGACCATCATACTCCCTCACTAGCCAATGTGCCAGATGGCCAGATGGCCAGATCTGGTGGTCATCATGGGAGGCGCACCAAAGGACCAGGTCAACGCTTGCATACAGGATCCCAAAAGTCAATTGGATCTTCATCAATTGGGCCAGCGAAATTGCTTTATGCACCTCCAAAAACAGGCCCATTCTCACTCTTTTTTTATTTTGTTTATTTTCATTTAATATTTTATTTTGTTTTAATTTAATTACTAACCAATAAATTAATTTTCTTTTATCAAAAAAATCACACAAATACTTTTTATCCAATTAAATCTCATAATTTTATTTTTGTTTAATAAATATTAATTAAGTTATTAATTCTAGATAACTTTAATTGATTTTGTAAATATTTAAAATCAATTAGAATTTAATAGGTTTTAATCATTAATTTAATCATTTTATTTTCTTTCCTAAATAATAAAAACTCCAAAAATATGTCATTAAATATTTTTCATTAATTAATTTATTTAATAATTAATTTAGCATTTAATTTTAGGATTAACTTCTTTTCTTAAAAATAAATAAAAACAACAAAAAACATTTTCTTTTATTAAAAGGGTCAAAACCCTAATTCTGCATTCGATTTAATTCACTCGCGCGATTTATTTTTCCTTATTCAATTATTGATGTATCTGCTCTTGGCTTGTAATAGTTTTAATAGGACATTTATTTATTTTTCTGCTTTTTTCAAAGGGTTGTTTTTGGCGATGTAAATACCCGACGCCTTGTAATAATTTAGTTTAAATTCCGCATTTTAATTCCGCAAATTATACAACTGCTAGATGTTTGATAATAGGGCTTGCATGACAAGAATGAATGCTTAATTTAAAAATAGTTAGATCATCCTAAACATGTGCAAAGATAAAAATAACTGAAATTAACACACTCGCACATGCGCACTCCTAGGGTACACCCCACTTGGTTGCCTTCGTACACGGTCATTAAGTATAGGTCGTTTTAGAGGTCATCCTCTTGCCTAAAAGATCGTAGTTGCCTCGAAATAGTTACCTCGGATATTGTTGCCTCAAACAAATGATCTAAGACATTAGGGTTACCGCTAAGGCGTCCTAACATTGCTTTAGTAATCGTATGTCCTACATTCAAATTGACCCTTAAACTCCAACGACAATGCTACCTACTCACTAATAGTGGGATAGCATTATCTAAAGGAAATTAGCATAGAACGATTCTTTTTTTGAGTAGGTAGATTAGTTCTTAGATACTTGCTCTTTCAAAACAAAACTCTTTCACACTTACACTTTTATGAACAAGTTTTCAAAAAAACTTCATTACACTCTTGAGGACAGAAGCAAGAGTTAAATCGAAGTTAAAACAAAAACTTTTCAAAACCCACAAACACAAAGAAAACAATTTTGAAAATGATGAGCAAGTACCTAAGAGCCCGTATATAACTACGGATAGAAAGGGTGCTAATACCTTCCCTTTCTATAATCTACCCCCCGTACTCAGAAAATCTCAAAAAAGGAATTTTTCTGTGCTTTTTTCCTTTCCTTATTGGATAAAATAAAAGTCGGTGGCGACTCTTGCTTACCGCGAAATTTTGCAAACACAAACCAGCATTCCAAAAACAGTCAGTTCTTCCCACCGTATCACAGAACTGGCGACTCTGCTGGGGAGCTTATAAGTGGGGTGTACCTTAGGATTAGTTCATCATTTTGTTTTCAATTGTTTGATCTGTTTGCTTTATATTTGTGGGCTTTGTATCGGAGTTACTATAGATCCTAACCTGGATCTGGGGATACCCTTTAGGTAAGTAGCAATAGACTATGAGGGAACTATACGGCGTAGACTGATACGGTTGAAGCAGTAGCTACATTGGTGTGGCACTTTAGTTTATACCGATATCCCTTGTGGCGCAACGAGGAGAATATGGGTCTGCTAAGGGGTCATTAAGCACCAACTGACTTTAGAACCTATAATTGACCAACTTGGCCATAGAAAAGTTGCAGTATGCTACACTCATTGAGAGCAAACTCTCGCGATGATTCCGGCCGCAAGAAAAGGTTGCTAAACTGGAATTATGATCGACCAATCATGGTCAGTGATATTGAGATCCTCTAGAACCCGGTTACTATTTCTAGGACAGGTTGAACCAACTGAACTGAAAGAGGGTAGTACCTAAACTCCTTGTCGACCTGAAATTTAAGGGCTATCTGTGTGACTTGTTTTCCCTTACCATGTTTGCTATCCGTGAATACCTGTGGTGTGTTTTCTATCATGACATCATGCATCATGACATTGCATGCATATTGCATTGGACTAACCATTTCAAAGACCAATGGGGATTCATCTTTGTTCTGTTTTGCAGATCATGGCATCTATGCATAGAAACACTATTCGGATCAGCTTTGTACAGATTCCCACTCAGCTTAAAGATTTGGTTTCCAAGGTTCCTGACATTTCCTCTTTTGACAGAAGACATGGGTGCCTCCTCAGTCTAGTCACCTCCAAGCTGGATGAACAGATGATGAGTGTCTTATTCCAGTTCTTTGATCCATTGTACCACTGCTTTACTTTCCCGGACTATCAGTTGGTCCCTACCTTGGAAGAGTTCTCTGATCTACTCGGCATCTCCATTCTAGAGCATACGCCATTTACAGATTGGGAGGTAGCCCTTAGGCCGGAAGAGATTGCTTCAGCCCTACATCTGACAAAGGCGAGGTAATGTCTAATTGGAAAACTCGGAGTGGGACAAAAGGCTTCCTGGCTAAGTTCTTGGTTGATCAGGCTAATCAGTTCTAGGACAGTTTAGACTTTCATGCTTTTGAAGACATCCTGGCTCTTCTCATTTATGGTCTGGTTCTGTTTCCAAATTTAGATTCCTTTGTTGACGTGAATGCGGTGAAGATTTTCATGTCCCATAATCCAGTACCCACTCTCTTGGGTGATATTCTGCACACTCACTATGCCCGTACTGCTCGGAAAAGGGGAACCCTTATGTGTTGTGCACCATTGCTGGCGAGGTGGTTTATTTCTCACCTCCCCAAATCTGTTTTTAAGAACAAGGAAGGCATGGGTTAGGCCTACAGGATTATGTCCCTTGCTCACACGGACATCATCTGGAGCACCAAAGACATGGAAGACGTAGCCATTATTGATCGCTGTGGGGAGTACCCCAATGTTCCATTGTTGGGAATTAGAGGAGGGATCACCTATAACCCTTGTTTGGCCTTACGACAGTTTGGGCAAGCTAGGAGGGACATACCTCATGAGTTGCTACTCCCAAGCATCATCTTTGACTTCCAAGGGGATAGTGAAGGGCATCTCCGCAGGTTCATACGAGCTTGGAACAGGGGGCACAGGTCTGATCCGCACGAGCTAGGCGTGAAGACCTCTCTTCTGATGGAACCGTATCTCCGGTGGGTTCGTACACGTGCTCAGAAGCTAGGGATGCCCTACGAAGTTGTCTTGCCTGTGATAGTTGAGAACGTTGATGAAGAAGGGGTTCCTCCTACCATCCTCCACCCGTACATGCCTACTGACATTGGGGCATTAAAGAGGTCTTGGATCCAACTAAGGGAAGAGCGGGATACTTACAGAGAAAAGTATCACGAGCAAGAGCGGAAGATCCTGAAGTTGACAAGGCAACTGGAGAACGAGAAGGTCCTCAACGACTATGTCAACACCAAAGGGAAATGACCATGGGAGCGCTGATGTCTTTTGTTATTTCTAGTTTTGATTTACTTTGCAATATTTCTTTTTGTAATGCCTTAAAGGCATTTGTTGAACATTGAATTCAATTTTTATCTAATAAAAGTGTGTTTCATTTTGGTTTACGAATTTGAATCCCTAAAGTCTTTGAAATCAAGTCATACACATATCATTCCCATGCACCTCATTACAGGTACCCTTACAGGTTTCTCATCTTCTTTGCTGTTTATTTCAGCACATCATGTCTTCTGAAACATCAACTGAACAAGCCATCAAGGCTCTGCAAGCTCAAAACGCCCAGTTCCAGGAAATGTTCATGAACCTGGCCAAGGGTCAGCAAGATTTGAAGACTCTTATCTTGAAGGATAAGAAGAAGAAGAAGAAGAAGAAGAAGAAGAAGGTCCTACTGAATATGGGTCGCAGATTTGGAAACAATTTGCAAGAAGATGTTGATTTATCTCACTCACCTAGAGGGGGAGAGAATCAGGAAGAAAGGAGGGCTCCTAGCCCTGTGGTTTCTGACAACGAGACTGACTTTGACGAAGACCAGTATTCTCCGGCTGAGAACAGGTACAAGCAACTCGAAGACCGGTTGAGCGCAATGGAAATCCAGAAAGTACCTTGGTTGGACTTCGGAGATTTGGGTTTGTCATCTGGGCGGTGATTCCCCATAAGTTTAAAGCACCAGTCTTTGCTAAATACGACGGGGTCTCCTTCCCAAAGCTACACCTCCGCTCGTATGTTAGAAAGATTCAGCCTTACACTGCCGATAAGAACCTCTGGATCCATTTCTTTAAGGATAGTCTCTCAGGGACTCAACTGGAATGGTTTTACCAGCTGGAAGGAGCTAGCGTCCGTAATTGGGAAGACCTTGCTGCTGCTTTTTACAAGCAGTACCAATACAATACCGACCTCGCTCCCACGCGTACCCAACTTCAGGGTATGTCTATGGGTGCAAGCGAAGGTTTCAAAGACTACGCTCAAAAATGGAGGGACCTTACAGGAAGAGTACAACCCCCTCTGGCTGACAGGGAGTTGGTAGACATGTTTCTTGGGACCTTGTCTGGGCCGTATTTCAACCATCTGATTGGAAGTTCGTCGTCCGGGTTTACTGAGCTGATTAGGACCAGGGAAAGAGTTGAAGCCGGTATCAAGAGTGGTAAAATACAGAAGGGTGCTTCATCAAGTACCGAAAAGAAGCAATTTAAGAAGGAATCCAGCGCTGTTTACAGCTCAAAGAGCCATAATAGATCTGAGCGCCGCCAAGCAGTCAATGCGGTTGTTATATCAAGACCTGCTATTGCCCCACAACGCAATAATCATCCAAGAGCCAAGAGGCCACGAAGACAATTCACTCAGCTCCATATGACCCTATCTCAGATTTTGCCACAGTTGTTAAAGACCAACTTGGTGATTCCGAAGGAAGCCCCGAAGAATCCCAATACGACATCACCGCTGTATAATCTGAACGCTCATTGTGCTTTTCACTCCGATAGCCCGGGGCATGATACGAATGACTGCTGGGTCTTGAAGAACAAAGTACAAGATCTGATTGATGCTAAGGAGATTGAGTTCGAAGCGCCCGAAAAGCCTAATGTTATGACTGCTCCTATGCCCAGGCATGGAGTGAATGTCGTAGATGACGACTCATTTGTGACTTCCGTAAAAGACATTGCTACTCCACTGATGATTGTGAAGAAGAACCTTCTGTTAGCCGGTTTATTTCCAGGTTGTGGCGAAGGTTGCCCTCTGTGTTCTGTCCTACCTACTGGTTGCCATCTTTTGAAGTCAGGTGTCCAGCGCCTGATGGATAACAGAGAAATTATGTTTGAGAAAACTTTTGTTCCATTGGTTCCTTTTGAAGACATTTCTATAATCACCATTTCCGCCAATTCTTCCAAGGCTTCCTCGAGAAAGCCTGTTAGAATTACATCTGTTCCAAGAATCGCTCCTCGGGTCATTACCCTGCCTGGGCCTATCCCCTATACGTCAGATAAGGCTGTCCCTTGGCACTACGGGGCTGACGTGTATTATCAGAGTTAAACAAGACTTGAATATTGAAGAGGTTGATACTGACGTCAGCAATATTGTTGGATCTAGCAAAGTCACCCACAGCGAAAGACTTTTCTCCCCTGAGATCTCTCCACCAACTGTTCGGAAGCCCGTTGTCATTACACCTGCCAGTACATCTGCTACTACCCCTGTTCATGTTCCAATCCTTACCCCTGTCGCCGAGTCATCTGACACTCGGGGCAAAGGGATCACCGGTGAGCCACCCCGGATGGAGGCACCGAAGAAGATTACTGTTGAAGCCTCTAGACAAGAGATAGAGGAAATTTTGAAGATCATCAAAAAGAGTGACTACAATGTAGTCGAACAGCTGGGGCAAACCCCGTCCAAAATCTCTATGTTGTCTTTGTTGCTATGCTCAGAATCCCATGCCAAGGCTCTGATTGCCTTCCTGAAAACTACGCACGTGCCACAAGAAACATCCGTTGATCAGTTCAAAGACTGCGTGGCTAGTTTGACTGCTGATAACGGGTTGGGTTTCTCCGACACAGACTTGACTGCCAAGGGAAAAAATCACAATGATGCTCTTCATGTTTCAATCGAGTGCAGGGGCACTACTCTGGCTCACGTATTGGTGGATACTGGGTCCTCGCTGAATGTTTTACCCAAGAAAGCGTTAGACTGGTTAGATTGTGAAGGGTTGGTGCTGAAGCCAAGCAACATTGTAGTCAGGGCCTTTGACGGGTCCAAGAGGATGGTACACGAAGAAGTGGATATTCCAGTTAAGGTTGGTTCTCAGATTTTCGCATCTACATTCTATGTGATGGACATTCGGCCATCTTATTCTTGTTTGCTGGGTCTCCCGTGGATCCACAAAGCTGGGTGTGATCGGTGGATCTGGAACTGACTGTTTAACGCTGGTTCGGGAAATGTCGCGGAAGCAAGAGTCGCCACCGTCTTTTATTTTCTCCAAATGGAAAGGACAAAAGCACAGAAAAATTCCTTATAGAGATTGCTCTCGGTTCGGGAGGTAGATTATAGAAAGGGAAGGTGTTAGCACCCTTTCTATCCATGGTTATCCATGGGCTCTTAGATACTTGCTCATTGTGTTTTCAAAATTGGTTTGTTTGCTTTTCAACTGTGGGTTTTAAAAAGTCTCTTTGAAAATTTCAGTTCGACTCTTGTATCGGTCCTCAAGAGTGTTTGAAAAATTGCTTTCGAAAGCTTTTTGAAAAGGTGTCGGTGTGAAAAGTATTTTTTATTTGTTTTGAAATTTAGAGCAAGTATCTAGAGTCATCTACCTACCCTAAGGAATTCGTCTGTGTAAATTTCCTTTAAAGTAGTGCCATCCCATCATTGAGAGGTAAGTAGCACCACCGTTGGAGGTGTTCGGGTCAATTCGAGTTTTGGGACATTATGGTCACCGAGCAATGGTAAGATACCTTAGGAGCTACCCTTATGCCATTGATCTTTTATTCCGAGGCAACTATTCCGAGGCGACTTGTTTTGAGGCAACCAGATCAATGGGACATAAGGACTCACTAAGACGTCCTATAGTCGACGACCACGTTTCGAGGGACAAGGCAACGGTGTGGTCACCAGAGTAATAGGAAGACACCTTAGAAGCTACCCCCATGCCATGTTCATGGACATGAGGACTTACTAAAACATCCTCTACTCGACGACCACCTTTCGAGGGGCAAGGCAACAGTGAGGCATACCCTAGGGGTGGTGTGTGATTTGTGTGTCGTTTTCATTTATTTTTATCTTGTTCATGTCAAAGTGATCTATGCGTTTGTTTTTTATTTTTGTCATTCATTCTTGCATGCATTTGTTAACAGTTAAAAAGTTGCGGAAATTAAAAGTTCTAAACTATTACAAAGGCGCGGGTCCACATCGCCAAATTAAAATCCAGGACCCGATTTGACAAAAAATAAAGAACTAAAGTGCGAGAAATATAAAATGTCCGAGTTACATGGCTTTGGGAGAATTACATAAATATTTAAAAGAAACGAAATAAAACGCGCAAATTGAAATAAGATTGGAAACGAGGGCGTTGGACCCTTTTGAAGTTAAATTGAAATTAAAAATTAATTAATTATTTATTGAAATAAAAGAAGTGTTTTTTAGGTTTTTTGTATTTATGAAATAAGAAAATTAAAATTAAAATTAAAAGAAACCCTAATTCTAAGTTATTTTTAATTATTTGAGAAAAATGTTAAAGTTTAACTTAATTTACTAAAGAATTTATGTACATGTTTATTTACAAAATAAATTAGTAATTAATAATAATAATAATGATGAGAAAATTATTTATTAAAAAAAATGATGAAAAAGTTAAAAAAACCTAATTTCTACATATTTAATTTATTAAGAAAAATATTAAAGTTTTGAAACCTAAATTAATCTAATTAATTGTTTAAAGTTTATTTACAAAAATAATAATAGTAAAATTAATATTAATAAAATAAACATTTTTTTTGATTTTTCTGTATTTTATATTTATTATGAAAATTATTTTATGGAATTAAAAGAAAACAATAAAAAAAACAATTAAAAGAATAAAAAGAAAAAACAAATAAAAATTAAAAATTGAGCAAACCATAGGGGGTGTCTGGCCCAAGGGGAGGTTTTTTGAAGTATTGACTCCTGAGTACCGTGGTCTGCATTCTTTGGCCATTGGATTGAGTTTCATGCATAAGTTGTTCTACTTTGGCCATTTGGCTTTTGGCTTTTGGCCATTTGTGTTCTGGCCTCAACGTTCCTTAATCTTCTCAGGATATCTGTCTCGCCACGTATTGGTGTCATGTGTAAAATGTTCTGTTTTGGCCATTTGGTTTTTGGCTTTTGGCCATTTGCCTTTTGGCCTCAACGTTCCTTAATGAACCTGCATGAGATCCTGTCTAAATCTGCAGTGTTGAATCTCATGAACACATTAAATAAAATCATAAAATGCAAATAAAGCCAATATATGAAGAAATTTAATGTTTAGGCACAATATGGCATGTATGAATGATTATACCCTTTTGATCATGGAGATCAAATCAATCTTAAACTTACTGGAAAATTAGTGACCGGAATGCTTTTATGCCTTACTGGAAAATTAGGATCATGGAGATCAGGTCAGCCTTATCCTTACTGAAGAAGTAGTGAGGTGTTGGTTTGTAACTGTGATGGCTTGTTTGTAGTGAGAGAGGGATTTGTAATAAGGATTTCAAGGTTTTAGGGTTCTTGAAAGAGTTTGATATTCCAACAGTGTTGTGGCAAAGTTTTTTTTTCTCTCTTCTTTTTTCCTCTCCTCTTTTTCTCCTCTCCTCTTTTTCTCCTCTCTGGTTTGTGTGACAAGAAGGTGATTATATAGTGGAAATTAGGGTAAAGAAAATGGGCTTTGAATGTGCAATTGGGCCTCCAATATTCACTTGAATTCGTCACTTTCCAGGCTAAATCGCAGGGACTTAAGTGCATTTTTTGAAGTTGAAATGTGAAAACAAAATGTAGCCTACATCGAGAACTAACTCCTGTCCGAAAATCGACTCAATCGGATAAACGGTGAATTAGTTATGAATTTTTGAAGTTTCAGCTCAGACAAACTTATTTTGGGCTCCAATGTCGACTCTGACACGTTTTTCAATAAAACACTGGTATTGATCGGTGCATAATTTGGTCTCGAATTTTGAAGCAAAGTTGTAGATCTATGAGTCAGGGACCTTGTGTAAAAGTATGAGCCCAATCCGATAAAAATTGATCGAGTTATGAATTTTCGAAGTTTCGGCCCAGATGAAATAATATTCAGCATTCAGGATTTTCAGCATGTCACGCACTCTGAGCAAAAAACGAAGGCCTTTTGAATACCGTTTGAACTCAATACGTTCTGTGAAAATGTAGTCAACTCAATTTGTGAAATTTTGGCGCCGGAACCAGCTCGATACGATGAAAATCGACCAAGTTATGATTTTTTGAACATGACGCAAATAAACTTCTATCACAAATTTTCTGCACGAAAATACCTGATAAATCCACATTTTTGAAGACCTTCTGATCGAAATTGGCTTCCAGCCGTGAGAGATGAAAACGTAGATAATGTCAAGACGGAATTTTGGCCACCGGAACGGGTTCAAAACGAGCCACGATCTTCAAGTTATGAATTTTTTAGCGCGTAAAAACTGCACTTTCAGCACACTTTTTCACCATATTTCTTTAAGAAAACTCGCACATTCGGATACCTTCTTTAAAGAATTGACGCTTGAGCCGAACCTGAATTTGAGAATACGTTATCAGAGATATCTTGGCGAAAGAATACCTGAATATGACGCGCCGGGTTGGACTTGTGAATTTTTCTTGAAATATTTTGAGAAATATGGGAGGGCAAATTTTGGGGTACAACAGTTGCCCCTGTTCAATCTTCTTAGACCTGAGGATGCAGATTGGCTGACGTGCCTTTCGTAATTCGAGGGTAGAAGATGATTGAACACTAGAGTGCCCAGAAATTTGCGCTCACATAGTAGCAGTGTGATGGAAATGGGCTTATAGATGCCATTTGGAGATTGATGGGGGATGATGGGCTTATAGATGCCATCTGGACGTTGATCGCATAAGAGATTCCTTAGCGAGAACTTGCGTACCTGCAAAACAGAAAAATGAGTACCTGACACATTGCAGGAGCCGATTTCAGATGCTTGATATAGATATGTCCTGACTGGTTACAGGAGCTGGATCTGGAGCTTTACAAGATGATGAATGAACCAGGGATGGTTACTACCTTAGCATGAACAGTAAGAGAACCTTGGGCGACTTTAACTTCAACAACGCTCGTTGAGAAAAATCTTGGCGGGAATTACCATCTTTGCAGTATCGGGAAGAGAACCATAGAAAATTATAATCTGAAAGGAAATTGTCACCTCACTCACCGTCGGAGAGGGAACCATAGGAGACTATCACCTCACTCACTGTCGGAGAGGGAAACATCTGAAAAGGACTTACCACCTACTCACCGTCGGAGAGGGGATCATAAGAGACTATCACCTCACACTCACCGTCGGAGAGGGAAACATCTGAAAAAGGAATTACCACCTCACTCACCGTCGGAGAGGGGACCATAAGAGACTATCACCTCACACTCACCGTCGGAGAGGGAACCATAAGAGACTATCACCTCACACTCACCGTCGGAGAGGGAAACATCTGAAAAAGGAATTACCACCTCACTCACCGTCGGAGAGGGGACCATAGGAGACTATCACCTCACTCACCGTTGGAGAGGGAAACATCTGAAAAGGACTTACCACCTCACTCGCCGTTGGAGAGGGAACCGTAGGAGACTATCACCTCACACTCACCGTCGGAGAGGGAAACATCTGAAAAGGAATGATCGCCTCACTCACTGTCGGAGAGGGAACCATCTGGGATAACTTCTACTGAGTCTTTATCAGAAAAATCTGTTGGGAGTCGATTTAGCTGGACTGGAGAAGGCCTTGGACGGGATAACAACAGAGAATCTTAGGGTCGATTAACTGAACCGGTCTAGGTCTTGAAATGTCTTCAACTGGAATAAGTGTCAGAACGTCGCCATATCTGGTTCATATCTGGACTATATCTGGAAGGAAATCTGGAAGCAGCATCAGAACGTCACCATATCTGGTTTACATCTGAAACTATATCTGGAAGGAAATCTGGAAGCAGTATCAGAACGTCATCATCTCTGGTTTACATCTGAAACTATATCTGGAAGGAAATCTGGAAGCAATATCAGAACGTCACCATATCTGGGTCATATCTGAAACTATATCTGGAAGGAAATCTGGAAGCAGTATCAGAACGTCACCATATCTGGGTCATATCTGAAACTATATCTAGAAGGATATCTGGAAGCAGCATCAGAACGTCACCATATCTGGGTCATATCTGAAACTATATCTAGAAAGAAATCTGGAAGCAGCATCAGAACGTCACCATATCTGGGTCATATCTGAAACTATATCTAGAAGGATATCTGGAAGCAGCATCAGAACGTCACCATATCTGGTTTACATCTGAAACTATATCTAGAAGGATATCTGGAAGCAGTATCAGAACGTCACCATATCTGGGTCATATCTGAAACTATATCTAGAAGGATATCTGGAAGCAGCATCAGAACGTCACCATATCTGGGTCATATCTGAAACTATATCTAGAAAGAAATCTGGAAGCAGCATCAAAACGTCACCATATCTGGGTCATATCTGAAACTATATCTAGAAGGATATCTGGAAGCAGTATCAGAACGTCACCATATCTGGGTCATATCTGAAACTATATCTAGAAGGATATCTGGAAGCAGCATCAGAACGTCACCATATCTGGGTCATATCTGAAACTATATCTAGAAAGAAATCTGGAAGCAGCATCAGAACGTCACCATATCTGGGTCATATCTGAAACTATATCTAGAAGGATATCTAGAAGCAGCATCAGAACGTCACCATATCTGGGTCATATCTGAAACTATATCTAGAAGGAAATCTGGAAGCAGCATCAGAACGTCACCATATCTGGTTTACATCTGAAACTATATCTAGAAGGAAATCTGGAAGCAGCATCAGAACGTCACCATATCTGGGTCATATCTGAAACTATATCTAGAAAGAATTGCGATGGTTGATAGTAATCATTTTTGTATTGATCTTTTTCTTGAAAAGGCAAAACATAATTGTATGCAAAATCATGATGCATGAACTGTATGTCTTCAAAATTAATGAGATTCGTGTAGTATGATGCATATGCATGCTATAATGTATGAAGATGTGATGTTTATGAATGTATTTTTGTCTAAGAAAATAAATCCTTGACGGGTGCCAGGAAGTCACTCCTGGGCTGATGTTGAAGAATAGGTTTTGCTTCCGCCGGGGATGATAGTTGCAAGAATTCCGATAGGAGAAGATAACTCTATTGGGGAATAAACTTGGCGAATGGGTTACTCTGCGGGGAGACAAATACTCTAGTAATCTTGCTGGGGAGCAATACTCTGTGGGGAGAGAGACACTCTGTTGATTGTTGATAATAACTTGTTGAGGATATCATTGTTGTTGGAAGTGTTGATGGACTTCGGTGGGGTAAGAAGACTGTGTCGACGACGATCTTTCTGTGGCTTTTGGCTGAGGATAACCCAGTTATATCCTGTTAGGGAATAACTCTTTGAATAAAGTCGGGAGACGCGTTCGTGCTCTGCGAAGGATAAGCTTCCAGAATTTACTGGGGATAAGCTTACTGCTTGGGGAGATGAATTCCAATTTTCCTGGGGAACTAGATTGGACTCTTCTTGGGGAAGTTTTGAACTATGTCAGGGAAGCGATTCCTTTGAATGTTGATATGCCGCCGGGGAACAATCTTTAGACCAAGACTGCCGTGGATGCTTGTTAAGAATATATGTATACTGCTGGGGGATGTTGGGATCTGCTGGAGGATACCCAACTTCCTTGAGATTGATAATAGCTTTGCTTGGAGAAGAATGCACTTACTCTCTGGGGAATTAAGATGTACTGATCATGTTCTTTAGCTGGACCTACCTTGATACCTTGGAGGTCAGAACAATTAGATTGCTTAGACCACTCTTTATTGCCCCTGTTTCTGAGGTGGGAGAGGAAGATCTGTGAGGTGCTGATAGTTAGTTGATGGACAAACCTTCCTCTGGTAGGCAAGTGATAAGATGACAGGACATAGTCGTACGCTTTGATCCCTAACTTTTGCCTGGACTGCCCTTTCGGGTTTTCAGTCCACCGGGATACCCATTTTTGCCCAAGCCGCCTTTTCAGGTTTTCGACTTGCCGGGTGTACAGATTTTTCATTTCAACCCTTCATTTTGCCCGAACCCTTTTGGTCCGCCGGGAAGCCCTTATTTTTGCCTAGGTGTGTCAACCTAGCGGGTCTTTGACTTTGCGTAGTATTTTTTCGACTATGTCCATGTTCAGGGAATGTGGGGAGTTGCCCCTGTTAGAAGGGTTTTGTCATGCCACCAGGAGGTATTTGATCAGGCAAGATTCGTTGTTGGAATGCCCCAAGTGACTCAGGCGGAGATTTGCCCCAAGCTATTTGGCCTTTGAGAGATTCTCTGAATCTTGATTGGATTGCCCCAGATAATGGACCATGGTCATGTCTGCCCCTTGATCGGAGGTACTTCTGTTCATTAGGCATTCGTCGTGCGAATTTCTATGCTGTTCAAACAAAAAGTCATATGCAAACAAAGTCATGTTAAAAATGCAAAGCCTATGTCTGTCTTGAAGATTTTGAAAGTGTATTCTTTTTCTTAAAACAAGTGAATGTTTGTGAAACGTGATGTCAACTCCGTATTTACCGTAAGCCTTAAGGAGTCAGGATACCTTTCGTAACAGTATGCTTTCGAACTAACCCATGCTTCAGCTAGGACTTTTGAGGGTTATAACGTGGCCTGGTTCACGGTTTAAGAAACAAAGGATAAAGGCTCAAATTTTGTTTGTACCCACCCGCTCTTCGTGATGTTCTCCAAACCTAAACTCAGTTGATCATACGTTAGACCTTGTTTGAGTCTTTGCTTTGATTTTCCAGTGATGATTCGGATGTTGATAACTTATTTTGAATAGGCAGTCATTCCTTTCTTGTTGAGGGTTGGTAAGACCTCTTTCTTGTCTGATTTTTTCGTTATCCCTTCCTTCTTTTTTTGCCTGAGCTGTTTCCTTTTTGGAATTACAGTCAGCGGGATGCCCCAGTTTTGTAAGTCTCCTTCATGGGTTTTGACTTAATGGGTTTTTGATTTTGGTAATGACTGCCTTTCTTTATTGATTATTCGGAACCATCACTGTCTTTCTTTGTTTTGTAAAGACCTCTTTGGTGCCATTCGTTATGCACTTGGATCAACTGAGAGACTACCCTGCCCCAGGTTATGATTAAGGGTTTTAAATTTCGAAAAGAAAAACTCCTACTTCCTTGGCTCAGAGGGGTTGACGAGGGATTATCATCCTTATAACTCCAGTGTTTAGGGATTGAAACAATGCCTGTACCTCATCAGCGGGGTCTGTTCAAAAGCATACTGTAGATTATGGTATCGTTTTCGTCATCCTCCCTCAAGAGGCTTAGAATTTTAGATCAAGAGTTGACATCAGAAAAAATATGAAAATAATTTGCATTTAGTGAATACGAATATATTGTTTCAGAACAGACATATGCGATGCATTAATGAAATAACAATGTTTAACATGAGTAAATGTTTGAACAAAAGAGAATTGCAACTTGAACATTCGAATGAACAAAACTTTCTCAATCCTAGCCATGTTTTGGCAAGGGAGCAGTGATCACGTGGGGAGTCTTGGGTACTTTAAACTGAATCTCTCCAGCATCGATCATGTCTTGGATCTTATTTTTCAAGCTCCAACAATCATCTGTAGTATGCCCCAGGCTGTCAGAGTGATAAGTGTAGCGGGCATTGGGGTTATACTTCGGTGACGTTGTATTTTGGTTCTTCAGAGCTTCTTTTAGAGTTACCAGCTTGGTCTCCAGCAATTGTGGCAATATCTGGGATAAGGTCATGCTGAGCTGAGTGAACTGCCTTCTCTCGCTCTTTTGTTGGTTGCGATGTTGAATTTGTGACACTGGAGCCATTTGAGGAGCTCTCCCCTTACCTCCTTGTCTCAAAGGTGGTTGAACGATGACTGGCTTTTTACCCTTAGGCTTTTGCCCCAGTTGGTTACCCTGAAGCAGTTGGTTGACGAGAAACCAGAGCTCATCTTGTCTTTGAGCTAACCCTTGAATGGCAGTCACCTGCCCCAGCATCTGGACCTTCAATGCATCCACCTCAGCTTGTAGGTGTTTCAGCCTTTCATCCTCAGCACTGTTCCTGACAAAGGTCTTCATGAGAAGTGTCCTTAGCTCTTCCTGCCCCTTGGATAGATTCAGGAGGATTTTCCTGAACCGGGTCTCTTGAGCAAGAAGGTCCTGGTTATCTTGTTGGGAAGCCATTGCTGAAATAAACAGCGAGAAGGGTAAGTGACCTGCAATAAGAGTACCTGTTATGCAATGATATGTATGACATGCATGTGATGATTTCAAGGACCTCGAGGGGTAAACAAATTGTTAGAGTTGGAAACTGGTAACTTGATTGAAGGTACTTCATGTTGTTGAGAGTCCTTATTCAAGGGTCAAAGGCTCACCATATCCAGTGGGTCATAGCCCCTGACAATTTTGTCCAGAGGAAAATAAATCCTTTTTGCCCCTTGTTGGGATAGCTGATTCACCATGACCTGTATCACAAGCCCTTGAGATCCTTGAAATGGGTTAGGATGTATGCAATGGTATGATGTTATGGTATGCATGGGGTAATGTGAGTAACCCTGTTATGAGTCCTGATTAAGGACTGTAAGCCAAAACCTGCAAGAAACTCAAGTAAAACCTGTTATGAGTCCTAATTAAGGACTATAAACGAAACCTGCAAGAAACTTAGCAAACCCTGCTATGAGTCCTAGTTAAGGACAATAAACAAAACCTGCAGGGAACTCAAGTGTCAGATAACAAGCATGCAAGTAGTCAAGTTGGAAGGCACGCAAGTCACACAAGAGAAACCCTTAGAGTTTAAGGCCAGTATGGGGTCTGGGTATTACCCTCTTGAAGTTGGTGGGCTCAACCTGTCCTATTAGAAGTAACCGGGTTCTAAGGATCCCAATATCACGGGATTGCTTTCATTGTTCATCGTTTCGATTTATCCACTGAACTGGCGACCGAAATATTCCAGGAAAGCAACCCTCAATTGAGTGTAGTATCGAGTATCAACCAACCTCGGACTGCACCAAAGTCAGTTATCTCACTACCCTAAAGAGGCCAAGATAGTTCAATTAAGGTTCCTAAGGTCTGTTGATGCTTCACGACACCACGCGGAGGCCCCGTACTCTCCTTGACTGAACTCAAGGGTTACCGGTACACACCAAAGTGCCACATCAACGTAGCAGACTGTTTCAACCATGTCGGTATACCCCGCACAGTTCCCTCACAGCCTTGTTGCTACTTTCTAAGAAGGTATCCCCAGATCCGGGTTAGGATCTATAGAACTCCCGAGACAGTCCCACAATAATAAAGCAAACAAGGAAAGCAATTGAAAACACAGTTATGAACTAACCCTAAGGTACACCTCACTTTAAGTTAAGTCCCCAGCAGAGTCGCCAGTTCTGTGATCGGTGGATCTGGAACTGACTGTTTAACGCTGGTTCGCGAAATGTCGCGGAAGCAAGAGTCGCCACCGTCTTTTATTTTCTCCAAATGGAAAGGACTAAAGCACAGAAAAATTCCTTATAGAGATTGCTCTCGGTTCGGGAGGTAGATTATAGAAAGGGAAGGTGTTAGCACCCTTTCTATCCATGGTTATCCATGGGCTCTTAGATACTTGCTCATTGTGTTTTCAAAATTGGTTTGTTTGCTTTTCAACTGTGGGTTTTAAAAAGTCTCTTTGAAAATTTCAGTTCGACTCTTGTATCGGTCCTCAAGAGTGTTTGAAAAATTGCTTTCGAAAGCTTTTTGAAAAGGTGTCGGTGTGAAAAGTATTTTTGATTTGTTTTGAAATTTAGAGCAAGTATCTAGAGTCGTCTACCTACCCTAAGGAATTCGTCTGTGTAAATGTCCTTTAAAGTAGTGCCATCCCATCATTGAGAGGTAAGTAGCACCACCGTTGGAGGTGTTCGGGTCACTTCGAGTTTTGGGACATTATGGTCACCGAGCAATGGTAAGATACCTTAGGAGCTACCCTTATGCCATTGATCTTTTATTCCGAGGCAACTATTCCGAGGCGACTTGTTTTGAGGCAACCAGATCAATGGGACATAAGGACTCATTAAGACGTCCTATAGTCGACGACCACGTTTCGAGGGACAAGGCAACGGTGTGGTCACCAGAGTAATAGGAAGACACCTTAGAAGCTACCCCCATGCCATGTTCATGGACATGAGGACTTACTAAAACATCCTCTACTCGACGACCACCTTTCGAGGGGCAAGGCAACAGTGAGGCATACCCTAGGGGTGGTGTGTGATTTGTGTGTCGTTTTCATTTATTTTTATCTTGTTCATGTCAAAGTGATCTATGCGTTTGTTTTTTATTTTTGTCATTCATTCTTGCATGCATTTGTTAACAGTTAAAAAGTTGCGGAAATTAAAAGTTCTAAACTATTACAAAGGCGCGGGTCCACATCGCCAAATTAAAATCCAGGACCCGATTTGACAAAAAATAAAGAACTAAAGTGCGAGAAATATAAAATGTCCGAGTTACATGGCTTTGGGAGAATTACATAAATATTTAAAAGAAACGAAATAAAACGCGCGAATTGAAATAAGATTGGAAACGAGGGCGTTGGACCCTTTTGAAGTTAAATTGAAATTAAAAATTAATTAATTATTTATTGAAATAAAAGAAGTGTTTTTTAGGTTTTTTGTATTTATGAAATAAGAAAATTAAAATTAAAATTAAAAGAAACCCTAATTCTAAGTTATTTTTAATTATTTGAGAAAAATGTTAAAGTTTAACTTAATTTACTAAAGAATTTATGTACATGTTTATTTACAAAATAAATTAGTAATTAATAATAATAATAATGATGAGAAAATTATTTATTAAAAAAAATGATGAAAAAGTTAAAAAAAACCTAATTTCTACATATTTAATTTATTAAGAAAAATATTAAAGTTTTGAAACCTAAATTAATCTAATTAATTGTTTAAAGTTTATTTACAAAAATAATAATAGTAAAATTAATATTAATAAAATAAACATTTTTTTTGATTTTTCTGTATTTTATATTTATTATGAAAATTATTTTATGGAATTAAAAGAAAACAATAAAAAAAACAATTAAAAGAATAAAAAGGAAAAACAAATAAAAATTAAAAATTGAGCAAACCATAGGGGGTGTCTGGCCCAAGGGAAGGTTTTTTGAAGTATTGACTCGTGAGTACCGTGGTCTGCATTCTTTGGCCATTGGATTGAGATTCATGCATAAGTTGTTCTACTTTGGCCATTTGGCTTTTGGCTTTTGGTCATTTGTGTTCTGGCCTCAACGTTCCTTAATCTTCTTAGGATGTCTGTCTCGCCACGTATTGGTGTCATGTGTAAAATGTTCTGTTTTGGCCATTTGGTTTTTGGCTTTTGGCCATTTGGCTTTTGGCCTCAACGTTCCTTAATGAACCTGCATGAGATCCTGTCTAAATCTGCATGAGATCCTGTCTAAATCTGCAGTGTTGAATCTCATGAACACATTAAATAAAATCATAAAATGCAAATAAAGCCAATATATGAAGAAATTTAATGTTTAGGCACAATATGGCATGTATGAATGATTATACCCTTTTGATCATGGAGATCAAATCAATCTTAAACTTACTGGAAAATTAGTGACCGGAATGCTTTTATGCCTT
Organism: Vicia faba; assembly: GCA_948472305.1. Classification (NCBI taxonomy): domain Eukaryota; kingdom Viridiplantae; phylum Streptophyta; class Magnoliopsida; order Fabales; family Fabaceae; genus Vicia; species Vicia faba. The sequence goes on along the minus strand of OX451735.1, from coordinate 187,948,255 downwards.
ACTGGAAAATTATGATCATGGAGATCAGGTCAGCCTTATCCTTACTGAAGAAGTAGTGAGGTGTTGGTTTGTAACTGTGATGGATTGTTTGTAGTGAGAGAGGGATTTGTAATAAGGATTTCAAGGTTTTAGGGTTCTTGAAAGAGTTTGATATTCCAACAGTGTTGTGGCAAGGTTTTTTTTTCTCTCTTCTTTTTTCCTCTCCTCTTTTTCTCCTCTCCTCTTTTTCTCCTCTCTGGTTTGTGTGACAAGAAGGTGATTATATAGTGGAAATTAGGGTAAAGAAAATGGGCTTTGAATGTGCAATTGGGCCTCCAATATTCACTTGAATTCGTCACTTTCCAGGCTAAATCGCAGGGACTTAAGTGCATTTTTTGAAGTTGAAATGTGAAATCAAAATGTAGCCTACATCGAGAACTAACTCCTGTCCGAAAATCGACTCAATCGGATAAACGGTGAATTAGTTATGAATTTTTGAAGTTTCAGCTCAGACAAACTTATTTTGGGCTCCAGTGTCGACTCTGACACGTTTTTCAATAAAAAACTGGTATTGATCGGTGCATAATTTGGTCTCGACTTTTGAAGCAAAGTTGTAGATCTATGAGTCAGGGACCTTGTGTAAAAGTATGAGCCCAATCCGATAAAAATTGACCGAGTTATGAATTTTCGAAGTTTCGGCCCAGATGAAATAATATTCAGCATTCAAGATTTTCAGCATGTCACGCACTCTGAGCAAAAAACGAAGGCCTTTTGAATACCGTTTGAACTCAATACGTTCTGTGAAAATGTAGTCAACTCAATTTGTGAAATTTTGGCGCCGGAACCAGCTCGATACGATGAAAATCGACCAAGTTATGTTTTTTTGAACATGACGCAAATAAACTTCTATCACAAATTTTCTGCACGAAAATACCTGATAAATCCACATTTTTGAAGACCTTCTGATCGAAATTGGCTTCCAGCCGTGAGAGATGAAAACGTAGATAATGTCAAGACGGAATTTTGGCCACCGGAACGGGTTCAAAATGAGCCACGATCTTCAAGTTATGAATTTTTTAGCGCGTAAAAACTGCACTTTCAGCACACTTTTTCACCATATTTCTTTAAGAAAACTCGCACATTCGGATACCTTCTTTAAAGAATTGACGCTTGAGCCGAACCTGAATTTGAGAATACGTTATCAGAGATATCTTGGCGAAAGAATACCTGAATATGACGCGCCGGGTTGGACTTGTGAATTTTTCTTGAAATATTTTGAGAAATATGGGAGGGCAAATTTTGGGGTACAACACTGGGGCAGTAACGTCTACGCTCCACCAGATGCTGAAGTACCCAGTGAAGGGGAAAATTGTTATAGTACAAGGGGGAAGAGGAGTACATGGTGAGTCACCTCAACTCCTTTTGGTATGTGGAAATGGACGGGGAGTTCATTGAAACCTCGTGTCAACATTTTGAAGAAGTCCCCCAAACGCTGGCGTCGACTGAAACTGTTACTGAAGATCCTCCAATGAAGATGGCTTCCCTCAAGGATGCCCGGGCTGTTGTTGAGAAAGGTGGGTGTGCAAATTGGGGCCCACTCCCTGACTTTGCACATAAGACTAACAAGTTTGGTTTGGGTTTCACTGCAGAAGCTCAAAGGGCTGTTCGGTATGCGCGGATCGGAGGACCTCCCCTGTTTATCAGCAATTCAGGAGTGAATGCCATTGAAGATGATGATGAAGAGTTTGATATTGACAGTTGGATTTACCCAACTACCGACAACGAATTAAGAAACTGGACGGTAAAGGACTTCGTGCCAATTTCTTTTATTACCCAGTAATGAGACTTTTGTTTTAAGTTTGTAACAAACAATTTTTAAACTTTACGGCCCGGTGTCTTACCCGAGGCAACATGGCTTTGTTTGTGAGGGCTTTATATGTGTCATTACCATATATCATTAATAAAAGCATTGGACGTTTCTTGCATTTCAAATTTTGTGCTCCTTGTTTTTTCTTTTCTATCTTGCAAAACAGCTATTTTACACACACTCACATATATAGGTCTACATCCACTCTGGATCCCACTGATAACGACTCTGCTACTGCCAGTTATGACTTTGAAAGTCCGATCAACTTAGCCGAAGATGAAGGTGAAGATGATTGCGAAGTGCTTGGTGAACTTGCTAGACTGCTACTTCAAGAAGAGAGGGCCATACAGCCGCATGAGGAGCCAGTGGAAACAGTAAATCTGGGTACAGAAGAAGACAAGAAAGAGGTCAAGATCGGTGCAAATCTAGAGCCTAGTGTTAAGCAACGGTTGATTCAGATGCTGCATGACTACGTCGAGATCTTTGCCTGGTCTTATGAAGACATGCCTGGGTTGGATACCAATATTATGGTTCACCGCCTGCCTACCAAGGAAGACTGTCCTCCAGTGAAACAGAAGGTCCGCCAAATGCGCCCGGAGATGTCTGAGAAAATCAAGGCTGAAGTAATGAAGCAGTTTGACGCCAGTTTCCTAGCAGTTACTTCTTACCCACGGTGGGTGGCCAACGTGGTTCCAGTGCCGAAGAAGGATGGTAAGGTTCGAATGTGTGTTGACTATAGGGATCTGAACAGGGCGACCCCAAGGATGATTTCCCTCTGCCTCATATCGACGTTCTGGTTGACAACACCGCACAACATAAGGTCTTCTCCTTTATGGATGGTTTCTCCAGTTATAATAAGATTAAGATGGCTCCCGAAGACATGGAGAAGACTACCTTTGTTACTCAATGGGGTACCTTTTGTTACAAGGTCATGCCTTTTGGATTGGAGAATGCTGGGGCAACGTATCAGCGCACCATGGTCGCTTTGTTCCATGACATGATCCATCATGAGATTGAGGTATACGTCGATGACATGATTGCAAGATCTCAGACTGAGGAAGAACATCTTGACCACCTTCAGAAGCTTTTTGACAGGTTGAAGTTGTACAAGTTGAGGTTAAACCCGAACAAGTGCACCTTCGGGGTGAGATCTGGTAAGTTGTTGGGTTTCGTCGTTAGTGATAAAGGTATTCAGGTGGATCCTGCAAAGGTGAAGGCTATACAGGAAATGCCAGCTCCCTGAACAGAAAAAGAAGTCAGAGGCTTTTTGGGACGTCTGAACTATATTTCCCGATTCATCTCACACCTGACTGCTACTTGTGAGCCAATCTTCAAGTTGCTGAAGAAAGATCAAGTGGTAAGATGGAACGATGAATGTCAGGCCACTTTCGAAAGGATCAAAGAATATCTCCAAGAGCCACCTATCCTGATACCTCCAGTTGAAGGGAGACCTTTGATCTTATACTTGACAGTAATCGACAATTCAATGGGGTGCGTGCTGGAGCAGCATGACGAGAATGGCCGAAAAGAGCATGCTATTTATTACCTTAGCAAAAAGTTTACCGACTGTGAGACCCGATACTCACTGCTCGAGAAAACTTGTTGCGCTTTGGCATGGGCTGCTTGCCGGCTGAGACAGTATATGCTGACTCACACTACTCTGTTGATATCAAAGATAGATCCAATCAAGTATATCTTCGAGAAGCCTGCCTTGTCCGGAAGAATAGCAAGATGGCAGATGATCTTGACTGAGTATGACATCTAGTATACGACCCAAAAGGCAATCAAGGGAAGTGTGTTGGCAGATCATTTGGCACATCAGGCAGTGGATGATTACCAGTCTATGAACTTTGAATTTCCGGATGAGAATATCATGATAGTAACCGACTATGAAGAACCCGGACCGGATGAAGGACCTGAGGAGGGATCCCGATGGTCTATTTACTTTGATGGAGCTTCAAACACTTTAGGTAATGGCATTGGCGCCATGATCATATCTCCTAAAGGCTCTCATACTCCGTTTACCTCCTGACTATGTTTCAACTGCACCAACAATATGGCGGAGTATGAAGCGTGTATTATGGGTCTTCGAGCAGCAATTGACCTAAGGATTAAGTTCTTAAGTGTATTTGGAGATTCCACTCTCGTGATCAGTTAGATCAAAGGCGAGTGGAATACGAAACACCCAAATCTTATCCCTTACAATGAGTATGTGTTGACTTTGCTTCCGCATTTTGAGGAGATAACCTTTGAACACTTCCCTAGAGAGGAGAATCAGTTGGCAGACGCGCTGGCTACGATGTCTTCTATGTTCAAGGTCAATTGGGACAATGAGGCTCCCCAGATTACCATTAAAAGGTTGGACGAACATGCACATTGATGTGACATTGAGACTGAAGAGATAGCAGATAAGCCCTAGTTTCATGAGGTGAAGAGGTATCTTAAGGCTCAGGAATACCCCGAGGGTGCATCTATTAATGACAAAAAGTTTCTGAGGAGGTTCGCAGCGAAATTCTTCATAAGTAATGACATCCTTTACAAGCGTAACCATGATTCGACCTTACTGCGATGTGTGGATAAGAACGAGGCAGAAATAATCATAGCAGAGTTACATGAAGGTACTTTCGGAACTCATTCCAGTGGACACACCATGGCAAAGAAAATCCTTTAGGCAGGATATTATTGGTCCACTATGGAAGCTGACTGTTATCAGCATTCTCGGACCTGTCACAAGTGCCAAGTCTATGCTGATAAAGTGCACATACCTCTAGTTCCTCTGAACGTCTTGACGACATCTTGTCCTTTTGCAATGTGGGGCATTGATATGATTGGTGAGATCAGACCTAGTGCATCCAACGGGCATCGTTTCATCCTGGTAGCTATTGATTACTTTATGAAGTGGGTTGAAGCAGCTTCCTTTGCTACTGTAACCAAGAACGTCGTGGCACGTTTCATTCGGCACAATATGATCTGTCGATATGGTGTACCAGAGAGGATCATTACGGACAATGGTACGAATCTCAACAATAAGATGATCACCGAGCTCTACAAGCAGTTCAAGATACAACATCACAACTCTTCTCCCTACTGGCCGAAGATGAATGGGGTTGTTGAAGCGGCTAATAAGAACATTAAGAAGATTGTGCAGAAGATGACGGTGACATACAAAGACTGGCACGAGATGTTACCATTTTCTCTTCATGGGTACCATACCTCAGCGCGGACGTCAACATGGGAAACACCTTATTCCTTGGTATATGGCATGGATGCCGTATTGCCCATTGAAGTTCAGATACCCTCTCTTTGGATTATGAAGGATGCAGGTTTGAGAGAAGATGACTGGATCCAGACCCGGCTTGATCAGCTGAATTTAATTGATGAGAAGAGACTTACTGCTATTTGTCATGGTCAGACGTATCAAAAGCGCATGATCAAGGTATTTAACAAGAAAGTTAGGCGACAAGAGTATCAAGTTGGGGATCTGGTGATCAAGCACATCATTCTACCTCAAGGTGATCCCAGTGGCAAATGGACCCCTACTTACGAAGGGCCATTTGTGGTTAAGAACATTTTCTCAGGAGGAGCTATGATTCTAACCACCATGGATGGTGACGACCTTCCTCACCCCGTCAATGCAGACATAGTGAAAAAATACTACGCATAATCAAAGACCTGCTAGGTCGACTGGCCTAGGCAAAAATAAGGGCTTCCCGCCGAACCAAAAGGGTTCTGGAAAAAATAAGGGATGAAAATGAAAAAATCTGTACACCCGGCAAGTCGAAAACCTAAAAAGGCGGCTTGGGCAAAAAAGGGTATCCCGGTGGACTGAAAACCCGAAAGGGCGGTCCAGGCAAATATTAGGGATCAAAGCGTAACACTATGTCTCATTGGATCACCTTGCAACCAGACTTTGGTATCGACTATCAAGCTCGGACGGCACTAATCAATCTGATCTACCTTCAACCAAGTAGCAAAGTGATGAGATGCTCGAGGATATAAAGGCAATAGCAGAGTTGGAACCCAATGGGATTATTCACATAGCTGTTTTGTTTTTTTCAAAAATTGTATAAATTCTATTTGTTCGGCGGCGTTCTCTTACTAGGACGTCAGCCTCTTGTACAAAAATGCATATTTACAGGCCAAACTTCAAATTCAATACAATTCGTTTTCAGAGAAATTTCAAACTGTTTTTCCTTTTTCTGTTTTGTTTTGCAAAGAACGTCCAATGTTCATTTTTGATATATGCATTTGACATTAATTGTTGCTCATAAATATTTACATGCGAAACAAAAGACGATTACTTGTAATATCAGAAATAGGGGCAAATAAGATTGGTCCAAGCTTTACAGTTGCTCTATCCACCAGGTACAAAGGTAGATTCAGCTGAAGAATATGGCTAAAGTACATTCACTCCCCGCAGAGTAAGAAAAAGACAATAATGTTAGCTCTCCCCAGCTGAGACTCGCAACTGTAAATGAATCGGTAATATTCTCCCTAAGCAGAGTTTAACTACCATCAGCACTTAAAAGTATTATCATCCCCGGCAGTGTATAAAATATTCCCAGTGGAGTTTGAAATTTTTCCCCAGCGCAGTCTGAAAAAGCTTCCCCAGTGGAGTGTGGAGAATCGTCCCCAGTAGACTTAGGAAGATTGTCCCCAGTAGAGCCTAAAAGGTTATCCCCAGTGAAGTCAGAACTGAAAGATCATCCCCAGCGGAGTTCATTCCTTGCACAAGAAGAAACTTAAATCCCCAATAGGATCCAGTATCACCAGCAACGGTAGTTCATCCCCAGCGGAATTTATCAGTGGAATCCTCAGCAGAACATCTCTTCCCCACAGAGTAATCTCCTCATCAGTTTATTCCCCAGCGGATTTATCCTCTCTTGCAGGTTTATTCTCACAATCATCTCCGTTCACCATCCCCAGCGGAAACGAAGAATTCAACTCTTTTCCTCCAGCAGCTATCCGAGATTTATTTTCCCCAGCTAAAAACATTACATTTCCATACATCATGACACATGCATATACGCATCATACAACAGAATCTCATTTATTTTGAGAACATCATTGCCTGATACATATCATGCATTACATACAACTAACCTTTGCCTTTCAGGAAGGATGCAGTTAAATTCTCACAAAATTCAAAGCTGAAGCTTTTACCTCAGTCGAATTACGGACAAGTTCTTAAATCTCAGCAGAGATGTGTTCTCAGTTGAAGTACAAGCGAGTTCCTAAATCTCGACAAAGATGTTCCTCCGTTGAATTACAGACAAGTTCCTAAATCCCAGCCGAGAAGTTTTCTCAGTTGAATTACGGGCGAGTTCTTAAATCTCGACGAAGATGTTTCCCCAGTTGAATTACGAACAAGTTCTTAAATCTCAAAAGATATGTTTTCTCAGTTGAAGTACATGCAAGTTCCTAAATCTCGACAAAGATGTTCCTCCGTTGAATTACAGACAAGTTCCTAAATCTCAGCAGAGAAGTTTTCTCAGTTGAATTACGGGCGAGTTCTTAAATCTCGACGAAGATGTTTCCCCAGTTGAATTACAAACAAGTTCTTAAATCTCAACAGAGATGTTTTCTCTGTTAAAGTACAGGCGAGTTCCTAAATCTCGACAAAAGTGTTCCTCCGTTGAATTACAGACAAGTTCCTAAATCTCAGCAGAGGAGTTTTCTCAGTTGAATTTTGGGTGAGTTCTTAAATCTCGACGAAGATGTTTCCCCAGTTGAATTACGGACAAGTTCTTAAATCTCAGCAGAGATGTGTTCTCAGTTGAAGTACAGACAAGTTCCTAAATCTCGACAAAGATTTTCCTCCATTGAATTACAGACAAGTTCCTAAATCTCAGCAGAGAAGTTTTCTCAGTTGAATTACGGGCGAGTTCTTAAATATCGACGGAGATGTTTCCCCAGTTGAATTACGGACAAGTTCTTAAATCTCAACAGAGATGTTTTCTCAGTTTAAGTACAGGCGAGTTCCTAAATCTCGACAAAGATGTTCCTATGTTGAATTACAGACAAGTTCCTAAATCTCAACAGAGAAGTTTTCTTAGTTGAATTATGGGCGAGTTCTTAAATCTCGACAAAGATGTTTCCCCAGTTGAATTACAGATAAGTTCTTAAATCTCAACAGAGATGTTTTCTCAGTTGAAGTACAAGCGAGTTCCTAAATCTCGACAAAAGTGTTCCTTTGTTGAATTACAGACAAGTTCCTAAATCTCAGTAGAGAAGTTTTTCTCAGTTGAATTACGGGCGAGTTCTTAAATCTCGACAAAGATGTTTCCCCAGTTGAATTATGGACGAGTTCCTAAATCTCAGCAGAGATGTTTTTCTCAGTTGAAGTACGGGAAAGTTCCTAAATCTCGACAAAGATGTTCCTCTGTTGAATTACAGACAAGTTCCTAAATCTCAGCAGAGAAGTTCTCTCAGTTGAATTACGGGTAAGTTCTTAAATCTCGACGAAGATGTTTCCCCCCAGTTGAATTACGGACGAGTTCCTAAATCTTAGCAGAGATGTTTTTCTCAGTTGAAGTACGGGAAAGTTCCTAAATCTCAACAAAGATGTTCCTCTGTTAAATTACAAACAAGTTCCTAAATCTCAGCAGAGAAGTTTTCTAAGTTGAATTACGGGCGAGTTCTTAAATCTCGACGAAGATGTTTCCCCCCGGTTGAATTACGGACGAGTTCCTAAATCTTAACAGAGATATTTTTCTCGGTTGAAGTACGGGAAAGTTCCTAAATATCAACGCGTCAGTTGAATTATGGGCAAGTTCCTAAATCTCGATACCTTAGTTGAATTATGGGCAAGTTCCTAAATATCGACGCCTCAGTTGAATTACGGGCAGGTTCCTAAATCTCGACATCTCAGTTGAATTACTGACGAGTTCCTAAATCTCAGCAAAAAAATGATTCCTCAGTTGAGTACGGACGATCGAAGTTCATAAATATCAACAGAGATGACTCACCAGCAGACTAATGGACGACGAAGCTCCTAAATTTCTATCTCTCAATGAAAAATCAGACTTCCCCGACAGAATCTTCCTCAACAATAGGTATACCAGCTCTCACTAAGGAATCTCTTATGCGATCGAAACTCCTCCAAAAGGCATCTGTTAGCCCATTCTCGACATCACAAGACAATTATCACTTCATGCGAGTGCAAATTTCTGGGCACTCTAGTGTTCAATCATCTTCCACCTTCGGATCACGAAAGGCACGAAAGCCAATCTACATCCTCAGGTTTAAGAAGATTGAACAGGGGCAGCTATTGTACCCCAAAATTTTCCCTCCCATATTTCTCAAAACATTGCAAGAAAGATCTCCAAGTTGCTCAAGGTAGTCCAAGGGTTGGCCAGACAAGCTCTCTCCTAAGGCAGTCTACCCCAAATTAGGGTTTCATGTTGCATCAAGATCCTTGAGTAAAAGTGGTCCCAAGTGCTCACCAATGTCCTAATATGTTCTCAAGATCATCCATGTCAAGTTTCAAGCCTTGCAGAGGAAGTTTGCTCAGTCAATTGCTCAAAGGTCCAAAAATCGACTGTGCTAGGGCAAAAGTCAACGGTGACCTACATACAGTCAAACTTCAATATTTTTTGTCAACATTATCATTTTGAAGTATATTTCATCATTTGATCAAGTTTTGATCATGATTCATCAAGGATTGCTCACAATTCATCAAGACTCAAAAGTTGCTAAATTAGGGTTTTGTAGGAAAAGTCAACTCAACTTTGACCAAGAATAACTTTCTCATACTTTATGAGAAATGACCCATACAAAGCTAATTTTGGAGAGGATACAATTTCCTACAATCCATCTTCATCTCCAAAGATCAAAATATGCACTCACAAGAAGTTATGAATTTGGACATTATAGGTCATTTTTGAAAGTCAACAAAAACACCTTTTTTGTCAAAGTTTCTAACTTGAACATGGAATATCAAATTGAGATGAGACCAAAGGGGTTGATTAGAGGACATCTCAAGATTTCTAAAAAGTCTAAGAACACCTCCAAAGAGTCAAAATTGAGGAAGTTATGCATTGTTGAAGTTGGACTTTTTTGCAAAATTGCCAAAAGTCAACTATCCCCAAAACTTCAAATTTTTCCAAATGGGCCCATTATTTTTCACTTGTTTTGAGTTGGCATTGTAGTCCACGTGCTCTAGCTTTGGCCATGTGTCCATATCATATTTTTATTATTTAATTTGATTTTTATTTGAATTAATTCATTTTAAATCAAATTAAATCAAATAAAATCAAAAGTATTGAAAACCAAAGATCTTTTGATGATTTCAGGTTTCATTGGACAACTAGAATCATTCCCAATTCGTATCAAAGCTTGTGTGCACAAAAAGATTCAAATCAAGCCAAATTTGGAAGTTTGTTAAAGGCAAATCAAATCCACATCAAAGCATTGATAGAAAGAGATTTGGACAGCAAAAACAATCCTAATACATTGTGCATTACATAAGGGATGTGTGCAGACAGAAATCAGGGTTAGAGATCAGTTGGAGAGCAAGAACAAAATTTGCAAAAACACCAAAAAAGTGCAAGATCGAAATCAAGTCTAGAAGCAATTTCAAGGCTTGATATTTGTCTCAATCGTTTCCTGGAAACCTCCACAAGCGAAAGCAAGCAAAACTAGACATTTTCAGACTCTCACACGCGCTGTAAGTCATTTGTAACATTGCTATGTTCTTGATTTTGTATTTTGCAATTTAAGCATGGTTGATCTGAATTAATGGCATAATCTTAATCTACACATCATTTGCAAGCTTTTGGTATTACTTGATTTCATTTATCTGACCTATATCGTGATCCACCATTGTTTGGGTTTCGTTTTTGTTTTTGGGGTTTTTCGTTTCAGGAACAATTAGCCCTAATAATGGCCATGGTTGTGATCAGAAGAAGGAGACGAACTCAACCATGGTCTTAGAGTTCATTTACATGGTCTGTACAAGATTTTGAGGGTGGACAAGCTTGTAGCGACGGACTTTTGTCTGTTGGTATAGGTGCTTTAATTTTTAGCCACGGTCCAAAGACAGGGACGATGGTGTGTCGCTTCCCCATTCGCCCATTCAAATACAAGTGCGCTTTTTTTTTCTGGCCATTAATTCTTGTTTTATTATATTATCATTTATTTGTGTTATATTAACAAAAATAAACAAGTGGTGTAGTGGCTACAAGGGGGACACTCAAGGCGTTGAAGGCTGGAGGTCAGGGGTTCGATCCCTGCCTCCAGCATTTGTTGTTTTTCTTAATTCTTTCGTAATCTAGTGTACGCGCATGCCAAGAGACCATCATACTCCCTCACTAGCCAATGTGCCAGATGGCCAGATGGCCAGATCTAGTGGTCATCATGGGAGGCGCACCAAAGGACCAGGTCAACGCTTGCATACAGGATCCCAAAAGTCAATTGGATCTTCATCAATTGGGCCAGCGAAATTGCTTTCTGCACCTCCAAAAACAGGCCCATTCTCACTCTTTTTTTATTTTGTTTATTTTCCTTTAATATTTTATTTTGTTTTAATTTAATTACTAACCAATAAATTAATTTTCTTTTATCAAAAAATCACACAAATACTTTTTATCCAATTAAATCTCATAATTTTATTTTTATTTAATAAATATTAATTAATTAATTAAGTTATTAATTCTAGATAACTTTAATTGATTTTGTAAATATTTAAAATCAATTAGAATTTAATAGGTTTTAATCATTAATTTAATCATTTTATTTTATTTCCTAAATAATAAAAACTCCAAAAATATGTCATTAAATATTTTTAATTAATTAATTTATTTAATAATTAATTTAGAATTTAATTTTAGGATTAACTTCTTTTCTTAAAAATAAATAAAAACAACAAAAAAAAACATTTTCTTTAATTAAAAGGGTCAAAACCCTAATTCTGCATTCAATTTAATTCACTCGCGCGATTTATTTTTCCTTATTCAATTATTGATGTATCTGCTCCTGGTTTGTAATAGTTTTAATAGGACATTTATTTATTTTTCTGCTTTTTTCAAAGGGTTGTTTTTGGCGATGTAAATACCCGACGCCTTGTAATAATTTAGTTTAAATTCCGCATTTTAATTTCGCAAATTATACAACTGCTAGATGTTTGATAATAGGGCTTGTATGACAAGAATGAATACCTAATTTAAAAATAGTTAGATCACCCTAAACATGTGCAAAGATAAAAATAACTGAAATTAACACACTCGCACATGCGCACTCCTAGGATACACCCCACTTGGTTGCCTTCGTACACGGTCATTAAGTATAGGTCGTTTTAGAGGTCGTCCTATTTCCTAAAAGATCATAGTTGCCTCGAAATGGTTACCTCGGATATTGTTGCCTCAAACAAATGATCTAAGACATTAGGGTTACCACTAAGGCGTCTTAACATTGCTTTAGTAATCGTATGTCCCACATTCAAATTGACCCTTAAACTCCAACGACAATGCTACCTACTCACTAATAGTGGGATAGTATTGTCTAAAGGAAATTAGCATAGAACGATTCTTTTTTTGAGTAGGTAGATTAGTTCTTAGATACTTTCTCTTTCAAAACAAAACTCTTTCACACTTACACTTTTACGAACAAGTTTTCAAAAAAAATTCATTACACTCTTGAGGATAGAAGCGAGAGTTAAGTCGAAGTTAAAACAAAAACTTTTCAAAACCCACAAACACAAAAAAAATTTTTTTGAAAACAATGAGCAAGTACCTAAGAGCCCGTAGATAACTACGGATAGAAAGGGTGCTAATACCTTCCCTTTCTATAATCTACCCCCCGTACTCAGAAAATCTCAAAAAAGGAATTTTTCTGTGCTTTTTTCCTTTCCTTGTTGGATAAAATAAAATTCGGTGGTGACTGTTGCTTACCGCGACATTTTGCAAACACAAATGCAAAACACAAACCAGCATTCCAAAAACAGTCAGTTCTTCCCACCGTATCACAATCATTGAATGGTATTTTTGAGGATTCCAAAATGGATGATATACTTGACAAAAAGCAAATGCAATTTGTTCTGTGGAGGCTTTGGTTCTACCAATCCTCTAATGAGTTCCAAATTCAAGTTTCGATATGGTCATCCAACTAACCACTAATTTTTAATAATTGACTTTATTTTGTGTTTTTATTTTATTTTATGCTCTTTTATGTTATGCACCATTTACTTTAGCATTTACATTTCATGCTATTTTCATATTTGCTCACTTGTGCATTTACTTTCTTGTCATTTTTATTTTGCTCACTTGAGCTTTTCTTTTTGAAGATACCTAATAATCAACATGAACCCTAAAAAGCTTTAATGATACTTGGACTGTTTGGTTACTATCCTTGGTATTATGGAGTATTGGACTTCTTGGACTTAGGATTAGAAACCTTGGCCTATGTTGGATACCTTGTGACCTTAATTGATATTTTGTCTGAAGTTATTGAGGTTTACCTCAAGACATTGGATTGTTTGTTTGTTTTGTGTGCAGGTTATTGTGATTACCTACTTTGTTTGTAATCTTGAATTCACCCATATACAGTCGTTACTCTGCCCAATTTTTGTGAAGACTTAGTACACTTGAAGTTCTCTCAAGAGGTCTAGTATCTTTGCTTGCTTGGTTTCAATCCAAAGAATGGTAATTCTATCTTGAATCATAATGTCAAGTATTGGCTTCTTGTTGGTTAGATGGTTCTTACTCCTAGATTTTTACCTTATGCTTTAGGATAGTCTCTTCTTCTCCTCCCATCTTCTTTAATTTCAGAAATCTTCTTCCTCCTTTTGAAAACTCTTCTTGTTTTTAAACTTGAACAATTTTCATAATAAACTTGGACTTAGGTCCATGCATTTTCAAAACATTTTCATAAATAAACTTAAATCAATTTAATAATACCTTGACATTTTTGTGAGAAGACTAAAAGTCAATCAATCTCATTTCAAACCATTTTGCCACTTTGGCTTTCTATTTTAAAACCTTTCTCAAAAGATTATACTCTTATCAATCCTTGTAGTGATGCAAACAACTATACTTCTACAATATGTAGTGAAGAGAGATATTTTCCACTTGGATGTTAAGTGAGGCATTATTGATTTTTAAATCCAAGCCATATCCTCAACTTTGAGATGATGTAAATTCTCCTTTCTCATGATTGTAGGTAGTAAGTATGTTTTCCAATGATGATGATGTATTATCTCATAAAATTAACCAACACACTTGTGTTTTAAAATTTTAGAAAGTGGAACTACGTGTACCCTGATCCCCTATTGCACAGAAGGTGGTACGTAGGCACTAAAGGTTCACAACCACGGCGGGTGAAAAAATCATAAAAATATATTCCTTTTCTTACCTCTACCATCTATTTTACATACAACATTTTATAGCCAAAATATACAGATTTTTACAAAGAGGTTCCTGCGGAGTACCGTAGATGTTTAGGGTGATAATACCTTCCCTTTTCATAACCAACCCCCTTACCTTGAATTTTCCCCCCTCTTTTTGGGTTATTCACTTTTTTCCCATTCCTTTGGAAACAACAAAGCACGGTGGCAATTTTTATTTGATATGTATAAGTCTAGTCAATCTAATGGCTTAGTCTTAAACATTTCTACCGCTACAGTGACTATCTCTATCTTACTCATTCAACCATCTTTACTTATAAAGTCCACTTGTTGTTGGATCTCTCACAACAACAAGTTTTCACTTATTCCTAAGTTGACCAGTCAAAGAAACAAGTCTATAAGGAAGTTATAACATAGTAAAGCAAGGAATTTAGATAACACATCATTTAACATAAAAACAATTTAATATTAACTTCACATTTCTCAACTACAAAAGGTTTAGCTCATACTGAGTTGGGTACAAACTACAAGCATGGTTCTCAGAAGTAACATCTTTAAATAAATAATGAAAAAAAGATATAAACCTAAGAGTAACTTAGAGACTTTTTGAGATGGATAATCTTCAAGTGATGACTCCAATTGCGCCAAGACTCAGCAACTGGTACAGGATTGGGTGAGAATAAGAAAACTCTTTCTACTCTCCACTTTCCTTACACTTAGTAACTTCTATATTTTATCTTGGAAATGCTTAACCTCTTTCTCATTCTCATCATGATCCTATTTATATACTTGATCTAGGGTCTCTTATGATACATTAGATCATGGGCCTAAAATGAGGAAATCACATCAAACCCATGTAATAATCAGCGTCTTCACTCAATTCTTTTGCTTAGCCAAAAATTACAAGAGAATATTAGTGGGAGAAAAGGTGTATTGTGACAGACTGCCACAACAGGAGTGCATACACAGACTATGTAGAGCACTATTATACTATCTTTTGTCTTCTAGTGCCTCCAAGACTTATCCTTTTGATTCAAATGAAATTCCTTTAAAACACAACAAATATTCCCTCAAATTCTCTCATCCTTGCTGTTAGTACCATGGTTTTAGGATTGGTATAATTTTGCAAAAATATGATAACTACCGAGGGAGGTGTCAGTAGCACGATTTATGGACTCTATCGACTTCATGAACGATTTCTGGCTATTTGTCTGGGTTGGAAGTCATGCTAGTAGCATTATGTCAACATTTCCTTCATGTTTCCTAATGAGAAAGGTTCCTCAATATACTATTCTCTTCCTTCTGAACTGTCTTGACTAGGCAGTTCTTCACTTAACTCTTTGTTTCTTGGTGCAGATCCTTCATATTCTTTCCCACTTTTAAGCTTAATGACCTGATAGATTTCAAAATTCTTTACTCCAGATGTAAAGTTTGGAGATTCAGCTTAGCTTGGGAGAGCATCCATGTTCCTTTAACTCAAAGTAGTGCCAATTTTTCCCACTTGATTCTCTATATTTTTTATGCTTACTCTTTGAGCTTTGAACTGGTTCTTGATCTCTTAAATGAAGGACTTCAAAATATTTTCCAACCGGTTATTCCCTTAGTTTTCCATATCATAGTTTGGTGTGTAAAAACCAGGAGGAACTTGAGGTGCTTGAGTTGCTTGAGGCTTTGGTTGATTTTGATTATTACTCCATGAGAAATTCGAATGATTGCACCATTTCAGGTTGTGTGTGTTGCTATAAGGATTATTGTATATGTTATTGTTATTGCCAACTTAGTTGACTAAAATGGGATTTGTAGAACACTAATCAAATAAGCATACACCTCCACAATACACATAGGAAACTTCAGATGCATCAGTAACCACCTTGACAGGTTCAGGCTTTGTCACTTCAGGGGTCATCATGTTCTTCATCATCTGGTGGATCTGAGCCACTTGAGCAGCAAGTGTTGTTGTCTCAGTGATCTCATGAACTCCAGAAGGTCTCTTTTGAGTTGAATTAGCAGTAGCCCTAGTGACATGCCATTGGTAAGTTTTGGCAGTGATGCTCTCAATCAACCTATAACCATCTTCATAATATTTAGATAAAAGGGCTCCACCACTTTAGGCATCTAAAATGTTTTTTGAAGAAGGAACCAATCTATTATAAAAAAAAATTAATTTGAATACAAATTGGTATATGTGATACAGTGGGAGAACTGACTTGATTTTTTTGCGTTTGTGTTTGCAAATGTTGCGGTTTAGCAAGAGTCGCCACCGACTTTTCTTTTATCCAATAAGGAAAGGTGAAAAAGCACAGGAAAGACCTTTGAGATTGTTTTCTTAAGTTCGGGGGGTATATTATGAAAAGGGAAGGTATTAGCACCCTTTTCATCCATGGTTTTCCATGGGATCTTAGTTTCTTGCTAGATCACTTGCTTTTGTTTGAAAATGTGCTTTGTGTGGTTTTTGAAAGTATTTTGAAAAGGCGCCATCGTTTAGGCAAACTTTGTAATAGTTCTCGTTCATAAGAACGTATACAAAGTGTTGAGCTTTTTTTTTAAAAATATTTCATGTTTGGAAAATGTTTTGAAAGTGTTTTTGAAAGTGTTGGTTTTGAAAATAGCAAGGATGTTTGTTTTGAAATGGAGCAAGTAACTAGAAGCAATCTACCTACTCAAATGTCTTTCTTGTTCATTTTCTTTTCCTTTGACATTGTTGTCTTACCATTGATTTGGAAAGCAACCATATCTTTGGATGTAAGAGGGGCGGGCGTGGGTCATCGTATATTATGATAGCAATGTTGTGAGGTATCTTAGCATTTCCTAAGATCATTTTTGTAAGTCAACTTTGAATAGCGTCATCGAGGGACTATGATCTTGTATTTCGATTGTTTTTTCTAAGACACCCCACATGCATAACATGACCATTTTTTAGGCAACAAGTGGACTTAACCTTAAGGGTGCATGTGTGAATAGTGTGTTTGATTTGCATGCATTTAATCTTTAATTAGGGTTATCTACTTGTTGATTTTATCTTGCCATACATCCTATTTACTAGCAATATATTTTAAAGTGATAAAAGTGTGGAAAGTAAATATCCTACGGTATTACAATCATTAGGGGGATGGGGGTACATATTTATGAATGGGGGTTGTAAATAAAATTAAATCCTAAGTTACTATTACAACCATATTGAAATGTACAATATAAGAAAGAAAAAGGACTTGTTTAGAAAATGGTTTTTTAGTCTTAAGTTAATTAAATAATAAAAGAAAATATTACAACCATTGCTTTTTAATCACAACCTTTTGTATTTGATGCAAATACAGGATTTGGAAAAATGCAGGCGTGGACTGGATTAACTTCTGGTTAGAGTATTGTATTGTAGCAGTGCAGCAGGTTGTTTAAATGAGGTCTTGGGATTTGGTGATGTTCTGATTGCAGAAGATCAGAAACGTAACCTCCAAATGTTGAAGGGGAATCTTCTGACCAGAGCGTTGAACATAGCCTCCATATGTTTAAGAATCATGTTCTGACTGAAGACTATATTTTGAACCATGTTTGCAACTTCTGACTGCACTTGCATGGAGGCTGACTCAGAAGTTCTGAATGAACCATGTTTGCAACTTCTGACTGCACTTGCGTGGAGGCTGACTCAAGTTCTGAATGAACCATGTTTGCAACTTCTGACTGCACTTGCATGGAGGCTGACTCAGAAGTTCTAAATGAACCATGTTTGCAACTTCTGACTGCACTTGCATGGAGGCTGACTCAGAAGTTCTGAAGAACCATATCCTCTTAACACTTAGAAAATTTTCCAAATGTTTAGAAAATTTGATTTTTTTTAAAGTAATTTCTGACTTCTGATTTTTGATGAACCAATTTCATGTCTTAATGAAATATAATTGTTGAAACTTGGTTTTTGATTTAAGAGTCAAAATTTGAATTTTTTCCAATGTGCTTTTGACCATTTTGCCCTTGTGAGTGATTTTCTTGAAAAGTTGTAATTCAAGACTTAGGACTATATAGGAGCAAACCTGAGAGTTCTGGATGATCCTTTGGGAAATGATAGGGCAAATATTTGGGTACAACAGCTGCTCCTGTTCAATCTTCTTAAACCTGAAGAGTTAGATTGACGGATCTGCCATTCGTGACTTGAAGGTAGAAGATGATTGAACACTAGAGTGCCCAGAAATTTTCACTTGAAGATGAAATGGGAATGGGCTTATGGATGCCATTTGGAGGGATGATGGTAAAGACTGGAAAAATATCATCACAAATCTTCGGTCGATTTATACTAAAACCTGGTGTTTTACCTGTGGGAGAGGGGTTAGTTAAAATGCAAATGTATGCATGATGTTTCAAGATGAATGAAATTGTGCTAAATGTATCTCGTATGTATATGCTATGATATATGAATGTGGGATGCATGTTTATCCAGGAAAATAAATCCCTGACTACGGCTGAGAAGTTCTTTGGGAAGATGAATCTCGGGTTGTGGTTGGAGACGAAGAATATGCATGCCCTTAAATTTTGTTAATAGAATGCTTTCGCTGGGGAATATTGATTTTGAGGAGAATTTCGCTGGGGAATGTTGATTTTTCTTGAGAAGAAAACTCTATGGTGAGCGTTGATCTTTGCTTGGGGGGAAGAGTTTAGGAATTTTAGTTATATCTTACTTCGCTGGGAAATTATCTTTGAAAGTTAGTTGTTATCTGGTCGGATTCCAGGTTTCACACCAACTTGCTGGGGATAAGGAAGTTAACTATCATCTGGTCGGATTCTAGGCTCTGCAGTAACTTACTGGGGATTGTAGAAAATTCTACTGGGGAAGAGGAGTTTTACTAGTGTTTAAACTGTTATCTGGTCGGGTCCAGGCTCTAACCACTTGAAATTGAGGTTTACTGTTGTCTGGTCGGGTCCAGGTTTCAGTAATTGAAGAGATCAAACTATTATCTGGTCGGGTCCAGGCTTCAGTATCTCGAACTGTTTACTGGTCGGGTCTAAGCTTCAGAAACTGTTATCTGGTCGGGTCCAGGTTTTAGCATTGTGAAGAAGTTAAACTAATATATGGTCGGGTCCAGGCTTTAGTAACTTAAAGATGAGATTAACTGTTATCCGGTCGGGTCCAGGTTTCAGTAACTTGGGTTGTCTATTAGTCGGGTCCAGGTTTAAGCAATTTTGAAGAAGTTAAACTAATATCTGGTTGGGTCCAGACTTTAGTAACTTAAAGATGAGATTAACTATTATCCGGTCGGGTCCAGGTTTCAGTAACTTGAGAGGTTGAACTAGTATTTGGTCGGGTCCAGGATTTAGGTTATACTGTTATCTGGTCGAGCCCAGGATTCAGTAATTTGGAGAAGTGACTCTGTGAGGATATTTCAGATGTCCGTCACATTCGTTGAAAGTTTAATCATGTTTATATGCATATGTTCATTTAATTTTAGTCATTGGATCATTTTGCATTCAAAACAGGGAAAACAAAAGTTTACACTTCAAAAGATATTTGCATTGATATTTTGCCCATGAATAGGCTTTTATACAAAGAGACAGGGATCCTAGTAAGAGGAAATTTCCAAAAGAATGGAAAGAATACAAAGTGAAGACAAAGATGATAACTATATGGAAGTGATTTTATTGAACTCCAACCCTACTATTGCCCTTATGTCTTCAAACATCATCCCTTGCCGTTGACAGAAGTTGATTAGACTGATCTCGAATCAAATGAATTTTAACTTTGGTGACAAAGCTGATTTGTAAAGATTCGACGGGACATAGTTATACGCTTTTAATCCTTAATTTTTGCCTGGACCTCCCTTTCGGGTTTTCAGCCCACCAGGATACCCTTTTTTACCCAAGCCGCCCTTTCAGGTTTTTGACTTGCCGGGTGTACAATCTTTTGCATATATCCCTAATTTTTGCCCAAACCTTTTGGTTCGCCGGGATGCCCTTATTTTGCCTAGGTATGTCAACCTAGCGGGTCACTTTATGCGTAGTATTTTTTGACTATGTCCGCATTTATCAGATGCGGGAAATCTTCGTCATCCATGGTAGTCAGCATCATGGCTCCACCAGAGAAAACTTTCTTTATGACAAATGGTCCTTCGTAACTAGGAGTCCACTTGCCCCTAGGATTGCCTTGCGGTAAAATGATGCACTTTATCACCAGGTCCCCAATCTGGTATACCCTAGGCTTAATCTTTTTGTTGAATGCATTGATCATACGTTTTTGATACGCTTGACCATGACAGACAACAGCCAGTCTTTTCTCTTCAATTAAATTCAACTGATCCAATCTCGTTTGAATCCACTCGTCTTCACCCAAGTCAGCTTCTTTTTATGATCCTTAGGGAAGGAATCTGAACCTCTATGGGTAAGACAACTTCCATGCCATAAACCAGAGAGAAAGGAGTTGCCCCGGTTGATGTTCGAGCCGAAGTGAGGTAGCTGTGGAGGGCAAACAGTAACATATCATGCCAGTCTTTGTATGTTACCACCATCTTTTGCATAATCTTCTTGATATTTTTGTTGGCAGCTTCCACTGCGCCGTTCATCTTGGGTCTATACGGAGAAGAATTGTGATGCTTGATTTTGAACTGAGTGCAAAGCTCAGTAATCATAACATTATTGAGGTTAGTCCCATTGTCGGTAATGATCCTTTTAGGAATACCGTAACGACATATGAGGTTATGTTTGATAAACCTGACTACCACATTCTTGGTTACTGAGGCAAAGGAGGCAGCTTCGACCCATTTGGTAAAATAGTCGATGGTGACAAGGATGAAACGGTGTCTGTTGGAAGCGGTTGGTTTGATTTCCCCGATCATATCAATGCCCCATATTGCGAATGGCCACGGAGCAGTCATGACATTGAGAGGGATAGGAGGTACATGGACCTTGTTAGCGTAGATTTGGCACTTGTGGCAAGTCCTAGAGTGTTGATGGCAATCGGTTTCCAAGGTAGACCAATAATAACCAGCTCTTAGGATTTTCTTGGCCATAGTATGTCCACTGGAATGGGTCCCAAAGAGGCCATTATGCATATCTTCCATAATTTCCTCTGACTCCTTCTTGTCCACACATCGGAGTAGAGTAGAATTATGGTTGCGTTTGTATAGAATTTCATTTCTTAGAAAGAATTTAGTCGAAAATCTTCGCAAGAACTTTTTATCATTGATGGAATCCCCATCGGGATATTCTTGTACCTCAAGATACCTCCTCACCTCATGATACCATGGTTTTTCTTCGTCGGCGTCGAGCTCATTGAAATGTGCAAGTTCGTCAAATCTCTCAATCATAATCACGGGAGCTTCATTGTCCCACCTAACTTTGAACATGGAAGACATAGTGGCCAAAGCATCAGCCAATTGATTCTCTTCTCTAAGAAAATGCTCAAAAGTGATCTCTTCGAAGTATGGTATCAGAGTCAACACAAGCTCCTTGTAAGGAATGAGGTTAGGATGCTTAGTGTCCCATTCCCCCTTTACTTGGCTAATCACTAAAGCAGAGTCTCCAAAAACACTCAAGTGCTTAATTCTCAAATCAATGGCAGCTTTCAATCCCAGGATGCATGCTTCGTATTCTGCTATGTTATTCGTACAATCAAAGCATAATCTGTCTGTGAAGGGAGTATGGCAACCCTCAAGAGAGATGATTACAACACCTATTCCATTTCCCAGAGCGTTGGAAGCCCCATTAAAAACCAAGGTCCATCGGGATCTTGGTTTAGGTCCGTCATACGGTCCAGGTTTTGCACAGTCGGTCACCAACATAATGTCTTCATCCAGAAAGTCAAAATTCATAGATTGATAATCATCAACAGCTTGGTGAGCCAAATGATCTGCCAATATGCTTCCTTTGATGGCCTTTTGTGTTGTATATTGAATATCGTATTCGGTCAGAATCATTTGCCACTTAGCTATTCTTCCGGATAGGGTTGTTTCTCAAAGATGTATTTGATAGGGTCCATCTTAGAAATCAATAGAGTAGTGTGAGTCAACATATACTGCCTTAGCCGGTAAGCAGCCCATGCTAAAGCACAACAAGTTTTCTTGAGCAGTGAATATTTGGTTTCAAAGTCGGTAAACTTTTTGCTTAGGTAGTAAATTGCATGCTCTTTTCAGCCAGACTCGTCATGCTGACCCAACACACACCCCATAGAGTTCTCTAGTACCGTCAAATACATGATCAATGGTCTTCCTTCCACTGGAGGCATCAGAATAAGAGGTTCTTGCAAATACTCTTTGATTTTATCGAAGGCAACTTGACAATCGTCATTCCACTTGATTACTTGGTCTTTCTTCAAGAGTTTAAAGATCGGTTCATAAGTAGCGGTCAGATGTGATATGAAACGAGCGATGTAGTTAAGGTGACCTAGGAATCCTCTAACCTCCTTTTCAGAACAAGGAACAGGCATTTCTTGAATGACTTTTACTTTGGAAGGATCAACTTCGATGCCTTTATCACTGACGATAAAACCTAGGAGCCTCCCAGATCTTACTCCGAATGTACACTTATTAGGGTTCAATCTCAACTTGTATTTCTTCAACCTCTCAAATAGCTTTTGCAAGTGATCAAAATGTTTTTCTTCAGTTTGAGACCTTGCAATCATATCGTCCACATAGACCTCTATTTCACGATGGATCATATCATGAAACAAAGCTACCATAGCTCTTTGATATGTTTCCCCTGCATTCTTCAATCCAAATGGCATGACTTTGTAGCAAAAGGTGCCCCATTGCATAACGAAAGTTGTCTTCTCCATGTCTTTGGGAGCCATATTGATTTGGTTGTAGCCAGAAAATCCATCCATAAAGGAAAAAACCTTGTGTTGAGCAGTATTATCAACCAAGACGTCAATATGAGGTAGAGGGAAGTCATCCTTGGGGCTTACCCTATTCAGATCCCTATAATCTACACACATGCAGACCTTTCCATCTTTCTTTGGCACATGAACCACATTTGCAACCCATTGAGGATAATATGTGACAGCCATAAAACCTGCATCGAACTGCTTCATTACCTTAGCCTTTATCTTCTCAGACATATCCGGCCGCATCCGACGAACCTTTTGTTTAACAGGAGGGAAGTCTTCCTTCATAGGCAGACGATGAACAACAATATCGGTATCCAACCCTGACATATCTTCATATGACCAAGCAAATACTTCCACATAGTCATGTAACATCTGAACCAATCTGCTTTTGACACTGTCTTCTAGGTTGGCGCCTATCTTGATCTCTCTCTTGTCTGTCTCAGTACCTAAGTTGATGACTTCAACTGGCTCTTCATGAGGTTGGATAGCTTTCTCTTCTTGTATTAAAAGTTTGGCTAGTTCCCATGGTATTTCACAATCTTCCTCGCCTTCGTCTTCGGCTTGGTGAATTGGATGTTTAAAATCATACTTGGAAATAGTAGAGTTATTGACAATAAGATCCAGAGTGGATGATGATCTGCAAATGTGTGTGTGTGCGTGCATGTAAGATACATGGCTATTGAAAAATGTAATAAAGGAAATAAAAGACAATGAACATAAAATTTTAATTCAAAGAGGTCCAATGGTTTATATTAAATGATCATATAATAGATGAAACATGAGCAAAACCCTTAACAAATGGACCAAAGTGCCCCGGGTAAGGCACATGGCTTAAAAGTCGTTGTTTGGAAATAATATTACAGACATAGAGTTCTTGAATTGACAGAAGAAATAAACAGTAATTACTCCTCAATGAAAGAAACAGGAGTGAAATCCTTTTCATGCGAATTGTTGAGCTTCCCTTTGGTTGTTGGGTAGATCCAGTCTTCAAAAGCACACTCATCATCAGAGTCTTCTACAGCATTCACTTCATGATTTTTGAGGTGGAGAGGCGGCTTTCTAGCACGAGCACTTCTAACTTCTTTCTGAGCTTGGAAGGTGAAACCTAACCCAAACTTGTCTGCCTTGAACGGGATATCAAAGAGTTGACCCCATATCACATTGTTTCCTTCTTCTACCATAGCAAGGACATCCTTAAGAGAAACCATCTTGGGGATAACTTTATCAGCTCTTGGAGTGTCGGAGGAGATTTTTGTAGCGGCCACAACTTCAAACATCTGGCAAGGAGTTTCTATGAACTCGCCATCCATTTCTACGTACTTGAAAGAATTGAGATGGCTTACCATAAATTCTTCCTCACCGCAAACAGTGACAACCTTCCCTTGAACTGGATATTTTAACTTCTGGTGGAGAGTAGAAGTGATCGCACCTGCCCCATGGATCCATGGGAGCCCAAGCAAGCAAGAATACGCAGGCCGTATGTCCATTATATAGAATATGGAGTTGAAAATTTGTGAACCAACCTTAATTGGGAGATCCACCTCTCCATGAACCATCCTTTTCGACCCATTAAATGCCCTCACAACAATATCACTTGGCTTCAAAACCAAACCTTCACAGTCTAGCCGATCTAAAGCGCCTTTAGGTAACACATTTAAAGATGAGCCCGTGTCAATAAAAACATGTGCCAGAGTGGTCCCCTTACATTCAACAGAAACATGCAAGGCTTTATTGTGATTCTTTCCCATGGGAGTTAAATCTGCGTCGGAGAACCCCAGACCGTTGTCAGCTGTCAGACTTGCTACGCAGTTCTCAAATTGGTCGGTTGTGGTTTCTTGAGGCACATGAGCCTTTTTCAAAAACTTAATCAAAGCTTGTGCATGGGCGTCAGAACATAGAAATAAGGACAACATTGATATTTTAGAAGGGGTTTTCCCCAACTGCTCTACTATTTTGAAGTTGCTTTTCTTGATGATCTTCAGAATCTCCTCCATCTCTTGAGTGGATGGTTCTTCCATAACAAAATTTTTAGCAGGTGCCTCTTCCCTAGCAGGCTCACCTTCTTTCCCTTCCCCTTTAGTACTGGCACCAGAATTGCCATTGGTTATGCGGACTGGAACTGTGGTAGTGGTTGGTGGTGAGATAACAGAGGAAAAGACCCTTCTTGTTCTTATGACTTTACTAGAACCAGTAATATTAGTAACACCAGCTTCATTATCATCAATCCAAGAATCTTGTTTTACCCCATGGTAATAAACCTCGGCACCATAATTCCATGGTACCGCTTTATCAGAGGTGTGTGGAACAGGTCCGACAACAGTGATTATAAGAGGAACAATGATTGGTTCGTTCGAAATCCTGATAGGACCTTTGGATGAGATCTTAAGAGGTTTGTTTGAAATTGTTATGATGGCAAAATCTTCAGCTTTGTCGATTGAATTTTTGATGGTGGGAATCTTTTCGAATAGAATCTCACGGCTATTTATCAGGCGTTGCACACCTTTCTTCAGTAGCTCGCATCCATTTTTTCATTGATCACAACAGGCACAATTTTCGGAACATCCAGGAAACACACAGGCTTTTAGCAAATTAGCTTTCACAATGGTCAAGGGAATTGTTAAATCTTCGACAGAGGCGATAAAAGTAACATCATCAATGGCATTAACCCATTTTCCATGTTTTGGCATTGGCGCGGTTATCACGTTTGGAGTAGCGGGTGGATCAAACTCAATTGTCTTGTTATCTACCAAATCTTGAATTTTGTTCTTCAAGGCCCATCACTGATCGGTCTCATGGCCGGGGTTGTTGGAATGGTATGTGCATTTCGCATTCGGGTTGTATTTATGTGAGGAAACATCAGGGTTGTATGGTGGATTGCGCAGAGTCACCAAATTGGCATTTAGCTGATGTTGTAAGGCTTGTGATAATGACATGCTTATTCTTGTAAATTATCGTCGGGGAACTTCAAGTCTCTGATTGTTGGAGTGTTGCCTTTGAGTAGGTTGAGGGTTGGAAATTAACACAGCATTTACAGATGAACGATGGCCCTTCTTGGTATGGGCTCTTACCCCATACACAACATTTGTTTCCTTTTTTCCAGTGAAGGGCCTTCTGACGGAGTTGGATGTGGAACCAGATGCCATAGGGATTTTGCCGCTTCTAATACCGCTTTTGAAATTCTGGCTGCAGATACTCAATGTCACGTCCAATGTTATGACACTGTATCTGATTTACTATATGACAGTAAATACAAAAGCAGTAAATAACACAGTCAATTGTTTACCCAGTTCAGTGTGCAACAACACCTACTCTGGGGGCTACCAAGCCAGGGAGAGAATCCACTATAAGAGATGTTAATTCAGGAATAAACCAACCAGTTTATATCCTTCACTTAAGACCTACCCAATGCAATTCTAATCTAAGTACAACTTAAACCTGAGTTCCTACTCACTCCCCCTCAATCACAGCAGTGATACATAAACCAATTTGACTTAAGAATTGATGAAGACACTCTTCAAAACACACACTTGATTAAGCTTCACAGCTTTTTAATCAAGCAACACAATCACTCGTGCTTCACAGCTTTGAGTGATGTACACAACTACCTTGACTCTACTTCACAGCTTTAGTCAAGTAACATTCAAACACTCTTGCTTCAAAGCTTTGAGTGCTACACAACCCTTACAATTGAAACCTATTCCAAGGCACTTATCACAATGATAATTGCTTGGAGTACAATAAACAAATCTATACAGATTACAAAATTGATCTTCTAATCAATCAGCAGAGATCACTTGAAAAACCGCAGCTCTGTTGAATATATAGCAGCTGCAACTTCAGTTAGGGTTTCCAAAAACCTAGGGTTGATTCCGTTTGACCTAAAGACCAGGTCACAGTACTTTATTGATCAGGTTAGGATTGAGCTAGATTACTCCTCAGAAAACGCAGGATTCTGTTTAGAAAGGACTGAGTTATTTCCTGAAAAAACTCAGACTTATCCAATCCTGCAATCCTGTTAGTTCAGAACAGGATGTCATAACATCTGTTATGACATCGGAGAAAACCTGTCTACTGATTTAGCAAAATGTGATCATTTTGCAAACATGCTCAGATACACACTTATAAACATCAGTATTTGAATTACAATATTTTTCTGCACATGTACCTAATGAGTTAGTACAACCTGAACTAGAATGTTATGACATCAGTCATGACATTCACACATACACTTAGGATTTACCAAAAATGCAAGCCAATATCTAAGCACTTACAAACTCCCCCTTTGGAAGATTTTTGGCTAAAGTCCCTAAACAATCAGAGATAGATGGATAGCAGCAGAAATAAGTGACAGCAGAAAAATATAAAGTCAAGTACTAATTAAGCAAGTACCAAAATATTCTCCCCCTCTTTAGCCACAAATGGGCCAAAGATACATGTTCATAAAGTTATACAGTTATCCAAAACAAAAATAATGAGATCAGCATCTGACAACAGCAGAACACACTTCCAAACTCCACCAGAAATTAGCAATCATCCTTCAAGCACTGTCATCAGATCCAGAGGATTCAGGCTTCTTTCTTTTCTTGTGAGCAATGTCAGCATTCTTCCCTTTGTTTGATGTCTCAACATTCTTAGAGACATCTGGATTTGTTTCAGCATTTGATCTATCTTGGTTCAGAGAAACAGAAATGCCAGGAACTGAGTGGTTTTCGTTCAGAATTCTTGAAACAATTTTTGCTATTGCTTGATTAACATAGGCTGTCCCTTCCCTATTTGCAATTTCAGAGGGAACTGAAGAGGAAGGATGAGATGGATTACCTGCATGTCTTGTTCTCAACTCTTTGTCCTTGGTGGGGTTAGTTTTATGAGAACAGATCTCCAGAACGTCAGAGTCCAGACAGGAAGAGATTGTCCCAAAATTTTGATCAGAGGAAGAGGTTGAGATGGTCGTCTTGGATGATGATGGCGTTTGAGACATTTTGTCAGTTTTGAAGGACCAACAACAAATGAGAAGAAATTTCTGATTAAGAGACTTAGTTTTGATGAGGAGACGAGAGAGGAAGGAACCAAAGGAGTGCCTATTCAATTTCAAACCAATCAGAACAGGCATAAGTCCTTTGGTCTTTGTTTTAAGCAAAATTAATTGCTACAATTCCTCATGTTGGCAAATACCCAGCTTACCCCTTAAGTTTTCAAATTGGTTTGCATCCAAAGCCTTGGTAAAAATGTCAGCCAGCTGTAGCTCAGTGGCAACATGTTCCAATTTGATTGTCTTCTCTTCTACAAGGTCTCTAATAAAGTGATGTCGTATGTCAATATGTTTGGTCCTGCTATGCTGAATGGGATTCTTGGATATGTTGATTGTACTCAGATTGTCACAGTACAATGTCATAACATCTTGTGTGACATTATACTCAGTGAGCATCTGTTTCATCCATATCATTTGAGAGCAGCTACTACCAGCTGCAATATATTCAGCTTCAGCAGTGGAAAGAGACACACAATTCTGTTTCTTGCTGAACCAGGAAACCAGATTACTTCCCAAAAAGAAACATCCTCCAGAGGTGCTTTTTCTATCATCAGCACTACCAGCCCAGTCAGCATCACAGTAACCAGTCAGAGTCGGTTCACAGCCATGAGTATACAACAATCCATAGTTGTAAGTACCACTTACATACTTCAAAATTCTCTTCACTTGATTGATATGACTGACTTTGGGATCAGCTTGGTATCTAGCACAAACTCCAACTGCAAAGGCAATATCAGGTCTGCTGGCAGTTAAGTACAACAAGCTTCCTATCATGCTTCTGTACAGACTTTGATCCACCTTAACACCACTTGAATCTTTGGAGAGCTTTAGATGAGTAGGAGCAGGAGTCCTTTTGTGACTTGCATTCTCCATACCAAACTTCTTTACAATATTCTTAGCATACTTGCTTTGAGATAAGAAGATTGAGTCCTCCATCTGTGAGACTTGTAGTCCAAGAAAATAAGTTAGTTCTCCCATGAGACTCATTTCAAATTCAGCCTTCATCTGGTCAGCAAAGTGTTTAACCATATGTTCTGACATTCCGCCAAACACTATGTCATCAACATATATTTGGGCAACCATCAACTTCCCTCCTTCAGTTTTGACAAATAGAGTTTTGTCCAAGCCTCCTTTTCTGTAGCCTTTGTCTGAGAGAAACTTTGTTAACCTGTCATACCATGCTCTAGGAGCTTGTCTCAGCCCATATAGAGCTTTTCTCAATTTGTAGACATGATCAGGATGGGTTGGATCCACAAAACCTTTAGGTTGTTCCACATAAGCTTCCTCATTTAAGTACCCATTTAGAAAGGCACTTTTCACATCCATCTGAAATAACTTGAACTTCAGAAGACAAGCAATTGACAACAAGAGTCTGATTGATTCCAACCTGGCTACAGGTGCAAAGGTTTCATCAAAGTCAACCCCTTCAACCTGGGTGTATCCTTGAGCAACAAGTCTTGCCTTATTTCTGGTGACAACTCCTTCAGCATCTGACTTGTTCTTGAATATCCATTTTGTCCCAATGATGTTAGTTCCTTCAGGTCTAGGAACTAGTTCCCAAACTTCATGTTGCTTGAATTGGTTCAGTTCATCTTGCATTGCACCAATCCAATATTCATCAGTTAAGGCTTCCTTGACATTTCTTGGTTCCATTTTGGACACAAAACAAGAATTTGAGATGATTTCTCTAGATCTTGTGATGACTCCACTATTGGGATCTCCTATGATGAGCTCTTTTGGATGATCCTTCTGAATTCTGATGGAAGGAGTCTTGCTAGCTTCCTTTGATTCAGATTCTGTTGTGGTGGAGTTGGGTAGATCATCCTGTTGGGTTGAAGTCTCAAAGAATGTCTCAACAGTACAAGGAACATCTATTTCTTCATGATAGTCATCAATTATAAAATTTATTGATTCCATCATGGTTTTGGTTCTGGAGTTGAATACTCTATAAGCTCTGCTGTTTGAGGAGTATCCTAGAAATATGCCTTCATCACTTTTGGAGTCCAGTTTTCTTCTCTGTTCACGATCAGATAGGATATAGCATTTGCTGCCAAACACATGGAAGTACTTCACAGTTGGTTTTCTTCCTTTCCAGAGTTCATATATGGTGGATGAGGTTCCCTTTCTCAAGGTGACCCTGTTATGAACATAGCAAGCTGTATTCATAGCTTCAGCCCAAAAATACATAGGAAGTCTTTTGGCATGTAGCATTGCTCTGGCAGATTCTTGTATGGTCCTGTTTTTTCTTTCCACAACTCCATTTTGCTGAGGTGTTATGGGAGAAGAAAACTCATGACTGATTCCTTCTGAAGCACAGAAGTCATCAAACTTGCTGTTTTCAAATTCCTTGCCATGATCACTTCTGATTCTGACAATACATCCTTCCTTCTCTCTTTGAATTCTCTTGCACAGTTCTTTAAAAACTTCAAATACATCTGATTTTTCTCTAATGAAATTAATCCAGGTGAATCTGGAAAAATCATCCACAACCACATAGGCATATCTTTTACCACCAAGACTCTCTACTTGCATTGGTCCCATCAGATCCATATGGAGGAGTTCTAGAACCTTAGAGGTGGTCAGATGTCTTGACTTTGGATGTGACATCCTAGTCTGCTTACCCATCTGACATTCACCACAAACTCTTCCTTCATCAATTTGCAGTTTTGGAATCCCTCTGACTGCCTCCAAGGAGATAATCCTCTTCATACCCCTTAGGTGAAGATGGCCAAGTTTTTGGTGCCACAGTTTCACCTCTTTTTCTTCTTTTGCAATGGAACACACAGATGAGAAATTGGTGTTCTCAGCCTCCCACAAGTAACAGTTGTCTTTGGATCTGACTCCTTTCATTACTGTCTCTTGTTTGTCATTGATTACAAGGCATTCAGATTTTGAGAAATTGACCTTGAATCCTAGATCACACAGTTGACTGATACTAATGAGATTAGCGGTCAGTCCTTTCACCAGCAGTACTTCATTTAGACTTGGAACTCCAGGGCAGTCCAAATCACCAACTCCTTTGATCTCACCTTTAGCCCCATCTCCAAAGGTCACAAAACTGGTGGTGTGAGGCTTAACATTATTGAGGAGGTTCTTGATTCCAGTCATATGTCTGGAACATCCACTGTCAAAGTACCAGTCTTCCTTTGCAGAGACCCTCAGGGAAGTGTGAGCTATCAGTGCAGTAGCCTTTTTCTTCCATTGAGGAGCATGTGGTACCTTTTTAGACTTAGGTTTGACACCTGAGTTCTGATTAGGGTATCCATGTAATCTGAAGCAGAAGCGCTTTATGTGGCCATATCTACCACAATGATGACATTTCCATCTTTGGTACCTTTTCCTCATATGTTTCTGTTCCTGATGTCGAGAGTTGTGTTGAGACATCTGTTTTGACATTTGCCTACCAGAACCAGATTTCGTTGCTTTCATAAATCCTAGACCAGATTTATTTCCCACATTTTGTCCAGTCTGTAGGATCTCTTCCAATTTGTCAGTTCCATTTGTCAACATCTTGACAGATTTGGTCATTTGATTCAGTTGTGAGTTCAGCAATTGAACTTCTCCTTCTAGATGACTTATAGTTTCAAGGTTTGCCCGTTTTTCAGCCTCCATCTTTATGATGAGTTTTGATTGTTTCTCATTCTGCACACAGACTTCAGTACTTCTGATACACAACTCCTTGTACGTTTCAGCCAGTTCTTCAAAAGTCACCTCTTCATCACTGATGTCACTTTCAGAGGTACAAACACCAGTTAAAGCAGTAACTCGTTTGGCAGTCTCTTCTTCAGAATTACTTTCTGAATCACAGTCAGACCAAGTAACTGTCATTCCTTTTTGTTTCTTAAGAAAGGTAGGACATTCAGCTCGAATATGCCCATATCCTTCACAACCATGGCATTGAATTCCTCTGCCTTGAACTCCCTTCTCATCTGACCTTGGTCTTCTGCTGGAACTGTCAATGTTAGAGGAAATGTTATGAACATTAGACCTTGACTTTGGATCTATTCTTTTGATGAGTTTGTTGAACTGTCTTCCGAGCATGACTATAGCTTCTGAAATGTTTTCTTCAACATCAGTGTTGGACATAAGTGCTATGCTCTTGTTCTTTTTGACATCTTCATTAGTGATTCCCATCTCAAAAGTATGAAGAGATCCAATAAGTTCATCCACTTTCAACTTGCTAATGTCCTGGGCTTCCTCTATGGCAGTCACCTTCATTGCAAATCTTTTAGGCAAGGATCTGAGAATCTTCCTCACCAGTTTTTCTTCTGACATTTTTCTCCCAGTGCTCCTGAGGTGTTGGCAATCTCCAAGATGTTCATGTGAAACTCATGAATGGTTTCATCTTCCATCATTTTTAGATTCTCAAACTTAGTGGTCAACATCTGAAGCCTTGACATTTTTACTTTGGAAGTTCCCTCATGAGTAGTTTTGAGAGTGTCCCAAACTTCCTTGGCCAGTTCATATTGATGAACTAATCTGAAAATGTTTCTATCAATTCCATTGAACAAGGCATTTAGAGCTTTGGAATTTCCCAGGGCTAGCTCATCTTCTTCTTTACTCCAATCTTCCTCAGGCTTCAGACTGATTGTCCCATCTTCCTCAGTTATGGTGGGATGTATCCATCCTTTGTCAGCAGCTCTCCAAGCCTTTTTGTCCAGAGATTTTAGGAAGGCAATCATACGAGGTTTCCAGTAGTCATAATTGGTTCCATCCAGAATGGGTGGTCTATTTCCAAAAACTCCTTCTTTGTCCATAGTGCCAGAAAGTGATATCCCTAGATCTCACCCAGTAATACAGGCAGGGTGCCTGCTCTGATGCCAATTGAAATTCTGGCTGCAGATACTCAATGTCACGTCCAATGTTATGACACCGTATCTGATTTACTATATGACAGTAAATACAAAAGCAGTAAATAACACAGTCAATTGTTTACCCAGTTCAGTGTGCAACAACACCTACTCTGGGGGCTACCAAGCCAGGGAGAGAATCCACTATAAGAGATGTTAATTCAGGAATAAACCAACCAGTTTATCTCCTTCACTTAAGACCTACCCAATGCAATTCTAATCTAAGTACAACTTAAACCTGAGTTCCTACTCACTCCCCCTCAATCACAGCAGTGATACATAAACCAATTTGACTTAAGAATTGATGAAGACACTCTTCAAAACACACACTTGATTAAGCTTCACAGCTTTTTAATCAAGCAACACAATCACTCGTGCTTCACAGCTTTGAGTGATGTACACAACTACCTTGACTCTACTTCACAGCTTTAGTCAAGTAACATTCAAACACTCTTGCTTCAAAGCTTTGAGTGCTACACAACCCTTACAATTGAAACCTATTCCAAGGCACTTATCACAATGATAATTGCTTGGAGTACAATAAACAAATCTATACAGATTACAAAATTGATCTTCTAATCAATCAGCAGAGATCACTTGAAAAACCGCAGCTCTGTTGAATATATAGCAGCTGCAACTTCAGTTAGGGTTTCCAAAAACCTAGGGTTGATTCTGTTTGACCTAAAGACCAGGTCACAGTACTTTATTGATCAGGTTAGGATTGAGCTAGATTACTCCTCAGAAAATGCAGGATTCTGTTTAGAAAGGACTGAGTTATTTCCTGAAAAAACTCAGACTTATCCAATCCTGCAATCCTGTTGGTTCAGAACAGGATGTCATAACATCTGTTATGACATCGGAGAAAACCTGTCTACTGATTTAGCAAAATGTGATCATTTTGCAAACATGCTCAGATACACACTTATAAACATCAGTATTTGAATTACAATATTTTTCTGCACATGTACCTAATGAGTTAGTACAACCTGAACTAGAATGTTATGACATCAGTCATGACATTCACACATACACTTAGGATTTACCAAAAATGCAAGCCAATATCTAAGCACCTACAGCTTTCAATTCTTTCACCAGTTAAAATCAACTTGGTGAATTTGTACGAAGAACTTCCAATTAACAGGTTGAAGAATGGACCAGTTAACGTACCCATAAACATATCAACTAGCTCTCTTTCGGTCAAAGGTGGTTGGACCCTACTGGAAAGGTCCCTCCACTTTTGGGCATATACTTTAAATCCTTCGTTACTTCCCATGGTCATATTCTGAAGTTGAACTCTCGTTGGTGCCAAGTCGGTGTTGTATTGATACTGGTGATAGAAGGAAGTGGCGAAATCCTCCCATGTATGGATGCGGGAACCTTCTAATTGATAAAACCACTCTAGCTGAGTTCCAACTAGACTCCCTTGGAAAAAGTGAGTCCACAGTTTTCTGTCAGCAGTGTGTGGTTGTATTTTGCACACATAAGATCTTAGATATAGTTTGGGACAGGAGACTCCATCATACTTGGCTAAGACTGGTGTCTTGAACTTATAAGGAATGACGACCCCAGGAACTAGGCCCAAATCACTAAAATCCAAGCCAGGCACAACTTGAATTTCAACTGCCTTTAGCCTATCCTCAAATTCTTTGTACTTTTACTCACCGGCAGGTGGGTATTGTTCATCAAAGTGATCCTCATCTTCAGAAGCTTGATCATTCATACCCTCAGCCGTGCTTCTTGCCTCTTTTTATCTGTTCTCATCCTCCTCAGATGAGTCTTCGACTACTTGCACTTGGCGAATCGGTTCTTTGAATCTCTTCCCCGTGTTGATGAGGGCCTTCTTTTTCTTCTTTTTGGTTGTCAATGTTGTCATTAGCTCTTGCTGCCCTTTGGCCAAGGTCATCAAGGTGACTTGGAACTGAATGTTCTGAGCTTGTAAGTCCTTCATTATTTGTTCGAGATCCATCCTTACTAAAATAAACAGTAGAAAGATGAGGAAACCTGTTGTGAAAAGCTTGCTTATGATATGATGCATGAATATGTATATGCAAATAATTTCAAGGATTTAAAGAATTTAAATTTGTAAAGACAAAGAGTGAACAAACGTTAACTTGCATTAAAGAGTTCTGATTTGAATACAAACACGCCTCTTGGGCTTACAACAACAAAAATAAGCATAAAGTAAACTCCTAAGACAGAAAAGTTGTGCGCATCCTCTTTGGCGCAATGTAGGTGTTTAAACTACTTTCTTCATGAAGCTCCCTTGTAAGCTCTAATATATTCTTCTCGCCCTCATAGAACTTATCTTCAAAGGTGTCTCGCTCTCCTCTTAACTGAATCCAAGCGTTTTGCAAATCTTCAAGAGAAGTAGGCATATCAGGATAGAGGATAGTACGTGGAACGTCTCCCTCAACTACTGGCTCCATGATAACAGGTAATACGGCTTCATAAGGCATCTTAAGAATTTGAGCGCGAGCCCGCACCCATTTCAGATAAGGTTCTAAAGGAATGGAATTCTTACGCCCCAACGTCTTGCTATTAACTTTGTTAACCATACCCTAAGTTCGTATAAATCTTTGACGGTAACCTTGGGTATCGCTTTCATAGTCAAATGCAATTCCTTGGATGAGTACCTCATGAGGGCCATCTCTCCTAGCGTATCCAAATTGTCTCAAAGCTAAACAAGGGTTGTAAGTAATGCCTCCCCTAATTCCAAGTAGAGGGACATTAGGGAATTCCCCACAGTGATCAATGATGGTAATGTCTTCCAAAGAGCGATAATACCAACAGATACCAGCATGTGAAAGTGACATCAATCTTTTAGACCACCTCATACCTTGTTCATTCTTCACCACGGATCGAGGTAGGTGAAAAATAAACCACCTAGCCAAAAGAGGAGTGCAACACATCAAAGTCCCTCTTTTCATCAAAGTGCGAGAGTGAAGAGAATGCAAGATGTCTCTAAGCAATGTAGACATTGGATTACGAGATATGAAAACTTTGATCGCATTTATATCTATAAGTTGGTCAAGATTGGGAAATAGTACCAACCCATAGACGAGAAGAGCCAAAATTTTCTCAAAGGCTTGTAGATCCAAAGTATTCCAACACTCTTGAGCCTTCTCCAACAAAAACTTTTCTAGGAACCCTTTGACACCACTCCTTGTTACCCAATTTGCTACTATGTCAGATGGTTGCAAATGTAGAGCTCGAGAAATTTCCTCAGGTTTAGGGTCTCTTTCAATACCGTTGAAAGGTAACTGATTAAGAATAGGGGTCCCCATGAGTTGAGAAAATTCTTCCAAAGTGGGCATAAGTTGGTAATCAGGAAAAGTGAAGCGATGATGCAAAAGGTCGAAGAATTGGACAAGCACCTTTACCATATCTTCTTCAATACTTGAGGTAACCAAACTAAGGAGTCGACCATGTCTTTTGGTGAAGGGAGAATCTTCAGGGACCCTTGATACTAAATCCTTGAGTTGTGGAGGTATCCTTACAAGACTGACTTGGATAGTGTTCCTACGAGAGGAAGCCATGACCTACAAAACAGAATAAAGATGAATTCCAAAAATCCTTGAAATGGTTAGTGAGAATGCTTATGATGTTCATGATGTTTATTTACAAACAAAGCAAACAAGTCCTTAGGTTTAGGCTTGTATGGGGTTTCATAGGTAAGTACCCTCTTGAAGTTGGATTGGTTCAACCTGTCCTAAATATAGTAACCGGGTTCTAAGGGATATCAATATCACTGATTTGTTTTCTCGGGCATTGTTTCAGCGTAAGCCTCTTTAATGGCGACCGAAATATCCCAAAAAACCAAACCTCAATGAGTGTAGTATCGAGTATCTACCAACTTCGGACTGCACCAAAGCCGGTCATCTCACTACGTCCTAAAGGCCAAGTTAGTCAAGTAAAGGTTCTAAAAGTTCATTAGTGCTTCATGACATCACTCAGCGGCCCTGTATTCTCCTTGACTACTCAAGGGCTACCGGTACCCACAAATATGTCGCACTAATGTAGCTATTGGTTAGACAGTGTCGGTATACCCCACACAGTTTCCACAACGTAATGCTACTTACCTATAAGGTATCCCAAATCCGGGTGGAGGATCAAAGCAAGCCCAAACAGAGAACCATAATGTAAAGCAATACAAATCAAACAAATAAAGCAAGTAAATATGATCTAACCCTAAGGTCACCCCACTTTTAGATTTT
This sequence comes from Vicia faba, assembly GCA_948472305.1. Lineage (NCBI taxonomy): Eukaryota > Viridiplantae > Streptophyta > Magnoliopsida > Fabales > Fabaceae > Vicia > Vicia faba. Next base: position 187,911,176 of record OX451735.1, on the reverse strand, counting down.
CCCCAGCAGAGTCGCCAGTTCTGTGATACGGTGGGAGAACTGACTTGATTGTTTTGCGTTTGTGTTTGCAAATGTTGCGGTTTAGCAAGAGTCGCCACCGACTTTTCTTTTATCCTATAAGGAAAGGTGAAAAAGCACAGGAAAGACCTTTGAGATTGTTTTCTTGAGTTCGGGGGGGTAGATTATGAAAAGGGAAGGTATTAGCACCCTTTTCATCCATGGTTTTCCATGTGCTCTTAGTTGCTTGATAGATCACTTTCTTTTGTTTGAAAATGTGCTTTGTGTAGTTTTTGAAAGTATTTTGAAAGAACGTATACAAAGTGTTGAGCTTTTTTTTAAAATATTTCATGTTTGGAAAATATTTTGAAAGTGTTTTTGAAAGTGTTGGTTTTGAAAATAGCAAGTATGTTTGTTTTGAAATGGAGCAAGTAACTAGAAGCAATCTACCTACTCAAATGTCTTTCTTGTTCATTTTCTTTTCCTTTGACATTGTTGTCTTACCATTGATTTGGAAAGCAACCATATCTTTGGATGTAAGTGGGACGGGCGTGGGTCATCGTATAGTCATGATAGCAATGTTGTGAGGTATCTTAGCATTTCCTAAGATCATTTTTGTAAGGCAACTTTGAATAGCGTCATCGAGAGACTATGATCTTGTATTTCGATTGTTTTTGCTAAGACACCTCACATGCATAACATGGCTATTTTTTAGGCAACAAGTGGAGTTAACCTTAAGGGTGCATGTGTGAATAGTGTGTTTGATTTACATTAATTTAATCTTTAATTAGGGTTATCTACTTGTTGATTTTATCTTTCCATACATCCTATTTACTAGCAATATATTTTAAAGCGATAAAAGTGTGGAAAGTAAATATCCTACGCTATTACAATCATTAGGGGGATGGGGTACATATTTATGAATGGGGGTTGCAAATAAAATTAAATCCTAAGTTACTATTACAACCATATTGAAATGTACAATATAAGAAAGAAAAATGACTTGTTTAGAAAAATGGTTTTTTAGTCTTAAGTTAATTAAATAATAAAAGAAAATATTTTTATGTCTTTTTATGTTAATAAATAAAAAAAAAGGTTAATATAAAAAATGATAAAAAGGAAAATAAATGAAAGAGTTGAAAAAAGCGTGTTGCTGCGAGCGAAACCACAGGGATCAGAAGTTCTGGAGTCAGGAGCGTTGTGACTCAACAGGAAATGTCAATGGGCATCAGAAGTTCTGAGTTGGTAAACTCTGAGGTCCTGCAAGAAACGTTAGAGGGAAAACACAGAAATTATGGGTGGTATTCAGACAGTGAGCCAAAAGTCAAAAGTTATGTGCTATGCTAAAAACAGTGAATACACATCAGCAGTTTAGTGCATTATCAGTATGTAAGAATCAGAAGTTCTAAGTGTTAAAGCAGTGAAGAGAACTCAGAAGTTCTGTGTGCTTAAACAGTGAGAAAATCCTAGAAGTTCTATGTGTTAGAATGGTGAGTGAAAAACAGAAGTTCTATGTTGCATTTCAACTCTTTCCTTACATCAATCGGCACAATGATAAGTTATTCAGTTTTCAGCAAACAGCAAATCAGAAGGATAAAAGCACAACAGTTTATGGAAGTTCTGATCCTGATACTGAGTCTAGCCATGATTAGAAAGTTCTGATCCTGAGTCTTTCTACTTACGCAGTGGTATGGGCAACATTGATACTATGATATTTACATGTTTAATGATGTTCTGAGTGAGAAGATGCAAAGTCAGGGAGACTTACCTTGAACCTGGAGTGTGTGTCTGGGACTTGAGCTGCTGCCTTCAGATATTCTGGAGTCAGCAATAACAACGAAGGAGGAAATGCCAAGTTCTTTTACTTCAAGGGAAGAACAAAGGTTTTGGTTTTCTGCTTAGGAATTCTGGATTTTTTTATGGAGGTATCACAACTTTCTTTTCTCTCTTTTTGACGATTCTCCCTCTAAAAGCCAGCCCCTTGAAAGTGTGATGGAGCAACTTATTTATAGATGAATTTGTTGTGGTTTTGAGGGGGAAAACAAATGGGATTTAAACTTTTTTGACACACGGTTCCATTGATTTTTGATTACAGCCTTTTGTATTTGATGTAAATACAGGATTTGGAAAAATGCAGGCGTGGACTGGATTAACTGTTGGTTAGAGTATTGTACTGTAGTAGTGCAGCAAGTTGTTTAAACGAGGTCTTGGGATTTGGTGATGTTCTGATTGCAGAAGATCAGAAACGTAACCTCCAAATGCTGAAGGGGAATCTTGTGACCAGAGCGTTGAACATAGCCTCCATATGCTGAAGAATCATGTTCTGGCTGAAGACTATGTTCTGAACCATGTTTGCAACTTCTGACTGCACTTGCGTGGAGGCTGACTCAGAAGTTCTGAATGAACCATGTTTGCAACTTCTGACTGCACTTGCATGGAGGCTGACTCAGAAGTTCTGAATGAACCATGTTTGCAACTTCTGACTGCACTTGCGTGGAGGCTGACTCAGAAGTTCTGAACCATATCCTCTTAACACTTATAAAATTTTCCAAATGTTTAGAAAATTTGATTTTTTTAAAGTAATTTTTGACTTCTGATTTTTGATTTTTGATGAACCAATTTCATGTCTTAATGAAATATAATTGTTGAAACTTGGTTTTTGATTTAAGAGTCAAAATTTGACTTTTTTCAGTGTGCTTTTGACCATTTTTCCCTTGTGAGTGATTTTCTTGAAAAGTTGTAATTCAAGACTTGGGACTTGATAGGAGCAAACCTGAGAGTTCTGGATGATCCTTTGGAAAATGATAGGGTAAATTTTTGGGTACAACAGTATACCATGGAGAGGACATTGCCTAAGTATCTCTTTGAATATCTCCCAAGCGTCAAATGGGGACTCATAATCTCCTTGCCTAAATGAAGTGATTTCATTTCTCATCTTAGCATTCTTGGAAGGAGTAAAGTATTTGGCTAGAAACTTTTCACTCATGCCATTCCATGTGGCAATAGAATTAGGCTCCAAGGAATTTAACTAACTCTTGGATCTATCCTTAAAAGAATATGGAAAGAGCCTCAATTGAAAGGCATCATCAGTTACGCCAAGAATTTTGAAATTACTAGCAACATCCAGAAATTGTCTCAAGTGTAAGTGAGGACCTTCATTAGGAGAACTTGAGTACTGGCCAGTGGTTTGTAACATCTGAAACATCATAGGCTTAAACTCAAATTGAGTTGCAGTGATTTCTGGTTGTATGATACCAATACTCATGGTGTTGGGATCAGAGATAACATAATCTCTTATGTTTCTCGCCCTGTCATTGGCAATGCCAATGACGTCGAACTCTGACATGACAAATTCTTCTTATTCTTCTTCTTCTTCTTATTCTTCTTCTTGCACTATATGTTCCAAATCCTCTAACTCAACCAATGTGTGAGGAAGGGTACATCTAGGAAAATGTCCAGTAAGTTGAAATCTTCTTAGCACTCTGAGAGTTTTTTTAGGTTCAGGATCTCCTCTGTAAACTGGATGTAACAACCTGTGCATACAACAGCTAAACACTTGTCGTGACACCAAATTATTGGAAACTTTAAAAGCTCAAATTATTAAAAACAAAAAGATAGTAAAGAATACAAAATAAAAATTGTAACTTGGCACTCCCTGACAACAACACCAAAAACTTGTTGCTTGATTAGGTGTCATATGCAAGTGTAAATGTATGTTTGAATTGCAACAAGTTATAAAATAAGAGTATCGTACCCACAAGGAGTGACATTGTTACTCAAGTTGATCTTGCAAATAACTATCTTTTGAGATTAAGCATGAGAAAAGAGGGAAATAATATTTGATAGTCACAAGTTCAGTTTTTTACTAAAGACATATCTAAAATAGTGCAAGGTGGGAGTGGAAATATATTAATAGTGAATAGGTTGAGCCATGATCCATTAATATTGTAGAAGTTATTATCTATTAATGATGAGTTGTGTCATTCCAGGCAAGGTCAGAGTGATCTTGAAGTGTTTCTCCACAACATCAAAGCATGCATAATAGGGCAAGGGAACAAATATCTAAGTCTCACTTATAACCCTAACATACGTCTATTTTTATTTGAATTCCTTAATGATTGCAGTTCCTTATCTCTAAGTGAACTTGGTGAGTAAATATCTTTATCCTACCCGTTTAACCATTTTTACTTATGAAGTCCACTTGTTGTTGGATCTCTCACAACAACAAGCTTTAACCTATCCCTAAGTTGATCAGTCAAAAAAATAAGTCTATAAGCAAGTTATCACATAGTAAAGCAGGGAATTTTGACAACACATTATTTAACATAAAAATAACTTAATATTAACTTTACATTGCTCAACTACAAAAGGTTTAGCTCATACTAAGTTGAGTACAAACTACAAGCATGGTTCTCATAAGCAACATCTCTAAACAAATAATGAAAAAGAGATATAAACCTAAGAGTAACTTAGAGACTTCTTGAGATGGATAATCTTCAAGAGATGACTCCAATCACACCAGGACTCAGCAGCCGGTACAAGATTGGGTGAGAAGAAGAAAACTCTTTCTACTCTCCATTTTCCTTACACTTAGTAACTTTTGTATTTTCTCTTGGAATTGCTGAACCTCTTTTTCATTCTCATTACAGTCCTATTTATAGACTTGAGCTAGGGTTTCTTGTGATACATTAGATCATGGGCCTAATATGAAGAAATTACATCATGCTCATGTAATAATCAGCGCCATCACTCTAATTCTTCTGCTTAACCAACAAGGAATCAGGTACAAGGGAAAATTAGTGGGGGACAAGGTGTATTTTGGTATACTGCCACAACAGGGGTGCAAACGGCGCTACATAGACTGTGTAGAGTACTATTGTATAAATTTTGTCTTATAGTTCCTCTAAGCCTTATCCTTTTGATTCAAATGAAATTTCTTTAAAACACAACAAAGATTCCCTCAAATGCTTCCATCCTTACATGTTTTCCCTAGAAACCATCAGAGTCCCTCATTATTTTCCCTTAGTTAAGTACGCTTCTTTCTTCAGTTTATGCTCGCAGTTACAGACTATTGTAGTCTTTCCTCAGCTCGACAGAGCTAACCTTAATTTAAGCACAAAACACAATAAAACATAAAAGGGAGCACATATTATGCTCCAAGAAAATTACTATGAAATTAACTTAAATGCAATAAAATAGAAACTAACAAGTAAATTAACATCTAATAAAAAAAAAGGTCAAGGCATGTATTAACTCATAAAATATGGGTTAACAACATCCATTTATTCATCTGATGACAAAAGTCAAGAGTTTGATTTTTAGTCACAGTGCATATCATTCATATGTAGAGGTTAAGAGAGGATAAGATGTCAGAGTGGACAGTTTTGTCTAATCTTGATGTCTCAAGGTTCCATTTCATGTATAACACAAGTACTGGGAGGACAACTAAGAGTTTGAATGTATATCTGCTCATTATGTCATTGTTCATTTACATTAATTTATCTACATGAAAAAAAGCCAAGAGTTTGGTATTTTGGTTATAATGCATATCATTTCATTTCATCAGTTCATATAGGCCTTAGGATGAACAATCAAAGTTGATTGGTTTCATCTGCTCTCCGTGGAATTGATTGTCATTCGGGATATGAGTCAAAAGGAAAGAGTCAGAAGATTGACCCTTTTCCACCTAGTTCTTCTTTATTTTAGTAGCATTTGAATAAAGACTAAAGGCCAAGAATTTACTTTTTGACTCTGTTACTTGTACTGCTAAATTCATCTGCATTATCATAGTTCATCAACATATTGACTAAAGTCAAGAGTTTGGCATTTTTGATTTCTTGTTCTTTGTTTTTATTTTTTGCATTTTGTTCTATCTTCATTTGTTTTCCTTTATTTAAAATATAAAAAAACTGAAAAAGAAGAAAAGTTAAGCATTTTCACTTGTTTTTAAATAACTTCATCTTCAAGTTATTTGTGTTCTTTTTGTTTCATTTTGTTTTTAAATTTGATTTTTAATCTTTGTTTCATTATTATTCATATAATACATCTAAAGTTTGTATTTTGTTCTATCCATAAATAAGACAAAATATATTCTTAAGATGAATGAAACAAAGGTACACTTTATTCAAATAATTGTTTTTACATAACATGTCAAAATATTATATTTCATTCATTCCAATATTCCAATTTCATCACTCAAATATCAGTACACGTTTTTACCATACACACATTACACTACCAAATACTTACATACATCACCTACATATTACACTATAGTACAAAAATACAGAGAAAAGACAAAATGAAAAGAAGTCGTGTCATCAAAGCCAAGCTTCATGCCAAGTTTCGGCTTCATCGAGCCACATATTATCCTCTTCAAGCAGCTGCTAGCCAAGCCAATTTCCATCAACTTCATGCCCAATCTTTATGACACGCCCATGCCATTACCATCTCCAAGATGTTGCAGTCCCTAACCAACTTTGATTAGCCATGTTCAAGCCATTTTCCATGTGCAAAAGCAAAAAAAGAAAGAAACAATTATCATACAAGCAATTCAGTGGGACCACAACAAGCATTTCACACGCACAACCTTCTAACAAACTCAATTCAATTTTCAGATTCATTTTAATCCAAATTACATTTCAAATAAATTTCAACTAAACCAAATTCACATTCCATTTCATTAATCCTTCAATAAACACACAATCAAAACAAATTATATCCATCAATTTAAGCAATCCTTCACAAGGATCACCAACAAACATAATCCTAACCCTTCAATATTTTTTCTCCCTTAATTCACTCATTCTCTCAATTCATCGTTTCCCTCTCAAATGCATTCACACTTTCATCTAATAACAAAGTTTCACACGTACCATTCTAAATCCTCACCCTATATAATAACACACTTATTGTTCATATTATCAACAATTTTCATAACATGACTCTGCCAAATTCTTAACTCTACCCCTCATTTAAAGCTCTAAAAAACCTAAGCTTACTCAAAGATTAGAGGTAAAATCAGTCGACTCTTTGAAAAAGGATTAAAACGTTTGATTCAAAGTCAAGTCGAGTTTTCAAAATGAATTGAATTGAACGCGATGCAAACTCTTGATCAACACCAAGTAATTTTCATCCGATTTTAAAATAACGTGCGTAAAATTCATTTTCCTAATAAATGGATTAGACGGACAAGATAGACGTATGTCCTCTCTTTTCCCCAATTATTTGGATATAGGTTGTATAGCTTGGTCATTTAAATTTTTCACGATCCAATTAAAATACATTAATTAAGCGAGGTTAGTTCAATTCGACAAACGATAAATGGACAAGATGGACGTATGTCCTACCTTTTCTTTGAGTATCTGAATACAAGTTATATAACTTGGCCCTTTGATACTCACCATTTGTTAAAGAGTTATGACTAAACTCGTCTCACACTTTTCTCAATAAACGGATAAACAAACGAGATGGACATATCCTTTTCCTTAAGTGTTTGAATACAAGTTGTATAGCTTAGTCATTTGAAACTTGTGTCCCTTAAAAGAAAAGTCAACCAATCAAACTATCTTTTTTTCCACCCTAGCGTGACTCTGAAAACCTTTTTCATAAATGAGTATGCATTCTCCATTTCAACGTAACTAATGGTTCAACCTCCAAGAGCGAGCAATAGGAAATGTTTAACTGCCCAATATGATTAAAGTATCACTCTTTAAAAGCAACCAACAAATATGTGGTTTTCTACCATGAACTACGAAGCTCTGATTTCCCCATTGCACCTGGGAATACGCAGGCACATGATTTTGAAATCTTGGCGAGCACAATAATAAAAAACCCTAAAAATCCTTTATTTCATTTTTCTCTCATAATAAGTAGAAGATTGCAAATGAAAATCACGCTAACACTCACTCACAAAACTAACTAAATGGGTTCCATTAAGTACAATGGATATGAGGGGGTTTTAATATCTTCGCCTTGCATAACCGACTCTCAAACCTGATCTTGTTGCAATGACCGATTTTATTTTCTTTCATGAGTTTTATCGATATTTTTCCTGTTGTATTTCGAGTGTTCCTTAGGCTTAAGTGTTTTCCGCGCCACGACAGGGGCAACTATTCATGACCATCCAAAAGCCCAATTGACTAAGGCCCAATCCATCTCAAATTCATTCCACTTGACCCAAAATATAAAATTAGTTCACATGCTAAGAACAAGATACAATCTTTGATCTCCAGTTTTCACTATACTTATATTAAATCTTGAAAAAATTTGGACATTGGAGTGTTAACCATGTAGGTCCACCCCCACGCTGATGTAAAGGAGATCGTAGCCACCGTTCAAGATCATCAGTTTTCCAACTACATTCCTTTTTAATTCCCGAACGAAACAATACACATTAAACAAGAAAAAAGAGAACAAATAAGAACAAGAATGAATATCCTTGTAAAAAGAAAGAAAAAACATGTCTCTAGAATGCCAGTACCATCTCCCATATTTCATCTTATGTTCAAAATATAATAGGATGATATAAGAATAATGTACTTAACTCCGAAGTGCAAAGTATTTTATTCCAAAATTTTCCCACATTTACCTAAGCTACATTAAAAGCCTGGAAGTCTTCTATAAATGTACCATTTGATTGTATTGTCATTACTTAATATAATTTTTTCAGGCCTATGGTAGGTCGATACATGATTCTAAAATTAGATGATATTACCAAACCTTATAAATGCTTGAGAGAATTTCTTGAGATTGTGTATGGAGAAATTTTGGATTTGATGAAAAAGATAAAGATGTCGAAGGAAACTTTAATTGATCATATTGGTAGATGAAAGTAACCTAAGACATGATATATTTATTAACATTGAAAATGAAGGATATTTTGAGTGTTGTAACATTGAAAAGAACAATTGAGATACTTTTGTTCTTTGAGGACAAGCACTACATTAAATTTTGAATTGTGATAACACTTTATTTATTAATATATTTTGCAATATTTTCAGTTAATTTTAGTATATTTTTATTATTATAATAATAAAAAGGATATCAATTTGAATTACTATTTGAGTTCCTCGATAAATTCATAAATTGTATTGTTTTCCACTAACTAGATATGTTTCTATAGTTTTTTTTTTGTCTATTTATTAATTGTGCAACTTTGGTTGATGTTTGGAATGAAGCGTCCCTATAAGAAGTTATCGAGGAACAAACAATGAAAAAATGATTATGAGAAAATAAAGAAATGTGACAGAAAATCCACTACATTATAGAAGAACTTAGCCACGTCAATGGAATAAGTCATGCGTTGAAGGGCATTTAATGGCACATTCCCCTGGAAAAAATAATAAAAGATGAGTTTAAGTATTGCAATCCACCATAGTAAGAGAGGGGGAGTCTGCAGTATGGTACCTTCTGTTGTACATTTTAAAATGAGAATTTCTCACTAGTGTCTCTAACATGAAACTCCAATATCAAAACCTATTTAAGCAAGAAAAGGATTTTGCAATCAAATTTTGGAGACAAAATGGCATAAGGCATTAGGAAAGCAACAATGATTATTGCCACTAGTCTTTCATCGTGTATTATTGTAGCACCTTTGTGGTAGTAATGTCTTAATTTAACACGAGTAGCTAGTTGTTCTAATATTAGGATTTCAAGATTGACCTCCTTTAGACTTATATGATTCATGTATTTATATAAATTTATTTTTAGAAACAATTAATCATTAACTAGGGATGTTGGAACTAAACTTAGGATAATTGTTTGATAGATAACAACTTTAGACCTAATGAATAATTTATTTTGATTTTTGAAGTCAAAGCCATTAAAAATTTCTATAACATTAATCCTCCTAAGTTATTAGAAAAGTATGTTAGAGAAAAGAGATTTTGAGCCATGATATTAGTTTTAGCTTTATTTTTGTTAATTTATAGTAATTTTAGATGAGCAATGGTAGAAATTAGATTGCGACTATTGAGTATATCGATAAGAAATAGGATTCAAAGAGTTATGATCACCCTCATCGCTCAACCTCCTCTATATCTTTTATTCAATTTATTTTATTCACTTTTATCACCAATAATTTTCAATTTAAACTCCTAATGTTGTATTAGGATTGCTACATTGTCTAATTAATCACAATCTCCATGAATAAATTTATTACTTGACGGTAAATTGATACAATTGTCACTTAAACATTAATTTCTATTAGCTATAATGATAAGTCAATTTGAATAAATGAGATATATCACTACTACAAATAACTCCACTTTACCTCGGACGCGAAAAAGATATAATCTCGATTACACATGTGAGGTAACGAAGGACGACATAAAAATTTGTCACTTTTTTCCTCAGTTATTCAAAAACCGAGAGATATAGTGGCACTGGTCATGGGTTCGATCTCCAACAACAACATTTTTTAGAATTTCAAAAATGTACTTTTTGCCTTAGATTTTAACAATAATAGAGGGGTAAAGTCCAGTTTACAAAACAAAATGACCTATTTTTTTTCATTTTAATCTATAAAGCATCAAATTTATTGACAAATTCTAAATCTTCCTCATCAACAACAATAACAACAACTAAAACAAAATCAATAGAATCCTTAAACTTTAAATCTCAATAACAACAATAACATTAACAACAACAAAATCCATGAATTAATTAAACATTAAATCTCAACAACAACAAAAAAAAAATCAATAGAATTATTAAATATTGAATATCAACAATAACAACAACTACTACTACCACCACAACAACAAGAACAACAACAACAATATTTACCATTTTACTTGATACAACTACTACTAACATTAATAAGTTACTTTCATGCTTTCCTAACTAGAGAAAATATTAACATAAAAAAATCAACCTTGAAATGTTTTCTTGCTTTTGCTTTCATTGTCATTGTTTTTAATATGTTTAGTTTAAATTTCAGCACTTTGCATCCAAGATGAATAGTTGTGTCATTCACATTTTGATTGATGTTGTATCTTAATTTTTGACCTAAGATCCCACCTCCTTTTTTTCCTCATTAAGAAATCATATCATTCATCTATTATACCACTAACCTCATAAAAGTACAAGGATTTGTCTTGTTTGTTTGTTGCTTGTACAAGATAGGTGTGTTAGGTCAAGAGGATTCAACAGTTGGTTGATCAATGACATGTGTATTCCTCAGTGATTAAAGCTCCTAATTCATTTTTGGTGGTAAAATAATCATCATATTTTCACAACCTTATCACATTAGGGTTTCATCATTGGATTCATCAAGTGATTGAAGAGGATTAGGATTTTGGTTCCTCAGATGAAAAATCAGGAATTAGGCTTTGAGGTATTTAATTTTGTATCACTCAAGGCTTCGTCATATTATCCTCTTATGAACTTCAAATATATCTTGATATGCTAATGATTGCATCATAATCAAACGTTTTCATTGAAATTGGACAAATTGGATTCATCTGATACAAAGTCAACTGAAAGTCAAACTTTGATTTTTTCCCTTTTGGGTAAAATATGGATTCCTCTTGAATTTCATTAAAATATGGTTAATGAGTGAATTTGATCAAGAGAAATTGAGAAATTTGAGATAACTTGTAAAAAGGGTAAAGTGGGAGATGTTGGAAATTTCACTAAGTGTAAAAAAATCATGTTCAAGTGCATGACTTTTCAAGCTTGTAACTTTCAATCTAAGAAACTATTTTTCATGCCCAAAAGATCAAATTGAAGATCTTGCTCCATACTACAACTTTTCCATAGGGGTTGAGTTCCAAAAAAGGCATGGATGAAGAGATATGAGATCATGAAGTGGAGGACCTGTTTGTTTTTGAATGACAAACTTAGTGAAATTTCTAAGTATTTTGACCATGTGAAGTACCTGACTTTATGCGCATTTTTCTCCATGATCCCAATTGATTCAAACCAAGTGCTCAACATGAAAGTTATAAAGGATGCTCCTGGAACATGAAAGTTTTGTATGAGTTTCGAAGAGATGGAGTTAGGCATCCAAAGTTGCATTAGAGATCCATTTTTGTGACAAGTTTCATAACAAATCCAAAGCCTAAGTTACATGATCTCACTTTTCAAGCCATTTGAATTCTATGTTACACCATAATCAGCGATTTACACAAATCCTTAGAGCATTGCACAAATAATTGAGATTTTGTTCCAGTCTTGATACCATTTATGGGACATTATACATAAAGTCACATATCCACTTTGATAAATCTCATCTTTTGCCAACCTCTCTCTCCTTTTCAGATTTCAATCTACCATATAAGAAAAATTGAGGTTCTAGAAAACTCCACTCTACCCTTCTTTCTAAATTGGCCACCTCTTTAAAATCATGGTAAATCTGATCCAAAATTTACTTTTTCTAACTAATGATGTCCTTTGTTTATTTCCAACTACTGCTTTAGGTTTTCTTTAATTGATGATGTCACTTAGGGTTGTTTGATTACAAACCAATGTCTGATTATCCAACCTCTTGGATTTTTTCAAGTTAATGCAATGAGAAACGATGGAGAAGATGAACAAACTTCATGGACTCCATAACGACAAAATTATATGCTGACAAATGAATCAGGTGACACTGAAAAGTTTCTAAGATAGCAGTTCCAATGAAGATTAGGGTTTTGAAACTTCAGAAAGCAGCATTGGTGTGTTTCAGGAATATTATTCTCCTTGGTAATAGATTATTGTTTTAATGGAAGAATATTATCGTTTTTTATTGAGGATTAGAGAAACAATATAATGCAGAATGTAACTGTGTGTGCTTGTCAGTATCATATTGGAGTTTTAAAATGAAGTTTTGTTTTAGTTTTATGGTTTTATGTAGGTGTTGGAGATGTTGGTATATCGGTGTCATCAAGGTGATGGGTAGAGACAGTGGTAAGTTTCCTCCATATATATAACACCTTCACTAAACAACTATTTTTTGCAGCTATAACAGTGTTATATCGATGTTGTTGCATACTTTCCAATCCAGATTGTGAATGTTCCTGGAAAGGGAGCTCGAAAGCAACCGATAGGTGACAATACTCTTGATTGGTTGAATAAGTTCATCATATCTTTTTAACAAAATAAACATTGTTTGACCTTATTTAACTTGAAGTTATTTGATTTAGTTATATATAGTATTTTCTTAATAGTGCGTTTGAGCTTTTGCTGCAGAATCTTCACCATTTGTCGGACTCCGGTCCTGATGAGAATGCTGCTATTTATAATACGGTTGCTACAATTGAGAATTTGATTGAGGTGCAACCTGTTGTAGCGGAGTTGGTTTGCGAGAAGACGAAGTTGTTGGGAAGATTAAGGTGGGGGAGTTTGATGGGAATAAGAAATATGCGTCAGAGATTTTGGCGATTTAGCTGCAGAGTAGTTCTGTGAATTAGAAGAAGCTAGGGCAGATGAATGGTTTGGATGTGGTGCTTCAGGCTGTGGCGATGTATAAGTCGAAGGATCCTAAGAGTTCTGATGAGGAAAATTGGTGGAGAATTTGTTTGTGTTGCTTGTTGATGCCGTTGGAGAATAAAGAGAGGTTTGTGAAAGCGGAAAGAGTTGAGTTGATGATAATTATTATGAAACAGAAGAAATTGGCTTATGCTTTTGCTATAAGGGCTATTGATTTTGCAATGACTAACTACCCTCCTGCTTGTGAACGTTTTGTTGATGTTTTGGGATTGAAGACAACTTTTGCAATGGCTATTGATTTTGCAATGGCTATTGATTTTGCAATGACTAACTACCCTCCTGCTTGTGAACGTTTTGTTGATGTTTTGGGATTGAAGACAACTTTTGCAAAAGCCCTATGTAAGGAAAGTGTTTCTACTTTTGCCACTTTAATCAATTTTGTAGAACCTTCAAGAATTCATTTGTTGTATTGTGTGATGTTATTGTTATCTTATAGATGGGTTGCACTTGTGCTAAAAGGTTTTATTTATTGCACATTGATTTCCATCAGTAAGAAGAACAAGAAAGAATGGTACCATGAGGAGTTTTAAAGCTGTTTGGTTCAAAATGTTTCTGAATTCAACAAAGTTTTCTTGACACCCTTTTGGATATTTTAGGATTATTTCCAAACTTTAACTTTGTTATATGTTTGTTTTCAAGAAATCAAATTATCATTTAAGTGTTGTTAATCCTATAAATTAAATACTACTAAAGTAAAAAGATGAAGTCAGCTCAGTGTGATAATAACAATGTACTTTTTAATAGCTGGTTATCCTCAAACTAATAGGTGGTTTTTTCCGGACGGGAAGGTAAGTTGCAGTATATTGTGGCTAATTTGTTATGTTTATTTCTTGTCTTGGTTGAAAAGAATGTTGGCATACTTAATGGTTGATAGTCTTCGTACAGAAGAAAAGACCCTTGCCTGAGTTATTATACTTGCTTGATTATTGAAGGAAAAATAGCTAATTTGTTATACTTGCCCGATCCAAAAGAAGGTGTAGTAAATTTAACATCTACTTGAGTACCGAATCTTTGATTGGTTTTTGATTTGTAATTTATAAACAACTGTTGTATGTGCGGGAAATTAAAACTTCATAGCTCTATTTAAATCAACTTCATAGTTTATGCTCCTGTATTGCTACTTCTGTTTCTTATGACATTTACATTGCATCGATTTTTACATAGTTGATGTCTACTGTATTTACATCAACTATGTATTTACACTACATTGATATAATGTCTATTATTTTTTTAAAGATGTTATTGGAGTCAAATAGGGTATCTTAGTACGTGAGACACTTTTAGTAAGGAGATAAAGAGAGAATAATAAAGGAAATAAAGATTTGTTTTATTAAATTGTACAAATAATGATAATTATTTATATACAACTCTAATTGGGTTTGAGCTAAAACAACTTGAATTATATTTAAATATTAAATCTAATCAAATATAATATAATTTAATATTTCAACACACCCCCATAATTCAAGTTGCCGAACATCTTTAAAAATAGTCAATCTGAACTGTTCCTAATTTCTCTCTCAAATTCAGGAATCTGTCAATCTTCAATCCTTTGATGAAAATGTCGGTCAATTGTGTTTCACTTGAGCAATGCATAACTTCAACTTCACCTTTATTTATTTTTCTCCCCAAGAAGTGAAACATTGCTTTAATATGTTTACTTCTTCCATGCAGAATTGGATTCTTCGCCAGATTTATGACTGACTTGTTGTCGATTTGCAATACTAGAGGTTTCTTCACTTCGACAATCATTTCTTCAAGTACAGATCTGATCCAAATTGCTTGACATGCAGCATAGGATCCTGCTATATAACAATTCGACTAAGTATGGGTCAATCTTCTTGTTCCATACCCTAGGTGCCTGCTTGAGGCTATAGAGCGCTTTGTGCAATCTATATATTTTACTCGCTTTCTTCTGAATCGCAAACCCAAGAGGTTGTGTGACATAAACGTCTTCGTCTAAAGGACCATTCAGAAATGCTGATTTCATATCTAGATGGAATGTCGACCAGTCTTGGTTGCATACCAATGCTACCACTAGTCGAACAGTCTCTAATCTTGCTACTGGAGCAAATACTTCAGAGTAGTCGAGTCCTTCTCTTTGAAGAAAACCTCGAGCTATTAATCTTGCTTTATGTCTTGCTATTGACCCATCTGCATTGTGTTTCAACTTGAACACCCACTTTACTTCGATAGCTTTTGCATGTGCTGGCAATTCGACTAACTCCCATGTGTTATTTCTTTCGATTTCCTGTAACTCTTCGACCATAGCTAACTTCCACTTGTTAATCTTTAAAGCTTCGATATAGTTGATTGGTTCAACACCTGCAAGTAAATCAAAATGAACTAATTCTCCATCTAGTGTGATTTCATCATCACCCACCACTTCATAATCATGAAGTCTTGTTGGAAGAACTCTATTTCTTTGAGGTCTTTGGCTTGTTTCAGCCATAGCCTCTTCGACTGTGTCGGGAGTGTCAGCAACTGCTTCTTCTTCGACTTCGACTGGATTCTCAACAATTCCTTCGACCTCTACTTCATCAGTTTCTTCGTCGAAATCAAAGTTCATTAATGGCTTGTTAATTGAATTGCTAGAATTCCAATCCCAGGCAGAATTTTCATTAATCACAATATCTCGACTTAACACAATCTTCTCATTAACTGGATTGAATAATCTGTATGCACCCGTTTTATGATATCCTATCAGCATCATAGGTTCAATCTTGTCATCAAGCTTCCTTCTCATTGCATCAGGAACATGCTTGTAACACATAGATCCAAACACCTTCAAATGAATTAATGATGGTCGTTTGCCACTCTACACTTCTCCAGGAACCTTATTCTTTAATATCTTAGTAGGACACCTATTCAAAATATAAACTGCAGTCGAAACAGCTTCTCCCCATAAAGACTTTAGCAAATTCTTTTGCTTCAGCATGCATCTCGCCATATCTAATATGATTATGTTTCTTCTTTCAGCAATTCCATTATGTTGAGGTGTATAAGGAGCAGTTACCTCATGATCAACACTATGTTCTGCACATAAATCTTCAAACATCTTAGATGTGTATTCTCCACCTCCATCTGTTCGCAGAACTTTGATCTTCTTCTCACTCTGGTTTTCGACAAGTATCTTGAATCTCTTAAAGATTTCAAATACTTCGTCATTTCGTTTGGTCACATAGATCCACAGCTTTCGACTAAACTCATCGACAAACAAAACAAAATATATGTTTCCACCAATTGTATGTTCTTCAAATGGACCACATACATCTGAATGCACCACTTCGAGAATGCAGGATGATCTCATTGACATAATCGAAATGAAAGAATTTCTGGATTGCTTTCCCACTAAACAACCTTCACAAAATTTTTGAGGCATCTCAAGGCTTGGAATACCAGTAACCATATCTTGAGTAATCAGTTGATTAAGTGATTGAAAATTCAAATGTCCAATCCTCAAATTCCACAACCAACTATCCTTGTGGTCGACAATATTTTTCAAACATTGAACTTCTGTCGAACTGATCATAGTCTTAAATGTCCTATTCTTCGACAATGGAGATTTTAAGACCAAATTGTTCTTGGTGTAAAACAATTTCAAAACTCCATCTTTCACGACAACTGAGAAACCTTTTTCGACTAGTTGTCTAACACTTAGCAAATTACATTTCATTTGAGGTACATAGAGCACATCTTTGGTCATAACTTTCCCTTCATTACTCATTTGAAAGACTATGTTGCCAGTACCTTCTGCTCGCAACAAACTATTATCAACAAGTTTTACCTTGCTCTTCTTCGACTCGTCAAAATCTGTCAACCACTCCTTTTGACCAGTCATGTGGTTCGAGCAGCCTGAGTCGAGAAACCAAATCTTGGATTTGACATGGTTATCTACAGCTGCATCCATAACATCATACCACCTTCAGAATCATATGAATCTTGGCGTGCAAGGTTCGCTCCTTCGTCCTTGCTTGTCGATGCCTTGTCTTTTCTTTACCAACAATTCTTGGCCAAGTATCCCCACTTTTCACAGTTATAACACTACATACCTTTCTTATCTTCTTTATCCTTTCAATAGTTTCCTCCTCCCCTTTTCGAGGATTCAGAAGATCTATCTTCGACCTTATTCTTATGGGGATTAGACCAATACTTCTTGCCATGAGCCTTGTCGAACTTTCCTTTAAATTTGTTGGAACCACCATCCTTTTTCCATGACTGAGCTTGCAGTGCCTGTATCGAGTCGTGAACTCATTTCCTTTCGATAATCCTCATCTCATGCGCCTCCAACGAACCAACCAAATCTTCCACTTTAGTGGTTTCAAGATTGTTGGATTCTTGAATAACTACGATAACATGATCAAAGTGAGAGGTCAACGTTCTCATTACCTTCTCAACTATCATCTTATCAGTAATGGTTTCACCATAACCCTTCATGAGATGGACGAGTTTCTGAACCTTCGACACATATTCTGCAACTTTTTCATCATCTCCCATCGACAACAACTCATATTGTCGATGCAAGGTTTGTAATTTGACAACCTTGACTTTCTCACCTCCTTCGTAATACTTCACCAGAATATCCCATGCCTCCTTCATCTTTTTAGCATGAGAGATTCTGTCGAAATTAGCAGCATCGACAGTCGTTTGAATGCAATAAGCAGCCTTGCAATCTTTCTTCTTGACTTTGTTGTGGGTTTTTTTTCTGATCGTCGGTTGCATTTGCAGCCAATGCAGGAACGCCGTCGGTAACCACTTCTAGGGTTTCATGGAAGACAAACAAGGATTGCATCTATTTTTTCCATCAGATCCAATTTTTACCGTCAAGCATTGGAAGAGAATTCGGAATGCCCTTATCATTAGCCATCTTCGTAGCGGTTGATTCACTTGCCCTAGAAACACGATCTCTGACGTCAAATTATTGAAAACTTGATCAAGAACAATAATTGAAAGCTCTGATACCAATTTGTTAGTGCGTGAGGCACTTTTAGTGAGAGAAAGAGAGAATAATAAAGGAAATAAGGATTTGTATTATTAAATTGTATAAATAATGATACACATTATGACTATTTATATACAACCCTAATTGGGTTTGGGCTAACACAACTTAGATTATATTTAAATATTAAATATAATCAAATCAAATCAAATCTAATTTAATATTTCAACAGGGTACACACAGGGTCAAGTCGGTGGTAAGAACCCGCAGGTAAACTTTCTCATTCGAGACTTGAGATGTGTTATCATTTTTTAATCGTTAGTATGAGCTTCTGTACTTATCCATGTTTTTTGTCACTAATATTTATGTTACTTTTGCGTATGTTATTGTACCCTTTGGTGTTATTGTGATATTGTGCTTTGCACGTAATGTGACTGGTATTGCTATTGTTAAACTGCGAAATACCTGTGATGAGCTTAGCTTGAGACTGAGTCAAAACTGCAGCAAATCCAGAAAAGCCATGATTATAGCTATAAATGAGTAGTAATTGGTTAGGAGTGTTGGAAATCCACCAAATATCTATGATGAATTTCTATCAATCTTGATGAACAAGATTTATGTAACACCCCCTAGCCCCATATAGCACAAATAGCATAAATAGCATAATCAGAGTAAAATAACGTGCATCTCAAAGAGGGTGTCACATATTGAATTCACAAAATATCCAAGAAATTCAAACATGCATACTGGTCATGATCATAACACATATTCAAGCTTCATATTTTCAAAATCATGTACATCACAGTCGAATAATTATTTACTCAAATAATAATAATAATGATTATATCCCATACTATAATCATAAATCCTCATAACAAATCATGGATCCCAAATCCTTAGGCACTGAGGCCACTCAACATAAACTCTCAACATACAATTCAAATAAGAGAAATAACAATATCTTTTCAATTAAACATGAGTTTAAAACCTCCCCTGTGTTACATAGACTAGAGCAATGACTCACTACCTAGGGATAAACAGATAAATAAGGATCTAGCTCCTCTGACTAATCATGACAAGTATCATCTCTATCCTCGGTACCTGTGCGATGTCGCATATAACATCATTACACAAGAAAGGGTGATAATTCACATCATTATGGATATATATATATATATATATATATATATATATATATATATATATATATATATATATATATATATATATATATATATATATATATATATATATATATATATATATATATATATATATATATATATATATTTATATATATTTATATATATATATATATATATATATATTTATATATATTTATATATATATATATATTTATATATATATATATATAATATAAACAATGTATATAACACGCATACGTTCTAAGGATTCATCACACTTCATATAATTATCTATACAACATGGCTTCACCAATACAAGTACCAATACAATGATATCCAAGTAGAATAATTCCCACAATCATCACATACATTACAATCATCCTCAAAGTCACGGTTTAACCAAATTATCACACACATTATGCATTCAAAGCAAAACATCACATAATAACAAACGTGACTCCAATGCAACTCAATGCGACTCATGCATGTGGTACCATTGTGAACATCATGTTCACCTCACTCCCGATTCAATATTTAGAACCAGAGCCACACTTCCGATCCGGACAAGACCAAAGCCCACCAATATGAACATATATTTCACCGCTTCTATTTCCACACAAGGATCAAAGCAACCAATATGAACATATAATTCACCGCTTATATTTCCACATAAGGATCAAAGCAACCAACCGGAGTTCAATCTCGCCATGCATGCATGTGCAAACATAACTAATTATATGCAAATTAAGATTATCACCAAACCTTAATATACCGCATATCACAATAATCCATCAAAATAAATTATCCACCATTGCACAAACACACATATATCATCAATACAATGCAATCATATAACATTCATCAATCACACATATCACGAATAGCAAACAATGCCAAAACATGTTATTTCCATTCATCACCCATTCATGACACATAAAAAATAATATTCAAACTATTATTCCAATAATACAATTCCAAAAAACCTAGTTATATCTTATATTTTATTTCGTTAGCTTTCTAATGATTCGAACGGTGCCTAAAACACAATTACAGTTCAAAAGTTATGGCCGTTACAAAATCTATCAGAAAACTTACTGTATGAGTCGACGCAAAACCCTGTATGAGTCGATGCAAAGAATGATTTGACGCAAAAGTAGCATGAGTCGATGCAAACCTAATTGACAACACTTCCTTGTCTTGCAGGCTGTTTCGCGCCGATCCCCCTTTCAGTTTGAGTCGACTCAAACTTCAAAAATATGATTTTTCTGCATTTTTTAATTAGAATTCACACAAATCTTCTTCTAAGAAACACCATAAATCACCACAAGTAATCATGCTTGTAAATTTCATCAATAACTCATCAAACTAACATAAAAGTACTCATTCTATTCCATTCAACACATCAAATCTTATCAATTTCATAGATTTCTACCCAAACCCTAACATGTAAGATTCTAGAAATTAAAAATCAAATTACCCTAGCATGTTACTACCCATTTCATACTATACACACCTATTGTACCCCAAAATTTTACCTCTCATTTTATTCAAAACATACTCCTAGAGGTCCTCAACTTGCCTAAGGATGCCTAAGGATTGACCAGACAAATCCTCCTCCTAAGACAATGAGCCTCAAACTAGGGTTTCACTCCTCATCAATATTTTTGAGTTCCAAGGGTCCTAAATGACTTCCATTTCCCTAATATGTCCTCAATATCACTCATGCCAAGTTTCATGCCTTGCACAAGAAGTTTGCTCAGTCAACTACTCCGATGCCTGAAAATCAACCGTGTTAGGTCAAAAGTCAACTGTGACCCACATACAGTCAAACTTCAATATTTTTGGTCAACATTAACATTTTGAGGTGATATTCATCATTTGATCAAGGATTGATCATGATTCCTCAAGGAATGCCCCAAATTCATCAAAACTCAAAAGTTGCTAAATTAGGGTTTCTATAGGAAAAAGTCAACCAAACTTTGACCAGGCATACATTTCTCATACTTTATCATAAATTTCCTATCCAAGGCTCATTTTTAAGAGGATTCAACTCCTTACAACTCATCTTCATCCTTCAAGTTCAAGAAATGCACTCATGAAAAGATATAAATTTAGATATTATAGGTCCTTTTCAAAAGTCAACAAAAACACCTTTTGGATCAAAGCTTCTTACATGAGCATGGAAGATCCAATTGAGATGAAACCAAAAGGGTTGTTTAGAGGGCATCCTAAGCTTTCTAAAAAAGTCCAAGAACACCTTCTTAGGGTTAAAATTGAGGGAGATATGTATTGTCAAAGTTGACCAATTTTTGAAAATGTGCATGAAGTCAACATTGATCAAAATGACTTTTTTCCAAATGGGCCCATGTTTTCTTGTTTGAAACTTGTTCCTAAGATGGCCCACGATCCCTGAGCTTATCCACCTATTATTTTATTATCTTTATTATTTGTTTTGATTTTTTATCCATTTAAATCAAAATAAATCAATTTAAATAGTAGAATAATGAAATAAAATCCAAGATTTGATTTTATGAGTATATAATGAGTCCATGAATAGCTAGAAAATCAAATAAATTGTGCAAGGGCTGATTGGAATGAAAATACCATGTTTTGGCCAAGTTTAGAAAGAAAAGAATCAAGTTGAAAATCAAATCTCTTTCTCATCAATCTCCAAGATTTGTTCCAGTTTTGTTGACCTAATGTATTCTCATACATATAGGCAAGAATGCTAGCCCTAATGGACACGAAAAGGCTGCCTCCATAAGTCCAGAAAAACTCCAACTTTTGACAAAAAAAGTGGTGATCAAATTCTGATTTAGAGGGCGATTCAAGGTGTTTCAAGGCCAGCAATCCACTCATGAGAACCTCCTGAAGCTAACAAAATCATTTGCACGCATCAAAGCTCCAGGAATCATCGCATAACATCATCACGGTTTTTCACTTTTTTTCAAATTCGTATCCGTTCATTCATGTGTTGTTAATCTATTTGATTCCATATTTGTGTTTATACGGATGCCTAGAATATTTATGTGTAGTTGAATTCTTGTTTTGGTGCAGGATGCATGATATGCTATTACTAGGGTTTGAGGTCCCAAATTGGGAACTCTGCATACATGAAAAATTGGACCTAACCATGTGTACCATCATGCTAAGGGGATCAAACCCAGTGGATCCATGGTTTTAAATTGCATTTATATTGCTTGTTGTGAATTTTTGAGATTTGCAGGTCTTTAGTGACAACTCTTGTCCGTGGGTAAAGGTCCCTTATATAAAACGACAGTCTGAGGAAGAAGACAATGATGTGGCAACGTCCCACTGGCCAGTTTGAATGTTGGCGCATTTTCTGGGCATGCCATCTTGTTTACTTTATGTTTTTATTTGTTTATTATATTAACAAACAAGTCATGTAGCACAGATGGTGAAAGGCAACGCTGGTGAGAGAAGGGACCTGGGTTCGATCCCAGGTCCAAGAATTTTCTTATTTTCTTAATTGTTGCTTGTAGATCCCATGTGTCTTGTACCCAGGCCTATGCTATGCACTCACAGATCCTGCCCACCAGGTCCACCATCAAGCAGATCCAGCGTCCCAGAACTGAAGGTCCACCATGCATCATCTAAGAGAACCCCCATAGGATCTTGCGCAGGCTCTGGGCCAACACATATGGGCCTATCATAAATTTCAAACAACGCACCTCCCAAATTACTACTTCACACGAGGCCTAATTTGTTTATTTATTTTTTTAAATTTCTTTTGTTTTATTTATTTGTTTAATTATTTTTACAAAACAAAATCATTTTTTTTATTAATTTAAAAAATCACAAAAAACATTAAAATCAGATTTTTTTTATTTATATAAAATATTTTATTTCATTAATTAATTAGATTAATTTAATTAGGTCAATTTAAATTCTTTTTTTCATAATTAAAATCAATTAGAAAATTAGGGTTAATTTGCAAATAGTTAATTTTCTGAATAAAAAAATAACAAAAATATTTTCTTTGATTCCCTTTGAATTTAGACTTTGATTCCCGTATCTAATTCTCGCGCGCAACATTCTATTTTAATTCCAATTATTGTATTTGCTTCGGGTTTGTAATAGCTTTTACATAGGGTTTACCGCATATTATTTACTGTTTAATTCCCCAATTTTTGGTTATGTAACCCCCTCCCCAAAGCTTTGTAATAGCGTAGATTTAATTTTCCGCTTTTAATTTCCGCAACTATAAACTATCTAGATGTATTGATAATAGGATTGTATGCAAAAGACAAATGTGTAAGTTCAGATGCGCCTAAGAAGGGGGGGTGAATTAGGTTCTTTAAAACTTTTTCTGAATTGTATGAATATTTTGGCACGAGTTTCTTTTCTTTCTTTTTCTGATAAGTGATGAAAGCAGTAAATACGGAAAGTAAAGAATACAGAGATGTATCCTGGTTCCCCTCACAGTCTGAGAGTACTCCAGTCCCCTTTCAACATGAAAGAGATTTCGTTATAGTTGGTAATTTGTACAAAGACTACCTAACAACCAAGAACAATCCTCTTGGACCAAGAACAATCCTCTTGGATTTTCACTAAGACCACAAAGAGAACAATCCTCCCTAAGTATCTTTCTTGTTTCCAACAATCCTGAAAACAAGGATACAATAGTTTGTTTGATTTGCATAAGAGTTTGAAAGATGAAAGAGCAATGTCAATCACTTGATTGATCTTTTCTATTCAATATAAAATTTAAGATGGAATACTCTTCATAGTGATCAAGAACAATTTTCAGTATGCATATGAAAATGATGAACAAAAATCTTGAGTATAGAGAGTATGATCAAAAGAATAGAAAGTAAAGTTGTTAGTGATTGTTGTTCTTATTATTTTGTTTTTGTTAAAATTTTAAACAAAAAATAATTTATAGTGTAGTAATACCTCTTCAATGAATCATAGCAATGTTTAAACCATTTTTACTAAAAAAATGTATTTGAAAAGATACAAAGATTGCCATGAAAAGGTGTTACAAAAAGTTGCTGGAAAAATGAAAATTTTCAAAATCTGAAGCATAACAACCGGTTGCACTAAAGCAACAATCGATTGCTGTAAAAGCAAAGTTTAAAAAATTTGAAAAATATAACTATGACAACCGATTGTCATTGAGGAGAAATCGGTTGCTCATAAGCCAACGTTCAAAAAATTTGAAAACAGAACACATGACAATCGATTGCTGCTAGATGACAATCGATTGTATGTCAAAACAGAAACTTTTGTTTTTTGAATGCAACCGATTGTCCTAGCATGATAATCGATTACTTGTATACAAAAATTGAAAAATCATTATTTTCAAAGATTTTAAGTAATTTAAAACATCCTTCTTCAATCATACATAGTTTATACTCAAAATATTATTTTAATAAAGTAAATGCATGATTAAAAATAGTTTTGAGCACTAAGAGCATAAGATCAAAAAATTTATATACCTTAAGCCATAAGTCTTGAAATGTTGATCTTGATCAATGAATCTTTACTTGAGATAAATCTTCTATCTTGATCCATTCATTTTTGCATGCTAGCTTGTCTTCATTAAAACATTTGGAAAGCTTGATTTCACAGTCTCCCCCTTTTTGATGATGACAACCATTGCTTGAAGTTTGGAGTGCATATTGGTTTTCTCTAATCAAGTTGTTTAAAAACTCCCCCTAAGTCAAAGACTCCCCCTTGATCTATTGCATGAGGGTTTTGAAGATTGCTTGCTTGCTGCAATATGGGTTAGAGAAACACAAAAGAAACTACAAAGTCTTCTCCCCCTTTGTCATTAGCAAAAAGGAATGGGAAAGAAGAACATAAAAATTTTGCACATAGAAACAACATAGCATAAATAAAGTTTGCATACATAGATATAACAGAAACAAAGTGCACAAAACGAAAAGGATCACAATACATGAAGCGTCTTAAACGAAACTAGAAAAACGACATAAAACATAAGAACATAAAGTACTAAGAAATATAATAACTTAAAAAATAATCATCCATGCCTTCAACAAAGTCTTCATCATCTTGATTTTCACCATCATTACCTTCATTGGGTTGAGGTTGAATGAAAGGATAATGATAGGGTTGAGCTTCATAAGGAGGGACATTTGTATGGGCATAGAGATGAGCAAATTGATTGTTCATGTTGTTGTTCATGTATTGAAGGTAGTCAAAAACTTGATTGAAAGAGTTTTCCATTGGTTGTGGAGGTTGGTTTTGAAGTGGTTGTTCTTGTGGAGGTTGGTTTTGTGGAGGAGTATAAATGTATATGATGGTTCTATTAATCGGATCAAATTTGACGCCGGTTTTGGTATTACATACTTTCTTCAGAGTGATTTCATGTTTGGGGTTAGTCATAGGCACCATGTGTTCACCAGACAAGGGAACATTGAACTTCTCAAAAACAAGGGTAAGCCAGGAGCCATAAGGAAGAGCAGAAGCATTTTCATTATGTAGTGTCATATGATGTAGAATCACATAAGACCAGTTGATTTGAATCCCATTCTTCATCGCATACAGAATCTGCATCTCACAATCATTGATATTGGAAATGTTTGAGAATTTTGGCATAACCACATACGCCAAAAAGTAGTGGATCAAACGATCATCAATAGTGAGAATTCCTGCACACCAAGAGTTCCTCTCCGGAGTTCCACCAATAAGCCTTTGCCTTTTCTGAATAAAATCACGCTCGGGAATTCTTGCAATTCCATAGTAGAAGTCTCTTTTGCTGTAGCCAGGCAGATTTGCATTTGAGAGAAGTTTAATGCAAGCACCATCATGTGGAATACCCAAAGCTTCACGAAAATTCTGCACTGTGAGTTCTATAGGAACCCCTTTGATATTTGAGATCATGCATCCTCTACTAATGGTTAGATTGCTGTAGAAAATCCTAACCAAAGTGGGGTAAATGGGTCTATTAACACCAATCAACTTGTATATCCCTTGAGATCTAAATAATGCTGGAAAACTGAAGCATTCGGAATAGAAGTTGTCAAGATTACCGAACCTTGGTAGAATAACCGTCATCTTCTGAAAGTGAGACACAAATCTTTCCCTTTGGATTTTTTATGGAATTAGTTTTGAGATATCATCACCTTGAGATGAGGAAGAAGCTTTTCCCTTGCCTTTCTTTGATGTTGACATGGTGAGGGATGAGAGATTTGGAAGGGGAAAAGGGTATTTAGTGTTTGTAGGGTTTCTTGAGACAAAAGAGGATATATGAAGTTTAGGTTTTGTTTGGGCTTTTATAGATAGATAGGCATTCAATGGATAGGTAAGGCATTCAATGGTTTAGTCAAAACAATAAAGACTTGTAGCATAGAGATTCTTGAGTGTGTAAGTATCCAAACAATTGTGTCATAAGAAAAGACTAAGCATTAAGAAATTGTTGACCAAACACTTAAAACATTCAAAAAGAGAATAAGAATCTTGTACAAAATAAATAATAGTAATGGCAATGGAAGAGAAAGAATAAAAGAGAGTGTAACTGAAAAAAAAAATTCAAAATTTTGAATTGTGAAATCGATTGTTGTTTGATGATAACAGATTGCATCCTTTGAAAATTTAAACAGGGGCGAAAAAATTGAGAGAGCAACCGGTTGTCGTGGAGTGACAACCGATTGTTGTGAAGACATAATCTAAATTTTTTTAGATACAACCGATTGTCACTCTATGACAACCGATTGTCATTAGTGAAAAAGTGAAAAAATACTTAATTTTTGGGGATTTCATGGTCATATATCAAAAATTTAGTAATAAAAACATGGATCATGATATATTACCATAAAGTTAAGATTAAGATCATAGACATGTACCTTAATTAGATAATGTCATTTTCGTCCAAGATACCTAGCTCTCTTCGAATCTTGAAGAATGGTTCTCTTGCCAACGATTTAGTGAAAATATCTGCTAGTTGATTATGCGTATCCACGAAGGTGACTTCGACATCTCCTTGAAGTACATGATCACGAAGAAAGTGATGTCGAATGTCGATATGCTTTGTTCTAGAATGCATCACAGGATTTTTTGTAATGTTGATTGCACTTGTGTTGTCGCATCGGAGTGGAATGCATCCAAGGTCGAGTCCGTAGTCACAAAGTTGTTGCTTGAGCCATAGAATTTATGCACAACAACTACCCGCTGCAATGTATTCCGCCTCGGCCGTACTAAGAGCCACACAAGCTTGTTTCTTGCATGCCTAATAGACTAATGCATTTCCCAAAATATGACAAGTGCCACTTGTGCTTTTTCTATCTGTTTTACATCCTGCATAATCAGCGTCAGAATAACCAATTAAATTGCATATATTACCTTTTGGGTACCATAGGCCGACATTGGTTGTTCCTTTGAGATATTTCATAATTCTTTTTACCGCCATAAGGTGAGATTCCTTCGGGTTTTCTTGAAATCATGCACACAGACATACACTGAACATGATGTCAGGACGACTTGCCATCAAATATAACAGTGATCCAATCATGCCTCGATATTTAGTAATATCAATGGAAATACCAGATTCATCTTGATCAACATAAGTACCGGAGCCCATTGGAGTGTGCATTGATTTGCAATTATCCATATCAAACTTTTTTAAAAGTTCCTTGCAATATTTTGATTGATTGATGAAGATACCATCTTTCAGTTGCTTAATTTGTAATCCAAGGAAATAGTTCATCTTGCCCATCATAGACATCTTAAATTCTCCTTGCATCATCAACGAGAATTCTTCACACAAATCTTTGTTAGTTAAACCAAATATAATATCATCGACATAGACTTGTACTAATAAAGTGTTACCTTTGATCTTCTTTATGAACAAGGTCTTATCCACTTTACCTTTCTCGAAACCTTTTTCGCATAAGAATGTACTGAGTCTGTCATACCATGCTCTAGGTGATTGTTTTAAGACATAAAGAGCTTTTCTCAACTTAAATACATGTGAAGGATTCTTGAAGTCTTCAAAGCCCGGGGGTTGTTTGACATAGAATTCTTCATTGATGTAGCCATTTAAGAATGCGCTTTTGACGTCCATTTGGTAAAGCTGGAAATTCAATGAACAAGCGTAAGCAATTAAAACACGGATAGCTTCTAACCTTACAACCGGAGCGAAAGTTTCTTCAAAGTCAATTCCCTCTTATTGGTTGTATCCTTGGGCTACCAATCTTGCTTTGTTTCGGACAATTATACCGTTCTCATCAAGTTTGTTTTTGAACACCCATCTTGTACCTATGATGTGTTTGTCACTTGGTCTAGGAACAAGTTCCCAAACTTGATTTCTCTCGAACTGATTTAATTCTTCTTGCATAGCAATCATCCATTGGTCGTCTCCTAATGCGTCGTCGACTTTGGAAGGTTCGATTTGAGAAATGAACTCCATGTTCAAGCAAGCATCTTTGAGGTTCAATCTTGTTGAAACGCCTTGAGTGATGTCATCGATGATTTTATCAATAGGGTGATCTCTATGGGTTCTCCATTCCTTAGGTAGATCATTGACATTTGATTCTTCCGGAATTTGTTCTTCTTGTTGTTCCAATTGATTCTCATTGTTGGTCTTGGAGCCATCTTCTTGAGGAATATCAAGGTTGTCTTTGTCGCTGTTAAGGACAAAACATTTGCAGCCAAAGACATGAAAGAATGAAATATTTGGTTTCCTTCCTCGAAAGAGTTCATACGGAGTCTTCTTCAAGATAGGTCGAATATTAACTCTATTGCTTACAAAGCATACCGTGCTTACAGCATCCGCCCAAAAGTATTTTGGAAGGTTTGAATCACTAAGCATTGCCCTTGCAAGTTTAATAAGAGACCTATTCTTCCTTTCTACAACTCCATTCTGTTGAGGAGTCCTTGGTGCTGAGAAATTATGTGATATTCCATGTTCTTCACAGAAATCTTCAAAGGAGGAATTCTGGAATTCTCCACCATGGTCGCTTCTTATGGAGGCAATAGATAGTGACTTCTCATTTTGAATTTGCTTTGCATATTTCTTGAACGCCTTGAATGCATCATTTTTCTGCACTAAAAAGAGTGTCCAAGTATATCTAGAAAAGTCATCAACAATAACTAGAGCGTATACATTACCTCCGAAGCTCCTCGTTCTAGAAGGGCCAAACAAGTCCATATGAAGCAATTGTAGTGGCCTAGTAGTGGACACCACATTCTTGGATTTGAAAGTTGATTTTGTTTGCTTTCCCTTTTGACATGCATCGCAAAGTCTATCTTTTATGAACTTTATCTTAGGCAGTCCAACAACAAGGTCATGCTTAATCAATTTGTTTAAATGCTCCATATGAATATCAACGATTCTTTTGTGCTATAGCCATGAGTCGTTGTTGTTTGCCATGAGACATTTAACCTTAAAAGACAAATCGTTAAGGGAAATCATAAAAATATTATTTACTCTTTTACCTTTAAGTTTAGCCTCATGTGTGGCTTCATCTTCTATCAAACATTCATCTTTAGTGAACTTGATCTTGAAGCCTTTGTCACATAGTTGGCTAATACTTAGAAGATTGTGCTTTAATCCTTCGACATAAAGAACATCTTCAATTGATGTGAAAGGTGGACCACCAACTTTGCCTATGCCAAGAATCTTTCCTTTGTTGTTATCTCCATACATCACATAACCCTTGGCCTTAAGCATTAGATGTGAAAATTTGTCGATATCTCCCGTCATATGCTTGGAACAACCACTATCGAGATACCATAGATTTGAAGTGGTCGTCAAGCTTACCTACAAAGCAAGATTAGTTTTGTTAGGTACCCAAGTTGCTTTGGGTCCTTCATAATTAGTTCCTTTCTTAACCCACACATAATGCCCATTTGCCATGCCAAAGTTTCTAACATAACAAGCATTAGGTGTGTGTCCTCGAATACCACAATAAAAACAAGTAGGTTCAAATTTACTTCTATATCTAGAAGGATAAGATTTCTTCTTAGAGGGTATTTTATTTTTAGGATAGTGATGAACTATTTTGGGAGTGATTTCTTTCTCTTTGGTTGGTTGATCGCTAGCCTTGACAAAGATGGTTTTGTTGGTACTTGGTTTTGAAAATTTTGAGTATCCAAGACCACTTTTGTCATTTGAGTATCTTTGTTGGCTAAGAACACCTTCCAATCCAATTTGTCCTTTTTCATACATTTCAATAACCCTTTTCAATTAGACAACTTAGAAAGAGAGAGATTCACACTTTGTGCATACAAAATTCTGTTTTTCATCACTAACTTTTTGCTTTTCATCTTTGAGATCTTTTTCAATAGATCCACATTTTCTTCCAATGATGAAATTTGTTTCTTTTGTGATGAGATAGTTTTGTACAGAATTTTGCATTCATTTAACAGTTCATTTATAGCACCTTGTGCATCACTATCAAAAAGATAGAATACGTTACTAACCTCATCATCTTCGCTTTCGGAGTGGTGTGATGCCATTAACACAAGATTGGCACTTTCGTCGCTATCGGAGTCGGATGACGAACTTAGTTTAACATCTTCCCATGCAACATATGCTTTCTTATCTTTTGATTCCTTCTTGCCTTTGTAGCCACTTTTCTTTGAAAGTTTTGGACAGTCCGGTTTGATGTGACCTTGTTTACCACATTCATAACAAGTAACTTCTTGTGTTGATGAGGATCCTTCCTTCTTCTTGAAGTGTTTCTTCTTGTTTGAGTGCGAGAAGGCTTTGTCATTTTTACCAAAGAATTTTCCAAGTCTTCTAACGAGAAGCATGAAGTTTTCATCTTCATCATGATTATCTTTCTTTTCGTCTTCCTTGGAGTCAATCTTCAAGGCAATGTTCTTAGACTTCTTTTCTTGATTTTCACGCTTTTCCAATCTACCAAGTTCTGTCTCGTATTCTTGAAGTTTCCCGAACAAAGTTGCGGATGTCATAGTAGCGAGACTCTTCTTTTATGAGATTGTCGTTACTTTTGGTTGACATTCTCTAGTCAAGGATCTGAGCACTTTTAGGTTCAATTCATCATTAGTCAATATTTTACCAAGTGCTCTTAGATGATTTGTTAGATGCACAAATATCTTTTGTAAATCAAGAATGGATTCTCCGGGTTGCATACGGAACAATTCATATTCTTGACTTAACGTATTAAGTCTCGATCTCTTTACTTCAGTTGTTCCTTCATGTGTTTCAACCAGTGTATCCCAAATTTCTTTTTCCGTTGTACATGCTGAGACACGGAAGAATTCATCCATACTAAGTGCGCTTTGAAGGAGGTTTATTGCCTTTTTGTCATACAAGACCTTTTTCTTATCATCATCATCCCATGTAGTTTTAGGTTTTGATGAGCCAACACCGTTTACTACAGTTACCGGAACAAAAGGGCCATTTTGGACATCATCCCATATTTCTTCTCCTTGTGCTTCTAGATGAGCCTTCATACGGATCTTCCAGAAATCAAAATATTCACTATAGAATAGAGGAGGCTTGTTGCTACTTCCACTGTCTCTGAACACAAAATTGTTGTTTGCGGAAGCCATTCTGGATCTAGTAGGAACAGGTTACCTATAACCTGCTCTGATGCCAATTGTAAGTTCAGACGCGCCTAAGAGGGGGGGGGGGGGGTGAATTAGGTTCTTTAAAACTTTTTCTGAATTGTATGAATATTTTTGCACGAGTTTCTTTTCTTTCTTTTTCTGATAAGTGATGAAAGCAATAAATACGGAAAGTAAAGAACACAGAGATGTATCCTGGTTCCCCTTACAGTCCGAGAGTACTCCAGTCCCCTTTCAACATGAAAGAGATTTCCTTATAGTTAGTAATTTATACAAAGACTACCTAACAATCAAGAACAATCCTATTGGACCAAGAACAATCCTCTTGGATTTTCACTAAGACCACAAAGAGAACAATCCTCCCTAAGTGTCTTTCTTGTTTCCAACAATCCTGAAAACAAGGATACAATAGTTTGTTTGATTTGCATAAGAGTTTGAAAGATGAAAGAGCAATGTCAATCACTTGATTGATATTTTCTACTCAATATGAAATTTAAGATGAAATACTCTTCTAAGTGCTCAAGAACAATTTTCAGTATGCATATGAAAATGATGAACAAAAATCTTGAGTATAAAGAGTATGATCAAAAGAACAGAAAGTAAAGTTGTTAGTGATTGTTGTTCTTATTATTTTGTTTTTGTTAAAATTCTAAACAAAAAATAATTTATAGTGTAGTAATACCTCTTCAATGAATCATAGCAATGTTTAAACCATTTTTACTAAAAAAAAAATATTTGAAAAGATACAAAGATTGCCATGAAAAGGTGTTACAAAAAGTTGTTGGAAAAATGAAAATTTTCAAAATCTGAGGCACAACAACCGGTTGCACTAAAGCAACAATCGATTGCTGTAAAAGCAACGTTTAAAAATTTGAAAAATATAACTATGACAACCAATTTTCATTGAGGAGCAATCGGTTTCTCATAAGCCAACGTTCAAAAAATTTGAAAACAGAACACATGACAATCGATTGCTGCTAGATGACAATCGATTGTATGTCAAAACAGAAACTTTTGTTTTTTGAATGCAACTGATTGTCCTAGCATGACAATCGATTGCTTGTGTACAAAAATTGAAAAATCATTATTTTCAAAGATTTTAAGTAATTTAAAACATCCTTCTTCAATCATACATAGTTTATACTCAAAATATTATTTTAATAAAGTAAATGCAAGATTAAAAATAGTTTTGAGAACTAAGAGCATAAGATCAAAAATTTCATATACCTTAAGCCATAAGTCTTGAAATGTTGATCTTGATCAATGAATCTTTGCTTGAGATAAATCTTCTATCTTGATCCATTCATTTTTGCATGCTAGCTTGTCTTCATCAAAATATTTGGAAAGCTTGATTTCACAAAATGAAATTAAAACAGTAGAAAACCCTAATTGTGCAAAGATAATCAACTGAAATCAAACACATGCACATGTTCACTCCTAGGGTTTATCCCACTTCGGTTGTCTTCGGTAAACGGTCATGAAGTATAGGGAATTTTAGTGGTCGCCCTCTAGTCCCAAAAGATAAAAAATGACCCATTCGAATGTTGCCTCAGAAATACCTTTAAGACTCTAGGGTAATTACTAAGGTTTCCTAACCATTGTCTTTGTGACTATAATTGTCTCTTCGAATGTCCCTTAAACTCCAACAGTGGAGCTACATACTCCCCAATAGTATGATAGCATTGTCTAAAGGAAACGAGAAAACGAACAGTCTTTTTCGAGTAGGTAGAAACTCTTAAGTACTTTCTCAAAACAACAAAAACTCTTTTACACAAACACTTTCAAAATAGTTTTTGAAAACAACTTCATCACACTCTTGAGGACATATACAAGGGTTACCACAAAGTTAAACAAAAACTTTTCAAAAACACGCACAAGCAATTTCAAAATGAGAAAGTACCTAAGAGCTCATGGAAAACCATGGATAAAAAGGGTGCTAACACCTTCCCTTTCTATAATTTACCCCCCGTACTCAGAAATATCTCGAAAAAGGTTTTTCTTTTCTTTTTCCCTTTTCCTTTGTTGGATGAAATAAAAGTCGATGGTGAATCTTGCTCACTGCGACATTTGCGAACAAAAAACGCAAACCAATATTAACAGTCGGTTCTGCCACCGTATCACAGAATTGGAGACTCTGCTGGGGAGAAAACTACAATAAAATGGGGTTCACCTTAGGATTTAGGTCATTCTTAATTGCTTCTTTGGGTTGTCTTGTCTGATTTACTTTTAAGGGTATCTGTTTGGGTTATTTGGATCCTAAACCCGGATCGAGGGAATTCCTTTTAGGTAAGTAGCAATAAACTGTGAGGGAGCTATGCGGGGTATACCGACACGGTTGAAACAGTAGCTACGTTGATGCGATACTTTAGTGTGTACCGGTAGCCCTTGAGTAATCAAGGAGAATACGAGGCCACTGCATGGTATCATAAAGCATCAACTGACCTTAGCACCTTAATTGACCACCTTGGCTTTTAGGACGTAGTGAGATAGCCGTCTTTGGTGTAAACCTAAAGTCGGTTGATACTCGATGCTACACTCATTGAGGTTTGACTCTTGAGTTTTGTTTGGTGGCAAGTCAATTGTCTATCAGAACAAAATTTGGGGGAAAGATCAGTGATATTGAGATCCCTTAGAACCCGATTACTATATTTAGGGCAGGTTGAACCAACCCAACTTCAAGAGGGTATACCTTAAAACCCATGCAAGCCTTAAACCTAAGGTCTCTGTGTGATTTGTTTGTGTTTGCTATATCTGCTATATTTGAGCATAATCATGACATCATAACATAGCATCTCATACTAACTATTATAAGGATTCTTAGGGTTTACTTTTGTCTTGTTTTGTAGGACATGGCCCCCACCCGCAGATTCACTATCCAAGTTAGTATGGTAAAGGTACCTCCTCAACTTAAGGATTTGGTATCAAGGGTTCCTGAAAGCTCTCCCTTCACTGAAAGACATGGTCGGCTTCTCAGCTTGGTCACCTCAAACCCTGATGAAGAAATGCTAAAAGTGCTCTTCCAGTTCTTTGACCCTCTACATCACTGCTTCACTTTTCCGGATTACCAGTTAGTGCCTACTATGGAAGAGTTTTCTCTGTTACTGGGGGTGCCTATCCTTAACAAGGTATCTTTCAATGGCATGGAAAGAGAACTAAACCTAAAGATCTGGTTAAAGCTCAGTCCTTACAGCGGCCTGACATAGTAGCAAATTGGTAAACCAGGAGAGGTGTCAAGGGTTTTTTGGCTAAGTTCTTGTTTGAGAAACCTCATCATTTTTAGGATACCCTGGACTTATAAGCTTTTGAAGAGATATTAGCCCTTCTCATCTATGGGTTGATACTGTTCCCTAATCCAGACAAGCTCATAGACGTGAATGCGGTTAAGGTTTTCTTGTCACGTAATCCGGTACCTACTCAGCTTGGAGATATCCTACATTCTATGTATACCCGCACTATAAAGAGAAGAGGGACCCTTATGTGTTGTACTACTCTTTTGGCTAGGTGGTTTATTTCGCACCTACCCCGATCCGTCTTGAAGAATGAACAAGGTTCGAGATGGTATCATAGGCTAATGACTCTTACACATCCAGGTATTCATTGGTGTCCTCGATCCTTAGAGAATGATACCATCATTGATCGATGCGGAGAATTCCATAATGTCCCTCTCTTAGTAATTAGGGGAGAAATCACTTACAATCCTTGTTTGGCACTATGACAGTTTGGATATGTGAGAAGGGATGGTCCTCATGATACACTTATCCAAGGAATCACCTTTGAATACGAGAATGATGCCCAGGGTTATCGTAAAAGGTTCATGCGAGCTTGGGGCATGGTACATATAGTTGATATCAAGACACTGGGGCACAAGAACTCAACCCCTCTTGAGCCCTATCTCAAATGGGTACGAGCCCGTGGTCAAAGTATTATGATGCCTTACCCTGCTGTCCTACCAACGATTGTGGAACCGATTGCTGAAGGAGACACTTCTTATCTTGTTCTCCATCCTGACATGCCAACTGATCATAAGGAGTTACAAAAATCCTGGGTTTAACTTAAAGAGGAGCGGGATACATTTGAAACTCAATTCTATGCCAGAAAGAAGAAGGTCCTAGAACTCACTAGGATACTTCATAAAGAGAGGAATATAAACACCTACCTTGCACCAAAGAGGATGCGCTCATGGGAGACCTAATTTTCTTTTTGCTTTAAGTTTTGTTTTGTTTGATTGTAATCCTAAAAGGCACCCTTTGTAACAATTCAAACTTATTAATACAATTAACGTGTGTTTCTTTTGGTTAAACAAATTTGAGCCTTTAAGAGTCCTTGAAATCATTGCATACACATATCATCCATGACATTGCATAAATAGGTTTCTCGTCTTCTACGCTATTTATTTCAGCATAAATGTCTTCTGAACAAAGCATCAAGGACCTCAAGGCACAAAATTCCTAATTTCAACAAATGTTTGTAGCCCCGGCTAAAGGGCAGGAAGATCTGAAGGCCCTTATTTTGAAAGAGAAAAAGAAGAAGAAGAAGAAGACCGCTGGTGTCCTGAATCTGGGCAGAAGATTCAAGGGACCGCTGAAGCAACTGGTTGATCTGACCTCCTCATCAAAATAAGGGGAGAATCAAGAGGGAGAGACAGGGAGGAGGACCCTAGCCCAGAGGTTTATGATAATGAAACTGACTACACCTGATCAGTATCCTCCCACTGAGGATAAATACAAATAGTTAGAGGATCGTCTGAGCGCAATGGAGATCCAAAGAGTGCCCGACTTGGATTTCGAAGAGTTAGGTCTGGTTCCTGGAGTGGTCATCCCACCAAAGTTCAAGGTCCCCACATTTGCTAAGTACGACGGTGTCTCCTGACCTAAGTTGCATTTAAGATCCTATGTGAGGAAGATCCAGCCTCACACTGCTGACCGGAAGTTATGGGTCCATTTCTTCCAAGAAAGTTTGGCCGGCACTCAACTGGATTGGTTCTATCAGTTGGAAGGAACCGACATCTATACCTGTGAAGACTTGGCTATTGCTTTCTACAAGTAGTACTAATACAACGCTGACCTGACACCAACTCGAGTGCAATTACAAAATATTTCCATGGGCTCGAAAGAAGGGTTCAAGGAATATGCACAAAAATGGAGAGATCTAGCTGGCAGAGTACAACCTCCTATGACTGATCGCGAAATGGTAGACATGTTCATGGGCACTCTGACAGTACCATTCTTTAATTTACTAATTGGGAGTTCCTTATCCGGGTTCACAAAGATGGTTCTGACAGGAGAGAGGATCGAAAATGGTATAAGGAGCAGGAAGATCCCGATGGCTATATCTTCTAGTGCTAAGAAGAAGTCATTTGGTGGTAAGAGGGAAGCCAATGATGTGCACGGCCAGAAGGGGCGTAGTAAGGCAGACTTCCACCAATCTGTGGGGGAAGTGCTGGTCTCTAATTCGGCACGCGAAAAACGACCACAACAACGGAACAATCAACCAAGGGTAGAAAGACCTCAAAGACAGTTCATCCAAATCAACATGCCATTGTCACAAGCATTGCAACACATGTTGAAGATGAATCTGATCACGGTGATAGACCATCATCCAAACCCTAATACTTCCTCTCCTAACTACAATCCGGATGCAAGGTGTGCTTATCATTCTGGAAGCCCGGGGCACAATACTAACGATTGTTGGGCACTGAAATACAAGATTCAGAATATGATTGATGCCAAGGAGATTGAATTCGACCCTCCTGAGACACCCAACGTGATCACTGCTCCCTTGCCAAAAACATGGCTAGGATTGAAAGCATTTTTGTTCCTTTGAATTTTCAAGTTGTATTTTCTTTGCTTATTCGAACAATTACTTTCATGTCAAAACTTTTTTATTTCATTAATGCATTACACATGTTTGTCTTGAATTAATTTGTTTTCACTATGCTTAAACTGCTTTATACTTCCTTTTCGTGATATTCAACTCTCGATTACAAGCTCTAAGCCTTTAGAGAGAGGATGACGAAAAAGATACCATAATCTCTACAGTATGCTTTTGAACAGACCCCGTTGACGATGTACATGCATTGTTTCAAATCCCAAACAGTGGAGTTATAAGGAAGATAATCCCTAGTAAACCCCTTTGATCCAAAGAAGTAGGAGTTTTTCTTTCACACAAATTAAAACCATTAATCATAACCTAGGGCAGGGTAGTTTTCTCATTCAATTCAGACGCACATTCAATCGCAATATTCTACTTCATACATAATGAATGGCTTCAAAGACGTACTTTCAAGTAAAAAGATGGTGATGGTTCCACAATAATCGTCAAGATAGGAA
Organism: Vicia faba; assembly: GCA_948472305.1. Lineage (NCBI taxonomy): Eukaryota > Viridiplantae > Streptophyta > Magnoliopsida > Fabales > Fabaceae > Vicia > Vicia faba. Next base: position 187,872,768 of record OX451735.1, on the reverse strand, counting down.
TTCATTATCTCTCAAAAGAAAAGCCCACTAAGGCAAAACCTATGAAGGAGACTTAAGAAAAACTGGGGCATCCCGCTGACTGTAATCACAAAAAGAAACAGTTCAGGCAAAAGACAGGGATAGTAAAATAAAAAAAGAAAGAGGTCCTATAAATCCTAAACAAAAATAAGATTACAAAAATGATTGCCTATTCAAAATAAACTTCCAGTATCCGAACCATTACCAGAACATCAAGGACAATACTCCAGGACCCAACTGGGATTCTAAATGCGCAATTAACTGAGCATAGGACTGAAGGACATCACGAAGAACGGGCGAGCATGTGATGCGGTGGGAGAACTGACTTGAAGGTTTTGCGTTTTGTCGCAAATGTCGCGGTTAGCAAGAGTCGCCACCGACTTTTCTTTTATCCAAAAGGAAATGTGAAAAAGCACAGGAAAGACCTTTGAGATGTTTTCTTGAGTTCAGGGGGTAGATTATGAAAAGGGAAGGTGCTAGCACCCTTTTCATCCATGGTTTTCCATGGGCTCTTAGTTACTTGCTTAGATCACTTGCTTTGGTTTGTTTGAAATGGTGTTTGATGTGGTTTTAAGAGTATTTTGGAAAAGAGGCCATTCATTTAGGCAATCTTTGTAATGATTCTCGTTCGTAAGAATGTATACAAAGATGTTTGTCTTTTGAAAATGTTTTCAATGTTTGTAAGATGTTTTTGAAATGTGTGTGTGTTTGTTTTTTTTTTAAAATAACAAGGATTATTTGAAATGGAGCAAGTAACTTTAGAAGCTATCTACTTACTCAAATGTCTTTCTCATGCATTTTCTATTCCTTTGACATTGTTGACTTACCATTTATTTGGTAAGCAACCCTATCTTTGGATGTAAACGGGACGGACGTGGGTCATCGTATAGCCATGATAACAATGTTGCAAAGTATCTTAGCATTTTGAGGGACCAAGATCATTTTGTTTAGGCAACTTTTGAATAGCGTCATCGAGGGGCTATGTCTTATATTTGTTTTGTTTTGCCAAGATACTTCGCATGCGTAACATGGCCATTTTATTTTAGGCAACCAAATGGGAGAAACCCTAAGGGTGCTTGTGTGCAAAGTGTACCATTTTCATGCTTTTGACTTTGTCTTGTATTTAGGGTTTTCTATTTGTTTTGTTTTGCTCTTGTCATACAAACCCTAATTTACTAATCATGACATATGAAAGCAATAAATTGCGTAATGTAAATATACTAAGCTATTACAACAATTTTATGGGAGGGGGGAATACAAGTTTGAATGGGGATTTGCACAAATATAAAGCTAAATATATTATTACAACCAAATCGAACTTGCGCGAATTAAATAAATATAATACAAATATTTAAAATGGAATGCAATATTTATGTAAAGAAAAGATGTTTTATGTCTTGCTTTTGTATAAAAGAATATTTAATTTAAACCTAGAAAATAAGGAAAAAATAATTAATTCTTTTTTGAAAGGGGTTAAACCCTAATTTTCATTTAAAAGAAAAATAATATTTTTATATTATTATTTTGTGCATTTTTTGTATACAAAATAAATAATATTGTATATAAATATTAAAAATTAAATATGTACAAAAAATAAGTATTTGTAAATAGGAAATGTAAAATAAAAATATTAAGTATATTTAATTATTTTTATAAGTTTATTAAGAAAATAAATTATATTCTATCAAAATAAATTATATTTTTTATGTGAGAAATAATAAAAAAAAAATAAAAGTCTAAAAATAAAATAATTAATTTTTAGGATTTTCTATCATTAAGAAAAATAAATAAATGTATTAAATATAAAAATGAAAAAAAATATGAAAATATGAAAGAGTTAGCAAAGGGGGTGTAATAGCAGATCCGTGGTGGTGTTTAGCAAAAACAAAAAAGGCCCAAGCAACAAAAAGCCCAAACGACTTCATCCCTGTCCTTCATTCTCTTCCTCACGCCATAGCCAGCTTAACCTATATCTTCCTCATGCTTGCATAAAAATGAAAACTTATAACATGAAAAATGTGGCATTTGAGCTCACGATTCCAACCATATAAATTATATAACCTAACTATCAAAGATCAAAGAGAATTTTGAAATCCCTAAATCGTGACCTAAAATTTTCAGAGATTTCAAACTCCAAATTCTCTTAGCACAAGTAATATAAATGCAAAGTAACGATATGTACAACTTCGTTATGATGAGAACTACATTTTTCATTCACAAATCGTGGCCTGAGGTTGCCTATACAAAGAGATAGAGTTTGAAAAAATACCTCCTTCAGCTGGAATCGTGTATGGCAATGTAGGGACTTTAATGGAGGCCTGATGATTGCTTGAGCTTCCTTGAGCTTCCTTGAATCTATTCCAACTCTTACCTTGCTCTGAAGATGGCTAGAACTCCCTGACCAAGTCCAACTGCAAGCTTCAAAGTTAACAATGGAAGATGGTGAAACAGAGGTTACATAACAGAGATGATGGCTTGAATGTGTTTGATATCTAATATGTAAGATGTTTGGATGAGTTAAACACAAAACGCACGAGCCAAATGAGATTTGGATGAGTTTTTGTAGAAACTGTATGCTTGAGCAGATTTTTGGTGTTTTTTCAGTTCTAGAGAGTTTTAGGTCCAAGACAAGGGTGTAATGTCTTGTACATTGTTTGCATATTAGTATAGAAGTGATCTAAAGTCAGCTCTCTACTAGCTGTGCAAGCCTTAGCCTTTTTTGTAACTTTTCTTGTACTTGAAGCAAGTTGACAAGACCAAACCCACATGCTTGTACCTGCTTGCTTTAGGGTTGATATGAGTTTTTACAAGTTGCTTGAGAACTGTGTGGATTTCTTGTATCAAGGGGACAAGTTCAAAGCTCCAAGTTGACAAGTTTGCAAAAGTGCTTCTTTATGAAAATGGCAATGGAGCCTTTTTGCCCAAAATGGAAATACAACTTGTTTAAAAGTTCAAAAGCAAGGATAATAGCTTTATCAACTGAGTATGCATTTAATTAAGGAGTGTGTAGCAAGTTTAGGACATGTAAATCAAGAAATAGCCAGCATAGGTTTGGTTTGCAACTTGGTTCTTCATGGAAATGGCTTGAACAAAAAGTGAGAAAATGCCAACTTCCTCTCTTCGATTCTCTCTACTCAAAAATGATCTTGGAGAGTTCTTGGACATTTTGGAAAGCTTGCAACATGCTCTATAATCCATATTTGAAATTAATTTTTAGATACCTCTTGGAACTAGGTGAAAACTTGTTATGAAGTTGGGTCCAAAACCTGCCTAAATTAGGGCAAAAAAATTACTAAGTTAAGAAGTTCATGACCATGTATTCACAAATTCATAACTTGAGATCCAAGCATCTTTAGGGAAAAGTTTGTGCAGAAAAGTTGTAGATTTCATGGGGATCTACAACTTTCACGTTGGGGACTTTCCTTGAATCAAAATGCATCATGGTGAAAAAGTGGTGAAAAGTTGAGAAAAAATAAGCAAATTTTTATACTTAGAAAAATTCTAAGTTATGAAAATTTTCAAATTCAAACCCTAATTTTCAAATTTGGTTTTCTTGGTCAACAAGTTTCACATTTTGACATATCTTGATGAATTTTGACCCTTGGCACTTGATTTTGACCAAAAAGTCAAAGTTTGAATTTTTAGTGTATAGTTGACTTTTGATCAGTTGACTGCAAATTTCATCTGTCAATCCAATGAACTTGAGATGTTTTGAAACATGTAATTAAGTCAATATGATTCCATTGAATCCTTGAAATCATGCTTGAACTCAATTGGTCAATTGCTAGGTTAAAAATCAAAAATTTCCCTTCCTCAGTCAAAACCCTAATTTTTTACCATTTTGCCCTTTTGATGATTTGATCAAATTTCTTGAGGTGTTGTGATCCAAACTTGATCAAATGGTACATATGAGTCTAAAATGTTGATGTGGATCAAAAATTATGAAGTTTGACTGTAAATTGGCCATGGTTGACTTTTCCCCCAATACAACTGATTTTTAGGTCAATTGTCCAATTGACTGATCAAAAATGTGGTTCAAGGCTTGAAACTTAACATGAGCAATCTTAGGGGTCCAAAATGATGTGTGAAGGTCAAATGAAGCATTGGTGATCCAAAAATCCTTGTGCAAACTCAAACCCTAATTTTGGGTTATCAGTGCAAGATGAGATGTCTTGAGCTGACCAAACCCTAATCTTGTCTTGAGTCAAAGAAGCCTTGTAATAAAAGTCTTGATAAATGAGAGGGAAAATTTTGGGGTACAACAGCTTCCCCTGTTCAATCTTCTTGAACCTGAAGAGTTAGATTGGCGAGCTTTGCCGTTCGTGACTCGAAGGTAAAAGATGATTGGACACTAGAGTACCCATAAATTTGCACTTGACAAAGTGTAATTGAGGAAATGGGCTTAAAGATGCCATTTGGAGAGGTGATAGAATCTTGTTGGATATGGGCTTGTAGATGCCATCCAAGAATGTTTGTTGAATTGTAAGTTGTAAGTCAGAAGAATAAGTATCCGAATGGTGTCCGCGTCTGGAATGTATCTGAGCTGTATCTGAACTTGAAATCTGAATGAGAAACAGAATAACATCCGTGTCTGGAGCGTATCTGAACTTTTGGAAATCTGAATGAGTATCAGGATGGCATCCGTGTCTGGAGCGTATCTGAACTGTATCTTGAAGTTGGATCTGAACGAGTAATAGAATGGCTTCTGTGTCTGGAGCGTATCTAAACTGTATCTGGAAGATGAATCTGAATGAGAAACATAATGGCTTCCGTGTCGGGAGCGTATCCGAACTGTATCTGAGCTTAAATCTGAATGAGTAACAGAATAGCATCCGTGTCTGGAGCGTATCCGAACTATATCTTGAAGTTGGATCTGAACGAGTAATATAATGGCTTTCGTGTCTGGAGCGTATCTAAACTGTATCTGGAAGATGAATTTGAATGAGCAACAGAATGACTTCCATTTCGGGAGCGTATCTGAACTATATCTGAGCTTAAATCTAAATGAGTAACAGAATAACATCCGTGTCTGGAGTGTATTCGAACTGTGTCTGAACTTGAATCTGAATGAGTAACAGAATGACTTCCGTGTATGGAGCGTATCTGAACTGTATCATGATTGCATATTGTTAATGGTAGCTCGTTAATCTTATCCTGAACAGGGTAAATTGTTAGCTGAAACACAAAGTTATGATGCATGAAATGTATGATGCAATATAGGTGTTTTATCAATGTTTATGATATGTGGATGTAATGTATGCGCATGTAAGTTGATTCGATGTATTGCTAAGGAAAATAAATCCTTGACTGCTACTGAGGATATGTGGATTCTTCATTTCTTGAAGTTGGAATAATTGACAAAAATTCGGTTGTGAGCAATGCCATATACTGCTTGAGTAATCTGCTTGGGGAATCCAGAGAATTTTGATGGCTTCTACTGGGGATCTAACAATGGGAATCCTCGTTCTGTTGGGGAACAATGAAAACTCCGTGGTAAAAATATTTATTCCTGTTTGGAAAAAGTTCAGGAGTTTCGGTCGTCTGCAACTCTACTGGGGAATTATCCTATGTTAGGGAGAAACAGAAGTTAGCCGTTATCCGGTTGATTTTCAGGCTTCAAGACAACTTGCTGGGGGATTTGGAGAAACTAGATGGTTTCCACCGGGGATTAATAGTTTGAAGTTTCAACTCTGCTGGGGATCTTAATGACGTACTGTAGGGATTTCTCATGGAATAGCCTAAAGACATTTTCCTATTCTTCAACCTGTCAGTAATTGTTCTTTTTCATTTTGTTTATTTGTAAACAGTAATTATGTTCAAATGCATATGTTCATTAATGAATCATTGGACGTTTTTGCAAATAAAAACACAAGTGTAAAGAAAAAGGCAAATAGTTTTCTGTACTTTGAAAGAGATATCTTTGTATTTACTTTGAATAAGTATTTTGTACAAAAGAGACAGACATCCTAGTAAGAGGATGGTGTCATAAAAATAAGAAAAATTTATACACAGAAAGATAGCTATATGTGATAATCCCATGGGGTTCCCATTCTGCTATAGCCTCCGTATCTCTGAATATCTTGTCTATCTGTTGCTTCGTCCTAAGATGATTGAATCGATCAAAACTCCGAGTTTGTCAGTTAAGAGGTTAAAGTTGTCCTCAAAGTGATCCGACGAGACATAATCATACGCTTTAATTCCCTAACTTTTTCCTGGACTGCCCTTTCAGGTTTTCAATCCACCGGGAAACCCTTTTTTGCTCAAGTCGCCCTTTCGGGTTTTCAACTTGCTGGGTGTACAATTTTTTTTATCCCTAATTTTTGCCTGAACCTTTTGGTTCGCCGGGATGCCCTTGTTTTGCCTAGGTGTGTCAACCTAGCGGGTCTCTTATGCGTAGTATCTTTTGACTATGTCTGCGTTCACAGGGTGTGGCAGGTCATCACCGTCCATGGTGGTTAAGATCATTTCCCCACCAGAAAAGATGTTCTTGATTACAAATGGTCCTTCATAGGTAGGAGTCCATTTTCCCATGGGATCACTTTGTGGCAAGATGATGCGCTTGACCACCAGATCTCCAACTTGATATACTTGGCGTCTGACTTTCTTGTTGAAAGCTTTGATCATCCATTTTTGATACATCTGACCATGGAAAACAGCAGTAAGTCTTTTTTCGTCAATTAAGTTCAGTTGATCAAGTCGGGTCTGTATCCAATCGTCTTCACTCAAACCAGCATCTTTCATAATTCTCAAAGAGGGGATTTGAACCTGGATAGGCAAGACGGCCTCCATGCCATAAGCCAAAGAATAGGGTGTTGCCCCAGTTGATGTGCGAGCAGTGGTACGGTACCCGTGGATAGAAAACGGTAGAATCTCATGCTAGTCTTTGGAGGTGACTGTCATCTTCTTTATGATCTTTTTAATGTTTTGATTAGCAGCTTCGACTGCACCATTCATCTTTGGCCGATAGGGGGATGAATTGTGATGTTGAATCTTGAACTGCTCGCACAAGGAGGTGATCATAGTATTGTTAAGGTTCGTACTGTTATCAGTGATGATCCTTTCTGGGATACCGTACCGGCAAATAAGATTATGCTTGATGAAGTGGGCAACAACATTCTTAGTAACAGATGCGAAGGAAGTTGCTTTGACCCGCTTTGTGAAATGGTCAATGGCCACTAGAATGAAGCGGTGTCCATTGGAGGCTGTAGGCTTGATCTCTCCAATCATATCATTTCCCCACATAGCGAAGGGCCAAGGAGCTGTTAAGACATTTAGAGGAACCGGAGGCACGTGCACCAAGTCTGCATAGATTTGACACTTATGACAGGTCCGAGAGTGTTGATAGCAGTCTGCTTCCATGGTAGACCAATAATAGCCTGCCCGTAGGATTTTCTTCGCCATCGTATGCCCACTAGAGTGAGTGCCAAAGGTACCTTCATGTAATTCAGCCATGATCTTTTCAGCTTCAATCTTATCCATACAACGGATCAGGATAGAATCATGATTACGTTTGTACAGGATACCATTACTTAGGAAGAACTTAGCTGAGAATCTCCTTAGGAACTTTTTATCATTGATTGAAGCTCCTTATGGATATTCTTGAGCCTCGAGATACCTTTTGACTTCATGAAACCAAGGCCGGTCCACTACTTCTTCAGTATTAATCTCGTGACAGTGTGCTGGTTCGTCCATTCGTTCAATGGTGATCTGGGGAACCTTGTTATCCCAATTAAGTTTAAACATAGATGACATTGTGGCTAGAGCATCTGCTAGCTATTTTTCTTCTCGCGGGAAGTGCTCGAAGGTAATCTGCTCAAAATGTGGTAGCAATGTCAAAACATGTTCTTTATAAGGGATAAGGTTTGGGTGCTTAATGTCCCACTCTCCTTTGATCTGACTGATGACCAAAGCTAAATCTCCGAACACATCTAAGGATTTGATTCCCAAGTCTATGGCAGCCTTGAGACCAAAAATGCACGCTTCGTATTCTGCCATATTGTTCGTACAGTTGAAGAAAAGTATGGCGGTAAAGGGAGTATGGCACCCTTCCGGAGATATGAGTACATCGCCGATACCATTACCAAGTGCATTGGATGCCCCATCAAAGAACAGGGTCCATCGGGATCCTTGTCCAGGTCCGTCATATGGTCTGATTTCTTCACAGTTGTCTAATGTCATGATGTCTTCGTCTGGGAATTCAAACTTCATGGACTGATAATCTTCTACAGCTTGATGAGCAAGATGATCAGCTAGCACGCTGCCCTTAATAGATTTTTGGGTAGTGTACTGTATGTCATATTCTGTTAGGATCATCTGCCATCTAGCTATCCTCCTAGATAAAGCAGGCTTCTCAAAGATGTACTTTATTGGGTCCATCTTAGATATCAGCAAAGTGGTATGAGTCAACATATACTGTCTTAGCCGGCGAGCAGCCCTACCAGAGCGCAGCAAGTTTTCTCGAGCAGTGAATATCTGGTTTCACATTCGGTAAAAAATTTTCTCAGGTAGTAAATAGCGTGCTCTTTTCGGCCAGACTCGTCATGCTGCCCCAATACACACCCCATTGAGTTCTCTAAAACGGTCAGATACATGATCAGTGGTCTTCCCTCGACTGGAGGCATCAAGACAAGAGGCTCTTGTTAATACTATTTGATTTTGTCAAAAGCAATCTGACACTCATCATTCCATCTGACTACTTGATCTTTCTTCAACAGTTTGAAGATTGGTTCACAAGTAGATGTTAGGTGAGAAATGAATCTGGCAATATAGTTCAGGCGTCCCAAGAATCCCCTGACTTCCTTCTCAGTACGAGGATCAGGCATTTCTTGTATTGCTTTGACCTTGGCAGGATAAACCTCGATGCCTTTGTTGTTGATAATGAAACCTAAGAGTTTACTGGACCGGACTTTGAATGTGCACTTGTTCGGGTTCAACCTTAGTTTGTACTCCTTCAATCTGACAAACAACTTTTGCAAGTGATCAAGGTGTTCTTCTTCAGTTTGTGATCAGGCTATCATGTCATCTACGTAGCCCTCTATCTCATGATGTATCATATCATGAAAAAAGCTACCATGGCGCGTTGATAGGTTGCCCCGGCATTCTTCAGTCCGAATGGCATCACTTTTTAGCAAAATGTGCCCCACTGCGTGACAAATGTAGTTTTCTCCATGTCCTCAGGTGCCATTTTGATCTGGTTATAGCCTGAGAGTCCGTGCATGAAAGAAAATACTTTGTGCTGGGCTGTATTATCAACCAGGATGTCGATGTGTGGAAGTGGAAAATCATCTTTAGGGATGGCCCTGTTTAAATCTCTATAATCCACGCACATCTGTACTTTACCGTCCTTTTTAGGCACATGAACAATGTTGGCAACCCATTGAGGATAGGAAGTAACATCCAGAAATCTAGCATTGAACTATTTCATGACTTCCGCTTTGATCTTCTCTGACATGTCAGGTCTCTTGCGGCGGACTTTTTGTTTCACTGGTGGACAATCTTCTCTCGTGGGTAGACAATGTACCACGATGTCTGTATCGAGTCCCGGCATGTCTTTGTATGACTAGGAAAAGATCTCAACATAATCATGCAATAGCTGAATTAGGCGCTTCTTGACACTCGACTCTAAATTGGCACCCACTTTGATTTCCTTTTTATCTTCCTCGGTACCCAAATTGATTGTATCCAACAGCTCCTCATGAGGCTGAATAGGTCTTTCCTCTTGTTGTAGTAGTCTGGCCAATTCCCCTGGCACCTCACAATCTTCCTCACCTTCGTATTCGGCTTGGTAGATCAGATCTTCAGAGTCACTGAAGGCTATAGCAGTATCATTACCCATGGGATCCAGAATGGAGGGGTACCTGCATTTGTGAGTGTGGATGTGTGTAAGGGTATAACCATCTTTAAACAATAAAATGTAAAAGAAAGACAATGAGCACAAAAAGTTTATATGTGAAAAAGCGTCCATGATTCATTGAATGTCATATGAAGATGAAATAAAAACCCTTACAAATGGACCATTGTGTCTTGGGTAAGACACAAGGTTTTTAAAGTGCGAATTATTCGTGAATATTACAAGTCCAACAGAAATGTAAAAGATAAATTACTGAGAGATGAAAGTTCTTGGGACAAAGTCTCTGGCTTCCCAGTTACGAAGTCCTCCGCTAACAGTAGGAAATATCCAATCTTTCAAGCTGCCATCCTCTTCATTGTCTTCTACTGCATTGAACCCTTGGTTGCTAATCTTCACAGGTGCCCCCCCAGCACGGGCACAACGCACAACCTTCTGAGCAGTTGAAGTAAACCCCAAGCCAAACTTGTCTGATTTGTACGGAATGTATGGAAGCTTCCCCCAGATGGTGCATCCACCTTCTTCCACTACTGCCTTTGCATCCTTTAGAGATGACATCCGAAGTGGGGGTCTTGTGATCTTAGGAATCGAGGATACCGCCTTGGTCGCCGCTACTTCTTGAGAGACTTCTTCAAAATGTTAGAAAGGGGTTTCAATGAACTCGCCATCCAACTCCACATATCAGAAAGAATTCAGATGACTAATCATGTACTCCTCCTCCCCATGGACAGTTATGATATTTCCTTGGACCGGGTACTTCAGCATCTGATGCAATGTGGAGGTGACAACACCGACGTTGTGGATCCAGGGGCGTCCTAACATACAGGAATAAGAAGGACAAATGTCCATCACATAGAAGGTTGAGTTGAAAATATGAGTTCCCACCTTTATTGGGATGTCCACCTCCCCGTGGACCATCCTCTTCGAACCATCAAATGCTCTCACCACTATGTTACTGGGTTTTAAAGTCAGCCCCTCGCAATCCAATATGTCAAGGGCTTTTTTCGGTAAGACGTTCAAAGATGATCCCGTGTCCACCAAGACATGGGCTAGGGTTGTTCCTCTACACTCCACTGAGATATGTAATGCCTCGTTGTGTTTTCTCCCTCTGGGTGTCAAATCAGCATCGGAGAAACCCAAGCCATTATCATCTGTCAAACTGGCCACACAGTCTTGGAACTGGTCATCAGACGTCTCTTGTGGCACATGAGCTGTCTTCGGAAATTTTACCAGAGCTTTCGCATGTGCTTCAGAGCACAGCAGCAGAGCTAGCATAGAGATCTTGGAAGGGGTTTTCCCCAACTGTTCAACCATATCATAATCACTCTTCTTTATTATCCTCAGGATTTCTTCCATTTCCTTCTTGGATGTTTCGGGAATAGCTAGTGATTGAGCCTTCGTTCGGACAGGCTCTTCTTGAATACTTTTTCCTTTATTCTCAGCAGTGGAAGTATTGGTAGGGATAGGGATTGTATTGTCTTTTTTGGTGGGTACGCTTGCAGGTATAATCACTGGTGCAGAGGTAATCTTCGGAACGGCCACGGGTCCAAAGACTGCCTTTGGAGGGGCAATCTCTGGAGAGAAGATTCTACCACTACGGGTAATCTTGCTAGTTCTAGCAATATTGCTAATGTCGGAATTTTCCTCTTCGGAGATTTCTTATTCGGCATTCAATTCATCCTGTTTGTTACCATGGTAGTAGATTTCTCCACCATAATTCCATGGTACTGTTTTATCTGATTTGTATGGGACCGGCCCGGGTATTGTAATCTTAAGTGGAGTAGTCTTTGGAGCAGGTGTAATCCTAACGGGTCTTTTAGGGGCCCTGGAAGGATTGGCGTAGATGGTTATAATTGAAACTTCTTTAACTAGAACGGGTAAAATAGGAGCATTCTCAAACAGAATTTCTTGGTTATCCATCAGTCGTTGAATACCTTTTTTCAACAGAGGGCAGTCAAATGATGAGGATAGGCAAACATGGAAGTCTTTGTAACAACCTGGGAATATACCAACTTTCAATAAATTCAACTTAATGATCAGGAGCGGAGTCAACAGTTCATCCACGGTGGCAACAAATAAATTTTCTTCAATAGCGTTGGCATTGTGACCATGCCTAGGCATCGGAGCGGAAATAACATTTGGGTTCTTATGCACATCAAACTCAACTTCCTTCGCCTCTATTAGGTCTTGGATTTTGTTCTTCAGAACCCAACAGTTGTTAGTGTCGTGCCCTGGACTTTCAGAATGGTATGCGCATCTGGAATTCAGATGGTAATGAGGAGACGCAGTATTGGGATTCTTTGGGGCCTCTTTTAAAGTTTCCAGATTCAATTTCAGAAGATGTGGTAGAACCTGGGCTGGAGTCATGTTAATCCTGGTGAATTGCCGGACTGGCCTTTCCACCCTTGGCTGGTTATTTCTTGGCTGGTCAGATGCAGGCTTTGGAATCATAACGGCCCCCACCGTTGGTCGGAATTCAGTTCTTCCTTGATTCCTTTATGAATAAATAGCAGCCACCTCCTTCTTCCCAGTGAAAGGTTTCCTCACAGCTGTAGAGGCAGAAGAATCTTTCTGAATCTTCCCACTTCTTATACCAGCTTCCACCCTTTCTCCGCATAAAATCAATTCAGTAAACCCTGCAGAGGAACTCCCAATCAGATGATTGAAGAAAGGGCTTGATAGAGTTCCCAAGAACATGTCCACCAACTCCCTTTCAGACAGCGGGGGATGCACTCTTCCAGCTAGATCTCTCCACTTTTGCGCGTAATCTTTGAAGCCCTCATTGGAAACCATAGCCATACTCTGAAGTTGAGTACGGGTAGGTGCCAAATCAACGTTATACTGGTTTTGTTTATAGAAAGCTGCGGCCAGGTCTTCCCAATTGTGGATGTCGGCCCTTTCTAATTGGTAGAACCAATCAAGTTGCATTCCTGATAAACTATCTTGGAAAAAGTGGACCCACGAGTCTTTGTCGGCAGAGTGTGGCTGAATCTTCCCAACGTAGGATCAGAGGTGCATTTTAGGACACGACACTCCATTATATTTGGAAAATAATGGCACTTTAAACTTTGGCGGGATCACAATTCCTGACACTAACCCCAACTCTTCAAAATCTAGCCCCGGTACTTTCTGGATTTCCATAGCGCTTAAACACTCTTCAAGGTGTTTGTATTTATCATCAGCCGGGGTGTTGTTCAGAGTAGTCCTCCTCCTCCTCCTCTTCTTCAGAATCTGATGGTACTGCCGTTTCTTTTCCTTTTCTTTCCCCTTCATCAGATGTTGTTGGAAAATCTAAGGTCCTTCTAGCTTGTCCCTGAAACCTTCTGCCCATGATTACCACACCAGCTGGTTTCTTCTTCTTTTTCTCTTTTTCTTTTTCTAGTAGAGTCTTCAGCTCCTCTTGCCCCTTGGCTAAGGTCATGAGTAACTGTTGAAATTGTGTGTTTTGAGCTTGAAGGTCTTTGACCGTCTGTTCGAGATTCATCTTACTGAAATAAACAGTAGAGAGATGAGGAAACTTGTTGCAAAGACCTGTTTATGTTTATGATGAATGATATGTATTCATGCAATTCTTTCAAGGATTTAAAAATTCAAGTTTGTTTTAAACAAAAAAAGAAACACACGTTATATTAATAAGATAGAATTTGAGTACATCAATACCCCTTGGGCAAAATAATACAAAATTTTAAGGTAAAAAGACATTGCACATCCTCTTTGGCGCAATGTAGGTATTTAGAGTCGGCTCTTCATGAAGTAGCTGAGTGAGTTCCAAAACCTTCTTCTCGCTTGCGTAGAATTGGGCTTCGAAAGTATCGCACTCTCCTTTGAGCTGTATCCAATCCCTTTGTAGGTCTTCGAGTGATGTAGGCATGTCAGGATGTAGGATAGTGTATGGAACTTCTCCCTCCTTAATAGGCTCAATAATCACTGGGAGAATGGAAGGATAAGGCATCATAAGACTTTGAGCGCAGGTTCGTACCCACTTGAGGTAAGGCTCAAGAGGGATGAAATTCTTTTGTCCCAAAGTCTTGCTATCCACCTTGTTTAGCATCCTCCAGGCTCGGATGAATCTCTGGCGAAGTCTTTGATCGTCGTTGTCGTAGTCGAATACCAGGCCTTGAATCAGCATATCATGTGGGCCATCTCTTCGGGCATAACCAAACTGTCTTAGAGCTAAGCACGGGTTATAGGTGATGCCTCCCCTAATGCCAAGTAGAGGGACATTAGGGAATTCCCCACAATGGTCAACAACGATAACATTCTCTTTGGGTCGAGAGCACCAATGAATATTCGAGTGTTTGAGTGTCATTAACCTTTGCGACCACCTCAAACCTTGCTCATTCTTTAAGACTGATTGGGGAAGATGAGAAATAAACCATCTTGCCAGGAGAGGAGTGCAACACAAGAGAACACCTCTTTTCCTCATTGTACGAGTGTGAAAAGAGTGTAGGATATCCCCAAGCAATGTAGGCACCGGGTTGCGAGATGAAGATTTTGACAGCGCTCACATCTATGAGTTGGTCAGGATTAGGGAACAAGACCATCCCATAGATGAGAAGAGCTACAATCTCCTCAAAAGCTTGCAAGTCTAGGGAATTCCAACAGCTTTGGGCCTTCTCAAATAGAAACTTTGCCAAGAAGCCTTTGACACCACTTCTAGTTTCCCAATGAGTTGTGACATCAGATGAGTGCAAGTTCAGGGCTTGAGAAATCTCTTCTGGCTTTGGATCTCTTTCCGTACTGTGATACGGTGGGAGAACTGACTTGGGATTTTGCGTTTGTGTTCGCAAATGTTTCGGTTTAGCAAGAGTCGCCACCGACTTTTTATTTTATCCTAAGGAAAGGTCAAAAAGCACAGGAAAGACCTTTAAGATGTTTTCTTGGGTTCGAGGAGTAGATTATAGAAAGGGAAGGTATTAGCACTCTTTCTATCCATGGTTATCCATGGGCTCTTAGTTACTTTCTTAGATCACTTGCTTTGCTTTTTCAATTATTTGAAATGGTGCTTTGTGTGGTTTTGAAAGATGTTTTGAAAAGAGGCCATCATTGTGGAAACCTTTGTAATGATTCTTGTTTGAATGTATACAAAGGTGTTTTTATCTTTTACAATGTTTGAAAGTAGGGTTTTGAAATTGTGTTGTGAAGTGTGTTTTGAAGATAGCAAGGGTGTTATTTGCAAGCTTTGATCAAGTAACTAAGAGTTGTCTACCCTATTTTACTCAAAGATCTTTCTTATGTTTCTAACCCTTTTAACAGTGTTGTTTCACCATTGTATTTGGTGAACAACCTTGTGTTAGGATGTTAACGGGACAGACGCGGGTCATCGTATATACCATGATAGCAATAGTGTCAAGTATTTTTGGCAATTTTCTTGAGGGACTTGATCATTTTGTTTAGGCAACTCAGATAGCGTCATCGAGGGACTATGATCTTTGTTTTTGTTTTTGTTTTGCCAAAGTACTTGACATGCAATCATGGCCCATTTTTGAAGGCAACAAGTGGATTGTAACCCTAGGAGTGCAAGTGTGCATTGTGTTTGTTTTTCATGCATATTTGTCTTTGATTAGGTCAAGCTAGTTGATTTTATTTTGCATACAAATCCTAAGTCTAAGCATGGCATAATTGGAAGCTTTTTAAATGTGCGAGAATTTAAATGTACACTATTACAACATGATATAGGGAGGGGGTACAAATTTGAATTGGAGGTATTTGGCAAGGAATTAAATTCTAAGTTATTACAACCAAATTGAATGTACAAGGCATAATATAATATTTAAATAAATACAATTAAACAAATATAAAATAAAATGTATTATGCAAAAAAAGATTTTTAAGTATGTAAAAAGTATTTTTTAATGGGAAATGTAAATAATAATAAAAAAGGGGTCAATTTTAATTATTTTTGTTATTTAGGGCAAAACCCTAATTCTTAATAAATAGCATTATTCATTAATTATATACAATAATATATTAATTTATACAAAAAATAAAAGTATATTGTAAAAAAGATATTTTTTAGTGTAAAATATTAATGAAATGAAAATATATTCTTTTTTTATATTTTTGTCCTAATTATTTAATTAAATAAAATATATATATATATATATATATATATATATATATATATATATATATATATATATATATATATATATATATATATATATATATATATATATATATATATATATATATATATATATATATATATATATATATATATATATATATATATATATATATATATATATATATATATATATATATATATATATATATATATATATATATATATATATATATATATATATATATATATATATATATATATATATATATATATATATATATATATATATATATATATATATATATATATATATATATATATATATATATATATATATATATATATATATATATATATATATATATATATATATATATATATATATATATATATATATATATATATATATATATATATATATATATATATATATATATATATATATATATATATATATATATATATATATATATATATATATATATATATATATATATATATATATAACATATTAAATATATAAAAATAAAAATTAATTATTTTTAAAAAAATGTGTATATTTCAAGAAAATATTTTTTAAGTGTGTATAAAAATAATAAATAAAAATAAACATGTTTTTTTTTTACATTATTCTTTGAGTTTTAATAAAAATAAAATAAATTGTTTTACATATTTATACTAATAATAATTAAAATAAATACAAAATTTTATGAAAATAATTTTTAAGTATTTTTTATATTAGAAAATAAAATATTAAAATCAGAAATGAAACAAAAATGTAAAAATAACAAATGTACAAGAAATGGGCCAGGAGGGTGTAAAAAGAAAAGAGGAGGGTGCCAAGAGCAGGCCTGTACAGGCCCATCCCAAACCAAACTTCATCTTCTTCCTTTGAACGAAAATACGCGCGCTTATGTACACAAATGCCATCTCCCGATTCTTTGATTTTTTGACAAAACCCATAACATGAAACTTGTAGAGCATTAAACAACAAATCCAGCCATATAAAAAACTTGAACTAACTCTTAAAGACCAGAGAGAATTTCTCTGGCCCTAATTTATAACCTAGTTTTTTTCAGAAAGTTCATGGTTGAAATTCTCCTAGCACGATTAATGTAAATGAAAACTAAGCATATGTATGGCTTCAGGGCTATGAGTACAACATATTTCATTCACAAACCTAAGCCTAACTATTCCTAAATAGAGAGATAGAAGTTCATGAAATACCTGTTTCAGTTGACTTTGAGCTGGCCAATGCAGCAAATTCCAAGAGTGTGTGAGGTTCTTTTGAGCTTGCCTGATGTCCAATGAAGCTTTCCCAATGCCTAACTTGTTTTGAAATAGCCTGAATCGTGCTACAGAACTCAACCTGCAAAGCTTTGAAACAAAAATAGCAATGTGTGTTAAGGGTGTTACAGCTATCAATGGATGATCTGGATAGCTTAGATATGTTGGTTGGAAGGTGTTTGAAGTTCTTTTAGACAAAACGCAAGATGGAATTTGGTTATGGCTTGAAGTTTACAGAACTTGACCTATTTTGCAGCAAAACAGGGATTTTGTGTACAAGGGGGTTTGAGAGGAAGAAGGGTCGTGTTTCTGGCTTGTTGGGAGGTATGAAACTTGTTCACAATGTTTGTGTAAGCTGTTTTTTCCAGATGTGAAAGATGGCTTGTATTTTGTAAGTTTCTTCTACTTGAAGCAAAAGTGTGTATCTGTCCAATGCAGGCCTGTACAAGTCCTATATCATGCTTCACCTTTTGCTCTTGGTTACTGGAATGGGTAGATTTGATCTTGCCTCTAAGATCTGGCCCCATGCCTCAAGGATTTTGTTTTGACATAAAGTGCAACTTTACAAAAATGGCATTTTACCTTTTTCCAAATAGGGATTAATCTTGTATCCAATGTCCAAATGAACAAGATAATACCTTAACTCAATGGTTATGCATTAAATTATGGAGTATAAACTGGTTTTGAGGCCTGCATGCTAGTACCAAACATGCTGATTTGAAAATGCAAGTTTGTATGAACATGTATTGGCCATGGACAAAAGTGAGTTTTTGCCAACTTCAAGCATTCAATTATCTCTAACCAAAAGGGTGTTTGAGGACTTCTTAGATGATTTTAAAAGCTTGGAACATATACTATAATCCATCTTTGAAATGCAACTTGAAAGTCCAAGTGGAACTATGTGAAAAGTGGCCAAGAAGATGGGTCAAAATCCTGCCTAGATTAGGGCAAATTTTCTCTAAGTTAAAAGTTTTAGGTACCCTTGTTGCAAAAATCATAACTTGAGATACAAGCCTCTTTTGAGAAAACTTTGTGAATCAAAGTTGTAGACTTTGTGATGTAATACAACTTTCATGTTGCAAGTTTTGTTTGAATCTATTTGCATCTTGGTGAAAAAATGGGACAAAGTTAGGAAAAAATAAGAAAATTTCTAAGTTATGAAAATTTTCCATTTTAAACCCTAATTTGCATTTTTGGGTTTCTTGATGAACAAGTTTCATAATTTGACATGTCTTGGTGAAAAATGACTCTTGGCACTTGATTTTGACCAAAAAGTCAAAGTTTGACTTTTCAGTGTACAGTCAAATTTTGACCAGTTGACTGAAAAATTCATCTGTCAATCCTATGCATTTGAGATCTTTTAAACTTGTTGAACGGGTCAAGACAATTTCATTGAGTCCTTGAGTCCATGTGTGACCTTGATTTGCCATTGGCTAGGTCAAACAGTCAAAAAATGCCTTTGTGCATTCAAAACCCTAAAAATGACCATTTTGCCCTTTTGGTGATCTGATCAAATTTCTTGTGGAATTATGATCCAAACTTGATCAAATGGTTCACACGAGTTCATAATGTTGATGTGGGTCAAAATTCATGAGGCTTGACTGTCAATTGGCCACAGTTGACTTTTCCCCCAATACAGCTGATTTCTAGGTCAATTGTCCAATTGACTGGGCAAAAATTTGAATCAAGGCTTGAAACTTGGTATGGACAAACTTGTGAGTCCAACATGAAGTATGAAAGTCACTTTGAGCATTTTAGGTCAAAACATCCTTGTGCAAACTCAAACCCTAATTTAGGTCAACAGTGCAAGGAGGTGTCTTGAGCAGAGCAAACCCTAGCTTGATCTTGAATTCCAAGAGTCTTGTGATGAGAAATGTTGATGAATTGAGAGGGAAAATTTTGGGGTACAACAGTTTCCCCTGTTCAATCTTCTTGAACCTGAAGAGTTAGATTGGCAAGTTTGCCTTTCGCGACTCGAAGGTAAAAGAGGATTGGACACTAGAGTGCCCGTAAATTTGCACTCGTCAAAACATAGATGCAGGAATGGGCTTAAAGATGCCATTTGGAGATGGTAGAATCTTGCTGGAGATGGGCTTAAAGATTCCATCCAAGAATCTTTGTTGAATTGCAATGTTGTGGGTTAGAAGAACGAGCATCAAAACGGTATCCGTGTCTGGAATGCCATTGAACTGCATATGGAGACTGAGTTTGTATGAGCAAAAGAATGGCGTCCGTGTCTGGTGCGTATATGAGCTGTAACTGTATTTGAATTTTGAATGAATATCAGAATGACTGCCGTGTCTGGAGTGTATCTGTATTGTATCTAGGTAACAGAGAAACATCTGCGTATGGAGCAACTGTGTGCTGGGGATAAACTATGAATGAGTGACAGAATGGAAACCGTGTCTGGAGCGTATATGGACTGTATCTGAAGTTGAGATCTGTATGAGTAGTAGAATGACCGCCGTGTTTGGGGTGTATCCGTACTGTAACTGGGATCTGAATAAGTGACAACGACCTCTGTGGCGACTGCACTGGGGGGATCAAACTGCTGGTGTAAAGGCCAGAACGGTATCCTTGTTTGGAGCGTATCTGAACTTGTAGTTGATAGTTGAATCCGAATGAGAAATAGAATGGAAGCTGTGTCTGGAGCGTATCTAGTCTGTATCTGATTGCTGAAGCCTGAATGAGTAGTAGAATGACCGCCGCGTCTGGGGTGTATCCATACTGTATTTTGACTTGAAGTTCTGAATGAGTAATAGCATGACCGCCGTGTCTGGGGTGTATCCGTACTGTATCCGAATAAATGTTAACAAAAGCCTTTTAATCTTATCCTGAAAAGGGTAAAATGTTAGCTGAAACACAAAGTTATGTTGCATGATATGTATGATGCAATGAATTGTGTTTCATCAATGTTTGTGATATATGAATGTAATGGTTGCGCATGTAAGCTGAGTAACTGTCTTGCTGAGGAAGATAAATCCTGGTAGCTGGAGATAATGAAATCTTCGACTGCTTCTAGGGAAAATAAATCCATGACCGAAGCTAGGGATTCCAAAAATCTTTGATTACTAAAGATGAGAAATCCTTGCTGACTGCTTGGGGATTAAAGCTCTTGATTGTTGAGAATGAGAAATCCTGGGACCACTGCTGGAAATTGAGGGTCCTCGGCGTCTTGCAGGGATTTACAAGGGTTCTAACCACTTCTGCGGGAAATGAGAATCCTTCACGACTTTCCTGGGACATAAGGAAAATCTCTATTGGGGAGTTAAGACCTGGGAAGTTTCTGCTTAGAGAAACGGGATCGAGAATCTTCGATCTATTGGGAGATAACTCTGTAGGGAGAATGTTTGCTCGGCCAATGAAATTAGGAGCCTTGGGTTGTATGTCCATCTATTGGGGAATCACCCTAGCTGTTGGGGAAATTGAGGGAATTCGATCAGTTGACAATTTGACTTTGCTGGGGAAGGAGGTTTAGATTATTCTGGCTCCGCTGGGAATCGGGAGTTTGAACTCTGATGGGAACTTTGAAACTTAACTCGGCTGGGGAATCCAGTTTGGAATGTACTGGCTCCGCCGGGGGATCTTGAAGCTTAACTCCGTTGGGGGCACGTACTCCGAGGTTTTAGCTTTGTTGAGGATCTGAACAAAGTAATGCAGGGGGTTTCTTCTTGAATGGCATAAAGATATCTTCCTACACCTTCAGCTTATCAGTAATTATCCTTTCCCAATTTCGTTGTATTTTGTAAGCAGTGATTATATTCAAATGCATATGCCTATTTAACAAAACATTGGATGTTTTCAAATAAAACATAAGTGTAAAAAAGAAAAAGAAAGGCAAGCAAATTTCTGTACTTTGAAGTATATCTGTAATAATTTTTGTGAATATCTTTGTACAAAGGAGACAGACATCCTAGTAAGAGAATGTTGCCGTAACAATTGAGAAAGAATTTATACAAAAAGAAAGATGGCTATGTGTAACAATTCCATGGGGTTCCCATTCTGCTATAGCCTTCACAACTCTGAGTATCTGTCCATTCGTTGCTTCGTCCGTAGATGATGGGATTGATCAGAAACTTGGAGCTTGTTGGTGAAGATATTGTTCTTAAAGTGATCCGACGAGACATAGTCATACGCTTTAATTCCCTAATTTTTGCCTGGACCGCCCTTTCGGGTTTTCGATCCACCGGGAAACCCTTTTTGCCCAAGTAGCCCTTTCGGGTTTTCAACTTGCCGGGTGTACAATTTTTTTTTGTTTTATCCCTAATTTTTGCCTGAACCGCCCTTTCGAGTTTTCGATTCACCGGGATGCCTATTTTTGCCCAAGTCGCCCTTTCGGGTTTTCAACTTGTCGGGTTATTTTATGCGTAGTATCTTTTGACTATGTCTGCGTTCGCAGGGTGAAGCAAGTCGTCACCGTCCATGGTGGTCAGAATCATTGCCCCACCGGAAAAGATGCTTTTGATTACAAATGGTCCTTTGTAAGTAGGAGTCCACTTTCCCCTGGGATCACTTTGCGGTAAGATGATTCGCTTGATTACAAGATCTCCGACTTGATATACCTGACGCCTAACCTTTTTGTTGAAAGCCTTGATCATTCGTTTTTGATACGT
This sequence comes from Vicia faba, assembly GCA_948472305.1. Lineage (NCBI taxonomy): Eukaryota > Viridiplantae > Streptophyta > Magnoliopsida > Fabales > Fabaceae > Vicia > Vicia faba. The sequence continues at coordinate 187,850,933 of OX451735.1, read as the reverse complement.
ATGACCATGACAAACAGCAGTAAGTCGCTTCTCGTCGATCAAGTTAAGTTGATCAAGCCGGGTCTGAATCCAATCGTCTTCACTCAAACCGGCATCCTTCATAATCCTCAAGGAAGGAAACTGCACTTCCATGGGTAGAACAGCTTCCATGCCATATACCAAAGAAAATGGAGTTGCCCCTGTTGAAGTACGTACCGTGGTACGATATCCATGCAGAGCAAACGGTAACATCTCATGCCACTCCTTATAGGTGACTGTCATCTTTTGAATGATCTTCTTAATATTTTTGTTCGCGGCTTCAACAGCACCGTTCATCTTCGGCCGGTAGGGAGATGAATTATGATGATAAATCTTGAACTGTTCGCATAGAGCGGTGATCATAGTGTTGTTCAAATTTGTACCGTTGTCTGTGATGATCCTGTCGGGGACACCGTACCGGCATATGATGTTCTGCTTGATAAAGCGGGCAACCACATTCTTTGTAACTGAGGCAAAGGAAGCTGCTTCGACCCACTTGGTAAAATAGTTAATAGCGACCAGGATGAAGCGATGTCTATTGGATGCCGTGGGCTTGATCTCTCCAATCATGTCAATGCCCCACATTGCGAATGGCCAAGGAGCTGTCAGAACGTTGAGAGGGACAGGAGGAATATGTACCTTGTCGGCATAGACTTGGCACTTGTGGCAAGTACGGGAATGTTGGTGACAATCAGCTTCCATAGTAGACCAGTAGTAACCTTCCCTTATAATCTTTTTAGCCATCATATGTACGCTCAAGTGTTTGCCAAATGTGCCACTGTGTATCTCAGTCATGATCAACTCCGCTTCAGTTTTGTCCATACAACAAAGTAGAACACAATCATGGTTGCGCTTATAAAGGATGCCATTGCTTAGGAAGAACTTGGCAGCAAATCTCCTTAAGAACTTTTTGTCATTGACGGAAGCTCCTTCAGGATATTCTCTAGCCTGGAGATACCTTTTGATTTCATGAAACCAGGGTTGTTCCACTACTTCTTCGATATTAATCTCATGACAGTGCGTGGGTTCCTCCATTCGCTCGATGGTAATTTGGGGAGCCTCGTTATCCCAGTTGAGTTTAAACATGGAAGACATTGTAGCCAGAGCATCTGCTAGTTGATTTTCTTCTCGCGGGAAATGCTCAAAGGTAATATGCTCGAAATGTGGTAACAACATCAAGACATGTTCTTTGTATGGGATAAGATTAGGGTGTTTGGTGTCCCACTCTCCTTTGACTTGACTGATAACCAAAGCTGAGTCCCCAAATACGACCAAAGATTTGATTTCCAAGTTTATAGCAGCCTTGAGACCAAAGATGCAACCTTCATATTCGGCCATGTTGTTGGTACAACTGAAACAAAGTCGGGCAGTGAAGGGTGTATGGAAACCTTCCAGAGAAATGAGTACCGCACCGATACCATTGCCAAGTGCATTTTAAGCGCCATCAAAGTATAGGGTCCATCGGGATCCTTGTTCAGGTCCGTCATACGGTCCGTTACCTTCAATGTTATCCAGTGTCATGATGTCCTCATCGGGGAAGTCGAATCTCATATATTGGTAATCTTCGACGGCTTGATGAGCTAGATGGTCTGCTAGTACACTCCCTTTTATAGCTTTTTGGGTAGTATACTGGATATCATACTCAGTCAGGATCATTTGCCATCTAGCGATTCTTCTCGATAAAGCAGGCTTCTCGAAGATATACTTGATCGGATCCATCTTTGAAATCAGCAAAGTGGTGTGAGTCAACATATACTGCCTTAGCTGGCGAGAAGCCCATACCAAAGCGCATCAAGTTTTCTCGAGCAGTGAGTAGAAAGTCTTACAGTCGTTAAACTTTTTGCTAAGGTAATAAATGGCATGCTCTTTTCGTCCAGACTCGTCATGTTGGCCCAGCATGCACCCTATTGAATTATCCAAAACAGTCAGATACATGATTAATGGCCTTCCTTCGACGGGTGGCATCAGAATAGGAGGTTCTAGTAAACACTCCTTGATTTTATCAAAAGAAACTTGACAATCATTGTTCCATTCAACTACCTGATCTTTCTTCAACAGTTTGAAAATTGGCTCACAGGTAGATGTCAGGTGAGAGATGAACCTCGCAATATAGTTCAAGCATCCCAAGAATCCTCTAACCTCCTTTTTAGTACGGGGGGCAGGCATTTCTTGTATAGCCTTCACTTTAGCTGGATCAACCTCAATGCCTTTGTTGCTGACAATAAATCCCAAAAGTTTACCAGACCTAACTCCAAAAGTGCACTTGCTTGGGTTCAGTCTGAGTTTATACTCCTTCAACCTGGAAAACAACTTTTGCAAATGATTAAGGTGTTCTTCTTCTGTCTGTGATCGAGCTATCATGTCGTCTACGTAAACTTCGATCTCATGATGTATCATCATGAAATAAAGCTACCATGGCGCGTTGATAGGTTTCCCCTGCATTCTTCAGTCCGAATGGCATCACTTTGTAGCAGAAGGTAACCCATTGCGTGACAAAGGTAGTTTTCTCCATGTCCTCGGGGGCCATTTTGATCTGGTTGTATCCCGAGAATCCATCCATGAAGGAAAAAACCTTATGCTGAGCTGTGTTGTCAACCAAGATGTCGATATGTGGCAGTGGAAAATCGTCTTTAAGGCTATCCCTGTTTAAATCCCGATAGTCCATACACATTCTGACTTTGCCGTCCTTCTTAGGCACGGGCACAATGTTAGCAACCCATTGTGGATAGGAAGTAACAGCCAGAAAGCCAGCGTTGAATTGCTTCATAACCTCAGCCTTAATCTTCTCAGACATGTCAGGCCTTATTCGGCGGACCTTTTGCTTGATCGATGGACAGTCTTCTCTTGTAGGGAGACGGTGAACCACGATATCTGTGTCTAATCCTGGCATGTCTTCATAAGACCAGGCGAAGATTTCAACATATTCGTTCAACAATTTCACTAAGCGCTCCTTGACATTTGGTTCCAGGTTGGCACCCACTTTTACTTCCTTACTATCTTCCTCTGTCCCCAAGTTGATGGTTTCTAGCAACTCTTCATGAGGCAGAATGGCCCTCTCTTCTTGTTGTAGAAGTCTGGCTAACTCTCCCGGCACTTCACAATCTTCGTCAACTTCGTACTCAACATGATTGACCAAATCCTCAGAGTTATCAAAGGCTGAAACAGAATAGTCACCTAGGGAATCCGGAGTGGATGGGTACCTGCATTTGTGAGTGTAGGTGTGTGTAAGGGATAGCCATCCTTAAACAAACAAAAATGCAAAAGGAAAGAAAATGAACACAACAGTTTATAGATGAAAAACGTCCAATGATTCATTAAAACATGGCATATGATTATGGAGAAAATCAAGCCCTTACAAGTGGACCTACATGCCCCGAGCAAGGCATGAGGTGAAAATAGTGTGCGAATTGTTTTAGTTATTACAGACCATAAAAATGGGAAATTTTTCAAAGATAAAATTTCTGGTTGATAAAGGTGATGGGAACAAAATCTTTTGCTTCCCAGTTGCTCAAACCCCCTTCGACGGTCGGAAAGATCCAATCTTCAAAGTGGCTCTCTTCATCTTCATCCTCAACAACATTAATTCCATGATGAGTGATTCTTATAGGTGGCCCTCCAGTCTTGGAACGATGCATAGCCTTCTGTCCTGCAGCTGTAAACCCTAGTCCAAATTTGTCCGTCTTATGGGGAAAATCAGGCAATTGCCCCCATGTTGTACTCTTCCCTTCTTTGATCACCGCCTCTGCATCCTTGAGAGATGCCATCCTAGATACATGCTTGGGAACGATAGGCACCTCAACCATTGTCTTCGCAACTTCTACCTCGGGAGAAATTTTCTCAAAATGATGGAAAGGCGTTTCGATGAACTCGCCATCCAGCTCCACATAACGGAAGGAGTTGAGGTGGCTTATCATGTACTCTTCCTCGCCGTGCACCGTTATAATCTTACCCTTAATAGGATATTTTAGCATCTGGTGCAAAGAGGAGGTAACTGCCCCGACATAATGGATCCACGGTCTTCCTAGCAAACAAGAATATGACGGACGGATGTCCATCACATAGAAGGTGGAGTTGAAAACTTCCGTGCCTACTTTGATAGGAATATCAACCTCTCCATGGACCATTCTTTTGGAACCATCAAAAGCCCTAACAATGATGTTACTAGGCTTGAGAGTCAGTCCTTCGCAGTCCAAACGGTCTAAGGCTTTCTTTGGCAGCACGTTCAAGGAAGAACCAGTGTCAACTAAGACATGGGCGAGAGTGGTTCCCCGACATTCAACTGAAACATGTAACGCGTCGTTGTGTTTCCTTCCTTTGGGAGTTAAGTCAGCATCGGAAAAGCCAAGGCCATTATCAGCAGTAAGACTGGCCACACATTCCTGAAACTGGTCAGCCGAAGTCTCTTGGGGAACATGTGTCGCCTTCAAGAATTTGATCAGGGCCTTAGCATGGGCCTCAGAACAGAGAAGAAGAGCCAACATTGAAATTCTAGAAGGGGTCTGCCCTAATTATTCCACAACGTCGTAGTCACTTTTTCTGATTATTTTCAAGATTTCATCCATTTCTTTCTGAGTGGTTTCGGGGATAACCACAACATGGGCCTTCGTCCTGACAGGCACTTCCAGTATCCCCTTACCCTTGTCGGTAGTTTCAATAGATGGTCTTACTTCAGGAGTATCCAGTTCTTCAATCACCGGGCCTTGCACAGATGGTCCAACAGGTGCAGAAGCTTTCAAGGGTCCGAAAACTACTCGAGGGGGAGAAATCTCCGAAGAAAAGATCCGGCCACTGTGGGTTATCTTGCTTGTACCCGCGATGTTCCCTATATCAGGGCTTCCTTCTTCAGAAATCTCTTGGACTGTTTCGATTTGTTTGATACCATGGTAGAAGATTTCTCCCCCATAATTCCATGGCATCGTTTTGCTGGATTGGTACGGGACAGGTCCCGGCATGGTGATCTTTAATGGTACACATTCAGAGTTGGGCGTAACCCTGACAGGCCTTTTGCAAGCCTTGGGAGGATTGTCAGAAATGGTTATGATTGCAATATCATTGGTTGAAGTAGCAAAAGTATCAGGAGTAACAGGATTGAAGGTATCAACAGGGGTTTTCAGGAAAAGTATCTCTTGAGTATCCATCAGGAGTTGGACACCTGACTTCAACATTGGGCAATCACCTCGTATGTTCAAACAAAAATAGCAGTCTTTACCACAACCAGGAAAGATCCCGACTCTGAACAAATTTTCTTTAATCGCACGTAACGGCGTCAACAAGTCAACAACATAAGTAACATGAAGGTCTTCCGTAACAGCATGACCATTATTACTGTGCTTGGGCATCAGAGCAGATATTACATTGGGCTTCTCAGGCGCCTCAAATTCTACTTCTTTAGCATCAATCAGATCCTGGATTTTGTTCTTAAGCGCCCAACAATTATTGGTATCGTGCCGAGCACTGTCGGAATGGTAAGCACACTTGACATTGGAGTGGTAGTATGGAGATGAGGTGTTAGGGTTTTTTGGCGCTTCCTTCATACTGGTCAGATTCAGCTTCAACAAATGGGGAAGTACCTGAGCGGGCGTCATGTTGATGCGGGTGAACTGCCGTTGTGGCCTTTCCACCCGTTGTTGATTAGGTCTTGACTGATTGTTACGTGGTTGATCATTTGACGAGTTTTGAATCATCACAACCCCTATAGTCGGCCGACGCTCAGTTCTTCCCTGTCCCTTCTGAGAATACACAGCAGATGCTTCCTTCTTGGCTGGGAAGGGTTTCTTAACAGCCATGGATGCGGAAGCATCCTTTTGAATCTTTCCACTCTTAATACCGGCCTCAACCCTTTCGCCGGTAAAAATCAGTTCAGTAAATCCCGCGGAAGAACTTCCAATCAGATGATTGAAGAAGGGGCCAGACAGGGTCCCCAGAAACATGTCAACTAACTCCCTATCCGATAGCGGTGGCTGCACCCTTCCAGCCAAATCACGCCACTTCTGGGCGTACTCTTTAAACCCTTCATTGGAAGCCATCCCCATACTTTGTAACTGAGTACGAGTGGACTCCAAATCATTATTATATTGATACTGACGATAAAAAGCAGCTGCCAAGTCCTCCCAATTATGAACCTATGATCTCTCGAGTTGATAAAACCAGTCTAACTGCGTGCCAGACAAGCTGTCTTGGAAAAAGTGTACCCAGAGGTCTTTATCGGATGAGTGGGGTTGGATTTTTCTGACATACGATCTCAAGTGCATCTTTGGGAATGACAGACCATCATACTTGGAAAATGTTGGCACCTTGAACTTGGGGGGGATAACAATCCCAGCTACCAGCCCTAGTTCTTCAAAATCCAATCCGAGCACCCTATGCAACTCCATAGCTGCCAGTCTATCTTCAAGGTTCTTATATTTATCATCCGCTGGTGGATACTGTTGTTCGGAGTAGTCTTCGTCTTCTTCGTCTTCCTCCTCTTCAACCTCGGATTTAGAAGGCACAACAATCCCTTTCCCTTTACCGGCCCATTCGTCAGACGTTGAGGGGAACTTGAGAACTCTCCTAGCCTGATGCTCAAATCTTCTTCCCAAAGTGGCTACTCCAGGTCTCTTTTTCTTTTTCTCTTTATTCTTCTCCAACAAAGCTTTGAGGTCCTCTTGACCCTTTGCCAAGGTCATGAGGAGTTGCTGGAACTGTGAATTTTGTGCCTGTAGATCCTTTACCGTTTGCTCCAAATCCATCTTGCTGAAATAAAAAGCAGAAAGATAAGGAAACCTAGCGTGAAGACCTATTTATGCATATGATGAATGGTATGTTATTCATGTAATGCACTCAAGGGTTCAAAAATTCAAATTTGTTGCAAACAAAAAGAACGCACGTCATATTAAGAAGAAATTTGTTAGTACATAAGTGCCCCATGGGCAAAATATTACAAAATTCTTAATGTAAAAAGACATTGCGCATCCTCTTTGGTGCGATGTAAGTGTTGAGAGTTTCCTCCTCGTGAAGTCGCCGGGTAAGCTCCAAAACCTTCTTCTCACTGGCATAGAAGCTGGCTTTAAAAGTATCCCGTTCTTCCTTGAGTTGGATCCAACTCTTTTGCATTTCTTCCCATGATGTTGGCATGTCAGGATGTAGGATGGTGTATGGAACCTCTCCTTCCATAACAGGCTCTTTGATCAAGGGGAGAATGTGAGGGTATGGCATCATAAGATTCTGGGAGCGGGCTCGTACCCACTTGAGATAAGGCTCAAGGGGGATGGAATTATTGTGCCCCAGTGTCTTACTATCCACCTTGTTAGGCATCCTCCAAGCTCTGATGAACCTTTGTCGAAGTCCTTGCGCATCATTGTCGAAGTCAAAAACTAAGTCCGGAATCAACATGTCATGAGGGCCATCCCTCCGAGCATATCCAAATTGTCTCAAAGCTAGACAGGGGTTGTAGGTGATGACTCCCCTAATGCCAAGTAGTGGGACATTAGGGAATTCCCCACAACGATCAATGATGATGACATTTTCTCTGGACCGAGAACACCAATGTACATCAGAATGTGTGAGGGTCATCAATCATTGTGACCATCTTAAACCCTGTTCATTCTTCAAAACTGATTGTGGAAGGTGAGAAATAAACCACCTTGCTAGGAGAGGAGTACAACACATGAGAACACCTCTTTTCCTCATTGTTCGTGTGTAAAATGAGTGTAGGATGTCCCCAAGAAATGTGGGTATAGGATTCATGGATATGAAAATCTTGACAGCATTCACATCTATAAGTTGATCAGGGTTTGGGAACAAGACCAACCCATAAATAAGGAGAGCCACAATCTCTTCAAAGGCTTGTAGATCAAGAGAATTCCAGCAGTCTTGTGCCTTCTCGAACAGAAATTTTTCCAAGAAGCCCTTGACACCACTTCTGGTTTCCCAATGCCCCTTGATGTCAGATGGTTGCAAGTGTAATGCTTGAGCAACATCTTCAGGCTTTGGTTCTTTTTCCGTACTGTTGTAGGGTAGTTGATTAAGAATAGGAATTCTCAGGAGTTGAGAAAATTCCTCCAAAGTAGGCACCAATTGATAATCAGGGAATGTGAAACAGTGGTGTAGGGGGTCAAAGAACTGGAAGAGAACTTTCACCATGTCTTCTTCAATGTTGGTGTTGACCAAGTTGAGAAGTCTACCATGTCTTTCACTGAAGAGGGAATTCTCTGGAATCCTGTAACTGAGCTCCTTGAGTTGAGGAGGGATTCTCACAAGGTTGACTTGAATTGTTTTCATGCAAAGAGATTCCATGACCTACAAAACAAGAACAAAGATGAAGATCCAAACCCTTGAAATGGTTAGTGGATGTATATGATGCTTTATGATGTTCATGATGTATGCACAAGCACATGTACAAGCAAGTCACACAAAACCCTAGTTTCAGGCTTGCATGAGGTTTCATAGGTAAGTACCCTCTTGATTTTAGTTGGCTTAAAACCTGTCCTATAAATAGTAACCGGGTTCTAAGGAGCTCAATATCATTGGATTGTTTTCTATGTTCATTGTTTTGGTTTAGCCACTTAACTAGAGACCAAAATATTCCAAGAAAACAATCCTCAATGAGTGTAGTATCGAGTATCTACCAACTTCGGACTGCACCAAAGCCGGTCATCTTACTACCCCTAATAAAAGGCCAAGATGGTCAAGTAAAGGTTCTAAGAGTTCATTAGTGCTTCATGACATGACTCAGCGGCCCCGTATTCTCTTTGATTGACTCAAAGGCTACCGGTACTCACAAATATGTCGCACTAATATAGCTATTGCTTCAACCGTGTCGGTATACCCCGCACAGTTTCCACAACGTATTGCTATTTACCTATGAATGTTTCCCAAATCCGGGTGGAGGATTTCAAGCACAAACAAGAGAACCCAAATGTAAAGCAAGCAAGGCAAACAATAATCATACAAAGGGTGATCTAAGCCCTAAGGTTACTCCACTTTTAGAATTTTCCCCAGCAGAGTCGCCAGTTCTATGATACGGTGGGAGAACTGACTTGGGATTTTGCGTTTGTGTTTGCAAATGTTTCGGTTTAGCAAGAGTCGCCACCGACTTTTTATTTTATCCTAAGGAAAGGTCAAAAAGCACAGGAAAGACCTTTGAGATGTTTTCTTGGGTTCGGGGAGTAGATTATAGAAAGGGAAGGTATTAGCACCCTTTCTATCCATGGTTATCCATGGGCTCTTAGTTACTTGCTTAGATCACTTGCTTTGCTTTTTCAATTATTTGAAATGGTGCTTTGTGTGATTTTGAAAGATGTTTTGAAAAGAGGCCATCATTGTGGCAACCTTTGTAATGATTCTTGTTTGAATGTATACAAAGGTGTTTTTGTCTTTTACAATTTTTGAAAGTAGGGTTTTGAAATTGTGTTGTGAAGTGTGTTTTGAAGATAACAAGGGTGTTTTTTGCAAGCTTTGATCAAGTAACTAAGAGTTGTCTACCCTATTTTACTCAAAGATCTTTCTTATGTTTCTAACCCTTTTAACAGTGTTGTTTAACCATTGTATTTGGTGAACAACCTTGTGTTAGGATGTTAACGGGACAGGCGTGGGTCATCGTATAGACCATGATAGCAATAGTGTCAAGTATTTTTGGCAATTTTCTTGAGGGACTTGATCATTTTGTTTAGGCAACTCAGATAGCGTCATCGAGGGACTATGATCTTTGTTTTCGTTTTTGTTTTGCCAAAGTACTTGACATGCAATCATGGCCCATTTTGAAGGCAACAAGTGGATTGTAACCCTAGGAGTGCAAGTGTGCATTGTGTTTGTTTTTCATGCATATTTGTCTTTGATTAGGTCAAGCTAGTTGATTTTATTTTGCATACAAATCCTAAGTCTAAGCATGGCATAATTGGAAGCTTTTTAAATGTGCGAGAATTTAAATGCTACACTATTACAACAAGATATAGGGAGGGGGTACAAATTTGAATTGGAGGTATTTGGCAAGGAATTAAATTCTAAGTTATTACAACCAAATTGAATGTACAAGGCATAATATAATATTTAAATAAATACAATTAAACAAATATCAAATAAAATATATTATGCAAAAAAAGATTTTTAAGTATGTAAAAATTATTTTTTAATGTGAAATGTAAATAATAATAAAAAAGGGGTCAATTTTAATTGTTTTTGTTATTTAGGACAAAACCCTAATTCTTAATAAATAGCATTATTCATTAATTATATACAATAATATATTAATTTATACAAAAAATAAAAGTATATTGTAAAAAAGATATTTTTTAGTGTAAAATATTAATGAAATGAAAATATATTCTTTTTTTATATTTTTGTCCTAATTATTTAATTAAATAAAATATATATATATATATATATATATATATATATATATATATATATATATATATATATATATATATATATATATATATATATATATATATATATATATATATATATATATATATATATATATATATATATATATATATATATATATATATATATATATATATATATATATATATATATATATATATATATATATATATATATATATATATATATATATATATATATATATATATATATATATATATATATATATATATATATATATATATATATATATATATATATATATATATATATATATATATATATATTAAACATATTAAACATATAAAAATAAAAATTAATTATTTTAAAAAAAAAGTGTATATTTCAAGAAAATATTTTTTAAGTGTGTACAAAAATAATAAATAAAAATAAACATGTTTTTTTTTTTTACATTATTCTTTGAGTTTTAATAAAAAGAAAATAAATTGTTTTACATATCTATACTACTAATAATTAAAATAAATTCCAAATAAATACAAAAATTTATGAAAAAATTTTTTAAGTAATTTTTATATTAGAAAATAAAATATTAAAATCAGAAATGAAACAAAAATGTAAAAATAACAAATGTACAAGAAATGGGCCAAGAGGGTGTAAAAAGAAAAGAGGAGGGTGCCAAAAGCAGGCCTGTACAGGCCCAGCCCAAACCAAACTTCATCTTCTTCCTTTGAACGAAAATACGCGCGCTTCTGTACACAAATGCTATCTCCTGATTCTTTGATTTTTTTGACAAAACCCATAACATGAAACTTGTAGAGCATTAAACAACAAATCCAACCATATAAAAAACTTGAACTAACTCTCAAAGACCAGAGAGAATTTCTCTGGCCCTAATTTATAACCTAGTTTTTTTAGAAAGTTCATGGGTGAAATTCTCCTAGCACGATTAATGTAAACGAAACTTAAGCATATGTATGGCTTCAGGGCTATGAGTACAACATATTTCATTCACAAACCTCAGCCTAACTACTCCTAAATAGAGAGATAGAAGTTCATGAAATACCTGTTTCAGTTGACTTCGAGCTGACCAATGCAGCAACTTCCAAGAGTGTGTGAGGTTCTTTTGAGCTTGCCTGATGTCCAATGAAGCTTTCCCAATGCCTAGCTTGTTTTAAAATAGCCTGAATCGTGCTACAGAACTCAACCTGCAAAGCTTTGAAACAAAAATGGCAATGTGTGTTAAGGGTGTTACAGCTAGCAATGGATGATCTGGATAGCTTAAGTATGTTGGTTTGAAGGTGTTTAAAGTTCTTTTGGACAAAACACACGATGGAATTTGGTTATGTCTTGAAGTTTGCAGAACTTGCCCTGTTTTGCAGCAAAACAAGGATTTTGTGTACAAGGGGGTTTGAGAGGCAGAAGGGTCGTGTTTTTGGCTTGTTGGGAGGTATGAAACTTGTTCACAATGTTTGTGTAAGCTGTTTTTTTTCAGATGTGAAAGATGGCTTGTATTTTGCAAGTTTCTTCTACTTGAAGCAAGAGTGTGTATCTGTCCAATGCAGGCCTGTACAAGTCCTATATCATGCTGCACCTTTTTCTCTTGGTTACTGGAATGGGTAGATTTTATCTTTCCTCTAAGATCTGGCCCCATGCCTCAAGGATTTTGTTTTGACATAAAGTGCAACTTTACAAAAATGGCATTTTACCTTTTTCCAAATAGGGATTAATCTTGTATGCAATGTCCAAACGAACAAGATAATACCTTAACTCAATGGTTATGCATTAAATTATGGAGTATAAACTGGTTTTGAGGCCTGAAAGCTAGTACCAAACATGCTGATTTGAAAATGCAAGTTTGTATGAACATGTATTGGCTATGGACAAAAGTGAGTTTTTGCCAACTTCAAGCATTCGATTCTCTCTAACCACAAGGGTGTTTGAGGAGTTCTTAGATAATTTTAAAAAGCGTGGAACTTGAAAATCCAAGTGGAACTATGTGAAAAGTGGCCAAGAAGATGGGTCAAAATCCTGCCTAGATTAGGGCAAATTTTCTCTAAGTTAAAAGTTTTAGGTACCCTTGTTCCAAAAATCATAACTTGAGATACAAGCCTCTTTTGAGAAAACTCTGTGAATAAAAGTTGTAGACTTTGTGATGGAATACAACTTTCATGTTGCAAGTTTTGTTTGAATCCATTTGCATCTTGGTGTAAAAATGCGACAAAGTTAGGAAAAAATAAGAAAATTTCATAACTTAGAAAATTTCTAAGTTATGAAAATTTTCCATTTTAAACCCTAATTTGCATTTTTGGGTTTCTTGATGAACAAGTTTCATAATTTGACATTTCTTGGTGAAAAATGACTCTTGGCACTTGATTTTGACCAAAAAGTCAAAGTTTGACTTTTCAGTGTACTGTCAAATTTTGATCAGTTGACTGAAAAATTCATCTGTCAATCCTATGCATTTGAGTTATTTTGAACTTGTTGAATGGGTCAAGACAATGTCATTGAGTCCTTGAGTCCATGTGTGAGATTGATTTGCCATTGGCTAGGTCAAACAGTCAAAAATTGCCTTTATGCAGTCAAAACCCTAAAAATGACCATTTTGCCCTTTTGGTGATCTGATCAAATTTCTTGTGGAATTATGATCCAAACTTGATCAAATGGTTCACACGAGTTCATAATGTTGATGTGGGTAAAAATTCATGAGGCTTGACTGTCAATTGGCCACAATTGACTTTTCCCCCAATACAGTTGATTTCTAGGTCAACTGTCCAATTGACTGGGCAAAAATTTGAATCAAGGCTTGAAACTTGGTATGGACAAACTTGTGAGTCCAACATGAAGTATGAAAGTAACTTTGAGAATTTTAGGTCAAGACATCCTTGTGCAAACTCAAACCCTAATTTAGGTCAACAGTGCAAGGATGTGTCTTGAGCAGAGCAAACCCTAGCTTGATCTTGAATTCCAAGAGTCTTGTGATGAGAAATGTTGATGAATTGAGAGGGAAAATTTTTGGGTACAACACGTACCGTTGAAGGGTAGTTGATTGAGAATAGGAATCCTCAGAAGTTGAGAGAACTCTTCCAAAGTGGGCACAAGTTGATAGTCAGGAAATGTGAAACAATGATGCAATGGGTCAAAGAACTGGAAGAGAACCTTCATCATATCCTCCTCTGTGTTGGAGGTGACCAAGTTGAGTAGACGACCATGTCTTTCGGTGAATGGATAGTTCTCAGGGATCCTTGAAGCTAGCTCCTTGAGTTGTGGAGGAATTCTCACGAGGTTGATTTAGATAGTTTTCCTGCGAAGTGAATCCATAACCTACAAAACAAGAACAAAGCTGAATCTCCAAAATCCTTGAAATGGTTAGTGAATGCATATGATGTTCATGATGTCCATGATGTTTATGTACAAGCATGCATATACAAACAAATCAAATAAGTTATTAGTTTAGGCTTTCATGGGGTTTCATAGGTAAGTACCCTCTTGAAGTTTAGTTGGCTCAACCTGTCCTAGTAATAGTAACCGGGTTCTAAGGAGCTCAATATCACTGGATTATTTCCTTGGTCATTGTTTCAGCTCAATCCTCTTTAATGGCGACCGAAGTATCCCAAGAAACCAACCCTTAATGAGTGTAGTATCGAGTATCTACCAACTTCGAACTGCACCAAAGCCGGTCATCTCACTACATTTTAAAAGGCCAAGTTGGTCAAGTAAAGGGTTCTAGAAGTTCATTAGTGCTTCATGACATCACTCAGCGGCCCCGTATTCTCTTTGATTAACTCAAAGGCTACCGGTACCCACAAATATGTCACACTAACATAGCTATTGCTTAGACCATGTCGGTATACCCCGCACAGTTTCCACAACGTATTGCTATTTACCTATAATGTTTCCCAAATCTGGGTGGAGGATTCAAACCCAAACAAAGAACCATAAATGTAAAGCAAACAAGTCAAACAAATGTAAGAAAATAAATGTGATCTAAACCCTAAGGTAACCCCACTTTTATAAATTTCCCCAGCAGAGTCGCCAGTTCTGTGATGCGGTGGGAGAACTGACTTGAAGGTTTTGCATTTTGTCGCAAATGTCGCGGTTAGCAAGAGTCTCCACCGACTTTTCTTTTATCCAAAAGGAAATGTGAAAAAGCACAGGAAAGACCTTTGAGATGTTTTCTTGAGTTCGGGGGGTAGATTATGAAAAGGGAAGGTGCTAGCACCCTTTTTTGTAATCTCAAGCCTCAACTCAACTTTAGTTTTGATGAAAGACAAACAAGCACTATGGCAAGAAGAAAAAGAAGTTGAATTAGCTTAAAGCATCATTCACTCAAAGCTTCAAGGATCATGGCAAGCAAACAAGTATATCAATTCTCATTTGAACTAAATTGATTAGAAATGCTCAAAAATGATATACACACTTACCACAACACTTCACTTAAAGTTTAAAGCAAATTCTAAGTTTTTCACTAATGTAAATTGATTAACACATCATGTAAATCGATTTACACATGTTTTTTTAAAAAAAATCTGATTTCCCCTGGCAACAATCCATTTACATAGAGTGTAAATCGATTGATTACTGAACTGAGTTAATTTTTTAACACTAGTAAATCGATTAACACATCATGTAAATCGATTTACACTTCAAAATTTTTGAAAACAAGAACGTTACAAACCCGTGCAATCGATTTACATCTAATGTCAATCGATTTACACGTTGTAATTTTTGAAAAATCTGAACTTGATTCAAGATATCCTTCACACCTTTTCTCCAATGGTTGCATGGTCATACATTGCATCTTCTCAAGTTTTACAAACAGAAAAGTATCCATTTGAAAAGGTATCTTGATTGCTTTAAATACTAAATCTTTCAAATTATAAAACAACTCTTCTCTCATGCAATAATTCTAAACTTTGTAAAATATTCAAACTTCATATTTCTTAATTTTTAAGAACAATGATTTTCTGCACTTTCACACATATAAGAACAGAAATCTTTGAGCATTTTCTAACCATTGTGTTACAGTTTGAATTGCTTACAAGAGAAGAAAGAAGAAACTTCATTGAAGTCACTCTATGTGATCAACATCTTTCAAGAAATCATATTTCATAGAATTATACTAAAGTGTAACTTATTTCCAGGATTGTTGTAATTAAGTATTAGAATACTTTTGTACCTTGTTGTCCATTGTTGGAAACAAGAGGTATATTTTGAGAGGATTGTTCTCAAGAGACTTATTATAAATCCAAGAGGGTGTTCTTGGTATTTGTTAGTGTCTTTAGTTGATAAGACTAAGAAGAGTCTTGTAAAAGTTCTAACAAAATAGTGAAATCTCTTGCGTGTTCGCAAGGGGACTGGACGTACTTTCGGGGTGTGGAAGGAACCAGGATAAATCTCCGTGTCTCTTTACTTTCTGCACTTTACCGTTTTCCATAGCACTAAAACAAAACCAGAAAGTGTAAAATAAATCAAAAATCGACCACCACCTAATTCACCCCCCCTCTTAGGCGCAATCTTAAACTTACAATTGGTATCAGAGCAGGTTATAGGTAACCTGCTCCTAGAGATCCAGAATGGCTTCCGCAAATCAACATCCCGTTTTCAGAGATGGTGGTAGTAACAACAAGCCTCCTCTATTCCGTGGTGAATATTTTGACTTCTGGAAAATACGTATGAAGGCGCATCTAGAAGCGCAAGGAGAGGAAATATGGGATGCCGTTGAAAATGGTCCCTTTATCCCGGTAACGGTAATCAATGGTGTTGGCTCTTCAAAGCCTAAAACTGCATGGGACGACGATGATAAAAATAAAGTTCTCTATGACAAAAAGGCAATAAACCTTCTTCAAGGTGCACTTAGTATGGACGAATACTTCTGTGTCTCGACATGCAAAACAGCAAAGGAAATATGGGATACCTTGGTACAAACTCATGAAGGAACGACTGAAGTAAAAAGATCAAGGCTAAATACCCTAATTCAAGAATACGAACTATTTCGAATGCAGCCTGGAGAATCCATTCTTGACTTACAAAAGAGATTTGTGCACTTGACAAATCACTTAAGTGCTCTTGGTAAAACCTTGACAAATGATGAACTCAACTTGAAAGTCCTTAGATCATTGACTAGGGAATGGCAACCAAAGGTAACGGCAATATCGGAAAAGAAGAGTCTCTCCGCAATGACTTCCGCTACATTATTTGGCAAACTTCAAGAATACGAAACAGAACTCGGTAGACTTGAAAAACATGAGAATCTAGAAAAGAAATCCAAAAACATTGCCTTAAAAATTGATTCAAAGGAAGTTGTAAAAGAAGACAATCCGGAAGAAGATGAAAATTTCATGCTTCTTGTTAAAAGACTTGGGAAGTTTTTTTGCAGAAATGACAAGGGAGGATCTCATGCAAATAAGAGAAAGCACTTCAAGAAAAGAGAAGCCTCCACATCAACACAAGATGTCTCATGTTATGAATGTGGAAAGCAAGGACATATCAAGCCAAACTGTCCAAATCTCCCAAAGAAAAACAGATTCAAAGGAAAGGACTCAAAACACAAGAAAGCCTACATAGCATGGGAAGATAATGATATGAGTAGTACATCAGAATCAGAAAGCGACGAATGTGCAAATTTAGCCTTAATGGCATCACATCACTCCGACGGCGAAGAAGAGGTTAGTAATGAATTTAATCTTTTTGATGATGATGTTCAAGGTGCCATTGATGAACTCTTGAAAGAATGCAAAAGTTTATACAAAAAGGTGTCAAGCCAAGAAAAAGAACTTCTAATTTGTCTCGAAAAAATTGACACCATGACTAAAGATTTTGATCTTCAAAAACAGAATTTTATAAAAGAAAAGGAAAACTTTTCATGCTCCAAGTGTGAATCAAATGTCTTTCAAATTGTTAAATTGAAAAGAGTCATTGAACGATATGAAAAAGGACAAATAGGATTGGAAGGATTACTAAGCCAACAACGTTATCCAAATGATAAAAGAGGTCTTGGTTATGTGAATACTAAGAAACCAAGTAACAATCCTACTGTTTTTGTAAAGGCTAGTAATAGTTCCAATCCCAAGAGAGTAGAAAATAATCAAGTTGTTCATAATCATCAAAAGAAAAAGCCTAATGTATCTAAAAGAAAACAAATTCCTAGATACAAGAGCAAATTTGTTCTAAACTGTTTTTACTGTAGTATTATTGGACACACACCTAATGCATGCTATATTAGAAATTTCAGTATGGCTAGTGGACACTATGCATGGGTGAAAAAGGGAACTAACTATGAAGGACCCAAGGCCACTTGGGTACCTAACAAGAAATAATTTGTTTTTGTAGGTATGCTTGAAATCCACATCAAACCTTTGGTATCTTGACAGTGGATGTTCAAAGCATATGACATGAGATGTACACCAATTTTCATATCTAGTACATAAAGCCAAAGGGTATGTCACCTATGGTGACAACACCAAAGGAAAGATTCTTGCCGTTGGAATAGTTGGCACACCTCCATCCTTTCAAATTGAGGATGTTCTCTATGTTGAAGGATTAAAGCACAACCTTCTTAGCATAAGTCAACTTTGCGATAGAGGGTTCAAAATCAAATTCAACAAAGAAGAATGCCTAATTATGGATGAGGTAACCAATGAGGTAAAACTCAAAGGTATAAGATATAACAATATTTTTATGATTACTTTAGATGATTTGTCTATGAAGGTACACTGTCTCATGGTAAACAACAATGACGCTTGGTTATGGAACAAGAGGATTGCTCACATACACATGGAGCACTTGAACAAATTAGTTAAGCATGACTTAGTTATTGGTCTACCAAAGATGAAATTCATCAAAGACAAATTATGTAGTGCATGCCAAAAGGGCAAACAAACAAAATCAACTTTCAAACCAAAGAATATGGTTTCAACAACAAGACCACTTTAATTGTTGCACATGGATCTTTTTGGTCCATCTATAACAAGAAGCTTCGGAGGTAACATTTATTCTTTAGTTATTGTAGATGATTTTTCCCGTTTTACTTGGACTTTGTTTTTAGTGCACAAAAATGACGCATTCAAGGAATTCAAGAGATATGCAAAACAAGTTCAAAATTAGAAGTCATTAAAGATAACATCAATCCGAAGTGATCATGGTGGAGAGTTCCAAAACAGTCTGTTTGAAGAATTTTGTGAAGAAAATGGGATCTTTCATAATTTTTCAGCACTAAGAACTCCACAACAAAATAGAGTAGTTGAAAGGAAAAATAGGTCTTTGATAGAACTTGCAAGAACCATGCTAAGTGACTCAAGTTTTCCTAAATATTTTTGGGCGGATGCGGTAAGCACGACATGTTACGTAAGCAATCGCGTGATCATAAGACCTATACTAAAGAAAACTCCATATGAGATTTACAAAGGAAGAAAACCAAATATCTCTCACTTTCACATTTTCGGGTGCAAATGTTTTGTCCTTAACAACGACAAAGACAATCTCAGTAAGTTCGATGAAAAATCAGATGAAGGTATTTTTCTTGGTTACTCCCTTTCTAGCAAAGCTTTTAGAATTTAAAATAAAAGAACTTTAACTATAGAAGAATCAATGCATGTTTCGTTTGATGAATCTAACACCTCCAAGGAGGAAGTTGTTATTTGTGATGATGATGATTCTCTAGATTTACCTCATGAGAATTCATGCGAAGGTGGCAAAATTGTCAACCCGGAACAAACACATGAACTTTCACATCAAAATGGAAATGATGATGGTCTTCCTCAAGAATGGAGAACTCATCATGATCATCCAATTGACAACATAATTGGAGATATTAGAAAAGGGGTATCTACTCGGCTAAATCTTAAAGATGCATGCTTAAATATGGTTTTTGTATCTCAAGTTAAACCTACCAAAGTGGCTCAAGCACTAGAAGATGATCAATGGATCCTTTCCATGCAAGAGGAGCTAAACCAATTCGAGCGGAACGAAGTTTGGGAACTTGTTCCTAATCCAGGAAATAAACGTATCATTGGAACCAAATGGGTATTAAAAAACAAGATGGATGAAAATGGTATAATCACTCGAAACAAGGCAAGACTAGTTGCTCAAGGATACAACCAAGAGGAAGGAATTGATTTTGAAGAAACTTTTGCTCCGGTAGCACGTTTGGAAGCAATAAGACTATTACTTGCATATGCATGCTCATTGGACTTTGAACTTTTTCAAATGGATGTAAAAAGCGCATTTCTCAACGGATTCATAAATGAAGAAGTCTATGTAAAGCAACCTCCCGGATTTGAAGACTTCAAACATCCTAATCATGTCTTCAAATTGAAGAAAGCTCTCTATGGGCTGAAGCAAGCACCAAGGGCATGGTATGATAGACTAAGCGCATTCCTATGTGAAAAAGGGTTTGTAAAGGGTAAAGTTGATACCACTCTCTTCACAAAAAATGTTAATCATCATACTTTACTTGTACAAATCTATGTAGATGATATTTTTTTTGGTTCAACTAACCAAAGTATGTGCAAGGAATTTTCATCTATGATGCAAGGAGAGTTTGAGATGTCTATGATGGGAAGATTGAATTTCTTTCTCGGTCTTCAAATTAAGCAACTCAAACACGGTATCTTCATAAACCAATCAAAATATTGCAAAGACCTTATAAAGAAGTTTGAGATGGAAAGCAGCAAAGAAAGTGCAATTCCTATGGGATCCAACACCTATCTTGATCCAGATGAATCAGGGAACTCTATTGACATAACTAAGTATCATGGAATGATTGGCTCTCTTCTCTATTTAACAGCAAGTAGACCTGACATCATGTTCAGCGTTTGCCTATGTGCAAGATATCAAGCCAATCCTAAAGAGTCTCACCTTGCAGCAGTCAAGCGCATAATAAAATATCTCAAAGGGACAACCAATGTCGGATTATGGTATCCAAAAAGTAGTATGTGCAATCTAGTTGGTTATTCTGATGCTGACTATGCTGGTTGTAAGACTGATCGCAAAAGTACAAGTGGAACATGTCACATTCTCGGAAATGCTTTGGTTTCATGGTCATGCAAAAAGCAAGCAAGCGTCGCTCTCAACACTGCCGAAGCATAATACATTGCGGATGGAAGTGGATGCGCTCAAATTCTTTGGCTAAAAAAACAGTTACTTGACTATGGAGTAAACCTTGGATGCATTCCACTTCGATGTGATAACACAAGCGCGATCAACATTACAAAAAATCCAGTTATGCATTCCCGGACAAAACACTTTGACATCAGACACCATTTCATCAGAGATCACGTACTCAAAGGAGATGTCGAGATTACTTTTGTGGACACTCAAAATCAACTCGCGAACATTTTCACAAAACCACTTGCAAAGGATGCATTCTTCAAAATTCATCGTGAACTCGGAATCCTAGATGGACAAGATATATAAGGTGCACTCTATCCTCATCTATACATAAATGTACATATATATGGGCTTAGAAAATGTTTCAAATGTTAAAAATATTGTTTTAAATTTTTTTTCTTTTAAGTAAATCGATTTACTTAGTGTGTAAATCGATTTACCACTGAACCAAAATCAATTTTAATAATTTTTTTTGTGTAAATCGATTTACCAAGTATGTAAATTGATTTACCACTGAAACTGAAGCGTTTTTCTTTACTTTTTCACTATGCAAATTGATTGATCCTACACACAAATCGATTTACACCTGTTCAGCATGTGATATTTTTATGAGTCTTTAATATATTGGTCAACCTTACCTTGCCTCTCAACCTCCCACCTTCTTTTTGACCAATCACGGAATCTTGACAAACTTCACTCAATTAAGTCTCATAAAGACCTCACTTACTCTCTCTACTATTTAATCTCACCAAAACTCCCTCACTATCTCATAACAACACCAAAAAAATCTCTATCTTCCTTAATCAAAACCCTAACCATCGCCATGGCTCCCAAAAGAAAAGCAACAGCCTCAGAAAAAGGAAAGAAGAAAACTGTTGCAGCCTCTGAAAACTCATTGCTCGAGTACCTCTCGGATACACAATGTGAAAGATTCATCAAGCACTTTCAAAAGAAAATAATCTCAGCTCCCAAATTCGGTATGTTGTCTACCTTTCCCGATGAATGCTTCACTTTTCAAAGGGATTTGATTGCTTATGGGTTAGAACCATTAATATCATCACGTGGTTACTATTATCCGGATCTAGTTCGAGTATTTTACAGCAACATGCATTATGATAACAACAAATGCTATACCCATGTGCTCGGAACAAGAATTCCTCTGCATTCAAAAACAATAGGCAGAATTTTGAACATCCCATATACTGGAAGTTCTCTCTATGACCCAGAGGATGCTGACTAGGAAAATTATAGGAAGAGAGAATTCTTCTACAACATTGGCCGGTTGTCAGAAGCAGAATATCTTGCAAAGCGGATTCGTAGTCTTGGCGGTGTTATTCCGGCTTGGGACACTTGGAGTGCTGGTAATTTTCACATTGATGATAGATTGTTTCATTATTTTTTGGTATATATTTTATTTCCTAGAGCAGGAAATCACTGTACTGTAACCGATCTAGAATTGCAAATTCTCTATGCAAGGAAAAATGGCATTTCGGTAAACTGGGCTAAACTGATTGTGAAGCATATGTTAAGAGTTGCCACAAGGGCTACTTTTCTGCCATATGCATACTTAATCACAAGGATCTTGGAAGAATTTGATATTGATTTTACTGGGTTTGAGAGGGTTGAAATGGATCCAATCAGCAATAGGATCTCCATCAAAAATGTTGATTCTCGGATGGGTGTTCATTTTGATTCTGAAGCAAAAACCATCACATATATTGGAGAGGATGTTGTAGGTGATGAAGGCAATAATGCAGATGAAGAAGAAAATGAAGTTCCTCCTCCTGCTTCCTCTTCTGGTCTAACCAACCAAGATGTTATGGATTATATGACTCAACAGTTTGCATCTCTCAACACTAACATCAATGCTCAATGGACCGCGATAAATGATTCTACCTCTTCTCGCATAAATGCTTTTCAGAACGATGTGAACCAACAGTTTTCATACCTCTACTCACATCTCCATATTCCTCCATGTGATCCAAACAATCCAGCACCTCCGCCTCCTCAATACACCGAACCACCTCTACAACAACAGTTTCCATATCAAGGACCCTTCTAATATTTTCCTGACCAATATTATTAAAATTCCTGTTATTTATCATTATGTTAGTTTTGTATTACTTCAAGTGTTAGTTTTGTATTATGTGTATTTGAACTTCGTTCGATATATTTAGAAATTTGCATTTTAGTTTATGTTCATATCTGTTTCAAATTGTTATAAGTATCATCTTATGTTACATCTTTCCCTTCTTTTTGATAATGTCAAAGGGGGAGAAGGATGTGATAGCACTTTATGGTTGTTTGTTTCAGTTTTCTTTTTCAGGGCAAGTTTTCAAATCTTTTTCTCCATAGGGGGAGAAATCTATCTTATCTATCTTAGGGGGAGAAAACCCTTTTGCTCCAATTCTGAACAACTCATAAAGAAAGATGGTTTGTCATCATCAAAAAGGGGGAGAATGTAATCTCAAGCCTCAACTCAACTTTAGTTTTGATGAAAGACAAACAAGCACTATGGCAAGAAGGAAAAGAAGTGGAATTAGCTTAAAGCATCATTCACTCAAAGCTTCAAGGATCATGGCAAGCAAACAAGTATATCAATTCTCATTTGAACTAAATTGATTAGAAATGCTCAAAAATGATATACACACTTACCACAACACTTCACTTAAAGTTTAAAGCAAATTCTAAGTTTTTCACTAATGTAAATCGATTAACACATCATGTAAATCGATTTACACATGGTTTTTAAAAAAAATCTGATTGCCCCTGGCAGCAATCGATTTACATAGAGTGTAAATCGATTGATTACTGAACTGAGTTAATTTTTTAACACTAGTAAATCGATTAACACATCATGTAAATCGATTTACACTTCAAATTTTTTGAAAACAAGAACGTTACAAACCCGTGCAATCGATTTACATCTAATGCCAATCGATTTACACGTTGTAATTTATGAAAAATCTGAACTTGATTCAAGATATCCTTCACACCTTTTCTCCAATGGTTGCATGGTCATACATTGCATCTTCTCAAGTTTTACAAACAGAAAAGTATCCATTTGGAAAGGTATCTTGATTGCTTTAAATACTAAATCTTTCAAATTATAAAACAACTCTTCTCTCATGCAATAATTCTAAACTTTGTAAAATATTCAAACTTCATATTTCTTAATTTTTAAGAACAAAGATTTTTTGCACTTTCACACATATAAGAACATAAATCTTTGAGCATTTTCTAACCATTGTGTTACATTTTGAATTGCTTACAAGAGAAGAAATAAGAAACTTCATTGAAGTCACTCTATGTGATCAACATCTTTCAAGAAATCATATTTCATAGAATTATACTAAAGTGTAACTTATTTCCAGGATTGTTGGAATTAAGTATTAGAATACTTTTGTACCTTGTTGTCCATTGTTGGAAACAAGAGGTATCTTTTGAGAGGATTGTTCTCAAGAGACTTATTGGAAATCCAAGAGAGCGTTCTTGGTATTTGTTAATGTCTTTAGTTGATAAGACTAGGAAGAGTCTTGTAAAAGTTCTAACAAAATAGTGAAATCTCTTGCGTGTTTGCAAGGGGACTGGACGTACTTCCAGGGTGTGGAAGGAACCAGGATAAATCTCCGTGTCTCTTTACTTTCTGCACTTTACCGTTTTCCATAGCACTAAAACAAAACCAGAAAGTGTAAAATAAATCAAAAATCGACCACCACCTAATTCACCCCCCTCTTAGATGGGCTCTTAGTTACTTGCTTAGATCACTTGCTTTGGTTTGTTTGAAATGGCGTTTGATGTGATTTTGAAAGTATTTTTGAAAAGAGGCCATTCATTTAGGCAATCTTTGTAATGATTCTCGTTCGTAAGAATGTATACAAAGATGTTTGTCTTTTGAAAATGTTTTCAATGTTTGTAAGATGATTTTGAAATGTGTGTGTGTTTGTTTTTTGAAAATAGCAAGGATTGTTTGAAATGGAGCAAGTAACTTTAGAAGCTATCTACCTACTCAAATGTCGTTCTCATGCATTTTCTATTCCTTTGACATTGTTGACTTACCATTGATTTGGGAAGCAACCCTATCTTTGGATGTAAACGGGACGGGCGTGGGTCATCGTATAGCCATGATAACAATGTTGCAAAGTATCTTAGTATTTTGAGGGACCAAGATCGTTTTGTTTAGGCAACTTTTGAATAGCGTCATCGAGGGGCTATGATCTTATATTTGTTTTGTTTTGCCAAGATACTTCGCATGTGTAACATGTCCATTTTATTTTAGGCAACCAAGTGGGAGAAACCCTAAGGGTGCTTGTGTGCAAAGTGTACCATTTTCATGCTTTTGACTTTGTCTTGTATTTAGGGTTTTCTATTTGTTTTGTTTTGCTCTTGTCATACAAACCCTAATTTACTAATCATGGCATATGAAAGCAATAAATTGCGTAATGCAAATATACTAAGCTATTACAATAATTTTATGGGAGGGGGAAATACAAGTTTGAATGGGAATTTGCACAAATATAAAGCTAAATATATTATTACAACCAAATCGAACTTGCGAGAATTAAATAAATATAATACAAATATTTAAAATGGAATGCAATATTTATGTAAAGAAAAGATGTTTTATGTCTTGCTTTTGTATAAAAGAATATTTAATTTAAACCTAGAAAATAAGGAAAAAATAATTAATTCTTTTTTGAAAGGGGTTAAACCCTAATTTTCATTTAAAAGAAAAATAATATTTTTATATTATTTTTTTGTGCATTTTTTGTATACAAAATAAATAATATTGTATATAAATATTAAAAATTAAATATGTACAAAAAATAAGTATTTGTAAATAGGAAATGTAAAATAAAAATATTAAGTATATTTAATTATTTTTACAAGTTTATTAAGAAAATAAATTATATTATATCAAAATAAATTATATTTTTTATGTGAGAAATAATAAAAAAATAAAATAAAAGTGTAAAAATAAATAAATTATTTTTTAGGATTTTCTGTCATTAAGAAAAATAAATAATAGTATTAAATATAAAAATGAAAAAAATATGAAAATATGAAAGAGTTAGCAAAGGGGGTGTAATAGCAGATCAGTGGTGGTGTTTAGCAAAAACAAAAAGGCCTAAGCAACAAAAAGCCCAAACGACTTCATCCCTGTCCTTCGTTCTCTTCCTCATGCCATAGCCAGCTTAACCTGTATCATTCTCATGCTTGCATAAAAATGAAAACTTATAACATGAAAAGTGTGGCATTTGAGCTCTCGATTCCAACCATATAAATTATGTAACCTAACTATCAAAGATCAAAGAGAATTTTGAAATCCCTAAATCGTGACCAAAAATTTTCAGAGATTTCAAACTCCAAATTCTCTTAGCACAAGTAATATAAATGCAAAGTAATGATATGTACAACTTCGTTATGATGAGAACTACATTTTTCATTCATAAATAGTGGCCTGAGGTTGCCTATACAAAGAGACAGAGTTTGAAAAAACACCTCCTTCAGCTGGAATCGTGTATGGCAATGTAGGGACTTTAATGGAGGCCTGATGATTGATTGAGCTTCCTTGAGCTTCGCTGAATCTATTCCAACTCTTACCTTGCTCTGAAGATGGCTAGAACTCCCTGACCAAGTCCAAACTGCAAGCTTCAAAGTTAACAATGGCATATGGTGAAACAGAGGTTACAGAACAGGGATGATGGCTTGGATGTGTTTGATATCTAATATGTAAGATATTTGGATGAGTTAAACACAAAACGCACGAGCCAAATGAGAGTTGGATGAGTTTTTGCGTAAACTGTATGCTTGAGCAGATTTTTGGTGTTTTTCAGTTCTAGAGAGTTTCAGGTCCAAGCCAAGCGTGTAATGTCTTGTACATTGTTTGCATATTAGTATAGAAGTGATCCAAAGTCAGCTCTCTACTAGCTGTGCAAGCCTTAGCCTTTTTTGCAACTTTTCTTGTACTTGAAGCAAGTTGGCAAGACCAAACCCACATGCTTGTACCAGCTTGATTTAGGGTTGGTATGAGTTTGTACAAGTTGCTTGAGACCTGTGTGGTTTGCTTGTATCAAGGGGACATGTTCAAAGCTCCAAGTTGACAAGTTTGCAAAAGTGCTTCTTTATGAAAATGGCAATGGAGCCTTTTTACCCAAAATGGAAATACAACTTGTGTAAAAGTTCAAAAGCAAGGATAATGGCTTTATCAACTGAGTATGCATTTAATTAAGGAGTGTGTAGAAAGTTTAGGACCTGTAAAGCAAGAAATAGTCAGCATATGTTTGGTTTGCAACTTGGTTCTTCATGGAAATGGCTTGAACAAAAAGTGAGAAAATGCCAACTTCCTCTCTTTGATTCTCTCTACTCAAAAATGATCTTGGAGAGTTCTTGGACATTTTGGAAAGCTTGCAATGTGATCTATAATCCATCTTTGAAATTCATTTTGAGATACCTCTTGGAACTAGGTGAAAACTTGTCATGAAGTTGGGTCCAAAACCTGCCTAAATTAGGGCAAAAAATTACTAAGTTAAGAAGTTCATGACCATATGTATTCAAAAATTCATAACTTGAGATCCAAGCATATTTAGGGAAAAGTTTGTGAAGCAAAGTTGTATATTTAATGGGTATCTACAACTTTCATGTTGGAGACTTTCCTTGAATCAAAATGCATCATGGTGAAAAAGTGGTGAAAAGTTGAGAAAAAATAAGCAAATTTTTATACTTAGAAAAATTCTAAGTTATGAAAATTTTCAAATTCAAACCCTAATTTTCAAATTTGGTTTTCTTGGGCAACAAGTTTCACATTTTGACATATCTGGATGAATTATGACCCTTGGCACTTGATTTTGACCAAAATGTCAAAGTTTGACTTTTCAGTGTACAATTGACTTTTGATCAGTTAACTGCAAATTTCATCTGTCAATCCAATGAACTTGAGATGTTTTGAACCATGTAATTAAGTCAAGATGATGCCATTGAATCCTTTAAATCATGCTTGAACTCAATTGTTCAATTGCTAGGTTAAAAATCAAAAATTGCCCTTCCTCAGTCAAAACCCTAATTTTGACCATTTTGCCCTTTTGATGATTTGATCAAATTTCTTGAGGTGTTGTGGTCCAAACTTGATCAAATGGTACATATGAGTCTAAAATGTTGATGTGGATAAAAAATTATGAAGTTTGACTGTAAATTGGCCATGGTTGACTTTTTCCATAATACAGCTGATTTTTAGGTCAACTGTCCAATTGACTGATCAAAAATGTGGTTCAAGGCTTGAAGCTTAACATGAGCAATCTTAGGGGTCCAAAATGATGTATGAAGGTCAAATGAAGCATTGGTGATCCAAAAATCCTTGTGCAAACTCAAACCCTAATTTTGGGTTATCAGTGCAAGATGAGATGTCTTGAGCTGACCAAACCCTAATCTTGTCTTGAGTCAAAGAAGTCTTGTGAGAAAAGTCTTGATAAATAAGAGGGAAAATTTTGGGGTACAACAGCTGCCCCTGTTCAATCTTCTTGAACCTGAAGAGTTATATTGACGAGCTTTGTTGTTCGTGACTCGAAGGTAAAAGATGATTGGACACTAGAGTGCCCATAAATTTGCATTTGACGAAGTGTAATTGAGGAAATGGGCTTAAAGATGCCATTTGGAGAGGTGATAGAATCTTGTTGGAGATGGGCTTGTAGATGCCATCCAATAATGTTTGTTGAATTGTAAGTTGTAAGTCAGAAGAATAAGTATCAGAATGGTGTCCGCGTCTGGAACGTATCTGAGCTGTATCTGAACTTGCAATCTGAATGAGAAACAAAATAGCATCCGTGTCTGGAGCGTATCTGAACTTTTGGAAATCTGAATGAGTATTAGGATGGCATCCATATCTGGAGCGTATTTGAACTGTATCTTGAAGTTGGATCTGAACGAGTAATAGAATGGATTCCGTGTCTGGAGCGTATCTAAACTATATCTGGAAGATGAGTCTGAATGAGCAACAGAATGACTTCCATGTCGGGAGCGTATCTAAACTGTATCCGAGCTTAAATCTGAATGAGTAACAGAATAGCATCCGTGTCTGGAGCGTATCCGAACTGTATCTTGAAGTTGGATCTGAACGAGTAATAGAATGGCTTATGTGTCTGGAGCGTATCTAAACTGTATCTGGAAGATGAATTTGAATGAGCAATAGAATGGCTTCCGTGTCAGGAGCGTATCCGAACTGTATCTGAGCTTAAATCTGAATGAGTAACAGAATAGCATCCGTGTCTGGAGCGTATCCGAACTATATCTTAACTTGAATCTGAATGAGTAACATAATGACTTCCGTGTCTGGAGCGTATCCGAACTGTATCATGATTGCATATTGTTAATGGTAGCTCGTTAATCTTATCCTGAAAAGGGTAAAATGTTAGCTGAAACACAAAGTTATGATGCATGAAATGTATGATGCAATATAGGTGTTTTATCAATGTTTATGATATGTGGATGTAATGTATGTGCATGTAAGCTGATTCGATGTATTGCTGACGAAAATAAATCCTTGACTGCTGTTGAGGATATGTGGATTCTTCATGTCTTGAAGTTGGAATAATTGATAAAAATTATGTTGTGAGCAATGCCATATACTGCTTGAGTAATCTGCTTAGGGAATCCAGAGAATTTTAAAGACTTCTACTGGGTATCTAACAATGGGAATCCTCGTTCTATTGGGGAACAATGAAAACTCTGGGAAAAAGCTTTATTCCTGTTTGGAAATAGTTCAGGAGTTTCGGTCGTCTGCCACTCTACTGGGGAATTATCCTAGGTTAGGGAGAAACAGAAGTTAGCCATTATCCGATTGATTTTCAGGCTTCAAGACAACTTGTTGGGGGATTTAGAGAAACTTGATGGTTTCCACTGGGGAATAATAGTTTGAAGTTTCAGCTCTGCTGGGGATCTTAATGACGTACTGTAGGGATTTCTCAAGGAATAGCCTAAAGATGTTTTCCTATTCTTTCAACTTGTCAGTAATTGTTCTTTTTCATTTTGTTTATTTGTAAACAGTAATTATGTTCAAATGCATATGTTCATTAATGAATCATTGGACGTTTTTGCAAATAAAAACACAAGTGTAAAGAAAAAGGCAAATAGTTTTCTGTACTTTGAAAGAGATATCTTTGTATTTACTTTGAATAAGTATTTTGTACAAAAGAGACAGACATCCTAGTAAGAGGATGGTGTCATAAAAATAAGAAAAATTTATACACAGAAAGATAGCTATATGTGATAATCCCACGGGGTTCCCATTCTGCTATAGCCTCCGTATCTCTGAATAACTTATCTATCTGTTGCTTCGTCCGAAGATGATTGAATCGATCAGAACTCCGAGTTTGTCAGTGAAGAGGTTGAAGTTGTCCTCAAAGTGATCCGACGAGACATAGTCATACGCTTTAATTCCCTAACTTTTGCCTGGACTGCCCTTTCGGGTTTTCAATCCACCGGGAAACCCTTTTTTGCCCAAGTTTCCCTTTCGGGTTTTCAACTTGCCGGGTGTAAATTTTTTTATTTATTTTATCCCTAATTTTTTCCCGAACCTTTTGGTTCGCCGGGATGCCCTTGTTTTTCCTAGGTGTGTCAACCTAGCGGGTCTCTTATGTGTAGTATCTTTTGACAATGTCTGTGTTCGTAGGGTGTGGCAGGTCGTCGCCGTCCATGATGGTTAAGATCATTGCCCCACCGGAAAAAGATGTTCTTGATTACAAATGGTCCTTCATAGGTAGGAGTCCATTTGTCTATGGGATCACTTTGTGGCTAGATGATGCGCTTGACCACCAGATCTCCAACTTGATATACTTGGCGTCTGACTTTCTTGTTGAAAGCTTTGATCATTCGTTTTTGATACATCTGACCATGGCAAACAGCAGTAAGTCTTTTTTCGTCAATTAAGTTCAGTTGATCAAGCCGGGTCTGTATCCAATCGTCTTCACTCAAACCTGCATCTTTCATAATTCTCAAAGAGGGGATTTGAACCTCGATAGGCAAGACGACCTCCATGCCAAAAACCAAAGAATATGGTGTTGCCCCAGTTGATTTGCGAGCAGTGGTACGGTACCCATGGAGAGAAAACGGTAGCATCTCATGCCAGTCTTTGTAGGTGATTGTCATCTTCTCTAAATTGGCCATGGTTGACTTTTTCCCCAATACAGCTGATTTTTAGGTCAACTGTCCAATTGACTGATCAAAAATGTGGTTCAAGGCTTGAAACTTAACATGAGCAATCTTAGGGGTCCAAAATGATGTATGAAGGTCAAATGAAGCATTGGTGATCCAAAAATCCTTGTGAAAATCAAACCCTAATTTTGGGTTATCAGTGCAAGATGAGATGTCTTGAGCTGACCAAACCCTAATCTTGTCTTGAGTCAAAGAAGTCTTGTGAGAAAAGTCTTGATAAATGAGAGGGAAAATTTTAGGGTACAACAGGGTACAAATAAATTTTGAGCCTTTATCCTTTGTTTCTTAAACCGAGAACCAAGCCACGTTATAACCCTTAAAAGTCATAGTTGAAGCATGGGTTAGTTTGAGAGCATACTGTTATAAAGGTATCCTAACTCCTGTAGGACTTGTTACGAATCCTGAGTTGATATCACATTCTTGCAAATTTTGTTTTACTACACAAAACACATTTTCAAAAAATTTTTTTCAAGACAGACATGAGTTTTGTATTGTTTAAATGACATTGTTTGCATATGACTAATTGTTTGACAGTAGAGAAATCCGCACAATGAATATTCAATAAAGAAACATCCTCTCAATGGACAAAATCACCTCAGCGGGAAAGACACTTCCAATAACAGGTCTTCCATAAGCAAGGGGAATGACATGATGTCTAACACACCTGGGGCAGTCTCTCCAAAAGTGCCAAATAACCAGGGGCAGATCTCCATCTGAATCACTTGGGGCATTACGCACGCATTCCAGCAACGAATCATGTGCCATCAAGAAAACATTTTTGATAGTACTACAACACAACACTAGGGACAGTGACAACTACCTACATAGTAGAGGCAACTAAAGCTTTGACATCGGTTTCCCCAAACAGGGGTTACTTTCCCCATCAAAGCTCCTTTAGAGAGCCGACAACCATACTCCCCAGCCAAATTTTATAATCACAAGCGGTTCATAAAGTTATCTCCCAAGCAGAGTTTATTTATCTGAATACAGAAGCTCAATAACCAACAGAGCTTATTCCTCCAGCTATGAAAGTTCATCCTCTAAAAGAGATATTCCCCCGCAAAGTTATTCTCAAGCAGAGTCTCTCCCCGGAGAATATTCACAAACCGAAAGGACTAAATCCACGGTATAATCATCTCCGTTCACCATCCCCAGCGGAAGTAGAAGAACCACTTTTTCTACAACGGTCAGGAATTCAGTTTCTAGTACTCTCCAGTAACAGTCAGGGATTTATTTTCCCAGACTCGGATATGTCACAATAGCATTTCATGTTCATACATCATGACGTGCGCACACATATTGCGTACAACATAATCATATTTATTTTGAGAACATCATCACACAATGCATTTCATGCATCGCATATAATTAATCATGTACCTTTTCAGAAAGGATGGTTATCATTAACAATTTCTAGTAGGTCCAAGATTAGCTCCTGAAACTAAACAGAGTAATTATTTGCGCGACCAGATGCAGCTTTACACGGGTTCGTCACAAAGCAATCTTACACGGGTCTCTCCTAAATGCAGCTTCACACGGGTTTATCCTAAAAAAATCTCACACGGGTCCCTTCTCACACATTTCCAAATAAAGTTTCACACAAACTCATCACAAAGTAACCTTACCCAGGTTCCTTCTGAAGTTTTACACAGGCTTAGCCCGAAGTAACCTTACCCAGGTTCCTCCGGAAGTTTTACACAGACCAAGCCTGAAGTAACCTTACTCAGGTTCCTCCTGAAGTTTTACACGAACTTATCCCGAAGTAACCTTACCCAGGTTCCTCCTGAAGTTTTACACAGACTCATCACAAAGCAACCTTACACAGGTTCCTCCTGAAGTTTTACACAAACTTATCCCGAAGTAACCCTTCCCAGGTTCCTCCTTACAATTTCCTGATGTAGTTTCACCCGGACTCATCCTGAAGCAACCTTATCCAGGTTCCTCCTTACAATTTCCCGATGTAGTTTCACCCGAACTCCTCACGAAGTAACCTTACCCAGGTTCCTTCTCGGTTCAGATGTAGTTTTACCCAAACTCATCACAAAGCAACCTTACCCAAGTTCCTTCTCGGTTCAGATGCATTTTTATCCAAACTCCTCACGGAGCAACCTTACCCAGGTTCTTTCTCGGTCCAGATGCAGTTTTACCCAAACTCTTCCCGAAGCAACCTTACCTAGGTTCCTTCTCGATTCAGATGTAGTTTTACCCAAACTCATCATGAAGCAACCTTACCCAAGTTCCCTCTCATAGCCCTACTACCCAGGCTTTCATCTCCAAGCAACCTTACCCAGGTTCCTTTTCGGTTCAGATGCAATTTTACCCAAACTCATAACGAAGCAACCTTACCCAGGTTTCCTCTCATAGCCCTACTATCCAGGCTTTTATCTCGAAGTAACCCTACTATCCAAGCTTTCATCTCGAAGCAACCTTGCCCAGGTTCCTTTTCGGTTCAGATGCAATTTTATCCAAACTCATCATGAAGCAACCTTACCCAGGTTCCCTCTCATAGCCCTATTATCTAGGCTTTCATCTCGAACTAACACTACTATCCATATTCCTTCTCATAGCCCTACTATCCAGGATTTCATTTCTAAGTAACCATACTATCCATGTTCCTCCTCTTTTATCTCCGGACAACAGTTTACAGCACTGTTAAAACTTGGACCTGACCAGATACAGTCAATTTCATATTCCCCAATAGAGTAATGGACAACCGAAGCTTCTAGACTCTCTTTCCCAGGACACAATTCAACATTCCCCAATGAAGTCCTCCTCAATGGCAGGTATAGGAATTCTCACAAAGAAATCTCTTATGCGACTGATATCTTATTCTGGATGGCATCTTTAATCCCATCTCTGACGACTCTTCGTCATCTTCTCTAAATAGTATCTGTAAGCCCATTCCCGATACTACCTATACAAATTAAGCATCATTTCAGACGAGTGCAAATTTCTGGGCACTCTACATCCTCTGAGCAAGAAGATTGAACAGGGGCAGCTGCTGTACCCCAAAATTTACCCTCTCATTTTATTCAAAACATACTCCTAAAGGTCCTCAACTTGCCCAAGGATGCCTAAGGATTGACCAGACAAATCCTCCTCCTAAGTCAATGAGCCTCAAACTAGGGTTTCACTCCTCATCAAGATGTTTGAGTTCCAAGGGTCCTAAATGACTTCCATTTCCCTAATATGTCCTCAAGATCATTCATGCCAAGTTTCATGCCTTGCACAAGAAGTTTGCTCAGTCAACTGCTCTGATGCCTGAAAACCAATTGTGTTAGGTCAAAAGTCAACTGTGACCCACACAGTCAAACTTCAATATTTTTGGTCAAAATCAACATTTTGAGGTGATATTCATCATTTGATCAAGGGTTGATCATGATTACTCAAGGAATTCCCCAAATTCATCAAAACTCAAAAGTTGCTAAATTAGGGTTTCTATAGGAAAAAGTCAACCAAACTTTGACCAGGCATAACTTTCTCATAATTTATCAGAAATCTCCCATCCAAGGCTCATTTTGAAGAGCATTCAATTCCCTAAAACTCATCTTCAGCCCTCAAGTTCAAGAAATGCACTCATGAAAAGATATAAATTCAGACATTATAGGTCCATTTTAAAAGTCAACAAAAACACCTTTTGGGTCAAAGCTTCTTACATGAGCATGGAAGATCCAATTGAGATGAAACCAAAAGGGTTGTTTAGAGGGAATCCTAAGCTTTCTAAAAAAGTCCAAGAACACCTTCTTAGGGTTAGAATTGAGGGAGATATGTATTGTCAAAGTTGACCAATTTTTGGAAATGTGCATGAAGTCAACATTGATCAAAATGACTTTTTTTCCAAATGGGCCCATGTTTTCTTGTTTGAAACTTGTTCCTAAGATGACCCACGACCCCTGAGCTTATCCACCTATTATTTTATTATCTTTATTATTTATTTTGATTTTTTATCCATTTAAATCAAAATAAATCAATTTAAATAGTAGAATAATGAAATAAAATCCAAGATTTGATTTTATGAGTATATTATGAGTCCATGAATAGCTAGAAAATCAAATAAATTGTGCAAGGGCTGATTGGAATGAAAATAACATGTTTTGGCCAAGTTTAGAAAGAAAAGAATCAAGTTGAAAATCAAATCTCTTTCTCATCAATCTCAAAGATTTGTTCCTGTTTTGTGGACCTAATGTATTCTCATACATATAGGCAAGAATGCCAGCCCTAATGGACACGAAAAGGCTGCCTCCACAAGTCCAGAAAAACTCCAACTTTTGACAAAAAAAATGGTGATCGAATTCTTATTTAGAGGGCGATTCAAGGTGTTTCAAGGCCAACAATCCACTCCTGGGAACCTCCTGAAGCTAACAACATCATTTGCACGTATTAAAGCTCCAGGAATCATCGCATAACATCATCATGGTTTGTCACTTTTTTTTCAAAATCGTATACGTGCATTCTTGCGTTGTTAATATATTTTTATTGCATATTTATGTTTATATGGATGTCTGGAAGCTTTCTGTGTAGTTGAATTCGTGTTTAGGTGTAGGATGCGTGATATGCCATTGTTAGGGTTTGAGGTCCCAAATTGAGAACTCTGCATACATGAAAAATTAGACCTAACCATGTGTACCATCATGCTTAGGGGATCAAACCCAGTGGATCCATGGTTTGAAATTGCATTTATATTGCTTTTTGTGAATTTTGGAGATTTGCAGGTCTTTAGTGACGACTCTTTTCCATGGGTAAAG
The DNA here is from genome assembly GCA_948472305.1 of Vicia faba. NCBI lineage: Eukaryota > Viridiplantae > Streptophyta > Magnoliopsida > Fabales > Fabaceae > Vicia > Vicia faba. Next base: position 187,815,528 of record OX451735.1, on the reverse strand, counting down.
GTCCCTTATCTAAAACGACAGTATGAGGAAGAAGACAATGATGTGGTAACGTCCCACTGGTTAGTTTGAATGTTGGCGCGTTTGCTGGGCATGCCATCTTGTTTGCTTTATGTTGTTATTTGTTTATTATATTAACAAACAAGTCATGTAGCACAGATGGTGAAAGGCAACGTTGGTGAGAGAAGGGACCTGGGTTTGATCCCAGGTCCAAGCATTTTCTTATTTTCTTAATTGTTGCTTGTAGATCTCATGTGTCTCGTACCCAGGCCCATGCTATGCACTCACAGATCCTGCCCACCAGGTCCACCATCAAGCAGATCCAGCGTCCCAGAACTTAAGGTCCACCATGCACCATCTAATGGAACCCCCATGGGTCTCGTGTAGGCTCTGGGCCAACACATATGGGACTATCACAAATTTCAAACAATGCACCTCCCAGATTACTACTTCACACCAGGCCCAATTTATTTCTTTTTTTTTAATTTCTTTTGTTTTATTTATTTGTTTAATTATTTTTACAAAACAAAATCATTTTTTTTATTAAATCAAAAAATCACAAAAAACATTAAAATCAGATTTTTTTATATAAAATATTTTATTTCATTAATTAATTAGATTAATTTAATTAGGGAAATTTAAATTCTTTTTTTCATAATTAAAATCAATAAGAAAATTGGGGTTAATTTGCAAATAGTTAATTTTCTCAATCAAAAAATAACAAATATTTTCTTTGATTCCCTTTGAATTTAGACTTTGATTCCCGTATTTAATTCTCGCACGCAACATTTCATTTTAATTCCAATTATTGTATTTGCTTCGGGTTTGTTATAGCTTTTAATTAGGGTTTACCGCATATTATTTACTGTTCAATTCCCCAGTTTTTGGTATTTAACCCCCTCCCCAAAGCTTTGTAATAGCATAGATTTACTTTTCCACAACTATAAACTATCAGATGTATTGATAATAGGATTGTATGCAAAAGATAAATGAAATTAAAACAATGGAAAACCATAATTGTGCAAAGATAATCAACTGAAATCAAACACATGCACATGTTCACTTCTAGGGTTTATCCCACTTCGGTTACCTTCGGTAAATGGTCCTTAAGTATAGGGAATTTTAGTGGTCGCCCTCTAGTCCCAAAAGATGAAAAATGACCCATTAGAATGTTGCCTCGGAAAGATCTTTAAGACTCTAGGGTAATTACTAAGGTTTCCTAACCATTGCTTTTGTGACCGTAATTGTTCCTTCGAATGTCCCTTAAACTCCAACGGTGGGGCTACCTACTCCTTAATAGTAGGATAGCACTGTCTAAAGGAAACGAGAAAAAGAACAATCTTTTTCGAGTAGGTAGAAACTCTTAAGTACTTGCTCAAAACAATAAAAAATCTTTTACACAAACACTTTCAAAACAGTTTTCAAAAACAACTTCGTCACACTCTTGAGGACAAATACAAGGGTTACCATGAAGTTAAACAAAAACTTTTCAAAAACACTCACAAGAAATTTCAAAATGAGCAAGTACCTAAGAGCCCATGGAAAACCATGGATAGAAAGGGTGCTAACACCTTCCCTTTATATAATTTACCCCCGTACTCAGAAACATCTCGAAAAAAGTTTTTTCTGTTCTTTTTCCCTTTTCCTTTGTTGGATGAAATAAAAGTCGATGTCGACTCTTACTTACCACGACATTTGCGAACAAAAAACGCAAACCAGTATTAACACTCGGTTCTGCCACCGTATCACAACACCCATAATAATAAGGATTCTCCCCCTTACCTCTTGAAGACTCAAACTCTACGTTTCTTCTTCCTCCTTCCTCTTTCTCCTCTTCTCTTCTTGTTCTTCTTTTCTCTTCTTAAAATGAAATGATATCTTTATACTCTCACCAAAACCCTTACTATCTCTTATCTCTTATTGGGCTTACTATTTTAACACCACCCTTATTACTTATGTCACCACTATTTAGGACGAACTAGTTATTCTTCTCTTAATTAACACAATTAGCCCAAATAACACATATATTCAAATATTTCAAATAGTCACCAAAACACATAATTTAATTAATTATCATATAATATAATAATTAATAAAATAATAAAATAATACTAAATAAAAATTGGGATGTTACAACTCTCCCCCACTTAAAAGATTTTCGTCCTCGAAAATTACCTTAAACGAACAACTCAGGATACGAATCCTTCATCTGCCTCTCAAGCTCTCAAGTCACATTATCAACTGTCGGTCCTCCCAAAACCACTTTTACCAAAGCGATTTCTTTACCTAGGAGTTTCTTCACTTCCCTATCCTCTATCCGTATAGGTGATGTCTCAACGGTCAAATTATCCCTTACTTGCACATCATCTAATTGGACAACATGGGATGGATCTGCAATGTATTTCCTCAACTGAGATACATGAAACACATCATGAAGACTAACAAGTAATGGTGGAAAATCAATATTATATGCCACTTCACCTACTTTCTCAAAAATGTGGTAAGGACCAATAAAATGTGGCATCAACTTACGCGACTACCAACACTAGTTACCAGAGTAACCCTTTGAAATAAATGGTCATACTTCTCAAACTCGAGCGCTTTCCTCCTCTTATCATGATAAATCTTTTGACGACTCTGAGAAATCCTTGTCTTTTCTCGAATCATATTGATCTTATCCGTAGTTTGTTGAACTATCTCAGGTCCAACCACAGTACTCTCACCAGATTCATACCAACACAAAGGCGTCCTACACCTTCGTCCATACAAAACCTCAAACGGTGCCATTCCAATACTCAAATGGAAATTGTTGTTATAAGTAAACTCAATAAAAATAAAGTAACTATCCTAAGCACCTCTTTGCTCCAAAACATAAGCTCTCAAAAGATCCTCAAATGACTGAGTCGTCCTCTCAGCTTGACCATTTGTTTGCGGATGATACACCAAACTCAAACACAACTTTGTACCCAAAGCACTTTGTAGACCTTCCCAAAAATTCGAAGTAAACCTCAGATCTATATCGAAAACAATACTTGACGGAACACCATGCAAACTCACAACCTTCTCAATATACAACTTAACAAATCTCTCCATTGGATAATCCATCCTAATCAGAACAAAATGAGCAGATTTCGTCAATCTATCTACAATGACCCAAACAACATCACAGTTACTCAGAGTCCTCGGGAAACCCGAAACAAAATCCATAGAGATGCTATCCCACTTCCACTCAGGAATGGATAATGGTTGCAACAAACCAGATGGTTTTTGATGTTCAACCTTAGACTTCTGACAAATCAAATAAGAGTACACAAACTCTGCGATATCTTTCTTCATACTTGACCACCAAAATAATTTCCTCAAATCTTGATACATCTTAGTAGCTCTAGGATGAATACTCAAACCACTATGATTCCCTTCATCAAGAATTCTTTTCTTCAAATCTCCCACATCTGGAACACAAACTCTGTCATTTCATCGCAAGATACCATTCTCATCAATCCTAAAATCACCACCTCGGCCTTGATCGATCCATGCCAATCGATCAACTAAACTCAAATCATATTTTTGTCCTTCTCGAATCTCGTCAAGAATACCACTAGTAAGCTTCAACATACGAAGCTTAACACCAAAAGAAGTCTCTTCACAAACCAAACTCAAATCTCGAAATTGTTCAAGTAAATCCAACTCTTGCACCATCAACATCGACATATGCAAAGACTTCCTACTCAAAGAATCAGCTACAACATTCTCTTTACCCAGATGGTAATTCAAACCAAAATCATAATCCTTCAAGAATTCCAACCATCTTCTTTGTATCATATTCAAATCTTGCTGATCAAACATATACTTCAGACTTTTGTGATCACTAAACACATCGAACCTCGATCCAAACAAATAATGCCTCCAAAGTTTCAATAAAAACACCATAGTGGATAACTCTAAATCATGTGTCGGATAATTCCTCTCATGAACTTTAAGTTTCCTGGAAGCATAAGCTACCACTTGCCGATTCTGCATCAACACACCGCCTAAAAACATCAAGGAAGCATCACAATAAACCACAAAAGGTTCTTCCAGATTCAGAAAAATCAAAATAGGAGCGGTTGTCAACCTTCTCTTAAGCTCTTGAAAATTAGCTTCACACTGCGAAGTCCAAATAAAATCTTGACCCTTCCTAGTCAACTGCGTCAAAGGTAACACCAACTTAGAAAAACCTTCAATGAACTTCCGATAATAACCAGCCAAACCAAGAAAACTTCTAATCTCAAAAACAGATTTCGGAGCTTCCCATTGAGACAGAACCTCAGTCTTTGCAGGATCAACAAAAATACCCCTACTCGAAATCACATGCCCAAGGAAACTCACTTCCTTCAACCAAAACTCACACTTAGAAAGTTTAGCATATAACTGCTTCTCCTTCAACACAGATAATATAATCCTCAAATGTTCAGCATGATTCTCTTCACTCTTAGAATTGATCAAAATGTCATCAATAAACACAACAACAAATTGATCCAAATACTCATGAAAAATCCTGTTCATATATTCCATAAATACACCAGGTGCATTGATCACACCAAACGGCATTACAGAATACTCATAATGACCATACCTCATCCTAAAAGCAGTCTTCTGAATATCCTCGTCCTTCACACAAATCTTATGATACCCAGACCTCAAATCAATCTTACTAAACACATTTTCCCCAACCAATTAATCCATTAAATCACCAGTCCTCAGAAGTGGATACTTATTCTTAATAGTCACCTTGTTTAGTTGTCTATAATCAATGTACAACCTCATAAAACCTTCTTTATTCTTAACCAACAAAACAGGTGCACCCCATGGTGACACACTCGGACGAATGAACTTCTTCTCAAGTAAATCCTCAAGTTGACTCTTAAACTCTTTCAACTTAGAAGCGGACATCCGATATGGAGCCATCGAAACAGGACTAGTTCCAGAAACTAAGTCGATCGTGAACTCCACCTCACATTCTGGAGGCAAATCACTTACATCTTCAAGAAAAACCTCAGGAAAATCAAACAATAGGCAACTCACCCATAGTTTGCTTCTCGCTGAGATCCAATGTTGCCAACAAGGAAAACAACATGGCACCATCTTGCACAGACTCATCTACTTTACATACTATCAAGCTGTCAAGATAAGCCTATCCCGTCCAATACGATCTCGTCCACTATCAACAAGCGATTAAGGGTGATCAGTTCCTCAATTTGTCAATAGGTAGACGACAACCGTAATGGTGGCATAAACCATTGTTACCCAACTGCAATAGCATCCTTCATCTTGCTCAAAATCACCTGAGCATAATGTCCAACAATCTCTCTAAAGCTTATAACGTTTTTCTCCATTTCCTTCTTTCTCAGGTTTCAGAAAATAATTGTCTTAGCCAAACAGTTGTTGTAAACATCAGTTCAAATCCATACTCTTATAATCAACAACACGCTGAACCAACACTCCACGACTGAAACAACTCAGGGAATCAAAAACTCCTCCCCCATTTGCCTCAAACTCACTCCCGCAACCAAGTGGTTAGAAGAAACAAACAAGTACCAATATGGTTTCACACACGTAACGAATAACACAGGAAATAAACTCATTACTAACATGGCCAATCTGACCGACCATTGCTCTGATACCACTAATGTAACACCCCTTAACCCCATATAGCATAAATAGCATAATCAGAGTAAAATAACGTGCATCTCAAAGAGGGCGTCACATATTGAATTCACAAAATATCCAAGAAGTTCAAACATGCATACTGGTCATGATCATAACACATATTCAAACTTCATGTTTTCAAAATCATGCACATCACAGTGAAATAATTATTTACTCAAATAATAATAATAATGATTATATCCCATACTATAATCATAAATTCTCATAACAAGTCATGGATCTCAAATCCTTAGGCACTGAGGCAACTCAACATAAACTCTCAACATACAATTCAAATAAGAGAAATAATAATATCTTTTCAATTAAACATGAGTTCAAAACCTCCCTCGTGTTACATAGACTAGAGCAATGACTCACTACCTAGGGATAAACAGATAAATAAGGATCTAGCTCCTCTGACTAATCCTGGCAAGTATCATCGCTATCCTTGGTACCTGCACAATGTCGCATAGAACATCATTACAACAGAAGGGTGAGAATTTACATCATTATAGATATATAATATAAACAATGTATATAACACACATACATTCCAAGGATTCATCACACTTCATATAATTATCTATACAATATGACTTCACCAATACAAGTACCAAGACAATGATATCCAAGTAGAATAATTCTCAAAATTATCACATACATTACAATCATCCTCAAAGTCAAGGTTTAACCAAATTATCACACACGTTACGCATTCAAAGCGAGACATCACATAACAACAAATGTGACTCCAATGCACCTCAATGCAACTCATGCATGTGGTACCATCGTGAATATCAAGTTCACCTTGCTCCCGATTCAATATTTAGAACAAGATCCACGCTTCCGATCTGGACAAGACCAAAGCCCACCAATATGAAAATATAATTCACCACCTCTATTTCCACACAAGGATCAAAGCAACCAATATGAACATATAATTCACCATTTCTATTTCCACATAAGGATCAAAGCAACCAACCAAAGTTTAATCTCCCCATGTATGCATGTGCAAACATAACTAATTATATGCAAATTAAGATTATCACCAAACCTTAATCATACCGCATGTCACAATAATCCATCAAAATGAATTATCCACCGTTTCAAAAACACACATATATCATAAACACAGTGGAATCATATAACATTTATCAATCACACATATCACGAATATCAAACAATACCAAAACATGTTATTTCCATTCATCATCCCTTCATGACACATAATAAATAATATTCAAACTATTATTACAATCATCCAATACCAAAAACCTAGTTCTATCTTATAGTTTATTTTGTTAGCTTTCTAAAGATTCGAACGGCGCCTAAAACAGAGTTACGGTTCAAAAGTTATGACCGTTACAAAATCTGTCAGAAAACTTGCTGTATGAATCGATGCAAAACCATGTAAGAGTCTATGCAAAGAATGATTCAACGCAAAATTAGCATGAGTCGATGCAAACCTGATTGACAACACTTCCTTTCCTTGCAGGTTGTTCCCCCCTCCCTTCAGTTTGAGTCGACTCAAACTTCGAAAATATGATTTTTCTTGCATTTTTACTTAGAATTCACACGAATCTTCTTCTAAGAAACACCATAAATCACCACAAGTAATCATGCTTGTCAAATTTATCAATAACCCATCATCCTAACATAAAACTACTCATTCTATTCCATTCAACACATCAATCCTATCAATTTCATAGATTTCTACCTAAACCCTAACATGTAAGATTCTAAAAATTGAAAATCAAATCACCCTAGCATGTTACTACCCATTGCATACCATACACACCCATAATAATAAGGATTCTCCCCCTTACCTCTTGAAGACTCAAACTCTAGGTTTCTTCTTCTTTCTTCCTCTTTCTCCTCTTCTCTTCTTGTTCTTCTTTTCTCTTCTTCAAATGAAATGATATCTTTCTACTCTCACCAAAACCCTTACTATCTCTTATCTCTTATTGGACTTACTATTTTAACACCACATGTTGTACCCTGTGATCGGTGGATCTGGAACTGACTGTTTAAAGCTGGTTCGCGAAATGTCGCGGAAGCAAGAGTCGCCACCGTCTTTTATTTTCTCCAATATGGAAAGGACAAAAGCACAGAAAAATTCCTTATGAGATTGTTTCTCGGTTCGGGAGGTAGATTTATAGAAAGGGAAGGTGTTAGCAGCCTTTCTATCCATGGTTATCCATGGGCTCTTAGATACTTGCTCATTTGTGTTTTCAAAATGTTTGTTTGCTTTTCAAAGTGAGTGGGTTTGAAAAAGTTTCGTTTAAAGTTTCAGATCGACTCTTGTATCGGTCCTCAAGAGTGTTTAAAAAGTTGTTTTGAAAGCTTTTTGCAAAGTGTCGGTGTGAAAAGAGTTTTTGATTTGATTTGTTTTGAATTAAAGCAAGTATCTACGAGTCATCTACCTACCCTAAGGAATTATGCTGTGTAAATGTCCTTAAGGTAGTGCCATCCCACCATTGAGAGGTAGGTAGCACCACCGTTGGAGGTGTTCGGTTCAATTCGTTTGTAGGGACAGTGTGGTCACCAGAGTAACAGTAGGACACCTTAGAAGCTACCCTTATGCCATTGATCTTTTTATTCCGAGGAAACTATTCTGAGGAAACTTGTTTCGAGGCAACTTGTTTCGAGGCAACTTGTTTCGAGGCAACCGTTTCGAGGCAACTAGATCAATGGAACATAAGGACTCACTAAGACGTCCTATACTCGACGACCACGTTTCGAGGGGCAAGGCAACAGTGAGGCGTACCCTAGGAGTGGTGTGTGAATTGTGTGTCATTTTCAGTTATATTTTATCTTGTCATGCATTGGGTGAGCTACGCTTTGATTTTATTTGGGCCATTCATTCTTTCATGCAATTATTAATAGTTAAGGGGTGCGGAAATTAAAGTGCGGAAAAGAAAGTCCTACGCTATTACAAGGCGCAGGTCTATACATCGCCAAATTAACAAAAACCCAATTTTGAATAAAAGTGCGGAAAGTAAATGTCCTAATTATCTATTACAAGGCTTTGAGGCAATTACATAAGATTTAAAAGAAGCATAAGAACAAGCGCGCGAAAGGAAATTATAATCAAATGTGCGAGGGCGTTGGACCCTTTAAAGAAATTGAATTGAAATTACAAATTAATTAATGATTAAAGAAAGAAAAGGTTATTTTTTTATGGTTTTTGGTATTTATGAAAATAAAGAGAATTAATTAAAATTTGAAATTAAATAAAACCCTAATTCTAAATTGTTTTTAATTATTAAAGAAAAATGTTTAAGTTTTAACCTAATTTACCCTAATTAATTAATTGCATATTTATTTACAAGATAATTAATAATTAATAATGATAAGAATAAAAAAGTTATTTATTAAGAAAAAGAATAAAAATACTAAAAACCTATTTTTTATATTTTTTAGTTATTTAAGAAAAAAAAAGACATTAAAATGAAACCTAATTTACTAATTTGATTATTAAGATTTATTTACAAAAACTATTAATGAATTAAATTAATTAACATATTTTTTATTTTTGACTTTTCTGGATTTTTTTTGTATTTTTGTATTATGAAAATTAATTTGGTGAATTAAAAGAAAATAATTAAATTAAAATAAATAAAAGAGAAAAAAAATGAGAGAAAGAAAATACAAACAAAGGGGGGTTTTCTGCCCAATTTGGAGGTTTTGTTGAAGCAGTTTGGCCCATTAGAAAGCTGGCCCTTTTGGACTTTTTATGGTTACGTGTGCGTCAGTTGACCAGGGTACATGGTGGACTTCAGGTTCTGGCCTTTGGATTTGGGCTTTAGGGCGCGTGGCAAGCCAAGGCGTTGGGTGTATGGTACTCCTTTGAGTGAGATAATCACCTGAACATGTTAACACAAAAAATATGGAGAAATATGGGGGACCTGGGAATCGAACCCAGGTCCCGGTGTTTACCAAACGAATGCCTTGCCAGTTGAGCTGTTTGTGCGCTTTGTATATGGAATAGGAAACAAGTATTATAATAACACAATGAAAATTAATAGTATAACTCAAAAAGCGCGCCAGATGTTTGAACGTCCCAATCCTACAATGACACGATAGCTTCTTCCTCGTTTTGTACCTGTAAAGTAATTAAATAGTGGGGGTTTTAAACCCCCACAAACTGAAACAACGAATAATAGCGAATACGCCCACAGGCTGCATAAATTGAGCGCGAGGGTCTCATTGAATCAGGCTCCTTGCGACGAGTTCAACCATACTGGTCTTGAGGTCCAATTTTTTCATATGTGAAAAGCCCTATTTCCAAACTTCTGAAACCCTAGCAAGCATTAATGGCAAATCTCTATACAGGCGTTGTTAGTTAAATCAAAGGGTACCATTAGCTTCGGAACCTTCATATTAGTGTAAATCCACATTCAAAACGTATGAAAAATGCATGTATATTGAAACACGATTATGAAAAAGTTTGAGAAAAGTGTGACTTTATTCTACCAATTCTTTGTGCGTGGAGACTGGAAAAGGATTGAGACACGTTCAAGAAAGTCCCAGCAAGCCTTTGGAATGAGTTTTAGGCTTTGAATCACACTGGAACTATGTTTTCAGTTTTCAAAAACTTGATGAAAATTTGCAACTTGGTCTGCAATTCTTGGGCAGTTTTTCGTGTCTTTGGCATTAGGTTTTTGTTCTGCATATGTAAGTGAGTGAATTAGGTTAACAATCCAAGCCCAAAGTCCTTGCATTCTTTTTTTGGGAGATTTGATTTTTCCTTATATCTTTTCCAATCTTTTTGTCATGAAAAACATGCCAATTATGGAAGATTTGCCTTTTTTGGACAAGAAACGAATTGCCACCTTGCCCTAGTTGGATTTGCTGCATCAAAAAGATTTAAAAGCATTATTTTGCATTTTTCTCATATTTAGTTTTAATTAAATGAATTAATAGGATTAAAAACTCAATTAATTAATTAAAAATAAGAAAATAACTCCCTTTTAGCTTAATGGGTCGTGCATAGCTTTTGGGTGATGATTCATGAAAGAAAATGAGGCCCATTAGCAATTTTGAGGCATTTGAAGCAAAGTTGACTTTTCAAAATTCCCAAAAATTTCCCAACTTCCACAAGGCATATATTGCTCAATATTTAAGCTTTGATCATGTTCTTGGACATTTTGGAAAGGTCTTGAAGTCCTCTAACCAATGCCTTTGGTCCCATGTCATTTTGATTTACCAATCTCAAGTTATGGTCTTTGACTTAAAGTGCCTTTTTGTTGACTTTTGAAAATGACCTATAATGTTGAGATTGATAACTTTTTGTGAGAGCATTTCTTGGACTTGAAGTGTGAAGATGAGTTGTAGGAAATGTAATTCTCTTCAAAATGAGCCTTGGATGGAATTTTTCTGATAAATCATGTGGAAGTTATGCCCTGGTCAATTTGCAGTTGACTTTTTCAACTGTCCAAAAATAGAAACTTTTGCATCTTGAGATTTTTTGAGCCATGCTTTGAGAATCATGATAAAGAATTGATCAAATGATGTTTGTGGCTTCAAAATAATATGTTGACCAAAAATTTGGACTTTTGACTGTCAAATGACCATTTTGCCCCTGCAGTTGACTGTGAAGCAATTAGGGTTTTTTGACTGTGCAATTTTGTGCTGTGAGTCTTGAAACTTGACATATGGATGCTTGACAATGTTTATAGGCATGTGGGACTTGATTGGACCCTTGGAAACTTCAATTTCTTTGCCAGAACCAAAACCCTAATTTTTGACTGTTAGGAGGCAATTGGACTGTGCAACCCTTGAGAGATTTTGAACCTTGACCTTGGCAAATCTTGAAGAATATGGGAGGGCAAATTTTGGGGTGCAACAGTTGCCCCTGTTCAATCTTCTTAGACCTGAGGATGTAGACTGGCTGGCGTGCCTTTCGTAATCCAAAGGTGGAAGATGATTGAACACTAGAGTGCCCAGAAATTTGCGCTCACATGTTAGCAGTGTGATGTGGGGAATGGGCTTACAGATGCCATTTGGAGATTGATGGATAGGAAGATGGGCTTACAGATGCCATGTTGAGAGGTGATGGATAAGTGAATGGGCTTATAGATGCCATCTGGGTGTCGATCGCGTAAGAGATTCCTTAGCGAGAACTTGCGTACCTGAAAGAAAGATAATTACCTGGCCTGTTACAGGAGTTGACCTTAAAATTCTTTGTGTAGATGCGCCCTGGCTGGATACAGGAATCAGATCTTTAAACTCTTCAGACGTGCCCTGGCGAGATATAGGAATCGAGTCTGGAGCTTCAAAAGGTGATGAATGAATCAGGGATGGTTACTACCTCAACGGGACGATGAGAGAACCTTGGACGATTACAACCTCAACGGGACGATGAGAGAACTTTGGACGATTACTACCTCAACAGTAACGATGAGAGAACCTTGGGCGATTACTACCTCAACAGTAACGATGAGAGAATCCGGGGCGATTACTACCTCAACAGTAACGATGAGAGAACCTTGGGCGATTACTACCTCAACAGTAACGATGAGAGAACCTTGGATGTCTTCTACTGAGTCTTCATCAGGAAAATCTTTAGGAATCGATTTAACTGGACCAGAGAAGGCCTTTGACTGGATCGGCATCAGAAAAATCTTTAGGAGTCGATTTAACTGAACCAGGCAAGGTCTTGGAATCTTCAACTGGAATAAGAATCAGGGAGATCTTAGCGTCGATCTGACTGAACCAGAGAAGGTCTTGGATTAACTTTGACTGGATAAGAATCAGAAAAATCTTAGAATCAATTTAACTGAACCAGAGAAGGCCTTTGACTGGATCGACATCAGAAAAATCTTTAGGAGTCGATTTAACTGAACCAGGCAAGGTCTTGGAATCTTCAACTGGAATAAGAATCAGGGAGATCTTAGCGTCGATCTGACTGAACCAGAGAAGGCCTTTGACTGGATCGGCATCAGAAAAATCTTTAGGAGTTGATTTAACTGAACCAGGCAAGGTCTTGGAATCTTCAACTGGAATAAGAATCAGGGAGATCTTAGCGTCGATCTGACTGAACCAGAGAAGGCCTTTGACTGGATCGGCATCAGAAAAATCTTTAGGAGTCGATTTAACTGAACCAGGCAAGGTCTTGGAATCTTCAACTGGAATAAGAATCAGGGAGATCTTAGCGTCGATCTGACTGAACCAGAGAAGGCCTTTGACTGGATCGGCATCAGAAAAATCTTTAGGAGTCGATTTAACTGAACCAGACTAAAGTCTTGGAATATCTTCAACTGGAATAAGAATCAGGGAGATCTTAGGGTCGATCTGACTGAACCAGAGAAGGTCTTGGACATAGCTGAGAACTTAACTGGATCTTTCCTGAAAGGTAAAGGTCAGTCATATGCAATGCATGATATGGATCAAGCAATGATGTTCTCAAAATAAATGAGATTGTAAGATATGACGCGTTTATGCATGTGTCATGATGTATGTGATGTTTTTGAATGTATGTTTTCGTCTTAGGAAAATAAATCCTTGCCGGATGCCGAGAAGTTAAATCCTGGGCTGATGTAGAGCTTTTGTTTCCACTGGGGAGTGATGGTTGCAAGAATACCGGTAGGAGAAGATGACTCTGTTGGGGAATAAACTTGGTGAATGGATTACTCTGCGGGGGGAAAATTACTCTAGTGATCTTGCTGGGGAACAAAACTTTGTGGGAAGAGAGGTACTTTGCTGGGATGTTTGATGGTAACTTCGCTGAGGATACTGTTGTTATGTTGGAAGTTTTAATAGACTCCGCTGGGGATAAGAAGACTTTGTCGAGGACGGTCTTTCCGTGGCTTTTGGCTGAGGATAACCCAGTTATACCCTGGTAGGGAAATAACCTTTGACTAAAGCCCGGGGACGCGTTCGTGCTCTGCAGGGGGGGAAACTTCCAGAATCTACTGGGGATGAGCTTCCTGCTGCGGAGATGATTCAGCTTTCCTGGGGAAATCCTCAGACTGGACTCTCCTGGGGAAATCTTTGAGATATATTGGGGAAGTGGCTCCGCTGAATGTCTGGTATACCGCCGGGGAACAATCTTAGATCAAGACTGCCGGGGATGCTTGTTAAGAATATCTGTATGATTATGCTGGGGAATGTTGAGATCTGTTGGAGGATACCCAACTTCCTTAAGACTAACAGGATAACTCTGCTTGGGGAGAGTGCATTGACTTGCTGGCTCACTCTCTGGGGACTTAAGATATATTGGTTGCGTTCTTCCGCTGAACCTACCTTGGTACCTTCATGGACAGAGCAATTAGATCGCTTAGACAACTCATTATTGCCCCTGTTTTTAATGTTACCTGTAATTAATCCTTTGTTTCGTATGCAAATATTTATGAGTTAGTAATTAGTGTCAAGTGCATATATCACAAATTGAACCTTGGACGTTCTTCGCAAAACAAAACAAAAAAAGAAAAAGACAATTGGCAATTGATCTGAAAAGTGAATTTATATTGATTTTTGAATTGCCTGTAAATAGGCGTTTATATACAAGAGGCTGACGTCCTAGTAAGAGAACGCCGCCGAACAAAAGAGTTTATACAATTTGTACAAAGGGAAAACAAAACAGCTGTGTGAAAAGAATAATCCCACTGGGTTCTAACTCTGCTATCGCCTTTATATCTTCGAGCGTCTCATCACTTGATGACCTAGCTGAAGATGAAGCTGATTGATTGATGCCTTTTGAACTTGACAGTTGATACCGGATTCTGGATGCAAAGTGATCCAATGAGACATAGTATTACGCTTTATCCCTAACTTTTGCCTGAACCGCCCTTTCGGGTTTTCAGTCCACCGGGATACCCATTTTTGCCCAAGCCGCCTTTTCAGGTTTTCGACCTGCCGGGTGTACAGATTTTTTTCATTTCATCCCTCATTTTGCCCGAACCCTTTTGGTTCGCCGGGAAGCCCTAATTTTTGCCTAGGTATGTCAACCTAGCGGGTCTTTTATTATGCGTAGTATCTTTTTACTATGTCTGCATTGGCGGGGTGAGGAAGGTCGTCACCATCCATGGTGGTTAGAATCATGGCTCCTCCTGAGAACACATGCTTAACCACAAATGACCCTTCGTATGTGGGGGTCCATTTTCCCCTTGGATCACTCTGAGGAAGGATGATACGTTTGATTACCAGATCCCCGACTTGATATTCTTGTGGTCTGACCTTCTTGTTAAATGCCCTGATCATTCGTTTCTGATACGTCTGACCATGACAAATAGCAGCAAGTCTCTTTTCGTCGATTAGATTTAACTGATCAAGTCGTGTCTGGATCCAATCATCTTCGCTCAGATCTGCATCCTTCATTATCCGGAGAGAGGGTATCTGCATTTCGATTGGTAAGACTGCCTCCATGCCGTAGACCAAGGAAAAAGGAGTTGCCCCGGTTGACGTCCTTGCTGAGGTACGGTACCCATGTAGAGCAAACGGTAACATCTCGTGCCAATCTTTGTATGTCACTGTCATCTTCTGCATAATCTTTTTGATATTCTTATTAGCTGCTTCTACAACCCCATTCATCTTCGGCCGGTAAGGAGAAGAGTTGTGGTGCTGTATCTTAAATTTCTCGCAGAGCTCAATGATCATCTTGTTATTGAGATTGGTACCATTGTCTGTAATGATCCTTTCTGGGACGCCGTATCGACAGATCAGGTTATGCCGAATGAACCGTGCCACGACATTCTTGGTTACTGTAGCGTAGGAAGCTGCTTCAACCCACTTTGTAAAGTAATCGATCGCCACCAGGATGAAGCGATGCCCGTTGGATGCCGTAGGTTTAATCTCGCCGATCATATCTATGCCCCACATTGCAAAAGGCCAAGGTGCAGTCAAGACATTCAGAGGAACTGGAGGAACGTGCACCTTATCTGCATAAATCTGGCATTTATGACATGTCCGAGAATGTTGGTAACAGTCGGCTTCCATTGTGGACCAGAAATACCCTGCCCGAAGGATTTTCTTTGCCATAGTGTGTCCACTGGAATGCGTTCCGAAGGTACCTTCATGTAGCTCCGCCATGATCCTTTCTTCTTCAGTATTATCCACACAACGCAGTAAGGTCGAATCATGGTTTCGCTTGTATAGGATGCCGTTGCTAAGGAAGAACTTCACTGCGAATCTTCTCAGAAACTTTTTATCATTGACAGATGCACCTTCAGGATACTCTTGAGCTTCCAAGTATCTCTTCACCTCATGGTACCAAGGTTTCTCAGTCACTACCTCAGCCTCAAGATCACAACAGTATGCCGGTTCGTCCAGTTTCCAGATGATGACCCGGGGAGCCTCATTGTCCCATTTGACTTTGAACATGGAAGACATCGTAGCTAACGCGTCCGCCAGCTGATTCTCCTCTCTTGGGAAATGTTCAAAAGTTATCTCTGTGAAATGGGGGATCAATGTCAACACACATTCTCTGTAAGGAATAAGATTCGGATGTTTCGTATCCCATTCGCCTTTGATCTGTTTGATCACGAGAGCGGAATCTCCGAAGACACTCAGAAACTTGATCCTTAAGTCAATCGCAGCTTGGAGACCCATGATGCATGCCTCATACTCCGCCATGTTGTTGGTGCAGTTGAAACATAGCCGGGCAGTGAGTGGAGTATGAGTGCCTTGAGGGGATATGATTACAGCGCCGATACCATTACCCAACGCGTTGGAGGCTCCATCAAAGTGCATAGACCATTGGGATCCTTCCTCAGGTCCTTCATCCGGTCCAGGTACTTCACCATCAGTCACTATCATGATGATCTCGTCAGGAAATTCGAAGTTCATTGACTGATAGTCGTCCACTGCCTGGTGTGCCAAGTGGTCTGCCAATACACTTCCTTTGATAGCTTTCTGGGTCGTGTACTGGATGTCGTATTCTGTCAAGATCATTTGTCATCTTGCTATTCTCCCAGACAGAGCAGGCTTTTCAAATATGTACTTTATAGGATCCATCTTTGAAATCAACAAGATAGTGTGAGTCAGCATATACTGTCTCAGCCGGCGAGCAGCCCATACCAAAGCGCAGCAAGTTTTCTCGAGCAGTGAGTATCGGGTCTCACAGTCGGTAAACTTTTTGCTAAGGTAATAAATGGCATGCTCTTTTCGGCCAGACTCGTCATACTGCCCCAGCACACACCCCATTGAGTTGTCAAGTACTGTCAGGTATAGTATCAGAGGTCTCCCTTCAACCGGTGGCATAAGGATGGGTGGCTCTTGGAGATACTCTTTGATTCTGTCAAAAGCGGCCTGACATTCATCATTCCAATGTACTACCTGATCTTTCTTCAGTAGCTTGAAGATTGGTTCACAAGTAGCAGTTAGGTGTGAGATGAACCGAGCAATGTAATTCAGACGTCCTAGAAAGCCTCTGACTTCTTTCTCTGTCTTAGGAACTGGCATCTCTTGAATAGCTTTAACCTTGGCAGGGTCCACTTGAATACCCTTGTTGCTTACGACGAAGCCTAGCAACTTTCCAGATCTTACCCCGAAGGTGCACTTGTTCGGGTTCAACCTCAGCTTGTACAGTCTCAGACGGTCAAACAGCTTCTGCAGATGGTCAAGGTGTTCCTCCTCAGTTTGGGCCTTGCAATCATGTCGTCAACATACACTTCTATCTCATGATGGATCATGTCATGAAATAAAGCAACCATGGCACGTTGGTAGGTTGCCCCAGCATTTTTCAGCCCGAATGGCATGACCTTGTAGCAGAAGGTGCCCCACTGAGTAACAAAGGTAGTCTTTTCCATGTCTTCAGGAGCCATCTTGATCTGATTATAACCTGAAAAACCATCCATGAAAGAGAACACCTTGTGCTGAGCAGTATTATCAACCAGAACATCAATGTGAGGTAGGGGGAAGTCATCCTTGGGGATGGCCCTGTTCAGATCCCTGTAATCAACACACATTCTGACCTTACCATCCTTCTTTGGTACCGGCACCACATTAGCAACCCACTGAGGGTAAGAAGTCACTGCAAGAAACCCGGCATCAAACTGTTTCATAACCTCAGCTTTGATCTTCTCAGACATCTCTGGACGCATACAGCGGACCTTTTGCTTAACCGGAGGGCAGTCTTCCTTGGTAGGCAAGTGATGGACCACAATGTCGGTATCCAACCCAGGCATGTCTTCGTAGGACCAGGCAAAGATCTCCACATAATCATGTAACATCCGAGTCAACCGTTGTTTTACGCTGAGCTCCAGATTGGCACCAATCTTAACCACCTTTCTATCTGTCTCAGTACCCAGATTAATCGTTTCCACTAGCTCTTCATGTGGTTGAATTGCCCTCTCTTCCTGGAGTAACAGTCTTGCAAGCTCACCCGGCACTTCGCAATCATCTTCACCTTCGTCTTCGGCTAAGTTGATTGGATTTTCGAAGTCATAACTGGAAGTAGCAGAGTCGTTACCAGTGAGATCCAGAGTGGATTGAAACCTGTGTAGGTGAGTGTGTGTAAATACAACTGTTTTGCGATATATAAAGAAAGAAAGAAAGAAAGAAAGGGAACACAAGATTTGAAATGCGAAAAAACATCCAAGATCTTTATTCATGATATATGTAAATGACAGTTATAAGCCCTCACAAATGAAGCCAACGGTGTCCCGGGTAAGACACCGGGCCATAAAGTTTTAGTTCATTGTTTATTACAAATAACAAAAACAAAGGAATTCATTACTGCGTAACAAAAGTAACAGGTGTATGATCTTTCGCGGTCCAATTGTTCAATCCACCGTCAGTCGTCGGGTAGATCCAGCTATCGAACTATGATTCTTCCACTTCGTTTTCATCCCCAATGGCATTCACTCCTGGATTGGTGATGAGCACAGGAGGTCTTCCGATCCTAGCTTTGCGTACAACCCTCTGAGCCTCTGCAGTAAAACCCAGTACAAACTTGTCAGTTTTAGGAGTGAAATCAGGGAGCCTGCCCCAGTTAGCACATTCACCTTTCTCGATTACGGCCTGGGCGTCCTTCAAAGAAGCCATCTTCAAAGGAAAGTTCTCTTCAACCACTGTTTCTGCTGCTGCCAATGTTAGAAGTACCTCTTCAAAATGCTGAAAGGGGGTTTCAATAAACTCCCCGTCCATCTCGATATACCGGAAGGAATTCAAATGGCTCACCATATATTCTTCCTCTCCCTGCACAGTGACAATCTTCCCTTTGACAGGGTACTTGAGTTTCTGGTGTAGGGTAGAGGTTACTGCCCCAGCTTTGTGAATCCAAGGTCGACCCATCAAACAGGAATAAGATGGACGAATATCTATCACATAGAAAGTTGAGTCGAATACTTGAGAACCCACACGAATAGGAATGTCTACCTCTCCATGAACCATCCTTTTAGAACCGTCAAAGGCTCTGACAATGATGTTGCTAGGTTTCAACTCCAGGCCTTCACAATCCAACCGGTCTAAGGCCTTCTTGGGCAACACATTCAGGGAAGAACCGGTGTCCACCAACACGTGTGCAAGAGTAGTGCCCCTGCATTCTATGGAGACATGTAGGGCATCATTGTGGTTCTTTCCCTTGGCGGTAAGATCAGCATCCGAGAAACCCAAACCATTGTCAGCTGTCAAATTGGCTACGCAATCAGTAAACTGGTCTGCAGAGGTCTCTTGTGGCACTTGGGTCGTCTTCAAAAATGAAATCAGGGCCTTAGCATGGGCCTCTGAGCACAGCAGTAATGAGAGCATAGAGATCTTGGAGGGTGTATGCCCCAGCTGTTCAACAACATTAAAATCACTCTTCTTGATTATTTTAAGAATTTCCTCCATCTCTTGCTGGGAGGCTTCAACATTCACAGACTTTGGTGCCTCCATCCGGGCAGGCTCATCTTCAATCCCTTTGCCCCGAGCATTAGATGACTCGGCAGCAGGGGAAACAACTTGATCAGAAGTGGAAACAGGCGCACTTGCAGGCGTAATTATGAGAGGTCTTCGAATAGCTGGTGGCGCAATGTCAGGCGAGAAGAGCCTGCCACTGCGGGTTACTTTGGCTGGACCGGTGATATTGCTGATGCTGGTACCGGTATTGAACTCTTGCTTTATTCCAAGTACATATACATCTGCCTCATAGTGCCATGGGACAGCCTTGTCAGATTCATAGGGGAGGGGCCCCGAAACAGTAATAACAATGGGTGCAACAGTCATGATTTTAACTGGCTTCCTCGGGGGAGCCTTGATTGGATTGTTGAAAATTGTAACGACAGATACTTCTTCCACAGGAACAAAAGGAACAGCGGTCTTCTTGAACAGAATCTCTTTGCTGTCCATCAGGCTTTGGATGCCTAACTTCATCAACGGACAACCAGTAAGGGAAACACCACACAAAAGGAAACCCTCGCTACAACCCGGAAATAAACCGGCCAGCAGCAGGTTCCTCTTAACAGTCAACAGAGGAGTAGCTACATCATTCACAGAAACGGCATACAAGTCTTCATCAACAACATTTACTCTATGCTGGGGCATAGGAGCAGTCACAACATTTGGTCTCTCAGGTGCCTCAAATTGTATCTCCTTCGCATCTATAAGGTCTTGAACCTTATTCCTCAGGGCCCAACAGTCATCAATAGAATGCCCCGGGCTATCGGAGTGATAAGCACAGCGGGCATTTGGATTATACTTGGGAGAGGCAGTGTTCACAACCTTTGGAGCCTCTCTGACTGTCACCAAGTTGGTCGATAGCAGTTGCGGCAAGATTTGTGACAAGGTCATACTCAGCCGGGTAAATTCTCTCCTGGGTCTTTCAGCCCTGGGTTGATTAGTTTGCCGAGGAGCGGCAGCAGGCTTAGCAATCACCACCGCGTTGACAGATTGGCGGCGCTCTAGTTTATCTTGCCTTCTAGGCCCATACACAGCACTGGCCTCCTTCTTAAAGGGTTTCTTCTCAGAACTTGAAGACGCACCTTTCTGAATTTTACCGGACTTCATGCCAGCCTCTATCCTTTCCCCTGTCAGAATAAGGTCAGTGAACCCTGCAGACGAATTGCCAATAATATGATTAAAGAACGGCCCAGATAGGGTCCCCAAGAACATATCTACCAATTCACGGTCGGTTAACGGAGGCTACACCCTGCCAGCCAAGTCCCTCCACTTCTGCGCATACTCCTTAAAACCTTCGCCTGATCCTAGCGACATACCCTGGAGTTGGGTACGTGTAGGAGCAAGGTCGGCATTATATTGATACTTCTTGTAAAAAGTAGTAGCCAACTCCTCCCAGTTACGAACCTTGGTTCCATCCAGCTGATAGAACCATTCGAGATGAGTCCCTGAAAGACTCTCCTGGAAGAAGTGGATCCACAAGTTCTTGTCCACTGTATACGGCTGAATCTTCCGCACGTAGGATCTGATGTGTAACTTAGGGCAAGACGCCCCGTCATACTTGGTTAAAGATGGTGCTTTAAACTTGTGAGGAATGATCACACCAGAAGATAAACCCAAGTCTCCGAAATCCAAACCAGGCACTTGTTGAATTTCCATGGCGTTTAGACGGTCTTCCAACTGCTTGTATCTGTCTTCAGCCGGAGGATACTGTTCCTCATTAAAATCAGTCTCATTGTCAGAAACCACCGGACTTGGAGCCCTTCCCCCCTGGGGACTGTCTTTGCCTACAGAAGAACCAGCTTCTTCATTCTGCAGTGTGTTACCGAACCTCCGGCCCGTGTTGAATAGAACAGTTCTCTT
Organism: Vicia faba; assembly: GCA_948472305.1. Classification (NCBI taxonomy): domain Eukaryota; kingdom Viridiplantae; phylum Streptophyta; class Magnoliopsida; order Fabales; family Fabaceae; genus Vicia; species Vicia faba. The sequence goes on along the minus strand of OX451735.1, from coordinate 187,794,162 downwards.
CTTCTTCTTCTCCTTCTTCAGGAGCAAAGCCTTCAGCTTTTCGTGACCTTGAGCCAAACCCATGATCAGCTCCAGAAATTGTGCGTTCTGCGCCTGAAGGGCCTTGATAGACAGTTCGGTAGATGATTCAGGGTTCATGATGCTGAAATAAACAGCGAAGAACAGTAAGCAACCTGAAAAGAAGAGTACCTGCTATGCACATGATGAATGATATGTGTTTATGCAATGCATTCAAGGGTTCAAAAGTTCAAATTTGTTGTAGACAAAAAGGAACACACGTTATCATTAAGGAAATAATTGTTTGGTACATCAAAGCCTCATGGGCAAAATATTACAAAAGCAAATCAATCCCAGAAGACACTACGCATTCTCTTTGGAGCTATGTAATTGTTGAGATTCCTCTCCTCGTGCAGTAGGCGGGTGAGCTCCAAGACCTTCTTTTCACTAGCATGTAGACTGGTCTCAAGAGAATTCTGTTCTTCCTTAAGCTGGATCCAGCTCTTCTGCATCTCTTCCCAGGACGTGGGCATGTTAGGATGTTGAATGGTGTAGGACACCTCTCCTTCCAATACTGGCTCTTTGATCACAGGGAGAACATGTGGATATGGCATCACTAACTTCTGGGAGCGGGCTCGTACCCACTTGAGATAAGGCTCCAACGGGATGGAATTTCTGTGCCCCAGGGTCTTGCTGTCTATCCTACTTGGCATCCTCCAAGCTCTGATAAATCTCTGGAGAAGTCCTTGTGCATCGTTGTCGAAGTCAAAAACTATGTCAGGAATTAACATGTCATGAGGGCCGTCCCTCCGAGCATAACCAAACTGTCTCCAAGCCAGGCACGGGCTGTAAGTAATACCTCCTCTGATTCCAAGTAAAGGAACATTAAGGTACTCCCCGCAACGGTCAATGATAGTGACATCCTCTCTGGACCGAGAGCACCAATGTATATCTGCATGTGTAAGAGTCATCAATCGTTGTGACCATCTCAAACCCCGCTCGTTCTTCAAAACTGATTGTGGAAGGTGCGAAATAAACCACCTTCCCAGGAGAGGAGTGCAGCACATAAGGACACCTCTTTTTCTCATGGTTCGAGTGTAACATGAGTGAAGGATGTCCCCAAGCAACATAGGTATAGGATTCCTGGACATGAAGATCTGGACAGCACTGATATCTATAAGCTGGTCTGGGTTAGGGAACAACACCAAACCATAGACAAGGAGGGCCACAACTTCTTCAAAAGCTTGTAGGTCAAGGGAGTTCCAACATTCTCGGGCCTTCTCAAACAGAAACCTGGCTAAGAACCCTTTGATACCACTTCTAACTTCCCAATGTCCCTTGAGGTCAGATGGTTGTAGGTGTAAGGCTTTAGCAATCTCTTCAAGCTTGGGTTCCTTTTCCGTACCGTTGTAGGGTAGTTGATCAAGGATAGGGATCTTCAGAAGCCGGGAGAACTCCTCCAATGTAGGTACCAGTTGATAATCCAGGAAAGTGAAACAGTGATGCAGAGGGTCAAAGAATTGGAACAGGATCTTTATCATATCTTCCTCAATGTTGGTGTTGACCAAGCTGATGAGTCTTCCATGTCTTTCACTGAATGAAGAGCTCTCGGGAATCCTGGATATAAGCTCCTTAAGCTGAGGAGGGATCCTTACAAGGATGATCTGAATTGTCTTTCTGCGAACAGTTTCCATGTCCTACAAAACAAGAACAAAGATGAAGATTCGAACCCCTGAAATGGTTAGTCAATGCATATGATGATGTATGATGTTATGATGCTATGATTAAACACACCACAAATATTTACAAAGGCAAACATGATAAGTCACACAAGTCACACCACAGCCCTTAAAGTTTAGGCCTGCATGGGGTCTGGGTATTACCCTCTTGAAGTTGGTGGGCTCAACCTGTCCTATCAGAAGTAACCGGGTTCTAAGGGTCCCAATATCACCGGATTGCTTTCATTGTTCATCGTTTCGATTTAGCCACTGAACTGGCGACCGAAATATTCCAAGAAAACGACCCTCAATTGAGTGTAGTATCGAGTATCAACCAACCTCGGACTGCACCAAAGTCAGTTATCTCACTACCCTAAAGAGGCCAAGATAGTTCAATTAAGGTTCCTAAGGTCAGTTGATGCTTCACGACACCACGCGGAGGCCCCGTACTCTCCTTGACTGAACTCAAGGGTTACCGGTACACACCAAAGTGCCACATCAATGTAGCAGACTGCTTCAACCATGTCGGTATACCCCGCACAGTTCCCTCACAGCCTTGTTGCTACTTTCTAAGAAGGTATCCCCAGATCCGGGTTAGGACCTATAGAACTCCCAAGACAGTCCCACGATTTAAAGCAAACAAGTCAAAGCAATTGAAGACACAGTGATCTTAGTCCTAAGGTACACCTCACTTTAAATATCCCCAGAAGAGTCGCCAGTTTTGTGATCGGTGGATCTGGAACTGACTGTTTAAATCTGGTTCGTGAAATGTCGCGGAAGCAAGAGTCGCTACCGTCTTTTATTTTCTCCAACATGGAAAGGACAAAAGCACAGAAAAATTCCTTATGAGATTGTTTCTCGGTTCGGGAGGTAGATTTATAAAAAGGGAAGGTGTTAGCACCCTTTCTATCCATGGTTATCCATGGGCTCTTAGATACTTGCTCATTTGTGTTTTCAAAATGTTTGTTTGCTTTTCAAAGTGAGTGGGTTTGAAAAAGTTTCGTTTAAAGTTTCAGATCGACTCTTGTATCGGTCCTCAAGAGTGTTTGAAAAGTTGTTTTGAAAGCTTTTTGCAAAGTGTCGGTGTGAAAAGAGTTTTTGATTTGATTTGTTTTGAATTAGAGCAAGTATCTACGAGTCATCTACCTACCCTAAGGAATTATGCTGTGTAAATGTCCTTAAGGTAGTGCCATCCCACCATTGAGAGGTAGGTAGCACCACCGTTGGAGGTGTTCGGGTCAATTCGTTTGTAGGGACAGTGTGGTCACCAGAGCAACAGTAGGACACCTTAGAAGCTACCCTTATGCCATTGATATTTTTATTCCGAGGCAACTATTCTGAGGCAACTTGTTTCGAGGCAACTTGTTTCGAGGCAACTTGTTTCGAGGCAACCGTTTTGAGGCAACTAGATCAATGGAACATAAGGACTCACTAAGACGTCCTATACTCGACGACCACGTTTCGAGGGGCAAGGCAACAGTGAGGCGTACCCTAGGAGTGGTGTGTGAATTGTGTGTCATTTTCAGTTATATTTTATCTTGTCATGCATTGGGTGAGCTACGCTTTGATTTTATTTGGGCCATTCATTCTTTCATGCAATTATTAATAGTTAAGGGGTGCGGAAATTAAAGTGCGGAAAAGAAAGTCCTACGCTATTACAAGGCGCGTGTCTATGCATCGCCAAATTAACAAAAACCCGATTTTGAATAAAAGTGCGGAAAGTAAATGTCCTAATTATCTATTACAAGGCTTTGGGGCAATTACATAAGATTTAAAAGAAGCATAAGAACAAGCGCGCGAAAGGAAATTATAATCGAATGTGCGAGGGCGTTGGACCCTTTAAAGAAATTGAATTGAAATTACAAATTAATTAATGATTAAAGAAAGAAAAGGTTATTTTTTTATGGTTTTTGGTATTTATGAAAATAAAGAGAATTAATTAAAATTTGAAATTAAATAAAACCCTAATTCTAAATTGTTTTTAATTATTAAAGAAAAATGTTTAAGTTTTAACCTAATTTACCCTAATTAATTAATTGCATATTTATTTACAAGATAATTAATAATTAATAATGATAAGAATAAAAAAGTTATTTATTAAGAAAAAGAATAAAAATACTAAAAACCTATTTTTTATATTTTTTAGTTATTTAAGAAAAAAAAAGACATTAAAATGAAACCTAATTTACTAATTTGATTATTAAGATTTATTTACAAAAACTATTAATGAATTAAATTAATTAACATATTTTTTATTTTTGACTTTTCTGGATTTTTTTTTGTATTTTTGTATTATGAAAATTAATTTGGTGAATTAAAAGAAAATAATTAAATTAAAATAAATAAAAGAGAAAAAAATGAGAGAAAGAAAATACAAACAAATGGGGGTTTTCTGCCCAATTTGGAGGTTTTGTTGAAGCAGTTTGGCCCATTAGAAAGCTGGCCCTTTTGGACTTTTTGTGGTTACGTGTGCGTCAGTTGACCAGGGTACATGGTGGACTTCAGGTTCTGGCCTTTGGATTTGGGCTTCAGGGCGCGTGGCAAGCCAAGGCGTTGGGTGTATGGTACTCCTTTGAGTGAGATAATCACCTGAACATGTTAACTCAAAAAATATGGAGAAATATGGGGGACCTGGGAATCGAACCCAGGTCCCGGTGTTTACCAAACGAATGCCTTGCCAGTTGAGCTGTTTGTGCGCTTTGTATATGGAATAGGAAACAAGTATTATAATAACACAATGAAAATTAATAGTATAACTCAAAAAGCGCGCCAGATGTTTGAACGTCCCAATCCTACAATGACACGATAGCTTCTTCCTCGTTTTGTACCTGTAAAGTAATTAAATAGCGGGGGTTTTAAACCCCCACAAACTGAAACAACGAATAATAGCGAATACGCCCACAGGCTGCATAAATTGAGCGCGAGGGTTCATTGAATCAGGCTCCTTGCGACGAGTTCAACCATACTGGTCTTGAGGTCCAATTTTTTCATATGTGAAAAGCCCTATTTCCAAACTTCTGAAACCCTAGCAAGCATTAATGGCAAATCTCTATACAGGCGTTGTTAGTTAAATCAAAGGGTACCATTAGCTTCGGAACCTTCATATTAGTGTAAATCCACATTCAAAACGTATGAAAAATGCATGTATATTGAAACACGATTATGAAAAAGTTTGAGAAAAGTGTGACTTTATTCTACCAATTCTTTGTGCGTGGAGACTGGAAAAGGATTGAGACGCGTTCAAGAAAGTCCCAGCAAGCCTTTGGAATGAGTTTTAGGCTTTGAATTACACTGGAACTATGTTTTCAGTTTTCAAAAACTTGATGAAAATTTGCAACTTGGTCTGCAATTCTTGGGCAGTTTTTCGTGTCTTTGGCATTAGGTTTTTGTTCTGCATATGTAAGTGAGTGAATTAGGTTAACAATCCAAGCCCAAAGTCCTTGCATTCATGTTTTGGAGATTTGATTTTTCCTTATATCTTTTCCATATCTTTTTGTCATGAAAAACATGCCAATTATGGAAGATTTGCCTTTTTTGGACATGAAACGAATAGCCACCTTGCCCTAGTTGGATTTGCTGCATCAAAAAGATTTAAAAGCATTATTTTGCATTTTTCTCATATTTAGTTTTAATTAAATGAATTAATAGGATTAAAAACTCAATTAATTAATTAAAAATAAGAAAATAACTCCCTTTTAGCTTAATGGGTCGTGCATAGCTTTTGGGTGATGATTCATGGAAGAAAATGAGGCCCATTAGCAATTTTGAGGCATTTGAAGCAAAGTTGACTTTTCAAAATTCCCAAAAGTTTCCCAACTTCCACAAGGCATATCTTGCTCAAATTTTAAGCTTTGATCATGTTCTTGGACATTTTGGAAAGGTCTTGAAGTCCTCTAACCAATGCCTTTGGTCCCATGTCATTTTGATTTACCAATCTCAAGTTATGGTCTTTGACTTAAAGTGCCTTTTTGTTGACTTTTGAAAATGACCTATAATGTTGAGATTGATAACTTTTTGTGAGAGCATTTCTTGGAGTTGAAGTGTGAAGATGAGTTGTAGGAAATGTCATTATCTTCAAAATGAGCCTTGGATGGAATTTTTCTGATAAACCATGTGGAAGTTATGTCCTGGTCAATTTGCAGTTGACTTTTTCAACTGTCCAAAAATAGAAACTTTTGCATCTTGAGATTTTTTGAGCCATGCTTTGAGAATCATGATCAAGAATTGATCAAATGATGTTTGTGGCTTCAAAATAATATGTTGACCAAAAATTTGGACTTTTGACTGTCAAATGACCATTTTGCCCCTGCAGTTGAATGTGAAGCAATTAGGGTTTTTTGACTGTGCAATTTTGTGCTGTGAGTCTTGAAACTTGACATATGGATGCTTGAAAATGTTTATAGGCATGTGGGACTTGATTGGACCCTTGGAAACTTCAATTTCTTTGCCAGAACCAAAACCCTAATTTTTGACTGTTAGGAGGCAATTGGACTGTGCAACCCTTGAGAGATTTTGCACCTTGACCTTGGCAAATCTTGAAGAATATGGGAGGGCAAATTTTGGGGTGCAACATACCCCAAAATTTTCCCTCCCATATTCTTCAAGATTTGTCAAGATCAATCTCCAGATGATTCAAAATCCCTCAAAGGTTGCACAGTCCAATTGCCTCCTAACACAATCAAAATTAGGGTTTTGGTGCTGGCAAAGAAATTGAGGTTTTCAAGGGTCCAATCATGTCCCACATGCCCATATACATTGTCAAGCATTCATATGCCAAGTTTCAAGACTCACAACATCAAATTGCACAGTCAAAAACCCTAATTATTTCACAATCAACTGTAGGGGCAAAATGGTCATTTGACAGTCAAAAGTCAATATTTTTGGTCAACATCTTATTTTGAAGCCACAAACATAATTTGATCAATTCTTGATCATGATTTCACAAGCATGGCTCAAAAAGTCTCAAGATGCAAAAGTTTCTATTTTTGGACAGTTGAAAAAGTCAACTGCAAATTGACCAAGGCATAACTTCTTCATGGTTTATCAGAAAAATCCCATCCAAAGCTCATTTTGAAGAGGATGACATTTCCTACAACTCATCTTCACACTTCAAGTCCAAGAAATGCTCTCACAAAAAGTAATCAATTTCAACATTATAGGTCATTTTCAAAAGTCAACAAAAAGGAACTTTAAGTCAAAGACCATAACTTGAGATTGGTAAATCAAAATGACATGGGGCCGAAGACATTGGATAGAAGACTTCAAGATCTTTCCAAAATGTCCAAGAACATGTTCATAGCTTCAAAATTGAGCAAGATATGCCTTGTAGAAGTTGGGAAATTTTTGGGAATTTTGAAAAGTCAACTTTGCTTCAAAAGCTCCAAAATTGCTAATGTGCCACAAATTCTTCCATGAATCATTACCCAAAGCATATGCACGACCCATTAAGCTCAAAGGGAGTTATTTTCTTATTTTTAATTAATTAATTGAATTTTTAATCTTATTAATTCATTTAATTAAATTTAATTATGAGAAAAATATTAAACAATGGTTTTAAATCTTTTTTGTGCAGCAAATATCTTCCACATATGCAAAAGATTTAGTGCATTATCTCAAGGGGACAAGATCATCCCTATTTGGCAAGTTTTCCATGGCAAAAAGATTGAAAAAAAGATGTGAAAAAATCAAAGATTGAAATCATTAATTCAATGGATTATGGGCTTGTTTCTTGACCTAATTCCATTCACCTACAAAGGCATAACATAACCTAATGCTCATGGACACGAAAAGCTGCTCAGAAAACCTAGAACAAAGTTGCATTTTTCATCAAAATTTTGGAAACTGAACTCATAGTTACAGGACGATTCAAGGCTTGAAAAGCATCTTGATACGTTCCTGACATTGCTAGGAATCGACTGCAACCAAAAACTAGTCTCCATACTCCAAGAATTGGTAGAACAGAATCGTCTTCTTCATGAACATGTCCATAATCGTTTTTTAATTTACATGCATTATTCATGAGTTTTAATTGTTGATTCTTGCTAATATTGATGTTCTGAAGCTATTGGTAATATTTAATTATCCTAACAATGCTTGAAACGAGATTTGCCATTAACGTTTTCTAGGGTTTCAGAAGTTCTAATTTAGGGGTTTCTTCATATGGAAAAATTAGACTTTCAAACTGGTACAGTTGAATTCGTGCCAACAAGACGAATCATTTGATGACCTCGCGCCCTTTTTATATTTAGGCATCTTCTAATCGCTATTTTCTGAGTTTCCATTTAGTGGGGGTTTAAAACCCCCGCTACCTGTTTTCATATTTGTAGGAATAATGAAGAAGAAGGCTAGCGTGTCTAGGCATGGTTGGTTAGTTTAAATATTAGCGCGTTTTTTTTGGTTTGTTTCAGCATGATTAGTTTTTTCATATATTATATTCTTTGTTTATCCAATATCAAAACGCGCTTCACAGCTCACTTGGCAAGGCATTCGCTTGGTAAACGCTGGGACCTGGGTTCGATTCCCAGGTCCCCCCACATATTTCATATTTTTCCTCCTAATGTGTTTCCATGCAGTGCACGCCCCAAAGTCCACCATACGTCCTAACGCTTAGGTTTGCCAAGTGTCCCCGATGATCAATCCAATGGCCATCACGTGAATTCCAGGATGGACGTCAGTCAATGGATCCACACGCAAGCATAGAAAGTCAAAAAAAGGCTTTGATTCAGTGGGCCAAAATGCTTCCAAAACCTCCATAATGGGCCTGAAACCCCCTGGTTTGCATTCTTCAATTTTATTTTCTTTTTCAATTTTAATTCTTTTAATTGTTTCTTTAATTCCATAAAATAATTTTCATAATAAAAAATCAGAAACTAAAATATGTTTAATTAATATTAATTTCACCATTATTATTTTTGTAAATAAACTTTAACAATTAATTTAGTTAATTTAGGTTTCAATTTCAACATTTTTTCTTAATAAATTAAAAAATGTTTCGGTTGAGATAGTTTTGCGTTTGTTTTCGCAAATGTTTCAGTTGAGCAAGAGTCGCCACCGACTTTTTATTTTATCCTAAGGAAAGGTTTAAAAAAAGCACAGCAAAAACCTTTGAGATATTTTCTTGGTTCGAGGAGTAGATTATAGAAAGGGAAGGTATTAGTACCCTTTCTATCCATGGTTATCCATGGGCTCTTAGGTACTTGCTTAGATCAACTTGCCTTGGTTTTCAATTGTTTTGAAATGGTGCTTTGTGTGTGGTTTTGAAAAGGTTTTGAAAAAGATGCCTTGTTTAGGCCACCCTTGTAACAATTCTTTACTCGAATGTTTTACAAAAGGTGTTTGTCTTTTTGAAAAGATGTTTCAAGGTTTTTTTTGAAAGTTTGTTTTGAAAGTGTTTGTGAAGTGTGGTTTGAAAAATAGGCAAGTGTTTTTGTTTTGCAAGTTAACAAGTACTTAAGAGCTATCTACCCTAAAGTTCTCAAAGATTTTTGCTATGTTTTAACCCTTTTAACAATTTTGTTCCACCATTGAATTTGGTGGACAATCTTGTGTTAGGATGTGAAAGGGACGGGCGCGGGTCATCGTTTAGACCATAATTGCAATGGTGTTAAGTATCTTTGGGCATTTTTTCCTTGAAAGGGACTTGATCATTTTAGGCAACTTTTCGAAAGCGTCATCGAGGGACTATGATCATTTGAATTGTTTGTTTTGTTTTTGCCCAAAGAAACCTAACATACAATATGGCCTATTTATTGAAGGCAACAAGTGGAATACCCTAGGGGTGCAAGTGTAATATGTGTTGTCCATTTTCATGATTGATTATCTTGAAATTAGGTCAAACTATTTTTGTTCTTTTTATTTGCATACAAACCCTAATTCTAACATGGTATAATTAGAAAGCATTAAAGTGCGAAAATTAAAGTTCCTAAGCTATTACAACACAATATGGGAAGGGGGGTACAAATGTTCAAATGAGGGTATTTTGACAAGGAATTTAAACCTAGCTATTACATCAATTTGGAATTATTTACAAGATAATTGATTGCACAAATTAAATAGAAATAAAATAAATATGCAAAATGCAAAAAGGGTTTTTTTTATGTGTATGAAAAAAAGAGTATTTTTTATGTCAAATAAACAAAAATAAAAAGAATTATTTTTTTGGAGTTTTTTATGTTTAGGGTAAAACCCTAATTTTATTAAGTAAATATATTAATTATTTAAAATATACAAATATTTAATAATTATGTACAAAATAAAATAAAAATGAAGTATATTTATAAAAAAGTATTTTTTGAGGTCAAATATTTAATAAAAGAAATATATGTATTTTTGTATTTTTGCCCTAAATATTCTAATAAGTATATATATATTTGTATTATTTTCTAAATATGTATTATATATACAAAAATAATAATATTTAATATTTATAAAAAAAGGTATATTTTATATAAAATATTTTAAGAAGATAAAACAAAATAAAAATGAAAATAAAATATGTTTACATTATTTTTTAGTATTTTAAGTAAAATGTGTTTATTTATTTATTTATGTACAAATATCAATATAAACAAATAAATGCCTAAAAAATTCAAAAATGGTTTAAAAAATTATTTTTATATTTTTAATATCATGAGGAAAAATAAATAAGTCAGGAATAAAAAACAAAAGTCAAAAAATCATAAAAATAAACCAAATGGGCCTAGGGGGTGTCAAAGTAAAAATAGTGTGTGAAAAGAAATACAAAAACAGGCCCAGCCCACCAAGTCCTTCTTCAACCTCCAGCCAGAAATTGTTCAAAAAACGCGCGCCTGTACACTGATTCAAATATCTGGATTCCTTGACTTTTTGCACAAACTTACAACACCAAAAATGTTAAGCATTGAATCACGATTCTGAATATGTAAAGAAATCCTCCTAACTCTCAGAAATGAGAGAGAATTTTATCATTCCCAAATTTTAACCTAACTTTTTATCAATATTCAGACCTTAAATTCTCACAACATATGCAAAATAAATGAAAAGTAAAGGTATGTACAGTTTCAGGGGCATGAGTAGATCACTTCTTATTCACAAACTTAGAGCTAATGATGCCTACATTGGGAGATAGAAGTTCAAGAATATACCTGTTCAGTTGAAGTTGTATCTGATGATGGAGGTACTTTCAGAGCAAGGTGATGATTGGTACAGCTTCCTTGATGTCCAGGGATGCTATTCCAAGTTTTACTTTGCTTTGAAACTAGCTGAATCGAGTTGTAGCACTCCACCTGTAAAACAAGAAAATGAAAATGGCTAAACTGATTAGAGGAGTTACAGTCCACTTCTAATGCTTTGGATAGTTTGGATTGATGGTAGGGAAGGTGTTTGAACTGGTTTGGGCAAGAATGAACGATGGAAATGAGTTGTAGGATTCAAACTGCAGCAAATGCTCTGTTTGGGCAGTTTGAGGGTGATTCTGGGAATGGGGAGGTATGAGGGATGCTTGGCTCGTGTTCTAGCTCAGTTAGGATGTTTAGGATATGTTTGACAAGTTTGCTTAAGGGTTCTTTAGCTGAGATGAAAGTTGTTGTACAAAATGCTATGTTTCTTACACTTTAAGCAAGAGATGGCAAGTTGGTGTTCTAGACAGGTAGAGGCCCCCCTAATGTGCTGCAAACCTTGGCATTGATCAGTGTAATTAGTTCCTAAACTTGTGCCAAGGGGATTTGAACTGTACTTCTTGGATTTGCATATTGACATAAAGCTTACTTTTGCAAAAATGGTTAAAGTGCTTTATCTACTTTGGGATTAAACCATCATGCAATGCTTGAACACATAGAACATGGTCTTGGCACAAAGAGTTTGCATTAAATTTATGAGTGTAAAAGAGATTTAGGGCCTGTAATCAAGTTGTGCAAGCTGATTTGAAAAATTGCACAAGTTATGAACATGTACATGGCCATGAATCAAAGTGACTTTTTCCCAACTTGCCAAATTCGATTCTCCCTAACCATGAGGTTGTTTGATGAGTTCTTGGACATTTTGGAAAGCTTGGAATATGTACTATAATCCATCTTTGAAATGAAAATTGAAATTCCAAGTGGAAGTATGTGGAAAATGGTCTTGAAGTTAGGTAAAAACCTTGCCTAAAATAGGTCAAATTTTCTCTAAGTTAAGAATGGTTTGGTACCCTTGTTCCAAAAATTGTAACTTGAGATACAAGCCTCTTTTGGGAAAACTTTGCGAATCAAAGTTATAGATTATGCAATAGGCTACAACTTTCATGTTTTGACTTTTGCTTGAATCCAAATGAATCTTGGTGAGAAAGTGGGGCAAAGTTAGGAAAAAATTAGGGTTTTTCATAACTTAGAAAAATTCTAAGTTATGAAAAATCTTCATTTCAAACCCTAATTTGCAATTCTTGATTTCTTGATGAACAAGTTTCATGATTTGGCATGTTTTGATGAAAAATGAATCTTGACTCTTGATTTTGACCAAAAAGTCAAAGTTTGACTTTTCAGTATACAATCAAAATTGATCAATTGACTGGGAAATTCAACTGTCAATCTTGTGTATTTGGGATCCTTTGAACTTGTTGAGCATGTCAAAACAATCCCATGGGGTCCTTGAGTCCATATGGGAGCTTGGTTTGCCATTGACTAGGTCAAACAGTCAAAAATTGCCCTTGTGCAGTCAAAACCCTAAAAATGACCATTTTGCCCTTTTGGTGATCTGATCAGATTTCTTGTGGAATTGTGATTCAAACTTGATAAAATGGTCCATATGAGTTCATAATATTGATGTGGGTCAATTTTCATGAGATTTGACTGTCAATTGGCCACAATTGACTTTTTCCCCAATACAGCTGATTTCTAGGTCAACTGTCCAATTGACTGGGCAAAACTTGGAATCAAGGCTTGAAACTTGATGTGGATAAACTTGGGAGTCCAATATGAAGCATGAAAGTCATATTAGGTATTTTAGGTTAAAACATCTTTGTGCAAACACAAACCCTAATCTGGGTCAACAGTGCAAGGAGAAGTCTTGAGCAGATGAAACCCTAACTAGATCTTGGTCTCCAAGGGCTTTGTGATGAGAAATGTTTGAGAAAATTGGAGGGCAAATTTTGGGGTACAACAGTTGCCCCTGTTCAATCTTCTTGATCCTGAAGAGTTAGATTGGCAAGTTTGCCTTTCGTGACTTGAGGGTAAAAGGAGATTGGACACTAAAGTGCCCTTAAATTTGCACTCGTCAAAGCAATGGATGCGGGAATGGGCTTAGAGATGCCATTTGGAGATGGGCTTAAAGATGCCATCTGGAAGAGTGACAGAAACTTGTCGGGGATGGGCTTAAAGATGCCATCTGGAATGAGTATCAGAAAGGTGTCCATGTTTTGGACCACATCTGAATTGGGGGTCTGAATAAGCAATAGATCGACATCCGTATCTGGAGGCATCCGTAAACTGTTTTCAGAGGTTGAGAAGAGTCTGAACAAGCGATAGATTAACATCCGTTGTTGGGAAGAATCCATAAACTGTTTTCATAAGTCTTGAAGTTGAATAAGCAATAGAGCAGCATCCGTTATTGGGAAGCGTCCGTAAACTGTTTTCAAAAGTTGCATCTGAACAAGCGATAGATTAACATCCGTTGTTGGGAAGAATCCATAAACTGTTTTCAGAAGTCTTGAGAAGAGACTGAACAAGTGATAGGTTAACATCCGTTACTGGGAGAACCCGTGAACTGTTTTCAGAAACCTTGGAGTTGAATAAGCAATAGAGCAGCATCCGTTATTGGGAAGCGTCCGTAAACTGTTTTCAAAAGTTGCATCTGAACAAGCGATAGATTAACATCCGTTGTTGGGAAGAATCCATAAACTGTTTTCAGAAGTCTTGAGAAGAAACTGAACAAGTGATAGGTTAACATCCGTTACTGGAGAACCCGTGAACTGTTTTCAGAAACCTTGAAGTTTGAGGAGGAACCGGTGTAGGGTTTCCTGATGATGAGCTTGTGTACAACTGCATCTGGATGAATCTGGAATAAGCATCAGGATGTTGACATGTCTGGGTCACATCTGAACTATTCCTGGAAAGAATCTCGGAAGATAATGATTTTTGTCGGTCGACTGATCTTACCTGAAAAGGTAAAGAGTTAGTTGTATGCCATGTCATGATGCATGATGCAACGTATGTTACATGATATGAATGTAAATGAATGCGCATGTAAGCTGGAGAGCTGTCTTGCGAAGGATAAATGAATCCGAGATGGCTGAAGATAAAAGCATCTTGACTACTGCCGGGAAGAATAATTCCTGGTTGTTGCTGGAGAATAAGGAGGTCGGATTGTATACCAAACTACTGGGGAATTCCTGTCTTGAGGAGATCTTCATTGGAGAATCTTTGAATATACAATGAGGAACTGAAAACTGAAAGTCTGCAGATTTGCTTGGGGAATACCAGACCTTCAATCGTCGAAGGGCCTTAGAACCACTTGCGGGGACTTGTAATCTCCTTGGTGACTTGCAGGGTAAGAGAATTTCTGATGATGTCTACTGGGGATTTTAGAACCTGGTAGACTTAAGCTGGAGAGATAAGACTGAGAATCTCTAGTCTAGTGAGAAGCATTTCTGTGGGGAAAAGGTTCACTAGTCTGGTTCCGCTGGGGATTGATAGTTTGAAGTTTTAGCTCTGCTGGGGATACTGAAACTTAAACTCTGAGGGGAATTGAGTACTGGAGGATTCTCTGGCTGGGGATAACAAAGATAAACTCCTATGGGGATTGTATTGATAAGCTATGTTGGGGAACTCTGATGAACTCCGCTGGGGACAGGAAGAAATTTTGCCGAGTGCAACCTTCCGTGACAAATATCTGAGGATAACCCAGTTATAAGCCCTTGTGAGGAGTAACTTTGAATAAATCTCGGGAGAGACGTCCGTACTCTGCAGGGGATAAGCTTCCAGAATCTATTGGGGATAAGCTTCAAGACTTGCTGGGGATATGGATTCCAAATCTCCTGGGGATTTCCTTTGAAAGGGTATCAAGATATCCAACTGCACCTTCAACCCATCAGTAATCCTCTTTCTGGATTCATAAGGAAATGATTATGTTCAAATGCACATGCCTATTTAACAAAACATTGGACGTTTCTCAAAATAAAACAATTAGTGCAGGAGAAAAAGAAAAAGGAAATGACACAAATTTCTGGGAAAAGTATTTGCATTAACTTTCTCTGAGTATATTTGTACAAAGGAGACAATCATCCTAGTAAGAGGATTTTGTCGTAAATATTGAAAAATTTATACAAAATAAAGATGGCTATGTGAAATAATCCCATGGGATCCCATTCCGCTATAGCCTTCACAACTCTGAATATCTGTCCATCCAATGCTTCGTTTGCCGATGACTGGATTGATCAGCAGCCTAGAACTGGTTGATGAAGAGATTGTCTTTGAAGTGATCCGACGAGACATAGTCATATGCTTTAATTCCCTAACTTTTGCCTGAATCGCCCTTTCGGGTTTTCGGTTCACCGGGATGCCCATTTTTGCCCAAGCCGCCCTTTCGGGTTATCGACTTGCCGGGTGTACAAATTTTTTTGTTTTTATCCCTAATTTTTGCCTGAACCGCCCTTTCGGGTTTTCGGTTCACCGGGATGCCCATTTTTGCCCAAGCCGCCCTTTCGGGTTTTCGGTTCACCGGGATGCCCATTTTTGCCCAAGCCGCCCTTTCGGGTTTTCGACTTGTCGGGTTATTTTATGCGTAGTATCTTTTGACTATGTCTGCGTTCGCAGGGTGCGGCAAATCGTCGCTGTCCATGGTGGTCAGAATCATTGCACCACCAGAAAATATGCTCTTGATCACAAATGGTCCTTCATATGTAGGAGTCCATTTGCCCCTGGGATCACTCTGCGGCAAGATAATCCGCTTGATTACGAGATCTCCGACTTGATACACTTGACGTCTGACTTTCTTATTGAAGGCCTTGATCATCCGCTTTTGATACGCCTGACCATGGCATATAGCAGCGAGTCGCTTCTCGTCGATCAGATTGAGTTGATCAAGTCGGGTCTGCATCCAATCATCTTCATTCAAACCTGTGTCCTTCATAATCCTTAGAGAAGGAATCTGAACTTCCATAGGCAGGACAGCTTCCATGCCATATACCAACGAAAATGGGGTTGCCCCAGTTGAAGTACGTGCCGTCGTACGATATCCATGTAGAGCAAACGGTAACATCTCATGCCAGTCTTTGTAAGTGACTGTCATCTTCTGAATGATCTTCTTAATGTTTTTGTTCGCAGCTTCAACAACACCGTTCATCTTCGGCCGATAGGGAGATGAATTGTGATGATAAATCTTGAACTGTTCGCACAATGCGGTGATCATTGTGTTATTCAGATTTGTACCGTTGTCTGTGATGATCCTGTCTGGAACACCATACCGGCATATGAGATTTTGCTTGATGAAATGGGCAACCATATTTTTAGTAACAGAGGCGAAGGAAGCTGCTTCGACCCATTTGGTGAAATAGTCAATGGCAACCAGGATGAAGCGATGTCCGTTGGAAGCCGTGGGCTTGATTTCTCCAATCATGTCAATGCCCCACATTGCAAATGGCCAAGGAGCAGTCAGAACATTGAGAGGAACCGGAGGGATATGAACTTTGTCAGCATAGACTTGACATTTGTTGCAAGTACGAGAATGTTGATGGCAGTCAGCTTCCATGGTAGACCAGTAATAGCCTGCCCTTAGGATCTTCTTAGCCATTGTATGCCCGCTCAAGTGAGTGCCAAATATGCCGCTGTGTATCTCAGTCATGATCAACTCTGCTTCAGCTTTGTCTACGCATCGGAGTAATACACAATCATGGCTTCGTTTGTAAAGGATGTCGTTGCTCAGGAAGAATTTGGCAGCAAATTTCCTTAAGAACTTCTTGTCATTTACGGAAGCTCCTTCGGGATAATCTCTAGTCTCGAGATACCTTTTGATTTCATGGAACCAGGGTTGTTCCACTACTTCTTCGGTATTAATCTCGTGACAATGCGCAGGTTCATCCATTCGCTCGATGGTGATTTGGTGAGCCTCTTTATCCCAGTTGAGTTTAAACATGGAGGACATTGTAGCTAGAGCATCTGCTAGCTGATTTTCTTCTCGCGGGAAATGCTCGAAGGTAATTTGCTCAAAATGAGGCAACAATGTCAGGACATGTTCTTTGTATGGGATAAGATTAGGGTGTTTGGTATCCCACTCTCCTTTGATTTGACTGATAACCAAAGCCGAGTCCCCAAATACAATCAAAGATCTGATCCCCAAGTCTATAGCAGCCTTGAGACCAAAGATGCAAGCTTCATACTCAACCATGTTGTTTGTGTAGCTGAAGCAAAGTCGGGCCGTGAAAGGTGCATGACAGCCTTCCGGAGAGATGAGTACTGCGCCGATACCGTTTCCAAGTGCGTTTGAAGCACCATCAAAGTACAGGGTCCATCGGGATCCCTTTTCGGGTCCGTCATACGGTCCGTTACTTTCAATGTTGTCCAAATTCATGATGTCCTCGTCTGGGAAATCAAATCTCATGGGTTGATAATCTTCGATAGCTTGATGAGCCAGATGGTCAGCTAGTACACTCCCTTTTATAGCTTTTTGAGTGGTGTACTGGATGTCATACTCAGTCAGGATCATCTGCCATCTGGCTATTCTTCCCGATAAAGCGGGCTTTTCGAAGATATACTTGATAGGATCCATTTTGGAAATCAACAAGGTAGTATGAGTCAACATATACTGTCTTAGTCGGCGAGCAGCCCATACCAAAGCGCAACAAGTTTTCTCGAGCAGTGAGTAGCGAGTCTCACAGTCGGTAAAATTTTTGCTAAGGTAATAAATAGCATGCTCTTTTCGACCAGACTCGTCATGCTGGCCCAAAACACACCCCATTGAGTTATCCAAGACAGTCAGATACATGATCAATGGTCTTCCTTCGACGGGTGGCATCAGAATTGGAGGTTCTAGCAAATACTCCTTGATTTTATCAAAAGCAGCTTGGCAATCGTCGTTCCATTCGACTACCTGATCTTTCTTTAAGAGTTTGAAAATTGGCTCACAGGTAGAAGTCAAATGAGAGATGAATCTGGCAATATAGTTCAAGCGCCCCAAGAACCCTCTAACCTCCTTTTCAGTACGGGGAGCAGGCATCTCTTGTATTGCTTTCACTTTTGCTGGATCGACTTCAATGCCTTTGTTGCTTACAATGAATCCTAGAAGTTTACCAGACCTAACTCCAAAAGTGCACTTACTTGGATTCAACCTGAGTTTGTATTCTTTCAACCTGGCAAACAACTTTTCTAGATGTTCAAGGTGCTCCTCCTCTGTTTGTGACCGAGCTATCATATCGTCTACGTAAACTTCAATCTCATGATGTATCATATCATGAAACAAAGCTACCATGGCGCGTTGATAAGTTGCCCCAGCGTTCTTCAGCCCGAACGGCATCACCTTGTAACAGAAAGTGCCCCATTGCGTGACAAAAGTTGTTTTCTCCATATCCTCGGGGGCCATTTTGATTTGATTGTAGCCCGAGAATCCATCCATGAAGGAAAACACTTTGTGCTGAGCTGTATTGTCGATCAAAATGTCAATGTGTGGAAGTGGAAAATCATCTTTGGGGCTGGCCCTGTTCAAATCCCGGTAGTCCACACACATCCTGACTTTGGCATCCTTCTTAGGTACTGGCACGATGTTAGCGACCCATTGAGGATAGGACGTAACAGCCAGAAAACCAGCGTCGAATTGCTTCATTACTTCTGCTTTGATCTTTTCAGACATATCAGGCCTCATTCGGCGGACTTTTTGCTTGATCGGTGGACAATCCTCTCTTGTGGGGAGACGGTGAACCACGATGTCTGTGTCTAAACCCGACATGTCTTCATAAGACCAAGCGAAGATTTCAACATACTCATTCAACAACTGTATCAGGCGTTCCTTGACACTTGGTTCCAGATTGGCACCCACTTGCACCTCCTTCTGGTCTTCCTCGGTCCCTAAGTTGACAGTTTCCAATGACTCTTCGTGCGGTAAGATGGCCCTTTCCTCTTGCTGTAGAAGTCTGGCTAGTTCCCCTGGTACTTCACAACCTTCGTCATCTTCATACTCGGCTTGATTGACCAGATCTTCAGAGTTATTGAAGGATATAGCAGAATCGTCACCCATGGAATCCGGAGTGGATGGGTACCTGCATTTGTGAGTGTGGGTGTGTGTAAGGGATAGCCATCCTTAAACAAAAAATGCAAAAGGAAAGAAAATGAAAACAAGCAGTTTATTAAATGAAAAACGTCCAATGAATCATTAAACATGGCATATGGATATGAAAAATAATCGAAACCCTTACAAATGGACCTACATGCCTCGGGCAAGGCATGAGGTGAAAAGATAGTGTACGGATTGTTTGAAAATAAATATTACAGACCAAATAGGAAATGTTTGACAGATAAATTACTGATGAATAAAAGTGATGGGGACAAAGTCTTTTGCCTCCCAGTTGCACAATCCTCCTTTGACAGTTGGGTAAATCCACTTTTCGATGTTGCTCTCTTTGTCTTCATCCTCCAAAGCGTTGATTCCGTAGGGAGAAATTTTGACTGGCGCTCTTTCAATCTTCGAACGACGCATAGCTTTCTGGCCCGCGGTAGTGAACCCTAATCCAAATTTGTCTGTTTTATGTGGAATATCAGGCAACTGCCCCCATGCTGAATTCTTCCCCTCCTTTATTGCGGCCTTTGCGTCCTCCAGAGATGCCATCCTGGCCATCTGCCTCGGTGTCTCAGCTTCCAGCTTTGCTACTGTTACTTCAGGAAGGACTTCTTCGAAATGCTGGAAAGGCGTTTTAATGAACTCCCCCTCTACCTCCACATACCGGAAAGAGTTCAAGTGGCTAATCATGTACGCCTCTTCGCCATGGATAGTAATGATCTTTCCCTTGACAGGATACTTCAACATCTGATGTAAGGAGGAGGTGACTGCCCCAGTATGGTGTATCCAAGGCCTACCCAACAAGCAAGAGTATGACGGACGGATGTCCATCACATAGAAAGTAGATTTAAACACCTCAGTGCCTATCTTGATGGGAATTTCAACCTCCCCATGGACCATTCTCTTCGAACCATCGAAAGCTCTGACAACAATATCACTCAGTTTCAACTCTAACCCTTCACAATCTAGTCGGTCCAAGGCCTTCTTAGGCAGTACATTCAGCGACGAACCAGTGTCGACCAAGACATGTGCGAGAGTAGTTCCTCGGCACTCGACTGAAATGTGCAAAGCATCATTGTGGTTTCTACCTTTAGGAGTTAGGTCGGCATCAGAGAAGCCTAATCCATTGTCCGCAGTAAGGCTAGCCACGCAATTTTGGAATTGATCCGCAGAGGTTTCCTGGGGCACATGGGCTGCCTTCAGGAATTTTATCAAAGCTTTAGCGTGCGCTTCCGAGCAAAGTAGTAGTGCCAGCATGGAGATCTTTGAGGGGGTTTGCCCCAGTTGTTCTACCACATCGTAATCACTCCTTTTGATTATTTTCAAGATCTCATCCATTTCCTTCTTGGAGGTTTCCGGGATGACCAAGGGTTGAGCCCTCGTCCTGACGAGCTCATCTTGGATTCCCTTACCTTTATCAGCACCGGTAGGAGGGACAGTACTAGGAACAACAACATCTTCAATCAATGGGGTTCTAGCGGAGAGTTTTATTGGTGCAGGGATGACCTTGTCAGTAGATGAGGGTCCAAAGATTGCTCTTGGAGGGGCAATCTCTGGAGAAATTATTCTCCCGCTCCGGGTGATTTTGCTCGTGCCTGCAATGTTTCCAATGCTGGCTTCCTCATCATCTGAACTTTCTTCGGTTATTTCGATTTGTTTAATACCATGGTAGTAAACTTCACCGCCATAGTTCCATGGTATTGACTTCTCAGAAACATAGGGGACAGGCCCCGACATTGTTATCTTCAAAGGAACAGATTTCGTAGCTGGTGTAATCTTAACAGGCTTTCTGACGGCCTTGGAAAGATTGGCGTGAATGGTTATGATTGAGACATCTTCAGTATGGGTTGGAACAACATAAACTTTTTCAAACAAAATTTGTCGACTATCCATTAGGCCTTGGATGCCTTTCTTCAGTAACGGACAATCAAACGGCAGAGAGTAACAACAATAGCAGTCTTCTTTACATCCCGGGAAGATCCCGGCCCTTAACAAATTCAACTTGATGGTTAACAATGGAGTTATCAGATCATTGACATTAGCAACATACAAATCTTCTTCAATGGCATTGACATTTCGGCCGTGCTTCGGCATGGGAGCAGATATCACATTAGGCTTCTCCGGAGCGTCAAACTCCACCTCCTTCGCCTCTATCAGGTCTTGGATTTTATGCTTGAGTGCCCAGCAATTATTGGTGTCGTGCCCGACACTGTCAGAATGGTAGGTGTATTTAGCATTAGGATGATAATGCGGAGAGGACGTATTCACATTTTTTGGTGCCTCTTTGATAGTGGCGAGATTCAATTTCAACAGATGGGGAAACACTTGCGCTGGCGTCATATTAATGCGGGTGAACTGCCGTTGCGGCCGTTCCACCCGTTGCTGATTTAGTCTGGATTGGTTATAGCGAGGCTGCTCACTTGAAGGGTTTTGAATCATCACGGCCCACACAGTCGGCCGATGTTCAGTCTTCCCTGCTCTTCTCTGAGAATATACCACAGCCGTTTCCTTCTTAAAAGGATTCTTCTCAACACTTGCAGCAACACCCTTCTGAATTTTTCCTGACTTGATGCCAGCTTCTATTCTTTCGCCTGTTAAGATCAAATCGGTAAACCCCGCGGAAGAGTTACCAATCAGATGATTGAAAAATGGCCCAGATAGGGTCCCTAGAAACATATCAACAAGTTCACGGTCGGTTAAAGGAGGCTGCACCCTGCCAGCCAAATCCCTCCATTTTTGTGCATATTCTTTGAATCCTTCGCCGGTTCCCAGTGACATACCCTGAAGTTGGGTACGCGTAGGAGCAAGGTCAGAATTGTATTGATATTGTTTGTAGAAGGCGGTCGCCAAGTCTTTCCAGTTTCGTACGCTGGTTCCCTCTAGCTGATAGAACCACTCTAATTGAACCCCAGAAAGGCTGTCTTGAAAGAAGTGGATCCAAAGGTTTTTATCTGCCGTATAGGGTTGGATCTTTCTCACGTAGGACCTGAGATGCATTTTTGGACAGGACAGCCCATCATACCTCACAAAAACTGGCACTTTGAATTTTGGGGGAATCACAATCCCGGCAACCAAACCTAAGTCTTCAAAATCCAAACCCGGTACTCTCTGTAGCTCCATGGTGGCCAACCTGTCTTCTAAACCTTTGTATTTATCATCAGCTGGAGGGTATTGTTGATCAGAGTAGTCTTCATCCTCTTCGACCTCCTCTTCTTCCACATCGGACTCGGAAGGTACCGCAGCCCCTCCTCCTTTACTGGTTCCTTCATCCGAAGTAGGAGGAAATTCAAGCACTCTCCTGGCCTCTCCGTCAAATCTTCTCCCTAAAGTAGCCACCCCGAGTCTCTTTTTCTTCTTTTTCACTGGGTCTTTATTCCCTAGCAAGGTCTTGAGATCCTCCTGACCCTTAGCCAAGGTCGTCAGGAGTTGCTGGAACTGTGCATTTTGAGCTTGCAGGTCTTTGACTGTTTGCTCGAGATCCATCCTACTGAAATAAACAGCAGACAGATAAGGAAACCTGGCGTGAGACCTGCTTATGCACATGATGAATGGTATGCTTATGTATGCAATGCATTCAAGGATTTAGAACATTCAAAATTGTTGCAGACAAAGAAGAACGCACGTCATATTAATAAGAAGGAATTTGTTAGTACATAAATGCCCCATGGGCCAAATATTACAAAAACTTCTCAAGGTAAAAAGACATTGCGCATCCTCTTTGGCGCAATGTAGGTGTTGAGGGCCTCTTGCTCATGGAGTCGGCGGGTGAGCTCTAAAACCTTCTTCTCACTGGCGTAGAAGCTGGCTTCAAAAGTGTTTCGTTCTTCCTTGAGCTGAATCCAACTTTTCTGCATCTCCTCCCACGATGTAGGCATGTCAGGATGTAGGACGGTGTAGGGAACCTCTCCTTCCTTGACGGGCTCTTTAATCACAGGGAGAACATGAGGATAAGGCATCATTAGACTCTGGGCTCGGGCTCGTACCCACTTGAGGTAAGGCTTAAGAGGGATGGAGTTCTTGTGTCCCAGTGTCTTGCTATCAACCTTGTTGGGCCTCCCCCAAGCTCTGATGAATCTTTGGCGAAGTCCTTGCGCATCGTTGTCGAAGTCAAAAACTAGGTCAGGAATCAACATGTCGTGAGGGCCATCCCTCCGTGCATATCCAAATTGCCTCAAAGCTAGGCAAGGGTTGTAGGTGATACCTCCTCTTATTCCAAGTAAAGGAACATTAGGAAATTCTCCGCAACGATCGATGATGATGACATTTTTTTCTGGACCGAGAACACCAATGTACATCAGAGTGAGTAAGAGTCATCAACCGTTGGGACCACCTTGAGCCTTGGTCATTCTTCAAGACAGATTGTGGAAGGTGCGAAATAAACCACCTTGCAAGGAGAGGAGTACAGCACATGAGAACACCCCTCTTTCTCATTGTTCGTGTGTAAAATGAGTGAAGAATGTCCCCAAGCAATGTTGGTATTGGATTTCTGGACAAGAAGATTTTGATGGCGTTGACATCTACCAATTGGTCAGAATTTGGGAACAAGACCAACCCATAGATAAGGAGTGCCACAATTTCTTCAAAGGCTTGTAGGTCCAATGAATTCCAACATTCTTGTGCCTTCTCAAACAAGAATTTTGCTAAGAATCCTTTGACGCCGCTTCTAGTTTCCCAATGCCCCTTGATGTCGGATGGTTGTAGATGTAATGCTCGAGCAACATCTTCCGGCTTTGGTTCCTTTTCCGTACCGTTGAAGGGTAGTTGATTAAGGATAGGAATTCTCAGGAGTTGAGAAAACTCCTCCAAAGTGGGCACCAACTGGTAATCGGGGAAAGTGAAACAGTGGTGAAGAGGGTCAAAGAACTGGAATAGCACTTTCATCATGTCTTCTTCAATGTTGGTGTTGACTAAGCTGAGCAGTCTACCATGTGTTTCACTGAAGGATGAGCTTTCCAGAATTCTTGAGGTGAGCTCCTTGAGTTGAGGAGAGATTCTCACAAGGTTGACTTGGATGGTTTTTCTGCGAGGAATTTCCATGACCTACAAAACAAGAACAAAGATGAAGATCCAAACCCTTGAAATGGTTAGTGAATGCATATGATTCTTTATGATGTTTATGATGTATGTACAAAACATATGTACAAGCAAATCACACCAAACCCTAGTTTCAGGCTTGCATGGGGTTTCATAGGTAAGTACCCTCTTGAGTGTAGTTGGCTTAAAAACCTGTCCTATAAATAGTAATCGGGTTCTAAGGAGCTCAATATCATTGGATTGTTTTCATTGTTCATTGTTTTGGTTTAGCCACTTAACTAGCGACCAAAATATTCCAAGAAAACAACCCTCAATGAGTGTAGTATCGAGTATCTACCAACTTCGGACTGCACCAAAGCCGATCATCTCACTACCCCTAATAAAAGGCCAAGATGGTCAAGTAAGGTTCTAGGTCATTAGTGCTTAGTGACATCACTCAGCGGCCCCGTACTCTCCTTGATTGAACTCAAGAGTTACCGGAACTCACAAATATGTCGCACTAATATAGCTATTGCTTCGACTGTGTCGGTATACCCCGCACAGTTTCCACAATGTATTGTTATCTATGAATGTTTCCCAAAATCCGGGTGTAGGATTGCAAACCCAAACAATAGAGCCAAGATATAAAGCAATCCATTCAAACAATTAGTAATGCAAGAGGGTGATCTAAGCCCTAAGGTTACTCCACTTTTAAAATTCTCCCCAGCAGAGTCGCCAGTTCTGTGATACGGTAGGAGAACTGACTATGAGTTTTGCGTTTGTTTTCACAAATGTTTCGGTTGAGCAAGAGTCGCCACCGACTTTTTATTTTATCCTAAGGAAAGGTTTAAAAAAAGCACAACAAAAACCTTTGAGATATTTTCTTGGGTTCGGGGAGTAGATTATAGAAAGGGAAGGTATTAGCACCCTTTCTATCCATGGTTATCCATGGGCTCTTAGGTACTTGCTTAGATCAACTTGCCTTGGTTTTCAATTGTTTTGAAATGGTGCTTTGTGTGTGGTTTTGAAAAGGTTTTGATAAAGATGCCTTGTTTAGGCTACCCTTGTAACAATTCTTTACTCGAATGTTTTACAAAAGGTGTTTGTCTTTTTGAAAAGATATTTCAAGGTTTTTTTTGAAAGTTTGTTTTGAAAGTGTTTGTGAAGTGTGGTTTGAAAAATAGGCAAGTGTTTTTGTTTTGCAAGTTAACAAGTACTTAAGAGCTATCTACCCTAAAGTTCTCAAAGATTTTTGCTATGTTTTAACCCTTTTAACAATTTTGTTCCACCATTGAATTTGGTGGACAATCTTGTGTTAGGATGTGAAAGGGACGTGCGCGGGTCATCGTTTAGACCATAATTGCAATGGTGTTAAGTATCTTTGGGCATTTTTTCCTTGAAAGGGACTTGATCATTTTAGGCAACTTTTCGAAAGCGTCATCGAGGGACTATGATCATTTGAATTGTTTGTTTTGTTTTTGCCCAAAGAAACCTAACATACAATATGGCCTATTTATTAAAGGCAACAAGTGGAATACCCTAGGGGTGCAAGTTTGATATGTGTTGTCCATTTCATGCTTGATTATCTTGAAATTAGGTCAAACTATTTTTGTTCTTTTTATTTGCATACAAACCCTAATTCTAACATGGTATAATTAGAAAGCATTAAAGTGCGAAAATTTAAGTTCCTAAGCTATTACAACACAATATGGGAAGGGGGGTACAAATGTTCAAATGGGGGTATTTTGACAAGGAATTTAAACCTAGCTATTACATCAATTTGGAATTATTTACAAGATAATTGATTGCACAAATTAAATAGAAATAAAATAAATATGCAAAATGTAAAAAGGGTTTTTTTTATGTGTATGAAAAAAAGAGTATTTTTTATGTCAAATAAACAAAAATAAAAAGAATTATTTTTTTGGAGTTTTTTATGTTTAGGGTAAAACCCTAATTTTATTAAGTAAATATATTAATTATTTAATATATACAAATATTTAATAATTATGTACAAAATAAAATAAAAATGAAGTATATTTATAAAAAAGTATTTTTTAAGGTCAAATATTTAATAAAAGAAATATATGTATTTTTGTATTTTTGCCCTAAATATTCTAATAAATATATATATATATATATATTTGTATTATTTTCTAAATATGTATTATATATACAAAAATAATAATATTTAATATTTATAAAAAAAGGTATATTTTATATAAAATATTTTAAGAAGATAAAACAAAATAAAAATGAAAATAAAATATGTTTACATTATTTTTTAGTATTTTAAGTAAAAAGTGTTTATTTATTTATTTATGTACAAATATCAATATAAACAAATAAATGCCTAAAAAATTCAAAAAATGGTTTAAAAAATTATTTTTATATTTTTAATATCATGAGGAAAAATAAATAAGTCAGGAATAAAAAACAAAAGTAAAAAAATCATAAAAATAAACCAAATGGGCCTAGGGGATGTCAAAGTAAAAATAGTGTGCGAAAAGAAATACAAAAACAGGCCCAGCCCACCAAGTCCTTCTTCAACCTCCAGCCAGAAATTATTCAAAAAACGCGCGCCTGTACACTGATTCAAATATCTGGATTCCTTGACTTTTTGCACAAACTTACAACACCAAAAATGTTAAGCATTGAATCACAATTCTGAATATGTAAAGAACTCCTCCTAACTCTCATAAATGAGAGAGAATTTTATCATTCCCAAATTTTAACCTAACTTTTTATCAATATTCAGACCTTAAATTCTCAAAGCATATGCAAAATAAATGAAAAGTAAAGGTATGTACAGTTTCAGGGGCATGAGTAGAACACTTCTTATTCACAAACTTAGAGTTAATGATGCCTACATTGGGAGATAGAAGTTCAAGAATATACCTGTTCAGTTGAAGTTGTATCTGATGATGGAGGTACTTTCAGAGCAAGGTGATGATTGGTACAACTTCCTTGATGTCCAGGGATGCTATTCCAAGTTTTACTTTGCTTTGAAACTAGCTGAATCGAGTTGTAGCACTCCACCTGTAAAACAAGAAAATGAAAATGGCCAAACTGATTAGAGGAGTTACAGTCCACTTCTAATGCTTTGGATAGTTTAGATTGATGGTAGGGAAGGTGTTTGAACTGGTTTGGGCAAGAATGCACGATGGAAATGAGTTGTAGGATTCAAACTGCAGCAAATGCTCTGTTTGGGCAGTTTGAGGGTGATTCTGGGAATGGGGAGGTATGAGGGATGCTTGGCTCGTGTTCTAGCTCAGTTAGGATGTTTAGGATATGTTTGACAAGTTTGCTTAAGGGTTCTTTAGTTGAGATGAAAGTTGTTGTACAAAATGCTATGTTTCTTACACTTTAAGCAAGAGATGGCAAGTTGGTGTTCTAGACAGGTAGAGGCCCCCCTAATGTGCTGCAAACCTTGGCATTGATCAGTGTAATTAGTTCCTAAACTTGTGCCAAGGGGATTTGAACTGTACTTCTTGGATTTGCATATTGACATAAAGCTTACTTTTGCAAAAATGGTTAAAGTGCTTTATCTACTTTGGGATTAAACCATCATGCAATGCTTGAACACATAGAACATGGTCTTGGCTCAAAGAGTTTGCATTAAATTTATGAGTGTAAAAGAGATTTAGGGCCTGTAATCAAGTTGTGCAAGCTGATTTGAAAAATTGCACAAGTTATGAACATGTACATGGCCATGAATCAAAGTGACTTTTTCCCAACTTGCCAAATTCGATTCTCCCTAACCATGAGGTTGTTTGATGAGTTCTTGGACATTTTGGAAAGCTTGGAATGTGTACTACAATCCATCTTTAAAATGCAAATTGAAATTCCAAGTGGAAGTATGTGGAAAATGGTCTTGAAGTTAGGTAAAAACCTTGCCTAAAATAGGTCAAATTTTCTCTAAGTTAAGAATGGTTTGGTACCCTTGTTCCAAAAATTGTAACTTGAGATACAAGTCTCTTTTGGGCAAAATTTGCGAATCAAAGTTGTAGATTATGCAATAGGCTACAACTTTCATGTTTTGACTTTTGCTTGAATCCAAATGAATCTTGGTGAGAAAGTGGGGCAAAGTTAGGAAAAAATTAGGGTTTTTCATAACTTAGAAAAATTCTAAGTTATGAAAAATCTTCATTTCAAACCCTAATTTGCAATTCTTGATTTCTTGATGAACAAGTTTCATGATTTGGCATGTTTTGATGAAAAATGAATCTTGACTCTTGATTTTGACCAAAAAGTCAAAGTTTGACTTTTCAGTATACAGTCAAAATTGATCAATTGACTGGGAAATTCAACTGTCAATCTTGTGTATTTGGGATCCTTTGAACTTGTTGAGCATGTCAAGACAATCCCATGGGGTCCTTGAGTCCATATGTGAGCTTGGTTTTCCATTGACTAGGTCAAACAGTCAAAAATGGCCCTTGTGCAGTCAAAACCCTAAAAATGACCATTTTGCCCTTTTGGTGATCTGATCAGATTTCTTGTGGAATTGTGATCCAAACTTGATCAAATGGTCCATATGAGTTCATAATGTTGATGTGGGTCAATTTTCATGAGATTTGACTGTCAATTGGCCACAGTTGACTTTTTCCCCAATACAGCTGATTTCTAGGTCAACTGTTCAATTGATTGGGCAAAACTTGGAATCAAGGCTTGAAACTTGATGTGGATAAACTTGGGAGTCCAATATGAAGCATGAAAGTCATCTTAGGCATTTTAGGTCAAAACATCTTTGTGCAAACACAAACCCTAATCTGGGTCAACAGTGCAAGGAGAAGTCTTGAGCAGATGAAACCCTAACTAGATCTTGGTCTCCAAGGGCTTTGTGATGAGAAATGTTTGAGAAAATGGGAGGGAAAATTTTGGGGTACAACAGGGTCTTTGTAATTTGGCGATGTATAGACCCGCGCCTTGTAATAGCGTAGGATTTTACTTTCCGCATTTAAATTTCCGCACTTTTTGCATGAAAGAATGTATGGCCTAAATTAAAAACAAGCGTAGATCACCATGATACATGTACAAGATAAAACATAACATGAAAATAACACACAAATTCACACACCACTCTTAGGGTACACCCCACCTGTTGCCTTATCTTCGAAACGTGGTCGTCGAGTATAGGACGTTTTAGTAAGTCCTTATGTCCATGATCCAGTTGCCTCGGAACGGTTGCCTCGGATTAAAAAAGGATCAATGGCATAAGGGTAGTTTCTAAGGTGTCCTACTGTTGCTCTGGTGACCACACTGTCCCTACAAACGAATTGACCCGAACACCTCCAACGGTGGTGCTACCTACCTCTCAATGGTGGGATGGCACTACCTTAAGGACATTTACACAGCCTAATTCCTTAGGGTAGGTAGATGACTCGTAGATACTTGCTCTATTCAAAAACAAATCAAAACTATTTTCACACCGACACTTTTCAAAAAGCTTTCAAAATAATTTTTCAAACACTCTTGAGGACTGATACAAGAGTCGATCTGAAATCTTTAAACGAAACTTTTTTCAAACCCACTCACAATTGAAAAGCAAACATTTTGAAAACACAAATGAGCAAGTATCTAAGAGCCCATGGATAACCATGGATAGAAAGGGTGCTAACACCTTCCCTTTCTATAAATCTACCTCCCGAACCGAGAAACTATCTCATAAGGAATTTTGCTGTGCTTTTTTCCTGTCCATGTTGGAGAAAATAAAAGATGGTGGCGACTCTTGCTTCCGCGACATTTCGCGAACCAGCTTTAAAACAGTCAGTTCCAGATCCACCGATCACAGAACTAGCGACTCTGCTGGGGAATTACTCTTAAAGTGAGGTGTACCTTAGGATAGCTCAGACTTGTGTTTTCAATTGCTGTGTTTGTTTGCTTTATTATTATGGGCTGTTTCGGAGTTACATAGATCCTAACCCGGATCTGGGGATACCCTGTTAGGTAGCATAAGCTGTGAGGGACCTGTCCGGCGTAGACCGACATGGGTGAAGCAGTGGCTACGTTGGTGTGGCACCTTGGTCTGTACCGATATCCCTTGTGTCGCAACGAGGAGAATATGGGTCTTCTGAGGAGTCATTAAGCACCAACCGACCTTAGAACCTTAAATGACCCAACTTGGCCAATAGAACAGTAGCAGTATGCTACGCCCATTGAGGCTAAACTCTCGTGATGGTTCTGGCCGCAAGAAAAGATTGCGATGCTGGAGTTATGACCGATTGAGGGTAGTCAGTGATATTGGGATCCTCTAGAACCCGGTTACTTCTGATAGGACAGGTCTTAACCAACAAACTGAAAGAGGGTAATACCTAGACCCCATGCTGGCCTAAACTCTAAGGGCTTGTCTTGTGTGACTTGTGTGCCTTATCATGTTTGCCTTGGTGAATATTTGTGGTGTGCTTTATCATAACATCATGCCATCATAAACATTGCATGCATCCTGCATAAGGACTGACCATTTCAAAGACAAGAGGGTTTCACCTTTGCTATGTTTTGTAGGATATCATGATGCCTATACGAAGGAACACTATCCGGTTCAATTTTGTTCACCCACCTGAGTTGCTTGAAGAGTTGGTTAGCAGAATTCCAAATACTACTTCCTTCATCCAGAGGCATGGTTCTCTTCTCAGTTTAGTCACGGCAAAGTGGGACCAACAACTGATGAGTGTCCTGACACAGTTTTATGACCCCTTGTACAACTGCTTCACCTTTCAAGACTTCCAGCTGGTTCCTACTCTGGAAGAGTTCTCTGATTTGCTTGGTATCCCTATCTTGGATCAGACTCCCTACACTGGTTGGGAAAAGACTCTTAGGCTTGAGGAGATTGCTGCAGCTCTTCCCTTGACCCACAAGGAGGTAATGGACAACTGGGTGACTAGAAGCAAACTTAAGGGTTTCTTGGCCAAGTTCCTGATTGGTAAAGCTAACAGTTTCTGGAATGACTTAGACTTCAAGGCGTACGAAGACATTCTGGCTCTCTTAATCTATGGTCTAGTCTTGTTTCCTAATCCTGATAACTTCATTAACGTCACTGTCATAAGGATCTTCATGTCTCAGA
Source organism: Vicia faba (assembly GCA_948472305.1). NCBI lineage: Eukaryota > Viridiplantae > Streptophyta > Magnoliopsida > Fabales > Fabaceae > Vicia > Vicia faba. The sequence goes on along the minus strand of OX451735.1, from coordinate 187,763,160 downwards.
ACCCTGTGCCCACTCTCTTGGGTGATATCCTGCAACAACTTTATGCTCGTACTGCCCGAAGACGAGGAACTCTGTGGTGTTGTATTCCTTTGTTAGTGAGGTGGTTTATTTCGCACCTCCCTAAGTTTGTGCTGAAGAACAAAGAAGGAAGAGGTTGGGCCCATAGGTTAATGTCTCTCACTGATAAGGACATCACTTGGACTCTCAGAGGTTTGGATGAGGTAGCTGTTATTGATCGTTGCGGAGAATACCCTAATGTTCCTCTGATTGGCACCCAAGGAGGGATCTCTTATAATCCATGTCTAGCTCTCCGTCAGTTTGGAAGAGCCAGAAGAGCAGGGCCTCATGAGATGTTGGTGCCTCACATCAGTTTTGAGTTTCAGGTAGATAGTGACGAGCTGCGTCGTAGGTTCATCAAGGCTTGGGACATAATTCACAAAGCTGACCCATAAGAGTTGGGACCGAAGACTTCTCTACCTATGGAAGCCTACTACAAATGGGTCCGCATCCGTGCTCAGAAGTTAGGTATGTCGTACGAAGCTGTCAGACCCGTCATTCTTGAATATCCTGATAGAGATGGGGCTCCTCCAACTGTTCTCCCTCCTCAGATACCTACTGATCTTGATACACTAAAGAGGTCTTGGGCGCAACTACGAGAAGAACGGGATTCTTATCGGGAAAAGTTCAACGAGCAGGAATTGAAGATCCAGAAGCTGACAAAGCAGTTGGAGAATGAGCGGTCCTTGAATGACTACATCCGTACTGAGAAGAGGAGACCATGGGATCACTGATGAGCTTTGGATGTTCTTTTACAGTTTTTATTCCCCTTTTCAGTATTTCCATTTTATGTAACGCCTAAGGGCAACCTGTTGGACAATTTAAATTCCAAAGTTGAATTTAATGAAGTATGTTCTTTTTTGTTTACAAAGTTGAATCTTGATTGTCTTTGAAAACATAAATCATAAGCATTCCATTCATCATATGCATCACAGGTACTTTTCTTTTCAGGTTGCTTAATGTTCTTCGCTGTTTATTTCAGCATCATGAACCCTGAATCATCTACCGAGCAGTCCATCAAGGCCCTTCAGGCTCAGAACGCCCAATTCCAAAAGCTGATCATGAGGTTGGCCCAAGGACAGGAGGAATTGAAGGCTCTGTTGGTCAAGAAGAAGAAGAAGAGAACTGTACTATTCAACACGGGCCGGAGGTTTGGTAACACACTGTAGAATGAGGTTGATCAAGCTGGTTCTTCTGTGGGAAAAGGCAGTCCCCAGGGAGGAAGGGTTCCTAGTCCGGTAGTCTCTGACAACGAGACTGATTTTAATGAGGAGCAGTATCCTCCAGCTGAAGACAAGTACAAGCAGTTGGAAGACCGTCTGAATGCCATGGAAATTCAACAGGGGCCTGGTTTGGATTTCGGAGACTTGGGTCTATCTTCTGGTGTGGTCATCCCACACAAGTTCAAAGCACCATCTTTCGCAAAGTATGACGGGGCGTCCTGCCTTAAGCTACATCTCAGATCTTATGTGCGGAAGATCCAACCATACACTATGGACAAGAACTTGTGGATCCACTTATTCCAGGAGAGTCTTTCAGGGACTCATCTCGAATGGTTCTATCAGCTGGATGGAACCAAGGTTCGTAACTGGGAGGAGTTGGCTACTACTTTTTACAAGCAGTATCAGTATAATTCCGACCTCGCTCCTACACGTACCCAGCTCCAGGGTATGTCGTTAGGATCGGGAGAAGGTTTTAAAGAGTATGCGCAGAAGTGGAGGGACCTGGCTGGCAGGGTGCAGCCACCATTAACCGACCGTGAGCTCGTAGACATGTTCTTGGGAACCCTATCCAGGCCGTTCTTCAATCATCTCATTGGCAATTCGTCTGCAGGGTTTACAGATCTCATTCTGACTGGGGAAAGGATAGAGGCTGGTATGAAATCGGGAAAGATTCAGAAAGGTGCATAGTTCTGAGAAGAAACCTTTCAAGAAGGAAGCCAGTGTTGTGTATGGGCCTAGAAGGCAAAATAAACAAGAACGCTGCCAAGCTGTCAACGCGGTGGTAATTGCGAAGCCTGCTGCCGCCCCTCGGCAATCTAACCAACCAAGGGGTGAGAGACCCAGAAGAGAATACACTCGGCTGAGTATGACCTTGTCACAGATCTTGCCGCAACTGCTATCGACCAACTTGGTAACCGTCAGAGAGGCTCCGAAGGTGGTGAACAAGACCTCTCCGAAGTATAATCCAAATGCCCGCTGTGCTTATCACTCTGATAGCCTGGGGCATTCTACTGATGATTGTTGGGCCCTAAGAAATAAGGTTCAGGACCTTATCGATGCCAAGGAGGTTCAGTTCGAGGCACCCGAGAAGCCTAATGTGGTAACAGCTCCCCTACCTGACCATGGGGTAAATGCTATCAGGGATGGTGACAAAGTGGAAGAATCTGAGTTCAACAGCTGGATCCACCCGACGGCCGACAGTGGACCTAACAATTGGACTGCAAAAGATCACATACCTGTTACTTTTGTTACGCAGTAATGAATTCCTTTGTTTTTTAATTTGTAATAAACAATAAATTGAAACTTTATGGCCCGGTGTCTTACCCGGGGCACCGTGGCTTCATTTGTGAGGGCATATTACTTGTCATTTCCATATATCATGAATAAAGACATTGGACGTTTTTCGCATTTCAAATCTTGTGCTCCCTTTCTTTCTTTCTTTATATATTGCAAAACCGCTATATTTACACACACTCACTCATACAGGTTTCAATCCACTCTGGATCTCACTGGTAACGACTCTGCCACTGCCAATTATGACTTCGAAAATCCGATCAACTTAGCCGAAGACGAAGGTGAAGATGATTTCAAAGTGCCTGGCGAGCTTGCAAGACTGTTACTCCAGGAAGAGAGGGCCATTCAGCCACATGAAGAGCCAGTGGAAACGGTAAATCTGGGTACTGAGGCAGACATAAAGGAGGTTAAGATTGGTGCCAATCTGGAGCTCAGCGTGAAACAACGGTTGATTCAGATGTTGCATGATTATGTGGAGATCTTTGCGTGGTCTTACGAAGACATGCCTGGGTTGGATACCGACATTGTGGTCCATCACCTGCCTACCAAGGAAGACTGCCCTCCGGTTAAACAAAAGGTCCGCCGTATGCGTCCAGAAATGTCCGAGAAGATCAAAGCTGAGGTTATGAAGCAATTTGATGCCGGTTTTCTTGCAGTGACTTCTTACCCTCAGTGGGTTGCCAACGTGGTTCCAGTGCCAAAGAAAGATGGTAAGGTCAGAATGTGTGTCGATTACAGGAATTTAAACAGGGCCAGCCCCAAGGATGACTTCCCCTACCTCACATTGACATTCTTGTTGACAATACTGCTCAGCACAAAGTGTTCTTCTTCATGGATGGTTTTTCAGGTTATAATCAGATCAAGATGGCTCCTGAAGATATGGAGAAGACTACCTTTGTTACTCAGTGGGGCACCTTCTGCTACAAGGTCATGCCGTTCGGGTTGAAAAATGCTGGGGAAACCTACCAACGTGCCATGGTTGCTTTATTTCATGACATGATCCACCACGAGATTGAAGTGTATGTCGATGATATGATTGCAAGGTCCCAAACTGAGGAGGAACACCTTGATCATCTACAGAAATTGTTTGACCGTCTGAAGTTATACAAGCTGAGGTTGAACCCGAACAAGTGCACCTTTGGGGTGAGATCTGGAAAATTGCTAGTCTTCTTCGTGAGCGACAAGGGTATTCAAGTGGACCCTGCCAAGGTTAAAGCCATACAAGAGATTCCAGTTCCCAAGACAGAGAAAGAAGTCAGAGGTTTTCTAGGACGTCTGAATTACATTGCCCGATTCATCTCGCACCTAACTGCCACCTGTGAGCCAATCTTCAAGCTGCTGAAGAAAGATCAAGTAGTACGTTGGAATGATGAATGTCAGGCCGCTTTTGACAGAATCAAAGAGTATCTCCAAGAACCACCCATCCTTATGCCACCGGTTGAAGGGAGACCTCTAATACTATACCTGACAGTACTTGACAGCTCAATGGGGTGTGTGCTGGGGCAGCATGACGAGTCTATCCGAAAAGAGCACGCCATTTATCACCTTAGCAAAAAGTTTACCGACTGTGAGACCCGATACTCACTGCTCGAGAAAACTTGCTGCGCTTTGGTATGGGCTGCTCGCCGGCTGAGACAGTATATGCTGACTCACACTACCTTGTTGATCTCAAAGATGGATCCAATAAAGTACATATTTGAAAAGCCTGCTCTGTCTGGGAGAATAGCAAGATGGAAAATGATCTTGACGGAATACGACATCCAGTATATGACTCAGAAAGCTATCAAGGGAAGTGTATTGGCAGACCACTTGGCGCACCAGGCAGTAGATGACTACCAGTCAATGAACTTTGAGTTCCATGACGAGAGCATCATGATAGTGACTGATTGTGAAGTACCTGGACCGGATGAAGGACCTGAGGAAGGATCCCGATGGTCTATGCACTTTGACGGAGCCTCCAACGCTTTGGGTAACGGTATCGGCGCTGTGATCATATCTCCCCAAGGCACTCATACTCCACTTACTGCCCGGCTATGTTTCAACTGCACCAACAACATGGCGGAGTATGAGGCATGCATCATGGGTCTTCAAGCTGCGATTGACTTAAGGATCAAGTTTCTGAGTGTCTTCGGAGATTCCGCTCTCGTGATCAATCAGATCAAAGGCGAGTGGGATACGAAACATCCGAATCTTATTCCTTACGGAGAATGTGTGTTGACATTGATCCCCCATTTCACAGAGATAACTTTTGAACACTTCCCAAGAGAGGAGAATCAGTTGGCGGACGCGTTAGCTACGATGTCTTCCATGTTTAAAGTCAAGTGGGACAATGAGGCTCCCCCGATCATTATCTGGAAACTGGACGAACCGGCATATTGTTGTGATCTAGAGGCTGAGGTAGTAACTGAAAAACCCTGGTACCATGAGGTGAAAAGGTACTTGGAAGCTCAAGAATACCCTGAAGGCGCATCCATCAATGATAAAAAGTTTCTGAGAAGGTTCGCCGCGAAGTTCTTCCTCAGCAACGACATTCTGTACAAGCGAAACCATGATTCGAACTTATTGCGTTGTGTGGATAAGACTGAAGCAGAAAGAATCATGGCAGAACTACATGAAGGCACCTTCGGAACACATTCCAGTGGACATACCATGGCAAAGAAGATCCTTCGGGCAGGATATTTCTGGTCCACAATGGAAGCCGACTGTTACCAACATTCTCGGACATGTCATAAGTGTCAGATCTATGCAGATAAGGTGCACGTTCCTCCAGTTCCTCTGAATGTCTTGACAGCACCTTGGCCTTTTGCAATGTGGGGCATTGATATGATCGGAGAGATTAAACCTACGGCATCCAACGGGCATCGCTTCATTCTGGTGGCGATTGATTACTTTACAAAGTAGGTTGAAGCGGCTTCCTACGCTACAGTAACCAAGAATGTCGTGGCACGGTTCATTCGGCACAACCTGATCTGTCGATACGGCGTCCCAGAAAGGATCATTACAGACAACGGTACCAATCTTAATAACAAGATGATCACTGAGCTGTGCGAGCAATTCAAGATACAGCACCACAACTCTTCTCCCTACCGGCCGAAGATGAATGGCCCGTAGAAGCGGCAAATAAGAATATAAAAAAGATTGTGCAGAAGATGACAGTGACCTATAAAGATTGGCACGAGATGTTACCGTTCGCTCTTCATGGGTATCGTACCTCAACAAGAACGTCAACCGGGGCAACTCCCTTTTCCTTGGTCTATGGCATGGAGGCAGTCTTACCGATTGAAGTGCAGATACCCTCTCTCTGGATAATGAATGATGCAGATCTGAGCGAAGATCACTGGATCCAGACTCGACTTGATCAATTAAATCTAATTGACGAAAAGAAACTCACTGCTATATGTCATGGTCAGACGTACCAAAAACGGATGATCAGGGTATTTAACAAAAAGGTCAGACCACAAGAGTATCAAGTTGGGGACCTGGTAATCAAGCGCATCATCCTTCCTCAAAGTGATCCCAGGGGAAAATGGACCCCTACGTACGAAGGGCCATTTGTGGTTAAACATGTGTTCTCAGGAGGAGCCATGATTCTGACCACCATGGATGGTGACGACCTTCCTCACCCCGCCAATGCAGACATAGTAAAAAGATACTACGCATGATAAAAGACCCGCTAAGTTGACATACCTAGGAAAAAAATTAGGGATTCCCGGCGAACCAAAAGGGTTCGGGCAAAATGAGGGATGAAATGAAAAAACATGTACACCCGGCAAGTCGAAAACCTGAAAAGGCGGCTAGGGAAAAAATGGGTATCCCGGTGGACTGAAAACCCGAAAGGGAGGTCCAGGCAAAAGTTAGGGATAAAGCGTAATACTATGTCTCATTGGATCACCTTGCATCCAGAATCCGGTATCAACATCAAGTTCAGACGGCATCGATCAATCAGCTTCATCTTCAACTGAGCAGCCAAGTGATGAGATGCTCAAAGATATAAAGGCGATAGCAGAGTTGGAACCCAGTGGGATTATTCTTTTCACATAGCTGTTTTGTTTTCCCTTTTCACAAAATTGTATAAACTCTGTTGTTCGGCGGCGTTCTCTTACTAGGACGTCAGCCTCTTGTACATAAACGCCTATTTACAGGCAAATTCAAAAATCAATACAAATTCACTTTTCAGACAAATTGCCAATTGTTTTTCCTTTTTCTGTTTTGTTTTGCGAAGAACGTCCAAGGTTCAATTTGTGATATATGCATTTGACACTAATTTCTAACTCATAAATATTTGCATACAAAACAAAGGATTAATTACAGGTAACATTAGAAACAGGGGCAATAATGAGTTGTCTAAGCGATCTAATTGCTCTGTCCACCAAGGTATCAAGGTAAGTTCGGCTGAAGAATGTAATCAAGATATCTTAATTCCCCAGAGAGTGAGCCAAGATTCAACAATTCTCTCCCAAGCAGTTGGTCTCCAATCAGCCCTACAAGGAACAATATCTCCAGCAAGTCAATGATACTCTCCCCGAGCAGAGTTATCCTCAGTCAGCCTTAAGGAAGTTGGGTATCCCCAGCAGATCTCAACATTCCTCGGCAGAATATACAAACATTCTTAACAAGCATCCCCGGCAGTCTTGATCTAAGATTGTTCCCCGGCGGTATACAGACATTCAGTGGATCCACTTCCCCAGTACATCTCAAATTTCCCCAGGAGAGTTCAATCAATCTCCCCAGCAGGTCTTGAAGCTTATCCCCAGTAGATTCTGGAAGCTTGTCACCCGCAGAGTACGAACGCTCCCCCGACTTTATTCAAAGGTTATTTCCCCACCAGGATATAACTGGGTTATCCTCAGCCAATTGCCACAGAAAGATCGTCCCCGGCGAAGTCTTCCTATCCCCCAGCGAAATTCATCAATTCCTTCAACATAACACATCAATGGTATCCCCAGCGGAGTTATCAACACCTCAGCAAAGTACCTCTCTCCCCACAGAGTTCACTCCCCGCAGAGTAATCTATTCGCCAAGTTTATTCCCCAACGGAGTCCTCTTCTCCTACCGGTATTCTTGCAACAATCATCCCCAGCGGAAATGAAGAACTTTGTTCTTCAATATCAGCCCAGGAGTTAACTTCCCGGCACTCGTCAAGGATTTACTTTCCTAGACAAAAACATACATTCATAAACATCGCATCATCATATATTATAACATGCATATACGCATCATGAACATACAATCTCATTTATTCTAAGAACACCACGCATGTCATACATCATGACATTGCATACAACTAACGTCTAGTCTTTTCAGGACAAAAGTCAATACCAAGACAATTGCTATCAACGGTCGCAACTAAAGATCCGATTCCTGTATCTTGCCAGGGTGTATCTGTTGACGACTAATTCCAGACTCGATTCCTGTATCCTTCCAGGGCACGTCTGAAGAGTTCGAAGATCTGATTCCTGTATCTTGCCAGGGTGTATCTGTTGACGACTAACATTACCAGACTCGATTCCTGTATCTTTCCAGGGCACGTCTGAAGAGTTCGAAGATCCGATTCCTGTATCTTGCCAGGGTGTATCTGTCGACGACTAATATTACCAGACTCGATTCTTGTATCCTGCCAGGGCACGTCTGAAGAGTTCAAAGATCTGATTCCTGTATCTTGCCAGGGTGTATCTGTTGACGACTAACATTACCAGACTCGATTCCTGTATCTTGCCAGGGCACGTCTGAAGAGTTTGAAGATCCGATTCCTGTATCTTGCCAGGGTGTATCTGTTGACGACTAACATTACCAGACTCGATTCCTGTATCTTGCCAGGGCACGTGTGAAGAGTTTGAGGATCCGATTCCTATATCTTGCCAGGGAGTATCTGTTGACGACTACATTACCAGACTCGATTCCTGTATCTTGCCAGGGCACGTCTGAAGAGTTCGAAGATCTGATTCCTGTATCTTGCCAGGGTGTATCTGTTGACGACTAACATTACCAGACTCGATTCCTGTATCTTGCCAGGGCACGTCTGAAGAGTTCGAAGATCCGATTCTTGTATCTTGCCAGGGTGTATCTGTTGACGACTATATTCTCCGGACTCGATTCCTGTATCTTGCCAGGGCACGTCTGAAGAGTTTAAAGATTCGATACCTATATCCAGCCAGGGCACAAAGAGTTTGAAGATCAACTCCTGTAATAGGCCAGGTAATTATTTTCTTTCTCAGGTACGCAAGTTCTCGCTAAGGAATCTCTTACGCGATCGACAACCTCCCGATGGCATCTATAGGCCCATCCATATACCAACAGTCTCCAAATGGCATCTGTAAGCCCATTCCCACCACTTTACTATGTGAGTGCAAATTTCTGGGCACTCTAGTGTTCAATCATCTTCTACCCTCGGATTACGAAAGGCACGCCAGCCAATCTACATCCTCAGGTCTAAGAAGATTGAACAGGGGCAACTGTTGTACCCCAAAATTTGCCCTCCCATATTCTTCAAGATTTGTCAAGATCAATCTCCAGATGATTCAAAATCCCTCAAAGGTTGCACAGTCCAATTGCCTCCTAACACAGTCAAAATTAGGGTTTTGGTGCTGGCAAAGAAATTGAGGTTTTCAAGGGTCCAATCATGTCCCACATGCCCATATACATTGTCAAGAATTCATATGCCAAGTTTCAAGACTCACATCATCAAATTGCACAGTCAAAAACCCTAATTGTTCCACAGTCAACTGCAGGGGCAAAATGGTCATTTGACAGTCAAAAGTCAAAATTTTTGGTCAACATCTTATTTTGAAGCCACAAACATAATTTGATCAATTCTTGATCATGATTTCACAAGCATGGCTCAAAAAGTCTCAAGATGCAAAAGTTTCTATTTTTGGACAGCTGAAAAAGTCAACTGCAAATTGACCAAGGCATAACTTCTTCATGGTTTATCAGAAAAATCCCATCCAAAGCTCATTTTGAAGAGGATGACATTTCCTACAACTCATCTTCACACTTCAAGTCCAAGAAATGCTCTCACAAAAAGTTATCAATTTCAACATTATAGGTCATTTTCAAAAGTCAACAAAAAGGCACTTTAAGTCAAAGACCATAACTTGAGATTGGTAAATAAAAATGGCATGGGACCAAAGACATTGGTTAAAGGACTTCAAGACCTTTCCAAAATGTCCAAGAACATGTTCATATCTTCAAAATTGAGCAAGATATGCCTTGTAGAAGTTGGGAAATTTTTGGGCATTTTGAAAAGTCAACTTTGCTTCAAAAGCTCCAAAATTGCTAATGGGCCACAAATTCTTCCATGAATCATTACCCAAAGCATATGCACGACCCATTAAGCTCAAAGGGAGTTATTTTCTTATTTTTAATTAATTAATTGAATTTTTAATCTTATTAATTCATTTAATTAAATTTAATTATGAGAAAAATATTAAACAATGGTTTTAAATCTTTTTTGTGCAGCAAATATCTTCCACATATGCAAAAGATTTCGTGAATTATCTCAAGGGGACAAGATCATCCCTATTTGGGAAGTTTTCCATGGCAAAAAGATTGAAAAAAAGATGTGAAAAAATCAAAGATTGAAATAATTAATTCAATGGATTATGGGCTTGTTTCTTGACCTAATTCCATTCACCTACAAAGGCATAACATAACCTAATGCTCATGGACACGAAAAGCTGCTCATAAAACCTAGAACAAAGTTGCATTTTTCATCAAAATTTTGGAAACTGAACTCATAGTTACAGGACGATCCAAGGCTTGAAAAGCATCTTAATACGTTCCTGACATTGCTAGGAATCGACTGCAACCAAAAACGAGTCTCCATACTCCAAGAATTGATAGAACAAAATCGTCTTCTTCATGAACATGTCCATAATTGTTTTTTAATTTACATGCATTATTCATGAGTTTTAATTGTTGATTCTTGCTAATATTGATGTTCTGAAGCTATTGGTAATATTTAATTATCCTAACAATGCTTGAAACGAGATTTGCCATTAACGTTTTCTAGGGTTTCAGAAGTTCTAATTTAGGGGTTTCTTCATATGGAAAAATTAGACTTTCAAACTGGTACAGTTGAATTCGTGCCAACAAGACGAATCATTTGATGACCTCGCGCCCTTTTTATATTTAGGCATCTTCTAATCGCTATTTTCTGAGTTTCCATTTAGTGGGGGTTTAAAACCCCCGCTACCTGTTTTCATATTTGCAGGAATAATGAAGAAGAAGGCTAGCGTGTCCAGGCATGGTTGGTTAGTTTAAATATTAGCGCGTTTTTTTTGGTTTGTTTCAGCATGATTAGTTTTTTCATATATTATATTCTTTGTTTATCCAATATCAAAACGCGCTTCACAGCTCACTTGGCAAGGCATTCGCTTGGTAAACGCTGGGACCTGGGTTCGATTCCCAGGTCCCCCCACATATTTCATATTTTTCCTCCAAATGTGTTTCCATGCAGTGCACGCCCCAAAGTCCACCATACGTCCTAACGCTTAGGTTTGCCAAGTGTCCCTGATGATCAATCCAATGGCCATCACGTGAATTCCAGGATGGACGTCAGTCAATGGATCCACACGCAAGCACAGAAAGTCAAAAAAAGGCTTTGATTCAGTGGGCCAAAATGCTTCCAAAACCTCCATAATGGGCCTGAAACCCCCCCTGGTTTGCATTCTTCAATTTTATTTTCTTTTTCAATTTTAATTCTTTTAATTATTTCTTTAATTCCATAAAATAATTTTCATAATAAAAAATCAGAAACTAAAATATGTTTAATTAATATTAATTTCACCATTATTATTTTTGTAAATAAACTTTAACAATTAATTTAGTTAATTTAGGTTTCAATTTCAACATTTTTTCTTAATAAATTAAAATAGGTAGAATTAGGGTTTTGATATTTTTTCACCTTTTCTTTTTAATAAATAATCTTCTCTCATTATTATTACTATTAATTATTAAATATTTTTGTAAATAAACATGTACATTAATTATTTAGTAAATTAGGTTAAACTTTAATATTTTTCATTAATAATTAAAAATAACTTAGAATTAGGGTTCATTTTAATTTTTAATCTTTCTTTATTTTCATAAAATACAAAAACCATAAAAAACACTTCTTTTCTTTTATTTAAATACTTAATTAACTTTTAATTCAATTTAATTTCAAAAGGGTCCAACGCCCTCGAAAGTTCAACTTTAATTCTTTCGCGCATTTATTTTATTTTATTTTTTCAATATTATGTAACTGTTCAAGCCATGTAATAGTAATTAGGAATTTATTTTACTTTCCGCATTTTTATTAAAACGGGTCTTTGTAATTTGGCGATGTATAGACCCGCGCCTTGTAATAGCGTAGGATTTTACTTTCCGCATTTAAATTTCCGCACTTTTTGCATGAAAGAATGTATGGCCTAAATTAAAAACAAGCGTAGATCACCATGATACATGTACAAGATAAAACATAACATGAAAATAACACACAAATTCACACACCACTCTTAGGGTACGCCCCACCTGTTGCCTTATCTTCGAAACGTGGTCGTCGAGTATAGGACGTTTTAGTAAGTCCTTATGTCCATGATCCAGTTGCCTCGGAACGGTTGCCTCGGATTAAAAAAGGATCAATGACATAAGGGTAGCTTCTAAGGTGTCCTACTGTTGCTCTGGTGACCACACTGTCCCTACAAACGAATTGACCCGAACACCTCCAACGGTGGTGCTACCTACCTCTCAATGGTGGGATGGCACTACCTTAAGGACATTTACACAGCCTAATTCCTTAGGGTAGGTAGATGACTCGTAGATACTTGCTCTATTCAAAAACAAATCAAAACTCTTTTCACATCGACACTTTTCAAAAAGCTTTCAAAACAATTTTTCAAACACTCTTGAGGACTGATACAAGAGTCGATCTGAAATCTTTAAACGAAACTTTTTTCAAACCCACTCACAATTGAAAAGCAAACATTTTGAAAACACAAATGAGCAAGTATCTAAGAGCCCATGGATAACCATGGATAGAAAGGGTGCTAACACCTTCCCTTTCTATAAATCTACCTCCCGAACCGAGAAACTATCTCATAAGGAATTTTGCTGTGCTTTTGTCCTGTCCATGTTGGAGAAAATAAAAGACGGTGGCGACTCTTGCTTCCGTGACATTTCGCGAACCAGCTTTAAAACAGTCAGTTCCAGATCCACCGATCACACCACCCTTATTACTTATGTCACCACTATTTAGGCCCAACTAGTTATTCCTCTCTTAATTAACACAATTAGCCCAAATAACACATATATTCAAATATTTCAAATAGTCACCAAAACACATAATTTAATTAATTATCATATAATATAATAATTAATAAAATAATTAAATAATACTAAATAAAAATAGGGATGTTACAATTGATATCACCACACAATAACAATGAATTATGAGAAAAGAAAATAAAATAAAAGAAAAGAAAGAAGACAATTATTTTCTGCAGAGTTTCTCTCTGTCCACAAACTGTGGAAAACTTTATTAATCACTTGCAACTGCAAATTATGTGATTAAAATGAATTGACTTGATTACAAAATTAGGGGTTACTCCATCTATTTTTAGATCTAGGTTAGCTTGCTCCTAAGCCAAAGCTCAAAACTATAAAATACCAAAAGACCTATTTTGGTACTAAATCAAATCTATCTATTTCAGATCTAAATCAAATCTATCTATATCTAAAACCAATCAAATATGTGTGTAGCATTTTCGTCACACCTACTTCGACACTCCCTTGTCTCCGTCGAGCAAACTACTTCGACACAAGGAATTACTTTTAACATACCACCTAATTCATTGTGTCTAAGCTATACATTCATCATAGCTCTTAGTCTTCGTAATACTTAGACATGCACACCCTTTGTCATGACATCTGACAATTTGATTCTCAGTTCTACAGTGTTCTAAATTCATCTTCCAATCTGCTACCTGCTCTCGAAGATAGTGGGACCTCATTTCGATGTGCTTGCTTCGACCATGTGCTATCGGGTTCTTAGCTAGATTGATAGCTGACATGCTATCGATCTTCATGGTAATTGATCCACAATCTTTCCCTGTTATCTCTTCGACCAAGTTCACCATCTAAGTTGCTTGACATGCACAAAGAGAAGCAGCTATGTATTCTGCTTCTCATGATGATAATGCCACTACTGGTTCCTTTCTTGAACTCCAGGAAACTGGTGCACCATCTAACATAAACACATATCATGCTGTTAATTTTCGATCTCCAGCATTATTACACCAACTCGAATCAGTGTCTCCTACTAACTTACATTCTTTTCCTTTATCAGTTGCAGGAAATAAAATGCCATAGTCGAGAGTTCCTTTAAGATGCCTTAGTATCCTTTTCACCACTGCTATATGTGATACCTTTGACAACTCCATGAATCTACTTACCATACCTACACTATATGCTAAGTCAGGCCTTGTATGACAAAGGTATCTCAATGACCCAATAAGTCTTCTGTGTTGGGTTGGGTCGACATCATCTTCATCTACATCTTTTGACAATTGCAATCTTGGTCTCTTCCATCTTAAATCTCTTGAGAATTTCTCCTTCATATATTCTTTGATGCATCATCAAACCTATACTTCTCTTGTAGAATTCGATTCCAAGGAAATATGAAATCTCACCTAGATCAGACATTTCGAATTCCTTGCCGAGATCACCTTTGAAGTCTTTGATCTCACTTTTGCAGCTACCTGTTATCAACAAATTATCGACATAGAGACATAGTATAAGCAATTCACAATTTATTCTTCTTACATATAATCCATGTTCAGTTGTGCACTTCACAAATTCCTTCTCCTTTAGGAAACTATCAATTTTCTTATTCTAAGATCTTGGATCTTGTTTCAATCCATACAGGGCTTTATGCAGCCTGTACACATTTCTCTCTTCGTAATGTTTCACAAACCGAACTGATTGTTTAACATAAACTTCTTAGTCTAAGGGTCCATTCAGGAATGCACACTTCATGTCCATATGACATATGTGCCATCTATTTATTTCTTCTAGACCAAAAACCAACCTGATTGTTTCGATCCTAGCAACAAGTGCAAAAACTTCATCGAAGTCTATTCCTTCTTTCTATAGAAATACTTTTGCCACAAGCCTTACTTTGTGTCGAGTTACTTCCCCTTTGGAATTAATTTTCAATTTGTATACCCACTTGACATCAATTGCCTTCTTGCCTTAAGGAAATTCGACAAGTGACCAAGTGTTGTTGTCTTTGATAGACTTCACTTCTTCGTTCATTGCTTTCACCCACTTCGAATCCTTTAAAGCTTCAGCTGCATTGACAGGTTCGACATCTGCATAGAAAGCATAATGTACCAACTCACCTTGTTTATCTATCACATCATTTGATGTAATCACACAATCTTGCAATCTTACAGGCATGCGTCTTGTTCTTTGAGGCCTTCTTGTACTTGGTTGATCTATAACTGCTGGTTTCTCTTGTCGAACTTCTCTTTCGAATTGAGTTGAGTTTCTGGTTCTTCAAGTATGATTCCCACTGGCTCTTTCTTGACATTTTCAGTCCAATCCCATTCTTTAAGATCATCTATGATCACGTCCATGTTGATCACAATCTCCTTGTTTATTGGGTCGAATAATTTGTAACCTCCTGTCGAATGATATCCAACTAGAATCATTTGACTTGACTTGTCATCAAGTTTTCTTCTCAACTGATTTGGCACATGTCTATTTGCAATAGATCCAAATACCTTCAGATGACTCAAGCTAGGCTTCACACCAGACTAACATTCTTCTGAAGTAATTCCTTCTAGCTTCTTCGTATGACATCTATTCAAAATGTATGTTGCAGTCTACACAACTTCACCCCAAAATTCTTTAGGTAAATTCTTGCCTTTTCAACATACTTCTCACCATATTCATGATGGTTAGATTCTTCCTTTCTGAAGTTCCATTATGTTGTGGAGTACAGGGTGGCACCACCTCGTGCATAATCCCTTCCTTTTCACATAACATGTTAAAGTATTTCAACACATACTCTCCACTACCATCATTTCTCAAAACTTTGAGTTTTTGACCACTTTGTATTTCGACCATAAACTTAAACTTGGAAAATACCTCGATCACTTCACTTTTCTTCTTGATTAGGTAAGTCCACAACCTTCGACGGAAATTATCCATGAATGTAACAAAGTATTTGTTACCTTCCATCAAATCCACCTGGATTGGTCCACATACATCAGATTATATGACTTTAAGAATAACCTTCGGCCTGCTTCCTGTATCCTTGCTGAAGCTATTCTTGTGCTACTTCGCCTGCACGCATTCCTTACATACCTCATTTGGAATGTCGATTTCTGGAAATCCTAAACCATATTTCTTCTCTTCAAATCTCTGATGTCTCTGAAGTTGAGATGGCCTAGTCGATAATGCCATATCCATTCATCTCTGCTAGCTGCAGTCTAAAGGCACTTGTGCTCCATCACATTTAGTTCGATCTTGAAGGTTATATTCTTAAACATAGGAGCCTTTAAGATTAATATTCTATTTGCATCAACGACTCTCATCATCTTATCTTCGATCTACACTTTATAATTCTTTTCGACCAACTACCTTATACTGAGAAAATTGGTTTTCATGCCTGGTATGTACAACACATTGGAATTTACTGACCTCTTGCCATCTTTCCTTATAATCATAACATCACCAATACCTTCAGCTGTTAGGGTATTATCATTTGCAAATTTTACCATATTTTTCATTGAGGGCTTTATGTTGACAAACCAGTCTTTCCTTCTAGACATATGTGATGAGCATCCTGAATCCAAGTACCATTGGTCCTTGAATCTATCTTCATCTCTTGTTGTGACCATTAGCATTATCTCTTCTTCTTCATGTTTTGCAAACTTTGCATCACTTTCTTGATTCTTTTTCTTTTCTAGACAATCACTCGAATAATGACCATACTTCTGACAATTGTAACATTGAATGTGACTCTTGTCAGGTTTTCGACCACCACCTCTTCCTCTATTTGCAAAACCACCTCTTTGGTTGCCTTGTTATGGTCTTCTCTGATTTGACATGTTTCCTTCTTTCTAGTTTCCTCTACCAGTAGATTTTTTGTAGCCGTCTCTACCTCTGTCGAACCACTTTCCTTTTCCTTTGGTTTCTTTTGGTGAATGTGCCTGCAAAGCCACATCACTCTTTGACTTGCCTGCAGCTCTTTCAGTCATTCTTTATTCATGAGACTCAAGCGTCCCTTGAAGCTCTTCCTTTGTCAATTTCGATAAGTCTTTCCCCTCTTCTATAGCCACCACCATGTGGTCGAACTTAGGAGCCAAAGATCTCGAGATCTTCGAAACAACAACTCTTGTTGTTAATGTTTCTCCACATACCTTGATTTGATTCACTAATTTTGTAACCTTAGTGAAGAAATCAGATATGCTCTCACTACCTTCCATCTGAAGAAATTCATACGTTCTCTTGTGAGTTTGTAACCTCACTTCTTTCACCTTTTCTGCACCACCAAAAGACTTCTCAAGAACCTCCCAAGCTTCTTTTGCAGATTCTGAATCACTCACTTTTTCAAAATTTTCCAGACTCAGACATTGATGAATTATAAAGAGTGCTTTATAACTCAGCTTCTCAGATTCTGTGTGTTTCTTCTTTTCTTCTTCTGAAGCATTTTCTCCAAGAGCTTCCAATCCATCCTTTACAAGATCCCAAAGACCTTGACACATGAATAAAACTTTCATCTGTTTGCACCAATTCTCATACTTGTCTAATTTTAGAATTGGTGGAGTTGTTGGATAATTTGCATTCCCATAACTCGTCATCATGAATTCTTCTTATTCCTCAATTGTTCTTGATCGATACTTCTCTTGAATCAATTAACCGAGCTCTTGATACAAGATTTTTGAAATCCACCAAATATCTATGATGAATTTCTACCAATCTTGATGAACAAGATTTATATGACCACACAATGACAATGAATTATGAGAAAAGAAAAGAAAGAAGACAATTATTTTTTGTAGAGTTTCTCTCAACCCACAAACTGTGGAAAACTTTATTAATCACTTGCAACTGTGAATTCTGTGATTTCAATGAATTGACTTGATTACGAAATTAGGGGTTACTCCCTCTATTTATAGATCTAGGTTAGCTTGGTCCTAAGCCAAATCCAAAACTATAAAAGCCCAAAATACCTATTTTGGTACTAAATCAAATCTATCTATTTTAGATCTAAATCAAATATATCTAAATCTAAAACCAATCAAATCTGTGTGTAGCATTTTCGACACACCTACTTCAACACTCCCTTGTCTCTGTCGAGCAAACTGCTTTGACACAAGGAATTACTTTTAACAGAGAGGACCTTCAAACAACAAGAAGAGGACAAAATTGCGAAGCTCACATTTATAACGCTCCACAAACAAACGTTCAAACTGCCGTATACTCCAGGTATTTTCACTTATTCACCATTCCTTATTCTTTTACTTTCTGCAATCTTTTCGGTTGAATTGAAGTGTGTTGTTATTGTGTGAAATAGATGGCGACGGTTGTTGAAGAAGATGTGAAATCGTGATAAGCATCTTTGATTGAAGATAATGCAGAATCGCGATAAGAAACTTCGATTGAAGATGATGCGGTTGAGGGTGCGATGAAGATATTGATTGGAGTTGAAGATGTCGATGATGTTGCAATGAAGATGATGATAATGGATATTTAAGAGAATAAATCAGTTGCAGAGAGTTTCAAATTTTTTGGTGAGTTTTTCTTTTGTTTTTTCTCTCTCTGAATTATGTAAAAAAAAATAGATAGAGTTTCTTGAGTTATTTTTTCAGGTGTGAATAAATCGTCTCTGAATAATGAACCCTCTCTCTGTTATATCAGTAGAATATTGGAAAAGGTTTGTTACATCTTAGCCAAATCCTCACCTTTGAATCTAGTAATTAGTTAGGGAATGGAATGGCCAGGATTGATTCTAAATGAAGTTAGTTATGCAACTTTGATGAGCTGTAATGTTTGTTTTCTGATTTAATTTTCTCTTACTCTGAACCGATGAAAAAATTATTTAAAATTATTATGAATTTCTTAACTAAGTTGGTTTTGCAGGGCAGTTTATGCACGCAACTTTGTAATGTTTCTGACTTTATTCTCTCTTCCACGGTTTCCACCATTTTCCTCTGATTTTTCAATTTCCTCTGTTTGGTGCTCTATGTATGCAACAGTTTTTGGCATCAATATGGATAACAGGACATCAGGCCCGAAATTATGTTTGCAACGCGATTTCAGAAAGGCTACAAGTTAATGTTTATTAATGGGGAAGAGATAGAAACTTGGTTTATTTATGCAGGGACCGTTTTATGAACCTATTTTATGTATTTGATGCAAGGCGTTGAAAATCAGATGCATAGTATCATACCCCAAATTTTCCTTAAGGTATCTGTTGTACCCCAAAATTTCCCCCCGTTTGCTCTGCTCAAGACATCTCCTTGCACTGTTGACCTAAATTAGGGTTTGGGTTTGCACAAGGAATTTTGGATTTCTAATGCTCAATGTGACTTTCATGCTTCATGTTGGACTTATAAGTTTTCTCATACCAAGTTTCAAGCCTTGAATCAAATTTTTGCCCAGTCAATTGGACAGTTGACCTAAAAATCAGCTGTATTGGGGAAAAAGTCAACTGTGGCCAATTTACAGTCAAACCTCATAAATTTTGATCCACATCAATATTATGGTCTCATATGAACAATTTGATCAAGTTTGGACCACAACTCCTCAAGAAATTTGATCAGATCATCAAAAGGGCAAAATGGTCATTTTTAGGGTTTTCACTGCAGAAGGGCAATTTTTGATTTTTCACCTAGCCAATGGCAAATTGGGTTCAAGCATGGATTCAATGACTCAATGGCATCATCTTGACCTATTCACAAGGTTCAAAAGATCTCAATTGCATTGGATTGACAGATGAATTTTCCAGTCAACTGATCAAAAATCAACTGTACACTGAAAAGTCAAACTTTGACTTTTTGGTCAAAATCAAGTGCCAAGGGTCATTTTTCATCAAGATGTGTCAAAACATGAAACTTGTTCATCAAGAAACCTAATTTTTCAAATTAGGGTTTAAGATTGAAAAATTTCATAACTTAGAATTTTTCTAAGTTATGAAATTTTCTTATTTTTTCCCAACTTTGCCCAAATTTTTCACCATGATGCAATTGGATTCAAACAAAACTTCCAACATGAAAGTTGTAGTCCCCCACAAAATCTACAACTTTGATTCGAAAAGTTTTCTCAAAAGAAGCTTGTATCTCAAGTTACGATTTTTGGAACAATGGTCCATGAAACTTTTAACTTAGTGAAATTTTGCCCTAGTTTAGGCAGGATTTTGACCTATCTTCATGGCAATTTTTCACCTAGTTCCAATTGGAATCTCAAAATTAATTTCAAAGATGGATGGTATATCATGTTACAAGCTTTCCAAAATGTTAAATAACTCTCCAAAATCATTTATGGTTAGGGAGAATCGAAGGTTTGAATTCGGCAAAAACTCACTTTGATCCATGGCATGTTTCATATTGACATAAGTTGCAATTTCCATCCAGCATTGTTTATACTTAACTACAGGTATCTAAACCCTTCCACAATCAAAAATTAAATGCAAATCCAATGGATTGGAGCTTTGTTCTGATCATTAGAGGTTTACACAAGAGATTAATCCAAAAATAGCAAAAAGGCAACATTGCCATTTTTGTCAAAACTTGCTTTATGTCAAATTGCATCCCTTGAGCCTTGAACCAAATCTTGGACATCAAACAATATCCACAAACTTAGGGGGCTAAGATCACCAAGTGCAAGCTGGAATATAGCCTGTACAAGCCTGTCTTGTACCATTTCATACTTTTACTTAAAAAAACAAGTAAACTTGCAAAAGAGCCACAACTTGAGTATCTGTTATAATCAACTCTTGCAAGCATTTGAAACAAGTTTTTGACATTGCCTTGAGCCAGAAACATGAGCCATCCATCCCTCAAACACTCTTGAACATCAAAACACATTCCTCTTGCAAAACAGGGCAGCTTCTGCATTTTGATTGCAAGATCACAAACCACTCGTGCGTTTTGTCCCAAACCAGTTCCAATACCTTCGATATAACCCACCTAAGCTATCCCAACCACTGGCCATTGACTGTAACTCCATTTGCAAGCTTCACCATTTCTGATTTCAGCTTGTGCAGGTTGACTTCTACATGCTTATTCAAGCAAGCTCAAAGCAAACAAAGCATTGGGGAAGGTTAGAGGAAGTTCAGACAAGCTCAAAAGAACCTCAGGCCTCACTGAAAGTTGCTACATTGCCATACTCGTGTCCAACTGAAACATGTATTTTTCAACTTTCTATCTCTCTATTTAGGAATCATTAGGCTTAGGTTTGTGAATAAAAAATGTAGTACTCATAGCCCTTAAACTGTACATATGCTTAGTTTTCATTTAAGTTAAGTGTGCTGAGAGAATTTGATTGATGAACTTCCTGAAAAAGTTAGGTTAGAAATTAGGGCCAGAGAAATTCTCTCTGGTCTTTGAGAGTTAGATTAAGTTTTTTATATGGTTAGAATCGTATGATCATGCTCTATAATTTTCAGGTTGCAAATTTTCATTTTTAAGCACAAATGCAGGAGATACGAGTTGTACATCAGAACACACATTTTTTGTTCAAAGGTTGAAGATGAAGCTGTAACTGGGTTGGGCTTGGCTTGGCATGACTTTTTGCACCCCCTGACCTGCTTCTTGCACCCCCTAGCCCATTTCATTATATTTTTGTATTTTTGTATTTATTTTTCATTTCTGATTTTATTTTATATTTTCTAAACATAAAAAAATATCAAAAACATTTTCATAAATTTTCACATTTTATTTTATTATTTTTTAATTATTTTTTAGACATAAAAATAATTATTAAATAGTATATACCTTTATTTTCTTTAATAAAAACTTTTAAATATTATAGAAATATTATATAATTTTATTTTTATTATTTATACATATAAAATAACATTTTTTCACAAAATTTATTTCTTAACATCTTTGTATATATTTATATTTATTTTCTTGTACATAAAATAAATAATATAATATATATTATCTTAAAACAAAAAAAAAACTAGGGTTTCCACCCTTATTAAAAATAATATTTTTTTCTAATATATTTTTATTTTTTGACACTTGTATATATTTTATTTTTTATTGTACATAAATAAATAAATATTATAAGTTTCATACATATTCTTAAACCAAAAATTAGGGTTTTTTACCCTTAACAAAAATAACTTTTTATTCTTTTTTTTAATACATTAAATATTTTATTTTTACATACATAAAAATAAATAAAAACATTTTTTTCATATTTATAATATATTGCCTATTTATATTTAATTGCTTATTTAAATATTGTTTATTCATTATTTGATGCAAAGAGTTCAATTTGGATGTAATAGTAAATCTTAGGGTTTTATTTTCTTGCAAAATAATCTCCATTCAAAATTGTATTCCCCTCCCCATATCAATGTTGTAATAGCTTAGATTACTTTTACACATTTATGATTTCAAATATGCCATGATAGAGATTACGGTTTGTATGCAAAATCCAAAATCTAAACAAATAGCTAGACCTAATACAAGACAAAAATGCATGAAAATGACAACACATCTCACACAAACACCCCTAGGGTTTCATCCACTTGTTGCCTTGAAAATGACCATGGTATGCATGTTGAGTATCTTGGCAAAACAAAAACAAAACAAAAAGATCATAGTCCCTCGATGACGCTATCTTGGTTGCCTATACAAAATGATCTACTCCCTCAAAAAATGGCTAAAGATACTTAGCACTATTGCTATCATGGTCAATACGATGACCCACACCTGTCCCGTTTAACATCCAAATACAAGGTTGTTTACCAAATGCAATGGTAAAACAACAATGTAAAAGGGTTAAAAATATGTAGGAAAGACTCTTGAGTAGATAGGGTAGACAACTCTTAGTTACTTGATCAAAACTTGCAAAAACATCCTTGCTATTTTAAACACACCTCACAACACAATTTCAAAACATTTCCCAAAACAAACTTTCAAACATTGAAATATCTTTTCAAAAGACAATCACCTTTGTATATATTCAAACAAGAATCATTACAAAGGTTGCCACAGCGATGGCCTCTTTTCAAAACATTTTTCAAAACCACACACAAAGCACCATTTCAAACAATTGAAAAGCAAAAGCAAGTGATCTAAACAAGTAACTAAGAGCCCATGGATAACCATGGATGAAAATGGTGCTTGCACCTTCCCTTTTCATAATCTACCTCCCGAACCCAAGAAAACATCTCAAAGGTCTTTCCTGTTCTTTTTGACCTTTCCTTTTGGATAAAAATAAAAGTCGGTGGCGACTCTTGCTAAAACGAAACATTTGCAAACACAAACGCAAAACCTCAAGTCAGTTCTCACACCGCATCACAGAACTGGAGACTCTGCTGGGGAGTCTTTCTAAAAGTGGGGTTACCTTAGGGTTTAGATCACCTTTACATGCTTAATTTGTTTTCTTTGATTGCTTTACATTTGGTTCTGTTGTTTGGGTTTGAAATCCTCTACCCAGATTTGGGAAACATTCATAGGTAAATAGCAATACGTTGTGGAAACTGCGCGGGGTATACCGACATGGTTGAAGCAATAGCTATATTAGTGCGACATATTTGTGGGTACCGGTGGCCTTTGAGTCAATCAAAGAGAATACGGGGCCGCTTAGTGATGTCATGAAGCACTAATGGACTTTTAGAACCTTTACTTGACCATCTTGGCCTTTTTAGGGGTAGTGAGATGACCGGCTTTGGTGCAATCCGAAGTTGGTAGATACTCGATACTACACTCATTGAGGGTTGTTTTCTTGGAATATTTTGGTCGCCAGTAAAGTGGCCAAACTGAAACAATGAACACAGAAAATAATCCAGTGATATTGAGCTCCTTAGAACCCGGTTACTATTTATAGGACAGGTTGAGCCAACTAACTTCAAGAGGGTACTTACCTATGAAACCCCATGCAAGTCTAAAACTAGGATCTTGTGTGATTTGCTTGTACATATACTTGTGCATAAACATCATGAGCATCATAAAGCATCATATACATCCACTAACCATTTCAAGGGTTTGGATCTTCATCTTTGTTGCTATTTTGTAGGTTATGGAATCACTTCGCAGGAAAACAATCCAAGTCAACCTTGTGAGAATTCCTCCTCAACTCAAGGAGCTTGCTTCCAAGATACCAGAGAATTATCCCTTCAGTGAAAGACATGGTAGACTTCTCAACTTGGTCAACTCCAACATTGAAGAAGACATGGTGAAAGTTCTCTTCCAGTTCTTTGACCCCCTACACCATTGCTTTACATTTCCTGATTACCAGCTTGTGCCTTCTTTGGAGGAATTTTCTCAACTCCTGAGGATTCCTATTCTCCATCAACTACCCTACAACGGTATGGAAAGAGAACCAAAGCCTGAAGATGTTGCTCAAGGCTTACACTTACAACCATCTGATATCAAAGGTCATTGGGAAACCAGAAGTGGTATCAAGGGTTTCTTGGCAAAATTTCTATTTGAGAAGGCACAAGACTGTTGGAATTCTTTAGATCTGCAAGCTTTTGAGGAGATTGTAGCACTTCTCGTCTATGGGTTGGTTTTGTTCCCAAACCCTGATCAGCTTATAGATGTGAATGCTGTCAAGATTTTCATATCTCGAAATCCTGTGCCTACATTACTTGGGGATATCCTCCACTCATTTCACACACGAACAATGAGGAAGAGAGGTGTTCTCATGTGCTTTACTCCTCTTCTAGCAAGGTGGTTTATTTCTCACCTTCCCCAGTCAGTCTTGAAGAATGAACAACGCTTGAGGTGGTCACAACGGTTGATGACTCTTACACATTCTGATGTTCATTGGTGTTCTCGGTCCAGAGAAAATGTCATCATTATTGATCGTTATGGGGAATTCCCTAATGTCACACTACTTGGTATTAGGGGAGGCATTACCTACAACCCTTGTTTGGCTCTGAGACAATTTGGGTATGCCCGAAGGGATGGCCCTCAAGACATGCTGATTCCAGACTTGGTTTTTGACTTCGACAACAACACTCAAGGACTTCGACAAAGGTTTATCTGAGCTTGGAGGATGCCCAACAAAGTGGACAATAAGACACTGGGACACAATAATTCCACCCCCTTGAGCCTTACCTCAAGTGGGTACGAACCCGCACCCAGAGTCTTATGATGCCTTACCCCTACATTCTCCCTATGATCAAAGAGACTGTTATGGAAGGAGAGGTTCCATACACCCTCCTACATCCTGACATGCCAACATAATTGGAAGATTTGCAAAAGAGTTGGATACAACTCAAGGAAGAACAGAACACTTTTGAAGCCAACTTCTACGCCAGTGAGAAGAAGGTTTTGGAACTTACTCGTCGACTCCATGAAGAGAAGACTCTCAACACCTACATTTCACCAAAGAGGATACACAACGTCTTTTTACATTAGAATTTTGTATTATTTTTGCCCATGGGGAATTTATGTACTAACAAATTTCTTCTTATTAATATGACGTGCGTTCTTTTTTGTTTGTAACAAATTTGAATTTCTGAATCCTTGAATGCATTACATGAATACATATCATTCATCATATGCATAAACAGGTCTTCACACCAGGTTTCCTTATCTCTCTGCTATTTATTTCAGCAAGATGGATATAGAGCAGACGGTCAAAGATCTACAAGCGCAAAATTCACAGTTCCAACAACTACTCATGACCTTGGCAAAGGGTCAGGAGGATCTTAAAGCATTGCTGGAAAAAGAAAAGGAGAAAAAGAAAAAGAAAAGAGTTGGTGTAGCTACTTTGGGAAGAAGATTTGAGAACCAAGCTAGAAGGGTCCTGGATTTCCCCTCATCATCCGAGGAAGGGGCAGGAAAGGGAGCTGCAGTACAACCTGAGTCTAAGGAAGAAGAAGAAGAAGATGACGAGGATTACTCTGAGCAGCAGTATCCACTTGCAGATGATAAGTATAAGAATCTGGAAGAGCGGCTTGCAGCTATGGAGGTACAAAGAGTGCCTGGGCTGGATTTCGAGGAGCTAGGGTTGCTTGCTGGGATTGTGATTCCACCTAAATTCAAGGTGCCTACATTTGCTAAATACGATGGTTTGTCTTGCCCGAAGATGCACCTACGGTATTACGTCAGAAAGATCCAACCTCATTCTTATGATAAGGATCTGTGGGTCCACTTTTTTCAAGATAGTCTTTCGGGGATGCAATTGGATTGATTCTACCAGCTTGAGAGATCCAATGTACACAACTGGGAAGATTTGGCTGCTGCTTTCTACAGACAATATCAATATAATGCAGACTTAGCACCTACTCGTACTCAACTACAAAGTATGGGTATGGTCTCTAATGAAGGCTTTAAGGAGTATGCCCAGAAATAGAGGGAATTGGCTGGAAGGATGCATCCACCATTGTATGAAAGAGAGCTTGTTGATATGTTTTTGGGGATGCTGTCAGGACCATTCTTTAATCACATGATAGGGAGTTCATCGCAGGGTTCACCGAATTAATTCTGACTGGTGAAAGAGTCGAAGCTGGCATCAAGAGCGGTAAAATTCAAAAAGATACATCTGCTTCCGCTGCCATTAAAAAACCTTTTCCAGCAAAGAAAGAGGTGTCAGCTGTTTACTCCCAAAGAGGTCAAGGAAGAGTGGAGCACCGTCCAGCGGTGGGGGCTGTAATTATTCAAAAAACTGCGGCTGATCAGCCTAGAAACGATCAACCCAGAACCAACCAACAAAGAGGGGGAAGGACTGCTAGGTAATTCACCAAAATAAACATGACGCCTGCCCAGGTTCTCCCCCATCTCTTAAAGTTAAATCTTACAACCTTGAGAGGGCCACCACAAAATCCGAATACAACTTCTCCTTTTTACCATGCCAACGCTAAGTGTGCCTATCATTCAGACGGCATAGGGCACGACACCAACAATTTTTGGGCCCTCAAAAACAAGATCCAATATTTAATAGAATACAAGGAGGTGGAGTTTGACGCCCCTGAAAAACCTAATGTGATATCCGCTCCAATGCAAAAACCTGGTCATAATGTCCATGCTGTTGTAGAAGATCTGTATGTTGCTGCTGTTGATGACTTAATGACCCCTTTACCAATAATCAAGATGAATCTGTTGAAAGCCGGGATTTTCCCAGGCTGTGAAAAAGATTGTTACCTTTGTTCGTCCCTACAATCCGACTGTCCCTTATTGAAGTTAGGCATCCAACGCCTAATGGATAATCAAGAAATCCTCTTCGAGAAAACTCCTGTTACTCCTATCAATGATGTTGCTATAATTACCATTTCCGACAATCTTTCCAAGGTCTCCAAAAGACCTATTAAGATTACACCCGATCCAAAGTTTGTACCTCTGAAGATAACTATGTCGGGGCCTATCCCATACAAGTCCAACAAGACAATACCGTGGAATTATGGAGGAGAGATCTTCTACCACGGTGTTAAGCAGATTGAATCAGTTAAATAAAGTTCCGATGAAGAGACTCCTGACGTAGGAAATATTGCTGGGACGAGTAAGATCACCCGCAGCGGAAGAATTTTCACTCCAGAGATTTCTCCTCCAAGGGCAATCTTCGGACCCTCAAGTGCTCCTAAGGTTACTCCGGTGCCGGTCAACATCTCTGTGCAAAGTCCAGTTATTGAAGAAATTGTTACTCCCATAGTTGTACCCTTTGCTGTTGCTGCTGATAAAGGTAAGGGGATCCAAGAAGCACCCGTCAGGACGAGGGCTCAGACTTTGGTCATCCCTGAGACCACTCAAAAGGAAATGGAGGAGACTTTAAAAATAATTAAGAAAAGCGACTATGATGTCGTAGAACAACTGGGGCAAACCCCTTCAAAAATCTCTACGCTGGCCCTATTTCTCTGTTCCGAGGATCATGCCAAAGCCTTGATCAAATTCCTGAAGATGACCCATGTGCCTCAAGAAACCTCCGTGGACCAGTTCCAGGAGTGTGTAGCCAGCCTAACCGCCGACAACGGTCTTGGCTTCTCCGATGCCGATCTAACATCTAAGGGGAGAAAGTATAACGACGCGCTGCATGTCTCGGTGGAATGCAGAGGGATACTCTTGCTCACGTTCTGGTTGATACCGGGTCGTCTTTAAATGTCCTACCAAAGAAAGCATTGGAGAGATTGGACTGTGAAGGTTTGACCCTAAAGCCCAGCAATATCATTGTTAGAGCCTTTGACGGTTCTAAGAGGATGGTCCACGGGGAGGTGGACATCCCAATTAAAGTGGGAACGAAAATTTTCAACTCTACATTTTATGTGATGGACATCCGTCCTTCATATTCTTGCTTGTTGGGAAGACCCTGAATCCAAAATGTTGGGGCAGTCACCTCTTCTCTACACCAAATGCTCAAATACCCAGTCCAGGGGAAAATCATAACGGTTCATGGCGAGGAGGAGTATATGATAAGCCACCTTAATTCTTTCCGCTATGTGGAGTTAGATGGTGAATTCATAGAAACCCCTTTCCAACACTTTGAAGAGGTTTATCTTGAAGTGGCGGCAGCCAAGACAATGACTTTTGTACCCATCATTACCAAGACTGTGTCCCGGATGTCATCCCTTAAAGATGCGAAGGCTGTGATCAAGGAAGGAAGAAGCACAATATGGGGTCAGCTACTAGATTTTCCTTTCAAGACAAATAAGTTCGGCTTAGGTTTCACTGCTGCTAGTCAGAAGGTTGTGCGTCGCTCCCGGGCTGGAGGGCCACCATTAAAGATCACTCATCATGGAGTTCATGCTTTGGAGGATGGTGAAGAGGAGAGCAATTTTAAAGACTGGATCTTTCAAACTATTGAAGGAGGGCTGAACAACTGGGAGGCGAAAGACTTTGTTCCCATTACTTTTATAAATCAGTAATTTATCTTTCGAACATTTCTGTTGGTCTGTAATAATTATTAAACAATTTGTACACTCTTTTTGCCTTGTGCCTTACCCGGGGCATATAGGTCCAT
The DNA here is from genome assembly GCA_948472305.1 of Vicia faba. Taxonomy (NCBI): domain Eukaryota; kingdom Viridiplantae; phylum Streptophyta; class Magnoliopsida; order Fabales; family Fabaceae; genus Vicia; species Vicia faba. Next base: position 187,734,457 of record OX451735.1, on the reverse strand, counting down.
TTGTAAGGGCTTGATTTTTTTTTCATCTTCATATGCCATTTTTAATGAATCATGGACGTTTTCATATATAAACTTTTGTGTTCATTTTCTTTCTTTTTACATTTTATTTCATTTAAAGGTGGCTATCCCTTACACACACCCACACTCACAAATGCAGGTACCCTTCCACTCTGGATTCCATGGGTAACAATTCTGCTATGGCCTTCAGTGACTCTGAAGATCTGGTCAACCATGCCGAATACGAAGGTGATAAAGACTGTGAAGTGCCTGGAGAGTTAGCTAGACTGTTGCAACAGGAAGAAAGGGCTATTCTACCTCACGAGGAGTTGTTAGAGAGTATCAATTTGGGAACAGAGGAAGACAGAAAAGAAGTTAAAGTGGGTGCCAACTTGGAACCAAGTGTCAAAGAGAGCTTAGTTCAGCTGTTGAATGAGTATGTTGATATCTTCGCCTGGTCCTATGAATACATGCCGGGGCTTGACACAAATATCGTGGTTCACCGTCTCCCTACAAGAGAAGACTGTCCACCAATCAAACAGAAAGTCCGCTGAATGAGGCCCGACATGTCCGAAAAGATCAAAGCTGAAGTGATGAAGCAACTCAATGCTGGATTTCTTGCTGTTACTTCCTATCCATAATGGGTTTCTAACATTGTGCCCGTGCCGAAGAAGAACGGCAAAGTCAGAATATGCGTGGATTACAGAGACTTAAACAGGGCTAGCCCTAAAGATGACTTTCCACTACCGCACATTGACATCTTGGTTGACAATATAACTCATCATAAGGTATTTTCTTTCATGGATGGATTTTCAGGGTATAACCATATCAAAATGGCCCCTGAAGACATGGAGAAGACTACTTTTGTTACGCAGTGGGGTACCTTCTGCTATAAAGTGATGCCATTCGGACTGAAGAATGCTGGGGCAACCTATCAGCACGCCATGGTGGCTTTGTTTCATGACATGATACATCATGAGATTGAAGTTTATGTAGACGACATGATAGCCCGTTCACAAATAGAAGAAGAACACCTCGACCATCTGCAAAAGCTATTTGTCAGGTTGAAAGAGTACAAGCTCAGACTGAACCCTAACAAGTGCACTTTCGGGGTCAGGTCCAGTAAACTTTTGGGATTCATTGTCAGTACTAAAGGCATCGAGGTTGATCCTGCCAAAGTCAAAGCTATACAAGAAATGCCTTCCCCTCGCACTGATAAGGAGGTCAGAGGTTTCTTGGGATGCCTAAACTACATTGCAAGGTTCATCTCTCACCTAACATCTACCTGTGAACCAATCTTCAAGATGTTGAAGAAAGATTAGGTGGTTAAATGGAATGATGACTGTCAAGTTGCTTTCGATAAAATCAAGGAGTATTTGCTGGAACCTCCTATCTTGATGCCTCCCGTCGAAGGAAGACCTTTAATCATGTATCTGACTATCTTGGAGAATTAAATGGGGTGTGTACTGGGCCAACATGACGAGTCTGGCCGAAAAGAGCATGCCATTTATTACCTTAGCAAAAAGTTTACCGACTGTGAGACTCGCTACTCACTGCTCGAGAAAACTTGCTGCGCTTTGGTATGGGCTTCTCACCGGCTAAGGCAGTATATGTTGACACATACCACTTTAATGATCTCTAAGATGGATCCGATCAAGTACATCTTCGAGAAGCCTGCTCTATCCGGAAGAATCGCTAGATGGCAGATGATCCTCACTGAATATGATATACAATACACGACCCAGAAAGCTACAAAGGGGAGTGTGCTAGCCGATCATTTGGACCATCAAGCTGTCGAAGATTACCAATCCATGAGGTTCGACTTCCCCGACGAGGATATCATGACTTTGAGCAACATTAAAGAAAACAGACCGTATGACGGACCTGAACAAGGATCCCGATGGACCCTGTACTTTGATGGTGCCTCCAATGCACTTGGCAACAGTATCGGCGCAGTACTTATCTATCCAGAAGGTTGCCATACACCTTTCACCGCTAGACTCTACTTCAGCTGCACCAACAACATGGCCGAGTATGAAGCTTGTATCTTTGGCCTCAAGGCCGCTATTGACTTAGGAATCAAATCTTTGATTGTATTTGGGGACTCAACTTTGGTTATCAGTCAAATCAAAGGAGAGGGGGATACTAAACACCTTAACCTCATCCGTTATAAAGAACATGTCTTGACATTGTTATCACAGTTCGAGCAGATTACCTCCGAGCACTTCCCGCGAGAAGAGAATCAGCTAGCAGATACGCTAGCTACAATGTCATCCATGTTTAAACTTAACTGGGATAATGAGGCTCCTCAAATCACCGTTGAGCAGATGGACGAACCTATACATTGTCACGAGATCAATACCAAAGAAGTAGTGGACCGACCCTGGTTTCACGAAGTCAAAAGGTATCTCGAGACTCGAGAATACCCTGAAGGAGCTTCAGTCAACGACAAAAAGTTCTTGAGGATATTTTCTGCCAAGTTCTTCCTGAGCAATGGTATCCTATACAAGCGCAACCATGATTGCGTTCTGCTCCATTGTGTGGACAAAATGGAGGCTGAGCAGATCATGGTTGAACTGCATAATGGACCCTTTGGCACCCACTCAAGCGGTCATACGATGGCTAAGAAGATTCTAAGGGCAGGCTACTACTGGTTTACCATGGAAGCTGATTGTCGTCAATATTCCCGTACTTGTCATAAATGCCAAATCTACGCTGACAAGGTACATATTCCTCCAGTTCCTCTCAATGTCCTAACAGCTCCCTGGCCATTCGCAATGTGGGGTATCGACATGATTGGAGAGATCAAGCCTACAACATCCAATGGACATTGCTTCATCCTGGTGGCTATTGATTACTTTATCAAGTGGGTCGAAGCAGCTTCCTTCGCCTCCGTTACAAAGAATGTGGTTGCCCGCTTCATCAAGCAGAACCTCATATGCCGGTATGGTATCCCCGACCATATCATCACGGACAACGGTACAAACCTGAACAACACTATGATCACTGCTCTGTGCGAGCAGTTCAAGATTCAACATCACAATTCATCTCCCTGTCGGCCAAAGATGAACGGTGCTGTCAAAGTTGCAAACAAAAACATCAAGAAAATCATTCAAAAGATGACAGTCACCTATAAGGACTGGCATGAGATGTTACCGTTTACTCTGCACGGATACCGTACCACGGTGCGAACATCAACTGGGGAAACACCCTTCTCTTTGGTATACGGCATGGAAGCTGTTTTACCTATGGAAGTTCAGATTCCTTCCCTGAGAATCATGAAGGATGCTGGTTTAAGTGAAGACGATTGGATTCAAACCCGACTTGATCAACTTAACTTGATTGACGAAAAGCGACTTACTACTGTTTGTCATGGTTAGACGTATCAAAAACGGATGATCAAGGATTTCAACAAAAAAGTCAGGCGCCAGGCATATCAAGTTGGAGATCTTGTAATCAAGCGGATCATCTTGCCGCAAAGTGATCCCAGGGGCAAATGGACTCCTACTTACGAAGGACCATTTGTGATCAAAAACATCTTTTCTGGTGGGGCTATGATTCTAACCACCATAGAAGGCGACGATCTGCCGCACCCTGCGAATGCAGACATAGTCAAAAGATACTACGCATAAACGACCCGACAAGTTGAAAACCCGAAAAGGCGACTTGGGCAAAAAGGGGTTTCCCGGTGGATCGAAAACCCGAAAGGGCGATCCAGGCAAAAGTTAGGGAATTAAAGCGTATGACTATGTCTCATCGGATCACTTTAAGGACAATCTCTTCACCAGACAAGCTCTAGGTTTCTGATCAATCCAGTCATCTTCGGACGAAGCAGCGAATGGACAAGATATCCAGAGTTACGAAGGCTATAGCAGAATGGGAACCCCATGGAATTTTTACACATAGCCATCTTTCTTTGTATAAATTTTTTCTCAATTTTATGACAACATTCTCTTACTAGGATGTCTGTCTCCTTTGTACAAAATACTTACACAAAGTTAATACAAAGATACTTCAAAGTGCAGAAATTTGTTTGCCTTTTCTTTCTTTTTTACACTTGTGTTTTATTTGAAAACGTCCAATGATTTATTAAATGAGCATATACATTTGAATATAATCACTGCTTACAAATAAAATGAAATGAGAAAGGATAATTACTGATAGGTTGAAAGAATAGGAAAACGTATTTAGGCTATTCCAGAAGAAATCCCCTGTAGTACATCATCCAGATCTTCGGCGGAACTAAAATCTTGAAATACATATCCCCAGTGGAGTTAAGTTTCAAAAATCCCCATCAGAGTTGAGTTTTCAAACTCCCAATCCCCAGCGGAGCAAAACTTTAAACTCTCAGTGAAGATGAAACTTTCTTCCCCAAACGGAGCCAAACCTTCAACCTTTGAACATCATTGGAGACCATCCAGTTTCCTCCAATTTCCCCAGAGAGTAGCTTTAAAACCAGATAATTCCCCAGAGAGTTATTTTAAAACCTTCTTCCTCAACGAAGTCAAATGGCTATGCACGATCAAGTCAGCACGTCATTAAGATCCCCAACAGATATGAAACTTTGAGCTACCAATCCCCAGCGGAAACCATTCAGTTTTCCCCTGATACCCCCCAACAGAACAGAGATTCTCATTCTTGAAGTCCCTAGTAGATTGGCATACAACCCAAACTCCTGATCTCCCCAGCAGTATAGCTTCTCCCCTCAGAGGTTGTCAAAGATTTTGAATCTCCAACAGTGTTCAAGGATTTATCTTCCCTGACAGCAGTCAAAGATTTTATTATCTCCAGCTACCCAGGATTTATCTTCCACAGCAAAACAACTAATCAGCTTATATGCGCATACATTACATTCATAAATCATGAACATTAATAAAACACATCTTATTGCATCATACATTTCATGCAACATAACTTTATGTTTCAACTAAAATTCTACCCTTTTCAGGAAGAAATTGATAACTATTTGAAACAAATATTCAAAGCTCAGAAAACGGCTTAGAGATGCTCCAGACACGGATGCTCTCCTATTTGCTTATTCAAATCAATATGCAAATTCCTATTCCAGTTATGAAGCCTGTATTCGACCAAATAATACCTTGATTATACTGAAGCCCGGAGATCGACCGGAAAATAGTTGAATCCCCTACAAATCCTTCTGAAGACTGGACGTTGACCAGATAGGAAGCAAAGTATCGTGAAGCCTAGACGTTGACCAGATAGCAATACAAGACACTGTGAAACCTGGATGTTGACTAGATAACAGTAAGGTATACATTGAAACTTGGACGTTGACCAAATAACAGTTTACTCGGCCAATTACTTTGAAGCCCGAATTCAACTGGATATTAGTAGGCCCCGAAATCAAAGGAAAACTGGAGGCGACCGGATAACCATTTGATTTCCTTCTGAAGACTGGACGTTGACCAGATAGGAAGTAAAGTATCGTGAAGCCTGGACGTTGACCAGATAGCAATACAAGACTGTGAAGCCTGGATGTTGACCAGATAACAGTAAAGTATACTGTGAAGCTTGGATGTTGACCAAATAACAGATTACTCGGCCAATTACTTTGAAGCCCAGATTCAACCGGATATTAGTAGGACCCAAAATCAAAGGGAAAACCAGAGGCAACCAGATAACCATTTGATTTCCTTCTGAAGACTGGATGTTGACCAGATAGGAAGTAAAGTATCGTGAAGCCCGGATGTTGACCAGATAGCAATACAAGACTGTGAAGCCTGGATGTTGACCAGATAGCAGTACACTGTCACCTCTTCTACCAAGAGATGACACCTCAGTAGAATAACAGACGGCTGAAGTTCTATTTCTACCATGACAGAGACCAGTATTCCCCGACATAGTCCTCCTCAACAACAGGTATACGGGCTCTCGCAAAGGAATCTCTTATGCGATCAATTTTCTTGGGTGGCATCTTTAAGCCCATCTCTGACAAAATTCTGTCACATCTTCCAAATGGCATCTGTAAGCCCATTCCCTCAACTATACTCTAACGAGTGCAAATTTACGGGCACTCTAGTGTCCAATCCTCTTTTACCTTCGAGTCACGAAAGGAAACCTTGCCAATCTAACTCTTCAGGTTCAAGAAGATTGGACAGGGGCAGCTGTTGTACCCCAAAATTTTCCCTCTCATTTTATCAAAATTTCTCCTCACAAGACTCTTTGAACTCAAGACCAAGCTAGGGTTTGCTCTGCTCAAGACATCTCCTTGCACTATTGACCTAAATTAGGGTTTGGGGTTGCACAAGGAATTTTGGATTTATAATGCTCAATGTGACTTTCATGCTTCATGTTGGACTTATAAGTTTGCTCATACTAAGTTTCAAGCCTTGAATCAAATTTTTGCCCAGTCAATTGGACAGTTGACCTAAAAATCAGCTGTATTGGGGAAAAAGTCACTTGTGGCCAATTTACAGTCAAACCTCATAAATTTTGATCCACATAAATATTATGGGCTCATATGAACCATTTGATCAAGTTTGGACCATAACTCCTTAAGAAATTTGATCAGATCATCAAAAGGGCAAAATGGTCATTTTTAGGGTTTTGACTGCAGAAGGGCAATTTTTGATTTTTCACCTAGCCAATGGCAAATTGGGTTCAAGCATGGATTCAAGGACTCAATGGCATCATCTTGACCTATTCACAAGGTTCAAAAGATCTCAATTGCATTGGATTGACAGATGAATTTTCCAGTCAACTGATCAAAAATCAACTGTACACTGAAAAGTCAAACTTTGACTTTTTGGTCAAAATCAAGTGCCAAGGGTCATTTTTCATCAAGATGTGTAAAAACATGAAACTTTTTCATCAAGAAACCTAATTTTGCAAATTAGGGTTTAAGATTGAAAAATTTCATAACTTAGAATTTTTCTAAGTTATGAAATTTTCTTATTTTTTCCCAACTTTGCCCAACTTTTTCACCATGATGCAATTGGATTCAAACAAAACTTCCAATATGAAAGTTGTATTCCCGTACAAAATATATAACTTTTATTCACAAAGTTTTCTCAAAAGAAGCTTGGATCTCAAGTTATGATTTTTGGAACAAGGGTCCATGAAACTTTTAACTTAGTGAAATTTTGCCCTAGTTTAGGCAGGATTTTGACCTATCTTCATGGCAATTTTTAACATAGTTCCAGTTGGAATATCAAAATGAATTTCAAAGATGGATGTTAGAGAATGTTACAAGATTTCCAAAATGTCCAAGAACTCTCCAAAATCATTTATGGTTAGGGAGAATCGAAGGTTTGAATTTGGCAAAAACTCACTTTAATCCATGGCATGTTTCATATTGACACAAGTTGCAATTTCCATCCAGCATTGTTTATACTTAATTACAGGTATCTAAACCCTTCCAAACTTAATAATTAAATGCAAATCCAACGGATTGGAGCTTTGTTCTGATCATTAGAGGTTTACACAAGAGATTAATCCAAAAATAGCAAAAAGGCAACATTGCCATTTTTGTCAAAACTTGCTTTATGTCAAATTGCATCCCTTGAGCCTTGAACCAAATCTTGGAGAGCAAACAATATCCACAAAATTAAGGGGCCAAGATCACCAAGTGAAAGCTGGAAGATAGCCTGTATAGGCCTGTCATGTGCCAATTCATACTTTTACTTAAAAAAACAAGTAAACTTGCAAAAGAGCCACAACTTGAGTATTTGTTATAATCAACTCTTGCAAGCATTTGAAACAATTTTTTGACATTGCCTTGAGCCAAAAACACAAGCCATCCATCCCTCAAACACTCTTGAACATCAAAACACATTCCTCTTTCAAAACAGGGCAGCTTCTGCATTTTGATTGCAAGATCACAAACCACTCGTGTGTTTTGTCCCAAACCAGTTCCAATACCTTCCATATAACCCACCTAAGCTATCCCAACCACTGGCCATTGACTGTAACTCCATTTGCAAGCTTCACCATTTCTGATTTCAGCTTGTGCAGGTTGACTTCTATAGGCTTATTCAAGCAAGCTCAAAGCAAACAAAGCATTGGGGAAGGTTAGAGGAAGTTTAGGCAAGCTCAAAAGAACCTCAGGCCTCACTGAAAGTTGCTACATTGCCATACTCGTGTCCAAATGAAACAGGTATTTGTCAACTTTCTATCTCTCTATTTTGGAATCATTAGGCTTAGGTTTGTGAATAAAAAATGTAGTACTCACAGCCCTTAAGTTGTACATATGCTAAGTTTTCATTTAAGTTAAGTGTGCTGAGAGAATTTGATTGATGAACTTCCTGAAAAAGTTAGGTTAGAAATTAGGGCCATAGAAATTCTCTCTGGTCTTTGAGAGTTAGATTAAGTTTTTTATACGGTTAGAATCGTATGATCATGCTCTATAACTTTTATGTTGCAAGTTTTCATTTTTAAGCACAAATGCAGGAGATACGAGTTGTACATCAGAACGCGCGTTTTTTGTTCAAAGGTTGAGGATGAAGCTGTAACTTGGTTGGGCTTGGCTTGACATGACTTTTTGCACCCCCTGACCTGCTTCTTGCACCCCCTAGCCCATTTCATTATATTTTTGTATTTTTCTATTTATTTTTCATTTCTGATTTTATTTTATATTTTCTAAACATAAAAAAATATCAAAAACATTTTCATAAATTTTCACATTTTATTTTATTATTTTTTAATTATTTTTTAGACATAAAAATAATTATTAAATAGTATATACCTTTATTTTCTTTAATAAAAACTTTTAAATATTATAGAAATATTATATATTTTTATTTTTATTATTTATACATATAAAATAACATTTTTTCACAGAATTTATTTCTTAACATCTTTGTATATATTTATATTTATTTTCTTGTACATAAAATAAATAATATAATATATATTATCTTAAAACAAAAAAAAAACTAGAGTTTCCACCCTTATTAAAAATAATATTTTTTCTAAGATATTTTTATTTTTTGACACTTGTATATATTTTTATTTTTTTATTGTACATAAATAAATAAATATTATAATTTTCATACATATTCTTAAACCAAAAATTAGGGTTTTTTACCCTTAACAAAAATAACTTTTTATTCTTTTTTTTAATACATTAAATATTTTATTTTTACATACATAAAAATAAATAAAAACAATTTTTTCATATTTATAATATATTGCCTATTTATATTTAATTTCTTATTTAAATATTGTTTATTCATTATTTGATGCAAAGAGTTCAATTTGGATGTAATAGTAAATCTTAGGGTTTTATTTTCTTGCAAAATAATCCCCATTCAAAATTGTATCCCCCTCCCCATATCAATGTTGTAATAGCTTAGATTACTTTTACGCATTTATGCTTTCAAATATACCATGATAGAGATTAGGGTTTGTATACAAAATCCAAAATCAAAACAAATAGCTAGACCTAATACAAGACAAAAATGCATGAAAATGACAACACATCTCACACAAACACCCCTAGGGTTTCATCCACTTGTTGCCTTGAAAATGGCCATGGTATGCATGTTGAGTATCTTGGCAAAACAAAAACAAAAGAAAAAGATCATAGTCCCTCGATGACGCTATCTTGGTTGCCTATACAAAATGATCTAGTCCCTCAAAAAATGGCTAAAGATACTTAGCACTATTGCTATCATGGTCAATACGATGACCCGCGCCTGTCCCGTTTAACATCCAAATATAAGGTTGTTTACCAAATGCAATGGTAAAACAACAATGTAAAAGGGTTAAAAATATATAGGAAAGACTCTTGAGTAGATAGGGTAGACAACTCTTAGTTACTTGATCAAAACTTGCAAAAACATCCTTGCTATTTCAAACACACCTCACAACACAGTTTCAAAACATTTCCCAAAATAAAATTTCAAACATTGAAATATCTTTTCAAAAGACAAACACCTTTGTATATATTCAAACAAGAATCATTACAAAGGTTGCCACAACGATGGCCTCTTTTCAAAACATTTTTCTAAACCACACACAAAGCACCATTTCAAACAATTGAAAAGCAAAAGCAAGTGATCTAAACAAGTAACTAAGAGCCCATGGATAACCATGGATGAAAAGGGTGCTTGCACCTTCCCTTTTCATAATCTACCCCCCGAACCCAAGAAAACATCTCAAAGGTCTTTCCTGTGCTTTTTGACCTTTCCTTTTGGATAAAAATAAAAGTCGGTGGCGACTCTTGCTAAACCGAAACATTTCCGAACACAAACGCAAAACCTCAAGTCAGTTCTCCCACCTCATCACAGTATCCATAATCAATTTTTCCTTTTTAGTCATTTTTGATTGAATTTTAATAGTTTTGTTATTAAATTAGTTTTTATATATTTTTGGTATAATGTTTTAAAAGGTAAAAGAGAGGTTTATGGACCATCAAGATCTGAAGGCCCATCAAAGGTTTTTATTTGTTTTAAATAATAAGAAGGGTGTGTGATTCAATTAAAGGTTTGTGGGCTTTATAAATAATAAATTCCCATTTAAATATTTTAGTCCATTCACAATAACATAGATGGGGTACTTTGTTTTGGTGGATAAGATTGGCCCATATCATTTTTCGAAGGCCCAATAGTCTCTTTTTGTTGGGGTTGACCAAAGTCAACTATTGACTTTTGGATTGTCCATTTTTTATAATTATTTTTCTATGCAATAATAATAATTTTTATTAATGTTATTTTATTATTACCATTTCTATTGTTATCACTAATATTATTATTATTTTCTATTATTATTATTATTACTATTAAATATAGTAATTATTATTATTATTATTATATTTATATTATTATTTATTAAACATGTGTGGTTGAATCTTGCGGACATATAATCTTAAATGGAGTTTTGGACAAGAGACGCCTTCATATTTGGCAAAGACATGGACCTTAAATTTATGGGGAATAACCACCCCAGGGACCAGACCTAAGTCTCCAAAGTCCAAACCAGGAAGTGTTTGGATCTCTACAGTCTTAAGTCGGTCTTCCACAAGTTTGTATTTGTCATCTGCCAGTGGGTACTGCTCATCGGAGTAGTCTTCATCCGCAGAAATTTGGTTATTTCCACCCCTAGCCCTAGTGCTTCTAACATCCTCATCTTGATTATTGTCTTCCTCGGAGGAGACATCTTCAGCTTGAGCTAGTCGGACAAGACCTTTGAACCTCTTTCCCATGTTGATAACAACCATTTTCTTATTCTTCTTTTTGGTGAAAAGGAGTGCCATCATCTCTTGCTACCCTTTGGCTAGGTTCAAGAGGGTCTCTTGAAACTGTGTGTGTTGAGTTTGCAGATCTTTAACGGTTTTCTCGAGATCCATCTTATACTGAAATAAACAGTAAATAAATGAGGAAACTTGTATCAGAAAACCTTCTTATGACATGATGCATGTGATACGGTGGGAGAATTGACTTGAGGGTTTTGCGTTTTATCGCAAATGTTGCGGTTAGAAAGAGTCGTCACCGACTTTTCTTTTATCCAAAAGGAAAGGTGAAAAAGCACAGGAAATACCTTTGAGATGTTTTCTTGAGTTCGGGGGGTAGATTATGAAAAGGGAAGGTATTAGCACCCTTTTCATCCATGGTTTTCTATGGGCTCTTAGTTACTTTCTTAGATCACTTGCTTTTGTTGTTTGAAATTGTGTTTGGTGTGGTTTTGAAAGTATTTTGTAAAAGAGGCCATTCGTTTAGGCAATCTTTGTAATGATTCTCGTTTGTAAGAATGTATACAAATATGTTTGTCCTTTTAAAAATGTTTTCAATGATTGTAAGATCTTTTGAAATGTGTGTATTTGTTTTGAAAATAGCAAGGATAGTTGTTTGAAATGGAGCAAGTAACTAGAAGCCATCTACCTACTCAAATGTCTTTCTTGTGCATTTTCTATTCCTTTGACATTGTTGTCTTACCATTGATTTGGTAAGCAACCCTATCTTTGGATGTAAACGGGACGGGCGTGGGTCATCGTATAACCATGATTAGCAATGTTTGCAAAGTATCTTAGCATTTTGAGGGACCAAGATCATTTTGTAAGACAACTTTTGAATAGCGTCATCGAGGAACTATGATCTTATATTTGTTTTGTTTTGCCAAGATACTTCGCATGCGTAATATGACCATTTTTGTTTTAGGCAACCAAGTGGAGAAACCCTAAGGATGCTTGTGTGCAAGTGTATCATTTTCGTACTTTGATTTTGTCTTGTATTTAGGGTTTTCTATTTTGCTTTGTTTTGTTCTTGTCATACAAACCCTAATTACTAATCATGGCATATAAAGCAATAAATTGCGTAATGTAAATATTTCTAAGCTATTACAACAATTTATGGGAGGGGGGAATACAAATTTGAATGGGGATGTACAAAAATATAAACCTAAATAAATTATTACAACCAAATCGAATTTGTACGAATTAGAATAAATACAATACAATATTTAAAAATTCAATGCAATGTACATGTAAGAAAAGATTTTTTTTGTGTCTTGTTTTTTTATGTAAAAGAAATTTTCATCTAAACCTAAAAATATAAGGAAAAGGAATTAATTTTTAAAAGGGGTTTAACCCTAATTATTATTTTAAAAGGAAATAAAGTTTTTATATGTATTATGTTATGTATTTTCTTGTATAAACATAATAAATAATATTGTATAAAAATATAAAAATTTTATATATGCAAAAAATAAATGTTTATAGGTATAAAAAATAAATCAAACTAAACATGTTTTAATTATATTTACAAGTTTATTAAGAAAATAAATGATATCTTATTAAAATAAAATATATTTTTATATGAGAAATAAACTAAAAATAAAATAAAAGTGCAATATTATTAATTTATATTTTTGGGATTTTTAGGTATCAAAGAAAATATTTAATATATTAAAAATGAAAATGAAAAACAAATAAAATAAAAATATAAAAAAGGTTAGCAGGGGGGTGATGTAGCAGATTGGTAGTAAGGTTAGCAAAAAAATCTTGGCCCAAAAGACCAAGCCCAACCTGCAAAAATAGCAAAATGGAAAAGGGAAAAAATGTGAAAAATACAAAAGTAGCGCCCAGGTTCGAACCCAGGACATGGGTCTCACCAGCACGCTACTTTTCCACTGGGGTGGCTATACATCCATTGCCTTATGGAAAGCAAAAATAATATAACCCAAAACATGTCCTTTCCCTGTACTTCATCTTCTTCCTCAAGCTTGGCCAAACATCCAGTAACTCTCTCATACTTCCATGAAAATGAAAACTCATAACATGAAAGTTGCAGTACTTGAACTCACGATTCCAACCATATAAGTTATGTGAACTATTAATCAAAGATCAAAGAGAATTTTAACAGCCCTAAATTTTAACCTAATATTTTCAGAAATTTCAAGTTCCAAATTCTCTCAACTCAAGTAAAATCAATGCAAGATAAAGATATGTACAGTTTTGTTATGATGAGGACTACACTTTTTATTCACAAATCGTGGCCTATGGTTGCCTGTACAAGGAGATAGAGTTTAATATTTTACCTCCTTCAGTTGGAATCGTGGATGGAACTGGAGTGAGTTTGATGGAGGCCTGATGCTTGCTAGAGCTTCCTTGAGCTTCCCTGAATGTATTCCAACCCTTGCCTTGCTCTGAAAGTATCTGAAACTCCTTGGCCAAGTCAAACTGCAAGCTCTGAAATCAACAATGGCATATGATGGAAAAGTGATTACAGAACAGGGATGCAGGTCTGGATTAGTTTGATATCAAGTATGTAAGATGTTTGAATGATCAAAACTTAAAACGCACGAGCTAAATGGAAGATGGGTATGCTTATGCAAAAATTGTAGGTTTAGACAGATTTTTGGTGTTTTTCTGGTTGGGAGTGTTTCATGCCTTTGCTAATTGTGTTTTGTGTTACATAATGTTTGTATATTAGTATGGAATTGGTCTCATGTCAACCCTCTAACAGATGTGCCAGTTCTAGCCTTTTTGCAACTTTTCTTGCATTTGAAGTAAAGTGAAGGGACAATGCTTGCCATGCTTGTACTTGCTCTCTTAGGGTTGGTATCAGCTTGTACAATTTTCTATAGACCTGTGAAACTTGTGTGTACAATGGAGACAGGTCCAATGCTCAAGAATTGGAAAGTGGCAAAAGTTGTGCTTTTCCAAAATGGCAATGGTCACTTTATGACATATTTGGAATTGCAACTTGGATAATGGTTCTAAGGCATGGATCAAAGCTTTGTCAAATGAGTAAGCATTTAATTAAGGAGTGAGGAACAAGTTTGGGACCTGTAAAGCATGGATTAGGCAGCATAGGTACTGATTGCAACTTTGTTCTTCATGAAATGGCTTGGACAAAAAGTGAGAAATTGCCAACTTCATCTCTTCGATTCTCCATACTCAAAAATGATCTTGAGGAGTTCTTGGACATTTTGGAAAGATTACAATGTTCTATCTAACTCATATTTGAAATGAATTTTGAGATACCTCTTGGAACTAGGTGAAAAATTTCCATGAAGTTGGGTAAAAAACCTGCCTAAATTAGGGCAAAATTTCACTAAGTTATTTAGTTCATGACCATGTATTCATAAATTTATATCTTGAGATCCAAGCATCTTTAGGGAAAAGTGTGTGAAGCAAAGTTGTATATTTCATGGATGTCTACAACTTTCATGTTGGGAACTTTCCTTGAATCATTATGCATCATGGTGAAAAAGTGGCCTAAAATTGAGAAAAAATAAGAAAATTTTCTATACTTAGAAAATTTCTAAGTTAGAAATTTTTTCAAATTCAAACCCTAATTTTTAAATTTGGTTTTCTTGATAAACAAGTTTCACATTTTGACATGTTTTGATGAATTATGACCCTTGGCACTTGATTTTGACCAAAAAGTCAAAGTTTGACTTTTCAGTGCACAGTTGACTTTTGATCAGTTGACTGCAAATTTCATCTGTCAATCCAATGAATTTGAGATGTTTTGAGCCATGTAATAAGGTCAAGATGATGTAATTGAATCTTTGAAATCATGCTTTAACTCACTTGGTCATTTGCTAGGTTAAGAATCAAAAATTTCCCATCCTTAGTCAAAACCCTAATTTTGACCATTTTGCCCTTTTGGTGATTTGATCAAATTTCTTGAGGAATTGTGATCCAAACTTGACCAAATGACACATGTGAGTCTAAAATGTTGATGTTGATAAAAAATTATGAAGTTTGACTGTAAATTGGCCATGGTTGACTTTTTCCCCAATACAACTGATTTTTAGGTTAACTGTCCAATTGACTGATCAAAAATGTGGTTCAAGGCTTGAAACTTATCATGAGTGATCTTAGGGATCCATAATGATGTTTGAAAGTCATATGAAGCATTGATAGTCCAAAATCCTTGTGCAAACTCAAACCCTAATTTTGGGTTATCAGTGCAAGATGAGATGTCTTGAGCTGACCAAACCCTAATCCAGTCTTGAGTCAAAGAGATCTTGTGAGAAAAGTTTAATAAATGAGAGGGAAAATTTTAGGGTACAACAGCTGCCCCTGTTAAATCTTCTTAAACCTGAAGAGTTAGATTGGCGAGTTTTGCCATTCGTGACTTGAAGGTGAAAGAATGATTGGACACTAGAGTGCCCAGAAATTTGCACTCGATAACGTGTAGTTGAGGGAATGGGCTTAAAGATGCCATTTGGAGAAGTGATAGAATCTTGTTGGAGATGGGCTTGTAGATGCCTGTTGTACCCCAAAATTTGCCCTCTCAATTCTTAAGGTTTTTCTTACAAGGATTCTCAAGGTTCAAGCTTGCACAAGTACATTGGGATTTTCCAGTACCAAAATTAAAAGGAAACTGTCAAAAATGGAGAAAACAGATAAAAATAACATTTTGACAAATTTGGTGGAAAACATGTCTCCTTCGATTCAGCATACTTCGATTGACTCTTGGCCTCTTTCGATTGCTCAAAATGGCTACTAGCGTGCCTCTTTCGAATCTGGACTTTTTGCCTCATGTATGCCTCTTTCGAACCTGGACTTTTTGCCTCATGTATGCCTCTTTCGAACCTAGACATTTGGCCTCCTGTATGCCTCTTCCGAATGCAACTTGGGTACATCCTTCGTTTGGATTGGAAACATCCTTCGATTCAACCTTTCGATTGGACAAGCGTGCTGCCTACATGGTTACAATCGAAGGCCATGACCTACTGGCCACACATGCCCCTGCAAGGAAACCCTTTTCGATTCACCAAGCGTGCTGCCTGCAAGCCTGTTTCGATTGGGACAAGTAGCTGCCTGCAAGCCTGCTTCGATTTGGACAAGTTTACTGCCTACAAACATGCTTCGATTGGGAAACATTGCTTCCTTCAAACACGGACTTTCGATTGGGAAATATGTTTGCTTCGAGCAGGAGCTTTCGATTGGGCAATAGCTTCCTTCGAGTTAGCTTGTTTCGACCACAGGCTTCGACTGAGACAGAGGCTTCCTTCGAACCAGTGCGCTTCGATCTCACTCTTGCCTTTGACTCAAAACCAAATCTCGTTTGCCAGGCTGTGTTGCGTCCAGATCTTTACATAGTCAGAAGTTTGCACAAGGGTTTCAAACTTTGTCTGTTGGATACTGCTATTCTGGGTTAAAGGCTACATACTTTTTCTTCAAATAGAGAGTACTTTATCACCAAAAGCAGCTTTCCATCTGATTTTGTTCTGAGCACAAGCAATGTCAGATCTTCTGCACCCCACTGCTGCTACTACCAACAGGCCCCTCACTGGTACGGTCATGTTACCCATTATTTTTATTATTCTTTGCAAGGCTGGCTTGGACGAACATGTTTATTATTTCTCTATAAATAGAGGAATTTTTACAAAGCTAGGGAGGAATTTTGGGGGCCAGACGAACGAATCTGCAAAATTGTTCTCAAACACAACAAAAAAATCTCAAGTTCATCAACACTTGAGAAATAAAAAATATCCAGAATCCAAACACTTGTCCCCTTAGAATCAGAAACACCCATACACCTTGTTACTATTCGAATCCAGTAGGAAGAACCTCACACTTGTTCTTCTTTGTTGAATCCAATATCAAGGACATAACCCCTGGTTTCTCCCTCCGAATCCAGAAGCATTCAAGGAGACCAATCAAAGGCCCATCACACGTTCCAGCCTGAAGCAAGGTAAGTTATTCTTACCTTTGAGCTTTTCGTTTCATGGCATAACATGTAAATAATATTCTTGTTCGTTCCAAGCATGTACATACTGCTGTTCCTTTCGTTTCCACCCTGTTAACATGTTTTTTTAAAAAAAGACTAAACCCTTTCGTTTTGCTCTCTGTTTACCTGAGCTTGCTTTAAACTGTTAAACTGTTCACAAGATAAATATTAGCATGGCCTCAGGCCATGTTACCATTTAATGCTTGAAATGAAAGAAACAGGAGACAGGAGTATGAAACGAAACCTTTGGTTTCCACACTGACTTCCAGGCCCAGCCAGAGACACGCTCACACTGACTTCACTGGCCCAATTAAATAAGGCAACAAGGCAAAAGGGCCCCAGTCGAAGGATACAACTTGCTGCTGCCTTCGCCCAATCGAAGGACAGGACCTCGCTCCTGCCAAGGCCCAATCGAAGTACATGACCTGACTGGTGCCAAAGCCAAATCGAAAGACATGACTTTGCTGTTGCGAGCCCCAATCGAAGGAGGCCAGTAGAGTGCAAATGGAAGGGTGCTGCTGTCTGGGTCGAAATACACTCATTTTTTACTTCTTTTTAATCTTATTTTTTCCTTTACATTTCTATGCACTTCAATATGGTTGTAATAGTGTAGTATTTATTTTTGCACTTTTTATTGCTTTATACAAATGCTAGTAAATAGGTGTGTATGGAAAGATAAAAACAACAAATAGACAACCTAAAAAATCAAAGACAAATGCATGCAATAAAACACACTTTGCACACATGCACCCTTAGGGTAATCTCACTTGTTGCCTCGGAAAATAGTCATGTCCCTCGAGCATGGCCGTTTTAGTAAAGACCCTCGATAAAAGATCGTAGTCCCTCGATGACCCTCGATGTTGCCTTCGGTAAACGATCTAGTCCCTAAAACGACATTGCTAAAACGTCCCATACGTTGCCTTCTATGACTATACAAACGTCCCGCGCCCGTCCCGTTCAAACATCCTAACGCAAGGTTGTTCACCAAATACAATGGTGAAACAACATTGTTAAAAGGGTTAAAAAGCATAAGAAAGGTCTTTGAGTAAATTAGGGTAGATAGCTCTTAGTTACTTGATCAAACTTGCAAAACATCCTTGCCATTTTTCAAACACACATCACAACACAACTTCAAAACAAACTTTCAAAAACATTGAACATCTTTTCAAAAAGACAAACACCTTTGTAAAACATTCAAATGCGAATTGTTACAAAGGTTGCCTAGACAAGGCACCTTTTTCAAAACATTTTCAAAACCACACACACAAAACACCATTTCAAGCAATTGAAAAACAAAGGCAAGTGATCTAAAACAAGTAACTAAGAGCCCATGGATAACCATGGATGAAAAGGGTGCTAGCACCTTCCCTTTTCATAATCTACCCCCCGAACCCACGAAAACATCTCAAAGGTCTTTCATGTGCTTTTTGACCTTTCCTTAGGATAAAATAAAAGTCGGTGGCGACTCTTGCTAAACCGAACATTTGCGAAAACAAACGCAAATCCCAAGTCAGTTCTCCCACCGTATCACAGAACTGGCGACTCTGCTGTGGAAATTTCTAAAAGTGGGGCTACCTTAGGGTTTTATATCACCTTTACATGCTTAACTTGTTTGCTTTGATTGCTTTACTTTTTGGTTTCCTTGTTTGGGTTTGTTTAATCCTACACCCGGATTTGGGGGCACCTTTTTAGGTAAATAGCAATAAACTGTGAGGGAACTGTGTGGGGTATACCGACATGGTTGAAGCAGTAGCTATGTTAGTGTGACATATTTGTGGGTACCGGTAGCGCTTGAGTAGTCAAGGAGAATACGGGGCCGCTGAGCGATGTCATGAAACACTAACGAACTCTTAGAACCTTACTTGACCATCTTGGCCTTTTTAGGGGTAGTGAGATGACCGACTTTGGTGCAGTCCGAAGTTGGTAGATACTCGATACTACACTCATTGAGGATTTTTTTTCTTGGGATATTTTGGTCGCCAGTTAAGTGGCTAAACCAAAACAATGAACATAGAAAATAACCCAGTGATATTGAGCTCCTTAGAACCCGGTTACTATTTATAGGACAGGTTGAGCCAACTAACTTCAAGAGGGTACTTACCTACAAACCCCATGCAAGCCTAAACCTAAGGACTTGTCTGCTTTGTGTGAATATGATTGCCTGTATATACACTTGCTTACTTCTGCATACATGTACATAACATCATGACATCATACCCTAGCATTTTCAATAACCATTTCAAGGATCTTGAGGGTCTTTTGATGCAGGGTTACGTTGAACCAGACGTTTACCAAAGGGCAAGAGGTTTCATTTTCCTCTAAACAAACGCCGTCAAAGATCAAGTGCAATAACTTGAATCGGGGGCTATGACCCACTTGACATGGTGAGCTTGATTCTCGTGGAAAGACATCCACCAATAACAAAGTTCTCCAATCAAAGATGTTGACCAAAGTTCAACCTCTAACATTTTCTTATGTTTACACCGCGAGATCCTTGAAAACATGCATCCACATACCATGCATCATATCATGACAGGTTTCTCCCATACAGGTCTCCTTATCTTCCTACTATTTATTTCAGTAAGATGGATATGGAACAAACAGTGAAAGATCTCCAAGCTCAAAACGCTTAATTCCAACAAATGCTTCTGGCTATGGGTAAAGGGCAAGAGGACCTGAAAGCTCTCCTTCTCAAAGACAAGAAGAAGAAGTCCAAGAAGGCAGCGGGCGTCCTGAACTTGAGAAGAAGACCTAAAACCCCATCTCTTTCAACTCCATCCAACATAGGGGATAGTCTTGAAGAAGACCACAATTTTGAGATTGATGAAGTTGAAGCTGACTACTCTGAGGAACAATATCCTCCCGCTGATGACAAATACAAACAATTGGAAGATCGCCTCAGTGCTATGGAGATTCAACAAGTACCTGGCTTGGATTTAGGAGACATGGGTTTAGTTTCTGGATTAGTCATCCCTCCAAAGTTCAAAGTCCCTACCTTTGCCCTATACGATGGAGTCTCTTGCCCTAAGATGCACCTAAAGTCTTATGTCCGCAAGATTCAACCATACACAATTGATCTGAAGCTTTGGATCCATTTCTTCCTAGAAAGCCTAGTAGGGACTCAACTCGAATGGTTCTATCAATTGGAGAGTTCTCGCATCCACACCTGGGAGGATTTGGCTGTTGCGTTCTATAAACAGTATCAGTACAACGCTGATCTTGCACCAACTCGTGTGCAATTGCAGAACATGACCATGGGTTCCAACGAGAGCTTCAAAGGATACGCCCAAAAGTGGAGAGATCTGGCTGGTAGGGTGCAACCCCCTTTAACTGACAGGGAGCTGATTGACATCTTCATGGGAACTATGACAGGGCCTTTCTTCAATCACTTAATTGGAAGCTCCTCAGCCGGGTTCACCGAGCTAATACTGACCGGCGAAAGGGTCGAAGCTGGCATCAAAAGTGGGAAGATTCAAAAAGCTACACCTTCTGATGCTCAGAAAAAGCCCTACAATGGGAGGAAAGAGTCCAATGCTGTGAATGGTCAAAAGAGTCGTCATGACCAACACGTAGGAGAAATCTTGATCTCTAATCCTACGCCTGCTCAACAGGGACAGGGGCATTAGCGTAAGGAGGTCGCGTCTAAAAGACAATTCACTAAGATCAACATGTCACTGGGTCGAGCGCTACAACGCATGTTGGAGGCAGAGCTGATTACATTAAAGGCTCCTCTCCGGAACCCAAATACTTCCGCTCCTACCTATCATCCCAATGAAAGGTGTGCATACAACTTTGACAGTCCGGGACATGACACAAACAACTGTTGGGCTCTGAAGAACAAGGTCCAAGACATGATTGATGCCAAGGAGATCGAGTTTGACCCTCCGGAGACTCCAAACGTGATCACTGCTCCTATTCCAAATCATTGAAGGCTTTTGTTTCATTTGAATTTTCAAGTTGTAATTTCTTTTGTTATTCAAACAATTATCTATTAATGTCAAACTTTGTTTCATTAATGCACTGCATATGTTTGTCTTGAATTATTTCATTCGTTTTCATTTCATTTAAACTATGCTTTCTACTATCTTTATGATATTCAACTCTTGCTAAAAGTTACAAGCATTTAGAGGGAGGATGACGAAACAATGCCATAATCTCATACAGTATGCTTTTGAACAGACCTTGTCTATGATGTACAGGCGTTTATTTCAAATCCTAGACACTGGAGTTATAAGGAAGATAATCCCTAGTCAACCCCTTCGAGCCAAAGAAGTAGAAGTTTTCTGTTTTTAACACAAATTGAAACCTTGAATCAAAACCTGGGGCAGGGTAGTCTCTCAGTTAATTCAAACGCGCGTTAAGCCGCAAACTCTCATCTCATAATACAACGAATGACATCAAAAACATTCCTCTTGAATCAAAAGATGGTGATGGATCCCTACCAAATAGGCAGTCATTATCTCTCAAAAAGAAAAGCCCACTAAGTCGAAACCTACAAAGGAGACTTAAGAAAAATGGGGCATCCCGCTGACTGTAATCTCAAAATAGGAACGGTCGGGCAAAAATTAGGGATACCAAATCAAAAGAACGAGGTCATTACAAATCCTCGACAACATGAAAAATGTTGCAAAAATGACTGCCTTCCAACAAATTCAACTTGTGTGAACCATCACCAAAAACGTCGTTCCAGACTCATTTGGAGTTCAAACGCACATTTAACTGAGTTTAGGATTGAAGAACATCACGAAGAGCGGGTGGGTACAAATAAACTTTGGGCCTTTATCCTTTGTTTCTTAAACCGTGACCAAGCCGCGTTATAACCCTTCAAAAGTCCTAATAGAAGCATGGGTTAGTTTGAAAGCATACTGTTGCAAAAGGTATCCTGACTCCTGTAAGGCTTTACTCAAAATCCAGAGTTGGATTTTTCTTACAAAACTTATTTACTTGCTAAAAACGCATTTTTCAAAACTTCAAGACAAACATAAACTTCGCATTCCTTGAATATCACTGTTTTCATTTTGGCTATTTGTTTGACAGCGGAGAAATTCACACAACGAATATCCGATGAACGAAAGCCCTCTCAGTGAACAAAATCACTTCAAGAAGGATGACACTTCCATTGACGAATCTCCTATCAACAGGGGGACTTGACATGTCACTATCCAGCACACCTGGGGCAGTCCAGTCAAGATTCCAGGAAATCTCTGAAGAAGTGCAGAGTAACCAGGGGCAAGTCTCCATCTCCGTCACTTGGGGCATTGACCATCAATCCCGACAAAGGGTTACATACACTCAAACATTTCCAGGCAGTGCCACAAACACTCGCAACTAGGGGCAATGACAAATCTCCCCAAAATCCTTCTCATAGGATGACTCCCAGCAAGGGTTTAATCTCTGAAAACCTTTCCCCAGCTAAATCAACCTCAAGAATCCTCGAGGACTTCCCCCAACGAAGATGTCACCTCTCTGGCGGACTGGCAACAAGGTTTATTTCCCCAACAAATGACAGGATTCCCCAGCTTGAGTTTGCCTCTCCGACTACTACAAATCAAAGGACCACAACTCCTCTTCCCCAGTAGACTACTCTACAATCCCCAACAAGTTACTGTGAAACCTGGACCCGACCAAATATCAATTCAACTTCGACTCCCCAGTAGAGCAACGGACAACCGAGACTCCTGAACTCTTTTCCCAAGCAGGAATAAACATTCTCCCCACAGAGTTTTCAATATTCCCCAGCGGAGTTCTCCTCAAACAACAAAACAGGAATCCATTGGAAATATTCTGAGCAAAGTTTGAAGACACACATACTCTTCAACTACAGTCCAGGATTTAATGACTCCCCAGCTTTTGTCAAGGATTTATTTTCCCAGAAAAAAATACATTCATTAACAATTACACTTCAACAACATTCATAACATATGCATACAAAATACATATGACACAAATCTCATTTTATTTTGAGAACATCATTACACAATGCATACATCATGACATTGCATACAACTAACTCTTTACCTTTTCAGGAAAGATCAATCAACAGGCAAGGATCATCATCTTCTGAGATCCCTTCTAGAGACAGTTCATATGCGATCTAGATATGGCTGACATTCTGATACTTATTTCAGATTTCCTTCTAGAGACAGTTCAGATGCGATCCAGATATGGCTGACATTCTGATACTTACTCCAGATTCATTCAAATACAGTCCAGATACGATCCAGATTCGGATGTCATTCTGTCACTCATTCAAAATACAGTCCAGATACGATCCAAATTCGGATGTCATTTTGTCACTCATTCAAAATACAGTCCAGATACGCTCTAGATTCGGATGTCATTCTGTCACTCATTCAAAATACAGTCCAGATACGATCCAAATTCGGATGTCATTCTTTCACTCATTCAAAATACAGTCCAGATACGCTCCAGATTCGGATGTCATTCTGCCACTCATTCAAAATACAGTCCAGATACGATCCAGATTCGGATGTCATTCTGTCACTCATTCAAAATACAGTCCAGATACGCTCCAGATTCGGATGTCATTCTGCCACTCATTCAAAATACAATCCAGATACGATCCAGATTCGGATGTCATTCTGTCACTCATTCAAAATATAGTCCAGATACGCTCCAGATTCGGATGTCATTCTGCCACTCATTCAAAATACAGTCCAGATACAATCCAGATTCGGATGTCATTCTGTCACTCATTCAAAATACAGTCCAATACGCTCCAGATTCGGATGTCATTCTGCCACTCATTCAAAATACAGTCCAGATACGATCCAGATTCGGATGTCATTCTGTCACTCATTCAAAATACAGTCCAGATACGATCCAGATTCGGATGTCATTCTGTCACTCATTCAAAATACAATCCAGATACGATCCAGATTCGGATGTCATTATGTCACTCATTCAAAATACAGTCCAGATACACTCCAGATTCGGATATCATTCTGCCACTCATTCAAAATACAGTCCAGATACGATCCAGATTCGGATGTCATTCTGTCACTCATTCAAAATACAGTCCAAATACGATCCAGATTCGGATGTCATTCTGTCACTCATTCAAAATATAGTCTAGATACGATCCAGATTCGGGTGACATTCTGTCACTCATTCAAAATACATTTCAGATACGCTCCATACACGGACGCCATTCTTTGGCTCATATAGACTCAGGCTCCAGATACAGTTCAAGTGCATTCCAGACATGTATACCATTTTGATGCTCATTCTTCTGACCTACAACATTGCACTTGCAACAAACATTCTTGGATGGCATCTTTAAGCCCATCTCCAACTAGTTTCTGTCACATCTCCAAATGGCATCTGTAAGCCCATTCCTGACATCACAATGTTGATACTACACCATGCGAGTGCAAATTTTTGGGCACTCTAGTGTTCAATTATCTTCCACCTTCGGATCACGAAAGGCTTGAAAGCCAATCTATATCCTCAGGTTTAAGAAAATTGAACAAGGGCAACTGTTGTACCCCAAAATTTGCCCTCTCAATTCTCAAGGTTTTTCTTACAAGGATTCTCAAGGTTCAAGCTTGCACAAGTGCATTGGGATTTTCCAGTACCAAAATTAAAAGGAAACTGTCAAAAATGGAGAAAACAGATAAAAATAACATTTTGACAAATTTTGTGGAAAACATGTCTCCTTCGATTCAGCATACTTCGATTGACTCTTGGCCTCTTTCGATTGCTCAAAATGGCTACTAGCATGCCTCTTTCGAATCTGGAATTTTTGCCTCATGTATGCCTCTTTCGAACCTGGACTTTTTGCCTCATGTATTCCTCTTTCGAACCTGGACATTTGGCCTCCTGTATGCCTCTTTCGAATGCAACTCGGGTACATCCTTCGTTTGGATTGGAAACATCCTTCGATTCAACCTTTCGATTGGACAAGCGTGCTGCCTGCATGGTTGCAATCGAAGGCCATGACCTACTGGCCACACATGCCCCTGCAAGGAAATCCTTTTCGATTCACCAAACGTGCTGCCTGCAAGTCTGTTTCGATTGGGACAAGTAGCTGCCTGCAAGCCTGCTTCGATTTGGACAAGTTTACTGCCTACAAACATGCTTCGATTGGGCAACATTGCTTCCTTCGAACACGGACTTTCGATTGGGAAATATGTTTGCTTCGAGCAGGAGCTTTCGATTGGGCAATAGCTTCCTTCGAGTTAGCTTGTTTCGATCACAGGCTTCGACTGAGACAGAGGCTTCCTTCGAACCAGTGCGCTTCGATCTCACTCTTGCCTTTGACTCAAAACCAAATCTCGTTTGCCAGGCTGTGTTGCGTCTAGATCTTTACATAGTCAGAAGTTTGCACAAGGGTTTCAAACTTTGTCTGTTGGATACTGCTATTCTGGGTTAAAGGCTACATACTTTTTCTTCAAACAGAGAGTACTTTATCACCAAAAGCAGCTTTCCATCTGATTTTGTTCTGAGCACAAGCAATGTCAGATCTTCTGCACCCCACTGTTGCTACTGCCAACAGGCCCCTCACTTGTACTGTCATGTTACCCATTATTTTTATTATTCTTTGCAAGGCTGGCTTGGACGAACATGTTCATTATTTCTCTATAAATAGAGGAATTTTTACAAAGCTGGGGAGGACTTTTGGGGGCCAGACGAACGAATCTGCAAAATTGTTCTCAAACACAACAAAAAAAATCTCAAGTTCATCAACACTTGAGAAATCAAAAATATCCAGAATCTAAACACTTGTCCCCTTAGAATCAGAAACACCATACACCTTGTTACTATTCGAATCCAGTAGGAAGAACCTCACACTTGTTCTTCTTTGTTGAATCCAATATCAAGGACATAACCCCTGGTTTCTCCCTCCGAATCCAGAAGCATTCAAGGAGACCAATCAAAGGCCCAGCACACGTTCCAGCCTGGAGCAAGGTAAGTTATTCTTACCTTTGAGCTTTTCGTTTCATGGCATAACATGTAAATAATATTCTTGTTCGTTCCAAGCATGTACATACTACTGTTCCTTTCGTTTCCACCCCGTTAACATGTTTTTAAAAAAAAAGACTAAACCCTTTCGTTTTGCTCTCTGTTTACATGAGCTTGCTTTAAACTGTTAAACTGTTCACAAGATAAATATTAGCATGGCCTTAGGCCATGTTTCCATTTAATGCTTGAAATGAAAGAAACAAGAGACAGGAGTATGAAACGAAACCTTTGGTTTCCACACTGACTTCCAGGCCCAGCCAGAGACACGCTCACACTGACTTCACTGGCCCAATCGAAGAAGGCAACAAGGCAGAAGGGCCCCAGTCGAAGGATACAACTTGCTGCTGCCTTCGCCCAATCGAAGGACATGACCTCGCTCCTGCCAAGGCCCAATCGAAGTACATGACCTGACTGGTGCCAAAGCCAAATCGAAAGACATGACTTTGCTGTTGCCAGCCCCAATCGAAGGAGGCCAGTAGAGTGCAAATCGAAGGGTGCTGCTTCCTGGGTCGAAATACACTCATTTTTTACTTCTTTTTTATCTTATTTTTTCCTTTACATTTCTATGCACTTCAATATGGTTGTAATAGTGTAGTATTTATTTTTTCACTTTTTATTGCTTTATACAAATGCTAGTAAATAGGTGTGTATGGAAAGATAAAAACACCAAATAGACAACCTAAAAAATCAAAGACAAATGCATGCAATAAAACACACTTTGCACACATGCACCCTTAGGGTAATCTCACTTGTTGCCTCGGAAAATAGTCATGTCCCTCGAGCATGGGCGTTTTAGCAAAGACCCTCGATAAAAGATCGTAGTCCCTCGACGACCCTCGATGTTGCCTTCGGTAAACGATCTAGTCCCTACAACGACATTGCTAAAACGTCCCATACGTTGCCTTCTATGACTATACAAATGTCCCGTGCCCGTCCCGTTCAAACATCCTAACACAAGGTTGTTCACCAAATACAATGGTGAAACAACACTGTTAAAAGGGTTAAAAAGCATAAGAAAGATCTTTGAGTAAATTAAGGTAGATAGCTCTTAGTTACTTGATCAAACTTGCAAAACATCCTTGCCATTTTTCAAACACACATCACAACACAACTTCAAAACAAACTTTCAAAAACATTGAACATCTTTTCAAAAAGACAAACACCTTTGTAAAACATTCAAATGCGAATTGTTACAAAGGTTGCCTAGACAAGGCACCTTTTTCAAAACATTTTCAAAACCACACACACAAAACACCATTTCAAGCAATTGAAAAACAAAGGCAAGTGATCTAAAACAAGTAACTAAGAGCCCATGGATAACCATGGATGAAAAGGGTGCTAGCACTTTCCCTTTTCATAATCTACCCCCCGAACCCACGAAAACATCTCAAAGGTCTTTCTTGTGCTTTTTGACCTTTCCTTAGGATAAAATAAAAGTCGGTGGCGACTCTTGCTAAACCGAACATTTGCGAATACAAACGCAAATCCCAAGTCAGTTCTCCCACCGTATCACAATGCCATCCAAGAATGTTTTTTGAATTGTAAGTTGTAAGCTGAAAGAATGAGTATCAGAATAATGTCCGCGTCTGGACGTATCTGAGTTGTATCTGAACTTTAAATCTGAATGAGTATCAGAATGGAATCCGTATCTGGAGCGTATCTGAAAGTTGAAATTTGAATGAGTATCAGAATGGCAGCCGTGTTTGGAGCATATTTGACTTGTATCTGAAAGCTGAATCTGAATGAGTAACAAAATGGCATCCGTGTCTGGAGCGTATCTGAACTTTATCTGAAGGTTGAATCTGAATGAGTATCAGGATGGCATCCATATCTGGAGCGTATCTGAACTGTATCATGATTGAATATTGTTAATGGTAGCTGTTAAACTCATCCCAAAAAGGGTAAAATGTTAGCTGAACACAAAATTATGTTGCATGAAATGTATGATGCAATATATGTGTTTTATTAATTTTTATGACATGTGGATGTAATGTATGCGCATGCAAGCTGATTTGTTGTATTGTCGTATTGCTCTATTGCTGTATTGCTGTATTGCTGAGGAAAATAAATCCTTGACTGTTGCTGAGGATATGTGGATTCTTCATATCTTGAAATTGAAGTATTGATAAAATCCTATTGTGAGAGCAATGCCATATACTGCTTGAGGAATCTGCTTGGGGAATCTGGAGAATTTTGATGACTTCTACTGGGGATTAATGAATGGGAGTCTTTGTTCGGTTGGGGAGTATCAGAAGTCAACTGTTATCCGGTTGGATTTCAGGCTTCAAAACAACTTGCTGGGGAATTTAGAGAAATTGGATGGTTTCCACCGGGGATTAATAGTTTGAAGTTTTAGTTCCATCAGGGATCTAAATGATGTACTGTGTGGATTACTCATGGAATAACCTAAAGACGTTTTCCTATTCTTTTGACCTGTCAGTAATTGTTTTCTTTCATTTTGTTTATTTGTAAACAGTAATTATGTTCAAATGTATATGTTCATTAATGAATCATTGGACATTTTTGCAAATAAAACACGAGTGTAAAGAAAAAGGAAAATAGTTTTCTGTACTTTAAAGAGATATCTTTGTATTTACTTTGAATAAGTATTTTGTACAAAGGAGACAGACATCCTAGTAAGAGGATGGTGCCATAAAAGTAAGAAAAAATTTATACAAAGAAAGACAGCTATGTGTGATAATCCCATGGGGTTCCCATTCTGCTATAGTCTTCGTGTCTCCGAATATCCTGTCTATTTGTTGCTTCGTCCAAAGATGATTGAATTGATCAGAAACTCCGAGTTTGTCAGTGAAGAGATTATCCTCAAAGTGATCCGACGGGACATAGTCATACGCTTAAATTCCCCAACTTTTGCCTGGACCGCCCTTTTGGGTCTTCAGTCCAACGGGAAACCCTTTTTTGCCCAAGTCGCCCTTTCGGGTTTTCAACGTTCCAGGTGTACAGATTTTTTATATTTTATCCCTAATTTTTGCCCGAACCTTTTGGTTCGCCTAGATGCCCTTTTTTCCCTAGGTGTGTCAACCTAGCGGGTCTCTTATGCGTAGTATCTTTTGACTATGTCCGCGTTCGCAGGGTGTGGCAAGTCATCACCGTCCATGGTGGTTAAGATCATTGCCCCACCGGAGAAGATGTTCTTGATTACAAATGGTCCCTCATAGGTAGGAGTCCATTTTCCCCTGGGATCACTTTGTGGTAAGATAATGCGTTTGATCACTAGATCTCCAACTTGATATACTTGGCGTCTGACTTTCTTGTTGAAAGCCTTGATCATCCGTTTTTGATACATCTGACCATGGCAAACAGCAGTAAGTATCTTTTCATCAATTAAGTTTAGTTGATCAAGCCGAGTCTGGATCCAATCATCCTCATTCAAACCTGCATCCTTCATAATTCTCAAAGAGGGGATCTGAACCTCAATAGGAAAGACAACCTCCATGCCATAAACCAAAGAATAAGGTGTTGCCCCAGTTGATGTGCGAGCTGTGGTATGATACCCGTGGAGGGAAAATGGTAGCATCACATGCCAGTCCTTGTAGGTGACTGTCTTTTTCTATATGATCTTTTTAATGTTTTAATTTGCAGCTTCAACGACACCATTCATCTTTGGCCGATAGGGGGATAAATTGTGATGCTGAATCTTGAACTGCTCACACAAGGTGGTGATCATAGTTTTGTTAAGCTTTGTACCATTATCAATGATGATCCTTTCTGGGATACCGTACCGGCAAATGAGACTCTACTTGATGAAGCGGGCAACAACATTCTTAGTAACAGATGCGAAGGAAGCTGCTTCGACCTACTTTGTGAAATAATCAATGGCCACTAGAATGAAGTGGTGTCCATTGGAGGTTGTAGGCTTGATCTCCCCAATCATATAGATTCCCCACATAGCAAAGGGCCAAGGAGCCGTCAAGACATTTAGAGGAACCAGAGGTACGTGCACCTTGTCCACATAGATTTGACACTTATGACAGGTCCGAGAATGTTGATAGAAGTCTGCTTCCATGGTAGACCAATAATAGCCTGCCCATAGGATTTTCTTTGCCATCGTATGCCCACTGGAGTGGGTGCCAAAAGTACCTTCATGTAGTTCAGCCATGATCTTTTCAGCCTCAATCTTATCCATACACCGGAGCAGAATGGAGTCATGATTGCGTTTGTACAGGATGCCATTACTCGGGAAGAACTTAGCAGAGAATCTCCTTAAGAACTTTTTATCATTGATTGAAGCTCCTTCTGGATATTCTTGAGCCTTGAGATACCTCTTGACTTCATGAAACCAAGGCTGGTCCATTATTTCTTCAGTATTAATCTCGTGATAGTATGCTGGTTCATCCATTCGTTCAATGATGATCTGGGGAGCCTTGTTATCCCAATTAAGTTTAAACATAGATGACATTATGGCTAGAGCATCTGCTAGTTTATTTTCTTCTCGCGGGAAATGCTCGAAGGTGATCTGCTCAAAATGTGGTAGCAATGTGAAGACATGTTCTTTGTAAGGGATAAGGTTTGGGTGCTTGGTGTCCCATTCTCCTTTGATCTGACTGATGACCAAAGCTGAATCTCCAAACACATCTAAAGATTTGATTCCCAAGTTTATGGCAGCCTTGAGACCAAAGATGCATGCTTCGTATTCCTCCATGTTGTTCGTACAGTTGAAGAAAAGTCTGGCAGTAAAGGGAGTATGACACCCTTTCGGAGATATGAGTACAACGCCGATACCATTACCAAGTGCATTGGATGCCCCATTAAAGAACAGGGTCCATCGGGATCCTTGTTCAGGTCCGTCATATGGTCTGATTTCTTCACAGTTGTCTAATGTCATTTTGTCTTCATTCGGGAATTCGAACTTCATGGACTGATAATCTTCTACAGCTTGATGAGCGAGATGATCCGCTAGCACACTGCCCTTTATAGCTTTATGGGTAGTTTATTGTATGTCATATTCTATTAGGATCATCTGCCATCTAGCTATCCTTCCAGACAGAGCACGCTTTTCAAAGATGTACTTTATCGGATCCATCTTAGATATCAACAAAGTGGTATGAGTCAACATATACTGTCTTAGCCGACGAGCATCCCATGCCAGAGCGCAACAAGTTTTCTTGAGCAGTGAATATCTGGTTTTGCAGTTGGTAAAATTTTTAATCAGGTAGTAAATAGCATGCTCTTTTCGGCCATACTCGTCATGCTTCCCCAATACACACCCCATTGAGTTCTCTAAAACGGTCAGATACATGATCAATGGTCTTCCTTCGACTGGTGGCATCAAAATAGGAGGCTCTTGTAAGTACTCTTTGATCTTGTCAAAAGCAATCTGGCACTCATCATTCCATTTGACTACTTGATCTTTCTTTAATAGTTTGAAGATTGGCTCACAAGTAGCTGTCAGATGAGAAATAAATCTGGCAATATAATTCAGGCGTCCCAAGAATCCTCTGACTTCCTTCTCATTACGAGGAGCAGGCATTTCTTGTATTGCTTTAACCTTGGCAGGATCAACCTCGATGCCTTTGTTATTGACAACAAAACCTAAGAGTTTACCGGACCGGACTCCGAATGTACACTTGTTTGGATTTAACCTTAGTTTGTACTCCTTCAATATCACAAACAACTTTTGCAAGTGATCAAGGTGTTCCTCTTCAGTTTGTGATCGGGCTATCATGTCATCTACATAGACTTCTATCTCATGATGTATCACATCATGAAACAAAGCTACCATAGCGCGTTGATAGATTACCCCAGCATTCTTCAGTTCGAATGGCATCACTTTGTAGCAGAATGTGCCCCACTGTGTGACAAATGTAGTTTTATCCATGTCCTCAGGTGCCATTTTGGTTTGGTTATAACATGAGAATCCTTCCATGAAGAAAAACACTTTGTGCTGGGCCGTATTGTCAACCAGGATGTCGATGTGGGGAAGTGGAAAATCATCTTTAGGGATGGCCCTGTTTAAATCTCTATAATCCATGCACATTCGTATTTTGCCGTCCTTTTCAGGCACAGGAACAATGTTGGCAACCCATTGAGGATAAGAAGTGACAGCTAAGAATCCAGCATTGAATTGTTTCATGACTTCCGCTTTGATCTTCTCTGACATGTTAGGTCTCACGCGACGGACTTTTTGCTTCACTGGTAGACAATCTTCTCTTGTGGGTAGACGATGTACCACGATGTTTGTATCAAGTCCTGGCGCGTCTTCGTATGACCAGGAAAATATCTCAACATAATCATGCAATAGCTGAATTAGGAGCTCCTTGACACTCGGCTCTAGATTGGCACCCACTTTGATTTCCTTTTTATCTTCCTCGGTACCCAAGTTGATTGTATCCAACGGTTCCTCATGAGGCTGAATAACTCTTTCCTCTTGTTGTAGTAGTCTGGCTAATTCCCCTGGTACTTCACAATTTTCCTCACCTTCGTATT
This sequence comes from Vicia faba, assembly GCA_948472305.1. Lineage (NCBI taxonomy): Eukaryota > Viridiplantae > Streptophyta > Magnoliopsida > Fabales > Fabaceae > Vicia > Vicia faba. The sequence goes on along the minus strand of OX451735.1, from coordinate 187,701,881 downwards.
CAGCTTGGTAGATTAGATTTTCAGAGTCACTAAAGGCCATAGTAGTATCGTTACCCATGGGATCCAGAATAGAGGGGTACCTGCATTTGTGAGTGTGGGTGTGTGTAAGGGTATAGCCATCTTTAAATAATAAAATGTAAAAGAAAGACAATGAGCACAAAAAGGTTTGTATGTGGAAAAGCGTCCATGATTCATTGAATGTCATATGAAGATGAAATAAAAACCATTACAAATGGACCATTTCCTCGGGTAAGACACAAGGTTTTTAAAGTGCGAATTGTTTGTGAATATTACAAGTCCAACAGAAATGTAAAAGATAAATTACTGAGAGATGAAAGTTATTGGGACAAAGTCTCTGGCTTCCCAATTGCGAAGTCCTCCATTGACAGTAGGAAATATCCAATCTTCTAAGCTGCCATCTTCTTCACCATCTTCCACTGTGTTGACCTCCTGGTTACTAATCTTCAAAGGTGTCCCTCCAGCACGGGCACGACGCACATCCTTCTGAGCAGTTGAAGTAAACCCCAAGCCAAACTTGTCCGATTTATACGGGATGACTAATCTAACTCCACATATCAGAAATAATTTAGATGACTAATCATGTACTCCTCCTCTTTGTGGACAGTGATAATCTTTCCATAGACCGGGTACTTCAGCATCTGGTGTAGCGTAGAGGTGACAGCACCGACATTATGGATCCAGGGTCGTCCTAACAGACAAGAGTAAGAGGGGTGGATGTCCATTACGTAGAAGGTTGAGCTGAAAGTCTGAGTTCCCACCTTTATGGGGATGTCCACCTCTCTGTGAACCATCCTCTTTGAGCCATCAAAAGCTCTCACAACTATGTTACTGGGTTTCAATGGCAGCCCTTCGCAATCTAATCTTTCAAGAGCTTTCTTTGGTAAGACGTTCAAAGATGAGCCCGTGTCCACCAAGACATGGGCCAGAGTTGTTCCTCTACACTCCACAGAGACATACAATGCCTCGTTGTGCTTTCTCCCTCTGGGTGTCAAATCAGCATCAAAGAAGCCTAGGTCGTTATCTGCTGTCAAACTGGCCACACAGTCTTGGAATTGGTCAGCAGACGTCTCTTGTGGCACATGGGCTGTCTTCAGAAATTTTACCAGAGCTTTCACATGTGCCTCAGAGCACAGCAGGAATGCTAGCATGGAGATCTTGGAGGAAGTTTACCCCAACTGTTCAACCACGTCATAGTCACTCTTCTTTATTATCCTCAGGATCTCTTCCATTTCCTTCTTGGATATTTCGGGGATAGCTAGTGGTTGAGCCTTCATCCGGACATGCTCCTCTTGAATGCTTTTTCCTCGATTTTCAGCTGTAGAAGTGTTGATAGGGATAACAGCAGGGATTGTGTCGTCTTTGTATGTAGGTGCACTTGCAGGTATGATTATTGGTACAGAGGTAATCTTCAGAACGGCCACGGGTCCAAAAACTGCCTTTGGAGGGGCAATCTCTGAAGAGAAGATTCTAACGCTACGGGTAATCTTACTAGTTCTGGAAATATTTCTAATGTCGGAATCTTCTTCTTCGGAGCTCACTTCTTCGGCGGCCAGCCCATTTTGTTTAATACCATGGTAGTAGATTTCTCCACTGTAATTCCACGATACTGTTTTATCTGATTCATATGGGACCGTCCCGGGAATTGTAATTATGAGAGGAGTAGTCTTTGGAACTGATGTAATCCTAACGGGTCTTTTGGGGACCCTGGAAGGATTGGCGGAGATGGTTATGATTGAAACGTCTTTAACTAGCACAGGTGAAACAAGAGCATTTTCAAACATAATTTCTTGGTTGTCTATCAGGCGTTGGATGCCTGTCTTCAACAGAGGGCAATCAGTTGGCGAGGATAAGCAAAGATGGCAGTCTTTATAACAACTTGGGAATATACCAGCTTTTAACAAGTTCATCTTAATGATCGGGAGCGGAGTCAAGAGTTCATCCACTGTAGCAACAAACAAATCTTCCTCGATAGCATTGGTGTTGTGACCATGTCTACGCATAGGAGCGGAAATGACATTTGGTTTCTCGGGCGCCTCGAACTCAATCTCTTTTGCATCTATAAGGTCTTGAATTTTGTTTTTTAAAGCCCAACAGTTGTTGGTGTCGTGGTCCGGACTTTCAGAATGGTATGCGCATCTGGTATTCGGGTGATAATGAGGGGACGCCGTGTTGGGATTCTTTGGAGCTTCCTTCAAAGTTTCCAAGTTAGATTTCAGCAGATGTGGTAAGACCTGGGCCAGAGTCATATTAATTCTGGTGAATTTCCGGACTGGCCTTTCCATCCTTGGTTGGTTACTTCTTGGTTGATCAGATGTAGATTTTGGGATCATAACGGCCCCTACCATTGGTCGGCGTTCAACTATCCCTTGGTTCCTCTGTGGATAAACAGTAGATACCTCCTTCTTTCTAGTGAAAGGCTTTCTCACAGCTGTAGAGGCAGATGAATCTTTCTGAATCTTTCCACTTTTTATGCCAGCTTCCACCCTTTCTCTGGTTAATATTAACTCAGTAAACCCAGCAGATGAGCTCCCAATCAAATGGTTGAAGAAAGGGCCCGATAGAGTGCCTAAGAACATATCCACCAACTCCCTTTCAGACAGAGGGGGTTGCACTCTCCCAGCTGGATCTCTCCATTTTTGCACGTAATATTTGAAACCCTCATTTGAAGCCATAGCCATACTCTGAAGTTGAGTACGGGTAGGCACCAAATCTGCATTATACTGGTATTATTTATAGAAAGCTGCAACAAGGTCTTCCCAGTTGTGGATGTCGGCCCTTTCTAATTGGTAAGACCAATCGAGTTGTGTTCCGGATAAACTATCTTGGAAAAAATGCACTCGTAGGTCTTTATCGGTAGAGTGCGGCTGAATATTTCTCACGTATGATTGGAGGTGCATTTTAGGACATGATACCCCATCATATTTTGCAAACAACGGTACTTTTAACTTTGGTGGGATCATAATTCCCGATACTAGCCCCAATTCTTCAGAGTCTAGACTTGGTACCCTTTGTATTTCCATAGCGCTTAAACTCTCTTCAAGATGTCTGTACTTATCATCAGTCGGAGGGTATTGTTCCTATGAGTAGTCTTCCTCTTCCTCCTCTTCTTCAGATTCTGACGGAACCACTGTTTATTTTCCTTTTCCTTCTCCTTCCCTGGAAGTGATTGCAAAATTCAAGGTTTTCCTAGTTTGTCCCTGAAATCTTCTCCTCATGTTCAAAACCCCAGTGGCTTTCTTTGCTTTCTTCTTTCTTTTTTCAGCTAACAGAGTCTTCAACTCATCTTGCCCCTTGTCTAGGGTCATGAGTAAACTTGCTTACTTTGCATACTTGTACATAACATCATAACATCATACTATAGCATTTTTAATAACTATTTCAAGGATCTCAAGGGTCTTTGATGCAGGGTCACATTGAACCATACGTCTATCAAGGGGCAAGAGAATTCATTTTCCTCTAACCAAAACTCCGTCAAAAATTAAGTACAACAAACTTGAGTCAAGGGATATGACCCACTTGACATGGTGAGCTTAATTCTCGTGGAAGGACATCCACCGATACAAAGTTATCCAATTAAAGTTGTTGATCAAAGTTCAACTTCTAACATTTTCTTGTGTTTACCCCGCGAGATCCTTGAAAACATGAATCCACATATCATGCTACATATCATGACATGTTTCTCCCATACAGGTCTCCTTATCTTCCTACTATTTATTTCAGTAGAGATGGCTCTAGAGCAGACTATCAAGGACACCCAGGCTCAAAACGCTCAACTTCAAGAAATGTTCTTGAACCTATCCAAGGGGCAAGAAGAAGTAAAAGCTCTCCTCACAAGGGGAATGGTCATGGGAAAACCGGAGGAATGCTGGAGTTTACACAAGATGGCCAGACTGAATTTTTCTGCCGTCCCTCAAAGGCTCACCACCTGAAGTGACATGTTCAGACAAAGAGGTTTCTGTTCATTTGAATTTTCAAGTTGTAATTTCTCTTTTGATTTATTCAAACAATTATCTATTAATGTCAAACTTTATTTCATTAATGCATTGCATATGTTTGTCTTGAATTCATCCATTCGTTTTCACTATATTTAAACTATGCTTTTTACTCTCTTTATGACATTCAACTCTTGCTAAAAGTGACAAGCCTTTAGAGGGAGGATGACGAAAACAATGCCATAATCTCATACAATATGCTTTTGGAAATACTTTTCTAATGATATACAGGCGTTCTTTCAAATCCAAAACACTAGAGTTATAAGGAAGATAATATCTAGTCAACCCCTTCGAGCCAAAGATGTATAAGTTTTCCTTTTTACACAAATTGAAACCTTTAATCAAAACCTGGGGCAGGGTAGTCTCTCAGTTAATTCAAATGCGTGTTCAGTCGCAGACTTTCACTTCATAATACAACGAATGACAGCAAAACCATTCCTCTGGAATCAAAAGACAGTGATGGTTCCCTACCAAATAGGCAGTCATTATCTCTCAAGAGAAAAACCCACTAAGTCAAAACCTAGAAAGGTGACTTAAGGAAAACTGGGGCATCCCGCTGACTGTAATCTCAAAACAAGAACAATCAAGCAAAAATTAGGGATAACAAATCAAAAGAACGGGGTCATTACAAACCCTCAGCAACATGAAAAATGTTGCAAAAAATGACTGCCTTCCGATAAACTAAACTTGTCTGAACCATCACCAAAACGTCATTGGAGTTCACACGTGCGATTAACTGAGCTTAGGAATGAAGAACATCATGAAGAATGGGTTGGTACAAATATACTTTGAGCCTTATACTTTGTTTCTTAAATCGTGAACCAAGCCACGTTACAACCCTTCAAAAGTCCTAATTGAAGTATGGGTTAATTCGAAAGCATACTGTTACAAAAGGTATCCTGACTCCTTTAAGGCTTTACTCTAAATCCTAAGTTGAATTTTCTTACAAAATTTCTTGCTAAAAATGAATTTTCAAAATTTCAAGACAAGCATAAACTTTGCATTATTTGAATATCGTTGTTTGCATATGGCTATTTGTTTGACAGCGGAGAAATTCACACAACGAATATCCGATGAACGAAAGCTCTCTCAGTGAACAAAATCACTTCAAGTGGGATGACACTTCCAATGAAAAATCTCCTATCAACAAGGGGGAATGACATGTCACTATCCAGCACACCTGAGGTAGTCCAGTCAAGATTCTAAGAAATCTCTCAAGAAGTGTTGAGTAACCAGGGGCATGTCTCCATCTCCATCACTTGGGGCATTGAAAGTAAATCCCAACAAAGGGTTACGTACAGTCAATTAATTTTTGGCAGTGCCACCAACACTTGCTACTAGGGGCAGTGACAAATCTCCCCAAAATCCTTCTCATAGGATGACTCCCAGCCAGAGTTTAATCTCTGGAAACTTTTTCCCCAGCTGAGTCGTCCTCAAGAATCCTCGAGGATTTTCCCCCAGTGAAGTCGCCACCTCTCCAACAGACCGACAACAAGGTTTATTTCCCCAACAAACAGCAGGATTCCCCAGCTTGATTTTTTCTCTTCGACTACTACAAATCAGAGGACCATAACTCCTCTTCCCCAGTATACTACTCAACAATCCCCAGCAAATTACTGTGAAGCCTGGACCGGACCAGATAACAGATAACTCCAGTAAGTTGTTTTGAAGCCTAGACCCGACCAGATATCAGTTCAACTTCATCCTTTCAAGAATTTATTGTGAAGCCTGGACCTGACCAGATATCAGTTTAACTTCATCTTTTCTAGCAAGTTACTGCAAAGCCTGGAATACGACCAGCTAACAGTTAACTTAAATCTTCCCCAAGATAACTCCTAGTAGAGCAACAGACAACCGAGACTCTTGAACTCTTTTCCCTTAACAGGAATCAACACGCTCCACAGAGTTTTCAATATTCCCCAACGGAGTTCTCCTTAAAACAACAAAACAGGAATCTCTGGTGGAAACATTCTAAGAAAGGTTTGAAGACACACCTACTCTTCAAGAGCAGTCTGGGATTTAATGACTCCCCAACATTTGTCAAGGATTTATTTTCCCAGACAAAGATACACTTTGTTGTACCCCAAAATTTTCCCTCCCATATTCTTCAAGATTTGTCAAGAATCATCTTCAAATGGTTCAAGACTACTCAAGGGTTGCACAGTCCAACTGCCTCCTAAGCCAGTCAAATTTAGGGTTTTGGTTCCTTCAATGAATTTTAGGTTTTCAATGGCTCAATCAAGTCCCATGGGCTCATATACATTGTCAAGCATCTACATGCCAAGTTTCAAGACTCACAGGGTCAAGTTGCACAGTCAAAAGCCCTATTTGATTCATAGTCAACTGCAGGGGTAAAATGGTCATTTTACAATCAGAAGTCAGAATTTTTGGTCAACATCTTGTTTTGAAGTCACAATCATCATTTGATCAAGTCTTGATCATGATTCCACAAGCATGGCTCAAAAATCATCAAAGATGCAAAAGTTGCTATTTTTGGACAGCTAAAAAGTCAATTGTAACTTGGCCAAAGCATAACTTTTTCATGGTTCATCAGAAAAATCCCATCCAATGCTCATTTTGAAGGGGATGACATTTCCTACAATCCATCTTCACACTCCAAGTCCAGGAATAGCTCTCACAAAAAGTTATCAATTTCTACATTATAGGTCAATTTCAAAAGTCAACAAAAAGGCATTTTAAGTCAAAGACCATAACTTGAGATTGGTAAATAAAAATGACATGGGACCAAAAAGCATTGGTTAGAGGACTTCAAGACCTTTCCAAAATGTCCAAGAACATGTTCATATGATCAAAATTGAGCAAGATATGCATTGGAGAAGTTGGGAAATTTTTGTGAATTTGCAAAAGTCAACTTTGCTCAAAACACATCATTTTTGCTAATGGGCCTCAAATTCCTTCTTGAATCTTTACCCAAAGCATATGCACGACCCATCAAGCCTATTTGAGTTTATTTTCTTATTTTTATTAATTAATTGGATTTTTTATTAATATTAATGCATTTAATTGATTTAAAATATAGGAAATTCAAAGATATGGTTTTCAAATCTTTTTGTGAAGCAAACAAACCCAGGGCAAGCTGACAAATTCGTGTATCAATCAAAGAGAAAAAATTATCCATGTTTGGCAAGTTTTCTCAATCAAAAAGATTGGAAAATATTTGATTTCCAATCAAATATTGAAACCATAATGCAATGGATTTCTTGACCAGAAGTTAACCTAATTCCATTCTATTATAAGTGCATAAGCTAAACCTAAAGCCTTGGACGTGAAAAACTGCTGCAGAAGCCATATGCAATATTGAAAAATTCAAAGAAACTTGAAAAATGAATCCTACTTTCCACGCCAATTCAAAGCCTTTTCTTGATTCCAATACATTGCTGGAGGTGTGAGAAACGATTTACAATCAAAACTAAGCCTTAAAGCTATCAGAATCACCAAGAACAGTTTAAGGGTTTGCGTTTTTTTTCTTCTGGAATCGAGTTGCTTATTTCATGCATCATTAACACAATTTATTGTTTGTTTTGCATTGTTTGAGTCCATAGGAAGCTAATGATGCACGAAATCAAGAATCACCATTGAAGAAATCTAGGGTTCCTAAGCTTGAGATTTGGGGATTTCCAGCACAGGAAAAATTAGACCATCTCACGCACATGGTTGAAACCGCCTGGCCAAGACGAATTGAACCCAACCCTCGCGAACAATTTATATTGCATACAGACCTAATCGTTATTTTTCGCCGTCCTGTTTAGTGGGGGTTAAAAACCCCCGCTATCTGACTTTTATTTTACAGGCGCGAGGAAGAAGACAGTGATGTGGGGATGCCTGGTTGGTTCATTAAAAAAAATGCGCACGTGTACAGCATATGTGTTTGTTTCATATATTATATTCATTAATTATTATACTAACAAAGCATGCAGCGTGGTGTAATGGTTGGTGATCTGGCATATGATCATTGGGACCTGGGTTCGATTCCCAGGTCCCCCAAAAGCTCCATATTATTTTTTCTAGCATGATCTCGTGCAGGCTTCAAAGAATAAGCTCATCATATGCCTTACTCATCCAAACGCCAAGTGGCCACTAACAGCAATCCAATGGTCAAAAAGTGGAGAACACCATACTCCCAGTCAAAGTAACGTGCAGATAATCCTAGAGGTCAAACAGGCCTGGAAGCTTAGTGGGCCAGAATTGCTGGAATAAACCTCCATCTGGGTCAGCACCCCCCTGGTTTACTATTTCCTTTTATTTTATTTTTACTTTTAATTTCTTTTATTATTTATTATTATCATTAGTAATTAACAAATTATTTTTTATAATAAATTCAGTAAATATATATTATTATTATTATTTATTAATTTCATATTATTATTTTGTAAATAAATACTAACCAAATTGATTTAGTTTAATTAGATTAATTTTGACTATTTTTCACAATAAATAAAAAGATTAGAGTTAGGGTTTTTTCTTTTGACATAAAAACATAAAAAAACACTTTTCTTCTTGTAATTAAATAATTATTTAATTAATAAATTAGGTTTAATATTTAATTTAATTGCAAAAAGGACAAATTTCAATTCTTTTCTCAAAAAGGTTCAAAACCCTAAGGACGTCCCGATTTAATTCTTTCGCGCGCATATTTTTTAATTCATTATTTTGATTATATTTGATGTAACTGTTTCCGAGGACGTAATAGTTAATTAGGCTTTTACCGCTTTCTTTACTTTTCTCGCATTTATTTTCCAAACGGGTTTTGTTTTTGGCGATGTATATACCCGCGCCTTGTAATAGCGTAGATTCATTTTCCGCACTTTATTTCCCGCACAAATATTAACTGTTAATTATGCCTGCAAGACTTGTATGACAAATAAAATCAACCCGTAGCTCACAAATAACATGTACAAGATAACCTTAACTGAATTTGACACACTCGCACATGCCACTCCTAGGGTACGCCTCACTTAGTTGCCTCGAGGTGGTCGTCAAGTATAGGGTGTTTTAGAGGTCACCCTCCTGTCTAAAGATCCAGTTGCCTCGAAACGGTTGCCTCGGATAAAAAGGATCTAGGACATTAGGGTTACCGCTAAGGTGTCCTACTATTGCTTTGGTGACCACACATTGTCCCTAATAGTCGAATTGACCCGAATAACCTCAACGATGGTGCTACCTACTTCTCAATAGTGGGATAGTACTGTCTAAAGGACTCTTACACAGCCTAATTCCTTAGAGTAGGTAGATTTCTCCTGGGTACTTGCTCTCTAAAAAAAAACAAAAACATCTTTTCGCACTCACACTTTCAAAAAGTTTTCAAACAAATACTTCATACACTCTTGAGGACTGATACAAGAGTTACCTAGAAGTTTTTCAAACTAAACTTTTTTCAAAACCCACAAACACTTGAAAAGCAAACAATTTTGAAAACATAGTGAGCAAGTACCTAAGAGCCCGTGGATAACCACGGATAGAAAGGGTGCTAACACCTTCCCTTTCTATAAATCTACCTCCCGAACCGAGAGACATCTCGAAAAAGGAATTTTGCTGTGCTTTTGTCCTTTCCTTGTTGGAGAACATAAAAGACGGTGGCGACTCTTGCTTACCGCGACATTTCGCGAACCAGCATTCTAAAACAGTCAGTTCTATTTCCACCGATCATAGAACTGGCGACTCTGCTGGGGATTTTAATAAGTGAGGTGTACCTTAGGATTAGACCACTCTTATGTTTTCAATTGTATGCCTTGATTGCTTTTATATTTGTGGGCTTGCATCGGAGTTTCATAGATCCTAACCCGGATCTGGGGAATACCCTTTTAGGTAGCATAAGCTGTGAGGAACCTGTCCGGCATAGACCGACACGGGTGAAGCAGTGGCTATGTTGGTGTGACACTTTGGTCTGTACCGATATCCCTTGTGTTGCAACGAGGAGAAAATGGGTCTTCTGAGGAGTCATTAAGCACCAACCGACCTTAGAACCCTAAATTAACACAACTTGGCCATAGAAAAGTAGCAGTATGCTACACTCATTGAGGCTAAACTCTCGCGATGGTTCTGGCCGCAAGAAAAGATTGCGATGCTGGAGTTATGACCGATTGAGAGTAGTCAGTGATATTGAGATCCTCTAGAACCCGGTTACTATTTTCTAAGACTGGTCTTAACCAACGAAACTGAAAGAGGGTAGTACCTAAACTTCATACTGGCCTAAACTCTAAGGGCTTTCTAGTGTGACTTGTGTGCCTTAAAGCTTGAACTACTTGCACATTCTTGTTATCTGACACATGAGTTTCTTGCAGGTGTTGTTTACAGTCCTTAATCTGGGCTTATAACAGGGTTTACCTACGTCCCTCCATGCATAGCATAACATCATACCATCATAACATGGCATACATCCTGCATAAGGACTAACCTGCATACATATTGCATAAGGACTAATCCATTTCAAGGATCCCAAGGGTTTGTGATGCAGGTCAGGATGAACCAACTGTCTAGCAAGGGGCAAAGGGGATTTATTTTCCTCTAGCCAAAGTTGATAACGTGAGTCAGGGGCTATGACCCACTCGATATGGTGAGCTTTGACTCTTGAAGAAGGACTCTCAACAACGTGAAGTTCCTTCAATCAAGCTACCAAATTCAAGTTCTAACAATTTTTCTTGTTTACCCCGCGAGATCCTTGAAAACATTGCATGCATACATACATATCATATGCATAACAGGTACCCTCTTTTTACAGGTCATTTATCTTCTTCGCTGTTTATTTCAGCAATCATCATGAATCTTGAACCATCCACTGAACAAGCTATCAAGGCTCTCCAGGCCCAGAATGCCCTGTTCCAGGAGTTGGTTATGAGCCTAGCCCAGGGTCAACAGGATTTGAAGACTCTGATTCTGAAGGAGAGGAAGAAGAAGAGGACGGTTTTGTTCAACGCTAGACGCAGATCTGGGAATGGATTACCGAATGAGGCTGAGCTGGCTACTTCCTCTGTAGGGAAAGACAGTCCCCAAGGGGGAAGGGTTCCTAGTCATGTGGTCTCCGACAACAAGACAAATTTCAATGATGAACAGTACCCTCCTGCTGAGGACAAGTACAAACAGCTGGAGGACCGTCTAAGTGCTATGGAGATTCAACATGTGCCTGGGTTGGATTATGGAGATCTAGGTCTATCTTCTGGGGTGGTGATCCCACACAAGTTCAAGGCGCCTACCTTTGCAAAATATGACGGAACTTCCTGCCCTAAGCTGCATCTCAGATCATATGTGAGGAAGATCCAACCGTATACTGCAGACAAGAATCTATGGATCCATTTCTTCCAGGATAGTCTTTCAGGGAATCAACTCGAATGGTTCTATCAGCTGGATGGAACCAGCATTCGTAACTGGGAGGACTTGGCTACTGCGTTCTACAAGAAGTATCAGTATAATTCCGACCTCGCTCCTACGCGTACCCAACTCCAGGGTATGTCACTTGGGACGGGTGAAGGATTCAAGGTATATGCGCAAAAGTGGAGAGACCTTGCTGGAAGGGTGCAACCACCTTTGACTGACCGGGAACTCGTTGACATGTTCTTGGGGACCCTGTCTGGTCCGTTCTTCAACCATCTGATTGGGAATTCTTCTGCTGGGTTTACAGATCTGATCTTGACTGGTGAGAGGATAGAAGCCGGTATCAAGTCTGGGAAGATACAGAAGGGTGACGCCTCGAACACGGAGAAAAAACCATTCAGGAAAGAATCCAGTGTTGTCTATGGTTCAAGAGGGCAGAATAGGTCCGAACACCGCCAAGCTGTCAACACGGTGGTTATTTAAAAACCAGCCAGTGCTCCTCAACATCGCAACCAACAAAGGGAAGAGAGACCTAGAAGGCAATTCACTCCCCTCAGCATGACCTTGTCCCAAATATTGCCACGGTTGCTGGAGACCAATTTGGTAACTTTAAGGGACCCTCCTAAGAATTCCAACAAGACACCTTCAAGGTATAACCCCAACGCCCGCTGTGCTTATCACTCTGACAGCCCGGGGCATGCTACAGATGATTGTTGGACTTTGAGGAACAAGGTTCAAGACTTAATCGATGCAAAGGAGGTCGAGTTCGAAGCGCCCGAGACTCCCAATGTGATCACTGCTCCCTTGCCAAAACATGGCTAGGATTGAAAAAAACTTTTGTTCATTCGAATGTTCAAGTTGTATTTTTCTTTGATTGTTCAAACATTTTATTCATGTCAAACTATCTTATTTCATTAATGCATTACACGCGTATGTTTTGAAGTAATTATGTTCACTATGTTTAAAATTGCTTTCATTTTTTGATGTTCAACTCTTGATTGAAAATTCTAAGCCTTTTGAGGGAGGATGACAAAAACGATACTACAATCTACAGTATGCTTTTGAACAGACCCCGCTGATGAGGTACATGCATTGTTTCAAATCTTAAACAGTGGAGTTATAAGGAAGATAACCCCTCGTCAACCCCTTCGAGCCAAAGAAGTAGGAGTTTTTTCTTTTCAAAATTAAAAACCCTTAATCATAACCTGGGGCAGGGTAGTTCTCTCAGTTGATCCAAGTGCATAACGAATGACATCAAAAGAAGTCCTTTTGAAACAAAAGACAGTGATGGTTCCGAATAATCATAAAGACAGGCAGTCATCATTTCACAGAAATAAAATCCCAATAAGTCAAAACCTATGAAGGAGACTTACAAAAACTGTGGCATCCCGCTGACTTTAATCACAAAAGAAACAGTTCAGGCAAAAAACAGGGATAACGAAATCGAAAAGAAAGAGGTCCTACAAACCCTCAACAAAACAAAAAAAATGACTGTCTATTCAAAATAAATTGTCAACATCCGAACCATCACCGGAATATCAGAGCAAAGACGCAAACAAGGTCTAACGCACGATTAACTGAGTTTAGGTTTGAAGAACATCACGAAGAGCGGGTGGGTACAAATAAAATTTGAGCCTTTATCCTTTGTTTCTTAAACCGTGAACCAGGCCACGTTACAACCCTCAAAAAGTCCTAGCTGAAGCATGGGTTAGTTCGAAAGCATACTGTTACAAAAGGTATCCTGACTCCTTAAGGCTTGCGGTAAAACAACGAGTTGACATCGCATTTTACAAAATTTGCTTGTTTTACTGAAAAATGCATTTTCAAAATCTTCAAGACAGACATACGCGTTGCATTTCTGATATAACATTGTTTGCATATGACTATTTGTTCGAACAGCAGAGAAATTTGCACGACGGATATCTAAGTGAACAAAAGTACTTCCAACCAAGGGGCAGACGTGATCATTGTCCATCATCTGGGGCAGTTAAGTCAAGATTCAGAGAATCTCTCAAATGCCAAACATCCAGAGGCAAATCTCTTCCTGAGTCACTTGGGGCATTGGACATGAATTCCGACAACGAATCTTGCATGATCAAATATCTTCTGGTGGTATGGCAACACAATGCTACCGACAGTGACAACTCTCTACATCCTGAGAGCATGGACATAGTCGAAAAAATACTACGCATAATCAAAGACCCGCTAGGTTGACACACCTAGGCAAAAATAAGGGCTTCCCGGCGAACCAAAAGGGTTCGGGCAAAATAAGGGACGGAAATGGAAAATTTGTACACCCGGCAAGTCGAAAACCTGAAAAGGCGGCTTGGGCAAAAATGGGTATCCCGTGGACTGAAAACCCGAAAGGGTGGTCCAGGCAAAAGTTAGGGATCACCGCGTATGACTATGTCCCGGCATCTCGTCACTTGCCTATCAGAAGAAGGTTTGTCCATCAGCAACTATCAGCACCTCACAGGTCTTCTTCTCCCACTGAAGCTGGGGCAATAAGAAGTGTTTGAACTGTACAAGCTGCTCTATCCACCAAGGTACTGAAGTATATATTCAGCTGAAGAATATGACCAAGTTACCTCCACTCCCCGCAGAGTAAGGCAAGACTCAGCAATACTCTCCCCAAGCAGAGTTGGTCTCCCGTCAGCCCTGAAAAGGCACAGTACCCATAGCAAGTCAGAGATACTCTCCCCAAGCAGAGTTAGTCTACTGTCAGCCTTAAGGAAGTTGGGTATCCCCCAGAAGATCCCAATATTCCCTAGCGGAGTATACAGATGTGCCTAAGCAAGCATCCCCGACAGTCTTAATATAAGATTGTTCCCCGGCGGAATACAGACACCCCAATGGAACCATTCTCCAGTACAATTCAAAAGTTTCCCCAGGAGAGTTGAATCGTCCTCCCCAGTAGATTCTGGAAGCTTATCCCCAGTAGATTCTGGAAGCTTATCCCCAGTAGAATCTGGAAGCTGGTCCCCTGCAGAGTACATATATCTCTCCCCGACCATGTTCAAAGGTTATTCCCCACCAGGGTCTAACTGGGTTATCCTCAGCTAATTGCCACGGAAAGACCGTCCTCAGTAAAGTTCGTCCTATCCCCAGTGGAGTTCATCAAATTCCCCAACAGAGCTTATCAACAGGAATCCCCAGCGGAGTTATCATCAAATTCTCAGCCAATATCTCTTCCCACAGAGTAATTCCCCGTAGAGTAATCTATTCATCAAGTTTATTCCCCAACGGAGTCATCTTCTCCTACCGGTTTATTCTTGCAACCATCATCCCCAGCGGAAACGAAGAACTCTACTCTTCAGCAGCAGCCCAGGATTCAACGAACTGCCTGGAATTCGCCAAAAAATTATTTTCCCAGACGAAGATACATTCGTAAACATCACATTGTTATACATCATGATACATGCATATACACATCATATCATACAATCTCATTTATGTCGAGAACATCATTGCTTGATCCATATCATGCATTACATATGACTGACCTTTACCTTTCAGGAAGGATACAGTTAAATGATCAGCTATGTCAAAGTAGACAAATACAATCAAAAGATACCAATCCAGTCAAAGAAGACAAGTCCAGTTAAATTAAATCCCGTCATTGAAGATAACCCGTCATTATAGACACCTGTCATTATAGACACCTGTCATTATAGACACCCGTCATTATAGACACCCGTCATTATAGACACCCGTCATTATAGACACCCGTCATTATAGACACCCGTCATTATAGACACCCATCGTTAAAGACAACCTGTCATTAAATACAACCCGTCGTTGAAGACAACCCGTTATTATAGACAACCCGTCATTATAGACACCCGTCATTATAGACACCCGTCGTTAAAGACAACCCATCGTTAAAGACAACCTGTCATTGAAGACAACCCGTTGTTGAAGACAACTCGTCATTATAGACAACCTGTCATTATAGACAACCCGTCATTATAGACAACCCGTTGTTATAGGCAACTTGTCATTGAAGACAACTCGTCATTGAAGACAACTCGTCATTGAAGACAATCCGTCATTAAAGACAACTCGTCATTAAAGACAACCTGTCATTAAAGACAACTCGTCATTGAAGACAACCTGTCCATGAAGACAAACTGTTAAAAGAGACAACTCGTCAAAGAAGACAAAACCTCCTATGGTTCAGTTAAATCAAATTCCTAAAGATTTTTCTGAGATAATCTGTCAGTAGAGACAACTCATCCACCTTTTGAAGTTCCAGATTCGATACCTGTATCTAGCCAGGGCATATCTGTGGGCGACTAATTCCAGATTCGACACTTGTATCTAGCCAGGGAATATCTGTGAGCGACTGATTGTAGCCTTATACCTGAAACCAGACAGGAAAGGTATATACATGAAGAGCTTGAAGATCAACGCCAGTAGCAGGCCAGGAAATTATCTTTCTTTCTCAAGTATGCAAGTTCTCACTAAGGAATCTCTTACGCGATCGATACCTCCGGATGGCATCTTTAAGCCCATCTCCACAACTATCCATTACATTTCCAAATGGCATCCATAAGCCCATTCCCGACAAGATTCTGTTACATCTCCAGATGGCATCTATAAGCCCATCCTCCCATCCATCATCTCTCCAAATGGCATCTATAAGCCCATTCCCGACATCACATTGCTGATACTCTACTATGCGAGTGCAAATTTCTGGGCACTCTAGTGTTCAATCATCTTCCACCTTCGGATCACGAAAGGCACGCAAGCCAATCTACATCCTCGGGTTTAAGAAGATTGAACAGGGGCAACTGTTGTACCCCAAAATTTGCCCTCCCATATTCTTCAAGATTTGTCAAGAATCATCTTCAAATGGTTCAAGACTACTCAAGGGTTGCACAGTCCAATTGCCTCCTAAGCCAGTCAAATTTAGGGTTTTGGTTCCTTCAATGAATTTGAGGTTTTCAATGGCTCAATTAAGTCCCATGGGCTCATATACATTGTCAAGCATCTACATGCCAAGTTTCAAGACTCACAGGGTCAAGTTGCACAGTCAAAAGCCCTATTTGATTCACAGTCAACTACAGGGGTAAAATGGTCATTTTATAGTCAGAAGTCAGAATTTTTGGTCAACATCTTGTTTTGAAGTCACAATCATCATTTGATCAAGTCTTGATCATGATTCCACAAGCATGGCTCAAAAATCATCAAAGATGCAAAAGTTGTTATTTTTGGACAGCTGAAAAGTCAACTGTAACTTGACCAAGGCATAACTTTTTCATGGTTCATCATAAAAATCCCATCCAATGCTAATTTTGAAAGGGATGACATTTCCTACAATCCATCTTCACACTCCAAGTCCAGGAAATGCTCTCACAAAAAGTTATCAATTTCTACATTATAGGTCAATTTCAAAAGTCAACAAAAAGGCATTTTAAGTCAAAGACCATAACTTGAGATTGGTAAATCAAAATGACATGGGACCAAAAGGCATTGGTTAGAGGACTTCAAGACCTTTCCAAAATGTCCAAGAACATGTTCATATGATCAAAATTGAGCAAGATATGCATTGGAGAAGTTGGGAAATTTTTGTGAATTTGCAAAAGTCAACTTTGCTCAAAACACATCATTTTTGCTAATGGGCCTCAAATTCCTTCTTGAATCTTTACCCAAAGCATATGCACGACCCATCAAGCCTATTTGAGTTTATTTTCTTATTTTTATTAATTAATTGGATTTTTTATTAATATTAATGCATTTAATTGATTTAAAATATAGGAAATTCAAAGATATGGTTTTCAAATCTTTTTGTGAAGCAAACAAACTCAGGGCAAGCTGGAAAATTCGTGTATCAATCAAAGAGACAAAAATCTCCATGTTTGGCAAGTTTTCTCAATCAAAAAGATTGGAAAATATTTGATTTCCAATCAAATATTGAAACCATAATGCAATGGATTTCTTGACCAGAAGTTAACCTAATTCCATTCTATTATAAGTGCATAAGCTAAACCTAAAGCCTTGGACGTGAAAAACTGTTGCAGATGCCATATGCAATATTGAAAAATTCAAAGAAACTTGAAAACTGAATCCTACTTTCCACGCCAATTCAAAGCCTTTTCTTGATTCCAATACATTGCTGGAGGTGTGAGAAACGATTTACAATCAAAACTAAGCCTTAAAGCTATCAGAATCACCAAGAATAGTTTAAGGGTTTGTGTTTTTTTTTCTTCTGGAATCGAGTTTCTTATTTCATGCATCATTAATACAATTTATTGTTTGTTTTGCATTGTTTGAGTCCATAGGAAGCTAATGATGCAGGTTAATTAGATTATGATGCACGGAATCAAGAATCACCATTGAAGAAATCTAGGGTTCCTAAGCTTGAGATTTGGGGATTTCCAGCACAGGAAAAATTAGACCATCTCACGCACATGGTTGAAACCGCCTGGCCAAGACGAATTGAACCCAACCCTCGCGAACAATTTATATTGCATACAAACCTAATTGTTATTTTTCACCGTCCTGTTTAGTGGGGGTTAAAAACCCCCGCTATCTGACTTTTATTTTACAGGCGCAAGGAATAAGACAGTGACGTGGGGATGCCTGGTTGGTTCATTCAAAAAAAAAAACACGCGCGTGTACATCATATGTGTTTGTTTCATATATTATATTCATTAATTATTATACTAACAAAGCATGCAGCGTGGTGTAATGGTTGGTGATCTGGCATATGATCATTGGGACCTGGGTTCGATTCCCAGGTCCCCCAAAAGCTCCATATTATTTTTTCTAGCATGATCTCGTGCAGGCTTCAAAGAATAGACTCATCATACGCCTTACTCATCCAAACGCCAAGTGGCCACTAACAGCAATCCAATGGTCAAAAAGTGGAGAACACCATACTCCCAGTCAAAGCAACGTGCAGATAATCCTAGAGGTCAAACAGGCCTGGAAGCTTAGTGGGCCAGAATTGCTGGAATAAACCTCCATCTGGGTCAGCACCCCCCCTGGTTTACTATTTCCTTTTATTTTCTTTTTACTTTTAATTTCTTTTATTATTTATTATTATCATTATTAATTAACAAATTATTTTTTATAATAAATTCAGTAAATATATATTATTATTATTATTTATTAATTTCATATTATTATTTTGTAAATAAATACTAACCAAATTGATTTAGTTTAATTAGATTAATTTTGACTATTTTTCACAATAAATAAAAAGATTAGAGTTAGGGTTTTTTCTTTTGACTTTTAATTTCATTTTTCTTTTATTTTATTAAAAACATAAAAACTTAAAAAACACTTTTCTTCTTGTAATTAAATAATTATTTAATTAATAAATTAGGTTTAATATTTAATTTAATTGCAAAAAGGACAAATTTCAATTCTTTTCTCAAAAAGGGTCAAAACCCTAAGGACGTCCCGATTTAATTCTTTCGCGCGCATATTTTTTAATTCATTATTTTTGATTATATTTGATGTAACTGTTTCCGAGGATGTAATAGTTAATTAGGCTTTTACCGCTTTCTTTACTTTTCTCGCATTTATTTTCCAAACGGGTTTTGTTTTTGGCGATGTATATACCCGCGCCTTGTAATAGCGTAGATTCATTTTCCGCACTTTATTTCCCGCACAAATATTAACTGTTAATTATGCCTGCAAGACTTGTATGACAAATAAAATCAACCCGTAGCTCACAAATAACATGTACAAGATAACCTTAACTGAATTTGACACACTCACACATGCCACTCCTAGGGTACGCCTCACTTAGTTGCCTCCAGGTGGTCGTCAAGTATAGGGTGTTTTAGAGGTCGCCCTCCTGTCTAAAGATCCAGTTGCCTCGAAACGGTTGCCTCGGATAAAAAGGATCTAGGACATTAGGGTTACCGCTAAGGTGTCCTACTATTGCTTTGGTGACCACACATTGTCCCTAATAATCGAATTGACCCGAATAACTACAACGACGGTGCTACCTACTTCTCAATAGTGGGATAGTACTGTCTAAAGGACTCTTACACAGCCTAATTCCTTAGAGTAGGTAGATTTCTCCTGGGTACTTGCTCTCTCAAAAAAAACAAAAACATCTTTTCGCACTCACACTTTCAAAAAGTTTTCAAACAAATACTTCATACACTCTTGAGGACTGATACAAGAGTTACCTAGAAGTTTTTCAAACTAAACTTTTTTCAAAACCCACAAACACTTGAAAAGCAAACAATTTTGAAAACAGAGTGAGCAAGTACCTAAGAGCCCGTGGATAACCACAGATAGAAAGGGTGCTAACACCTTCCCTTTCTATAAATCTACCTCCCGAACCGAGAGACATCTCGAAAAAGGAATTTTGCTGTGCTTTTGTCCTTTCCTTGTTGGAGAACATAAAAGACGGTGGCGACTCTTACTTACCGCGACATTTCGTGAACCAGCATTCTAAACCAGTCAGTTCTATTTCCACCGATCACACACTTCAATAAACATTTCACATTTCATACATCCTATTTACATACATGATAAGTGCATACGACACAATCTCATTTATTTTGAGAACATCATGACACCATGCATTTCATACACCATGACATTGCATACAACTAACGTTTTACCTTTTCAAGAAAAGGTCAATCAACAGATGGCTACCATCAACAATTTTCAAGTTCCAGATTAATACCTGTAACAAGTCGGGAAAACTATCTGCGGACGAGTGATTGTAGATTAATACCTGTAACAAGTCAGGAAAACTATCTACATGAAGAGATTGAAGATTAATACTTGTAACAAGCCAAGAAAACTATTTTTCTTTCTCATGTCAGAGATTAATACCTGAAAGCATCCAGAACAACTATCTCAACGACCAAAAAATTTCAAGTTCCATATCAATACCTGTAACAAGCCATGAAAACTATCCGTGGACGAGTGATTGTATATTAACACCCGTAACAAGCCAGGAAAACTATCTACATGGATAGATTAAATATTAATACCCATAACAAGCTAGGAAAACTATCTTTCTTTCTGAAGTCAGAGATTAATACCTATAACAAGCCAGGGCAATTATCTACACGACCTGCTGAAGCAATCCTATACGGGCTCCTTCTCATACACTCTTCTGGAAACAATTCAGATGCGATCCACATATGGCTAAGATTCTGATACTTACTCCAGATTCTATTCTAGAAACAGTTCAGATGCGATCCAGATATGGCTGAAATTCTGATACTTACTCCAGATTCCTTCAAATACAGTCCAGATACGATCCAGATTCAGATGTCATTCTGTCACTCATTGAAATACAGTCCAGATACGATATAGATTCAGATGTCATTCTACCACTCATTCAAATACAGTCCAGATACGATCCAGATTCAGATGTCATTTTGTCACTCATTCAAATATAGTCCAGATACGATCCAGATTCTGATGTCATTCTGTCACTCATTCAAATACAGTCTAAATATGATCCAAATTCAGATGTCATTTTGTCACTCATTCAAATACATTCCAGATACGATCCAGATTCAGATGTCATTCTGTCACTCATTCAAATATAGTCCAGATACGATCCAGATTCAGATGTCATTCTATCACTCATTCAAATACAGTCCAGATACGATCCAGATTCGGATGTCATTCTGTCACTCATTCAAATACAGTCCAGATACGATCCAGATTCAGATTTCATTCTGTCACTAATTCAAATACAGTCCTGATACGATCCATATTCAGATGTCATTCTGTCACTCATTCAAATACAATCCAAATATGATCCAGATTCAGATGTCATTTTGTCACTCATTCAAATATAGTCCAGATACGATCCATATTTGGATGTCATTATGTCACTCATTCAAATACAGTCCAGATACGATCCAAATTCAGATGTCATTCTATCACTCATTCAAATACAATCCAGATACGATCCATGTACGGATGTCATTCTGACGCTCATTCAGTACATCTCTCAGATACGAGTCAGATAAAATTCATTTATGAATACTATTCTGATACTCATCCAAGACCTCTGCTGGTTCAACTTAAATCTCTTAATGGTTTATCCTGATTCTTTCTAGTAAACATTTCCTCTGGTTCAGATAAATCGCTCCCAAGATTTATTCTGATTTCCTCTCCAGTTGAAGTTAGAATTTAGACTTAGTCTAATTTCTGTCAACAATCACCTTTGGATGGCATCTATAAGCCCATCTCCAACAACTATCCATTATTTCTCCAAATGGAATCTTTAAGCCCATTCCCTACACAATCAACCACAACATCATCAATTGCAAATTTATGGGCACTCTAGTGTTCAATCATCTTCCACCTTCAAGTCACAAATGACAAATTTTCCAAATCTAACTCTTCAGGTGTAAGAAGATTGAACAGGGGCAACTGTTGTACCCCAAAATTTTCCCTCTCAATTCTCAAGGGTTTTCTCACAAATATTCTCAGGATTCAAGCTTGCACAAGTGCATTGGGATTTTCCAGTACCAAAATTAAAAGGAAACTGTCAAAAAGGGAGAAAACAGATGAAAATAACAGTTTGATAAATTTGGAGAAAAATAGGCCTCCTTCGATTCATCCCCCTTCGATTGGACTTTGCACCTCTTTCGATTGCTCAAAATTAGCTGCTTGCAAGCCTGCTTTGATTTAGACAAGTTTACTGCCTACAAGCCTGCTTCGATTGGAAAAGTTTGCTGCATGCATGCTTGTTTCGTTTGGACAAGTTTCAATGGGACAAAGTAACCATCTATATGCATCCTTCGAATCAACTTGCACCAAGGGCCTCTTGCAGACTTTGCTTCATATAAGCTTCATTTGAGCCAAGAGGTATCTTCATACAAGATTTGACTAAGTTCTTGCTTCCCTTGAAAGAGCGCCCTTCGATTCAGAAGCCAGGAACTTCCCTCATGCTAAACAGACACAAGGCAATGAATCCCTTTATGTTTGTTTCGATCTACATGCTTCGATTGGGCAATACGCTTCCTTCGAACACGAGATTTTGATTAGGCAATGTGTTTGCTTCGATCCAAGCTTCGACTGGGCATTAGCTTTCTTCGAGTAAGCTTGTTTTGACCACAAGCTTCGACTGAGGCAAAGGCTTCCTTCGAACAAGTGTTCTTCGATCTCATTCTTGCATTCGACTCAAGACCAAATCTCATTTTCCAGGCTATGTTGCTTCCAAATCTTTACATAATCAAAGGCTTACACAAATTTGTGATGCATTACACAAAGATTCGAAGGTCTATCCACTGGATAATACCATTCCTGGATGAAATGGCAAAGGACTGTGTACCCTTTCTTCATAAAAGGTACTTTAGTCATAAAATCAGCTTTCAACCTGGTTTTGGTCTGAGCACAAGCAAGGCCAGAAGCATAAGTCACATCTTCTGCACCCCAACTGCCAACAGGCCCCCCACTTGTACCATTCTTCATTTCATATTTTATTGTTTTGCAAGGCTGGCTACTTCAACACGTCCATTCTTTTCTCTATAAATAGAGGAATTTTTGCAAAGCTAAGGAGAAGATTTTTTGACTAGAGGAACGAAACCTCCATAATCTTCACAAACACAACAAAACTCTCAAGTCCCTTCAAAACTTGTGAAATCAAACCCAAAATCCCATTATCACCTCCTTCGATTCTGAAGAACAAATACCCTTCAGTTTCCTTCGAATCCCAAAGAGCATCACGTTTTCTCCTCTCCTTCGAATCCAGTATTCAAACCAAGCTTCAGGCCCCTCCGAATCTACAAGAACCCAGGGCCACCACTCAAGGCCCAGTCCACATTCAAGGTTGAATCAAGGTAAGTCACTCTTACCCTTGCATCCTTCGTTTCAATCATAACATGTGTACAATATTTTGTCTCCTTTTCATTTGCACCCTTGTAATATGTTTTTATGGCTAATCTTTTTGTTTATTGTTTCTTGAGTTTTGTTAAATATACTTTAAAAAATTAACTTTGCCAAAATACAAATGTTAACATGGCTTTAGGCCATGTTGCTATTGGTGTCCCAAATGAAAAAACAGAAAGACAGGTAACACCATACTAACTTCCAGGCCCAGCCAGAATGCATGTTCATGTTACTGACAAGCCCAATCGAAGGCCATGACCAGCTGCTTCCAAGGCCCAATTGAAGGCCATAACTTGCTGGATGCCAACCCCCAATCGAATGAGGCCAACAGAAGCAGAATTGAAGGCTGCTTCCCCCCCCCCCCAATCGAAGGATCTCTATTTTCTTCTTTTTATCTTATTTTTGCCTTTATATTTTTATGCATTTCAATATGGTTATAATAGTGTAGGATTTGTACAAATGCTAATAATTAGGTGTGTATGGAAAGATAAAACCAACAAGTAGACAACCCCTAATCATGACAAAATGCATGCAATCAAACACACTTTGCACACATGCACCCTTAGGGTAATCTCACTTGTTGCCTCGGAAAAATAGTCATGTCCCTCGAACATGGGCGTTTTAGAAAAGACCCTCGATAAAAATCGTAGTCCCTCGATGTTTCCTTCGGTAAACGATCTAGTCCCTAAAACGACATTGCTAAAACATACCATGGGTTGCCTTCTATGACTATACAAATGTCCCACGCTCGTCCCTTCACATCCAGTGATGGGGCTTCTTACCAAAACAATGGTAAGATAGCAACATCTAAAGGAGGAGGAAAAGAACATCTAATACCTTTTGAGTAGGTAGATTTCTCCTAGTTTCTTGCTTGATCATAACAAAAAAATTTCAAACACCAACACTTTCTAAGACACTTTCAAAACATTTTCCAAACATGAAACATTTTCAAAAGATCAACACTTTGTATACGTTCTTATGAACGAGAACTATTACAAAGTTTTCCTAAATGATGGCACCTTTTCAAAATACTTTCAAAAACATCACAAAGCACATTTTCAAACAAAAGCAAGTGATCTAGAAAACAACTAAGAGCTCATAGATAACTATGGATAAAAGGGTGCTAATACCTTCCCTTTTTATAATCTACCCTCGAACTTAGAAACAATCTCAAAGGTCTTTCCCGTTCTTTTTAGCCTTTCCTTTTGGATAAAAGAAAAGTCGGTGGCGAATTTTGCTAACCGCAACATTTACGATAAAATGCAACACACCCAAGTCAGTTCTCCCACCGTATCACACGTATCATTGAGAATGTGTACAAAATGCTTGTTTTGAAAAGTGTTTTAAAAAAATAGTTGTTTTTAAAGTGTGAAGTGTAAATATTGTTTTAGTTTATGAGCAAGTGATTACGAGCAATCTACCTACTCAAAAAGTCTTTGTTCTTTTCCTCCTCCTCCTTTAGATAGTGCTATTTTTCCATTGGTTAGTAAGGATTCATATCATTGGATGTAAGATACGGGAGTAGGTCATCGTATAATTATAGAAGGTAACTTATAAGATACTTTAGCAATTGTCGTAAGATACTAAGATTGTTTACCGAAGGAAACATCGAAGGGTCATCAAGGGACTACGATCTTTTAATCGAAGGGTCTTTGTTAAAGCATCCCACGTTCGAGGGACATGATTGTTTATATCCGAGGCAACAAGTGTGGGTTAACCCTAGAGGTGCATGTGTGCAAGGTGTTTTGATTTCATGTATTTTATCTTGAATTAGGGTTTTCTAATGTTTAATTTTTTATCTTGTCATGCAACCCCTAATTACTAACAATAATAAGGAAAGCGATAAATTACGGAATTTAAATGTCCTACGTTATTACAACGCTTTAGGAATGGAGGGTACAAGCTCGTGAATAGGGGGAGGAAAGCAATAAGGCAAAATACCCTTTTCGGTGCCTTAAGTTTACCTCGGGGTCCATTCTGGTCCCTTATCTTTAAAAAGTTCCAAAGTGGTCCTTTAATTATTCAAAAAGGTCCACGTTAGTCCTTTCCGTCCAATTTTCCCAAACAGCGTCAACTTTTGTTTGGGTGGCATCTGATGTGGCACTTGGTCATACGCGTGGCACGTGACTTGGCAAACATTAATCTTCAAGGTCATTAAATGATCAGGAAAATTCTAAAAAATGTTTGTGGAAGCCAGGATTCAAACCCAAGACATTTCAATGGAAAAGAAACATACTTACCACTAAGCCACTTTACAATTGTTGATTATAATTACATTGAAGTTTATTATCAAGCCATCATTATTATACTGTGTACATGCACCATCATTAATATTTATTTTTCTGGCTTCCAACTTGGGATCACCACTACAACCCAGCTATTAAAGGAATAACTTTGTGTTACATTTATGCTTGTTAAACATGCAAACAAGGATATACTTTGTGTTACATTTGAATCATGTACAGTGTCTTAATTGATGTTGGTAATGGTACTGCTAGTGCAGATTCTCTCCAAGAAAGAACAAAGTAATAAGATTAGTTAATATAAAAGACCAAAGAAATTTGCAAGTCATATATAATACTAACCCTGGGAACCACTACATACTAAAGAGGGATTCTATTTTGAAACTCAAAATCTAACACTTTGTACTTACACAGTATAAAATACACAATATAAAATACATCATCTTTATGTGTTGGTTTGTGAGAGAAAAAACAAAAAATGATTTTTCAAAAAGACCAAAAAACAAAAACGTACATATCTATGTTATAAATGTAACCATTAGTGTAAAAATAATATTCATCTATATTAAACTATTATTTGGAGCAACAACTACATAATTGATATCTTTATCGTGCGCTATCAAATTGGAGCTTAAAAAACAACTACATAATTGATATCTTAAAAAACAACTTTTGCTTTTAAGTTAATTGGAGTTGTCAAATTGTCCAAGAGATCATCCATACTCCACACCTTAAGAGTATGATCATTGAGAAACATTCACACATTCATAAGAAAAATTTAAACAGTATATTCTAACAGCTAGTGACGTAGCAGCCATGGGGGTTTTTCAGTGCCTCGTCGAGCTGCCGAGAAAATATTCCCACCTTTGGTGTGTATACTATTGGTGATTTTAGTATCACCAATGTATTTTAGTAGTAATGTGATTTACTAAAGGCCAATGCAATTATGCGTTAAGCTTGGAAACGAGTTAGGGAAGTGCGGAGTGCATGCTCGTCGAGCCAATGTATAATTGAATATGAATAATTGAAATGGGGTTCCAAGGGGCGAAGCCCCTGACGGGGTACGGGGAAGCGCCCCGTTGGGGTTCTAAGGGGCGAAGCCCCTGGCGGGGTGCGGGGCAGCGCCCCGTTGGGGTCCAAGGGGCGGAGCCCCTGGCTGGGGTCCCGCTGAACAGGTGTGTCTTTTCGGTTTCAGTTATTGATCTCCTATATAAGGAGTCATTTGGCCTCG
Source organism: Vicia faba (assembly GCA_948472305.1). Lineage (NCBI taxonomy): Eukaryota > Viridiplantae > Streptophyta > Magnoliopsida > Fabales > Fabaceae > Vicia > Vicia faba. Next base: position 187,675,233 of record OX451735.1, on the reverse strand, counting down.
GTTTCAAATATGGAAAATGACACTTTCTCTCTACATTTGTAATCAGTTTCTTTTGCCAGAAACAGATTGTTCTTCGAGAATTATCCCCACAAAGATTTCATGAACCCAGGCAAGAATAGGGTCGAAATACTTTGTTCAGAAAGTGTACGAACACGATTCTTCGAAGTTATCCAGGATTATCATACCCAAAGATCTCTAACATATACAAAATTTTTTCCTTTACTCTTGCATGGATTAAAAGTTTCATGTGATATATTTATATGCTAAAAACATTGTAACAATAAAAACTATAAGTGTTATAAATATCGAGTCCAACAACTTAAACACCTAAACTCTCCTTCAACAACGCAACTAGGAAATGATTCCATAGACTATAGTAAATCACTATACACGAATATTTGTCATCTCTAATTAATGAGAAGGACAGTGGTGATTGGAATTCAAGATTAATAAGAAGTGAAAAGGTATTGGAACTTTGAAGAAATACAGAAGAAAAAAAAGACAGAAGTAGTATACATTTAATTTGTAAATTTAATCACAAAAGGTAAAATGCCTTAGTGGTTAAGTAACTTGCCTAGTGATAAGCATGTACCTGGTTCGAATCTCGGTATAGTGCAATTTTTTAGTTTTCATTGAATTTTAATTAATATGGTGATAATCATACGCCACATCAAATTCCACGTGTATAAACATGTTTCACACGTCAAACGCTAGCATGGAAAAGTTGATGTCATTTAGAAAAATTGGACGGAAAGGACTAACGTGGATCTTTTTGAACAATTAAAGGACCACTTTGGAACTTTTTAAAGATAAGGGACCATGATGGACCCCGAAGTCAACTTAAGGGACCAAAAAGGGTATTTTTACAAGCAATAAAGTCTAATTATCTGTTACAGACCATTGAATAGTTCATAATGCGAAATAATAAAATGCGCAAGAATACGAAGAACAGAAGAAAGAGAAAGGTAATTGTTTTTGATGATTTTTTATGGAAAAATATTTGGTAATTATCCTAATTAAATGATTGATATTTAAAAGAAATTAATAAACCTAAATAAAATAAACTAAGAAAAAAATTAATTAAAAGGAGAAATAATTTAAATATAGAAAAACCTAAATCTAAATTAATCTAAAAGAGAAATTAATTGTTTAGAAAGTATTTTTGAGATTTTATTTGTTTGGAAAAAAGGAAGTAAAATAAAATAAATAAAATCTAATTGCTTTAAAATTTTATTTTTTTTGGATTTTTGGTTAAATAAAAAAATAAACAAATAAAAATAAGGAAAATATAAAGAATATATAAAAAATATTAAACCTAGGTGTTAAAGAGTAATCAAGGATGTGAGAAAGTAGCAACAAAAAAAAAGAGTTAGGCCTAAACATATGTTTTTTGTTTAAATCAGAAAGAAAAAAATGGCCCTGGTTTTTATGAGAAGTTTGGGGGATGGAGAAATAGAAAAAATAAAAAACAAAGAGGCCCAAGACTAAGGAGCCCAGCGCCTATGAGATCCAGTGTGATTGCATTTTGAGAGTGTATCATGGGAATTCATCTTGAGGCGCTTGATCTGATTTCTTAATGATCAGATGGTGATGATAAGAGGGTGTAGCGCGCGCTTCCTGGACATTGCCTGCACATGATGTCATAGAAACAAATATGTGAAAATTAAAAGGGTATCACTGGGGCTCGAACCATGTCCCTATATACAAATGACGTAGTGCGTGCTTCTTTACCACTGGGGTGGCTGTTACATCCGGTGGTAAAACAAGTTGCAATAAATTTAAAATAAACTCATTTCTGAATATTTGAAATGACTTCATCTCCTTCCTTACGCGCGCCAAGAACAACAACTTCATTGCTAAATATGTAACTTCTTCATTTCTCAACCATTTTAAAAAAATGTAAACATGGAAGTTGCTTGATTTTTCATCACGAATTCAACCATGTAAGTAACTAAAGCTATAAATCAAAGATGAGCATGAATTTTTGTTGGTACCAAATTAAAACCTAATTTTTCTGAAGTTCAACTTTAAAATTCTCCACATACAGTTAACATAAATGAAAACTAAAGGCATGGTTAGCTTCAGGGCAATGATATCTACATTTTTCATTCAAAAAGTAACCATTAATGATGCTTGTATAAGAAGTTCAAAGTTGAGAAAACTTACCTCAAAATTGGAAATCGTGTTTGAAGTTTGAGCACTCTTGGAGGTGTTGTGATGATCTGAGTAGCTTCACTGAACTCCTAGAAAGATATTGCAATGCTTACTTTGGATTGAGAGCGGTTGGATTCTTATAGAGAAGTCAAGTTGTAGGTGGCTATTTTTGGAAATAGAGGATGGTGCAAATGGTGTTACAGTGATGAAACAGGGCCTTGGGTAGGTTCTAAATGAAGTATGGAAGCTTTGTGATGGATTTAGAGTGAAAATGCACGAGGGGATTAAGAGTTCGAAGTTCAAGGTCAGAATGTGCAATAATAGAGGTTTTGAATGCCAATTCTGATTTCAAATTATTTGAGGGGGTTAGGAGGCTTGTAAACTCGTTTTATGGCTTGCAAACAACCTCTCTATTTATAGAGAAAATGTTTCTAAGGCTCAAGTAACTAGAATTGAAAGATCACATATTATGGTTATGAAACTTGGTTTTGAAGCAAGCTTGAAATACATTGTTCCAATGTGATAGTACAAGGGCTTATAGGGTGGTTAGGAGTTGTAGATATGTTGCTTATGAGCATACATGTTGAGTGTGTGCAGAAGGAGCAGGTGAGAGGCTCAAGAAGTTGACATTTTGTTTAAAGCCACTTTACAAGAATGGAAGTGGTAACTGTGTGCCAAAAATAGAAAAGTGCTTTGGACAATGGCTCAATCACTTGGACCATGGTTCAATCAGTTGTGTAAACATTTAATTATGGAGTGATTTGCAAGTTAGAATCTTGTAAAGCAATATTATGCAGCACAGGTTTGAGATTTGATCATGTGTTCTTCATGAAAATGTCTTATAATTCAAGAATGAATGCTTAACTTCGTCTCTTCGAATCTCTAGCTCAAGCATGATCTATTTAAGTTCTTGAACATTTTGGAAAGCTTGAAACATTATCTACAACCTTCATGTTGACCACTTTGGCTAAATCAACTTGGAACTTGGTGAAAAATTGCCAAGAAGTTGGGACAAAAATCTGACCAAACTTGTTAAAAATTTCACTAAGTGTTTTGTTAAAAATGTCATGACTTTATGAGCTTATATCTCCTAATCCAAGCATTTTTTGGACATCAACCCTCAAGTACAAATTTGTAGAATTCATCATGCTCTACAACTTTCATGTTGAAAGTTTTCTTTGAATCATCTTGCATCTTGGTGAAAAATAATCATGAAGTAGTAAAATTATCAAGGTAAAAAATACTTAGAATTTTTCTAAGTATTGGAAATATTGACTTTTGTTGACTTTTCTTGACTTTCTTGATTCTTGATGATCAAGTTTTATATTTTTGAATGTCTTGATGAATCTTGATCTTTGAAATTCAATATTGACCAAAAAGTCAAAGTTTGACTTTTGTGTGTTAGTTGACTTTTCATCAATTGACCCAAATTTCAACTATCACTCCTTTGCATCTTTGAGATTATTTGAGCCATGAAATTAGGTAAAGACATTGTGTTTGATTCCTTGAGATCATGCTTCAATCCATTAGGTCATGTACTAAGTCAAAAGTCAATGATCAGTCATTCTCAAATAAAACCTTAATTTTGACAATTTTGCCCCTTTGATGATTTAAGTACTTTTCTCTAGGAATTATGATCAACCCTTGATAAATTGATGAATATGACTTCAAAATGTTAATGTTGGCCAAAAATCTTGAAGTTTGACTATATATTGACCATAATTGACTTTTTACCCAATACAACTGATTTTCGATCATCTGATCAATTGACTGAGCAATTTTGAGATGCAAGACTTAAAACTTGGCATGAGAATTCTTGGAGGTCTATGATGAACCATGAAAGTCATTTGAGGCATTAGAAGTCCAATTTTCCTTGTGAAAACCAAAACCCTAATTTGTGGTCTCAGTACTTAGGAGGTGAGCTTGTCTGATCAACTCTTTGAGAATCCTTGAGCATTTGAGATCTTTTGCGAGAAATGTCTTAAAGAAGAGGGAGGGAAAATTTTGGGGTACAAAATTTGACCTTGTTAAATCTTCTTAAACTTGAAGATTTATATTGGCATGTTCGCCATTCGTGAGTTGAAGGTGGAAGATGATTGAACACTTGAGTGCCCAGAAATTCACACTCGCCTGTGCATGAAGTAAAATTGTTTGTTGATTATGCCGAGAATGGGCTTAAAGATGCCATTTAGAGAGGAAATGAAGAGCTGTCGGAGATGGGCTTATAGATGCCATCAAAAGTAACTGTTTATAGAGAAATTAGACTAAGTCTACGCTCGACTTTAACTGGGAGAAGTATTAGAATAAATCTTTGGTCAACTTAACCTGAGCCAGAAAATGTCTACTAGAAGAAGTATCAGAATAAATCTTTGATCGATTTAATCTGACCCAGCAGAGGTCTTTAAATCTTTAACTGGGAGAAGTATTAGAATAAATCTTTGGTCGATTTAATATGAGCCAAAAAAGGTCTATTGATCGGAATAAATCTTTGGTCGATTTAATCATAGCCAGCAGAGGTCTTTAAATCTTTAACTGGGAGAAGTATCAAATAAATCTTTGGTCGATTTAATCAAAGCCAGAAAAGGTCTACTGAGAGAAGTATCAGAATAAATCTTTGGTCGATTTAATCTGAGCCACAAAAGGTCTACTGAGAGAAGTATCAGAATAAATATTTGGTCGATTTAATCTGAGCCAACATAGGTCTTTAAATCTTTAACTGGGAGAAGTATCAGAATAAATCTTTGGTAGATTTAATCTGAGCCATAAGAGGTCTAATGAGAGAAGTATCAGAATAAATCTTTGGTCAATTTAATCTGATCCAGAAAAGGTCTACTAAGAAGTACCAGAATAAATCTTTGGTCGATTTAATCTGAGCCATCAAAGGTCTTTAAATCTTTAACTGGGAGAAGTATCAGAATAAATCTTAGGTCGATTTAATCTGAGCCAGAAAAGGTCTACTGAGAGAATTATTGTTGTACCCCAAAATTTGCCCTCTCATTTTATCAAGATTTCTCCTCACAAGACTCTTTGGACTCCATACAGGATTAGGGTTTGCTCTACTCAAGACATCTCCTTGCACTGTTGACCTGAAATTAGGGTTTGAGTTTGCACAAGGATTTTTGGACATTCAATGTTCAATGTGACTTTCATGCTTCATGTTGGACCTCTAAGATTGCTCATACCAAGATTCAAGCCTTGAATCAAATTTTTTCCCAGTCAATTGGACAGTTGACCTAAAAATCAGTTGTATTGGGGAAAAAGTCAACTGTGGCCAATTTACAGTCAAACCTCATAATTTTGATCCAAAACAACATTATAGACTCATATGAACCATTTGATCAAGTTTGGACCATAACTCCTCAAGAAATTTGATCAGATCATCAAAAGGGCAAAATGGTCATTTTTAGGGTTTTGACTGCAGAAGAGCAATTTCTAATTTTTAACCTAGCCAATGGAAAATTGGGTTCAAGCATAGTTTCAAGGACTCAATGGCATCATATTTACCTAATCACAAGGTTCAAAAGATCTCAAATGCATTGGATTGACAGATGAATTTTCCAATCAACTGATCAAAAATCAACTGTACACTGAAAAGTCAAACTTTGACTTTTTGGTCAAAATCAAGAGCCAAGGGTCATTTTTCATCAAGATGTGTCAAAACATGAAACTTGTTCACCAAGAAACCTAATTTTGAAAATTAGGGTTTAAAATGGAAAATTTTCATAACTTAGAAATTTTCTAAGTTATGAAAAATTTCTTATTTTTTCCCAACTTTTCCCAACTTTTTCACCATGATGCAATTGGATTCAAAGAAAACTTCCAACATGAAAGTTGTATTACTCCATAAAATCTACAACTTTGATACACAAAGTTTTCCCAAAAGATGCTTGGATCTCAAGTTATGATTTTGTGAACAAGGGTCCATGAAACTTTTAACTTCGTGAAATTTTGCCCTAGTTTAGGTCGGATTTTGACCTATCTTCATGGCAATTTTTCACATAGTTCCAAGTGGAATCTCAAAATTCATTTCAAAGATGGATTGTAGAGAATGTTACAATATTTCCAAAATGTCCAAGAACTCTCCAAGATCATTCATGGTTAGGGAGAATCGAAAGTTTGTAATTGGCAAATCATCACTTTTGGCCAAGGCATTTTGCACCATTGCTACAACTTGCAATTCTGTCCAAAGCATGCTTGTACTTGGTTTACAGGTTCTAATCTCTTCTACACTCAAAAATTGAATGCAAATACATTAGTTAGAGGCTTTGTTCTGAGCTTTAGAACCTTACACAAAGGTTTAATCCATTTTTGGCAAAAAGATAACAATGCCATTTACATAAAGCACACTTTATGCATTTTTTGTTTCCCTTGAGCCTTGAACCCAATCTTTTGCAGCAAACAAAGTCCACAAATTTGGGGCAAGGTACACCAACTATGTTCAGGCTTTGAGCTAGCAAGTACAACATTTGGCATTGTCAACTCACCTTTTGCTTAAAAAACAAGAAAGCTTGCAAAAGTGAGATAACTTGGTAATCTGATATAACCAAGTCTTGTGCACATTTCAAACGACTTCAGCATAACACACCAAGCCAGATACATGAGCTAGCAAGTTCTCAAACACCCTAAAATACCAAAACACTAACTTCTGTCTAAAACAGGGCAAGTTCTGCAAATCAGAAGCCAAAACCATTTTCACTCGTGCGTTTTGTCCCAAACCAGTTCCAACACACTCCATACAACATACCTAAACTATCCCAACCATTCTCAAGCCACTGTAACTCCATTTTCATACTTCACCATTTTTGCTTTGAAGCTTTGCAGGTTGAGTTCTACAAGCATATTCAGGCCATTTCAAAGCAAGCCAAGCATTGGGAAAGGTTGAGTGAACCTCAGGCAAGCTAACACGACCTTCAGGCCTCATCAAAAACCCCTACATTGCCATATCCAAACTTGGCTGAAGCAGGTTTCAAGTTGTAGGCGCGCGTATTTTGTTCTGGAGGACAGGGATGAAGAGGAAATGGGCTGGGCCTGGCTTTGGCTGACTATTTGCACCCCCATGCTTGCTCTTTGCACCCCTTGGCCCATTTCTTTTATTTTTTAATATTTTTCATTTCTTTTCATATTTTCTGACTTTTATTATTTTTTTCTAAATATAAAAAATCATCAAAAATATTTTCTTAAATTTTCACATTTTATTTTATTATTTTTATTATTTTTTTAGCATGAGAATAGTTTATTAAATAATATACTTTTATTTTCTTAAATAAAAACTTATAAATATTATAAAAATATTATATATTTTTACTTTCATTATTTATACACTTAAATAATATTTTCTCACACATTTTAATTTTTTAACACTTTTTTATATATTTTATTTATTTTCTTGTACATAAATAAATAATATAGAATATATATTTTCTTAAAACAAAAAAACTAGGGTTTCCACCCTTTCAAAAATAATCATTTATTTTCTTATTATTTTTTAGACAAAAATAATTTATTTTACATACATAAAATAAAATACAAAAAAAACATCCTTTTGCATATTTATATTTATTTGCATATTGAAATATTTGTCAATTTATTATTTGTACAATGAATTCAATTTGGTTGTAATAGTTAAATTAGGGTTTTATTTTTGTGCAAATATCCCCTTATTCAAACTTGTATCCCCCTCCCTATAATCATGTTGTAATAGTCTTAGATTTACTTTTACGCATTTTATCGCTTTCAAATATGCCATGATAGTAAGATTCGGGTTTGTATGATAACCAAAAATCAAACAAATAGCATAACTAAACACAAGACAAAAATGCATGAAAATTGACAACACAATGCATACAAGCACCCCTAGGGTTTCATCCACTTGTTGCCTTAAAAAAACATGGCCATGGTATGCATGCTAGGTATCTTGGCAAAACAAAACAAAAACAAAAAGATCATAGTCCTTCGATGATGCTATCTTGGTTGCCTATACACAAATGATCTAGTCCCTCAAAAAACTTGCTAAGATACTTAGCACCATTGCTATCATGGTCATACGATGACCCACGCCTATCCCGTTTAACATCCAAACACAAGGTTGTTTACCAAATACAATGGTAAAACAACAATGTCAAAGGGTTAAAAATGTGTAGGAAAGATCTTTGAGTAGGGTAGTCAACTCCTAGTTACTTGATCAAACTTGCAAACATCCTTGCTATTTTCAAAAATACACAATACAATTTTAAAACATTTCCCAAAACAAACTTTCAAACATTGAAACATTTTTCAAAAGACAAACACCTTTGTATACATTCAAACAAGAATCATTACAAAGGTTGCCTAGACAAAGGCCTCTTTTCAAAATACTTTCAAAACCACACACACAAAAGCACCATTTCAAACAATTGAAAAGCAAAAGCAAGTGATCTAAAACAAGTAACTAAGAGCCCATGGAAAACCATGGATGAAAAGGGTGCTAGCAACTTCCCTTTTCATAATTTACCCCCCGAACCCAAAAAACAATCTCAAAGGTCTTTCCTGTGCTTTTTGACCTTTCCTTTGGATAAAATAAAAAGTCGGTGGCGACTCTTACTAAACCGAAATATTTGCGAACACAAACGCAAAACCTCAAGTCAGTTCTCCCACCGCATCACAGAATTGGCGACTCTGCTGGGGATATTTCTAAAAGTGGGGTTATCTTAGGGTTTTAGATCACCTTTACATGCTTATCTTGCTTGACTTGATTGCTTTACATTTGGTTCTATTATTTGGGTTTGAAATCCTCTACCCGAATTTGGGAAACATTCATAGGTAAATAGCAATATGTTGTGGAAACTGTGCGGGGTATACTGACATGGTTAAAGCAATAGCTATATTAGTGCGACATATTTGTGGGTACCGGTAGCCTTTGAGTTAATCAAAGAGAAAACGGGGCCGTTGAGTGATGTCATGAAGCACTAATGGACTTTTAGAACCTTTACTTGACCAAGTTGGCCTTTTTAGGGGTAGTGAGATGACCGACTTTGGTGCAGTCCGAAGTTGGTAGATACTCGATAGTACACTCATTGAGGGTTATTTTCTTGGAATATTTCGATCGCCAGTAAAGTGGCTAAATTGAAACAATGAACACAGAAAATAATCCAGTGATATTGAGCTCCTTAGAACCCGGTTACTATTTATAGGACAGGTTGAGCCAACTAAACTTCAAGAGGGTACTTACCTATGAAACCCCATGCAAGCCTGAAACTAGGAACTTGTGTGACTTGTTTGTACATATATACTTGTGCATAACATAATAACATCATGAAGCATCATATACATCCACTAACCATTTCAAGGATTAGGATCTTCATCTTTGTTCCTGTTTTGTAGGTAATGGATTCACTTCGCAGGAAAACAATTCAAGTCAACCTTGTAAGAATTCCTCCTCAACTCAAGGAGCTAGCTTCAAGGATTCCTGAGAGTTCTCCATTCACCGAGAGGCATGGTCTTCTTCTCAACTTAGTCAACACCAACACAGAGGAAGACATGGTGAAAGTTCTCTTCCAGTTCTTTGACCCCCTACACCACTGCTTCACATTCCCTGATTATCAGCTTGTGCCTACTTTGGAGGAATTTTCTCAACTCTTGAGGATTCCTATTCTCCATCAACTACCCTACAACGGTATGGAAAGATATCCAAAGCCTGAAGATGTTGCTCAAGCCTTACACTTGCAACCATCTGATATCATAGGCCATTGGGAAACTAGAAGTGGTGTCAAGGGTTTCTTGTCAAAGTTTCTGTTTGAGAAGGCCCAAAGCTGCTGGAATTATTTGGACTTACAAGCTTTTGAGGAGATTGTGGCTCTTCTCATCTATGGGTTGGTCTTGTTCCCAAACCATGACCATCTTATAGATGTCAATGCTGTCAAAATCTTCATGGCTCGCAACCCGGTGCCTACATTGCTTGGGGATATCCTCCACTCATTTCACACTCGAATAATGAGGAAAAGAGGTGTTCTCATGTGTTGTACTCCTCTACTAGAAAGGTGGTTTATTTCTCACCTTCCCTAATCAGTCTTGAAGAATGAGCAAGGCTTGAGGTGGTCAGAACGATTGATAACTCTTACACATTCAGATGTTCATTGGTGTTCTCGATCCAGAGAAAATATTATCATCATTGATCATTGTGGGGAATTCCCTAATGTCCCTCTACTTGGCATCAGGGGAGGCATTACCTACAACCCCTGCTTGGCTCTGAGGCAGTTTGGGTATGCCCGAAGGGATGGCCCACATGACATGCTGATTCCAGACTTTATTTTTGACTTCGATAACAACGATCAAGGACTTCGACAGAGGTTTATCCGAGCTTGGAGGATGCCTAACAAAGTGGACAGTAAGACCTTGGGACACAAGAATTCCATCCCCCTTGAGCCTTACCTCAAGTGGGTACGAAACCGCGCCCAGAGTCTTATGATGCCTTACCCCTACATTCTTCTTGTGATCAAAGAGCCCGTTATGGAAGGAGAGGTTCCATACACCCTCTTACATCCTGACATGCCAACATCACTTGAAGATCTGCAAAGGAGTTGGATACAGCTCAAGGGAGAACGCGATACTTTTGAAGCCCAATTCTACGCCAGTGAGAAGAAGGTTTTGGAACTTACTCGCCAACTTCACGAAGAGCAGACTCTCAACACTTACATTGCACCAAAGAGGATGCACAACGTCTTTTTACATTAGAATTTTGTATTATTTTGCCCATGGGGCATTTATGTACTAACAAATTCTATCTTATTAATATGACGTGTGTTCCTTTTTGTTTAAAACAAATTTGAATTTCTAAATCCTTGAATGCATTACATGAATACATATCATTCATCATATGCATAAGCAGGTCTTCACACCAGGTTTCCTTATCTCTCTGTTGTTTATTTCAGCAAGATGGATATAGAGCAGACGGTCAAAGACTTACAAGCGCGGAATTCATAGTTCCAACAGCTACTCATGACCTTGGCTAAGGGTCAGGAGGAGCTAAAAACCTTGCTGGAAAAGGAAAAGGAGAAAAAGAAAAAGAAGAGGGTTGGTGTGGCTACCATGGGTAGAAGATTTGAAGGTCAAGCTAGAAGGGTCCTGGATTTCCCCTCAACATCTGATGAAGGGGTAGGAAAAGGTAAAGGAACTGCAGTGCAATCTGAGTCTAAGGAAGAAGATGAAGAAGAGGATGAAGACTATTCTGAGCAGTAGTACCCTCCTGCAGATGACAAGTACAAAAATCTGGAAGAGCGTCTGGCTTCCATGGAGGTGCAGAGAGTGCCTGGGCTGGACTTTGAGGAGCTAGGGTTGGTTGATGGGATTGTCATTCCCCCCAAGTTTAAGGTGCCTATATTTTCTAAGTACGATGGTTTGTCTTGTCCAAAGATGCATCTGCGATCTTACGTCAGAAAAATCCAACCGCATTCTTCTGACAAGGATCTGTGGGTTCATTTCTTCCAGGACAGTCTTTCGGGGTTGCAATTAGATTGGTTTTACCAGCTAGAGAGGTCTGACGTGCACAATTGGGAGGATTTGGCGGCTTCCTTCTTCAGACAATATCAATATAATGCGGATTTAGCACCAAACCGTACTCAATTACAGAGTATGGGCATGGTCTCAAATGAAGGTTTCAAAGAGTATGCCCAGAAATGGAGAGACTTGGCGGGACGAGTGCAACCGCCTCTGTCTGAGAGGGAGCTGGTAGATATGTTCTTAGGTACACTGTCAGGCCCCTTTTTCAATCACCTGATTGGAAGTTCGTCTGCGGGGTTCACCGAGTTAATTCTGACTGGTGAGAGAGTTGAAGCCGGAATCAAGAGCGGGAAAATTCAAAAGGATACATCTGCTTCCGCTGCCATCAAGAAGGCTTTTCCGTCAAAGAAAGAAGTCTCAGCTGTCTACTCTCAAAGAAGTCAAGGAAGAGTTGAGTGCTGGCCAGCGGTGGGGGCCGTAATGATTCAGAAGTCTGCAGCTGATCAGCCTAGAAACAATCAACCCAGAACCAACCAAGCAAGGGTGGAAAGGCCTGCACGGAAATTCACCCAGATTAATATGACTCCCGCTCAGGTTCTCCATCATCTTTTGAAGTTAAACCTTGCAAGTTTGAAAGAGGCACCGAAGAATCCGAATACATCTTCTCCTTACTACCATGAAAATGCCAAATGTGCTTATCATTCAGATAGCCTGGGGCATGACACAGACAGTTGTTGGGCCCTCAAAAATAAGATCCAGGATTTGATAGATGCTAAAGAAGTGGAATTTGACGCCCCTGAAAAACCCAATGTGATCTCTACTCCAATGCCAAAACACGGTCACAATGCCCATGCTATTGAAGAAGATCTTTTTGTTGCTACTGTTGATGATTTGATGACTCCGCTACCGATAATCAATTTGAATTTGCTGAAGGCTGGGATTTTCCCAGGTTGTAAATAAGATTGCTACCTTTGTTCATCCTTACCGATCGACTGTCCGTTGTTGAAGTTAGGCATCCAACGCCTAATGGATAACCAAGAAATCCTTTTTGAAAAGACTCATGTTACACCGACTCCTGTCAATGATGTTTCGATAATTACCATATCCTCTAATCTTTCCAAGGTCTCCAAAAGACCTGTTAAGATTAAATCCGATCCAAAGATTGTACCTTTGAAGATAACCATGTCGGGGCCAATCCCGTAGAAGTCCAACAAATCAATACCGTGGAACTATGGGGGAGAGATCTTCTACCACAGTGTTAAACAAATTGAATCAACTGAAGAGAGTTCTGATGAAGAGACTTCTGACATTGGAAACATTGTCGGATGAGTAAAATAACCCGCAGTGGAAGAATTTTCTCTCTAGAGATTGCGCCTCTAAAGGCAATCTTTGGACCCTCAGCTGCTCCTAAGGTTACTCCTGTACCAATCAACATATCTGCGAGAACTCCAGTTATTGAAGAAGTTGCGACTCCTGTGGTTGTCCCCTCTGCTGCTGCTGATGATAGAGGGAAAGGGATCCAAGAAGAGCCTGTCAGGACGAGGGCTCAGCCGTTGATCATCCCTGAAACCTCTCAAAAAGAAATTGAAGAGATTTTGAAAATAATCAAGAAAAGCGATTATAATGTTGTGGAGCAACTGGGGCAAACCCCCTCAAAAATCTCTATGTTGGCCTTACTGCTTTGTTCGGCAGCTCACGCCAAAGCTTTGATCAAATTCTTGAAGACGTCCCATGTGCCCCAGGAAACCTCCACAGACCAGTTCCAGGAATGTGTAGCTAGCCTAACAGCAGACAACGATCTAGGATTCTCCGATGCTGACCTAACAGTCAAAGGGAGAAAACATAATGACGCTTTGCATGTCTCGGTAGAATGTAGAGGGACTACTATGGCACACGTTCTGGTAGACACTGGTTCATCGCTGAACGTCTTACCAAAGAATGCATTGGATAGGCTAGATTGTGAAGGTCTAACTTTGAAGCCCAACAACATCATTGTCAGAGCCTTTGATGGTTCTAAAAGGATGGTCCACGGGGAGGTGGACATCCCGATTAAAGTGGGTAATGAAACCTTCAACTCCACATTCTATGTCATGGACATCCGTCCCTCCTATTCTTGCTTGTTGGGAAGACCCTGGATTCATCATGTTGGAGCCGTTACTTCTACTCTGCATCAAAAGCTCAAGTACCTTGTCCAGGGGAAAATTGTAACTGTTCACGGCGAAGAGGAATACATGATAAGCCATCTTAATTCTTTCCGCTGTGTAGAATTGGATGGTGAATTCTTCGAAACCCCCTTTCAGCATTTTGAGGAGGTAGCTCAGGAGATTGCAGCAACCAAGACAGTGTCTTCTGTACCCATGGTTACCAGACCTCTGCCTCGAATGTCATCCCTCAAAGATGCAAAGGCTGTGATTGAAGAAGGAGGAAGCACAATCTGGGGGCAGCTGCCCGATTTTCCTTTCAAATCTGATAAATTCGGCTTGGGTTTCACTACTTCTGCTGAAAAGGCTGTACGCCGCTCCCGGGCTGGAGGGTCACCAGTGAAGATCACCCATCATGGAGTCAATGCTTTGGAGGATAGTGAAGAGGAGAGCAACTTGGAAGACTGGATTTTCCCTACCGTTGAAGGAGGATTGTGCAATTGGGAGGCAAAGGACTTTATTCCCATTACTTTCATCAATCAATAATTTATATTTCAAACAGTTCTGTTGGTTTGTAATAATTCTTAAACAATTCGTACACTTTTAACCTTGTGCCTTACCCGAGGCACATAGGTCCATTTGTAAGGGTTTGATTTTTGATCTTCATATGCCATTTTAATGAATCATGGACGTTTTCATATATAAACTTTTGTGTTCATTTTCTTTCTTTTTACATTTTATTTGTTTAAAGGTGGTTATCCCTTACACACATCCACACTCATAAATGCAGGTACCCATCCATTCCGGATTCCATGGGTAACAATTCTGCTATGGCCTTCAGTGACTCTGAAGATCTGGTCTACCATGCCGAATACGAAGGTGATGAAGACTGTGAAGTGCTTGGAGAATTGGCTAGACTGCTACAACAGGAAGAAAGGGACAATCTACTTCACGAGGAGTTGTTAGAGACAATCAACTTGGGTACAAAGGAAGACATAAAATAAGTTAGAGTGGGTGCCAACCTAGAGCCAAGTGTCAAGGAGCGTTTAGTTCAGCTGTTGAATGAATATGTTGAGATCTTCGCCTGGTCTTACAAAGACATGTCGAGACTTGATACATATATTGTGGTTCACCGTCTCCCTACAAAAGAAGACTGTCCACCAGTTAAACAGTAAGTTCGCCGCATGAGGCTCGACATGTCTGAAAAGATTAAAGCAGAAGTTATGAAGCAGTTCAATGTTGGATTTCTTGCTGTTACTTCCTATCCACAATGGGTTGCTAACATTGTGCCCGTGCCTAAAAAGGACGGCAAAGTCAGAATGTGCGTGGATTACAGAGACTTAAACATGGCCAGCCCTAAAGATGACTTTCCACTACCACACATTGACATCTTGGTTGACAAAACATCTCAGCACAAGGTATTTTCTTTCATGGACGGATTTTCAGGTTACAACCAGATCAAAATGGCACCTGAGGACATGGAGAAAACTACTTTCGTTACACAGTGGGGTACATTCTGTTATAAAGTGATGCCATTCAGACTAAAGAATACTGGGGTAACCTATCAACGCGCCATGGTAGCTTTGTTTCATGATATGATACATCATGAGATAGAGGTCTACATAGACGACATGATAGCCTATTCACAAACTAAAGAAGAACACCTCGACCATCTGCAAAAGCTGTTTTTCAGGTTGAAGGAGTACAAGCTCAGACTAAACCCTAACAAGTGCACGTTCAGAGTCAGGTCCGGTAAGCTCTTGTGTTACATCGTCGTAACAAAGGCATCGAGGTTGATCCTACAAAAGTCAAAGCTATACAAGAAATGCCTGCCCCTCGCACTGAGAAGCAGGTCAGAGGTTTCTTGGGACGCCTAAACTACATTGCAAGGTTCATTTCTCACCTAACATCTACCTGTGAACCAATCTTCAAGTTGTTGAAGAAAGATCAGGTGGTTAAATGGAATGATGACTGTCAATTTGCTTTCAATAAAATCAAGGAGTATTTGCTAGAACCTCCCATCTTGATTCCACCCGTCGAAGGAAGGCCGCTAATCATGTATCTGACTGTCCTGGAGAATTCAATGGGGTGCATACTGGGCCAACATGACGAGTCTGGCCGAAAAGAGCATGCCATTTATTACCTTAGCAAAAATTTTACCGACTGTGAGACCCGATACTCACTACTCGAGAAAACTGGTTGCGCTTTGGTATGGGCTGCTCGCCGGTTAAGGCAGTATATGTTGACTCATACCACTTTGCTGATCTCTAAGATGGATCCGATCAAGTACATCTTTGAAAAGCCTACTTTATCCGGAAGAATCGCTAGATGGAAGATGATCCTCACAGAGTATGATATACAGTACACGACCCAAAAAGCTATAAAGGGGAGTGTACTAGCCGATCATCTGGCTCATCAAGCTGTCGAAGATTACCAATCCATGAGGTTCAACTTCCCCGACGAGGATATCATGACCTTGGGCAACATTGAAGAGAACAGACCGTATGACGGACCTGAACAAGGATCCCGATGGACCCTATACTTTGATGGTGCTTCTAATGCACTTGGCAACGGTATCGGTGCGGTACTTATCTCTCCAGAAGGTTCCCATACACCTTTCACTGCCAGACTCTGCTTCAGCTGCACCAACAACATGGTCGAGTATGAAGCTTGTATCTTTGGTCTCAAGGATGCAATTGACTTGGGAATAAAATCTTTGATTGTGTTTGGGGACTCCGCTTTGGTTATCAGTCAAATCAAAGGAGAGTAGGATACTAAACATCCAAACCTCATCCCTTACAAAGAACATGTCCTGACATTATTACCACATTTCGAGTAGATTACCTTCGAGCACTTCCCGCGAGAAGAGAATCAGCTAGCAGATGCGCTAGCTACAATGTCATCCATGTTTAAACTTAACTGGGATAATGAGGCTCCCCAAATCACCATTGAACGGATGGACGAACCTGCACATTGTCACGAGATTAATACCGAAGAAGTAGTGGACCGACCTTGGTTTCATGATGTCAAAAGGTATCTCGAAGCACAAGAATACCCTGAAGGAGCTTCCGTCAACGACAAAAAGTTCTTAAGGAGATTCTCGGCTAAGTTCTTCTTGAGCAATGGTATCCTATACAAGCACAATCATGATTGCATTCTACTTTGTTGCATGGGTAAGGTTGAAGCTGAGTAGATCATGGCTGAACTACACAATGGTACCTTTGGCACTCACTCTAGCGGACATACGATGGCTAAGAAGATTCTACAGGCAGGCTATTACTGGTCTATCATGGAAGCTGACTGCCATTAACATTTCAGGACTTGTCACAAATGTAAAATCTATGCGGACAAGGTACATATACCCCCAGTTCCTCTCAATGTCTTAACAACTCCTTGGCCATTCTCTATATGGGGAATCAACATGATTGGAGAGATCAAACCTACAACATCCAATGGACACCGTTTCATCCTGGTGGCCATTGATTACTTTACCAAGTGGGTCGAAGCAGCTTCCTTCGCATCCATCACAAAGAATGTTGTTGCCCGCTTCATCAAGCAGAACCTCATTTGTTATTACGGTATCCCCGAAAGGATCATTACTGACAACAGTACAAACCTGAACAACACTATGATCACTGCCTTATGCGAGCAGTTCCAGATTCAACATCACAATTCATCTCCCTATCAGCCAAAGATGAACGGTGTTGTCGAAGCTGCGAACAAAAATATCAATAAGATCATTTAAAAGATGGCAGTCACCTACAAGGACTGGCATGAAATGCTACCGTTTGCTCTGCACGAGTACCGTACCACGACACGTACATCAACTGGGGCAACACCCTATTCTTTGGTATACGGCATGGAAGTTGTTTTACCTATCGAGGTTCAGATTCCCTCCTTGAGAATCATGAAAGATGCTGGTTTGAGTGAAGACGATTGGATTCAGACCCGGCTTGATCAACTTAACTTGATTGACGAAAAGCGACTTACTGCTGTTTGCCACGGTCAAACGTATCAGAAACGGATGATCAAGGCATTCAACAAGAAAGTCAGACGCCAGGTATATCAAGTCGGGGATCTTGTAATCAAGCGTATCATCTTTCCGCAAAGTGATCCCAGGGGAAAATGGACTCCTACTTACGAAGGACCATTTGTGATCAAAAATATCTTTTCTGGTGGGGCAATGATCCTGACCACCATGGACGGCGAAGACCTTCCGCACCCTGCGAATGCAGACATAGTCAAAAGATACTACACATAAACTACCCGACAAGTTGAAAACCCGAAAGGGCGACTTGGGCAAAAATGGGCATCCCGGTGAATCGAAAACCCAAAAGGGCGGTTCAGGCAAAAATTAGGGATAAATATAAAAAAATCTATACACCTGGCAATTTGAAAACTCGAAAGGGCGACTTGGGCAAAAAAGGGTTTCCCGGTGGACTGAAAACCCGAAAGGGCGGTCCAGGCAAAAGTTAGGGAATTAAAGCCTATGACTATGTCTTATCGGATCACTTTTAGGATAATCTCTTCACCAGACAAACTTCGGGCTTCTGATCAATCCAATCATCTTCGGACGAAGAAACGAATGGACAAGATATTCAAAGTTACGAAGGCTATAGCAGAATGGGAACCCCATGGAATTTTTACACATAGCCATCTTTCTTTGTATAAATTTTTCTCATTTTTTATGACAACATTCTCTTACTAGGATGTTTGTCTCCTTTGTACAAAATACTTACACAAAGTTAATAAAAAGATACTTCAAAGTGCAGAAAACTATTTGCCTTCTCCTCTTTTTACACTTGTGTTTTTATTTAAAAAAGTCCAATGATTTATTAAATGAGCATATGCATTTGAATATAATCACTGTTTACAAATAAACGAAATGTGAAAGAATAATTACTGACAGGTTGAAAGGATAGGAAAACGTCTTTAGGCTATTCCAAGAGAAATCCCCTGCGGTACATCATCTAGATCCCCAGCGGAGCAAAAACCTTGAAATACATATCCCCGGCGGAATTAAATTTCAAAGTCCACGCCAGAGTTAAAACTCCCAATCCCTGGCGGAGTTATATTTTCAGACCCTTAATTCTCATCCGAGTTAAACTTCAAACTCCCAATCCTCAGTCGAGCAAAACCTTGAACTACAGATCCTCAGCAGAGATGAAACCTTCTTCCCCAACGAAGTCAAATTTCCAACTACCAATCCACAGCAGAAGCCATCCAGTTTCTCCAGATTCCCCAGCAAGTTGTCTTAAAGTCTGAGAATCAACCAGATAACAGTTAACTTTTGTCTTATCCCCAAACTAGGATAATTCCCCAGTAGAGTGGCATACAACCCAAACTCTTGAACTTTTTCCAAACAGGAATAAGCTTTTTCCCCAAAGAGTCTTGAACCTACTTTCCAGCAGGATAGCTACTCCCCAGCAGGATAGCTACTCCCCACAGAGTTTTTACTCCCCAACAAAATGAAGATTCTCATTCTTAACTCCACAGCTTAAAGTCCCAAAGGATTCAAGTTCCCCTAGCAGATTGAAGATTCTCAATCTTGATTCCCCACTGAAGTTGCCAGATTTTTCATTACTTCTCAGCATGAATTTGTCAGAATTTTTTATCCCCTGCAGATCAAAGATTCTCATTCAATTTCCCCAGGAGATCGAAGTTTCTCATTCTTAGTTCTCCGCAGAAGCCATCAGAGTCTTCCTTATTCTCCAGCAGATCAAGGTTATTTCTGTCATCTAATCCCCAGTAGAGATTCGTCAGAGTTTCCTTATTCCCCAGCCGAATAAGGATTCCCATTGGTATAATCCTCAACCATAGTCATCAAAGATCTCCGGACTCCCCAAGTAGGTTTCTCAAGAAGACTTGAAGGATCCCTATCCCCAGGAAAGTGATGAAGGATTCTCACATCCCCACAGAAGTTGTCAAAGTTTTTGATAATTCCCCACGAGTTGCCAAAGATTTTCTATCCCCAACAGTAATCAACAAGGATTTCTCATCCTCAGTGGTCAAAGATTTTGAACCCCCGGCAGCAGTCAAGGATTTTATTATCTCTAGCTATCAAGGATTTATTTTCCTCAGCAGGACAGCGAATCAGCTTACATGCACATACATTACATTCATATATCATAAACATTGATATAGCATATTTTATTGCATCATACATGTCATGCAACATAACTTTGTGTTTCAGCTAACATTTTACCCTTTTTCAGGATAAGATTAAAAGCTATCTTTAACAAATATTCAAATATTTCAGATACAGTACGGATACACCCCAGACACGAAGGTCATTCTGCTACTCATTCAAATATCTTATTCAGATACATTATGGATACACCCCAGACACGGAGTTCATTCTACTACTCATTCAGAATTCAAAGTCAAGATACCGTACGGATACGCTCCAGACACGGATGCCATTCTGTCACTCATTCAGACTTCAACAATCAGATACAAATTAGATACACTCCAGACACGGAAGCCATTCTATTTCTCATTCAGGTTCAACTATCAATTTCAAGTTCAGATACACTCCAGACACGAAAGTCATTCTGTCACTTATTAAGATCCCAATTACAGTTCATATACACTCCAGACACGGAAGTCATTCTGCTACTCATACAGATCTCAACTTCAGATACAGTCCAGATACGCTCCAGAAGCAGTTGCCATTCTGTCACTCATTCATACTTTTTCCCCAGCCAAGAGATGCTCTAGACACAGACGTCATTCTGTCGCTTATTCAGATTTCACGGACGTCATTCTGTCGCTTATTCAGATTTCACGGACGTCATTCTGTCGCTTATTCCGATTTCAGATTCAGATACAATACAGATACACTCCAGACACGGAAGTCATTCTACTATTCATTCAAGAATCAAATACAGTTACAGCTCGGATATGCTCCAGACACGGACGCCATTCCTTTGCTCATACAGATTCAATCTCCAGATACAACTCAGATATGTTCCAGATAGGATACCATTCTGATGTTCATTCTCCTGATTTTCAACAAACATTCTTGGATGGAATCTTTAAGCCCATCTCCAACAAGATTCTATCACATCTCTAAATTGCATATTTAAGCCCATTTCCTCAACTATATTTTGACGAGTGCAAATTTACGGGCACTCTAGTGTCCAATCATCTTTTACCTTCGAGTCACGAACGACAAACTCGCCAATCTAACTCTTCAGGTTCAAGAAGATTGAACAGGGGCAGCTGTTGTACCCCAAAATTTTCCCTCTCATTTTATCAAGATTTCTCCTCACAAGACTCTTTGGACTCCAGACAGGATTAGGGTTTGCTCTGCTCAAGACATCTCCTTGCACTGTTGACCTGAAATTAGGGTTTGAGTTTGCACAAGGATTTTTGGACTTTCAATGCTTAATGTGACTTTCATGCTTCATGTTGGACCTCTAAGATTTCTCATACCAAGATTCAAGCCTTGAATCAAATTTTTGCCCAGTCAATTGGACAGTTGACCTAAAAATCAGTTGTATTGGGGAAAAAGTCAACTGTGGCCAATTTAAAGTCAAACCTCATAATTTTTTATCCACAACAACATTATAGACTCATATGAACCATTTGATCAAGTTTGGACCACAACTCCTCAAGAAATTTGATCAGATCATCAAAAGGGGAAAATGGTCATTTTTAGGGTTTTGATTGCAGAAGGGCAATTTCTGATTTTTAACCTAGCCAATGGAAAATTGGGTTCAAGCATAGTTTCAAGGACTCAATGGAATCATATTGACATAATCACAAGGTTCAGAAGATCTCAAATGCGTTGGATTGACAGATGAATTTTCCAGTCAACTGATCAAAAATCAATTGTACACTGAAAAGTCAAACTTTGACATTTTGGTCAAAATCAAGTGCCAAGGGTCATTTTTCATCAAGATGTGTCAAAACATGAAACTTGTTCACCAAGAAACCTAATTTTTAAAATTAGGGTTTAAAATGGAAAATTTTCATAACTTAGAAATTTTCTAAGTTATGAAAATTTCTTATTTTTTCCCAACTTTTCCCAACTTTTTCACCATGATGCAATTGGATTAAAAGAAAACTTCCAACATGAAAGTTGTAGTCCTCCACAAAATCTACAACTTTGATTCACAAATTTTTCCCAAAAGATGCTTGGATCTCAAGTTATGATTTTGTGAACAAGTTTCCATGAAACTTTTAACTTCGTGAAATTTTGCCCTAGTGCAGGATTTTGACCTATCTTCATGGCAATTTTTCACATAATTCCAAGTGGAATCTCAAAATTCATTTCAAATATGGATTGTGGAGCATGTTACAAGCTTTCCAAAATGTCAAAGAACTCTCCAATATCATTCATGGTTAGGGATAATCGAAAGTTTGAAATTGGCAAATCATCACTTTTGGCCAAGGCATTTTTGCACCATTGCTACAACTTGCAATTCTGTCCAAAGCATGCTTGTACTTGGTTTACAGGTTCTAATATCTTCTACACTCAAAAATTGAATGCAAATACATTGGTTAGAGGCTTTGTTCTGAGCTTTAGAACATTACACAAAGGTTTAATCCATTTTTGGCAAAAAGATAACAATGCCATTTACATAAAGCACACTTTATGCATTTTTTGTTTCCCTTGAGCCTTGAACCCAATCTTTTGCAGAAAACAAAGTCCACAAATTTAGGGAAAGGTACACCAATTATGTTTAGGCTTTGAGCTAGCAAGTATAGCATTTGGCATTATCAACTCACCTTTTGCTTCAAAAACAAGAAAGCTTGCAAAAGTGAGATAACTTGGTAATCTGATATAACCAAGTCTTGTGCACATTTCAAACGACTTCAGCATAACACACCAAGCCAGAAACACGAGCTAGCAAGTTCTTAAACACCCTAAAACACCAAAACACCAACTTCTGTCCAAAACAGGGCAAGTTTTGCAAATCAGAAGCCAAAATCATTTCCACTCGTGCGTTTTGTCCCAAACCAGTTCCAACACACTCCATACAACATACCTAAACTATCC
Organism: Vicia faba; assembly: GCA_948472305.1. Lineage (NCBI taxonomy): Eukaryota > Viridiplantae > Streptophyta > Magnoliopsida > Fabales > Fabaceae > Vicia > Vicia faba. The sequence continues at coordinate 187,652,457 of OX451735.1, read as the reverse complement.
CAACCATTCTCAAGCCACTATAACTCCATTTTCACACTTCACCATTTTTGCTTTGAAGCTTTGCAGGTTGAGTTCTACAAGCATATCAGGCCATTTCAAAGCAAGCCAAGCATTGGGAAAGGTTGAGTGAACCTTAGGCAAGCTAACACGACCTTCGGGCCTCATCAAAAACCCATACATTGCCATATCCAAACATGGATGAAGCAGGTTTGAAGTTGCAGGCGCGCGTATTTTGTTCTGGAGGACAGTGATGAAGAGGAAATGGGTTGGGTCTGGCTTTGGCTGACTATTTGCACCCCCATGCTTGCTCTTTGCACCCCCTAGCCCATTTCTTTTATTTTTTAATATTTTTCATTTCTATTCATATTTTCTGACTTTTATTATTTTTTTCTAAATATTAAAAACCACCAAAATTATTTTCTTAAATTTTCATATTTTATTTTATTATTTTAATTATTATTTTTAGCATAAGAATAGTTTATTAAATAATGTACTTTTATTTTCTTAAATAAAAACTTATAAATATTATAAAAATATTATATATTTTTACTTTCATTATTTATACACTTAAATAATATTTTCTCACACATTTTAATTTTTTAACACTTTTGTATATATTTGATTTATTTTCTTGTACATAAATAAATAATATAGAATATATATTTTCTTAAAACAAAAAAACTAGGGTTTCCACCCTTTCAAAAATAATCATTTATTTTCTTATTATTTTTTAGACAAAAATAATTTATTTTACATACATAAAATAAAATACAAAAAAAACATCCTTTTGCATATTTATATTTATTTGCATATTTAAATATTTGTCAATTTATCATTTGTACAATGAATTCAATTTGGTTGTAATAGTTGAATTAAAGTTTTATTTTTGTGCAAATATCCCCTTATTCAAACTTGTATCCCCCTCCCCATAATCATGTTGTAATAGTCTTAGATATACTTTTACGCATTTTATCGCTTTCAAATATGCCATGATAGTAAGATTAGGGTTTGTATGATAACCAAAAATCAAACAAATAGCATGACTAAACACAAGACAAAAATGCATGAAAATTGACAACACAATGCACATAAGCACCCCTAGGGTTTCATCCACTTGTTGCCTTAAAAAAAACATGGCCATGGTATGCATGCTAGGTATCTTGGTAAAACAAAACAAAAACAAAAAGATTATAGTCCCTCGATGACGCTATCTTGGTTGCCTATACACAAATGATCTAGTCCCTCAAAAAACTTGCTAAGATACTTAGCACCATTGCTATCATGGTCATACGATGACCCACGTCTGTCCCGTTTAACATCCAAACACAAGATTGTTTACCAAATACAATGGTAAAACAACAATGTCAAAGGGTTAAAAATGTGTAGGAAAGATCTTTGAGTAGGGTAGACAACTCCTAGTTACTTGATCAAACTTGCAAGCATCCTTGCTATTTTCAAAAATACACAATACAATTTCAAAACATTTCCCAAAACAAACTTTCAAATATTTAAACATTTTTCAAAAGACAAACACCTTTGTATACATTCAAACAAGAATCATTACAAAGGTTTCCTAGACAAAGGCCTCTTTTCAAAATACTTTCAAAACCACACACACAAAAGCACCATTTCAAACAATTGAAAAGCAAAAGCAAGTGATCTAAAACAAGTAACTAAGAGCCCATGGAAAACCATGGATGAAAAGGGTGCTAGCACCTTCCCTTTTCATAATCTACCCCCCAAACCCAAAAAAACAATCTCAAAGGTCTTTCCTGTGCTTTTTGACCTTTCCTTTGGATAAAATAAAAAGTCGATGACGACTCTTGCTAAACCGAAACATTTGCGAACACAAACGCAAAACCTCAATTCAGTTCTCCCACCGTATCACAAGTATCATAATAAATCTTTGGTCGATTTAATTTGAGCCAACAGATGTTTGAAGGGAGTATCCATCATGTAGATATTTGCTATGTCTTGTTTCAGGGAATGACCTACAATCTGTTTTGAGGATTTGTTGATGAAATCCGTCTGTCGATTGATTCTTCCTGAAAAGGTAAAGAGTTAATTGTATGCAATGTCATGATGTATGAAATGCATTGCATAATGATGTTCTCAAAATAAATGATACTATTCTACATGCGTTTCGTATGCATATGTTATGACGTATGAATGTTTAATGTTGTTGAAGTGTATTTGTAGACTCGCGCAGTATCTTTGTCTGGGAAAATAAATCCTTGACTATTGCTGGGGATGAAGAGTATGTGTATCTTCAATTTTGTCTAAAATGCTTCCGATGGGGATTCCTGCTTACTTGTTTAAGGAAACTCCGTTGGGGATGTTGATTTATGATTTTTGGAGAAGAGCTTAGGAACATCATTCGTTCATTTCTCTCATGGGGAATTTAATTCTTATATATCCTGAATGGGGATAAAAGAGATGGATAATATTTTGACTCGTCTGGGGAGAATAATTTTTGTACACCCTGACTGGGGATTATGGTGACTTCACTGGGGAGAGCAATTTTATCAGTGATTTGTGGTAGTCAGAAGAATAGACTCAAGTTAGGGAAACTTTAGTCTGTTTGGGAAATAAACCATGTTGATGGATAAATATTCTGCTGAGGAAACAAAATCTCCTGGGGAAATTGAATTTTCTAAAAAGAAGAACTCTGTAGGGGTTTTACAGTTTTCAAACTCAGCTGGGGAAGAGAATTTCCATGAAGTATACTGATTGGAACTCCGTAGGGAAATTGTGGGGAATGTGTCCTTGTTGGGGATGAATTTTGTAAAGATTATTCTGTGGGGATAATCTCATAGAAGTAGCTCTATGGGGATTTATGGATAACTTGAGTGTCATTCCAACTCCTAGAATCTTGAGTAAATGCTTATTCCTGTTCTTATGCATATATTTGTTAATAGTTAATCAATTACAAATGTGTGATACGGTGGGAGAACTGACTTGAGGGTTTTGCGTTTGATCGCAAATGTTTAGGTTAGTAAGATTCGCCACCGACTTTTCTTTTATCCAAAAGGAAAGGTGAAAAAGCACAGGAAAGACCTTTGAGATTGTTTCTTGAGTTCGGGGGGTAGATTATGAAAAGGGAAGGTATTAGCACCCTTTTCATCCATGGTTTTCCATGGGCTCTTAGTTACTTGCTAAATCACTTGCTTTTTGTTTGAAATTGTGCTTGATGTGGTGTTTGAAAGTATTTTGTAAAGAGGCCATTGTTTAGACAATCTTTGTAATGATTCTTGTTTGTAAGAATGTATACAAAGATGTTTGATCTTTTGAAAATGTTTTCAATTTTGTAAGATGTTTGAAAGTGTATGTGTTTGTTTTGAAATTGAGCAAGTAATTAGGAGCAGTCTACCTACTCAAATGTCTTTCTTGTTCATTTTCTTTTCCTTTGACATTGTTGTCGTACCATTGATTTGGTAAGCAACCTTATCTTTGGATGTAAATGGGATGGGTGTGGGTCATCGTATAACCATGATTAGCAATGTTGCAAAGTATCTTAGCATACTTTTTAAGGGACTAAGATCATTTGTAAGGCAACTTAGATAGCGTCATCGAGGGACCATGATCTTGTATTTGCTTGTTTTTGCTAAGATACCTCACATGCGTAATATGGCCATTTTGTATAAGGCAACCAAGTGGAATAACCCTAGAGGTGCTTGTGTGCAAGTGTATCATTTTCATGCTTGTTTTTGTCTTGAATTAGGGTTTTATAATCATTGATTTTAGTCTTTCCATACAAACCCTAATTACTAGCATGTTATATAAAAGCGATAAATTGCTAAATTTAAAGTTACTACGCTATTACAACATTTATGGGGAGGGGTGTACAAGTTGAATGGGGATTGCAAGAATTTAGACCCTAATTAATTTATTACAACCATATTTAATTGGTATAAATACACAAGGAATTAAATGAATACAAAGCATAAAAATGAATAAATGTACAAGGATGCAAAAGTGTAAAGAAATGAATTTTATTTGGTTTTCATGAAAAAAAGATTTTATCTTAACCTAATTAAATAAAGAAAATAGTTAATTAAGTATGAATTTATTAAGAAAAGATTTTAAATGAAAACCTAGTTCTATTAATTAATTAAAAGAAAATAATTTTAAGAAAAGTATTTTTGTTGCGTTTTATCTTGAAAATATTTATAGCATTATAAAATATTTTTAGTCCTTTTTTTTATATTAAAATAATGTATTTTAAATGGTATGAAAAAGAAGAAAAAAAGATAATATTAATTAAATTTATAAAGTTTACTTAATAAAATAAATAAAGTATAATAAATAAAAATATTTTTTGTGGAAAAATAGAATAAAATAAGTCAAAATATAAATTTACTATTTTTGTATTTTATGATTTTTTTAGTATTTAGAAAATATATTTAAGAAAAATAAAAATTAAAATAAAAAGGAAAATAAATAAATTTGGGCCAGGGGTGTCAATGGGAAACAGGGAGGTCAACTAGCAAAAAAAAAAAAAAAAAAAAGTCAGGCCCAAAGGGTCCAACGCCTGCCAAACAAAAAAAGAGTCAGAATTGTGAAAATATGAATAAAAAATGTAAAAGGGTACCATTGGGGCTCGAACCCATGTCCCATAGGTTACATGTGCGCGCTTCTACCACTGGGGTGGCTATACATTCGTTAATACAAATGAAACAATAAATATGTAAGGCAAAAAGCCCCCTGAAGACTTCATCTTCAACCTCCAGTCAGACCTATTGTAACTTGCTCATTTCTCATTAAAAATGAAAACATTAAACATGAAACTTGTAGCAAATTTTCTCACGATTCTAGAAATGTAAAGTATTAAAACTATAGATCAAAGATAAGCAAGAATTTTACTGGCCCTGATCTGAACCCTCAAAATTTCAAAAATTTCAGTTTCTAAATTCTCTAAGCTGAAGAAAAATTAATGGAAACTAAGGACATGATTAGCTTTATGGAAATGATATCTACATGTTTTATTAACAAATAAACTATTGATGATGTCTGTATGAAGAGTTCCAAGTTGAGAAAACCTACCTCAAAACTGGAAATTGTGTTTTGAGTTTGAGCTTGTTTCAAGTAATGGTGATGATCAGGTTAGCTTCCTTGAGGTCCTAGGAAGCTAATGCAATGATTTGCTTGAGTTGAGAATGGCTGAAATGACTTGGAGAAGTCAATGTGCAATGCTCTGTTTTTTATTATGGAATATAGGGTAAATGATGTTATAGAAATGAAACAGGTATAGGGATAAGTTACACTTGATGTAAGGAAGCTTTATAAACTAAAAGGCCAAGAAACGCACGAGGGAAATGGGAGTTTGATGTTCAAGGTCAAAAACTGTGCAACAATGGAGTTTTGTGCAATTTCTGATTTGAGAGAGTTTTGGTGTATTTCAGGGTGCTTAAGCTCGTGTCCTAGCTCACAAATAGTGACTCTATTTATAAGCAACAAGTTTGGAGTGCTCTAGTTGATCAAAATTCAAATTTACATGTTTAAGTTAAACATGTGATTTTTTGACAAAACAAGTTTCCATGCCTTGTGTACTTGCTAAGATAGAGTGGTTATGCTTTAAACAAGCTTGCTTCTGACTTTGTGGATGGAGTGTGATCATAGGGAACAAGTTAGAGGCTCAATGTGAACTTTATGCAAAAAGCTTGCTTTACAAGAATGGCATTGTTAACTTTGTACATAAATGGAAATGCAACTTGAACAAAAGCTCAATTGCTTGGATCAAAGCTCTAACAGCTGTGTAAACATTTAATTATGGAGTGACAAACAATTTTGAGGCTTGAAAGGCAAATATTATGCAGCCTAGCATGGATTTGGTTCAAGTGTTCATCAAAAATGACTTGTAATTCAAGTGACAAAATCCTAACTTCATCTCTTCGATTCTCCCTCCTCAAGAATGATCTCAAGGAGTTCTTGGACATTTTGGAAAGCTTTAAATGTGCTCTATAACCCATCTTTGAATTGATTTTGAATATTCCCCTTGGAACTATGTGAAAAAGTGTCATGAAGTTAGGTCAAAATCCTGACTAAATTAGGGCAAAATTTCACTAAGTGTTTAGTTTCATGACCCTATGTTCATAAAATCATAAATTGAGATCCAAGCATTTTTGGAAGGAGTTGTGTAAAGAAAAGTTATATATTTCATGGAGATCTATAACTTCCATGTTGGAAGTTTTTCTTGAATCATCTTGCATCATGGTGAAAATTTGGCTCAAAGTTATGAAAAAAACATGAAATTTCCAACACTTAGAAAAATTTCTAAGTTTAGAAAATTTGACTTTTCAAAATGAAATCTTGACTTTTTGATTTATTGATGAATAAGTTTCATATTTTGACATGTTTTGATGAATTATGATCTTTGGCACTTGAATTTAAGCAAAAAGTCAAAGTTTGACTTTTTAGTATACAGTTGACTTTTGATCAGTTGACTACAAAATTCATTTATCAATGCAATGGACTTGCAATGTTTTAAACCATGTCATTAGGTCAAAATGATTCAATTTGACTCTTGAGATCATTCCTTAAACCAATTGACCATTTGCTAGGTCAAAAATCAGAAATTGCCCATTCCCATTCAAAACCCTAATTTTGACCATTTTTCCCTTTTGGAGATTTGATCAAATTTCTTGAGGAGTTGTGGTCCACACTTGATCAAATGATACACATGAGTTTAAAATGTTTATGTGGACCAAAAATTATGAATTTTGACTGTGAATTGGCCATAGTTTACTTTTTCCCCAATACACCTGATTTTTAGGTCAACTACTCAATTGACTGATCAAAAGTGTGATCCAAGGCTTGAAACTTGACATAAGTAATCTTGGGGGTCCATAATGATCCATGAAAATTATATGGGGTATTGGAAGTCCAAAAATCCTTGTGCAATCTCAAACCCTAATTTTGGTCATCAGGGCATAAGGGGGTGTCTTGAGCTGATCAAACCCTAATGCAGCCTTGAGCCCAAGGAGATCTTGTGGGAAAATTCTTGATAAATGAGAGAGCAAATTTTGGGGTACAACACTAAGATAGAGTGGTTATACTTTAAATATGCTTGCTTCTGACTTTGTAGATGGAGTGTGATTAGAGTGTGATTAGAGGGAACAAGTTAGAGGCTCAAGAATTGACTTTGTGCATAAAGCTTGCTTTTCAAGAATGGCATTCTTCACTTTCTTCCCAAAATGGCAATGTGAACTAGATAAAGCTTAAACCAATTGGATTATAGGTCAAAATTTTAGGTTATCCATTAATTATAGATATATACACAAGTTAGAAGGCATGCAAAGCAATATTATGCAGCCTAACATTGAAATTCAATTATGTCTTCATCAAGAAATGACTTGTAATTCAAGAATGAAACCCTAACTTCTTGCCTTCGATTCGCCTTGCTCAAATATGATCTCATGAGTTATTTGACATTTTGGAAAGATTGTAACATCCTCTAAAACCTATATGTTGGACATTTTTGAAAATTCATCTTGGAACTATGTGAAACATTTCCATGAAGTTAGGTCAAAATCCTGCCTAAACTAGGGCAAAATTTCACTAAGTTTCCAAGTTTCATGAACATGTATTCACAAAATCATAACTTAAAATCCATGCATTTCTAGGAAAGGTTGTGTTCTACAATGTTTTATATATCATTAATATCTACAACTTTCATGTTGTAAGTTTCCCTTGAATCATCTTGCATCATGGTGAAAATTTGGCTCAAAGTTATGAAAAAATATGATTTTTCTAACACTTAGAAAAATTTCTAACTTTAGAAATTTTGACTTTTCAAAATGAAATCTTGACTTTTTGATTTCTTGATGAACAAGTTTCATATTTTTACATGTTTTGATGAATTTTGATCTTTGATACTTGATTTTGACCAAAATGTCAAAGTTTGACTTTTCAGTGTACAATTGACTTTTTATCAGTTGACTGAAATTCATCTGTCAACCAATTGATCTTGAGCAATGTTTTGAGCCATGAAATTAGGTCAAAATGATGATTTTGAATCCTTGAGATCATATCTTGAATCAATCAATCATTTGTTAGGTCAAAAATCAGAAATTGCACCTTCTCAATCAAAAACCCTAATTTTGACCATTTTGCCCTTTTGATGATCTGATCAAATTTCTTGAGGAATTATGGTCTAAACTTGATCAAATGACATATATGAGTTCATAATGTTGGTATGGATCAAATATTATGAAGTTTGACTGTAAATTGACCACAATTGACTTTTCCCCCAATATAGTTGATTTTAGGTCAACTGATCAATTGACTGAGCAAAAATGTGATCCAAGAGTTGAAACATGACATGAGAAATCTTGAAGGTCCAAAATGATCCATGAAAGTCATATGGATCAATAAAAGTCCATTTGTCCTTGTGCAATCTCAAACCCTAATTTTCAGTCATTAGTGTTAGAGGAGGTGTCTTGAGCTGATCAACCCTTGTGCAGTCTTGAACCAAAGGAGATCTTGTGAGAGATTATTTGATAAATGAGAGGGAAAATTTTGGGGTACAACAACTTCCCCCGTTCAATCTTCTTAAACCTGAAGAGTTAGATTGGCGGATCCGCCATTCGTGACTTGAAGGTGGAAGATGATTGGACACTAGAGTGCCCAGAAATTTGCACTCGAAGATGTATAGTGAATGGGCTTATAGATTCCATTTGGAGGAACGTTGGTAAATTCTGGAGGAAGTATCAGCACAAATATTTGGTTGATTCATACTAACACTTGGTGTGTTACCTGTGGGAAAAAGGTTAGTTAAACGCAGATGTATGCATGATGTTCACAAGATGAATGAGATCATGCTAAATGAATTTTGTATGTATATGCTATGATGTATGAATGTGGGATGAATATTCGTCTGGGAAAATAAATCCCTGACTACTGCTGAGGAACTTTGGGAAGTTGAATCCCGAATTACTGTCGGTTATGAAGAATATACATATCTTTAAACTTTGTTGAAAGGATGCTTCTGCCGGGGAATATCTCTTTTATGTCAGTTGTTATCTGGTCGGGTCCAGGCTTCACAACTTGCTGAGGATGAGGAAGTCAACTGCTATCTGGTCGGATTCAGGCTTCACGGTAACTTACTGGGGGAGATATAAATTAACTATTATCTGGTCGGATTCCAGACTTTACAGAATTTTTTTGAAATTAAATTGTTATTTGGTCGGATCCAAGCTTCACAACAACTTGCCAGGGATAAGGAAGTTAACGATTATCTGGTTGGATTCCAGGCTTTGCAGTAACTGGCTAGAAATGATGAAGTTTAAATGATATATGGTCGGGTCTAGGCTTCATAGTAACTTGAAGTGGTAACTACTATCTGGTCGGGTCCAGGCTTCATGCTTTTGGAAAAGTTATACTATCATCTGGTTGGGTCCAGGCTTCATAGTGTCTTACTGGGATTGTAGTTAGTTGTTATCTGGTCGGGCTCCAGGCTTCACAATAACTTTCTTGAAAAGACAAAGTTAAGCCGATATCTGGTCTGGTCCAGGATTTACAGTAACTTAATGACATTGAACCGCTATTTGGTCAGATTCCAAGTTTTTGTAGATTTCTGAGGTGGATGAGGTTAATTGTTATCTGGTCGGGTCCAAGTTTTACAATAAACTTCTTAGGGATTTAGTTATTATCTGGTCGGATTCCAGGTTTCACAATGAATTTTTGAAGGGAATTGCTATCTAGTCGGATCCAGGCTTCATAATAACTTATTGGGGTAGAGGAAAAATCTATTGGGGAAAAGAAGTTAAACCTTGGTTTGGTTGAATTCATGTTCTTCTATATCTTTGAAGAGTTGAACTATTATCTGGTCGGATCCAGTTTTTCATAGCATCTTGCAAAGTTAACTATTATCCGGTCAGATCCAATCTTCATAGTTAGTTGAAAGGTTACATTATTATCTCATCAGGTCCATGCTCTATAGTGACTTGAGAAGTTGACTACTATCTGGTCGGGTCCAGGCTTCATAGTAGTTTGAAAGTTGTACTAATATATGGTCGGGTCCAGGCTTCATAGCATATTTTAGGAGGTAGTAAAGGCTTTGTTGATGACTTTATTATGGATTAAGGGTTGTGGCCCTATGATATGTAATAGTCTAAAAGGCAAACTCAAGCTGGGGAGTGTGGACTCAGTTTGGGGAGGATAGCCTTAGCTGGGGATAGCAGGCTCAACTGGGGAAGATATACTATGTCAGGGAATACAAACTCGGCTGGGGAGTTACGATACTCGTTGTTTGTTGGGGAAATAAACCCTGTTGATGAATACTCGATGAACTGCAGACAAGGTGAGTTCTTTGAGGAAGAGATCCACAAGGCTTCTATTTGTAGGATTAACTTAGCTGGGGAGAGAGCTGCCAAGAGATTGAGACTCTGGTTGGAGATTGGTTTACTATAGCTGATCTGCGGGGGATAATGTTAATGAAATAACTCTGTGGGGATATTCCAAATACATTAAAGAGATGCTTGTTACTGCTTAGCAGACCACATGTTCCAAATAGTTTTAATTATGTTTATATGCATATGTTCGTTCAATTTTAGTCATTGGACAACTTTGCATTCAAAACAAAAACATAAATTTTGCACTTCAAAGTATACTTGTATTGATATTTTGCCCATGAATAGGCGTTTTTGTACAAAGAGACGGAGATCCTAGTAAGAGGAAATCGTTGAAAGGAAAACAAAATTAAAAACAAAACAAATAGCCATGTGGAAATGATCTCATTACACTCCAACCCTACTATTGCCCCAATGTCTTTGAATGCCCCTTGCCGTTTACAGAAGTTGATTGGATTGATCTTGGACCGTTTGAACTCAGACCTTGGTGATGAATTTGACTGTGGTGATTCCACGGGACATAGTCATACGCTTTCGATTCTTAATTTTTTCCTGGACTGTCCTTTCGAGTTTTCAGCCCACCAGGATACCCTTTTTTGCCCAAGTCGCCCTTTCGGGTTTTCAACTTGCTAGGTGTACAATCTTTTGTATATATCCCTAATTTTTGCCCAAACCTTTTGAGTTGTTGGGATGCCCTTATTTTTCCTAGGTGTGTCAACCTAGCGGGTCTCTTATGCGTAGTATTTTTTAACTATGTCCGTGTTTATAGGATGTGGGAAGTCTTCACCATCTATGGTAGTCAGTATCATGGCACCGCTAGAGAATACTCTCTTAACAACAAGTGGCCCTTCGTAGGTGGGAGTCCCTTTTCCTCTGGGGTCGCCTTGTGGCATAATGATGCGCTTTATCACCAAGTCACCAGCTTGATATACTCGAGGCTTGATCTTTTTGTTGAAAGCCTTGATCATCCATTTTTGGTACGTCTGACCATGACAAACAGTAGCCACTCGCTTTTCATCGATCAAGTTCAACTGATCCAATCTTATCTGAATCTACTCGTCTTCGTCTAAGCTTGCTTCATTCATAATCCTGAGTGAGGGAATTTGAACTTCTACTGGCAGAACAACTTCCATGCCATAGACTAAGAAAAAAGGAGTTGCCCCAGTTGATGTCCTAGCCGAAGTACGGTATCCATGTAGTACAAACGGTAACATCTCATGCCAATTCTTGTATGTTACTACCATTTTCTGCACAATCTTCTTAATGTTTTTGATGGATTCTCCCTCTGGATACTCTTGTGCTTTAAGTTATCTCATCACCTCATGGTACCATGGCTTTTCTGCGTCAGTGTCAAGCTCACAACAATCTGCAGGTTTGTCGAATCTTTCAATTATGATCATAGGGGCTTCATTGTCCCATCTGACCTTGAACATTTAAGACATGGTTGCCAAGGCGTCGGCCAACTGATTTTCTTCCCTAGGAAATTGCTCAAAGGTGATATCTTCGAATTAAGGAATTAGAGATAGCACAAGTTCCTTGTAAGGATGAGATTAGGATGTTTAGTGTCCCGATCTCCTTTTACTTGGCTAATCACTAGAGCGGAATCCCCGAACACATTCAAATGCTTGATCCTCAAGTCAATGGCAACTTTCAGACCCAAAATGCACGCTTCGTACTCAGCCATATTGTTCGTGCAATCAAAGCATAGTCTGGCAGTGAAAGGAGCATGGCAACCTTCAGGAGATATAATCACAGCACCAATTCCATTACCCAAGGCGTTCGAAGCCCCGTCGAACACCATAGTCTATTCAGATCCTTGTTCAGGTCCGTTATACGGTCCAGGTTTCGCACAGTCGGTCACCAGCATGATGTTCTCATCCGGGAAATCAAAGTTCATAGACTGGTAATAATCGACAGCTTGATGGGCCAAATGATCTGCTAGTACGCTTCCTTTGATGGCCTTTTGTGTAGTGTATTGAATGTCGTACTCAGTCAAGATCGTTTTCCATATGGCTATCCGCCCGAAAAGAGCAGGTTTCTCGAAGATGTACTTGATTGGGTCCATCTTAGAAATCAAGAAAGTGGTATGAGTCAACATATACTGTCTTAGCTGGAGAGCAGCCCATGCCAGAGCGCAACAAGTTTTCTCGAACAGCGAATATCTGGTTTCACAGTCGGTAAACTTTTTGCTCAGGTAATAGATAGCATGCTCTTTTTGGCCAGACTCGTCATGTTGGCCCAAAACACACCCCATAAAATTCTCTAGTACTGTCAAGTACATGATCAAGGGTCTTCCTTCAACTGGATCCATGAGAATAGGAGGCTCTTGTAGATACTCTTTGATTTTGTCGAATGCAGCTTGGCATTCATCATTCCATCTGACTATTTGATCTTTCTTCAAGAGTTTGAAGATTGGTTCACAAGTAGCAGTCAAGTGAGGTATGAAGCGGGCGATATAATTCAGACGACCCAAGAATCCTCTAACTTCCTTTTCAGAGTGAGGGACTGGCATTTCTTGGATGGCCTTCACCTTGGCAGGATCAACTTCAATGCCTTTATTGCTGACAAAGAAACCAAGAAGCTTTCCAGATCGTACTCCAAATGTGCACTTGTTAGGGTTTAACCTCAACTTGTACTTTTTCAACCTTTCGAATAGTTTGTACAGGTGATTGAGATGTTCTTCCTCAGTTTGCGATCTAGCAATCATATGATCCATATATACCTCTATTTCATGATGGATCATATCATGAAACAAAGCTACCATAGCCCTTTGATATGTTGCCCCTGCATTCTTCAATCCGAACGGTATGACCTTGTAGCAAAAGGTGCCCCATTGCATGATGAAAGTGGTCTTCTCCATGACCTTATAGCCAAAGAAACCATCCATGAAAGATAAGACTTTATGCTGAGAAGTATTATCAACCAAGACGTTAATGTGTGGTATAGGGAAGTCATCCTTGGGGCTTGCCCTATTCAGATCCCTATAGTCTACACAGATGTGAACTTTTCCGTCTTTCTTTGGCACTGGAACGACATTTGCAACCCATTGGGGATAGGAAGTCACAGCTAAGAACCTTGCATCAAGTTGCTTCATCACTTCAGCTTTTATCTTCTCAATGATGCTAGGCCTCATGTGACGAACCTTTTGTTTGACAGGAGGACAGTCTTCTTTTGTTGGCAAATGATGAACTACGATGTCGGTATCCAACCCTGGAATATCTCCATAAGACCAAGCAAATACTTCCACATAATCATGCAACATCTGAACCAACTGCTCTTGACATTGTCTTCTAAGTTAGCACCAATATTGACTTCCTTCTTGTCTGTCTCAGTACCCATATTGATGACTTCAACTGACTCTTCGTGCAGCTGAATAACTTTTTCCTCTTGTAATAGAAGTCTGGCTAGTTCTCCCAGTATATCACAATATTCCCCGCCTTCGTCTTTGGCTTAGTTGATTGGACATTCAAAGTCATAGTTAGCAATAGTAGAGTTATTGGCAATAGGATCCATAGTGGATGAGGACCTTCCAGAGTGTGCGTGTGTATGTGTATGTAAGATACATGGCTATTTTGAAAAATGTATTTGAAAGAAAAGAAAGACAATGAACACAAAGATTTGAATGCAAAAGAGTCCAATGATTTGTACTTAATGATCATATAATTAAATGAATATAAATAAAACCCTTGACAAATGGACCAAAGTGTCACGGGATAGGCAAATGGCTTAAAAGTCATTGTTAAAATATTATAGACAAAATGTTCTTGAATTGAAAGAAAATCAATAACAAGTAGATTACTCCTCGAGGAAGGAGATGGGAACGAAGTCCTTTGCATGCCAATTCTTCAACTCCATTGTAGTAGGATACACCCAATCTTCAAATGTAGCTTCTTCATCAGAATCACCTACATCATTAACCTCATGGCTTCCAATATGCAGAGGTGGCTTTCCTGCACGAGCACTCCTCACTTCCTTCTGAGCTTTGACAGTGAAACCCAAACCAAACTTGTATGCTTTGAATGGGATATCTAGGAGTTTCCCCCAAGTATCATAGTTTCCTTTTTCAAATGTAGCACAAGCATCTTTGACTGAAACCATCTTTAGTATGACCTTAATAGCTTTGGATTCATCAGAGGAACATTTCGTAGCAGCAACCATTGGTGGTACCACTTCAAAGGCTTGACACGAGGTCTCAATGAATTCTTCGTCCATCTCTACGTACTTGAAAGAGTTAAGGTGGCTTACCATAAACTCTTCTTCTCCACAGACGGTGACAATTCTTCCCTTGACTGGATATTTGAGTTTATGATGGAGAGTTGAGGTTACTGCCCCAACTTTATGGATCCAAGGTCGACCCAACAAACAAGAATAGGCAGGACGGATATCCATTATGTAGAAGGTGGAATTGAAAATTTGGGAACCCACCTTTATTGAAAGATTTACTTCTCTATGAACTGTCCTATTTGATCCATCGAAGGCCCTCACGATGATATCACTTGGCTTCAAGACTAAACCTTCACATTCTAGACGATCTAACGCTCCTTTGGGTAGCACGTTTAGAGAAGAACCAGTGTCGACTAGAACATGTGCTAAGGTGGTCCCCTTGCACTCGACAGAAACGTGTAGAGCTTTATTGTGGTTCTTCCCAAGCGGTGTTATATCGGCATCTGAAAATCCCAAACCATTATCAGCCGTCAAGCTAGCCACACAATTCTCAAATTGGTCCGTTGTGGTCTCATGGGGAACATGAGCCTTTTTCAAGAATTTAATTAATGTCCAAGCATGGGCATCTGAACAGAGTAGCAAAGACAACATAGAAATATTAGAAGGGGTTTTCCTCAACTGCTCCACAATCTTGAAGTCGCTCCTTTTTATTATCTTCAAGATCTCGTCCATATCACGAGCCGAGGGTTCTCCATCAACAATGTCCTTTGCGGGGATTTATGTCACGACCGACTCAACAACCTTCTCTTTCCCTCTTGTATCAGTACTTGGCTTAGCGGCAGAGATGCGGACAGGTGTCTTTGCAAAAACTGGTGGCGAAATATTGGGTGAAAATATTCTCCCAGTTCAAGTTACCTTACTTGATCCAGTTATGTTACCAACATCACAGCTTTTTCTTCTTCGATCCAAGCGTCTTATTTAATCCCATGGTAAAACACCTCAGCACCATAATTCCATGGAACTGCCTTGTTTGAAGAGTAGGGAATTGGTCCGGGATTGATAATTATTTAGGGAGAAACAGTGGGTTCATTTGAAATCCTAATAGGACTTTTGGAGGAGATCCTAAGAGGCTTGTTTGAGATGGTGATAATTGAGAGATCTTCACATTTGTCAGTCAAACTTTTGGCAAGCGAGGTCTTCTCAAATAGAATTTCGTGGCTATCCATCAGGCGTTGAATGCCTTCCTTCATCCCTTCGCATCCATTGAGATGTGTGGCACAACAAACACAGTCTTTTACACATCCAGGGAAAATCTTGGCTTTCAACAGGTTCTTTTTGATGATATTTAGCGAAGTAGTCAAGTCTTCAACAGAGGCAACAAAAATTGTATCTTCAACAACATTAACACCCTTGTCATGCTTCGGCATAGGCGCGGTGATTACATTCAGAGTTGGAGGAGGATCAAACTCAATAGTCTTTTTATCAATCAAATCCTGAATTTTATTCTTCAAGGCCCATCATTGGTCAGTCTCATGCCCGTGGCTACTTGAGTGGTAAGCACATTTAGCATTCGGATTATACTTTGGTGAAGAGGTATCAGGGTCGGCAGGAGGATTACGCAATGTCACCAAATTATCCTTGAGTAAGTGTTGTAAGGATTGAGATAGTGACATTCCCAACCTCGTGAATTTTCTTCTCGGAGTTTCAAAACGTTGATGATTAGCAGATGGTCTTGGAGTAGGAGTTGGATTGGAGATTCGGACAACATTAACAAATGGATGATCATTCTTATTGATACGGGCCCTCGCCCCGTACACAACATTGATTTCCTTCTTTGCAGCAAAAGGTTTCTTTACAGGATTAGAAGTGGAGGTAGATACCACAGATATCTTCCCACTTTTGATGCCGCTTTCAACTCCTTCTCCGGTTAAGATTAACTCGGTGAAGCCAGAAGATGAACAACCAAGAAATATATTAAAGAATGTACTAGATAAAGTGCCCATAAACATGTCAATGTGCTCCCTATCAGTCAAAGGTGGTTGAACCCTACTAGCAACGTCTCTCCATTTTTGTGCATATTCTTTAAATCCTTCATTATTTCCCATGGTCATATCTTGCAACTGAACTCTTGTTGGCGCCAAGTCGGAGTTATACTGGTACTGATGGTAGAAGGAAGTAGCTTAATCATCCCAAGTATTGATATGGGAACCATCTAACTGGTATAACCATTCTAGTTGCGTTTCGGTCAAAGCTCTCTTGGAAAAAGTGAACCCATAGCTTCTTATCAGCGGTGTGCGGCTGTATCTTGCGCACATAAGATTTCAGGTGAAGTTTTGGACAAGAAACTCCATCGTACCTTGCAAAGACTGGTATTTTGAATTTATGGGGAATGAAAACCCCAGAGATCAAACACAAATCATCAAAATCTAAACAGGGAACAGCTTGGTTCTCGACGGCCTTCAATCTGTCTTCTAACTGTTTGTACTTAACATTAGCGGGTGGATATTGCTCATCAAAATAATCATCATCGGATGCTTGATCGTTAACACAGCCAGTCTGGGTACTCTTAACCTCACCGATCTGATTCTCGTCCTCTTCAGATGAGCCTTCCATTACCGGGATCTGGCAAATCGACTCTTTGAACCTTCTACCCATGTTGAGCAGAGCTTTCTTCTTGGGCTTCTTCTTAGCTGCCAGTAATGCCATCATATCTTGTTTCCCCTTGGATAGGTCCAGTAGATTCTCTTGGAATTGAGAGTTTTGTCCCTGAAGATCCTTCACAGTTTTCTCTAGATCCATCTTGCTTAAATAAACAGCAGAAAGATAAGGAAACCTGTTACGTGAAAACCTATCATGTTATGATGCATGGAAGATGTATATGAAAATGATTTCAAGGATTTGTGGAATTTAAATTTGCATAGGCAAAGGAATGAACAAACGTCAATTTTCATTAATTATTTCAAAAGATTACAACATGCCTCTTGGGCTTACAAAATAACTTTCTAAGATGAAAAGACTGAACGCATCCTCTTCGACGCAAGGTAGGCGTTCACACTTTGCTCTTCTTGTAGCTGCTTTGTAAGCTCCAAGACCCTCTTCTCGCTAGCATATAATTGAGCTTCGAAAGTATCTCGTTCTTCCTTTAGCTGAATCCGACCTTTTTGCAAGTCTTCAGGAGAAGTTGGCATGTCCGGATGGAGGATAGTGTACGGGACATCTCCTTCAACCACAGGTTCATTGATAACTGGTAAGATGGAGGGATTAGGCATCACAAGTTTCTGAGCACGAGCTCGTACCCACCTAAGGTAAGGCTCAAGGGGAATGGAATTATAGTGTCCCAGCGTCTTACTGTCCACTTTGCTTATCATCCTCCAAGCTCGGATAAACTTATGACGGTAGCTTTGATCGTCGCTCTCGTAGTCGAATACCACTCCTTAGATGAGCATATCATGTGGACCATCACTTCGGGCATAACCAAACTGTCATAAAGCTAAGAAGGGGTTGTAAGTGATACCTCCTCTAATTCCAAGTAAAGGTACATTAGGGAACTCACCAGAACGGTCGATGATAGTAACGTTCTCCAAGGATCGGGAACACCAATGAACATCTGAATGTCTGAGTGTCATCAGCCTATGGGACCACCTCAAACCTTGATCGTTCTTCAACATAGATTGGGTAAGATGCGAAATAAACCATATTTCCAAGAGATGAGTGCAACACATAAGGATCCCTCTTTTCCTCATGGTGCGAGAGTGAAAAAAAATGTAAGATATCTCCGAACAAAGTAGGCACTGGATTGCGAGACATGAAGATTTTGACAGCGTTTACATCTATGAGTTGGTCAGG
The DNA here is from genome assembly GCA_948472305.1 of Vicia faba. Classification (NCBI taxonomy): domain Eukaryota; kingdom Viridiplantae; phylum Streptophyta; class Magnoliopsida; order Fabales; family Fabaceae; genus Vicia; species Vicia faba. Next base: position 187,634,098 of record OX451735.1, on the reverse strand, counting down.
GTTTGGAAACAACACCATCCCATAGATGAGAAGGGCCAAGATTTCCTCAAAAGCTTGTAAGTCCAAATAGTTCCAACAATCTTGAGCTTTCTCGAACAAGAACTTGGCTAAGAAACCTTTGACACCACTCCTTGTTTCCCAATTAGTTGTGACATCAGATTGTTTCAAGTGTAATGCTTGGGAAATATCTTCAGGTTTTGGATCTCTTTCTATACCGTTGAAGGGTAGTTGATTGAGAATGGGAATCCTCAAGAGTTAAGAGAATTCTTCCAAAGTTGGTACAAGTTGATAATCAGGAAAAGTGAAGCAATGGTGTAGAGGATCAAAGAATTGGAAAAGCACCTTCATCATATCTTCATCAGTGTTGGAGGTAACCAAGTTTAGGAGTTGACCATGTCTTTCAGTGAATGTAGAATTCTCAGAAACCCTTGATGTGAACTCTTTGAGTTGAGGAGGAATCCTTATGAGATTGACTTGAATAGTATTTCTACAGAGGGAAGCCATGTCCTACAAAATAGAACAAAGATAAATTCCAAAAATCCTTGAAATGGTTAGTGAATGAGTATGATGTTTATGATGTTTATGATGTCATGTACAAGTAAATATATACAAACAAGGATAACAAGTCCTTAGGTTTAGGCTTGCATGGAGTCTCATAGGTAATTACCCTCTTGAAGTTTAGTTGGCTCAAACCTGTCCTAGAAATAGTAATCGGGTTCTAAAGGATCTTAATGTCACTGATCTGTCTCCTTGGGCATTGTTTCAGCACAAGCCTCTTTCACAGCGACCGAAACATCCTGAAAAGTCAAACCTCAATGAGTGTAGTATCGAGTATCAACCAACTTCGGACTGCACCAAAGCCGGTTATCTCACTATGTCCTAATGGCCAAGTTGTTCAAGTGATGGTTCTAAAAGTCAGTTAGTGCTTCATGACATCATACAGCGGCCCCGTATTCTCCTTGACTACTCAAGGGCTACCGGTACCCACAAATATGTCACACTAACATAGATATTTCTTAGACCATGTCGGTATACCCCACACAGTTTCCACAACCTATTGCTACTTACCTATAAGGTATCCCCAAATCCGGGTAGAGGATTAGAAAAAGCCCAAACAAGGAGCCAAAATGTAAAGCAAACAAATCAAACAATGAAAGCAAGTAAAGGTGATCTAGCCCTAAGGTAACCCCAATTTTAAATTTTTCCCCAGCAGAGTCTCCAGTTCTGTGATACGGTGGAAGAACTGACTTGGGTGTTTTGCGTTTTATCGCAAATGTTGCGATTAGCAAGAGTCTCCACCGACTTTTCTTTTATCCAAAAGGAAAGGCTGAAAAGAACAAGAAAGACCTTTGAGATTGTTTCTTGAGTTCGGGGGGTAGATTATTAAAAGGGAAGGTGTTATCACCCTTTTCATCCATAGTTATCTATGGGCTCTTAGTTGCTTTCTAGATCACTTTCTTTTTTTTGAAAATGTTCTTTGTGTGGTCTTTGAAAGTATTTTGAAAAGGCGTCATCGTTTAGGAAAACTTTGTAATAGTTCTTGTTCGTAAGAATGTATACAAAGTGTTGAGCTTTTGAAAATGTTTCAAGTTTGGAAAATGTTTTTGAAAGTGTTTGGTGTTTGATTTGAAAATAGCAAGGATGTTTGATTTTAAAATGAGCAAGCAACTAGGAACAATCTACCTACTCAAAGGTCTCAGTTCATTTCTTCCTTTCCTTTGATATTTCTATATTACCATTGATTTGGTAAGAAGCCTTATCTTTGGATGTAAAGGGACGTGTGTGGGTCATCGTATAGTCATGATAGCAATGTTGTGAGATATCTTCACATTTCTCTTTGAGGGACTAAGATCATTTTGAAAGGCAACATTTGATAGCGTCATTGAGGGCTATGATCTTGTATTTTTTGTTGTTTTTTGCTAAGATACCCCACATGTATAACATGGCCATTTTTGTAAGGAAACAAAGTGGATTCACCCTAAGGGTGCAAGTGTGCAAGTGTGTTAGATTTACATGTATTGTTTTGTCTTGAATTAGGGTTTTCTACTTGTTGATTTTATCTTTCCATACAAACCCTAATTTACTAGCATTTATATAAAGCAGTAAATTGCGGAAAGTAAAAATACTAAGTTATTACATCATTAGGGGAGGGGGTATACAAATTTACAAATGGGGATTTTGCAAGAAAATTAAACCTAATTATCTATTACAACCATATTGAATAAATGTACAAGAATTGAAAAATATAATGTACAAATGCAAATGGAAAAAGAAATGATTTTGTTTGGTTTTTTAATGAAAGGGGTTTTGTCTTGACCTAATTAAGGAAAATGATTAATTAAAATTAAATAAAATTAACTTAAACAAATTAAGAAAATAAGTTAACTTAAAAGGATTTATAGGGTTTTTTCATGAAAAGGTTTTAAATTAATAAAAATAAAAATGAAGATTAATCAATTAAAATAAATATAAGTTCTAAATTAATTAATTTACAAGAGAATAATATAATAATTAAACCTAATTATCTAAATATTAATTAAAAAAAGAAATTAATTTATTAAAAGAAAATGTTTTTGTTCTTTTGTTTTATGAAGAAAAATAAACCAAATAAGTGTAAATAATAAATAAAAATATTTTTTATATTTTTTTAATAATAAAAATAATAATAATAATAATGAAAATAATAAAAGAAAATATGAAATGAAAATAAATTAAAAAAATGAAATAATAAAGAAAATAATGGGCCAGGTGCAATATTAGACAGGGAGTAGAGAAAAGTAAAAAAGTGGAAGGCCCAAAGGGGGAGGCCCATGTACCTGTTGCTGAAACAAAAAAGTAAAAAAAATGTGAAAATGAACAAAAGGGTACCACTGGGGCTCGAACCCAAGTCCAAAAGGTTAATAGGCGCGCGTTTTACCACTGGGGTGGCTATACATCCATTATTATTGACAAAAAAATAAATATGTAACATAAATCAAGTCCTGAATGAACTTCATCTTCAACCTCCAGTCATGGATCCTGTAACTCACTCATTTCTCATCCATTCACAAAACTTCCAACATCAAACTTGTTAGAAATTTCCTCACGATTCTGAATATGTAAATAAATTAAGCTAATTCTCAAAGATGAGCATGGATTTCTAAAAGTACCAAATTTTGACCTAAATATTTCAGCACGTTCAAACTCAAAATTCTCCTAGCTCAATCAAAATAAATGAAATCTATGGACATGTATAGCTTCAGGGCAATGATGTCTATATTATATCTTCACAAATGTAAGCCTAACAATTCCTAAATGAGAAGATAGAAGTTCAAGAAAAATACCTCAAAACTGGAAATCGTGAAATGAGTTTGAGCTTGATTCAAGGTGCTGCAATGATCAGGTTAGCTTCCTCAAGTTCCCAGGAAGCTAATGCAATGGTTAGCTTGAGCAATAGATGGCTGGAATGGCTTGGAGAAGTCAATGTGCAATGCTTTATTTTTTGTTATGGAAGTTGATGAAGATGATGTTACAGTCATGTAACAGGTGTGGGAAGGTTTTTATTTGATGTAAGGAAGCTTTAGGAACAAAAAGGCCAAAGAACACGCGAGGGAAATATGAGTTTGGAGTTCAAGGTCAGAAACTGTGCAAAAATGGAGTTTTTGAGCAATTTCTGATTTGAGGGAGTATGGGAGTGTTTCAGGGCTATTAATTTGTGTTCTAGCTCACAAATAGTGTCTCTATTTATAAGCAACAAGTTTGCAAGCTTGTTGTTGATAAGAATTCAAAATCACAAGTTTAAGCATAACATGTGATTTTTGAGAAATCCAAGTTTCAAAGTCTTGTGTACTTGCTAAGATAGAGTGCCTGTGCTTTAAACACACTTGCTTCTGACTTTGTAGATGGAGTGAGATCAGAGGGAACAAGTTAGAGGCTCAAAAATTGACTTTGTGCATAAAGCTTGCTTTTCAAGAATGGCATTCTTCACTTTCTTCCTAAAATGGCAATGTGAATTGGATAAAGCTTAAACCACTTGGATTATAGCTCAAAAGTTTGTGTTATCCAGTAATGATGGATAGATACACAAGTTAGAAGGACTTAAAATCAATATTATGCAACCTAACATTGAAATTCAATTATGTGTTCATCAAGAAATGACTTGTAATTCAAGAATGAAACCCTAACTTCTTGCCTTCAATTCTCCTTGCTCAAATATGATCTTAATGAGTTCTTGGACATTTGGGAAAGCTTGTAACATCCTCTACAACATCTATGTTGGAAATTTTTTAAAATTCAACTTGGAACTATGTGAAAATTTTCCATGAAGTTAGGTCAAAATCTTGCCTAAACTAGGGCAAAATTTCACCAAGTTTCCAAGTTTCATGAACATGTATTCACAAAATCTTAACTTGAAATCCATGAATTTCTAGGAAAAGTTTTGTTATACAATGTTTTAGATATCATTGAGATATACAACTTTCATGTTGGAAGTTTCCCTTGAATCATCTTGCATCATGGTAAAAATTTGGCTCAAAGTTATGAAAATATATGAATTTTCTAACACTTACAAAAATTTCTAAGTTTAGAAATTTTGACTTTTCAAAATGAAATCTTGAATTTTTGATTTCTTGATGAATAAGTTTTATATTTTGACATGTTTTGATGAATTGTAATCTTTGATACTTGATTTTGACCAAAAAGTCAAAGTTTGACTTTTCAGTGTACATTTGACTTTTCATCAGTTGACTGAAATTCATCTGTCAACCAATTGATCTTGAGCAATGTTTTGAGGCATGCCATTAGGTCAAAATTATGCATTTGAATCCTTGAGTTCATGCCTTGAACTAATCAATCATTTGTTAGGTCGAAAATCAGAAATTGCACCTTCTCAGTCAAAAACCCTAATTTTGACCATTTTGCCCTTTTGATGATCTGATCCAATTTCTTGAGGAATTATGGTCCAAACTTGATCAAATGACATATATGAGTTCATAATGTTGATATGGATAAACAATTATGAAGTTTGACTGTAAATTGACCACAGTTGACTTTTCCCCCAATACAATTGATTTTAGGTCAACTGATCAATTGACTGAGCAAAAATGTGATCCAAGATTTGAAACTTGACATGAGGAATCTTAAAGGTCCAAAATGATCCATGAAAGTAATATGGGGAATTAAAAGTCCATTTGTTCTTGTGCAATCTCAAACCCTAATTTTCAGTCATCAGTGTTAGAGGAGGTGTCTTGAGCTGGTCAACCCTTGTGCAGTCTTGAACCAAAGGAGATCTTGTGAGAGATTATTTGATAAATTAGAGCGAAAACTTTGGGGTACAAAAATATGCATATGTTCATTTAATTTAGTCATTGGAAATTTTTGTAAACAAAACAGAAAAAACCAAAAGTTTGACTTTAAGATGTATTTATATTGATAATTTGCCTATAAGCAGGCGTTTTTGTACGAAGAGGTAGAAGTCCTAGTAAGAGGAAGTCGTGAAATGAAAAGAGTAAAAAGTGAAAAAAAACATATATAACCATGTGGAAGTGACCTCATTAGGTTCCAAACTCTGCTATTTCCCCTATGTCTTCGAACATCTCGTTGCCATTGGAAGAAGTTAATTGACCCATTTGAACTTTCGACTTCTGTAATAAAGCTTGCATGTAAGTGATCCAACGTGACATAGTCGTACACTTCAATCCCTAATTTTTTTCCTGGATCTCCCTTTCGGGTTTTCATTCCACAAGGATACCCTTTTTTGGCCAAGCCACCCTTTCAGGTTTTCGACTTGCTGGGTGTACAATCTTTTGTATATCCCTAATTTTTGCCCGAACTTTTTTGGTTCGCCGGGATGCCCTTGTTTTTTCCTAGGTGTGTCAACCTAGCAGTTCATTCTTATGCATAGTATTTTTTGACTATGTCCGTATTCACAGGGTGCGGAAAATCCTCGTCGTCCATAGATGTTTGCATCGTAGCACCGCCCGAAAATACTTTCTTGACAAAAAATGACCCTTCATAGGTGAGAATCCATTTGCCATAGGATCACCTTATGGTAGAATGATGCGCTTTATTACCAAGTCACCATCCTGATATACCCGATGCTTGATCTTCTTGTTGAAAGCCTTAATCATACGTTTCTGGTACATCTGACTGTGACTGACAGCCGCGAGCCGCTTTTCGTCAATCAAATTCAACTAATCCAACCTAGAATGAATCCACTAATCTTCGTCTAAATATGCTTCTTTCGTAATCCTTAGAGAATGGATTTGAACTTCGACAGGAAGGACAGCTTCCATACCATATACTAGAGAAAATGGGGTTTCCCCAATTGATGTTTGTGCCAAAGTACGATAGCCATGAAGAGAAAATGGTAACATCTCATGCCAGTCTTTGTAGGTCACCACCATCTTTTGCAAAATCTTATTTATATTCTTGTTGGCGGCTTCCACTGCGCCATTCATCTTAGGTTTGTATGGAGAAAAGTTGTGGTGTTTGATCTTGAACTGTGTGCAGAGTTCAGTGATCATGGCGTTGTTGAGATTGGTACCATTGTCAGTGATGATCCTCTCAGGGATGCCATACCAACATATGAGGTTATGCTTGATGAACCAGGCCACGACGATCTTGGTAACTAAGGCAAATGAAGATTCTTCAACCCACTTTGTAAAGTAGTCAATAGCGACGAGAATGAAGCGATATCCATTAGAAACAGTTGGCTTAATTTCTATGATCATATCAATGCCCCAAATTGCGAATGGCCAAGGAGCAGTCATGACATTCAAAGGAATTGGAGGCACATGAACCTTATCAGTATAAATTTGGCACTTATGACAAATCCTCGAGTGGTGGTGACAATCAGTTTCCATAGTCGACCAATAATAACCAGCCATCAAAATATTCTTGGCCATAGTATGTCCCCTAGAATGAGTACCAAAGATTCCTTCGTGCATGTCCTCCATAATTTTCCCTGCTTCCTTCTTGTCCATACAACGAAGAAGATTTGAATCATGGTTGTGTTTGTACAAAATCCCATTGCTCAGGAAGAACTTGGCAGAGAACCTCCGTAGGAATTTCTTGTCGTTGATTGAAGATCCCTCGGGGTATTCTTACGCAAGGTACCTTTTCACTTCGTGAAACCAAGGCTTCTCCTCTACTCCATCAGTGTCAATCTCATAGCAGTGTGTTGGTTCGTCAAATCTTTCAACAGTAATTTTGGGAGCTTTGTCGTCCCATTTGGCCTTGAACATAGATAACATGGTAGCTAAGGCATCTGCCAACTGATTTTCTTCCCTCGAGATATGTTCAAAGATAATCTCTTTGAAGTATGGGATCAAGGTTAGTGCAATTTATTTGTAAGGGATAAGATTTGGATGTTTTGTATCTCATTCTCCTTTAACTTGACTGATTACCAAAGTTGAATCTCCATATACACTTAAGAAGTTGATTCTTAGGTTAATAGCAACTTTAATACCCAGGATGCATGCCTCGTACTCATTCATGTTGTTGGTACAGTCAAAGCAAAGTCTGGTAGTGAAAGGCGTATGGCACCTGTTGTACCCCAAAATTTGCCCTTCCATATTTCTCAAGACATGTCAAGAATCATCTCCAAGTTGTTCAAGATGGCTCAAGAGTTGGACAGTCAAATCATCTCCTAAGGCAGTCAATTCAAAATCAGGGTTTGTGTTGCATCAAGGTCCTTACATCTAAATGACCTCAAGTGATCCTTAATGTCCTAACGTATGCTCAAATTCAGAAGGTATCCGACTGTGTGAGTTTTCTCGAAGAAATATGGTGAAAAAAGTGTGCTGAAAGTGCAGTTTTTACGCGCTAAAAAATTCATAACTTGAAGATCGTGACTCGTTTTGAACCCGTTCCGGTGGCCAAAATTCCGTCTTGACGTCATCTATGTTTTCATCTCTCACGGATGGAAGCCAATTTCAATCAGAAAGTCTTCAAAAATGTGGATTTATCAAGTATTTCCGTACAGAAAATTTGTGATAGAAGTTTATTTGCGTCATGTTCAGAAAATCATAACTTGGTCGATTTTCATCGTATCGAGCTGGTTCCGGCGCCAAAATTTCACAAATTGAGTTGGCTACATTTTCACAAAAGGTATTGAGTTCAAACGGTATTCAAAAGGCCTTCATTGTTTGCTCAGAGTGCACGACGCGACGAAAATCCTGAATGCTGAATATTATTTCATCTGGGCCGAAACTTCGAAAATTCATAACTCGGTCAATTTTTATCGGATTGGGCTCATATTTTTACACAAGGTCACTGACTCAGAGATCTACAACTTTTCTTCAAAAGTCGAGACCGAATTATGCTCCGATCAATACCAGTTTTTTATTGAAGAACGTGTTAGAGTCGACACTGGAGCCCAAAATAAGTTTGTCTGAGCTGAAACTTCAAAAATTCATAACTAATTCACCGTTTATCCGATTGAGCCGATTTTAGGACAGGAGTTAGTTCTCGATGTCGGATACATTTTGTTTTGACATTTCAATTTCAAAAATTGCACTTAAGTCCCTGCGATTTAGCCTATAAAGTGACGAACTCAAGTGAACATTGGAGGCCCAATTGCACATTCAAAACTCATTTTCTTTACTCTAATTTCCATTATATAATCACATTCTTTTCACACAAACCAGAAGAGAGAAAAAAAAACCTTGCCACAACGCTATCAGAATATCAAATTCTTTCAAGATCCCTAAAACCTTGAAATCCTTATTACAAATCCCTCTCTCACTACAAACAAGTCATCCTAGTTACAAACCAACATCTCACTACAAACAAGTCATCTCAGTTACAAACCAACATCTCACTACTTCTTCAGTAAGGGTAAGGCTGGCTTGATCTCTATGATCAAAAGGGCATAAAAGCATTCATGTCACTACTTTTCAAGTAAGGGTAAGGTTGATTTGATCTCCATGATCAAAAGGGTATAATCATTCATACATGCCTTATTGACCTAAACATTAAATTTCTTCATATATTGGCTTTATTTGTATTTTATGATATATAGTAATTTATTTAATATGTTCATGAGATTCAACACTGTAGATTTAGACAGGATCCCATGCAGGTTCATTAAGGAACGTTGAGGCTAAAACACAAATGGCCAAAAGCCAAAAGCCAAATGGCCAAAACAGAACAGCTTACACATGACACCAATACATGGCGAGACAGATATCCTGAGAAGGTTAAAGAACGTTGAGGCCAGAACACAAATGGCCAAAAGCCAGAACACAAATGGCCAAAAGCCAGAACACAAATGGCCAAAAGCCAGAACACAAATGGCCAAAACAAAACAGTTTACACATGACGCCAACAGCTGTTTCACCCCTCCAATCAGGTCTGTATACTCCTAAACTCTCTCTCTATTTTTGTTATGTTCCTTTAATTAATTAATCGTTATTATTTTTATTAATCACTAACCAATTAACATTTTTTTCTAATAAAATCAAAAACACAAAAAATATTTTATTTATTAAAATTAACTTCATCACTTTTATTTTTGTAAATAAATTAATTTAATCAATTTAGCTTTAATTAGATTTAACTTTTAATATTTTTTGCAATATTTAAAATCAATTTAGAATATTAGGTTTTTATTAGCATTAATTCAATTTATTTTATTTCTTTAAAAAACTCAAAAATCCAAAAATATTTTCATTATTTAATTTAATTTAATTATTCATTTAATTTAATTTCATTTAATTCAAAAATAAACAAAAATCCTTTCTTTAATAAAAAAGGGTCAAAACCCAAAAAACTCGCATCCGATTTAATTTCCCGCACGCGATCCATTTTATTATATTATTGTATCTGTTTCCCGGAATGTAATAGCTTTTAATTAGGACTTTAATTATTTATCGCTTTATTTTACTTTCTGCATTTTAATTTCAATGGTTGTTTTTGGCGATGTAAATACCCGATGCCTTGTAATAGTTTAGATTTAATTTCCGCAATTTAAATTCCGCAACTATTAACTGATAGATGTATGAATAAAAGGCTATGCATGACAAGATCTATCTTAACTTAAAATCAACTGTAGCTCACCATAACATGTACAAAGATAACATAATTGAAAATTGACACATTTGCACATGCCACTCCTAGGGTACACCTCACTTGGTTGCCTCGAACATGGTCATTGAGTATAGGAAGTTTTAGAGGTCGCCCTCTTGTCCAAAGATCATAAGTTGCCTCGAAACGGTTGCCTCGGATAAAATGATCTAAGACATTAGGGTTACCGCTAAGGCATCATAACATTGCTTTAGTGACCACATGTCCCTTAATCGAATTGACCTGAAAACTCCAACGACGGTGCTACCTACTCCTCAAAAGTGGGATAGCATTGTCTAAAGGACATTTGCACAGTTTAATTCCCTTTTGAGTAGGTAGATGTTCTTAAGTACTTGCTCCTTTTAAAACAAAAACAAAACTTTTCGCACCTACACTCTCTTCAAAACAAAAATTCTTTTCAAACCCACAATCACAAAGAAAAGCAAACTTTTTGAAAACACAATGAGCAAGTACCTAAGAGCCCGTGGATAACCACAGATAGAAAGGGTGCTAACACCTTCCCTTTCTATAATCTATCTCCCGAACCCGAGAAACATCTCGAAAAGGAATTTTTCTGTGCTTTTGTCCTTTCCTTGTTGGATAAAATAAAAGATGGTGGCGACTCTTGCTTACCGCGACATTTTGCGAAAACAAACGCAAACGCGAACCAGCATTCCAAAAACAGTCAGTTCTATTCCCACCGATCACAGAACTGGCGACTCTGCTGGGGAATCCTAAATAAGTGAGGTGTACCTTAGGATTAGATCACTTATGTTTTCAATTGTATGCTTTATATGCTTTAAATTTTGTGGGTTGTATCGGAGTTCTATAGATCCTAACCCGGATTTGGGGATACCCTTTAGAAGTAGCAACAAACTGTGAGGGAACTGTGCGGGGTATACCGACATGGTTGAAGCAGTAGTTACGTTGATGTGGCACTTTGGTGAGTACCTGTAACCCTTGAGTCAAGTCAAGGAGAGTACGGGGCCGCCGCGTGGTGTCGTGAAGCATCAATTGACCTTAGAACCTTACTTGACCATCTTGGCCTTTTTAGGAGTAGTGAGATGACCGACTTTGGTGCAGTCCAAAGTTGGTTGATACTCGATACTACACTCATTGAGGGTTGTTTTCTTGGAATATTTTGGTCGTCAATTAAGTGGCTAAATCAAAACAATGAACATAGAAAACAATCCAATGATACTGAGCTCCTTAGAACCCAGTTACTATTTATAGGACAGGTTTTGAGCCAACTAACTTCAAGAGGGTACTTACCTACGAACTCCATGCCAGCCTAAACTTAAGGCTATATGTGTGACTTGTGTGCCTTTAAACTTGAACTACTTGCACATTCTTGTTATCTGACAGCATGAGTTCCTTGCAGGTTTTGTTTACAGTCCTTATCCAATAATTTGGACTCATTGCAGGGTTTACTTACATCACTTCACGCATAGCATACACATCATAACATCATACCTTAACATTTCCTTAACCATTTCAAGGATCTCAAAGGTTTGTGATGCAGGTCATGATGAACCAAATGTCTAGCAAGGGGTAAAGGGGATTTATTTTCCTCTAGCCAAGGTTGTTTGGAGATCAAAACACGATAACTTAAGTCAGGGGCTATGACCCACTCGATATGGTGAGCCTGACTCTTGAAGAAGGATTCTCAGCAACATGAAGTTCCTTCAATCAAGCTACCAGATTCATATTCTAACGGTTTCTTGTTTACCCCACGAGATCCTTGAAAACATTTCATACATATATCATACATATCATTGCATTACAGGTACCATTACAGGTCTCTTATCCTCTTCGCTGTTTATTTCAGCAATCATCATGTCTACTGAACCTTCCACTGAGCAAGCTATCAAGGCCCTCCAGGCCCAGAATGCCCAGTTTCAAGAGTTGGTCATGAGCCTAGCTAAGGGTCAGCAGGACCTGAAGACCTTGATTCTAAAAGAGAGGAAGAAGAAGAAGAAGAGGACTGTCCTGTTCAACACCAGACGCAGGTTTGGAAACGGGCTGCAAAATGAAGTTGATCTAACCACCTCATCTGGAGGGAAGGATAGCCCACAAGAAAGGAGGGTTCCTAGCCCTATAGTCTCCGACAACGAGACGGACTGTGATGAAGAACAGTATCCTCCTGCTGAGGATAAGTACAAACAGCTGGAAGACCGCTTGAGCGCTATGGAGATACAGAAAGTGCCCGGTCTGGACTTCGGAGACCTGGGTCTATCATCTGGGGTGGTGATTCCCCACAAGTTTAAGGCACCTGCCTTTGCCAAGTATGACAGAGCTTCCTGTCCAAAGCTGCACCTCCGGTCATATGTGAGGAGGATCCAACCTTACACTGCTGACAAGAACTTGTGGATCCATTTCTTTCAAGACAGTCTTTCAGGGACTCAGCTTGAGTGGTTCTATCAGTTGGATGGAGCCAGTATCCGCAGCTGGGAAGATTTGGCTACTGCGTTCTATAGGCAGTACCAGTATAACTCCGACCTCGCTCCTACGCGTACCCAACTCTAGGGTATGTCAATAGGGACGGGTGAAGGATTTAAAGAGTATGCTCAGAAATGGAGAGACCTTGCCGGAAGGGTGCAACCACCTTTGGCTGATCGTGAACTCGTCTATATGTTTCTGGGGACCCTATCTGGTCCATTCTTTAATCATCTGATTGGAAGCTCTTCAGTCGGATTTACAGACCTTATCTTGACTGGTGAGAGAATTGAAGCCGGCATCAAAAGTGGGAAGATTCAACAAGCTACACCTTCTGATGCTCAGAAAAAGCCTTACAGTGGGAAGAAAGAGTCCAATGCTGTGTACAGTCAAAAGAGTCGTCGTGACCAACACGTAGGGGCAGTCTTGATCTCTGGTTCTGCGTCACACCGACAACAGCAAAAGGGAAATCAACGAAGGCCGGACGAGCCTAAAAGACAGTTCACCAACATTAATATGCCATTGTCACAAGCATTATAGCACATGTTGAAGATGAATCTGATTACGGTGATAAACCCTCATCCGAATCCTAAGACTTCTTCTCCTAACTACAACCCAGATGCAAAGTGTGCTTATCATTCCGGTAGCCCGGGGCGCGATACTAACGATTTTTGGGCGCTGAAATACAAGATTCAGAATATAATTGACGCTAAGGAGATCGAATTCGAGCCTCCTGAGACTCCCAATGTGATCACTGCCCCCTTGCCAAAACATGGCTAGGATTGAAAGCACTTTTGTTCATTTGAATTCTGAAGTTGTATTTTTCTTTGCTTATTCAAACAATTATCATGTCAAACTCTTTTATTTCATTAATACATTACACGTGTCTGTTTTGAATTAATTGTTTTCACTATGCTTAAAATTGCTTCATATTTCCTTTTTGTGATGTTCAAACTCTCGATTAAAAAATTCTAAGCCTTTTGAGGGAGGATGACGAAAACGATACCATGATCTTTATAGTATGCTTTTGAATAGACCCCGCTGATGAGGTACATGCATTGTTTCAAATCCTAAACAGTGGAGTTATAAGGAAGATAATCCCTAGTCAACCCCTTTGAGCCAAAGAAGTTGGAGTTTTTCTTTTCACAAATTAAAACCCTTAATTACAACCCGGGGCAGGGTAGTTTTCTCAGTTGATCCAGGTGCACAATGAATGGCATCAAAGAAGTCCTTCCGAGACAAAAAGACAGTGATGGTTCCCTATAATCGTCAGGACAGGCAGTCGTTATCATTCAAAACAAAAGCCCAATAAGTCAAAAAGACTTACAAAACTGGGGCATCCCGCTGACTGTAATCACAAAAGAAACAGTTCAGGCAAAAAGACAGGGATAATAAAATCAAAAAGAAAGAGGTCCTGCGAACTCTTATAAAAATGACTGTCTGTTCAAAATAAATTGTCAATATCCGAACCATCACCGAAATATCAGGGCAAAGACTCAAACAAGATCTAATGCACGATTAGCTGAGTTTAGGTTTGAAGAACATCATGAAGAGCGAGTGGGGATAAATAAAATTTGAGCCTTTATCCTTTGTTTCTTAAACCGTGAACCAGGCCACGTTATAACCATTAAAAGTCCTAGCTGAAGCATGGGTTAGTTCGAAAGCATATTGTTACAAAAGGTATCCTGACTCCTGTAGGGCTTGCTGTAAAATCCTGAGTTGACATCACATTTTACAAAAAAATTCACTTGTTTTATTGAAAACTGCATTTTCAAAAAACTTCAAGACAGACATAAGTTTTGCATTCTTAAAATAACATTGTTTTCATATGGCTATTTGTTCAAACAGTAGAGAAATTCACACGACGAATATCTAGTGAACAAAAACCTTCTCAATAAAAGGGTCACCTCAAGTGGAAAAACACTTCCAATCCAGGGGCACGACATGAGCATTGTCCATCATCTGGGGCAGTTAAGTCAAGATTCAAGGAATCTCTCAAAATGCCAAATAGCCAGGGGCAAATCTCCATCTGAATCATTTGGGGCATTGGACATGAATTCCAGCGACGAATCTTACACGATCAAACATCTTCTAGTAGTATGGCAACATAACACTACTGACAGTGACAACTCCCTACACTCTGAGAGCGTGGACATGGTCAAAAAAAAAATACTACGCATAATAAAAGACCCGCTAGGTCGACTGGCCTAGGCAAAAATAAGGGCTTCCCGGCGAACCAAAAGGGTTCGGGCAAAAATAAGGGATGAAAATGAAAAAATTTGTACACCCGGCAAGTCGAAAACCTGAAAAGGCGGCTTGGGCAAAAAAGGGTATCCCGATGGACTGAAAACCCGAAAGGGCAGTCCAGGCAAAAGTTAGGGATCAAAGCGTACGACTATGTCCCATCATCTTGTCGCTTACCTACTAGAAGAAGACTTGTCATTCCAAGCACCTCATAGGTTGGGATAATACTCGGTCCACAAGGCCTCCGCAGGCACCTTCTCCCGCAGAAGCAGGGGAAATAAGAATTGTCTGAACTGTACATTTGCTCTGTCCACCAGGTACAAGGTAGATTCAGCTGAAGAATATGACCAAGATACCTTCACTCCCCGCAGAGTAAGACAGTAATGCAAGCTCTCCCCACTGAGACCTGCAACTATGAACGAATCAGCAACACTCTCCCCAAGAAGAGTTCATCCACCATTAGCGCTAAAAAGGCGTGGTATCCCCAGAAGATCTTAATATTCCCCAGCGGAGTATAAAGATATTCCCCAGCAGGCGTATGAGTATCCCCGACAGTCTTAATATTCCTCGACAGAGTATAAGAATGTTCCCCGGCGGAATACAAGATACCCCCAGTGGAGCCATTTCCCAGTGCAGTCTAAAAAAGCTTCCCCGCCAGAGTTGAATCATCTTCCCCAGTAGATTCTGGAAGCTTGTCCCCTGCAGAGTACAAATGTATCTCCCCAGCCATATTCAAAAGGTTATCCCCACAAGAGTCTAACTGGGTTATCCTCAGCAAGTTGCAACTGAAAGATCATCCCCAGCGAAGTTCTTTCTATCCCCAACGGAGTTCATCATAAAAATCCCCAACATAGCTTATCAACGGAATCCCCAACGGAGTTATCGTTAAAATCTCAGCAAAGCATCTCTTCCCCACAGAGTAATTCCCCGCAGAGTAATCTCTTCATTAAGTTTATTCCCAACAAAGTTCTTTTCTCCTGCAGGTTTATTCTCACAATCATCTTCATCATCCCCAGCGGAAACGAAAAATTCAACGTCATCCTCCAGCAGCTATCCGGGATTTATTTTCCCCAGCTAAAACATCACATTTTCATACATCATGATACATGCATATACGCATCATATCATACAATATCATTTATGTTGAGAACATCATTGCTCGATCCATATCATGCATTGCATATGACTGACCTTTACCTTTCAGGAAAGATGCAGTTAAATTCTCAAATTATGTCAAAGGAGACAAAACCAGTTAAATCGATTCCTAAAGATTTTTCTGAAGCCAAGTCAGTAAAAGGAGACAAAACCAGTTAAGTCGATTCCTAAAGATTTTTCTGAGGCTAATCCAGTCAAAGAAGACAAATCCAGTTAAATTGATTCCTAAAGATTTTTCTGATGCTCATCCAGTCAAAGAAGACAAGTCCAGTTAAATCGATTCCTAAATATTTTTCTAAAGCAAATCCAGTCAAAGAAGACAAGTCCAGTTAAATCGATTCCTAAATATTTTTCTGATGCTAACCTGTCAATAGAGACAACCTGTCAATGGAGACAACCCGTCAATAGAGACAACCCGTCAATGAAGACAACCCGTCAATAGAGACAACCCGTCAATAGAGACAACCCGTCAATGAAGACAACCCGTCAATAGAGACAACCCGTCAATGAAGACAACCCGTCAATAGAGACAACCCGTCAATAGAGACAACCCGTCAATGAAGACAACCCGTCAATGAAGACAACCCGTCGATAGAGACAACCCATCAATGAAGACAAACCGTCAATGAAGACAACCCGTCAATGAAGACAACCCGTCAATAAAGACAACCCGTCAATGAAGACAACTCGTCAACAAAGACAAAACTACATACCATCAACCTTTTCAAGTTCCAGATTAATACCTGAAACCAGACAGGACAATTATCTACTTGATCATCCTGAAGCAACCCTACACCGGTTCCTTCTCAATTTCAGATGAAGTTTTACACGGACTCATCATCAGGCAACCCTACACCGGTTCCTTCTCTTTCCAAAATTTAGTTTTACACGGACTTATCACAAAGTAACCTTACCCAGGTTCCTCCAGAAGTTTTACACGGACTTATCACCTTACTCAGGTTCCTCCATAAGTTTTACACAGACTTATCACCTTACTCAGGTTCCTCCAGAGGTTTTACACAAACTTATCCCGAAGTAACCTTACCCAGGTTCCTCCTTGCAATTTCCCGACGTAGTGCAAAGCAACCTTATATAGGTTTCCTTCCTTCCAAGATGCAGTTTCACACGGACTCATCATCAGTCAACCATGCACAGGTTTCCTTCCTTCCCAGATGCAGTTTTACACGGACTCATCATCAGGCAACCCTACACAAGTTCCTTCTTTCAATTTACGAAATTACAATTCAACAGTCACCCTTGGATGGCATCTTTAAGCCCATCTCCAACAGCTTCCTACCAACAATCTCCAAATGGCATCTGTAAGCCCATTCCCGACATCACATTGCTGATACTACACCATGCGAGTGCAAATTTCTGGGCACTCTAGTGTTCAATTATCTTCCACCTTCGGATCACGAAAGGCTCGAAAGCCAATCTATATCCTCAGGTTTAAGAAAACTGAACAGGGGCAACTGTTGTACCCCAAAATTTTCCCTCCCATATTTCTCAAGACATGTCAAGAATCATCTCCAAGTTGTTTAAGATGGCTCAAGAGTTGGACAGTCAAATCATCTCCTAAGGCAGTCAATTCAAAATTAGGGTTTTGTGTTGCATCAAGATCCTTACATCTAAATGACTTCAAGTGCTCCTTAATGTCCTAACGTATGCTCAAATTCAGAAGGTATCCGACTGTGTGTGTTTTCTCGAAGAAATATGGTGAAAAAAGTGTGCTGAAAGTGCAGTTTTTACGCGCTAAAAAATTCATAACTTGAAGATCGTGGCTCGTTTTGAACCCGTTCCAGTGGCCAAAATTCCGTCTTGATGTCATCTATGTTTTCATCTCTCAAGGATGGAACCCAATTTCAATCAGAAAGTCTTCAAAAATGTGGATTTATCAAGTATTTTCGTACAGAAAATTTGTGATAGAAGTTTATTTGCGTCATGTTCAGAAAATCATAACTTGGTCGATTTTCATCGTATCGAGCTGGTTCCGGCGCCAAAATTTCACAAATTGAGTTGGCTACATTTTCACAGAAGGTATTGAGTTCAAACGGTATTCAAAAGGCCTTCGTTTTTTGCTCAAAGTGCGCGACATGCCGAAAATCCTGAATGCTGAATATTATTTCATCTGGGCCGAAACTTCGAAAAATCATAACTCGGTCAATTTTTATCGGATTGGGCTCATATTTTTACACAAGGTCACTGACTCAGAGATCTACAACTTTTCTTCAAAAGTCGAGACCGAATTATGCTCCGATCAATTCCAGTTTTTTATTGAAGAACGTGTTAGAGTCGACACGGGAGCCCAAAATAAGTTTGTCTGAGCTAAAACTTCAAAAATTTATAACTAATTCACCGTTTATCCGATTGAGCCGATTTTCAGACAGGAGTTAGCTCTCGATGTCGGCTACATTTTGTTTTCACATTTCAATTTCAAAAATTGCACTTAAGTCCCTGCGATTTAGCCTGGAAAGTGACGAACTCAAGTGAACATTGGAGGCCCAATTGCACATTCAAAGCCCATTTTCTTTACTCTAATTTCCATTATATAATCATATTCTTTTCACACAAACCAGGAGAGAGAGAAAAAAAATCTTGTCACAATGCTATCAGAATATCAAATTCTTTCAAGAACCCTAAAACCTTGAAATCCTTATTACAAATCCCTCTCTCACTACAAACAAGCCATCCTAGTTACAAACCAACATCTCACTACAAACAAGCCATCTCAGTTACAAACCAACATCTCACTACTTCTTCAGTAAGGGTAAGGCTGGCTTGATCTCTATGATCAAAAGGGCATAAAAGCATTCATGTCACTACTTTTCCAGTAAGGGTAAGGTTGATTTGATCTCTATGATCAAAAGGGTATAATCATTCATACATGCCATATTGACCTAAACATTAAATTTATTCATATATTGGCTTTATTTGTATTTTATAATATATAGTAATTTATTTAATGTGTTCATGAGATTCAACACTGTAGATTTAGACAGGATCCCATGCAGGTTCATTAAGGAACGTTGAGGCTAAAACACAAATGGCCAAAACCCAAAAGCCAGATGGCCAAAACAGAATAGCTTACACATGACACCAATACATGGCGAGACAGACATCCTCAGAAGGTTAAGGAACGTTGAGGCCAGAACACAAATGGCCAAAAGCCATAATACAAATGGCCAAAAGCTAAAACACAAATGGCCAAAACAAAACAGTTTACACATGACGCCAACAGCTGTTTCACCCTTCCAATCAGGTCTGTATACTCCTAAACTCTCTCTCTATTTTTATTATGTTCCTTTAATTAATTAATCGTTATTATTTTTATTAATCACTAACCAATTAACATTTTTTCCTAATAAAATCAAAAACACAAAAAATATTTTATTTATTAAAATTAACTTCATCACTTTTATTTTTGTAAATAAATTAATTTAATCAATTTAGCTTTAATTAGATTTAACTTTTAATATTTTTTGCAATATTTAAAATCAATTTAGAATATTAGGTTTTTATTAGCATTAATTCAATTTATTTTATTTCTTTAAAAAACTCAAAAATCCAAAAATATTTTCATTATTTAATTTAATTTAATTGTTCATTTAATTTAATTCCATTTAATTCAAAAATAAACAAAACTCCTTTCTTTAATAAAAAAGGGTCAAAACCCAAAAAACTCGCATCCGATTTAATTTCCCGCACGCGATCTATTTTATCATATTATTGTATCTGTTTCCCGGAATGTAATAGCTTTTAATTAGGACTTTAATTATTTATCGCTTTATTTTACTTTCCGCATTTTAATTTCAATGGTTGTTTTTGGCGATGTAAATACCCGACGCCTTGTAATAGTTTAGATTTAATTTCCGCAATTTAAATTCCGCAACTATTAACTGCTAGATGTATGAATAAAAGGCTATGCATGACAAGATCTATCTTAACTTAAAATCAACCGTGGCTCACCATAACATGTACAAAGATAACATAACTGAAAATTGACACATTTGCACATGCCACTCCTAGGGTACGCTTCACTTGGTTGCCTCGAACGTGGTCATTGAGTATAGGAAGTTTTAGAGATCGCCCTCTTGTCCAAAGATCATAAGTTGCCTCGAAACGGTTGCCTCGGATAAAATGATCTAAGATATTAGGGTTACCGCTAAGGCATCCTAACATTGCTTTAGTGACCACATGTCCCTTAATCGAATTGACCCGAAAACTCCAATGACGGTGCTACCTACTCCTCAATAGTGGGATAGCATTGTCTAAAGGACATTTGCACAGTTTAATTCCCTTTTGAGTAGGTAGATGTTCTTAAGTACTTGCTCCTTTTAAAACAAAAACAAAACTTTTTCGCACCTACACTCTCTTCAAAACAAAAATTCTTTTCAAACCCACAATCACAAAGAAAAGCAAACTTTTTGAAAACACAATGAGAAAGTACCTAAGATCCCGTGGATAACCACAAATAGAAAGGGTGCTAACACCTTCCTTTTCTATAATCTACCTCCTGAACCCGAGAAACATCTCGAAAAGGAATTTTTCTGTGCTTTTGTCCTTTCCTTGTTGGATAAAATAAAAGATGGTGGCGACTCTTGCTTACCGCGACATTTTGCGAAAACAAACGCAAACGCGAACCAGCATTCCAAAAACAGTCAGTTCTATTCCCACCGATCACAGCACCCTTCGGGGGAAATGATCACAACACCAATTCTGTTACCCAGTACGTTGAAAGCTCCATCAAAAACCAAAGTCCATTGGGATCCTTGCTCAAGTCCTTCATGCAGTCTAAGCTTTTCACAATCTGTAATCAGCAAGATATTCTTATATGGGAATTCGAAGTGCATAGACTGATAGTCATCTACAGCTTGATACGCCAAATGATTTGTCAGTACACTTCCTTTGATTTCTTTTTAAGTAGTGTACTGGATATTGTATTCAGTTAAGATCATTTGCCAATGGGCTATTCTCCCTAAGAGAGCTGGCTTCTCAAATATGTACTTGATGGGATCAATCTTAGAGATTAGTAGAGTAGTATGAGTAAACATATATTGTCTTATTCGGCGAGCAGTCCATGCCAAAGTGCAACAAGTTTTCTCGAGCAGTGAATATCTTGTTTCACAATCGGTAAAAATTTTTCTAAGGTAGTATATTGCATGCTCTCTTCGACCAGACTCGTCATTTTGCCCCAGCACACCCCCCCGTTGAATTCTCTAACACAGTCAAGTACACGATCATAGGTTTTCCTTCAACTTATGGCATCAGGATTGGAGGTTCTTGTAAGTACTCCTTGATTTTATCAAAATCTAATTGGCAGTCTTAGTTCCATCTGACTACTTGATCTTTCTTCAACAACTTGAAAATTAGTTCGCAAGTAGCAGTCAAGTGAGAGATAAATCGGGAAATGTAATTGATTCATCCCAAGAAACCTTTGACCTCCTTCTCAGCATGGAGAGCTGGCATTTCTTGGATAGGTTTGACTTTTGCAGGATCGACTTCAATACCTTTACCGTTGAAGACGAAACCTAGGAGTTTTCCAGACCTTACCCCAAAGGTGCATTTGTTTGGATTCAACCTCAACTTGTACTTCTTCAGTCTTTCAAATAGCTTGTGTAGATGATCAAGGTGTTCTTCCTCAATTTGCGGTCTGGCTATCATGTCATCAACGTAGACTTCTATCTCATGATGAATAATTTTATGAAATAAAGCCACCATATCCCGTTGATAAGTTGCGCCTGCATTATTCATCCCAAAAGGCATGACCTTATAACAGAAGGTGCCCCACTAAGTGACAAAAGTAGTTTTCTCCATGTCTTCAAGTGCCACTTTGATTTGGTTGTACCCTGAGAAGCCATCTATGAAGGAGAATACCTTATGTTGAGCAGTGTTGTCAACCAAGATATCAATATATGGTAGTGGGAAGTCATCTTTGGGGCTCACCCTATTTAGATCCTTGTAGTCTACGCACATACATACCTTACCGTCTTTCTTCGGCACTGGAACAACATTTGAAACCCATTAGGGATACGACGTCACTGCCAAGAAACTTGCATTGAACTGTTTCATTACCTCAGCCTTGATTTTCTCTGACATATCAGGACGTATATGGTGAACCTTTTGTTTGATCGGAGAACAACCCTCTTTCATTGGCATACAATGATACACGATATCAGTATCAAGCCCTGGCATGTCTTCATATGACCAAGACAAGACCTCAACATATTCGTGCAACATCTGAACCAATCTACTCTTGATAATGTCTTCCAGGTTGGCGCCAATCTTGACTTCTTTCTTATCTGCCTCGGTACCCAAGTTTATCACCTTGACCGGATCTTCATGCGGTTGGATAGCCTTTTCCTCTTGTATCAGGAGTCTGGCGAGTTCTCTAGGTATCTCACAATCTTCTTCACCTTCGTCTTCAGCTTGATAGATTAGATTTTTAAAGTCATAAAAAACATTAGAAGAATTGTTATCAATGAGATCCGGAGTGGATGTGGATCTGCAAATGTGTGTGTGTGTGTGTGTGTGTGCATGTAAGGTCGCATGGCTATTTGAAAATGCAGTAGAGTAAAAGAAAGACAAGGAGCTCAAAATTTGAATGCAAAATCGTCCAATGTTTTTCATTAAATGAGCATATGATATATGAAATGACAACCCTTAACAAATGGACCATTGTGCCCCGAGTAAGGCACAAGGTTTAAAGTCATTGATTTTAAAAGAAATTATACAGACAAACTTCTTAAAGCAATTAAAATAGGAAATAGCAATTACTTATGGCTGAAGGAGATTGATACAAAGTCTTTATCCATATAGTTGTTGAGTCCACCGTCAGCAGTAGGGAATATCCAGTCGTCTAAGTCACCATCACTGTCAGTGTCTTCCAGAGCATTGACTATATCGTTGCTAATATGGAGAGGTGGTCCTCCAGCACGAACATGACAAACCTCCTTTTGAGCCTTTGAAGTGAAACCCAATCCAAATTTGTTAGATTTTTAGGGGGTATCAGGAAGTTGTCCCCAGATAGTGCAACCTCCATCTTCTACCACAGCCCTAGCATCCTTCAGAGAGGCCATTCTCGGTGTGTCCTTGGCAATCCTAAGAGTAGTAAGAGTATCTTTAACAATATCAATCGTCTGAGGGATTACTTCAAATTTCTGGCAGGGGGTTTCAATGAATTCACTGTCCATTTCAACATATTTGAAAGAATTCAAATGGCTAACCATATATTCTTCCTCTCTGCATACTGTGATGATCTTCCCTTTTACTGGGTATTTCATCTTTTGATGCAATGTAGAGGTAACCGCACCTGCCCCAGGGATCCTTGGGTGTCCGAGCAAGCAAGAATAGGCCGGGCGGATATCCATTACATAAAAAGTTAAATTGAATACCTGAGATCCCACCTTGATCGGAAGATCAACCTTTCTGTGGACCATCCTCTTTGACCCATCAAAGGCTCTTACCACAATGTCGTTGGGTTTCAGCACCAGTCCTTCACAGTCCAATCTATCCAAAACACCTCTGGGTAAAACATTCATGGAGGAACCTGTATCTACTAACACATGCGCTAAAGTAGTGCCTTTGTATTCAAGAGAGATATGCAGAGTTTTATTATGATTCTTCCCCACCGGAGTTAAATCTCCATCAGAAAAGTCTAAACCATTATCAGCAGTTAGGCTTGTAACACAATTCTCAAATTGATCAGCAATGGTGTCTTGTGGTACATGGGCATTCTTTAGAAATTTCAACAAAGCTTGGGCATGTGCTTCAGAGCATAATAATAAGGACAACATGGATATTTTTGAGGGTGTCTGCCCCAGTTGCTCAACTATTCTGTAGTCACTTTTTCGGATGATCTTTAGGACTTCTTCCATCTCTTGTCTTGAAGGGTCTTTAATTGTAACATCTTTGGATGGCGCCTCCATCCGGGAAGGCTCAGATACTTTCTCTTTACCTCGGGCGTTAGCAGTTGGCCTAACAGCAGGAATATGAACAGGTGTTATAATAGTTGCTAGAGGAGAGATCTCCAGAGAGAAGATCCTTCATGTCCTAGTGATCTTACTAGTTCTGACAACATTTGGAATTTCAGGATCTTCATTTTCATTAATCCATGGCTCTTGCTTGACACCATGATAATAAACCTTTTCCCTATAGTTCCAGGGAACAACTTTGTTAGAGGAATAGGGGACTGGCCCCAGTGTAGTGATGATCAAGGGAGCCACCCTTGGCTCAGCAGGAATCCTTATAGGGCCTCTAGAGGTGATCCTTATAGGATTATTGCAAATGGTGATTATAGAAACATATTCAAGTCTCAGCTCTTTAGATATACTTTCAGGCAAACTCTTCATGGACAGAGTTTTCTCGAAGAGAATTTCATGGCTATCAATCAGGTGTTGGATACCTTTCTTTAGCCACATACAACCATTAGTTTGGGAAGCACAATGGTTACAATTTTCAAGGTAACCCGGAAATAAACTGGCTCTCAACAAATTCTTCTTAACGTTCATTAAGGGAGTAGTCAAATCACTGATGGTGGAGACAAAGGAGACATCGTCAATAGCATTGATACCCTTACCATGACTGGGAATGGATGAAATAATCACATTTGGGGTTTGTGGAGGGTCAAACCCAATCACTTTGTTATCAATCAAATCTTAATTTTGTTTTTTAGGACCCAACAATCACTGGTGTCATGCCCGGGGCTGTTGGAATGGTATGCACACCTTGCATTTGGGTTATACTTCGAAGATAATGTCTTGGGATTTTGAGTAGGATCCCACAATGTTATCAATTTCGCTTTCAACAGATGTTGTAATGCTTGAGAAAATGGCATATTAATCCTGGTGAATTTCCTCCTCGGAGCGTCTGACCTATGCTGATTGTTTTGTTGTTGTGGTCGTTGAACTGGGGTTGGGTTAGAAATCAATACTGCTCCTACCGACTAATAACGATCATTCTTGATATGGATCCTCTATCCATAAATAGAATTAGTTTCCTTCTTACCAAAAAATGGTTTCTTTACAGCAGTAGAGGTTGAGGCCATTGGGATCTTTCCACTTTTGATTCCACTTTCAACTTGTTCGCCAGTCAAAATCAGCTCAGTAAACCCTGACGAAGAACTCTCAATCAACAAATTAAATAATGGACCAGTCAAGGTTCCCATGAACATGTCCACCAATTCTCGGTCAGTCAAAGGGGGTTGCACCCTTCCATCCAGGTCTATCCATTTATAGGCATACTCTTTAAATACTCGCTCGAGACTATAGTCATACTTTGTAATTGCACACAAGTTGGTGTAAGGTCAGCATTGTATTGGTATTGTCTGTAGAAGGCAGCAGCCAAATCCTCCCATGTGTGGATATTAGTCCCTTATAGTTGATAGAACCATTCCAATTGGGTTCCAAATAAGCTTTCCTGGAAGAAATTAACCCATAACTTCCTATCGGAAATGTGTGGTTGAATCTTGCGGACATATGACCTTAAATGGATTTTTGGATAAGAGACTCCATCATATTTGGAGAAGACATGGACCTTGAATTTATGGGGAATGACCACCCCAGGGAACAGACCTAAATCTCCAAAGTCTAAACCAGGCACTGTTTGAATCTTTACAGCCTTAAGTCGGTCTTCCAGTTGTTTATATTTGTCATTCATCGGTGGGTACTGCTCATTGGAGTAGTCTTCATCCTCAGAAACCGGGTTATTTCCACCCCCAGCCGTAGTGCTCCCAACATCCTCATCTTGATTATCTTCTTCCTCAGAGGAGATATCTCTAGCTTGAGCTAGTCGGGAAGGACCTTTGAACCTCCTTCCCATATTCATAACATCCCTTTTCTTATTCTTCTTTTTGGTTACAAGGAGTGCCATCATCTCTTGATGTCCTTTGTCTAGGTTTAGGAGGGTCTCTTGAAACTGCACGTGTTGAGTTTACAGATATTTGACGATTTGCTCAAGATCCATCTTATAATAAAATAAATAGTAAATAGATGAGGAAACCTGTATCAGAAAACCTGCTTATGACATGATGCATGATATGTGGATGTAATGTTTTCAAGGACCTCAAGAGATTTAAATTTGCTAACAAAAAAGGAAACAAAAACAAAAATTGCATTAATAGGTTCAAAAATTACAATTTCCCCTTGGGCTTATAATAGAAAAGAAAAAAGGTCTCAAAGAGACAAAAAAATAAAAACTCCTAAGACAATGATATCAAGTCTCCCACGGACGTTTCCTCTTCGTGTTGATGTAGGCATTCAGGCTTTTCTCCTTGTTAAGTTTCTTTGTGAGCTCCAACACTTTCTTATCGCTTGCATATAATCGAGATTCAAAGGTGTCTCATTCTACTTTGAGTTGAACCCTGGATTTCTGAAATTCTTTGAGGTTAGTAGGTGTGATACGGTGGGAGAACTGACTTGAGGGTTTGTGTTTGTGTTTGCAAATGTTGGGGTTAGCAAGAGTCGCCACCAAATTTTTATTTATCTAAAAGGAAAGGTAAAAAAGCACAGGAAAGACCTTTGAGATGTTTTCTTGAGTTCGGGGGGTAGATTATGAAAAGGGAAGGTATTAGCACCCTTTCCATCCATGGTTTTCCATGGGCTCTTAGTTAATTTGCTAGATCACTTGCTTTTGTTGTTTGAAAATGTGTTTGGTGTGGTTTTGAAAGTATTTTGTAAAAGAGGCCATTGTTTAGGCAATCTTTGTAATGATTCTCGTTCGTAAGAATGTATACAAAGATGTTTGTCTTTTTGAAAATGTTTTCAATGTTTGTAAGATGTTTTTGAAATATGTTGTGTTTGTTTTGGAAATAGCAAGGATGTTTACTTGAAAATAGAGCAAGTAACTAGGAGCAATTTACCTACTCAAATGTCTTTCTTATGCATTTTCTATTCCTTTGACATTGTTATCTTACCATTGATTTGGTAAGCAACCCTATCTTTGGATGTAAACAG
This sequence comes from Vicia faba, assembly GCA_948472305.1. Lineage (NCBI taxonomy): Eukaryota > Viridiplantae > Streptophyta > Magnoliopsida > Fabales > Fabaceae > Vicia > Vicia faba. The sequence continues at coordinate 187,607,270 of OX451735.1, read as the reverse complement.
GACGGGCGTGGGTCATCGTATAACCATGATTAGAAATTTTGCAAAGTATCTTAGCATGTTTAAGGGACTAAGATCATTTTATAAGGAAACTTTAAATAGCGTCGTCGACAGACTATGATCTTTTGATTTTATTTGTTTTACCAAGATACTTTGCATGCGTAATATGGCTATTTTTCATATAAGAAAACCAAGTGGAGAAACCCTAATGATGTTTGTGTGAAAGTGTGTTTGATTGCATGCTTTTGTGTTTGATTTTTTGGTGGTCTATTTATTGATTTTATCTTGCATTTACATTTGAAAGCGATAAATTGCAGAAACGTAAAGTCCTACGCTATTACAATATTTAGGGGGTGGGGGTACAAATTTATGAATGGGGAGTACCAGCGAGAAAAATAAAGAAAATAACAAGGGGAAGAAAGAAAGAAAAAAGAAAAGGATCAGCGTGCTGCTGAGAGGAAGTCAAAAGTTCTGACCCTGGCCTACTGCAGAACAACAACATGTTAGTGAAAATGTATAGGTCAGAGGTTCTGACCCTGGTACGCTGCAAAACAGAAACCTGTTAGTGAAAATGTATGGGGTCAGAGGTTCTGACCCTGATGGGAACACAATAATTTTCAGAAGTTATGATATTACTGATAACAAAATAGGCTCTAGAAGCGCTGGTACCAATGTCAGAACTTGGTCTCTCCCTATGTTAGTCAGAACATCTGTAATTTGGTTATTTTTCCATAAAACAGAAGACATGCCTAGGACCGTTTCAACAAGTGTCATAGCGTTTCAGAAATCAGAAACAAAAATCAGAGACAAGTTCTGAACTGATTCATTCTCTACTTAAGCATACATATGCATGAAAATCTCAGAACATGCACAACATCAGAAGCATGATATCTACATTGTGTTTTTGAGCATGCAAATCTGGTGATGCTTAAGTAATATGGTGAGGGTCAGCAAGTGCTTACCTTGCAGTTGGAAAAGGTTATGTGAACTGGAGTTAGCCTCAACTCTGATGATGTTCTGAATAACTTCTTTGAATGGATGGATGGAGGGTATGTAGTAGTATGGATACAGAAGTTATGGCAGTTTCTAACGTGTGGGTCAGAAACTGTATGGGTGTTTTTTGGTCAAGAAATATTTTGAGAATAAATGGAGTTTGAACGCAAGGGATCCAAAGTTAATGGTTTGTATGTTGTGTTTACAGTTTTTTTGAAACTCTGGGAATTTTGGGCAGAGGTTCAAGACTTTTCTTTCTCAAAATTTTGATTTCTTTCACAAATTTTTCTGTCTGGACTTCTTTTCAGTGATCAATGTTATTCTATTTATAGGTAAAGCTTTGTGGGTTTTAAAATGTCAAGTGGAGCCAATATCATGCACTAGATGCTGACTTACTCTTGAAGAAAGTAAAAAAGGTTGTGATGATTGACAGCTTTTAGCCTAGGCTGGGTTAGTAAGCGAGGATTAAGGAAAAGTGACACCCATGAGCGAAAAGTAGTGCATGAACCCATATCTAAATCTGTACAAAGGTTTTTTTTATGCTACACGTGGAGAGACCCTTTGAACAAAGACTCAAAAGTGGTTGTGAGCATTAAATGGTGAGGAGATTTGTCAAAATCAGAAATCTTATAATAGGCGATTTTGCATCATTTCCTAAATCTAGGCCAGAAGTTCCATTTCAACGTAGTCTTGAACAATGTACCCAGGTTCTGATCTTGGCATTCTGTTGTCTCAGTAAGTTCTGAGGGATCTTCAGGCTTTCCAGTAACTTTCTTTGATTTGCCTCTGGAGACTCTGAACTTAGAGATTCTGCTTCAGTGTAGCACCCAATCTTCTGACCCTCTTACCTTCTGATTCCAGCATGTTCTGAAGGGGCATTCAAATTTTTTCATCACGTTTTATAATCTTCTAGCAACTTCTGACCGAGCTGGCATAGATGCTGAAGAGCTACATTCTGACTGAATGTTATGTGCTGAGCTAACTTTTCATCTTCTGACTGCTCATGCCTGGAGGTTGGTTCAGAAGTTCTGAAATATCATTTTTCTTAAATACTTTAGAAAAATTCTAAGTATTTAGAATTTAACTTTTCCAAGGTAAAATTTGACTTTTGAGCTTCTTGATGAAACAAACTTCATATTCCAACATGTATTGATGAAATATGATTTTTGTGTTTTGATTTTGATTCAAAAACCAAAGTTTGACTTTTCAGCATGCAAATGACCATTTTGCCCTTGTAAATGGCTTGCTTGGAAATAAATGATAATCCAAGGCTTGGATTTGTTTAAGAGAAAACTTTGAAAATCCAGGATGTTTTCCTGAGAAATGAGAGGGAAAATTTAGGGTACAACAGTAGGCATGTCAGGATGGAGAATGGTATAAGGAATATGCTCCTCAGCAATAGGCTCCATAACTATTTGTAGGATAGATATATATGGCATCATGAGGTTTTAAGCGCGAGATCACACCCATTTGAGATAAGGCTTCAAAGGAATAGAATTCTTATGTCCCAAATTATTGCTATCAACCTTGTTTACCATGCCCCAAGCTCATACAAACCTTTGACGATAACCTTGAACATCATTCTCTTAGTCGAATACAATACCCTAGATAAGCGCATCATGGGGACCATCTCTTCGAGCATACCCAAATTGTCATAGAGATAGAGAAGGGTTGTAAGTAATACCTACCCTAATGCCAAGGATAGGAACATTAAGGAATTCCCCATAGTGGTTAATGATGGTAACATCCTCCAGAGATCGGGAACACCAATGAATATCTGAATGAGAGAGTGACATTATCCTTTGAGACCACCTCATACCTTGTTCATTCTTCAATACTGATCGAGGAAGGTACAAAATAAACCACCTAGATAGCAATGGTATGTAACACATAAGAGCCCTTCTCCTCCTCATAGTACGAGTATGAAGAGAATGAAAAAGGTCTCCAAGAAAAGTTGGCACATGGTTACGAGAAAGGAAGATTTTGACAGCATTCACATCTATGAGTTAGTCCAGATTAGGGGACAATAACAACCATAGATTAGAAGAGCCAAGACTTCTTCAAAAGCTTACAAATCCAAACCATCCAGGAATATCTGAGCCTTCTCTAACAGAAACTTAGCTAGAAAACCCTTGACTCCACTTCTTGTCTCCCAATTAGCTACAATGTTAGGCCGCTTCAAATGTAAGGCTGATGCAATATCTTCAGGTTGTGGATCTTTCTCTAAACCAGTGAAGAGTATTTGATCAGGAACAGGTACTCCCAATAGTTGAGATAATTCTTCCATTGTGGGCACCAATTGATAATCGGGAAAGGTGAAACAATGATGTACAGGATCAAAGAACTGAAATAACACACACATCATGTCTTCTTCAAAGCTTGAGGTAACCAGATTGAGAAGTCGACCATATCTCTTAGTGAATGGAGAATTTTCAGGAACCCTTGACGCTAACTCTTTGAGTTGAGGAGGCACCCTTCAAAAGCTTATTCAGATGGTATTTCAACGAGCGGAGGCCATATCCTGCAAAACAGAACAAAGATAAATCCATAGGTCCTTGAAATGGTTAGTAGAAATGATATGGCATGATGTCATGATATCATGAACAAATAATCATACACAAACAAAACACACAAGGCCTTAGGTTTAGGCTTGCATGGGTTTTATAGGTAAGTACCATCTTGAAGTTTTAGTTGGTTCAACCTGTCCTAAAAAGTAACCGGGTTCTAAGGAATCTCAATATCATTAATCTTTCTTCATCGAGCATTGTTTCAGCATCAACATCAAACTGCGACCGAAATATCCTGTAGTATCGAGTATCAACCAACTTCAGTCTGCACCAAAGCCATCTATCTCACTACTTTTAATGGCCAAGTTGTTCAACTAAGGTTCTATGGTCAGTTAGTGCTTCATGACACCACACAGCGGCCCCATATTCTCCTTGATTCAACTCAAGGGACATCAGTACCAACAAATGTGTCACACTAACGTAGCCATCACTTCTACCATATCGGTCTATGCCGTATAGTTTCCACAATCTATTGCTACTTGCCTAAAATACATAAGATTCGGGTATAGGATCTATACAAGAAATAAACCCAAGCATAACCCAAAATGTAAAGCAAACAAGGAAAACAAGTAAAGCAATAAAGGTGATATAGCTCTTAAAGTAAGCCAACTTTTAGTATGACTCCCCAGCAGAGTCTCCAGTTCTGTAATACGGTGGGAGAACTGACTTGGTGTTTTGCGTTTTATCGCAAATGTTGCAGATAGCAAGAGTCGCCGCCGACTTTTTTATCCAATAAAGGATAGGGTGAAAAGAACATGAAAGACCTTTTGAGAAATTTCTTGAGTTCGGGGGTAGGTTGTGAAAAGGGAAGGTGTTAGCACCCTTTTCATCCATAGTTATCTACGGGCTCTTATTTGCTAGCTCACTTTAAAAATGCTTTATGTTTGTGTATGTTTGCAAATATTTTGAAAATGCCTAAGTGCGGAAATTTTGCAATGATTCTCGTATCGTTGAGAATGTATACAAAATGTTTGTTTTGAAAATATTTGTTGAGAAGGGAATGTTTAAAAATGTCAATGTAAGGAAATTTTGTAATGATTCTCGTATCGTTGAGAATGTATACAAAATGTTTGTTTTGAAAAGTGTTTTAAAAAAATAGTTGTTTTGAAAGTGTGAAGTGTAAAGATTGTTTTAGTTTGTGAGCAAGCGATCACGAGCAATCTACCTACTCAAAAAGTCTTTGTTACTTTACTTCTCCTTTAGATAGTGCTATTTTACCATTGGTTGGTAAGGAGCCATATCATTGGATGTAAGGGACGAGCGTAGGTCATTGTACAGTCATAGAAGGTAACTTGTAAGATACTTTAGCAATTGTCGTAAGGGACTAAGATTTTTTACCGAAGGCAACATCGAAGGATTATCGAGGGACTACGATCTTTTAATCAAAGGGTCCTTGCTAAAGCATCCCACGTTTGAGGTACATGACTGTTTATATCCGAGGAAACAAGTGTGGGTTAACCCTAGAGGTGCATGTGGGCAAGGTGTTTTGTTTTCATGTATTTTATCTTAAATTAGGGTTGTCTAATGTTTGATTTTTTATCTTGTCATGCAAACCCTAAGTACTAACAATAATAAGGAAACCGATAAATTGTGAAATTTAAATATCCCACGTTACTATAACGCTTTAGGAATAGGGGGTACAAGTTTGTGAATAGAGGAGGAAAGCAATAAAGCCTAATTATCTATCATAGACCATTGGATAGTTCATAATGTGAAATAATAAAATGCGCAAGAATACGAAGAAGAGGAGAAAGAGAAATGTAATTGTTTTTTATGGAAAGAGATTTGGTAATTATCCTAATTAAGTGATTGATATTTAAAAGAAATTAATAAACCTAAATAAAAATAAACTAAGATAAAAAATTAATTAAAATGAGAAATAATTTAAATATAGAAAAACCTAACTCTAAATTAATTTAAAAGAGAAATTAACTGTTTAAAAAGTATTTTTGAGATTTTATTTGTTTGAGAAAAATGAAGTAAAATGAAATAAATAAAATCTAATTATTTTAAAAAATAAATTTTTTTTTGTATATTTGGTTAAATAAAATAAATAAACAAATAAAAATAAGGAAAATATAAAGAATATATAAAAAATATTAAACCTAGGTGTTGAAGAGTAATCAGGGGTGTGAGAAAATAACAAAAAAAAAGAGTTAGGCCCAAACATATGTTTTTTGTTTAAATCAGAAGAAAAAAAAAGAAATGGGCTTGGTTGTTATGAGAAGTTTGGAGGGGTGGAGAAATAGAAAAAATAAAAAAGAAGGAAGCCCAAGGCTAAGGCGCCCAATTCTTGTGAGATCCAGTGTGATTGCATTTTGAGAGTGTATCATAGGCATTCATCTTTAGGCGCTTGATCTGATTTCCTAATGATCAGATGGTGATGATGAGAGGGTGTAGCACGCGCTTCCTAGACATTTCCTGCACATGATCTCATAGAAATAAATATGTGAAAATTAAAAGGGTACCACTGAGACTCGAATCCAGGTCCCTATATACAAATGACTTAGCGCACGCTTCTTTACCACTGGGGTGGCTGTTACATCCCGTGGTAAAATAAGTTGCAATAAATTTAAAATAAACTCATTTCTGAATATTTGAAATGACTTCATCTTCTTCCTTGTGTGCGCCAAGAACAACAACTCCATTGCTAAATTTGTAACTTCTTCATTTCTCAACCATTTTCAAAAATGTAAACATGAAATTACTTGATTTTTCATCACGAATTCAACCATGTAAATAACTAAAGCTATAAATCAAAGATGATCATGAATTTTTGTTGGTGCCAAATTAAAACCTAATTTTTCTGAAAGTTCAACTTCAAAATTCTTCACGTACAGTTAACATAAATGAAAACTAAAGGCATGTTTAGCTTCAGGGCAATGATGTCTATATTTTTCATTCACAATGTAACCATTAATGATACTTGGATAAGAAGTTCAAAGTTGAGAAAACTTACCTCAAAAATGGAAGTCGTGTTTGAAGTTTGAGCACTCCTTGAGGTGTTGTGATGATCTGGATAGCTTCATTGAACTCCTAGGAAGCTATTGGAATGCTTACTTTGGATTGAGAGTGGCTGGATTCTTCTGGAGAATTAAAGTTGCAGGTGGCTGCTTTTGGAAATGGAGGATGGTGAAAATGGTATTACATTGATGGAACATGGCCTTGGATAGGTTCAAAATCAGGTATGTAAGCTTTGTGATGGATTTATAGTGAAAACGCACGAGAGGATTAAGAGTTTGAAGTTCAAGGTCAGAATATGCAACAATAGAGGTTTTGAATGCCAATTCTGATTTCAGAGTGTTTGAGGGGGTTAGGAGTCTTGTAAACTCGTGTTATGGCTTGCAAATAACCTCTCTATTTATAGAGAAAAGGTTTGGAAGGCTCAAGTAACCAGAATTGAAAGATCACACGTTATGGTTATGAAACTTGGTTTTGAAGCAAGCTTGAAATGCATTGTTTCAATGTGATGGTACAAGAGCTAATAGGGTGGTTAGGAGTTATAGATATGTTGCTTCTGAGCATACATGTTGAGTGTGTACAGAGGGAGCAAGTGAGAAGCTCAAGAAGTTGATATTGTGTTTAAAGCCACTTTACAAGAATGGAAGTGGTAACTTTGTGCCAAAAATGGAAAATTGCTTTTGACAATCGCTCAATCACTTAGAAAATGGCTCAATCAGTTGTGTGAACATTTAATTATGAAGTGATTTGCAAGTTCGAAGCTTGAAAAGAAAGATTATGCAGCATAGGTTTGATATTTGATCATGTGTTCTTCATGAAAATGTCTTGTAATTCAAGAATGAATGCTCAACTTCATCTATTTGAATCTCTTAGCTCAAGCATGATCTCTTCAAGTTCTTGGGCATTTTGGAAAGCTTGAAACATTGTCTACAACCTTCATGTTGACTACTTTGACTAAATCAACTTGGAACTTGATGAAAAATTTCCAAGAAGTTGGGACAGAAATCTTACCAAACCTGTTAAAAATTTCACTAAGTGCTTTGTTAAAAATGTCATGACTTTATGAGCTTATATCTCTTAATCCAAGCATTTTTTAGACATCAACCCTCGAGGACAAAGTTGTAGAATTCATCATGCTCTACAACTTTCATGTTGAGAGTTTTCTTTGAATCATCTTGCATCTTGGTGAAAATAGTCATGAAGTAGTGAAATTAGCAAGGTAAAAAATACTTGGATTTTTTATAAGTATTGGAAATCTTGACTTTTCGTGACGCTCTTGATTCTTGATGATCAAGTTTTATATTTTTGAATACCTTGATAAATCTTGATCTTTGAAATTCAATATTGACCAAAAAGTCAAAGTTTGACTTTTGTGTGTCAGATGACTTTTCATCAATTGACCCAAATTTCAACTATCACTCCTTTGCATATTTGAGATGATTTGAGCCATTAAATTAGGTTAATATACTGTGTTTGAGTCCTTGATATCATGCTTTAAGCCATTAGGTCATGTACTAGGTCAAAAGTCAATGATCAGTCATTCTTAGTCAAAACCCTAATTTTGAAAACTTTGCCCTTTTGATGATTTGAGTACTTTTCTTGAGGAATTATGATCCACCCTTGATAAATTGATGAATATGACTTCAAAATGTTGATGTTGGCCAAAAATATTGAAGTTTGACTGTATATTGACCATAATTGACTTTTTTACCCAATACAACTGATTTTCAGTCATCTGATCAATTGATTGAACAATTTTGTGATGCAAGAATTGAAACTTAGCATGGGCATTCTTGGAGGTCTATGATGAACCATGAAAGTAATTTGAGTAATTAGAAGTCCAATTTTCCTTGTGAGAACCAAAACCCTAATTTGTGGTCTCAGTGCTTAGGAGGTGAGCTTGTCTGATCAACTCTTTAAGAATCCTTGAGCATTTGAGATCTTTTGTGAGAAATGTCTTAAAGAAAAGGGAGGAAAATTTTTGGGGTTCAACAGTAGGCATACGATTAAAAAATATGGTGATTCCCCTAATTAAAAAAATTAAAACCCTATTCCTAAACCCTCGAACCTAAACCCTAGTATCTCTTCCCTTCGTCTAAAAAGAGTCAAGATTTAGAATCTCTGTATCAACTTTAGGGTTATTTTGTTATATTCCTGTCTTAGGATAAAAATTAATGGTGGTGACTCTATATTTTTTGCCGGTTATTACAGCTGGCGACTTTGCCAGGGACTTCAACCCTAGGGTTTAGAAACCTCTCTTTTTTAGGTTTAGGTTATTAGTTAGGGTTTTGTTATTTTTACTTTACATATTTATTTTATTTATTTATTTAATCTATTTATTTGTTGTTATTTTCATTATATTATTATCATATTGTGGTGGGATTTTAATTTTAAAAAAAAAAATTTTTTCAAAACCTTAGAAAGAAGGTTCGTCTATTGGCCAAGAGGATATATCATCCCTATGAGTTTTTGTGATGACTTCGCCTAGAGTCGGTGGAATTCTAAAAAAGAAATATGTATCAAGAGGTATCCTCTTGGGGGATAGGACTTTTGAATGAAACCTATGACTTTTTGTATAACCCTAAACCAAAACTTCATGGTGAGACCTTGTACGACCTTGGAGACAAAAGTTTCAGTCTACAATGAGGCTCCACTTAAGGGATGCCCTAGTGCCTTTCCCTTTAATGTAATTCACGATACCCTTAAGGAATCCACTTTATGGGTAGGGTAGAATATCCGTAGGCTGAAACTAGGAACCTACCAACTAAGGATACCTTTCATAAATTTCGTTACTATGTTGCATCATCATGCATTCATACATCTTGCATTTCAAATATTCATTATTTTGCCTTTTTTGTTGTCTTATTCACAGGATTAAAAAATTAATAATCAAAGGTTTTTGGTGAAGTGTCTTAAAAATGGATGTCAAAGGGAAACAACTTGTCTGTGTTACTGTCGTCAAGCCAAATATGAAAAAAAATCAAAATTATCAAAGAGAAGTTGTCTGACAGAGCTATGAATTTGTTTGTTCGTCGTTATAGGGATACCCTTGAGTTGACTAAAGTGAATATACAATTAGATGCTATCAGTACCTTGGTCCAGTTCTACAATCCACCGCTAAGATGTTTTACTTTTCAAAATTTTCAATTGACGCCGACTTTGGAAGAATTTGATAGGATTTTAAATATATCTAGAAAAGGGTTTATGTGGGAATTGGACAGACTGTTGATGTTAAGGATTTAGCAAAGGGTTTAGGGATCTCCTATCCTGAGTTTTCACTTAATTACAAAAAAGAAAGTGATGTACAAGGGATTAAAAGACGATATTTGGAGGCTAAAGCCCTTTCTTTTGCCAATAAGAATGAATGTGAGTCTTGTGTTGATTGTTTGAGACTGCTTGTCTTTGGTGTAATTCTATTTTCATGGACTTTGGACTATATAGACCTTGCAGCTATTAGTGTGTTTTGGGGCGTGAAAGTTCTAAATGTGGATCCAACTCCTGATTTACTTTCTTATGTTTACTATGCTCTTCATACTCGTTATGAAAAGGGGAGGGGTGTGATGAATTGTTGTGTTCCACTCTTAATTTCTTGGTTTATGACTCATATGTATAAGGAGGACTACATGATTTAAACTTTGACACGATATGAATGACCTCAAAAATTAAGGGATCTCACTGAAGATTCTATTTTATGGTATGCAAGAAAGCTAAACATTAGAGATATCATTTACAGTTGTGGAGACTTCTGAATGTTCCTGTGATTGGGTCACGTGGTTGCATCAATTATAAACCTACTTTGGCTCTAATAAAACTTGGGTATCCTTTGGAGGATAAACCCTCTGACGAGCAGCTTCAAAAATTAATCATTCACGACATAGGTAAAAATAAACGTGAGTTGCTCAACAAAATCATTCGAGCTTTGAATAGGGTTAACAAAAGAAAGGCCGGAAGGAAGAATGTTATGGCGAGGGAACCTTACACTCAATGGTTTTTGGATAGGGTTCAAGTTGTTAAACTACCATTTGACATTGATTCTGAGTACAAGCCAAATGTCCCAGATCCTCTTCCTATGTCCATAAAAGAGATAGACAACTTGAAGAAATCCTTGGGTCAATCTCAAAAGGAGAAGGAGGAATTGGAGCTTAGCCTTCATGACCTTGCTAAGGAGAAAAGACAAATGCAACGAGAGCTTGAATCAAAAGACCAACAAATTCAGAAAGATCGTGAAGCATTTGAAAAGGAGAGCCTAAAGCGGAAGCATTCAACCGAAGGACTATTGAGTGCTACTTTTAACTTGGATTCCCATAACCAAAGGTTAGATAATGTTGCGAGGGAAATTAGAAGACTAAATAGGTGGTATGAAAAAGTCTTACAAGAAAAAAAGGATATGGAAGCAAATCTGAGAGCCCAAATCCAAGGGTTGGCATAAGGAGCTCTATGTTCTGAGGATCAAATCCAGTTCCTTACTACCAGTTTCCAAGAAAGCCAGCAATCGAAGCTAAGATAACACCTGGGAAATAAGAAAGTAGAGAATCTTCTCTCTCAAAGGATAGAAAAGTATGAGCAAATCAGTCACGAGTTAGAAGACCTCTGAAAGAATTTCCTCATACAAAGGAGACTCTATACGGATATGAGGATTGAAATATTATATTGAGAAGAACAATATACGAAGATTTCCAAAGTCAGAGAAGATAATAAGAAGATATTTCCAGATCTCTACAAGAAATGCCGGATCTACAAAGACAAGCATGCAAGGCTCACCTACTTATCCAATGATCTCATTATGGACATTCCTAGAAGTTTGAGAGATGTGGAAGTTGTAATGGTCCCTCTCTTGAAAGATGTTGAATACTTCCTAAAGCTTTGTCGGAAAATGGTTGATGGTTTCAGAGTAGATATCTGCAAGCGCACGTAGAAGATTGGTGTTTTCCCCTTTGTTATTTCTTTCAACAGTTAAATTCTGGTGTTTTGCTTCGAATATTTTTCAATATCTAAACTGTATTCCCTTTTGAGGATAATTGTTATTTCAATAAAAGCTCTTTATGTTTCCATATTCTGATGGTGTATTTATTTTGAGATACTCACCAATAAAAAAGCAAAACATGTAAGATATATATATATTTAGCACAAAATAATAATGTGAAAAATCCACCGTGAATAAGACAACAGTTAAACATTTTTAGCACATTCATATGCATCCATGCATTCACAAGCATCTCACTTAGCAAAAATTTCATAAAACTCATCATTTTTTTCAAAATCATCTCCAGCTAAACCATTGGTAAAAAAACACCGCCTCTCCAACCACCATATCAAACAAGATCGCATCAAAATAAAGTAATGGAGAATGTAACACCCCATTTTTACTCAACGAATATTAATAAAATCAGATTTATAGAATTTTGACATAAAAATAGGATGCTACACTTATTACGTAAAAACACCTTCATTTAATCGCATGTAAAACAGATACATACCACTTAAACTCAGATGAACCGTTAACCACATAACTTAGTCTTTTAAAACCAACAATTTTCATAACTACGCAGCGGAATCATAATATCCAACTTAAAAGGACATAACATCTTTGTCCAACTGAAAACAACCTTAGAAATAACAAAGTACTTAGTAAATCAATTTAAAATTCAGCAATGGAAGTAATAACAACAGTAAAGCAACAAGCGTTCATCCCCCCCCCCCCCCCCCCCGAGTGTTACGTATCAGAGTGACGATACCGACTCGATTTGATGAAGTTAGACAACCTTCACTCTGGATTACCTACACGTTACCAACATAGGGGTAACATTCAAACAGAAGGGGTGAGATATCAAACAATATAATTGAATGTATGATAAATAATACGTTAGAACTAGATCATACAAAATCACAACTTCATAGCTTTTAAGCGACATCCATTACAACCAAGTCATCAACATAATATCACAACTAATTCATCATTACAACAACTCAAGATGCAACATGGAATGCGACTCGTTACAATGCAAATGCATGTGGTATCAATGGAGCAAAATAATATTCCCAAATTAATAGAGGCAGCAACAAGGCATAAGCCTTTAACTTTATATTTTCCAATCCAGACCAACTTGATATGCTATGTATACGACAACAGTATGAATGTAATGACAATCAACAAAAATAATTCAACAACAATTCAACACTGGCCATAAGCCTACAACTTGATATTGTCAATAATTAGAGGTAACACAACAAAATTCATCTCTACCGGCAACGTCGCGGTTAACAACAATATCATTACAACAACTTAATAACTATTCCTCCTAAAGCATATCAACTTTGTCATCTATTAATCCTACTTGCTATATATACTAAACTACAATTTGTTTACTTTGGTAACTAACAAATAGTCTCTGCTATTATTTATTTTTTGCTAACTCTGCTACATAACAATTCTGTAACTAAATTTAATATTTGCCACACACACACACACACACACACACACACACACACACACACACACACGTGCGCGCGCGCACACACACACACACACACACACACACACACACACACACACACACACACACACACACACACACACACACACACACACACACACACACACACACACATATATATATATATATATATATATATATATATATATATATATATATATATATATATATATATATATATATATATATATATATATATATATATATATATATAGTTATTTAATTATTCTCTTTTTTGGATTAACTTGCTAAGACCATAGTAAATACTGATTACTTAATCTCTGCTACCTATAATTCATTAATTTTGTGATAACAAAGTAATAAAGTAGCAGACACAGGAAACAGATGAAACAAACAAAATAAAATTTTAGGTTTATGAGTGTATGCCCCTCGGCATAAAGGTTGTGCCACTCGGTACACCCTTCTCTCCACATGGTGTCGGTCGACACCTTTCTTTCCCCCGCCCGACACACTCTTCTATTGTGTGCCCTTAGGTACACTCTGTGCCCTTCGGCACCATATACTTTTCACGTAGTTTCGACACAGAACCTCGAATATTTTTCGTCCGATTATCGGTCTCATACCAAAACAAAATATATTTACAGCAACATCAATTTTCATAGACGATAATTTACACAAAAAAACAACATGAAAATAGACGATGATTTGGCATGTTTCTCAACAGCATTTACACACAGTAGAAATATCGTACAACCCAATCCCCATATAATATTAATCATATACCTAATTATAAAGTCAGAACCCCACCCTTACCTTGGATTTAAGGTCGCTCTACAATTTTCTGATCGAATCTAGCTTTGCCTCTTTTCCTTGTCCTCTTCTTTGTAACTTCTCACGTACTGCTCTAAGACTTTTCTTCTGCTTTCTAATTAACCTAATTTCTTATTATTATAACTAAACCTAATAATAATATTATTATTCCTAATGGGCTCAACTTACATACCCCACCTATTACTACTTCTAACCATCAAAATAGGTCAAACTAATATTCTACTAATATTCTATACTTTATAATATTATTACCATAATTAATCAACTAATTAATTAACTAGTAATGATCTAGCAACTTATACCAACAATTCTCAACATCTCACAACCTCAACAAATGATTCGAAAATAATTTAATTAAATAATTAATTAAATTAACGGGAATTACAGAGAAGATCGAGGAAAATCAAGTCGTTTTCCAAGAATATTTGGAGCAAGTGAAGAACAAGATTGACTCAATGAAAGGAGATATGAGTGTCGTTCTACTAGACTTGAAGAACATCATTGAAATATAGGATCAGATTCCTAGGGTATCCTTTGAAGAAATATCCCAAACTATTGGTGCATCGAGTGGTCACCAACCAAGAAATGAGCAAGAATCGGGCCCTCTGAAGTCGACCGTAGATTAACAAGAAGTTAAGCAAGCTGATACTTAAGGGTTTGTCCCACCTCCACCGAAGGTAGGGGAATCCCATACTTTGAAAATTTCGGTCAATAATGTGGACACTACATGCATCTACAATATGAAGACCTTGATTTGGAAGGTGTTACTTAGACACACCAACCAAATATTGTTGAGAATCCTATGGCACTCAACATATTCAAGGCTCTTGAAGAAAGATTGAAGGTTATGGAAGGTTATGATGCTTTCAACGTCGATGCTCTCGATATGGGTTTGGTTCCAGATGTGGTGATCCCTCCAAAGTTAAAAACACCTAATTTTGTACCCCAAAATTTGCCCTCTCATTTATCAAGATTTTCCTCACAAGACTTCTTGGACTCAAGACAAGATTAGGGTTTGGTCAGCTCAAGGCATCACCTTGCACTGATAACCTGAAATTAGGGTTTGAGTTTGCACAAGGATTTTTGGAATATCAATGCTTTATGTGACTTTCATACACCATCTTGGACCCCTAAGATTGCTCATATCAAGTTTCAAGCCTTGAATCACATTTTTGACCAGTCAATTGGACAGTTGACCTAAAAATCAGCTGAATTGGGGGAAAAGTCAACCATGGCCAATTTACAGTCAAACTTCATAATTTTTTATCCACAACAACATTTTAGGATCCTATGAATCATTTGATCAAGTTTGGATCACAACTCCTCAAGAAATTTGATCAAATCATCAAAAAGGCAAAATGGTCAAAATTAGGGTTTTGTCTGAGAAAGGGCAATTTCTGATTTTTAACCTATCCAATGACCAATTAGGTTCAAGCATGATTTCAAGGACTCAATAGCATAATCTTGACCTAATCAAATAGTTCAAAAGATCTTAAATGCATAGGATTGACATATGAATTTTGCAGTCAACTGATCAAAAGTCAACTGTACACTGAAAAGTCAAACTTTTACTTTTTGGTCAAAATCAAGTGCCAAGGGTCATAATTCATCAAGAAATGTCAAAATGTGAAACTTGTTGACCAAGAAACCTAAAATTGCAAATTAGGGTTAATATTTGAAATTTTTCATAACTTAGAATTTTTCTAAGTATGGATATTTCTTATTTTTTCCCCAACTTTCCATAACTTTTTCACCATGATCCAATTGGATTCAAAGGAAACTTACGACATGAAAGTTGTAGTCCTCCATGAAATCTACAACTTTGATTCACAAAGTTTTCCCAAAAGATGCTTGGATCTCAAGATGTGAATTTGTGAATAGGGGTCCATGAACTAAAAGACTTAGTGAAAATTTGCCCTAATTTAGGCAGGTTTTTGACCCAACTTCATGGACATTTTTCACCTAGTTCCAAGAGGTATCTTAAAACTCATCTCAAAGATGGACTGTAGAGCATGTTGCAAGCTTTCTAAAATGTCCAAGAACTCTCCAAGATCATTTGTGGTTAGGGAGAATCGAAGAAGAGAAAATGACATTTTGTCACTTTTGTTCAAGCCATTTACACAATGCACCAAGTTGCAAATCTGATCAAGCATGCTTGTACCTTGCATTACAGGTCCTAAATCCCTTCTACACTCCATAATTAAATGCTAACTCAATGGACAATGGCTTTATTTTGACCTTTGGAGCATTGTGCAAAGAATAAATCCATAAATGGCAATAAAGGGCACATTGCCATTTTCATAAAGCAAGCATTTTGCAACTTTGCTATCCTTGAGCCTTGGACCTGTTATTTTGTCACAAGCAATGTCCACAGGTATCTAGAAAAGCATACCAACCCTCTGCAGCTAGCAAGCAAGCAAGTACAAGCATTTTGGCTTAAGTCACTTCAACTTTCTTCAAATGCAAGAAAAGAGGAAAAAAGGATCAGAACTTGTACATCTGATAAAGGGAGGACTTGGCATCAGTCAAAAAAACTTGAAAAACTTATCTCAAGCTAGAACACGAAGGCTTATGCTCTGAAACATTCCAAAACTCAAAAACACAAATTTCTGCCCAAACAGGGCAACTTCTGCAAAACTCTTGCCAATTCAATATTTACTCGTGCGTTTTGCCTTGTAACACTTCAAACACCTTCCATACATAAAATCCAAACCATCCAAGCCTTTGCACTGCAACTGTGTGCCCTGTTTCAGACATCACCATTTTCAAACTTGAAGGTTGCAGGTTGACTCGTGCAGGAAGTTTCAGCCATCCACAAGGCCAGCTAAGCATTGGAAAAGCTTGAGGGAACTTCAAGGAAGCTCACACGATCCTCAGGCCTCACTCAAATTCCTCACATTGGCATATCCAAATCCAGTTGGACAAGGTATTTTTCAAAACTCTATCTCTCTATTTAGGAATCCTCAAGCTTTGATTTGTGAAGCAAAGATGTAGTCCTTAACATGGTAAAGTTGTACATATGCATAGTTGTCATTTATATTAACTGAGTAGTGAGAATTTGAAGCTTGAAGTTCATGAAAAAATTAGGTCAGGAATTAGGGCCACTGAAATTCTCCCTGGTCTTTTAGAGTTAGGTCACAAACTTTATATCACTTGAATCGTGAGATCATAAGCTACATTTTTTGTGTTATAAGTTTTTGTTTTTGTGCAAAGAATAGAGAGTTACAGGTTTGAACTCAGAACACGCGCAAATGGAAGCTGGAGGACAGGGATGAAGTGTCCTGGGCCTGGCGCGCCTTGGGCCTGCTTGTTTTGTTTTCCAC
This sequence comes from Vicia faba, assembly GCA_948472305.1. NCBI lineage: Eukaryota > Viridiplantae > Streptophyta > Magnoliopsida > Fabales > Fabaceae > Vicia > Vicia faba. The sequence goes on along the minus strand of OX451735.1, from coordinate 187,590,143 downwards.
ACCCCCCTGACTACTATTTTCACCCTCCTTTGCATATTTTTGTATTTTTGCATATTTTCTCTTATTTTTTATGTTTATTGACTTTATTATTTTTTTCTGAACATTAAAAATCACAAAAATAATTTTCTTAATTTTTTGTAATTTTATTTTATTTTTATTATTTTTTCCACATATAAAAATAATTTATTAGGTTTATAGAATTTATTTTCTTAAATAAATTTGTAAATACAATTTAAAAATACTATATATTTTTATTTTATTATTTCACACATAAAATAATTATTTTCATACATATTTTAATTTTTAATATTTGTTAATAATATTATTTATTATTTCTTGTACATAAATGGATAAAATAAATAATATAGAACATATTTTTCTTTTAATCAAAAACTAGGGTTTCACCCTTTCAAAAATAACAATATTATTTTTCTCATTTTTAGGACTTAAATAATTTTATTTTTTCATACATAAAATTAATACAAGACATTTTTGCATAAATACATTTTATTTGCATATTTAAATATTTGTATATTTATTTATCTTGTACAATAATTCAATTGGGTTGTAATAGTACTTTAGGGTTTTATTTTTGTGCAATATCCCCATTCAAAAACTTGTATCCCCCCTCCCATAATAACTATTGTAATAGTTTAGTTTACTTTACGCAATTTATCGCATTTATACCTTATGTAGTAAATTAGGGTTTTGCATGATGAGACAAAAATCAAACAAATAGCAAAGACCTAATACAAGACAAATGCATGAAAATAACACACATTGCACACAAGCACCCCTAGGGTTTCACCCACTTGGTTGCCTAAACAAAATGGCCATGGTATGCATGCAAAGTATCTTGGCAAAACAAAACAAAACAAAATATCATAGTCCCTCGATGACGCTATCAAAAGGTTGCCTAAAACAAAATGATATTGGTCCCTCAAAATGCTAAAGATACTTGGCAATATTGCTATCATGGTCATACGATGACCCACGCCCGTCCCATTTAACATCCAAAGATAGGGTTGTTTACCAAATCAATGGTAAATCAACAATGTCAAAGGAATAAAAATGTACAAGAAAGACTTTTTGAGTAGGTAGATAGCTTCTAGTTACTTGATCAATTTGCAAACAATCCTTGCTATTTTCAAAAACAATCACACACACATTTCAAAACATTTCCAAACAACTTTCAAAACATTGAAACATTTTTCAAAAGACAAACATCTTTGTATACATTCTCACGAACGAGAATCATTACAAAGATTGCCAAAACGATGGCCTCTTTTCAAAATACTTTCAAAACCACACAAAGCACCATTTCAAACAATTTCAAAGCAAAAGCAAGTGATCTAAACAAGTAACTAAGATCCCATGGAAAACCATGGATGAAAAGGGTGCTAGCACCTTCCCTTTTCATAATCTACGCCCCGAACCCAAAAACAATCTCAAAGGTATTTCCTGTGCTTTTTTACCTTTCCTTATTGGATAAAAGAAAAGTCGATGGTGACTCTTGCTAACTGCAACATTTGCAAACACAAACTCAAAACCTCAAGTCAGTTCTCCCACCGCATCACAGAACTGACGACTCTGCTGGGGACTATCTTAAAAGTGAGGTTACCTTAGGGTTTAAATCACATTTATTTGCTTACAATTGCTTGATTTGTTTGCTTTACACTTTATTTCTATTGTTTGGGTTTGAATCTTGTACCCGGATTTGGGAAACATTCATAGGTAAATAGCAATATGTTGTGGAAACTGTGCGGGGTATACCGACATAGTCTAAGCAATAGCTATGTTAGTGCGACATATTTGTGGGTACCGGTAGCCTTTGAGTCAATCAAAGAGAATATGGGGCCACTGAGTGATGTCATGAAGCACTAACGAACTTCTAGAACCTTTACTTGACCAACTTGTCCTTTTAGGATGTAGTGAGATGACCGGTTTTGGTGCAGTCCGAAGTTGGTAGATACTCGATACTACACTCATTGAGGGTTGGTTTCTTGGAATATTTCGGTCTCCAGTAAGAGGCTTGAATTGAAACAATGAACAAGGAAACAATCCAGTGATATTGAGCTCCTTAGAACCCGGTTACTATTTCTAGGACAGGTTGAGCCAACTAAACTTCAAGAGGGTACTTACCTATTAAACCCCATGCAAGCCTAAACTAGGAACTTGTGTGATTTGTTTGTACATATATACTTATGCATAACATCATGGACATCATGAACATCATATGCATCCATTAACCATTTCAAGGATTTTGGAGATTCATCTTTGTTCCTATTTTGTAGGTTATGGATTCACTTCGCAGGAAAACTATCCAAATCAACCTTGTAAGAATTCCTCCACAACTCAAGGAGCTAGCTTCAAGGATTCCTGAGAATTCTCCATTCACCGAGATACATGGTCGTCTACTCAACTTGGTCACCACCAACACTGAGGAGGATATGATGAAAGTTCTCTTCCAATTCTTTGACCCTTTGCATCATTGCTTCACATTTCCTGACTACCAACTTGTGCCTACTTTGGAAGAATTTTCTCAACTCTTGAGGATTCCTATTCTCAATCAACTACCCTTAAACGGTACGGAAAGAGATCCAAAGCCAGAAGAGATTGCTCAAGCCCTGTACTTGCACTCATCTGATGTCACAACACATTGGGAAACTAGAAGTGGTGTCAAAGGCTTCTTGTCAAAGTTTCTATTTGAGAAGGCCCAAAGAGGTTGAAATTCTCTATACTTGCAAGCTTTTGAGGAGATTGTAGCCCTTCTCATCTATGGGATGGTCTTGTTCCCTAATCCTGACCAACTTATAGATGTAAGCAATGTCAAAATCTTCATGACTCGCAACCCAGTTCCTACATTGCTTGGGGATATCCTCCACTCTTTTCACACTCGTACAATGAGGAAAATAGGTGTTCTTATGTGTTGAACTCCTCTCCTGGCAAGATGGTTTATTTGTCATCTTCCCCAATCAGTATTGAAGAATGAGCAAGGCTTGAGGTGGTCACAATGGTTAATGACACTTAACCATTCAGATATTCATTGGTGTTCTCGATCCAAAGAGAATGTCATTATCATTGACCGTTATGGGGAATTCCCTAATGTCCCTCTACTTGGAATTAAAGGAGGCATCACTTACAACCCTTGCTTATCTCTGAGACAGTTTGGTTATGCCCGAAGGGATGGCCCACATGACATGCTAATTCAAGGATTGGTTTTTGACTTCGACAACAACGACCAAGGACTCCGTCAGAGATTCATCCGAGCTTGGAGGATGCCCAACAAGGTGGACAGTAAGACCTTGGGACACAAGAATTCCATCCCTCTTGAGCCTTACCTCAAGTGGATACGAACCCGCGCCCAAAGTCTTATGATGCCTTACCCCTCCATTCTCCCAGTGATTATAGATCCTGTTATGGAAGGAGAGGTTCCATACACCCTCCTACATCCTGACATGCCAACATCACTCAAAGATTTACAAAGGAGTTGGATACAGCTCAAGGGAGAGCGCGATACTTTCGAAGCCCAATTCTACACAAGCGAGAAGAAGGTTTTGGAACTCACTCGGCTACTTCACGAAGAGCAGACTCTCAACACCTACATTGCACCAAAGAGGATGCGCAACGTCTTTTTACCTTAGAATTTTGTATTATTTTGCCCAAGGGGCATTGATGTACTAACAATTATATCTTATTAATATGACGTGTGTTTCTTTTTTGTTTAAAACAAATTTGAATTTCTGAATCCTTGAAAGAATTACATTAATACATATCATTCATCATATGCATAAACAGGTCTTCACACCAAGTTTCCTCATCTCTCTGTTGTTTATTTCAGCAAGATGGATATTGAAAAAACGGTCAAAGATTTGCAAGCTCAAAACTCACAATTTCAACAGCTACTCTTGACCTTAGCCAAGTTGCAGGAGGAACTCAAGAATCTTCTAGAGAAGGAGAAAGAGAAAAAGAAGAAGAAGCGAGTCGGTGTGGTTATCATGGGCAGAAGGTTTGAAGGACAAGCCAGACGGACCTTGGAATTCCCATCAACATCTGAAGAGGGGGAAGGAAAAGGAAAAGGAACGGAAGTGCCATCAGATTATGAAGCAGAGGAAGAGGAAATAGAGGACTACTCTGAACAGCAATATCCTCCGGCCGATGATAAATACAAAAACTTGGAAGAGCGTCTAGCTGCTATGGAGATATAGAGAGTACAAGGGCTGGATTTTGAGGAGTTAGGGTTGGTTTCTGGAATTGTAATCCCTCATAAGTTTAAAGTGACATTGTTTGCTAAGTATGATGGGGTGTCTTGTCCCAAGATGCACCTACGATCTTATGTCATAAAAATTCAACCATATTTTTCTGACAAAGATCTGTGGGTCCACTTTTTCCAGGACAGTCTATCGGGAACGCAACTAGATTGGTTATACCAGTTGGAGAGGGCAGATGTCCATAATTGGGAAGACTTGGTAGCCACCTTCTATAAACAGTATCAATACAACACTGACTTGGCACCAACCCGTACTCAACTCCAGAGTATGGCAATGGTATCAAATGAGGGCTTCAAAGACTACGCCCAAAAGTGGAGGGATTTAGCCGGAAGGGTGCAACCACCTTTATCTGAAAGAGAACTAGTGGACATGTTCCTGGGGACTCTATCAGGTCCTTTCTTTAATCACCTGATTGGAATCTCCTCTGTAGGTTTCACTGAGTTGATTCTAACTGGAGAGAAGGTGAACGTCGGTATTAGAAGCGGGAAAATTCAAAAAGATGCATCTGCCTCTGCAGTTGTAAAAAAGCCCTTCACTAGAAAGAAGGAAATGTCTGTTGTCTATGCACAGAGAAGTAGGGAAGAACCGAACGATGACCAACAGTGGGGGCCGTTATGATTCAAAAGTCTGCATCAGACCAGCCAAGAAACAACTAGCTGAGAAATGATCAGCCGAGAAATAACCAACAAAGGGTGGAAAGGCCTGTACAGAAATTCACCAAGATAAACATGACTCCTGCTCAAGTCCTACCACATCTTTTGAAGTTGAATTTGGACATGCTGAAAGAGGCCCCTAAAAATCCTAATACTACTTCTCTACATTACCATCCCAACGCCAGATGCGCGTACCATTCAGAAAGTCCAGGGCACGACACCAACAACTGTTGGGCTCTGAAGAATAAGATTCAAGATCTGATTGACACAAAGGAAGTTGAATTTGAAGCTCCTGAGAAACCGAATGTTATCTCCGCTCCAATGCCTAGGAATGGATACAATGCCAATGATGTGGAAGAAGATATGTTTGTTTCTACTGTGGATGAGCTGTTAACTCCTCTCCTAACCATCAAGTCGAATTTGTTGAAAGCTGGGGTGTTCCCAGGATGTGACCAAGATTTCCATACTTGCCTGTCCTCGTCATTTGACTGTCCTTTATTGAAGAAAGGAATCCAACAACTGATCGATAACAAGGAAATTTTGTTTGAGAAAGCTCCTGTTTCACCCATTCCAATTCCAGAAGTTTCTATAATAACCATATATGCCAATCCTTCCAAGGTTCCTAAAAAACTCGTTAGGATTACATCTGTTCCAGTGACTACTCCGTTGAAGATAACAATGCCTGGGCCAACCCCTTACAAATCAGATAAGACGGTACCATGGAAAAATGGTGGAGAAATATACTACCATGGTGTCAAACAGATTGAACAGACTGCTGAAGAAGAAAGCTCTGAGGAGGATAATCCCGACATCAGTAACATTGTCGGAACAAGTAAAGTTACCCGTAGTGGAAGAATCTTTTCTCCAGAGATTTCTCCTCCAACAGAAGTCTTTGGACCCGTGGCCATTCCGAAGATTACACCTATACCAGTAACCGTACCTGCAAGTGTACCCGCCAACAAAGACAATGCAATTCCTATCCCTGCTTCCGCTGATAAAGGAAAGAATGTTCAAGAGGAGCCTGTCCTGACGAAGGCTCAGTCACTAGTTATTCCTGAAACGTCCAAGAAGGAGATGGAAGAAATCCTGAGGATTATTAAGAAAAGTGATTATGATATGGTAGAACAACTGGGGAATACCCCCTCCAAAATCTTTATGTTAGCATTGCTGTTGTGCTCTGAGGCACATGTTAAAGCTTTGGTTAAGTTTCTGAAGACAGAGCATGTGCCGCAAGAGACTTCGACTGATCAATTCCAAGAGTGTGTGGCCAGCTTAACAACTAACAATGGTCTGGGATTCTCCGATGCTGACCTGACACCCAAAGGGAGAAAACATAAAGACTCGCTACATGTATCGGTGGAGTGTAGGGGAACTACCCTAGCTCATGTTCTTGTTGATATTGGATCATCGTTAAACATCTTGCCGAAGAAAGCCCTGGATAGATTGGATTGTGAAGGCCTGACCCTAAAAACCAGCAATATAATTGTGAGAGCATTTGACGGCTCTAAAAGGATGGTCCATGGAGAGGTGGACCTCCCGATCAAGGTGGGTACCCAGATGTTCAATTCAACATTCTATGTGATGGACATCCGTCCTTCCAACTCTTGTCTGTTGGGACGCCCCTGGATCCACAATGTCGGAGCTGTCACTTCCACCTTGCATCAAATGCTCAAGTACCCCATCCAAGGGAAAATCATAATTGTCCATGGGGAAGAGGAATACATGATTAGTCATCTGAATTCTTTTCGATATGTAGAATTGGATGGCGAATTCATTGAAACCCCTTTCCAACACTTTGAAGAAGTTTCTGAAGAAATAGCAGCGACCAAGGCGGTGTCCTCAACCTTTGTGATCACAAGACCACCACCTCGGATGTCATCTTTAAAGGATGCTAGGGCAGTAACGGAAGAAGGCAGATCCACTATCTGGGTGCAGCTTCCAGACTTTCCTTTCAAATCAGACAACTTTGGCCTGGGATTTACTTCGACTGGTCAAAAGGCTGTGGGCCGCTCCCGTGCCAGAGGGCCACCTGTGAAGATCAGCCACCAAGGGGTTAATGCACTAGAGGACATTGAAGAAGAGGGCAGCTTGGAAGACTGGATTTTTCCTACTGTTGGCGGAGGACTGTGCAACTGGGAAGCAAAAGACTTTGTTCTGATTACTTTCATACCGCAGTAATTTATCTTTTCCATTTCTGTTGGACCTGTAATAATTCATAAAAAATTCATACTTTTTCAACCTTGTGTCTTACCCGAGGCACATAGGTCCATTTGTAAGGGTTCTTATTTCATTTTCATATGTCATTATAATGAATCATGGACGCTTTTCATATATAAACCTTTTGTGCTCATTGTCTTTCTTTTACATTTTGTTGTTTTAAGATGGCTATTCCCTTACACACACCCACACTCACAAATGCATGTACCCTTCCATTCCGGAACCCATGGGTAACGATACTGCTATAGCCTTCAGTGACTCTGAAGATCTGGTCTACCAAGCCGAATACGAAGGTGAGGAAGTTTGTGAGGTGCCAGGGGAATTGGCCAGATTATTACAGCAAGAAGAAAGAGTAATTCAACCTCATGAGGAGTTGTTAGATACAATCAACTTGGGAACTGAGGAAGACAGAAAGGAAATCAGGATAGGTGCCAATCTAGAGTTGAGTGTCAAGGAGCACTTAATTCAGCTATTGCATGATTATGTTGAGATTTTCGCCTGGTCATACGAAGACATGCCAGGTGTGATCGGTGGATCTGGAACTGACTGTTTAACGCTGGTTCGCGAAATGTCGCGAAAGCAAGAGTCGCCATCGTCTTTTATTTTCTCCAAATGGAAAGGACAAAAGCACAGAAAAATTCCTTAAAGAGATTGCTCTCGGTTCGGGAGGTAGATTATAGAAAGGGAAGGTGTTAGCACCCTTTCTATCCATGGTTATCCATGGGCTCTTAGATACTTGCTCATTGTGTTTTCAAAATTGTTTGTTTGCTTTTCAATGTGGGTTTTAAAAAAGTTTCTTTGAAAATTCCAGTTCGACTCTTGTATCGGTCCTCAAGAGTGTTTGAAAAATTGCTTTCGAAAGCTTTTTGAAAAGGTGTCGGTGTGAAAAGTATTTTTTGATTTGTTTTGAAATTAGAGCAAGTATCTACGAGAACCTACCTACCCTAAGGAATTCGTCTGTGTAAATGTCCTTAAAGTAGTGCCATCCCACCATTGAGAGGTAGGTAGCACCACCGTTGGAGGTGTTCGGGTCAATTCGAGGTTCGGGACATGGTGATCACCAGAGCAATGGGAAGACACCTTAGAAGCTACCCTCATGCCAGGTTCCCGGATCATGAGGACTTACTAAGACATCCTCTACTCGACGATCACCTTTCGAGGCAAGGCAACAGTGAGGCGTACCCTAGGGGTGGTGTGTGCGATTTGTGTGTCGTTTTCATTGATATTTGTCTTGTCATGTCATTGGTGATCTACGCTTGATTTTATTTAAGGCCATTCATTCTTGCATGCTTTGTTTAACAGTTAAGATATTTGCGGGAAAAGTAAATCTAAAGCTATTACAAATGGCGCGGGTCCACATCGCCAAAATTAACCAGGACCTGATTTGACGGAAAGTAAATGAAGCAAATAAAGTAAAGTGCGAGAAGTAATTGTTACAAAGCTTTGGGAGAGGTACATAATTATTTAAACGAAATAAAATAAATACGCGAAATTAAACAATTAAGTCGAAAGGAGGGCGTTGGACCCTTTTGCAAAAAATTAAATTAATGAGGAATTAAAATTAAAAATTAAAAGAAATTGTTTTTGGTATTTTAGTATTTAAATGAAAAGAGAGAATTAATTAAAATCTAAATTGAATGCAAACCCTAATTCTAATGGCTTTTAAGTTATTAAGAAAAATATTAAATTAAAACCTAAATTAAACCTAACCTTTTTTATGTACAACTTAAAAAATAAATAAAATAAATATTATTATTGTGAAAGAAAAATTAAAAAAAAAAGGAATATAACATTGATTAAACCTATTTCTACATTTTTTAGATTTTTTATGAAAAGAATTAATATTACACTTAAATTAGAACTAAATATTTACATGCAAGTTTGTTTATAAAAATACTAAAATAAGTAATATTTTATTATTTTTTCTTTTTTCTGATTTTTATGTGTTTTTATATTTTTGTGAGAATAATTAATTAAATTAAACAAATAAAGAAAATAAAACAATAATTAAAAATAAAATATAAGAAAAATATGAAAAATTGCAAACCAGGGGGGGTGGAAGTCCCAAGTGTGGAGGTACAATCCAAGCAGGTGAGCCCAATAGCCTTCAGGTCCATTTGACCTTTTCAGTCAACGTGCTAGCGTGTTGACTCACGTCCACGCTGTTCTCCTAACCATAACCCTTGGATTGACATATTAGACGCGTGGCTGGCTGGATCTTGGAGATGTATCATGGAATGGCAACGTTAACCTGTATGTGATTATTATTTGAAAAATAATATTGAGGATATGAAAGACCTGGGGCTCGAACCCAGGTCATGTGCATTACCTCCAAATATGCTTGCCACTGCGCCGCTTCATGCATTGTTAATATTAAATAAGCAACAATTATTATAAAAAGAACAACTGCATTAGTAATCTAAACGCGCGAAATTTTGAATCCTCCAATCAGCGCCGACCAACACATCATCTTCTCCGTTTTGTTTATTTCCTGAAAATACAAAAGGGTTAGCGGGGGTTTTGAACCCCCTCAATACATGCTTGTTTTCAAAATAGCGATTAGCACGCCTTGGTTCAGAAATTAGGCGCGACTATTGCAATCACTTCGTCCAAGCTTCCTGGTTTTGATCATGGTACTGTTGTGTCTCAATTTTACAGGATAAGAGAATCCCTAATTTCACAAGTCTGAAAACCTAGGAGGCTTTAATGGCGATTTCGTGTATGGGCGATGAAAACACAATTGAATTACACAGTTAGCATAAGAATCATGTAAGGAACACAAATCAAGCCTCAAAAATTATGGAAAATGTATGAATCGAGATGCAAGAGTATCAAAAAATTTCGGTACAGGGTGCGTCCGTTTTACCAATTCTTGATGTTAGGATGAGTGGTTTTGATTGGTATATGATCCTTGAAGCTTCAGGAATACGATGGACTCGGTGTTGTGGCTTGAAACGACCTGCAAGTATGCTTTCAGTTTTGAGTTTTTGGGGAGAAATTTCAAGTTTTACAATGGCTTTTGGGCGCAGCTTTTTTGTGTATTAGCATTAGGTTTTCACTCAGGCTTATGTACTGAATAGATTAGGTTAACAAAATTGATCCAAATATCTTTCATTCATGGATTTGGAGATTTGATTTTTCACCATTATGTTTTCAATCTTTTCCATGTGCTCTTGTATCAATTATGCTCAAATCAAATCAAATCTTCCTATTTTTGAATGTGCACGAAATATTGAGGGCAAAACATGCATGAAAAGATTTATTAGGTCAAGTCATATATTTTCCACATATTTAAATGATTTAAATGAATTAATATAAATAAAAATTCAAATAAATAAATAAAAAATGAGAAAATACTTCCCTTTGGGCCAAGTGGTCGTGCATATGCTTAGAATGATGAATCATGGAAGAAAAATGGGCCCATTAGCAATTTTAGGTCATTTGAATCAATGTTGACTTTTCAAAATATCCAAAAATTTCCCAACTTCCACAAGGCATAACTTGCTCAATTTTTAAGCGTTTCTCATGTTCTTGGACAGTTTGGAAAGGTCTTTGAGTCCTCTAACCAATGTCTTTGGTCCCATGTCATTTTGATTTACCAATCTCAAGTTATGGCCTTTGACTTAAAGTCCCTTTTTGTTGACTTTTGAAAATGACCTATAATGTTGAAATTGATAACTTTTTGTGAGAGCATTTCTTGGACTTGAAGTATGAAGATGAGTTGTAGGAAATGTCTTTCTCTTCAAAATGAGCTTTGTATGGAATTTTTATGATAATCCATGTGAAAGTTATGCCCTGGTCAATTTCAGTTGACTTTTTCAACTGTCCAAATAAGGAAACTTTTGCATCTTTGATGATTTCTGAGCCAAATTTTGAGAATCATGATCAAGCATTGATCAAATGATGTTTGTGGCTTCAAAATGATATGTTGACCAAAAATTTGAACTTTTGACTGTCAAATGACCATTTTGCCCCTACAGTTGACTGTAGTGCAATTTAGGGTTTTGACTGTGCAATTTTGAGCTGAATGCCTTGAAACTTGATATGAGGATGCTTGACCATATTTGTAGGCATATGAGACTTGATTGGGCCTTTGAAAACTTCCTCTTCTTGATCAGACTCAAAACCCTAATCTTGACTGTATGGGAGACATTTGCCCTGTGCAACCCTTGGGGAATTTTGTGACTTGGCTTGGCAATTTCTTGGAGAATATGGGAGGGCAAATTTTGGGGTACAACAGTTGCCCCTGTTCAATCTTCTTAGACCTGAGGATGCAGATTGGCTGACGTGCCTTTCGTAATCCGAGGGTGGAAGATGATTGAACACTAGAGTGCCCAGAAATTTGCGCTTACATGTTAGCAGTGTGATGAGGGAATGGGCTTATAGATGCCATTTGGAGGTTGCGGGATAGGATGGTGGGCTTATAGATGCCATCTGGATGTTGGTCGCGTAGGAGGTTCCTTGGCGAGAACCTGCATACCTGCAAAACAGAAAATGAGTACCTGACACGTTGCAGGAGCTGATTTTTAGATGCTTGGTATAGATATGTCCTGACTGGTTACAGGAGCTGAGTCTGGAGCTTCAAACGGCGATGAATGAACCAGGGATAGTTACTGCCTTAGCATGAATGGTAAGAGAATCTTGGGCGACTTTAACTTCAACAACGCTCGTTGAGAAAAATCTTGGGTGTCTTCTACTGGGATAAGAATCAGGGAGATCTTAGGGTCGATCTGACTGAACCAGAGGAGGCCTTTGACTGGATAAGCATCAGGAAAATCTTAGGGTCGATTTAACTGAACCGGACAAGGTCTTGAAATATCTTCAACTGGATAAGAATCAGGGAGATCTTAGGGTCGATCTGACTGAACCAGAGAAGGCCTTTGACTGGATAAGCATCAGGAAAATCTTAGGGTCGATTAACTGAACCGGTCTAGGTCTTGAAATGTCTTCAACTGGAATAAGTGTCAGAACGTCGCCATATCTGGTTCATATCTGGACTATATCTGGAAGGAAATCTGGAAGCGGCATCAGAACGTCACCATATCTGGTTTACATCTGAAACTATATCTGGAAGGAACTCTGGAAGCAGCGTCAGAACGTCACCATGTCTGGTTTACATCTGAAACTATATCTAGAAGGAAATCTGGAAGCAGCATCAGAACGTCACCATCTCTGGTTTACATCTGAAACTATATCTAGAGGGAAATCTGGAAGCAGCATCAGAACGTCACCATATCTGGTTTATATCTGAAACTATATCTAGAAGGAAATCTGGAAGCAGCATCAGAACGTCACCATCTCTGGGTCATATCTGAAACTATATCTAGAAAGAAATCTGGAAGCAGCATCAGAACGTCACCATCTCTGGGTCATATCTGAAACTATATCTAGAAGGATATCTGGAAGCAGCATCAGAACGTCACCATCTCTGGGTCATATCTGAAACTATATCTAGAGGGAAATCTGGAAGCAGCATCAGAACGTCACCATCTCTGGTTTACATCTGAAACTATATCTAGAGGGAAATCTGGAAGAAGCATCAGAACGTCACCATCTCTGGGTCATATCTGAAACTATATCTAGAGGGAAATCTGGAAGCAGCATCAGAACGTCGCCATATCTGGGTCATATCTGAAACTATATCTAGAGGGAAATCTGGAAGCAGCATCAGAACGTCACCATCTCTGGGTCATATCTGAAACTATATCTAGAGGGAAATCTGGAAGCAGCATCAGAACGTCGCCATATCTGGGTCATATCTGAAACTATATCTAGAGAGAATTGCGATAGTTGATAGTAATCATTTTTGTATTGATCTTTTTCCTGAAAAGGCAAAACATAATTGTATGCAAAATCATGATGCATGAACTGTATGTCTTCAAAATTAATGAGATTCGTGTAGTATGATGCATATGCATGCTATAATGTATGAAGATGTGATGTTTATGAATGTTTTTTTTTTTGTCTAAGAAAATAAATCCTTGACGGGTGCCGGGAAGTCACTCCTGGGTTGATGTTGAAGAATAGGTTTTGCTTCCGCCGGGGATGATAGTTGCAAGAATTCCGATAGGAGAAGATGACTCCGTTGCGAAATAAACTTGGCGAATGGAAGATTCTGCGGGGAGAAAAGATACTCTAGCGACCATGCTGGGAAGCAATACTCTGTGGGAAGAGGGATGCCTTGCCGAGTGTTGATAATAGTTTGCTGGGGATCGGAAGACTTTGTCGACGACGCTCTTTCCGTGGTCTTTGGCTGAGGATAACCCAGTTATATCCTATTAAGGAAATAACTCTTTAAATCAAGCCGGGCGACGCGTTCGTGCTCTGCGAAGGATAAGCTTCCAGAATTTACTGGGGATAAGCTTACTGCTCGGGGGGATGAATTCCAACTTTCTTGGGGAACTGGATTGGACTCTCCTGGGGAAGTGTTGAACTGTATTGGTTATGTTCTTCAACGGAACCTACCCTGATACCTTGGAGGATAGAACAATCAGATTGCCTAGACCACTCTTTATTGCCCCTGTTTCTATGGGGGAGGCACTTGTGGGGTGCTGATAGCTGTTGATGGACAAACCTTCTTCTGGTAGACGGATGGCAGGACATAGTCGTACGCTTTAATCCCTAACTTTTGCCTGGACCGCCCTTTCAGGTTTCCAGTCCACCGGGATACCCATTTTTGCTCAAGCCGCCTTTTCAGGTTTTCGACTTGCCGGGTATACAGATTTTTTTCATTTCATCCCTTCATTTTGCCCGAACCCTTTTGGTTCGCCGGGAAGCCCTTATTTTTGCCTAGGTGTGTCAACCTAGCGGGTCTTTGATTTTGCGTAGTATTTTTCGACTATGTCTGTTCTTAGAAAGTAGGGAGTTGCTCCTGTTAGAAGTGTTTTGTCATGCCACCAGAAGGTGTCTGATCGTGCAAGATTCGTTGCTGGAGTGCCCCAAGTGACTCAGGCAGAGATTTGCCCCAGGCTTTTTGGCCTTTTGAGAGATTCTCTGGATCTTGACTTAACTGCCCCAGATGGTAGACCATGATCATGCCGTGCCCCTTGATTGGAGATACTCTTGTTCATTAGACTTTCGTCATGCGAATTTCTATGCTGTTCAAACAAAAAGTCATATGCAAACAAAGTTATGTTAAAAATGCAAAGCTTATGTCTGTCTCGAAGATTTTGAAAATGCATTCTTTTTTTCATAAAACAAGTGAATGTTTGTAAAACGTGATGTCAACTCCGTATTTACCGTAGGCCTTAAGGAGTCAGGATACCTTTCGTGACAGTATGCTTTCGAGCTAACCCATGCTTCAGCTAGGACTTTTGAGGGTTATAACGTGGCCTGGTTCACGGTTTAAGAAACAAAGGATAAAGGCTCAAATTATTTATACCCACCCGCTCTTCGTGATGTTCTCCAAACCTAAACTCAGTTGATCATACGTTAGACCTTGTTCGAGTCTTTGCTCTGAATCCCTGGTGATGGTTCAGATATTGAACGTTTATTTGAATAGGCAGTCATTTTTGTTTTTGTTGAGGGTTTGTATGACCTCTTTCTTTTTTGATTTTTGTTATCCCTTTCTTTTTTTGCCTGAACTGTTTCCTTTTTTGGAATTACAGTCAGCGGGATGACCCAGTTTTGTAAGTCTCCTTCATGGGTTTTGACTTAATGGGTTTTTCATTTATGATTTTTGATAACGACTGCCTGTCTTTATGATTGTAGGGAACCATCACTGTCTTTTGTTTTGTAAGGACTTTTTGGTGCCGTTCGTTATGCACTTGGATCAACTGAGAGACTACCCTGCCCCAGGTTAAGATAAAGGGTTTTAAATTTCGAAAAGAAAAACTCCTACTTCTTTGTCTCAGAGGGGTTGACGAGGGATTATCATCCTTATAACTCCAGTGTTTAGGGATTGAAACAATGCCTGTACCTCATCAGCGGGTCTGTTCAAAAGCATACTGTAGATTATGGTATCGTTTTCGTCATCCTCCCTCAAGAGGCTTAGAATTTTAGATCCAGAGTTGACATCAGAAAAAATATGAAAAGAAATTTGAACATAATGAAAACAATTGTATTAATTCCCAAAACAGACGTATGCGATGCATTGATAGAATAAAAGAGTTTGCTATGACATTAATTGTTTGTATAAGCAAAGAAAAATACAACTCAAAAATTCAAATAAACAAAAGGCTTCAATGATTGGGCAACGGAGCAGTGATTATGTTCGGAGTCTCAGGCACTTCAAACTGAATCTCCCCGGCGTCGATCATGTCTTGAATCTTGTTCTTGAGAGGCCAGCAGTTGTCCGTAGTATGCCCCGGGCTATCAGAATGATATGTGCACCTATCATTGGGATGATAGTTGGGAGCAGAAGTGTTCGGATTCCGAAGAGGAGCCCTTAAGGTGATCAGCCCTGCCTTCAACATTTGTTGCAGTGCTTGATCCAGCGACATGTTGGTTTTGGTGTACTGTCGTTTCTCCTTGCGCTGCTGCCCCTGTCCTTGTTGAGCAGGTCCAGGATTGGAGATCTGGATTGCCCCTACCTCATGACGGCTCTTTTTACCGTGCACAACATTGGATTCTTTCTTTCCATGATGAGGCTTTTTATCAGAAGGTGCAGCCTCTTGAATTTTCCAAGACCGGATGCCAGCTTCTATTCGCTCTCCAGTCAAGATAAGATCTGTGAATCCAGCAGACGAATTCCCAATTAGGTGGTTGTAGAACGGACCAGACAGGGTCCCCAAGAACATATCGACAAGTTCCCGATCAGTCAGGGGTGGTTGTACCCTTCCAGCAAGATCCCTCCATCTCTGCGCATATTCTTTAAAACCTTCACTTGATCCTAACGACATACCCTGGAGTTGGGTACGCGTAGGAGCAAGGTCAGCATTATATTGATACTGCTTGTAGAAAGCAGTAGCCAACTCCTCCCAGTTACGAACCTTGGTCCCATCTAGCTGATAGAACCATTTGAGATGAGTCCCTGAAAGACTCTCCTGGAAGAAGTGGATCCATAAATTCTTGTCCACCGTATATGGTTGAATCTTCCGAACATAGGACCTGAGATGTAACTTGGGACAAGACGCCCCGTCATACTTGGTAAAGGATGGTGCTTTGAACTTCCGAGGAATAATCCCACCAGTTGACAAACCCAGATCTCCAAAATCCAGCCCAGGTACCTGTTGGATCTCCATAGCGTTCAGCCTATCCTCCAACTGTTTGTACTTGTCTTCGGCAGGAGGGTATTGTTCGTCGTTGAAATCTGTCTCGTTGTCGGAGACCACTGGACTGGGAACCCTTTCCTCTTGATGACTGCTTTTCCCCACAGATGGAGTTGTCCTCTCAGTTTGATCCTGCAGGGTATTCCTAGATCTGCGTCTAGGGCTGAACAAAACAGTCCTCTTCTTCTTCTTTTCTTTCTTCAAGAGCAAAGCCTTCAGATCTTGTTGCCCCTGGGTCAAATTCACGATCAGCCCTTGGAACTAGGCATTCTGAGCCTGGAGGGCCTTGATGGACTGCTCAGCTGATGATTCAGGATTCATGACGATCGGCTGAAATAAACAGCGAAGAATGGTAAGCAACCTGTCAAAGGGATACCTGCAATGCAATGAGATGTATGACATGCATGTAATGTTTTCAAGGACCTCGCGGGGTAGACAAAAAAATTTGTTAGCATTTGGATCCGGTAGCTTGATTGAAGGAACTTCATATTGTTGAGAGTCCTTCGTCAAGGGTCAAAGGCTCACCATATCCAGTGGGTCATAGCCCCTGACAACCTTGGCTAGAGGAAAATAAATCCTCTTTGCCCCTGGCTAGATGTTTGATTTATCATGACCTGCATCACAAGCCCTTGAGATCCTTGAAATGGGTTAGGATGTATGCAATGGTATGCAATGGTATGATGTCATGCTATGCATGGGGTGATGTAGGTAAACCCTGTTATGAGTCCCAATTAAGGACTATAAACAAACCCTGCAAGAAACTCAGTATACTTTGTTATGAGTCCCAATCAAGGACTATAAACAAAACCTGCAAGAGACCTAGTAAACCCTGTTATGAATCCCCGTTAAGGACCATAAACCACACCTGCAAGACTTAGTAACCCTGTTATGAGTCCCAATTAAGGACTATAAACAAAACCTGCAAGTAGTTCATGTGTCAGATAACAGGCATGCAAGTAGTCAAGTACGAAGGCACGCAAGTCACACAAGAAACCCTTAGAGTTTAGGCCAGCATGAGGTCTGGGTATTACCCTCTTGAAGTTGGTGGGTTCATCCTGTCCTATTAGAAGTAACCGGGTTCTAAGGGTCCCAATATCACGGGATTACTTTCATTGTTCATCGTTTCGATTTTGCCACTGAACTGGCGACCGAAATATTCCAGGAAAGCAACCCTCAATTGAGTGTAGTATCGAGTATCAACCAACCTCGGACTACACCAAAGTCAGTTATCTCACTACCCTAAAGAGGCCAAGATAGTTCAATTAAGGTTCCTAAGGTCTGTTGATGCTTCACGACACCACGCGGAGGCCCCGTACTCTCCTTGACTGAACTCAAGGGTTACCGGTACACACCAAAGTGCCACATCAACGTAGCAGACTGTTTCAACCATGTCGGTATACCCCGCACAGTTCCCTCACAGCCTTGTTGCTACTTTCTAAGAAGGTATCCCCCAGATCCGGGTTAGGATCTATAGAACTCCCAAGACAGTCCCACAATTTAAAGCACACAAATCAATACAATTGAAAACACAGTTATGAACTAAACCCTAAGGTACACCTCACTTTAAAAGGGTCCCCAGCAGAGTCGCCAGTTCTGTGATCGGTGGATCTGGAACTGACTGTTTAACGCTGGTTCGCGAAATGTCGCGGAAGCAAGAGTCGCCACCGTCTTTTATTTTCTCCAAATGGAAAGGACAAAAGCACAAAAAAATTCCTTAAAGAGATTGCTCTCGGTTCGGGAGGTAGATTATAGAAAGGGAAGGTGTTAGCACCCTTTCTATCCATGGTTATCCATGGGCTCTTAGATACTTGCTCATTGTGTTTTCAAAATTGTTTGTTTGCTTTTCAATGTGGGTTTTAAAAAAGTTTCTTTGAAAATTCCAGTTCGACTCTTGTATCGGTCCTCAAGAGTGTTTGAAAAATTGCTTTCGAAAGCTTTTTGAAAAGGTGTCGGTGTGAAAAGTATTTTTTGATTTGTTTTGAAATTAGAGCAAGTATCTACGAGAACCTACCTACCCTAAGGAATTCGTCTGTGTAAATGTCCTTAAAGTAGTGCCATCTTACCATTGAGAGGTAGGTAGCACCACCGTTGGAGGTGTTCGGGTCAATTCGAGGTTCGGGACATGGTGATCACCAGAGCAATGGGAAGACACCTTAGAAGCTACCCTCATGCCAGGTTCCCGGATCATGAGGACTTACTAAGACATCCTCTACTCGACGATCACCTTTCGAGGCAAGGCAACAGTGAGGCGTACCCTAGGGGTGGTGTGTGCGATTTGTGTGTCGTTTTCATTGATATTTGTCTTGTCATGTCATTGGTGATCTACGCTTGATTTTATTTAAGGCCATTCATTCTTGCATGCTTTGTTTAACAGTTAAGATATTTGCGGGAAAAGTAAATCTAAAGCTATTACAAATGGCGCGGGTCCACATCGCCAAAATTAACCAGGACCCGATTTGACGGAAAGTAAATGAAGAAAATAAAGTAAAGTGCGAGAAGTAATTGTTACAAAGCTTTGGGAGAGGTACATAATTATTTAAACGAAATAAAATAAATACGCGAAATTAAACAATTAAGTCGAAAGGAGGGCGTTGGACCCTTTTGCAAAAAATTAAATTAATGAGGAATTAAAATTAAAAATTAAAAGAAATTGTTTTTGGTATTTTAGTATTTAAATGAAAAGAGAGAATTAATTAAAATCTAAATTGAATGCAAACCCTAATTCTAATGGCTTTTAAGTTATTAAGAAAAATATTAAATTAAAACCTAAATTAAACCTAACCTTTTTTATGTACAACTTAAAAAATAAATAAAAAAAATATTATTATTGTGAAAGAAAAATTAAAAAAAAGGAATAAAACATTGATTAAACCTATTTCTACATTTTTTAGATTTTTTATGAAAAGAATTAATATTACACTTAAATTAGAACTAAATATTTACATGCAAGTTTGTTTATAAAAATACTAAAATAAGTAATATTTTATTATTTTTTCTTTTTTCTGATTTTTATGTGTTTTTATATTTTTGTGAGAATAATTAATTAAATTAAACAAATAAAGAAAATAAAACAATAATTAAAAATAAAATATAAGAAAAATATGAAAAATTGCAAACCAGGGGGGGTGGAAGTCCCAAGTGTGGAGGTACAATCCAAGCAGGTGAGCCCAATAGCCTTCAGGTCCATTTGACCTTTTCAGTCAACGTGCTAGCGTGTTGACTCGCGTCCACGCTGTTCTCCTAACCATAACCCTTGGATTGACATATTAGACGCGTGGCTGGCTGGATCTTGGAGATGTATCATGGAATGGCAACGTTAACCTGTATGTGATTATTATTTGAAAAATAATATTGAGGATATGAAAGACCTGGGGCTCGAACCCAGGTCATGTGCATTACCTCCAAATATGCTTGCCACTGCGCCGCTTCATGCATTGTTAATATTAAATAAGCAACAATTATTATAAAAAGAACAACTGCATTAGTAATCTAAACGCGCGAAATTTTGAATCCTCCAATCAGCGCCGACCAACACATCATCTTCTCCGTTTTGTTTATTTCCTGAAAATACAAAAGGGTTAGCGGGGGTTTTGAACCCCCTCAATACATGCTTGTTTTCAAAATAGCGATTAGCACGCCTTGGTTCAGAAATTAGGCGCGACTATTGCAATCACTTCGTCCAAGCTTCCTGGTTTTGATCATGGTACTGTTGTGTCTCAATTTTACAGGATAAGAGAATCCCTAATTTCACAAGTCTGAAAACCTAGGAGGCTTTAATGGCGATTTCGTGTATGGGCGATGAAAACACAATTGAATTACACAGTTAGCATAAGAATCATGTAAGGAACACAAATCAAGCCTCAAAAATTATGGAAAATGTATGAATCGAGATGCAAGAGTATCAAAAAATTTCGGTACAGGGTGCGTCCGTTTTACCAATTCTTGATGTTAGGATGAGTGGTTTTGATTGGTATATGATCCTTGAAGCTTCAGGAATACGATGGACTCGGTGTTGTGGCTTGAAACGACCTGCAAGTATGCTTTCAGTTTTGAGTTTTTGGGGAGAAATTTCAAGTTTTACAATGGCTTTTGGGCGCAGCTTTTTTGTGTATTAGCATTAGGTTTTCACTCAGGCTTATGTACTGAATAGATTAGGTTAACAAAATTGATCCAAATATCTTTCATTCATGGATTTGGAGATTTGATTTTTCACCATTATGTTTTCAATCTTTTCCATGTGCTCTTGTATCAATTATGCTCAAATCAAATCAAATCTTCCTATTTTTGAATGTGCACGAAATATTGAGGGCAAAACATGCATGAAAAGATTTATTAGGTCAAGTCATATATTTTTCACATATTTAAATGATTTAAATGAATTAATATAAATAAAAATTCAAATAAATAAATAAAAAATGAGAAAATACTTCCCTTTGGGCCAAGTGGTCGTGCATATGCTTAGAATGATGAATCATGGAAGAAAAATGGGCCCATTAGCAATTTTAGGTCATTTGAATCAATGTTGACTTTTCAAAATATCCAAAAATTTCCCAACTTCCACAAGGCATAACTTGCTCAATTTTTAAGCTTTTCTCATGTTCTTGGACATTTTGGAAAGGTCTTTGAGTCCTCTAACCAATGTCTTTGGTCCCATGTCATTTTGATTTACCAATCTCAAGTTATGGCCTTTGACTTAAAGTCCCTTTTTGTTGACTTTTGAAAATGACCTATAATGTTGAAATTGATAACTTTTTGTGAGAGCATTTCTTGGACTTGAAGTATGAAGATGAGTTGTAGGAAATGTCTTTCTCTTCAAAATGAGCTTTGGATGGAATTTTTCTGATAATCCATGTGAAAGTTATGCCCTGGTCAATTTCAGTTGACTTTTTCAGCTGTCCAAATAAGGAAACTTTTGCATCTTTGATGATTTCTGAGCCAAATTTTGAGAATCATGATCAAGCATTGATCAAATGATGTTTGTGGCTTCAAAATGATATGTTGACCAAAAATTTGAACTTTTGACTGTCAAATGACCATTTTGCCCCTACAGTTGACTGTAGTGCAATTTAGGGTTTTGACTGTGCAATTTTGAGCTGAATGCCTTGAAACTTGATATGAGGATGCTTGACCATATTTGTAGGCATATGAGACTTGATTGGGCATTTGAAAACTTCCTCTTCTTGATCAGACTCAAAACCCTAATCTTGACTGTATGGGAGACCTTTGCCCTGTGCAACCCTTGGGGAATTTTGTGACTTGGCTTGGCAATTTCTTGGAGAATATGGGAGGGAAAATTTTGGGGTACAACACCAGGACTCGATACAAACATTGTGGTACACCGTTTACCCACAAGAGAAAATTGTCCACCAGTGAAACAAAAGGTCTGCCGCATGAGACCTGACATGTTAGAGAAGATCAAAGCAGAAGTTATGAAGCAGTTTAATGTTGGATTTCTGGCTGTTACTTCCTATCCTCAATGGGTTGCTAACATTGTGCCCGTGCCTAAAAAGGAAGGCAAAGTGAGAATGTGCGTCGATTATAGAGATTTAAACAGGGCCAGCCCTAAAGATGATTTTCCACTTCCGCACATCGACATCCTGGTTGACAACACAGCTCAGCACAAAGTATTTTCTTTCATGGACGGATTCTCAGGCTATAACCAGATCAAAATGGCACCTGAGGACATGTAGAAAACTACTTTTGTTACACAGTGGGGTATGTTCTACTACAAAGTGATGCCATTTGGACTGAAGAATGTCGGGGCAACTTATCAACGCGCCATGGTAGCTTTGTTTCATGATATGATACATCATGAGATAGAGGTCTACGTAGATGACATGATAGCCCGACCACAAACTGAAGAAGAACACCTTGATCACTTGCAAAAGCTGTTTGTCAGATTGAAGGAGTACAAGTTACGATTGAACCCAAACAAGTGCATATTCGGAGTCCAGTCCAGTAAAATCTTGGGGTTCATTGTCAGCAACAAAGGCATCGAGGTTGATCCTGCCAAAGTCAAAGCTATATAAGAAATGTCTGCTCCTCTCACTGAGAAGGAGGTCAGAGGGTTTTTGGGACGCCTAAACTACATTGCTAGGTTCATTTCTCACCTAACGTCTACTTGTGAACCAATCTTCAAGCTGTTGAAGAAAGATCAGGTAGTCAGATGGAACGATGAATGTCAAATTGATTTCGATAGAATCAAGGAGTATTTGCTAGAACCTCCTGTCCTGATGCCAACCGTCGAGGGAAGACCACTAATCATGTATCTGACCGTCTTAGAGAGCTCAATGGGGTGCATACTGGGGCAGCATGACGAGTCTGGCCGAAAAGAGCATGCCATTTATTACCTTAGAAAAAAGTTTACCGACTGTGAAACCAGATATTCACTGCTCGAGAAAACTTGTTGCGCTTTGGTATGGGCTGCTCGCCGGCTAAGGCAGTATATGTTGACTCATACCACTTTGCTGATATCTAAGATGGATTCGATAAAGTACATCTTTGAGAAGCCTGCTCTATCTGGAAGAATAGCTAGATGGCATATGATCCTAACGGAATATGATATACAGTACATGACCCAAAAATCTATAAAGGGGAGTGTGCTAGCTGATCATCTAGCCCATCAAGCTGTAGAAGATTACCAATCCATGAAGTTTGACTTCCCTGACGAAGACATCATGACATTGGACAACGTTGAAGAATTCAGGCCATATGACGGACCTGAACAAGGATCTCGATAGACCATGTACTTTGATGGGGCCTCCAACGCACTTGGTAACGGTATCGGTGTTATGCTTATATCTCCAGAAGGATGCCATAATCCTTTCACGGCCAGACTTTGCTTCAACTGTACGAACAACATGGCAGAGTACGAAGCATGCATCTTTGGACTCGAGGCTGCCATAGACTTGGGAATCAAATCCTTAGATGTGTTTGGGGACTCAACTTTGGTCATCAGTCAGATCAAAGGAGAGTGGGATATTAAACATCCAAACCTCATCCCTTACAAAGAACATGTCCTGACATTGTTACCACATTTCGAGCAGATTACCTTCGAGCACTTCCCATGAGAAGAAAATCATCTAGCAGATGCTCTAGCTACAATGTCATCCATGTTTAAACTTAACTGGGATAACGAGGCTCCCCAAATTACCATTGAACGGATGGACGAACCTGCACACTGTCACGCGATTAATACCGAAGAAGTAGTGGACCAGCCATGGTTTCATGAAGTTAAAAGGTATCTCGAGGCTCAGGAATACCCTGAAGGAGTTTCAGTCAATGACAAAAAGTTCTTAAGGAGATTCTCAGCTAAGTTCTTCCTAAGTAATGGCATCCTGTATAAGCGTAATCATGATTCTATTCTGCTCTGTTGTATGGACAAACTTGAAGCTGAAAAGATCATGGCTGAATTGCATGAGGGCACCTTTGGCACTCATTCTAGCAGGCATACGATGGCTAAGAAGATTCTACGGGCAGGCTATTACTGGTCTACCATGGAAGCAGACTGTTATCAACACTCCCGAACATGCCATAAATTTCAAATCTATGCGGACAAGGTGCACATGCCTCCGGTTCCTCTAAATGTCTTAACAGCTCCTTGGCCCTTCGCAATATGGGGAATCGACATGATTGGAGAGATCAAACCTACAACATCCAATGGACACCACTTCATTTTGGTGGCCATTGATTACTTCACCAAGTGGGTCGAAGCAGCTTCCTTCACATCCGTTACTAATAATGTTGTTGCCCGCTTCATCAAGCAGAACCTTATCTGCCGGTACGGTATCCCCGAAAGGATCATCACTGACAACGGTACAAACCTTAACAATACTATGATCACCACTTTGTGCGAGCAGTTCAAGATTCAACATCACAATTCATCCCCCTATCGGCCAAATATGAAAGGTGCAGTCGAAGCTGCTAACAAAAATATCAAGAAGATCATACAAAAGATGAAAGTCACCTACAAGGATTGGCACGAGATGTTACTGTTTGCTCTTCACGGGTACCGTACCATGGCACGCACATCAACTTGGGAAACACCCTATTCTTTGGTTTATGGCATGGAGGTTGTTTTACCTATCGAGGTTCAGATTCCCTCCTTGAGAATCATGAAAGATGTTGGTTTAAGTGAAGACGATTGGATCCAAACCCGACTTGATCAGCTGAACTTAGTTGATGAGAAGAGACTTACTGCTGTTTGCCACGGTCAGACGTATCAAAAACGGATGATCAAAGCATTCAACAAGAGAGTCAGACGCCAGACATATCAAGTTGGGGATCTAGTGATCAAGCGCATTATCTTGCCACAAAGTGATCCCAGTGGCAAATGGACTCCTACTTATGAAGGACCATTTGTAATCAAGAACATCTTTTCTGGTGGGGCAATGATCTTAACCACCATGGACGGCGACGACCTGCCACACCCTACGAACGTAGATATAGTCAAAAGATACTACGCATAAATGACCCGGTAGGTTGACACACCTAGGCAAAACCAGGGCATCCTGGCGAACCAAAAAGGTTCGGGCAAAAATTAGGGATAAAATAAAAAAAATCTGTACAGCCGGCAAGTTGAAAACCTGAAAGGGCGACTTGGGCAAAAAAGGGTTTCCCGGTGGATTGAAAACCCGAAAGGGCGGTCCAGGAAAAAGTTAGGGAATTAAAGAGTATGACTATGTCTCGTCGGATCACTTTAAGGATAATCTCTTCACTGACAAACTCTGAGCTTCTGATCAACTCAATCATCTTCGGACGAAGCAACTGATAGACAAGATATTCGAAGATACGAAGGCTATAACAGAATGGGAACCCCATAGGATTTTTTACACACATAGTTGTCTTCCTTTGTATAAATTTTTCTTACTTTTATGACACCATCCTCTTACTAGGATACATGTCTCCTTTGTACAAAATACTTATTCAAAGTAAATACAAAGATATCTCTTTCAAAGTACATAAAAATTATTTTCCTTTTTCTTTTACACCTGTGTTTTTATTTGCAAAAACATTCAATGATTCATTGATGAACATATGCATTTGAACATAATTACTGTCTACAAATAAACAGGACGGAAAAGAACAATTGCTGATAGACTGAAAGGATAGGAAAATGTCTTTAGGCTATTCCATGAGCAATCCCTACAGTACATCATCTAGATCCCCAATGGAGCCAAAACCTTGAAATACAGATCCCCAGCGGAGCTATAATTTCCAACTATAGATCCCCAACAGAGTTAAAACTTCAAACTCTCAATCCCCAGCGGAGCCGAAGCTTCTAACTATCAATCCACAACAGAAACCATCCAGTTTCTCTAATTTCCCTAGCAAGTTATCTTGAAGCCTGGAAATCAACCAAATAACAATTATTATTTTAATTTTTTTGTCTCTCCCCAACCTAGGATAATTCCCCAATAGAGTGGCAGACGACCGAAAATTCCTGAATCTACTCTCCAGCAGTAAGCCCTCTTCCCCGCAGAGTTTTTATTTTTCAACAGAATGAAGATTATCATTCTTAATTCCTCAGTGAAGTCGCCAAAGTTTTCATTGCTCCTCAACGGAATGAAGATTCACATTCTTAATTCCCCGCAGAAGTCATCAGAGTTTTCCTTATTCTCCAGCAGAACAAGGATTCCCTTTGTGTAACCCCCAGTAGAAGTCGTCAAAATTCCCTGGATTCTCCAAGCAGATTACCCAGGCAGTATATGGAATTGCTCGCAGCAGATTTTTGTCAATACTCCAACTTTAAGACATGAAGGATCCTCATATCCCCACAGAAGTTGTCAAGGATTTTTAATCCCCAACAGTCGCCAAGGATTTCTTATCCTCAGCAGTCAGGGATTTATTTTCCCCGGCAACAGTCAAAGGTTTTATTATCCCCAGCTGTCAAGGATTTATTTTCCTCAGCAAGATAGCAAATCAGCTTACATGCGCATACATTACATCCATATATCATAAACATTGATAAAACACGTATATTGTGTGATGCGGTGGGAGAACTGACTTGGGGTTTTGCGTTTGTGTTCGCAAATGTTGCGGTTTAGCAAGAGTTGCCACCGACTTTTATTTTATCCAAAAGGAAAGGTAAAAAAGCACAGGAAAGACCTTTGAGATTGTTTTTGAGTTCGGGGGGTAGATTATGAAAATGGAAGGTGCTAGCACCCTTTTCATCCATGGTTTTCCATGGGCTCTTAGTTACTTGTTTTAGATCACTTGCTTTACTTTTGCAATTGTTTGAAATTGTGCTTTGTGTGGTTTTGAAAGTATTTTGAAAAGAGGCCTTTGTTTAGGCAATCTTTGTAATGATTCTTGTTTGTAAGAATGTATACAAAGATGTTTGTCTTTTGAAAAATGTTTCAAGGTTTGAAAGTTGTTTGGAAAATGTTTTGAAATATGTGTGTGTTTGAAAATAGCAAGGATTGTTTGCAAGTTGATCAAGTAACTAGAAGCTATCTACCTACTCAAAAGTCTTTCTTGTACATTTTTATTCCTTTGATGTTGTTGACATACCATTGTTTTGGTAGGCAACCCTATCTTTGGATGTTAAACAGGATGGGCGTGGGTCATCGTATGACCATGATAACAATATTGCCAAGTATCTTTAACAAGTTTTGAGGGACTAAGATCATTTTGTTTTTAGGCAACTTGTGATAGCGTCATCGAGGGACTATGATCTTTTGTTTTGTATTGTTTTGCCAAGATACCTAGCATGCATACCATGGCCATTTTTAAGGCAACAAAGTGAATGAAACGCTAGAGGTGCTTGTGTGCAATGTGTTGTCATTTTTCATGCATTTTGTCTTGTATTAGGTCTTGCTATTTGTTTGATTTTGTCTTATCATACAAACCCTAATTTACTAAACATGTATATAATGCGATAAATTGCATAAAGTAAATCTAAACTATTACAACAATATTATGGGAGGGTGGATACAAGTTTTGAATGGGGGATATTACTCGAAATAAAACCCTAATTCACTATTACAACCCAATTGAATTTATTGTACAATAAATAAATAAACAATTATTTAAATATGCAATAAAATGTAAATATGAAAAAATGTTTTGCAATTGTTTTATGCATGAAAAAATAAAATTATCTAAGTCCTAAAAATAAGAAGAGAAAAATAATATTATTATTTTTAAAAGGGGAAACCCTAATTTTTGATTTAAAGGAAAATATTGTTTTCTATATTATTTTTGCCCATTTTTTATACAAGTAAATATTAATTAATATTATTAACAAATATTAAAAATTAAAATATGCATGGAAATAATTATTTTTAAATAGAAAAAATAATAAAATAAAATGTATAGTATTTCAAATTATTTACAAGTTTTATTTAAGAAAATAAAGTATAAAATCTTAATAAACCATTTATTATGTAAAAAAATAAAATAAAAATAAAATAAAATGCAAAAAATAAAGAAAATATTTTTGGGTATTTTTATCATTTAGAAAAAATGAATGCAAGCACAAAAAATAAAAATATGCAAGAAAATACAAAAATATAAAATAATAAGTCAGGGGGGTGCAAATAGTAAACAAGGGGTGTGAGAAGTAAAACAAGAGGACCAAAGGCGCCAAGGCCCAGAACAGCTTCATCCCTGTCCTCTGTCCACTTCTTGCGCGTGTTTCTGTGCTTCAACCTGTAACTCTTGCATACGTGCACAAAAATAAAATCTTGCAACATAAAACTTGTAGCATTTTTGATCATGATTCCAATGATATAAGACTTGAAACCTAACTCTAAGAAACCAGGGAGAATTTCAGTGGCCCTAATTCCTGACCTAATTTTTTCATGAACTTCAACAATCAAATACTCTTAGCTAAGTTAATATAAATGGAAAGTATGCATATGTACAACTTAAGCATGTTAGGGACTACATCTTTGCTTCACAAATCGTGACCTAAGGATGCCTAAATAAGGAGATAGAACTTTGAAAAATACCTTGTTCAGTTGAGTTTGGATATGGCAATGTGGGAACTTTGAGTGAGCCCTGAAGATCTTGTGAGCTTCCTTGAAGTTCCCTCAACCTTTTCCAATGCTTAGCTGGTCTTGTAGATGGCTAAAACTCCTTGCACGAGTCAACCTGCAACCTTGCAAAATGAAAATGGTGAAGCTTGAAACATGGCACATAGTTGCAAGGCAAGGGCCTGGACAGTTTAGGTATGATGTATGTAATGTGTTTGAAGTCTTAAAATGAGAAACGCACGAGCCAATATTGATTTGGCAAGTATTCTGCAGATGATGCCCTGTTTGGGCAGAAAAATGTGATTTTGGTGTTTAAGAGTGTTCGGGATGCTATGGATTCGTGTATTGGCTTGTTACAAAGTTATGAAGTCGTTTCAAATGAAGCCAAGCCTTGCCTTTATCAAATACACAAGTTGTCTTGACTTTTGCAAGTTGCTTGCTTTTGAAGAAAGTTGACATGACCAATGCCAAAGGCCTGTACAAGCTTGCTTGTTAGCTGCATAGGGTTGGTGTACTTTGCCTGATGTTTGTGGATCTTGTTTGCAACAAAAGATCAGGTCCATGGCTCAAGATTTGCAAAGTTGCAAAAAGCAAGCTTTATCAAAATGGTATTATGAACTTTATGCCATTTTTGGATTAATTCTTTGTGCAAAGCTCCATAGGTCAGAATAAAGCCAATATCCATTGAATTTGGATTAAATTATGGAGTGTAGAAAGGATTAGGACCTGTAATTCAAGGTACAAGCATGCTAGGACAGATTTGCAACTTGAACCATTGTAAAAATGCCTTGAACAAAAGTGATAAATTGTCATTTTCCCTTCTTCGATTCTCCCTAACCATAAATGATCTTGGAGATTTCTTGGACATTTTGGAAAGCTTGTAACATGCTCTACAATCCATATTTGAAATGAAACTTGAGATACCTCTTGGAACTAGGTGAAAAATGTCCATGAAGTTAGGTCAAAATCCTGCCTAAACTAGGGCAAAATTTCACTAAGTTAAAAAGTTTATGGACCCCTATTCACAAAATCATAACTTGAGATCCAAGCATATTTTGGGAAAACTTTATGGATAAAAGTTGTAGATTTCATGGAGGACTACAACTTTCATGTTGGAAGTTTCCTTTGAATCCAATTGCATCATGGTGAAAAAGTTGTGGAAAGTTGGGAAAAAATAAGAAATTTTTATAACAGAAAAATTCTAAGTTATGAAAAATTTCAAATTAAGAATCCTAATTTTCAATTTTAGGTTTCTTGGTCAACAAGTTTCACATTTTGACATATCTTGATGAGTTATGACCCTTGGCACTTGATTTTGACCAAAAAGTCAAAGTTTGACTTTTTAGTGTACAGTTGATTTTTGATCAGTTGACTGAAAAATTCATCTGTCAATCCTATGCATTTGGGATCTTTTGAACTATGTGATTAGGTCAATATGATGCTATTGAGTCCTTGAAATCATGCTTGAACCCAATTGGTCATTGGCTAGGTTAAAAATCAGAAATTGCCCTTTCTCAATCAAAACCCTAATTTTGACCATTTTGCCCTTTTGATGATCTGATCAAATTTCTTGAGGAGTTGTGATCCAAACTTGATCAAATGGTACATAGGAGCCTAGAATGTTGTTGTGGATCAAAAATTATGAAGTTTGACTGTAAATTGGCCATGGTTGACTTTTCCCCCAATACAGTTGATTTTTAGGTCAACTGTCCAATTGACTGGGCAAAAATGTGATTCAAGGCTTGAAACTTGGTATGAGCAATCTTAGGGGTCCAAGATGGTGTATGAAAGTCACATTAAGCATTGATGGTCCAAAAATCCTTGTGCAAACTCAAACCCTAATTTCAGGTCATCAGTGCAAGGTGAGGTCTTGAGCAGAGCAAACCCTAATCCTGTCTGGAGTCTAGGAGTCTTGTGAGGAAAATATTGATAATATGATAGGGAAAATTTTGGGGTACAACAGCTGCCCCTGTTCAATCTTCTTGAACCTGGAGAGTTAGATTGGCGAGTTTTCCGTTCGTGACTCGAAGGTAAAAGATGATTGGACACTAGAGTTCCCGTAAATTTGCACTCATAAAAAATGTGGTTAAGGAAATGGGCTTAAAGATGCCATTTGGAGATGGTGGTAAAATCTTGTTGGAGATGGGCTTAAAGATACCATCCAAGAATGTTTGCTGAGTTTTAAGTTATAAGTCAGAAGAATGAGTATTTAGAATGGTGTCCGTATCTGGAACGTATCTGAACTGTATCTGGAGACTGAATCTGAATGAGCAATGGAATGGCATCTATGTCTGGAGCGTATCCGAGCTGTTTCTGAATTTGAATCTGAATAAGCAATAGAATAGCATCCGTGTCTGGAGCGTCTCTGAGCTGGGGAGAATCAGAATAAGTGACAGAATGGCAATCGCGTCTAGAGCGTATCTGGACTGTAATCTGAAGTTTGAAACTGAATGAGTGACATAATGGCTTTTGTGTCTGGAGCGTATCTGAACTTGAAATTGACATTTGAATCAGAATGAGAAATAGAATGGCTTCCGTGTTTGGAGCGTATCTAATCTGTATCTGATAGTTGAAATCTGAATAAGTACCAGAATGACATCCGTGTCTAGAGCATATCTGAACTGTTATCTGAAATATGAATAAGTGACAGAATGACTCCCGCGTCTGGAGTGTATATGTATTGTATCTGAAGTTTTGAAATCTGAATGAGTAATAGAATGACTTTCGTGTCTGGAGTGTATCTTTAATGTATCATGATTGTATACCGTTAAATTGTAGCTGTTAATCTTATCCTGAAAAGGGTAAAATGTTAGCTGAAACACAAAGTTATGTTGCATGAAATGTATGATGCAATAAATGTGTTTTATCAATGTATATGATATATGGATGTAATGTATGTGCACGTAAGCTGATTAACTGCAATGTTGAGGAAAATAAATCCTTGACGGTTGGGGATAATGAAACCCTTGACTGCTGCCGGGGAAAATAAATCCTTGACTGTTGAGGATAAGAAAGTCTTGGGCGACTGTTGGAGATTAAAAATCCTTGACAACTTCTGTGGGGATGTGAGGGTCCTTTATGACTTGAAGTTGGAGTATTGACAAAATATGTTGTGAGAGTAATACCAAACTGTCGGAGAAATTTGCTTGGAGAATCCAGAGAATTTTGACGACTTCTACTGGGGGTTACACATAGGGAATCCTTACTCGGCTGGGGACTAGGGAATACTCTGATGACTTCTACGGGGAATTAAGAATGAGAATCTTCATTCTGTTGAGGAGCAATGAAAATTTTTGTGACTTCACTGGGGAAATAAGAATGAGAATCTTCGTTCTATTGAGGAGTAAAAACTTCGGCGACTCCACTGGGGAATTGAGAATGAGAATCTTCATTCTGCTGGGGAGTAAAAACTTTGTGGGGAAGAAGGCTTACTGCTGGAGAGTAAGTTTCAGGAGTTTTCGGTCGTCTGCCACTCTACTGGGGAGTTCCCTAGGTTGGGTAGAGACAAAAGTTAACTGTTATCTGATTAATTTCCAGGCTTCAAGATAACTTGTTGGGGAGATGGGGAAACTGGAGGGTTTCCTCTAGGGATCTGTAACTCAAAGTTTTGCTCCGCTGTGGATTGGGAATTTGAAGTTTTAACTATGATGGTGGATTAAGGGTTTGAATTTTAGCTCCGCTTGGGGTAAGTATTTCAAGGTTTTAGCTCCACTGGGGATCTAGATGATGTATTATAGGGGATTGCTCCTGCAATAGCCTAAAGACGTTTTCCTATCCTTTCAGTCTTTCAGTAATTTTTCTTTTCCATCTTGTTTATTTTTAAATACTAATTATGTTAAAATGCATATGTTCATCAATGAATCATTGGACGTTTTTGCAAATAAAAACACAATTGTAAAAGAAAAAGGCAAATAATTTTCTGTACTTTGAAAGATATATCTTTGTATTAACTTTGAGTAAGTGTTTTGTACAAAGGAGACAGACATCCTAGTAAGAGGATGATGTCATAAAAGTAAGAAAAATTTATACAAGGAAACATAGCTATGTGTGTAAAAATCCCATGGGATTCCCATTCCGCTATAGCCTTCGTATCTTCGAATATCTTGTCCTGCTTCGTCCGAAGATGATTGGATTGATCAGAAGTTTCAAGTTTGTCAGTGAAGAGATTATCCATAAAGTGATCCGACGAGACATAGTCATACGCTTTAATTCCCTAACTTTTTCCTGGACCGCCCTTTCGGTTTTTCAGTTCACCGGGAAACCCTTTTTCGCCCAAGTCGCCCTTTCGGGTTTTCAACTTGCCGGGTGTACAGATTTTTTTATTTATCCCTAATTTTTTCCCGAACCGCCCTTTCGGCTTTTCGATTCACCGGGATGCCCTTTTTTGCCTAGGTGTGTCAACCTAGCGGGTCATTTATGCTATTGTACCCCAAAATTTTCCCTCTCATATTTCCCAAGACATTGCTAGAATAATCTCCAAGTTGCTCAAGATTGCTCAAGAGTTGGACAGTCAAATCATCTCCTAAGAAAGTCAATTCCAAATTAGGGTTTTGTGTTGCATCAAAGTCCTTGCATCCAAATGATCTCAAGTGCTCCCTAATGTCCTAATATGTTCTCAAGGTTATCCATGTCAAATTTCAAGCCTTGCAGAGGAAGTTTGGTCAGTCAATTGCCCAAAGGGTCCAAAGATCGACTATGCTAGGGCAAAAGTCAACTGTGACCTATATACAGTCAAACTTCAATATTTTTTGTCAACATTCTCATTTTTAAGGATATTTCATCATTTGATCAAGGGTTGATCATGATTCATCAAGGATTGCTCAAAATTCATCAAGACTCAAAAGTTGCTAAATTAGGGTTTTGTAGGAAAAGTCAAACCAATTTTGACCAAGCATAACTTTCTCATACTTTATGAGAAATGACCCATCCAAAGCTCATTTTGAAGAGGATGAAATTTCCTACAATCCATATTCATACCCCAAGATCAAGAAATTCACTCACAAAAAGTTACAACTTTGGACATTATAGGTCATTTTTGAAAGTCAACTAAAACACCTTTTTCTCTAAAGCTTATAACTTGAGAATGGAATATCAAAATGCTATGAGACCAAAAGGTTTGGTTAGAGGACATCTCAAGATTTCTAAAAAGTCAAAGTACACTTCCAAAAGTTCAAAATTGAAGAAGTTATGCATTGTTGAAGTTGGGCATTTTTGCAAAAATTGCCAAAAGTCAACTATCCCCAAAACTTTAAATTTTGTCAAATGGGCCCATTCTTTTTCACTTGATTTGATCTTGTCACACTACACACGTGTCCTAGCTTCAGCCTTGTGTCCATTTAATGATTTTTCTATTTTATTTGATTTTTTATTGAATTAATTCATTTTAAATTAATTAAAATCAAATAAAATCCAAATATTGATGACTTAGGATCTTTTTGGTTGTTATAGGTCTTAATTATCATCATGATCATGATCAAATCCATATCAAGCTTTTCATGTACAAAAATATTGGATTTTGGACCAAATTGGAAGGTTATCAATGGTGAATCAAATCATATCTCCAAGCATTGATTTACAAAGATGCAAGACCCAAAACTTGACCTAATCCAATTCTGCATACATATACAATGCAAAGGCACACGAATTAGAGGTTAGAGGCTGCAGAATCACAAGAACCAAACTTGAGAAAACTTGAAAAAAGCTTGAAACTGAAATCGGGCATAGAGGTGTTTTCAAGGCCAAATCTCATCACTAACCCATTGCTGGGTGTCCACTGAATCTCCTGTAACCCCTAGCAAGCTCTCTCACCCTCTCAAACGCACTGTAAGTGATACACTACCTCCCTCTGAACTTGCTTTCGTGTTTCAAAATTTACGCATCATTACAAGAAACTAATGGCATATTTGCAATCACCAAACAATTTCCATGCTTTCCATGTGATTTGATTGTATTTATCTGTTCTATAATCCAAAACGCCACTGAAGGGTTCTTTAGGTTTTTTTTAGGGCTTTCCATTACAGGAACAATTGGCTTGTGAGAAGGATACCATCTTGTTCAGGGGAACAAGATGAGTTCATCCATGGTATCACCTTTCATTTATATGGCCTGAGAAGGATTTTTGAATCAACCTACGCCTTTTGCTGCGGATTCAAATCCGCAGCTAATCTCTGTATAAATCTGAGGACAGGGACGAAAACGTGTCCCCATCCTATTGCTCCATTCAAATTTTCGCGCTTTATTTTTTTATTTCTGGCACAATGATGCATTTTCATATATTATATTTGGTTTGTATTTAATTAACAATAGAAACGTGTTGATGCAGTGGTAGACGCGTTGCTCAATGACTCACAAGACCTGGGTTCGAATCCCAGGTCCCCCAAAAGCTTTGTATTATTTTTCTGCAGGTCATTCAATACACAACCAAGCGTGTCGCTCACCATACACCATCACCCAAATTCTTGCCAGATGGCCCCAGGCTAGATCTGGTGGTCCAGAGGGGATGCACACCATACTCCCAAGTCAACGTACACGCGTGGAAGCAGGAAAAGTCAGCCAGGCCAGGTCAATTGGGCCTTTGAAATTGCTAATCAACCCCCTGATCATGCCCAAACCCCCCTTGAGTATTTATATTTCTTTCTTTTTATTTTATTTATTTATTTGTTTGATTAATTATTTAACTAACCAATTAAATTCATTTTTCTTCATAAAATTAAAAAACCCAAAAATATTTTGTTCATAAATTTAATTTCAATATTTTATTTTTTTAACAATTATTAATTCAATTAATTTAATTTAATTAGGAATTAACTTTTAATATATTTTGCAATAATTAAAATTAACTTAGACAATTAGGTTTTTTTATTAACTTTGATTAATTTTATTTTCTTTCCTTTAATATCAAATTCCAAAAAAATATTATTCTCATTAATTAATTAATTTGTTTATTGATTTAATAATTAACCTAATGTAATTTCTTTTAATCCAAAAAATAACCAAACAATCTTTTCTTGAATAACAAAGGGTCAAAACCCTAGAATGCGCCCAATTCAATTTTCTCGCACGCGATCTATTTTGCTTCAATATTGTATCTGTCTCCCGCAATGTAATAGTTTAATTAGGACTTTAATTATTTTATTACTTTATTTACTTTCCGCATTTCAATTTCAAGGGTTGTTTTTGGCGATGTAAATACTTGACGCCTTGTAAGAGTTAGTTTTAATTTCCGCAATTTAATTTCCGCAACTTATAAACTATTAGATGTTTGATAATAGGGAATGCATGACAAGATCAAATGTTAAAAATAAAATCAACATAGATAACCATTGACATGTACAAAGATAAAATTAACCGAAACAACACACTCGCACATGCACACTCTTAGGGTACACCTCACTTGGTTGCCATCGAACGTGGTCATTGAGTATAGGAAGTTTTAGAGGTCACCCTCTTGTCCAAAGATCATAGTTTCCTCGAAACGGTTGCCTCGGAAAAATGATCTAAGACATTAGGGTTACCGCTAAGGCGTCCTAACATTGCTTTAGTGACCACATGTCCCTTAATCGATTTGACCCTTAAAACTCCAACGACGGTGCTACCTGCTCATCAATAGTGGGATAGCATTATCTAAAGGACATTAGTATAGATTGATTCCTTTTTCGAGTAGGTAGATGGTTCTTAAGTATTTGCTCTCTCAAAACAAAATAAAACTTTTTGCACTTACACCTTTCAAACAAAAACTCTTTTCAAACCCACAAACATAAAGAAAAGCAAATTTTTGAAAACACCTTGAGCAAGTACCTAAGAGCCCATGGGTAACCACGGATAGAAAGGGTGCTAACACCTTCCCTTTCTATAATCTACCCCCCGGACCCGAGAAACATCTCGAAGAAGGAATTTTTCTGTGCTTTTTTCCTTTCCTTGTTGGATAAAATAAAAGAAGGTGGCGACTCTTGCTTACCGCGACATTTTGCGAAAACAAACGCAAAATGCGAACCAGCATTCCAAAACAGTCAGTTCTCTCCCACCGTATCATAGAACTGGCGACTCTGTTGGGGAATATATAAGTGGGGTGTACCTTAGGATTAGATCATTGTGTTTTCAATTGTTTGCTCTGTATGCTTTATATTTGTGGGCTTGTATCGGAGTTACTATAGATCCTAACCCGGATCTGGGGGATACCCTTTAGGTAAGTAGCAATAAACTGTGAGGGAACTGTACGGCGTAGACCGATACGGTTGAAGCAGTAGCTACGTTGGTGTGGCACTTTAGATTGTACCGATATCCCTTGTGTTGGAACGAGGAGAATATGGGTCATCTAAGGGGTCATTAAGCACCAACTAACCTTAGAACCTTTAAATTGAACAACTTGGCCATAGAACAGTAGCAGTATGCTAAACTCATTGAGACTAAACTCTCGCGATGATTCCGGCCGCAAGAAAAGGTTGCTAAACTGGAATTATGACCGATTGAGGGTATTCAGTGATATTGAGATCCTCTAGAACTCGGTTACTTTTTTTAGGACAGGTTTAAACCAACTAAACTGAAAGAGGGTAGTACCTAAGCTCCTTGCCAGCCTAAAATCTAAGGGATCTCTGTGTGACTTGTGTGCCTTTGCCATGTTTACTATTTGTGGATACTTGTGGTGTGCTCTCTATCATGACATCATGACATCATAACATTGCATACATCTTGCATAGGACTAACCTATTTCAAAGACAGGAGGGATTCATCTTTGTTCTGTTTTGTAGGTCATGATGCCTATGCGTAAGAATACCATCCGGATCAACTTTGTCCAGGTTCCCACTGTGCTTAAAGATTTTATTGCAAAGATGCCTGATACTACTTCCTTCATCAGGAGACATGGGTATCTTCTCAGTTTGGTCACCTCCAAATTGGACGAGCAGATGATGAGTGTTTTGGTCCAATTCTATGATCCGATGTACCATTTATTTACTTTTCAAGACTATCAGTTGGTTCCCACCTTAGAAGAGTTCTCTGACCTGCTCGGTATCTCTATTCTGGAGCAGACCCTGTTTACTGGTTGGGAGAAGTCCCTTAGGCCGGAAGAGATTTCTTCAGCCCTTCATTTGACAAAGGATGAGGTAATGGCTAATTGGGAGACTAGAAGTGGTGCAAGGGGCTTTCTGACTAAGTTCTTGGTTGGTAAGGCTAATTATTTCTGGGATAGTCTAGACTTCAAGGCATTCGAAGATATTTTGGCTCTTCTGATATATGGCTTGGTTTTGTTTCCGAACACTGACTCCTTTGTTGATGTGAATGCGGTGAAAATCTTCATCTATCGTAATCCTATACCCACTCTCTTGGGTGACATTCTTCATCAGCTTTATGCCCGTACTGCCCGAAAGTGGGGAACCTTGATGTGCTGTGCTCCTTTATTGGAGAGGTGGTTTATTTCACACCTCCCCAAATCATTGTTGAAGAACAAAGAAGGCATGGGATGGGCTTATAGGGTTATGTCCCTCTCTCATAATGACATCATCTGGACTCTCAAGGGTATGGACGAGGTGGCTATTATTGATCGCTGTGGGGAATACCCCAATGTTCCACTGATAGGAACCCATGGAGAAATTACTTACAATCCATGCTTGGCCTTACGTCAGTTTGGGCGAGCCAGAAGGGAAGGACCTCATGAGCTGCTAATGCCTAGCATAATCTTTGATTTTCAAGGGGATAGCGACGAGCAACGCCGCAGATTCATAAGGGCTTGGGATAGAGTTCACAGATCTGATCCATACGAGCTGGGCCCAAAGACTTCACTCCCGATGGAGCCATATCTCAGATGGGTCCGCATCCGTGCCCAGAAGCTGGGTATGCCGTATGAAGTCGTCCGGCCTATCATTGTTGAAGTTGCTAATGAAGAGGGAGTTCTTCCTACCATCCTCCATCCTTACATGCCCACTGACATCGGGGCACTGAAAAGGTCTTGGATGCAGCTGAGAGAAGAATGGGATGCTTACCGAGAGAAGTTTAACGAGCAAGAGAAGAAGATCCAGAAGTTGACTAGGCAGCTGGAGAACGAGCAAATTCTCAATGACTATGTCCGCACCGACAAGAAGAGACCATGGGAGCATTGATTGTCCTTTGATTATTTCCTTTCCAGTTTTTATTTACTTTTCAGTATTTCCTTTCTTGTAACGCCTTAAGGGCAATTTGTTGAACAATTTGAATTTCAAAGTTTATCTAATAAAAGTGTGTTTCCTTTCTTGTTTACAAATTTGAATCTCTCGATTGTCTTTGAAATCATGTCATACGCATTTCATCCCATGCGCTTCATAACAGGTACCCATTACAAGTCTCTTATCTTCTTCGTTGTTTATTTCAGCACTCATCATGTCTGTTGAACCATCAACTGAGCAAGCAATCAAGGCCCTACAGGCTCAAAATGCCCAATTTCAAGAGCTGTTCATGAATCTAGCTAAGGGTCAGCAAGATCTGAAGACCCTGATTCTGAAAGAGAAGAAGAAGAAGAAGAGTACAGTCCTGTTTAACACAGGTCACAGGTTTGGAAACAGGCTACATGATGAAGTTGATTTGACCACCTCATCTGGAGGGAAAGATATTCAGGAAGAAAGGAGGGCTCCTAGCCCTGTGGTATCCGACAACGAGACAGACTTCGATGAATACCAGTATCCTCCTGCCGAGGATAGATACAAGCAACTGGAAGACCGGTTGAGTGCGAAGGAAGTTCAGAAAGTGCCTGGTCTGGACTTTGGTGATCTAGGTCTATCATCTGGGGTGGTGATTCCCCACAAATTCAAAGCACCATCCTTTTCTAAGTATGATAGAGTTTCTTGTCCGAAGCTGCATCTCCGGTCATATGTAAGGAAGATTCAGCCGTACACCGCTGATAAGAACCTATGGATCCACTTCTTTCAAGACAGTCTCTCTAGGACTCGGCTTGAATGGTTTTACCAGTTGGACGGAGCCAGTATCCGCAGTTGGGAAGATTTGGCTACTGCTTTCTACAGGAAGTATCAGTATAACTCCGACCTCGCTCCCACGCGTACCCAACTCCAGGGTATGTCAATGGGAACGGGCGAAGGTTTCAAAGATTATGCTCAAAAGTGGAGGGACCTCGCCGGAAGAGTACAACCACCCTTGGTTGATCGGGAGCTTGTGGATATGTTTCTGGGGACCTTGTCTGGTCCATTTTTCAACCATCTGATTGGAAGCTCTTCGTCTGGGTTTACAGAGCTAATTATGACCGGTGAGAGGATTGAGGCTGGTATTAAGGCTGGTAAGATACAGAAGGGTGCTTCATCAAGCACCGAGAAGAAGCCTTTTAAGAAAGAGTCCAGTGTTGTCTACAGTTTGAAAAGACAGAATAGACCTGAACACCGCCAAGTTGTTAATGCAGTTGTTATTTCCAGACCTGCTGGTGCTCCTCAGCATAATAATCAGTCAAAAGACGAGAGACCTCGAAGGCAATTCACCCGTCTCAGCATGACTTTGTCTCAGATTCTGCCACAGTTATTGAAAACCAACCTAGTGATTCCAAGGGAAGCCCCGAAGAATCCAAATACGACATCACTGAAGTACAACCCTAATGCTCGCTGTGCTTTTCACTCTGATAGCCAGGGGCATGATACAGATGATTATTGGGTTTTGAAGAACAAGGTACAAGACTTGATGGATGCGAAGGAGATTGAGTTCGGAGCACCATAAAAGCCTAAACAAGATGCAGGGGTGAATGCTATCAGGGATGACGATGATGAAGAGTTTGACATTGACAGTTGGATCTATCCTACTACCGATGGTGGATTAAGCAACTGGACAACGAAGGATTCTATGACCGTTTCTGTTATCGCCCAGTAATGAGACTTTTTGTGTTGAATATGTAACAGACAATGTTTTAAACTCTATGGCCCGGTGTCTTACCCGGGGCACTATGGCTTCATTTATGAGGGCTTTATGTGTGTCATTTTCATATATCATTAATAAAAGAATTGGACGTTTCTTGCATTTCAAATCTTGTGCTCCTTGGTTTTCTTTTATTATATATTGCAAAACAACTATTTTACACACACTCACATATACAGGTCCACATCCACTCTGGATCTCACTAGTAACGACTCTGCTACTGCCGATTATGACTTCGAAAATCCGATCAACTTAGCCGAAGATGAAGGTGAAGATGATTGCAAAGTGCCTGGTGAACTTGCAAGACTGTTACTCCAAGAAGAGAGAGCCATACAGCCGCACAAAGAGCCTGTGGAATCGGTAAATCTGGGTACAAAGACAGACAAGAAAGAGGTCAAGATCGGTGCAAATCTGGAGCTTAGTGTGAAACAACGGCTGATTCAGATGCTGCATGACTATGTTGAAATCTTTTCCTAGTCTTACAAAGATATGCTTGGGTTGGATACCGATATTGTGGTTCACCGATTGCCTACCAAGGAGGACTGTCCTCCAGTGAAACAGAAGGTCCGCCGAATGCGCCCAGAGATGTCCGAGAAAATCAAGGCTGAAGTGATGAAACAGTTTGACGCCAGTTTTCTAGCAGTTACTTCTTACCCACAATGGGTGGCCAATGTGGTTCCTGTGCCGAAGAAGGATGGTAAGGTTTGAATGTGTGTTGACTATAGGGATCTGAACAGGGCAAGCCCCAAGGATGACTTCCCTCTAAATCATATTGATGTTCTGGTTGACAACACCGCTCAGCACAAGGTATTCTCCTTTATGAATTGTTTCTCCGGTTATAATCAGATTAAAATGGCTCCCGAAGACATGGAGAAGACAACCTTTGTTACTCAGTGGGGTACCTTTTGCTACAAGGTCATGCCTTTTGGACTGAAGAACGCTGGGGCAACGTATCAACGTGCCATGGTTGCTTTGTTTCATGATATGATCCATCATGAGATTTAAGTATACGTCAACGATATGATTGCAAGGTCCCAAACTGAGGAGGAACACCTTGACCACCTTCAGAAGTTGTTTGACAGGTTGAAGTTGTACAAGCTTAGGTTAAACCCGAACAAGTGCACCTTCGGGGTGAGATCTGGTAAGCTGTTGGGTTTCGTCGTAAGTGACAAAGGTATTCAAGTGGATCCTGCCAAGGTAAAGGCCATACAGGAAATGCCAGCTCCCAAAACAAAGAAAGAAGTCAGAGGCTTTATGGGACGTCTGAACTACATTGCCCGATTCATCTCGCACCTGACTGCTACTTGTGAGCCAATCTTCAAGCTATTGAAGAAAGATCAAGTGGTACGTTGGAACGATGAATGCCAGGCCGCTTTCGAAATAATCAAAGAGTATCTCCAAGAGCCACCCATTCTGATGCCTCCAGTTGAAGGGAGACCTTTATTCTTATACTTGACAGTACTCGACAACTCAATGGGGTGTGTGCTGGGTCAACATGACGAGTCTGACCGAAAAGAGCATGCTATTTATTACCTTAGCAAAAAGTTTACCGACTGTGAGACCCGATACTCACTGCTCGAGAAAACTTGTTGCGCTTTGGCAAGGGCTGCTCGCCGGCTGAGACAGTATATGTTGACTCACACTACTCTGTTGATATCAAAGATGGATCCAATCAAGTATATCTTCGAAAAGCCTGCCTTGTCCGGAAGAATAGCAAGATGGCAGATGATCTTGACTAAGTATGACATCCAATATACGACCCAAAAGGCAATCAAGGGAAGTGTGTTGGCAGACCATTTGGCACATCAGGCAGTGGATGATTACCAGTCTATGAACTTCGAATTCCCGGACGAGAATATCATGATAGTGACTGATTGTGAGACACCTGGACCGGATGAAGGACCTGAGGAAGGATCCCGATGGTCTATGTACTTTGACGGAGCTTCGAACGCTTTGGGTAATGGCATTGGTGCCGTGATCATATCTCCTAAAGGCTCACATACTCTGTTTACCACCCGACTATGTTTCAACTGCACCAACAATATGGCGGAGTATGAAGCGTGCATCATGGGTCTTCGAGCAGCAATTGACCTAAGGATTAAGTTTCTAAGTGTCTTCGGAGATTTCGCTCTCGTGATCAGTCATATCAAAGGCGAGTGGGATACGAAACACCCGAACCTCATTCCTTACAAGGAGTATGTATTGACGTTGCTTCCCCATTTCAAGGAGATAACCTTTGAACACTTCCCGAGAGAGGAGAATCAGTTGGCGGACGCGCTGGCTACAATGTCTTCTATGTTCAAAGTCAATTGGGACAATGAGGCTCCCCGGATTATCATTGAGAGATTGGACGAACCTGCGCATTGTTGTGACATTGAAACTGAAGAGGTAATAGAAAAACCCTGGTTTCATGAGGTGAAAAGGTATCTTGAAGCTCAGGAGTACCCCGAGGGTGCATCTGTTAATGATAAAAAGTTTTTGAGAAGGTTCGTGGCGAAGTTCTTCATCAGCAATGGCATCCTTTACAAGCGTAACCATGATTCGACCTTACTGCGTTGTGTGGATAAGAATGAAGCAGAAAGGATCATGGCGGAGTTACATGAAGGTACTTTTGGAACTCATTCCAGTGGACACACCATGGCAAAGAAAATCCTTCGAGCAGGATATTATTGGTCCACTATGGAAGCCGACTGTTATCAACATTCTCGGACATGTCACAAGTGCCAAGTCTATGCTGATAAGGTGCACATACCTCCAGTTCCTTTGAACGTCTTGACGGCACCTTGGCCTTTTGCAATGTGGGGCATTGATATGATCGGCGAGATCATACCCACGGCATCAAAGGGGCATCGTTTCATCCTGGTAGTCATTGATTACTTTACGAAGTGGGTTGAAGCAGCTTTCTTTGCTACTGTAACCAAGAACGTCGTGGCACGGTTCATTCGACACAATCTGATCTGTCGATATGGTGTACCAGAGAGAATCATTATGGACAATGGTACCAATATCAACAACAAGATGATCACTGAGCTCTGTGAGCAATTCAAGATACAACATCATAACTCTTCTCCCTACCGGCCGAAGATGAATGGGGCTATCGAAGCGGCTAATAAGAACATTAAGAAGATTGTGCAGAAGATGACAGTGACATACAAAGACTGGCACGAGATGTTACCATTTTCTCTCCATGGGTATCGTACCTCAGCGCGGACGTCAACAGGGGAAACACCCTATTCCTTGGTATATGGTATGGAGGCAGTCTTGCCCATCGAAGTTCAGATACCCTCTCTTTGGATCATGAAGGATGCAGGTTTGAGCGAAGATGACTGGATCCAGACCCGACTTGATCAGCTAAACCTAATCGACGAAAAGAGACTTACTGCTATTTGTCATGGTCAGACGTACCAAAAACGGATGATCAAGGCATTTAACAAGAAAATTAGACGACAAGAGTATCAAGTTGGGGACCTGGTAATCAAGCGCATTATCCTACCTCAAGGTGATCCCAGGGGCAAATGGACCCCTACTTACGAAGGGCCATTTGTGGTTAAGAACATTTTCTCAAGAGGAGCTATGATTCTAACCACCATGGATGGTGACGACCTTCCTCACCTCGTCAATGCAGACATAGTGAAAAGATACTACGCATAATCAAAGACCCGCTAGGTTGACTGGCCTAGGAAAAAATAAGGGCTTCCCGACGAACCAAAAGGGTTCGGGCAAAAATAAGGGATGAAAATGAAAAATTTGTACACCCGGCAAGTCAAAAACCTGAAAAGGCGTCTTGGGCAAAAAAGGGTATCCCGGTGGACTGAAAACCCGAAAGGGCGGTCCAGGCAAAAGTTAGGGATCAAAGCGTAACACTATGTCTCATTGGATCACCTTGCATCCAGACTTTGGTATCAACTATCAAGCTCAGACGACACTAATCAATCTGATCTACCTTCAACCAACAGCAAAGTAAGGAGACGCTCGAAGACATAGAGGCAATAGCAGAGTTGGAACCCAGTGGGATCATTCACATAGCTGTTTTGTTTAAATTTTCACAAAATTGTGTAAATTCTATTATTCGGCAGCATTCTCTTACTAGGACGTCAGCCCCTTGTAC
Source organism: Vicia faba (assembly GCA_948472305.1). NCBI lineage: Eukaryota > Viridiplantae > Streptophyta > Magnoliopsida > Fabales > Fabaceae > Vicia > Vicia faba. The sequence goes on along the minus strand of OX451735.1, from coordinate 187,545,827 downwards.
AAAAACGCCTATTTACAGGCCAAACTTCAAAATCAATAAAATTCATTTTTCAAAGAAATTTCAAACTGTTTTTTCCTTTATCTGTTTTGTTTTGCAAAGAACGTCCAATGTTCATTTTTGATATATGTATTTGACATTAATTGCTGCTCATGAATATTTACATGCGAAACAAAAGACGATTACGGGTAATATCAGAAACAGGCGCAATAAATTGTCCGAACTGTATAGTTGCTCTTTCCACCAGGTACAAAGGTATATTCAGCTGAAGAATATGGCTAAGGTACTTTCACTCCCCATAGAGTAAGGCAGTAATGGTAGCTCTCCCAGCTGAGACGTGCAACGATGAACGAATCGGTAATATTCTCCCCAAGCAGAGTTTATCTACCATCAGCATTAAAAATGCTTAATATCCCCGGCAGTCTTAATATTTCCCAACGGAATATAAGGATATCCCCCGACAGAATACAAGATACCCCCAGTGGAGTCAATATTTCCCCAGCACGGTCTAAAAAAGCTTCCCCAACGGAGTTGAAGCATCATCCCCAGTAGACTCTGGAAGTTTATCCCCAACGGAGTACAAAATTAACTCTCCCCAACCAAGTTCAAAGGATCATTTCCAGCAGAATTAAAAGGATTATCCCCGCAAGAGTTTAAAGAGTTATCCCCAGCAAGTCACAACTGAAAGATTATCCCCAGCAAAGTTCTTGCCTTTCACAAACGGGAATTTAATCCTCAACAGATTCAGTATCACCAGTAACAGTAATCCATCCCCAGTAGAGTTTATCGGTGGAATCCTCAGCAGAGCATCTCTACCCCACAGAGTAACCTCCTCATCAGTTTATTCCCCAACGGAGTTCTCTTCTTCTGCAGGTTTATTCTCGCAATTACCTTCGTTCACCATCCCCAGCGGAAACGAAGAATTCAACTCTGTCTCCAGCAACTATCCGTGATTTATTTTCCCTAGCTAAAGCATTACCTTCCCATACATCATGATACATGCATATACGCATCATACCATACAATCTCATTTATGTTGAGAACATCATTGCGTGATCCATATCATGCATTGCATATGACTGACCTTTACCTTTCAGGAAAGATGCAGTTAAATTCTCAACTATGTCAAAAGACCTCCTCTGGTTCAGTTTAATCGCCGATAAGATCTCCCTGATTCGTATTCCAATTGAAGTTATTCCAAGACCTTGTCTGGTCCAGTTAAATCGATTCCTAAAGATTTTTCTGATGCCGATCCAATCAAAGTTATTCCAAGACCTTGTCTGGTCCAGATAAATCGATTCCTAAAGATATTTCTGATGCCGATCCAGTCAAAGTTAATCCAAGACCTCCTCTAGTTCAGTCAGATTTCCGATAAGATCTCCCTGATTCGTATTCCAGTTGAAGTTATTCCAAGACCTTGTCTGGTCCAGTTAAATAGATTCCTAAAGATTTTTCTGATGCCGATCCAATCAAAGTTATTCCAAGACCTTGTCTGGTCCAGATAAATCGATTCCTAAAGATTTTTCTGATGTCGATCCAGTCAAAGTTAATCCAAGACCTCCTCTGGTTCAGTCAGATCGCCGATAAGATCTCCCTGATTCATATTCCAGTTGAAGTTATTCCAAGACCTTGTCTGGTCCAGTTAAATCGATTCCTAAAGATTTTTCTGATGCCGATCCAGTCAAAGTTATTCTAAGACCTTGTCTGGTCCAGTTAAATCGATTCCTAAATATTTTTCTGATGCTGATCCAGTCAAAGTTATTCCAAGACCTTGTCTGGTCCAGTTAAATTGATTCCTAAAGATTTTTTTGATGTCGATCCAGCCAAAGTTAATCCAAGACCTCCTCTGGTTCAGTCAGATTGTCGATAAGATCTCCCTAATTCGTATTCCAGTTGAAGTTATTCCAAGACCTTGTCTGGTCCAGCTAAATCGATTCCTAAAGATTTTTCTGATGCCGATCCAGTCAGAGTTAATCCAAGACCTCCTCTGGTTCAGTCAGATTGCCGAAAAGATCTCCCTGATTCGTATTCCAGTTAAAGTCCGGGCCACCTATCAACAGTCTCCAAATGGCAACTGTAAGCCCATTCTCGACATCACAATGCTGATACCACTTCATGCGAGTGCAAATTTCTGGGCACTTTAGTGTTCAATCATCTTCCCCCTTCGGATCACGAAAGGCCCGAAAGCCAATCTACATCCTCAGGTTTAAGAAAATTGAACAAGGGCAGCTGTTGTACCCCAAAATTTTCCCTCTCATATTTCCCAAGACATTGCAAGAATAATCTCCAAGTTGCTCAAGATTGCTCAAGAGTTGGACAGTCAAATCATCTCCTAAGAAAGTCAATTCCAAATTAGGGTTTTGTGTTGCATCAAAGTCCTTGCATCCAAATGATCTCAAGTTCTCCCCAATGTCCTAATATGTTCTCAAGGTCATCCATGTCAAATTTCAAGCCTTGCAGAGGAATTTTGGTCAGTCATTTGCCCAAAGGGTCCAAAGATCGATTGTGCTAGGGCAAAAGTCAACTGTGACCTATATACAATAAAACTTCAAGATTTTTTGTCAAAATTCTCATTTTGAAGTATATTTCATCATTTTTCAAGGGTTGATCATGATTCATCAAGGATTGCTCAAAATTCATCAAGACTCAAAAGTTGCTAAATTAGGGTTTTGTAGGAAAAGTCAAACCAACTTTGACCAAGCATAACTTTCTCATACTTTATGATAAATGACCCATCCAAATCTCATTTTAAATAGGATGCAATTTCCTACAATCCATCTTCATACCCCAAGATCAAGAAATCCACTCACAAAAAGTTACAACTTTGGACATTATAGGTTATTTTTGAAAGTCAACAAAAACACCTTTTTTCCAAAGCTTATAACTTGAGTATGGAATATCAAAATGACATGAGACCAAAAGGGTTGGTTAGAGGACATCTCAAGCTTTCTAAAAAGTCCAATAATACGTCCAAAAGTTTAAAATTGAAGAAGTTATGCATTGTTGAAGTTGGGCATTTTTGCAAAAATTACAAAAAGTCAACTATCCCCAAAACTTCAAATTTTGTCAAATGGGCCCATTATTTTTCACTTGATTAGATCTTGTCACACTACACACGTGTCCTAGCTTCAGCCTTGTGTCCATTTATTGATTTTTCTATTTTATTTGATTTTTTATTGAATTAATTCATTTTAAATTAATTTAAATCAAATAAAATCCAAATATTGATGACTTAGGATCTTTTTGGTTGTATAGGTCTTAATTATCATCATGATCATGATCAAATCCGTATCAAGCTTTTCATGTACAAAAATATTGGATTTTGGACCAAATTGGAAGGTTATCAATGGTGAATCAAATCATATCTCCAAGCATTGATTTACAAAGATTCAAGACCCAAAACTTGACCTAATCCAATGCTGCATACATATACAATGCAAAGGCACACGAATTAGAGGTTAGAGGTTGCAGAATCACAAGAACCAAACTTGAGAAAACTTGAAAAAAGCTTGAAACTGAAATCGGGCATAGAGGTGTTTTCAAGGCCAAATCTCATCACTAATCCATTGTTGGGTGTCCACTGAATCTCCTGCAACCCCTAGCAAGCTCTCTCACCCTCTCAAACGCATTGTAAGTGATACACGACCTCCCTCTGAACTTGCTTTCGTGTTTCAAAATTTACGCATCATTACAAGAAACTAATGGCATATTTGCAATCACCAAACAATTTCCATGCTTTCCATATGATTTGATTGTATTTATCTGTTCTATAATCCAAATCTCCATTGAAGGGTTCTTTAGGTTTTTTTAGGGCTTTCCATTACAGGAACAATTGGCTTGTGAGAAGGATACCATCTTGTTCAGGGGAACAAGACGAGTTCATCTATGGTATCACCTTTCATTTATATGGCCTGAGAAGGATTTTTGAATCAACCTACGCCTTTTGCTGCAGATTCGAATCCGCAGGTAATCTTTGTATAAATCTGAGGACAGGGACGACAACGTGTCCCCATCCTATTGCTCCATTCAAATTTTCGCGCTTTATTCTTTTTATTTCTGGCACAATGATGCATTTTCATATATTATATTTGGTTTGTATTTAATTAACAATAGAAGCGTGTTGATGCAGTGGTAGACGCGTTGCTCAATGACTCACAGGACCTGGGTTCGAATCCCAGGTCCCCCAAAAGCTTTGTATTATTTTTCTGCAGGTCATTCAATACACAACCAAGCATGTGGCTCACCATACACCATCACCCAAATGCTTGCCAGATGGCCCCAGGCCAGATCTGGTGGTCCAGAGGGGATGCACACCATACTCCCAAGTCAACGTACACGCGTGGAAGCAGGAAAAGTCAGCCAGGCCAGGTCAATTGGGCCTTTGAAATTGCTAATCAACCCCCTGATCAGGCCCAAACCCCCCTTGAGTATTTATATTTCTTTCTTTTTATTTTATTTATTTATTTGTTTGATTAATTATTTAACTAACCAATTAAATTCATTTTTCTTCATAAAATTAAAAAACCCAAAAATATTTTGTTCATAAATTTAATTTCAATATTATATTTTTTTAACAATTATTAATTCAATTAATTTAATTTAATTAGGAATTAACTTTTAATATATTTTGCAATAATTAAAATTAACTTAGACAATTAGGTTTTATTATTAACTTTGATTAATTTTATTTTCTTTCCTTTAATATCAAATTCCAAAAAAATATTATTTTCATTAAATAATTAATTTGTTTATTGATTTAATAATTAACCTAATGTAATTTCTTTTAATCCAAAAAATAACCAAACAATCTTTTCTTGAATAACAAAGGGTCAAAACCCTAGAATGCGCTTGATTCAATTTTCTCGCACGCGATCTATTTTGCTTCAATATTGTATCTGTCTCCCGCAATGTAATAGTTTAATTAGGACTTTATTTATTTTATTGCTTTATTTACTTTCCGCATTTCAATTTCAAGGGTTGTTTTTGGCGATGTAAATACCCGACGCCTTGTAATAGTTAGTTTTAATTTCCGCAATTTAATTTTCGCAACTTATAAACTGTTAGATGTTTGATAATAGGGAATGCATGACAAGATCAAATGTTAAACATAAAATCAACATAGATAACCATTGACATGTACAAAGATAAAATTAACCGAAACAACACACTCGCACATGCGCACTCTTAGGGTACACCTCACTTGGTTGCCTTCGAACGTGGTCATTGAGTATAGGAAGTTTTAAAGGCCGCCCTCTTGTCCAAAGATCATAGTTGCCTCGAAACGGTTGCCTCGGAAAAATGATCTAAGACATTAGAGTTACCGCTAAGGCGTCCTAACATTACTTTAGTGACCACATGTCCCTTAATCGAATTGACCCTTAAAACTCCAACGACGGTGCTACCTGCTCATCAATAGTGGGATAGTATTGTCTAAAGGACATTAATACAGATTGATTCCTTTTTCGAGTAGGTAGATGGTTCTTAAGTACTTGCTCTCTCAAAACAAAATAAAACTTTTCCCACTTACACCTTTCAAACAAAAACTCTTTTCAAACCCACAAACACAAAGAAAAGAAATTTTTTGAAAACACCTTGAGCAAGTACCTAAGAGCCTGTGGATAACCACGGATAGAAAGGGTGCTAACACCTTCCCTTTCTATAATCTACCCCCCGGACCCGAGAAACATCTCGAAGAAGGAATTTTTTTGTGGATAAAATAAAAGACGGTGGCAACTCTTGCTTACAGCGACATTTTGCAAAAACAAATGCAAAACGCGAACCATCATTCCAAAACAGTCAGTTCTCTCCCACCGTATCACATATGCGTAGTATCTTTTGACTATGTCTGCATTCGCAGGGTGTGGCAGGTCGTCACCATCCATGGTGGTTAAGATCATTTCCCCACCAGAAAAGATATTCTTGATCACAAATGATCCTTTGTAGGTAGGAGTCCATTTTCCCATGGGATCACTTTGCGGAAAGATGATGCGCTTGATTACCAGATCCTCGACTTGATAGGTCTGACGTCTGACTTTCTTGTTGAAAGCCTTGATCATTCGTTTTTGATACGTCTGACCGTGGCAAACAGCAGTAAGTCTCTTTTCATCAATCAAGTTAAGTTGATCAAGCTGGGTTTGAATCCAATCGTCTTTACTCAAACCAGCATCTTTCATGATTCCCAAAGTGGGAATCTGAACCTCGATAGGTAAGACAGATTCCATGCCATATACCAAAGAATAGGGTGTTGCCCCAGTTGATGTGTGTGCCGTGGTACGGTACCCGTGAAGAGCAAACAGTAGAATCTCATGCCAGTCCTTGTAGGTGACTGTCATCTTTTGTATGGTCTTCTTGATATTTTTGTTAGCAGCTTCAACTGCACCATTCATCTTTGGCCGATAGGGGGATAAATTGTGATGTTGAATCTTGAACTGCTCGCACAAAGCGATGATCATAGTATTGTTAAGGTTTGTACCGTTATCAGTGATGATCCTTGCGGGGATACCGTACCGGCATATAAGATTCTGCTTGATGAAGCGAGCAATAACATTCTTAGTAACGGATACGAAGGAAGCTGCTTCGACCCACTTGGTGAAGTAATCAATGGCCACCATAATGAAACAGTGTCCATTGGATGTTGTAGGCTTGATCTCTCCAATCATGTCGATTCCCTACATTGCGAAGGGCCAAGGAGCTGTTAAGACATTTAGAGGAACTAGAGGCACATGTACCTTGTCTGCATAAATTTGACATTTGTGACAAGTATGGGAGTGTTGATAGCAGTCAGCTTCCATGGTAGACCAGTAATAGCCTGCCCGTAGAATCTTCTTAGCCATCGTATGCCCGCTAGAGTGAGTGTCGAAGGTGCCTTCATGCAATTCAGCCATGATCTTTTCAGCTTCAGCTTTGTCCACACAACGGAGCAGAATAGAATCATGATTGCACTTGTACAGGATGACATTGCTCGGGGTATTCTTAAGAACTTTTTGTCGTTGAATGAAGCTCCTTCAGGGTATTCTTGTGCCTCGAGATATCTTTTGACTTCATGAAACCATGGCTGGTCCACTACTTCTTCGGTATTAATCTTGTGACAATGTGTCGGTTCGTCCATCCGTTCAATGGTGATTTGGGGAGCCTCATTGTCTCAATCAAGTTTAAACATGGATGAAATTGTAGCTAGAGCATCTGCTAGCTGATTTTCTTCTCGCGGGAAGTGCTCGAAGGTAATCTGATCGAAATGTGGTAACAATGTCAAGACATGTTCTTTGTAAGGGATGAGATTTGGATGTTTAGTATCCCACTCTCCTTTGATCTGACTGATGACCAAAGCTGAGTCCCCAAACACATCTAAGGATTTAATTCCCAAGTCCATGGCGGCCTTGAGTCCAAATATGCAAGCTTCATACTCTTCCATGTTGTTCGTACAATTGAAGCAAAGTCTGGCTGTGAAAGGTGTATGGCAACCTTTTGGGGAAATGAGTAACGCGCCGATACCGTTGCCAAGTGCATTGGAAGCCCCATCAAAGTACAGAGTCCATCGGGATCCTTGTTCAGGTCCGTCATATGATCTGAAACCTTCAACGTTGTCCAATGTCATAATGTCTTCGTCGGGGAAGTCGAACCTCATGGATTGGTAATCTTCGACAGCTTGATGAGCCAGATGGTCGGCTAGCACACTCCCCTTTATAGCTTTTTGGGTCGTGTACTGTATATCGTATTCCGTTAGGATCATTTGCCATCTAGTTATTCTTCTAGATAGAGCAGGCTTCTTAAAGATGTACTTGATTGGATCCATCTTAGATATCAGCAAAGTGGTATGAGTCAACATATACTGCCTTAGCCGGCGAGCAGCCTATACCAAAGCGCAACAAGTTTTCTCGAGCAGTGAGTATTGGGTCTCACAATCGGTAAACTTTTTGCTAAGCTAATAAATGGCATGCTCTTTTTGGCCAAACTCGTCATGTTGGCCCAGTACGCACCCCATTGAATTCTCTAAGACAGTCAGATACATGATTAGCGGTCTTCCTTCGACGGGTGGCATCAAGATAGGAGGTCCTAGCAAATACTCCTTAATTTTATCGAAAGCAATTTGACAGTCATCATTCCATTTAACTACCTGATCTTTCTTCAACAGCTTGAAGATTGGTTCACAGGTAGATGTTAGGTGAGAAATGAACCTAGCAATGTAGTTTAGGCATCCCAAGAAACCTCTGACCTCTTTCTCAATGCAAGGAGAAGGCATTTCTTGTATAGCTTTGACTTTGGCAGGATCAACCTCGATGCCTTTGTTGCTGACAATGAAACCTAAAAGTTTACCGGATCAGACTCCAAATGTACACTTGTTTGGATTCAGTCTGAGCTTGTACTCCTTCAACCTGACAAATAGCTTTTGCAAGTGATCCAGGTGTTCTTCTTCAGTTTGTGATCGGGCTATCATGTCATCTACGTAGACCTCTATCTCATGATGTATCATATCATGAAACAAAGCTACCATGGTGCGTTGATAGGTTGCCCTGGCATTCTTCAGTCCGAATGGTATCACTTTGTAGCAGAACATACCCCACTGTGTGACAAAAGTAGTTTTCTCCATGTCCTCAGGCGCCATTTTGATCTGGTTATAGCCTGAGAATCCATCCATGAAAGAAAATACTTTGTGCTGAGCTGTGTTGTCAACCAAGATGCCAATGTGCGGAAGTGGAAAGTCATCTTTAGGGCTGACCCTGTTTAAATCTCTATAATCCACGCACATTTGGACTTTGCCATCCTTTTTAGGCACGGGCACAATGTTAGCTACCCATTGTGGATAGGAAGTAACAGCCAGAAATCCAGCATTGAACTGCTTCATAACTTCTGCTTTGATCTTCTCTGACATGTCAGGTCTCATGCGGTGGACCTTTTGTTTCACTGGTGGACAGTCTTCTCTTGTGGGGAGACGATGAACCACAATGTCTGTATCGAGTCCCGGCATGTCTTCATATGACCAGGTGAAGATCTCAACATAATCATGCAGTAGCTGAATTAGGCGCTCCTTGACACTTGGCTCTAGATTAGCACCTATCTTTATTTCCTTTCTGTCATCCTCAGTTCCGAAGTTGATTGTGTCCAACTGCTCTTCATGAGGCTTAATTGCTATTTCCTCTTGCTGTAGTAATCTGGCCAATTCCCCTGGCACCTTACAATCTTCCTCACCTTCGTATTCGGCTTGGTTAATCAGATCTTCAGAGTCACTGAAGGTTATAGCAGTATGGTTACCCTTGGGTTCCGGAGTGGAATGGTACCTGCATTTATGAGTGTGGGTGTGTGTAAGGACATAGCCATCTTAAAATAACAAAATTCAAAATAAAGACAATGAGCAAAAAGTGTTTAAATATGAAAAGCATCCATGATTCATTAAAATGACATATGAAAATGAAATAAGAACCCTTACAAATGGACCTACGTGCCTCGGGTAAGACACACGGTTGAAAAAGTACGAATTATTTGTGAATTATTACAGTCCAACATAAATGGAAAAGATAAATTACTGATTTATGAAAGTAATTGGAACAAAGTCTTTTGCTTCCCAGTTGCACAGTCCTCCACCAACAGTAGGGAAAATCCAGTCTTCAAAGCTACCCTCTTCTTCAATGTCCTCTAGCGCATTAACCCCTCGGTGGATGATCTTCACAGGTGGCCCTCCGGCACGGGAGCGTCGCACGGCCTTCTGATCAGTCGAAGTAAATCCCAAGCCGCATTTGTCTGATTTGAAAGGAAAGTCGGGAAGCTGCCCCCAGATTGTGGATCCACCTTCTTCCACTACTGCCCTAACATCCTTGAGAGATGACATTCGAGGTGGTGGTCTGGTAATCATAGGAGTTGAGGACACTGCTTTAGTCACCGCTATTTCCTGAGAAACCTCCTCAAAGTGTTGGAAAGGGGTCTCGATGAATTCTCCATCCAGTTCTACATAACAGAAAGAATTAAGATGACTGATCATGTATTCCTCTTCACCGAGAACAATTATGATTTTCCCCTGGACATGGTACTTGAGCTTTTGATGCAGAGTAGAACTGACAGCTCCAACATGGTGGATCCAAGGTCTTCCCAACAGGCAAGAGTAGGAGGGACGGATGTCCATCACGTAGAATATGGAGTTGAAGGTTTTAGTTCCCACCTTAATCGGGATGTCCACCTCCCCGTGGACCATCCTTTTAGAACCATCAAAGGCTCTAACAATTATATTGTTGGGTTTCAGGGTTAGGCCTTCACAGTCCAACCTATCCAAGGCTTTCTTCGGCAAGACGTTTAAAGACGACACAGTATCAACCAAAACATGTGCTAGGGTGGTTCCCCTACACTCCACCGAGACATGTACCGCGTCATTATGTTTTATCCCTTTGGAGGTCAAGTATGTTAAACTAACTACACATTCCTGGAACTGATCAGCGGAGGTTTCTTGTGGAACGCGGGTCGTCTTCAAAAACTTGACCAAAGCTTTAGCATGTGCCTCAGAGCACAGCAACAGGGCTAACATAGATATTTTGGAGGGGGTCTGCCCCAGTTCTTCCACCACATTATAATCACTTTTCTTGATTATTTTCAAAATTTCCTCCATTTCTTTTTGATAGGTCTCAGGGATAACTAGTGGCTGAGCCTTTGTCAAGACAGGCTCCTCTTGAAACATTCTTTCCTTTTTTCTCAGCATCGGAAATAGGGATAGGAATTGCATTGTCATTGTTGGCGGGTACACTTGTAGGTACAATCACAGGGGTAATATTCTGGATGGTCGTGGGTCCAAAGACTGCTGTTGGAGGAGCAATCTCTGGAGAAAAGATTCTCCCACTACGAGTAATTTTGCTTGTTCCGGCAATGTTACTGATGTCGGGATTATCTTCCTCAGAGCTTTCTTCTTCAATGGTCTGTTCAATCTGTTTGATACCATGGTAGTAGATTTCTCCACCATAGTTCCATGGTACCATTTTATCGGTTTTGTAAGGGGTTGGCCCTGGCATTGTTATCTTCAACGGAGTAGTCATAGGAGTGGATGTAATCCTAATGGGTTTTTTAGGAACCCTGGAAGGATTGGCGTATATGGTTATTACTGAAACTTCTGGAATTGGAATGGGTGAGACAGGAGTTTTCTCAAACAAAATTTCCTTGTTATCAATCAATTGTTGGATTCCTTCCTTCAAAAGAGGACAGTCAAATGGGGAGGACAGGAAAGTGTGACAATCTTGGTTACAACCTGGGAACACCCCAACCTTCAACAAATTCAACTTGATGGTTAGGAGAGGAGTTTACAGTTCATCCACAGCAGAAACAAACAGATCTTCTTCCACAGCATTGGCATTGTGCCCATGCCTCGGCATTGGTGCGAAGATAACATTCGGCTTTTTAGGAGCTTCAAATTCAACTTCCTTTGCGTCAATCAGATCTTGAATCTTGTTCTTCAGGGCCCAACAGTTGTTGGTGTCGTGCCCTAGACTTTCTGAGTGGTACGCGCATCTAGCATTGGGATGGTAATGTAGAGAAGCAGTGTTAGGATTTTTAGGGGCCTTCTTTAGCATGGCCAAGTTCAACTTCAAGAGATGTGGTAAGACTTGAGCAGGAGTCATGTTTATCTTGGTGAATTGCATTACAGACCTTTCCACCCTTTGCTGGTTATTCATTGGCTGATCATTCCTCGGCTGATTATTTCTCGGTTGGTCTGATGCAGACTTCTGAATCATGACGGCCCGCACAGTTGGTCGTTGTTCGGATCTTCCTTGATTCCTCTGGGCATAGACAACAAACACTTCCTTCTTTCCCGTGAAGGGCTTTTTTACAGCAGCAGAGATAGATGCATCTTTCTGAATTTTCCCACTTCTAATACGGGCTTCCACCCTTTCGCCAGTTAGAATCAACTCAGTGAAACCTGTAGAGGAGCTTCCAATCAGGTGATTAAAGAAAGGACCTGACAGAGTCCCCAAGAACATGTCCACTAGCTCTCTTTCAGATAAAGGTGGTTGCACCCTTCCGGCCAAATCCCTCCATTTTTGGGCGTAGTCTTTGAAACCCTCATTGGTAGCCATGGCCATACTCTGTAGCTGAGTACGGGTTGGTGCCAAGTCGGAGTTGTATTGATACTGTTTATAGAAGGCGGCTGCCAAATCTTCCTAATTATGCAAATCAGACCTCTCCAACTGGTAGAACCAATCCAGCTGCGTCCCCGACAAACTGTCCTGGAAAAAGTGGACTCACGGGTCTTTGTCAGAAGAATGTGGTTGCATTTTCCTGACATGAGATCGTAGGTGCATCTTGGGACAAGACACCCCATTGTACTTAGCAAACAGTGGCCTTTTAAACTTAGGAGGGATTACAATTCCAGAAACCAGCCCTAACTCCTCAAAATCCAGCCCCGGTACTCTCTGCACTTCCATAGCAGCTAGACGTTCTTCCAGGTTCTTGTATTTGTCATCGGTCGGAGGATACTGTTGTTCAGAATAGTCCTCATCTTCCTCTTCCTCTACTTCAGAATCAGATGGCACTGCAATTCCTTTTCCTTTTCCTTCCCCCTCTTCAGATGTTGATGGGAATTCCAAAGTCCGTCTGGCTTGTCCTTCAAACCTTCTGCCCAAGATAGCCACACCAGCTCTCTTCTTCTTCTTTTTCTCTTTTTCCTTCTCTAGCAGAGTCTTGAGCTACTCCTTCCCCTTGGCTAGGGTCAAGAGTAGCTGTTGAAATTGTGAATTCTGAGCTTGCAAATCTTTGACCGTCTGTTCAATATCCATCTTGCTGAAATAAACAGCTGAGAGATGAGGAAACTTGGTGTGAAGACCTGCTTATGCATATGATGAATGATATGTATTCATGTAATGCATTCAAGGATTCAAAAATTCAAATTTGTTTTAAACAAAAAAGAAACACACGTCATATTAATAAGATAGAATTTGTTAGTACATCAATGCCCCTTGGGCAAAATAATACAAAATTCTAAGGTAAAAAGATGTTGCACATCCTCTTTGGTGAAATGTAGGTGTTGAGAGTCTGCTCTTCGTGAAGTTGACTAGTGAGTTCCAAAACCTTCTTCTCGCTTGCGTAGAATTGGGCTTCGAAAGTATCGCGCTCTCCCTTGAGCTGTATCCAACTCCTTTGCAGATCTTTGAGTGATGTTGGCATGTTAAGATGTAGGAGGGTGTATGGAACCTCTCCTTCCATAACAGGCTCTATAATCACAGGGAGAATGTAGGGATAAGGCATCATAAGACTTTGGGCGCGGGTTCGTACCCACTTGAGGTAAGGCTCAAGAGGGATGGAATTCTTGTGTCCCAAGGTCTTATTGTCCACTTTGTTGGGCATCCTCCAAGCTCGGATGAACCTTTGACGGAGTCCTTGATTTTCGTGTCGAAGTCAAAAACCAAACCTTGAATCAGCATGTCATGTGGGCCATCCCTTCGGGCATACCCAAATTGTCTCAGAGCCAAGTAAGGGTTGTAGGTGATGCCTCCCCTAAGGCCAAGTAGAGGGACATTAGGAAATTCCCCATAACGGTCAATGATGATGACATTCTCTTTTGATCGAGAACACCAATGAATATCTGAATGAGTAAGAGTCATCAATCGTTGTGACCACCTCAAACCTTGCTCATTCTTCTAGACTGACTGGGGAAGATGAGAAATAAACCATCTTGCCAGTAGAGGAGTGCAACACATGAGAACACCTCTTTTCCTCATTGTACGAGTGTGAAAAGAGTGGAGGATATCCCCAAGCAATGTTGGCACTGGGTTGCGAGTCATGAAGATTTTGACAGCACTCACATCTATAAGTTGGTCAGGATTAGGGAACAAGACCATCCCATAGATGAGAAGAGCTACAATCTCCTCAAAAGCTTGTAAGTCCAGAGAATTCCAACAGCTTTGGGCCTTCTCAAATAAGAACTTTGCCAAGAAGCCTTTGACACCACTTCTAGTTTCCCAATGTGTTGTGACATCAGAGGAGTGCAAGTGTAAGGCTTGAGCAATCTCTTCTGGCTTTGGATCTCTTTCCGTACCATTGAAGGGTAGTTGATTGAGAATAAGAATCCTCAAGAGTTGAGAAAATTTCTCCAAAGTAGGCACAAGTTGGTAGTCAGGAAATGTGAAGCAATGATGCAAAGGGTCAAAGAACTGGAAGAGAACTTTCACCATATCCTCTTCTGTGTTGGAAGTGACTAGGTTGAGTAGATGACCATGCCTCTCGGTGAATGGAGAATTCTCAGGAATCCTTGAAGCAAGCTCCTTGAGTTGTGGAGGAATTCTTACAAGGTTGATTTGGACATTTTTCCTGCGAAGTGAATCCATATCCTACAAAACAAGAACAAAGATGAACTTCCAAAATCCTTGAAATGGTTAGTGGATGCATATGATGCTTCATGATGTCCATGATGTTATGCATAAGTATATATGTACAAGAAAATCACACAAGTTCCTAGTTTAGGCTTGCATGGGGTTTCATAGGTAAGTACCCTCTTGAAGTTTAGTTGGCTCAACCTGTCCTAGAAATAGTAACCAGGTTCTAAGGAGCTCAATATCACTAGATTGTTTCCTTGTTCATTATTTCAATTAAGCCTTTTTACTGGCGACCGAAATATTCCAAGGAACCAACCCTCAATGAGTGTAGTATCGAGTATCTACCAACTTCGGACTGCACCAAAGCCGGTCATCTCACTACATCCTAAAAGGCCAAGTTGGTCAAGTAAAGGTTCTAAAAGTCCATTAGTGCTTCATGACATCACTCAGCGGCCACGTATTCTCTTTGATTGACTCAAAGGCTACCGGTACCCACAAATATGTCGCACTAATATAGCTATTGCTTAGACCATGTCGGTATACCCCGCACAGTTTCCACAACATATTTCTATTTACCTATGAATGTTTCCCAAATCCGGGTAGAGGATTCAAACTCAAACAATAGGACCAAAGTGTAAAGCAAACTAGTCAAGAAATTGTAAGCAAATAAAGGTGATCTAAACCCTAAGGTAACCCCACTTTTATAATTTTCCCCAGCAGAGTCGCCAGTTCTGTGATGCGGTGGGAGAACTGACTTGAGGTTTTGTGTTTGTGTTTGCAAATGTTCCGGTTTAGCAAGAGTCGCCACCGACTTTTATTTTATCCAAAAGGAAAGGTAAAAAAGCACAGGAAAGACCTTTAAGATTGTTTTTGAGTTCGGGGGGTAGATTATGAAAAGGGAAGGTGCTAACACCCTTTTCATCCATGGTTTTCCATGGGCTCTTAGTTACTTGTTTTAGATCACTTGCTTTACTTTTGCAATTGTTTGAAATGGTGCTTTGTGTGGTTTTGAAAGTATTTTTAAAAGAGGCCTTTGTTTATGCAATCTTTGTAATGATTCTTGTTTGTAAGAATGTATACAAAGATGTTTGCCTTTTGAAAAATGTTTCAAGGTTTGAAAGTTGTTTGGAAAATGTTTTGAAATATGTGTGTGTTTGAAAATAGCAAGGATTGTTTGTAAGTTGATCAAGTAACCGGAAGCTATCTACCTACTCAAAAGTCTTTCTTGTACATTTTTATTCCTTTGATGTTGTTGACCTACCATTGTTTTGGTAGGCAACCCTATCTTTGGATGTTAAACGGGACGGGCGTGGGTCATTGTATGACCATGATAACAATATTGCCAAGTATCTTTAGCAAGTTTTGAGGGACTAAGATCATTTTGTTTTTAGGCAACTTGTGATAGTGTCATCGAGGGACTATGATCTTTTGTTTTGTATTGTTTTTCCAAGATACCTAGCATGCATACCATGGCCATTTTTAAGGAAACATAGTGGATGAAACTCTAGAGGTGCTTGTGTGCAATGTGTTGTCATTTTTCATGCATTTTGTCTTGTATAAGGTCTTGCTATTTGTTTGATTTTGTCTTATCATACAAACCCTAATTTACTAAACATGTATATAATGCGATAAATTGCGCAAAGTAAATCTAAACTATTACAACAATATTATGGGAGGGGAGATACAAGTTTTGAATGGGGGATATTACTCAAAATAAAACCCTAATTCACTACTACAACCCAATTGAATTTATTGTACAATAAATAAATAAACAATTATTTAAATATGCAATAAAATGTAAATATGCAAAAATGTTTTGTAATTGTTTTATGCATGAAAAAATAAAATTATCTAAGTCCTAAAAATAAGAAGAAAAAAAATATTATTATTTTTAAAAGGGGAAACCCTAATTTTTTATTTAAAGGAAAATATTGTTTTCTATATTATTTTTGCACATTTTGTATACAAGTAAATATTAATTAATATTATTAACAAATATTAAAAATTAAAATATGCATGGAAATAATTATTTTTATGTGAAAAAATAATAAAGTAAAATGTATAGTATTTTCAAATTATTTACAAGTTTTATTTAAGAAAATAAAGTATAAAATCTTAATAAACCATTTATTATGTAAAAAAAATAAAATAAAAATAAAATAAAATGCAAAAAATAAAGAAAATATTTTTGGGTATTTTTATCATTTAGAAAAAATGAATGCAAGCACAAAAAATAAAAATATGCAAGAAAATACAAAAATATAAAATAATAAGTCAGGGGGGTGCAAATAGTAAACAGTGGGTGTAAGAAGTAAAACAAGAGGCCCAAAGGCGCCAAGGCCCAGAACAGCTTCATCCCTGTCCTCTGTCCACTTCCTGCGCGTGTTTATGTGCTTCAACCTGTAACTCTTGCATACGTGCACAAAAACAAAATCTTGCAACATAAAACTTGTAGCATTTTTTATCACGATTCCAATGATATAAGACTTGAAACCTAACTCTAAGAAACCAGGGAGTATTTCAGTGGCCCTAATTCCTGACCTAATTTTTTCATGAACTTCAACAATCAAATACTCTTAGCTCAGTTAATATAAATGGAAAGTATGCATATGTACAACTTAAGCATGTTAGGGACTACATCTTTGCTTCACAAATCGTGACCTAAGAATGCCTAAATAAGGAGATAGAACTTTGAAAAATACCTTGTTCAGTTGAGTTTGGATATGGCAATGTGGGAACTTTGAGTGAGGCCTGAAGATCTTGTGAGCTTCCTTGAAGTTCCCTCAACCTTTTCCAATGCTTAGCTGGTCTTGTAGATGGATAAAACTCCTTGCACGAGTCAACCTGCAACCTTGCAAAATGAAAATGGTGAAGCTTGAAACAGGGCACACAGTTGCAAGACAAGGGCCTGGACAGTTTAGGTACGATGTATGTAATGTGTTTGAAGTCTTAAAATGAGAAACGCACGAGCCAATATTGATTTGGCAAGGTTTCTGTAGATGATGCCCTGTTTGGGCAGAAAAATGTGATTTTGGTGTTTGAGAGTGTTTGGGGTGATACGGATTCGTGTATTGCCTTGTTACAAAGTTCTGAAGTCGTTTCAAATGAAGCCAAGCCATTCCTTTATCAGATACACAAGTTGTCTTAACTTTTGCAAGTTGCTTGCTTTTGAAGAAAGTTGACATGACCAATGCCAAAGGCCTGTACAGGCTTGCTTGCTAGCTGCATAGGCTTGGTGTACTTTTCCTGATGTTTGTGGATCTTGTTTGCAACAAAAGATCAGGTCCATGGCTCAAGATTTGCAAAGTTGCAAAAAGCAAGCTTTATCAAAATGGTATTATGAACTTTATGCCATTTTTGGATTAATTCTTTGTGCAAAGATCCATAGGTCAGAATAAAGCCAATATCCATTGAATTTGGATTAAATTATGGAGTGTAGAAAGGATTAGGACCTGTAATTCAAGGTACAAGCATGCTAGGACAAATTTGCAACTTGAACCATTGTAAAAATGCCTTGAACAAAAGTGATAAATTTCCATTTTCCCTTCTTCGATTCTCCCTAACCATAAACGATCTTGGAGAGTTCTTAGACATTTTGTAAAGCTTGTAACATGATCTACAATCCATATTTGAAATGAAACTTGAGATACCTCTTGGAACTAGGTGAAAAATGTCCATGAAGTTAGGTCAAAATCCTGCCTATTTTGGGAAAACTTTGTGGACCAAAGTTGTAGATTTCATGGAGGACTACAACTTTCATGTTGGAAGTTTCCTTTGAATCCAATTGCATCATGGTGAAAAAGTTGTGGAAAGTTGGGGAAAAATAAGAAGTTTTTATACACTGGCTCTTAGGTACTTGCTCACTATGTTTTCAAAAATGTTTGCTTTTCTTGTGTTTGTGGGTTTTGAAAAAGTTTGCTTTGAAAACTTCTAGGTAACTCTTGTATCAGTCCTCAAGAGTGTATGAAGTGTTTGTTTGAAAACTTTTGTCAGAAAAGTGTAAGTGCGAAAAGTTGTTTTTGTTTTGAAAGAGCAAGTACCTTAGAACTATCTACCTACTCTAAGGAATTAAGCTGTGTAAATGTCCTTTAGACAGTACTATCCCACTATTGAGAAGTAGGTAGCACCGTCGTTGGAGTTTTCGGGTCAATTCGATTATATGGGACATGTGGTCACCAAAGCAATAGTAGGACGCCTTAGCGGTAACCCTAATATCCTAGATCCTTTTTATTCGAGGCAACCATTTCGAGGCAACTGGATCTTTAGACAGGAGGGCAACCTCTAAAACACCCTATACTCAATGACCACGTCGAGGCAACCAAGTGAGGCGTACCCTAGGAGTGGCATGTGCGAGTGTTCAGGATTCATTTAAATTATCTTTGAACATGTATCATTGTGAGCTACGGGTTGATTTTATTTTCAGGCAAGTCTTGTCATGCATACTTAACAGTTAATAATTTGCAGAAAGTAAATTGCGGAAAGTAAATCTACGCTATTACAAGGTATCGGGTATTTACATCGCCAAAAACATAACCCTTGAAAAGTAAATTGCGAGAAAATAAAGAAAGCGATAAAAGATCCTAATTAACACTATTACATCCTCGGAGCAATTACATAAATATGATCAAAAAATAATATGCGCGCGAAGAAATTGAATTGGAAGTCCTTAGGGTTTTGACCCTTTTTGAGAAAAGAATGGAATTTTGGTCCTTTTTGTAATTAATAAAACCTAAAACTAATTAATTAAATAATTAAAAGAAAAAAGTATTTTTCATGTTTTTTATGTTTTAATAAAATAAAAGAAAAGAAATTAAAATTGTCAAGAAAACCCTAATTCTAATTTATTTTATTTGTTATGAAAATAATTAAAGTTAACCTAATTAAAAAAAGACTAAATTAATTAATTACATTTATTTACAAAAATAAATTAAAGGTGAAATAATGATAATAATAATAATAATATTTTAGTTTTTTTCTGGATTTATTATGAAAATAGATAACTTATGAGTTAATTAAATAATAATAATAATAATTATAATTAATAAAATAATTGAATAGAAATTAAAATAGAAAAGAAAAAGAATAAGGAAACCAGGGGGGGTGTTGGCCCATTAGGAGGTGAGTTTGGCAATCTGAGGCCCAATAAGCTCTTCATCCACGTTGTACTTGTTGATTCCCCAGAGCATGTGTTGACTAGGAGTATCATGATCACCATCTCCTGACCATTGGATCCAAGCTTGTGGCCACTTGGCGCCTGGATGTTTGAGACGTATGGTGAAACGCCTTGGGAAGCCTGCACACAATCATGTCAAGAAAAATAATAGAAACGTTTTGGGTGGACCTGGGAATTGAACCCAGGTCCCAATGATCACCAGCCAGCTCATCTTCCACTACGCCATGTGTGCGCGTTTGATAATATAACACTAAACAAACAATATATTAATAATCCAAACAGTATGCTGTAAAAAGAAAAATGTGCGCTTCTTTTTGAATTACCCAACCACGTATCACCACCTCATCATCGTCTTCGCTGAACATGCAAAATACATGTTAGATAGCGGGGGTTTTTAACCCCCACAAACTGTATCGACCAAAAATAGCGAATAGCTCTATGCTGAATATAAATATGTCGCGATGGTCCCTGCGTGCTCGTATGAGTCTCCTGAATTCAACCATATGCATTATGAACCCTAATTATTCCTGTACTGTAAAGCCCCAATTTGAAGGCTTATGAACCCTAGAATTTGAACATGGCAACTTGTGATTCTGTACACTATAATCCAATTAAACTATGCCATTAGTTTCCTGTGAGTTCTAGCAACACAAAAAAAACAAGAAATCATGTTAATGATGCACGAATCATGAGTTTCGATTATGAAAAAGTATGCAAACCGTGGGTCTGTTCTTGAGGATTTATGTAGCTGTAAGGCTTGGTTTTGATTGCAAAACGTCCCTGAGAGTTCCAGCAATGTATTAGAATCCACCAATTGCTTTGAATCGTGCTGGAACCTGGAAAACAGTTTTGACTTTTCTTGGATTTTTTTTTAATGTGGTTATGGCTTTCTTGCAGCAAATTCACGTCTGCATGATTAGGGTTAGGTTGTGTATTTATAGAGGACTGAATTTAGGTCAAATCTTTAAGCAAAGACCATGGAATTGATGTTTGTATATTTGATTTGCAATCGTATATTTTTGAATCTTTTTGATTGGAAAAACTTGCCAAACTTGGAGATTCCTGTCCCTTTGATTTGCACACGAATTGCCAGCATATCTTGAGCTTGTTTGCTTCACAAAAAGATTGAAAAAATCAAATCTTTGTATTTCCTACATTTTAAATTAATTAAATGAATTAAAATCAATTAGAAATCCAATTAATTAATAAAAAATAAGAAAATAAATTCAAATAATCTCAATGGGTCGTGCATAAGCTTTGAATAAAGTTTCAAGAAGGAATTTGAGGCCCATTAGCAAAAACAAGGTGTTTTGGGCAAAGTTGACTTTTGCAAATTCATAAGCATTTCCCAACTTCTCCAATGCATATCTTGCTCAATTTTGATCATATGAACATGTTCTTGGACATTTTGGAAAGGTATTGAAGTCCTCTAACCAATGCCTTTGGTCCCATGTCATTTGGATTTACCAATCTCAAGTTATGGTCTTTGACTTAAAGTGCATTTTTGTTGACTTTTGAAATTGACCTATAATGTAGAAATTGATAACTTTTTATGAGAGCATTTCTTTGACTTGGAATGTGAAGATGAGTTGTATAAGATTTCATTCCCTTCAAAATTATCATTGGATGGGATTTTTCTGATGAACCATGAAAAAGTTATGCCCTGGTCAAGGTACAGTTGACTTTTCTGTTGTCCAAAAATAGTAACTTTTGGCATCTTGATGATTTGTGAGCCATGCTTGTGGAATCATGATCAAGACTTGATAAAATGATGATTGTGAGCTCAAAATAAGATGTTGACCAAAAATTCTGACTTTTGACTGCAAAATGACCATTTTGCCCCTGTAGTTGACTGTGGATCAAATGGGGCTTTTGACTGTGCAAATTGACACTATGAGTCTTGAAACTTGGCATGTAGATGCTTGAGAATATGTATAGGCCTATGAGACTTGATTGAGCCATTGAAAACCCCAAATTCCTTGAGAGAACTAAAACCCTAATTTTGACTGGCTTAGGAGGCAGTTAGACTGTGCAACCTTTGAGTAGTCTTGAACCATTTGAAGATGATTCTTGACAAATCTTGAAGAATATGGGAGGGAAAATTTTGGGGTACAACAGAACTCACTCGGCTACTTCACGAAGAGAAGACTCTCAACACCTGCATTGCACCAAAGAGGATGCGCAACGTCTTTTTACCTTAGAATTTTGTATTATTTTTCCCAAGGGGCATTGATGTACTAACAATTCTATCTTATTAATATGACGTGTGTTTATTTTTTATTTAAAACAAATTTGAATTTCTGAATCCTTGAAAGCATTACATGAATACATATCATTCATCATATGCATAAACAGGTCTTCACACCAAGTTTCCTCATCTCTCTGCTGTTTATTTCAGCAAGATGGATATTGAACAAACGGTCAAAGATTTGCAAGCTCAGAATTCATAATTTCAACAGCTACTCTTGACCTTAGCCAAGGGGCAGGAAGAACTCAAGACTCTGTTAGAGAAGGAGAAAGAGAAAACGAAGAAGAAGCAAGCCGGTGTGGTTATCATGGGCAGAAGGTTTGAAGGACAAGCCAGACGGACCTTGGAATTCCCACCAACATCTGAAGAGGGGGAAGGAAAAGGAAAAGGAATGGTAGTGCCATCAGATTCTGAAGCAGAGGAAGAGGAAGAAGAGGACTACTCTGAACAGCAATATCCTCCGGCCGATGACAAATACAAAAACTTGGAAGAGCGTCTAGCTGCTATGGAGATACAGAGAGTACCGGGGCTGGATTTTGAGGAGTTAGGGTTGGTTTCTGGAATTGTAATCCCTCCTAAGTTTAAAGTTCCATTGTTTGCTAAGTATGATGGAGTGTCTTGTCCCAAGATGCACCTACGATCTTATGTCAGAAAAATTCAACCACATTCTTCTGACAAAGACCTGTGGGTCTACTTTTTTCAGGACAGACTATCAGGAATGCATCTTGATTGGTTATACCAGTTGGAGAGGGCAGATGTCCATAATTGGGAAGACTTGGTAGCCGCCTTCTATAAACAATATCAATACAACACCGACTTGGCACCAACCTGTACTCAACTCCAGAGTATGGCAATGGTGTCCAATGAGGGCTTCAAAGACTACGCCCAAAAGTATAGGGATTTAGCCGGAAGGGTGCAACCACCTTTATCTGAAAGAGAACTAGTGGAAATGTTCCTGGGGACTCTGTCAGGTCCTTTCTTTAATCACCTGATTGGAAGCTCCTATGTAGGTTTCACTGAGTTGATTCTAACTGGCAAGAGGGTGGAAGCCGGTATTAGAAGTAGGAAAATTCAAAAAGATGCATCTGCCTCTGCAGTTGTAAAAAAAGCCCTTCACGGAAAAGAAGGAAGTGTCTACTATCTATGCACAGAGAAGTCAGGGAAGAACCGAACGACGACCAACAGTGGGGCCGTTATGATTCAAAAGTCTGCATCATACCAGCCAAGAGACAACCAGCCGAGAAATGATCAGCCGAGAAATAACCAGCAAAGGGTGGAAAGGCCTGTACGGCAATTCACCAAGATAAACATGACTCCTGCTCAAGTCCTACCACATCTTCTGAAGTTGAATTTGGCCATGCTGAAAGAGGCCCCTAAAAATTCTAATACTTCTTTTCCACATTACCATCCCAACGCCAGATGCACGTACCATTCAGAAAGTCCATGGCACGACACCAACAACTGTTGGTCTCTGAAGAATAAGATTCAAGATCTGATTGACGCAAAGGAAGTTGAATTTGAAGCTCCTGAGAAACCGAATGCTATCTCCGCTCCAATGCCTAGGCATGGACACAATGCCAATGCTATCGAAGAAGATCTGTTTGTTTCTACTGTGGATGAGTTGTTAACTCCTCTCCTAACCATCAAGTCGAATTTGTTGAAAGCTGGGGTGTTCCCAGGATGTGACCAAGATTGCCATACTTGCATGTCCTCGTCATTTGATTGTCCTTTGTTGAAGAAAGGAATCCAACAACTGATCGATAACAAGGAAATTTTGTTTGAGAAAGCTCCTGTTTCACCCATTCCAGTTCCAGAAGTTTCTATAATAACCATATACGCCAATCCTTCCAGGGTTCCTAAAAAACCCGTTAGGATTACATCTGTTCCAGTGACTACTCCGTTGAAGATAACAATGCACGGGCCAACCCCTTACAAATCAGATAAGAAGGTACCATGGAACTATGGTGGAGAAATCTACTACCATGGTGTCAAACAGATTGAACAGACTGCTGAAGAAGAAAGCTCTGAGGAGGATAATCCTGACATCAGTAACATTGTCAGAACAAGCAAAGTTACCCATAGTTGAAGAATCTTTTCTCCAGAGATTGCTCCTCCAACAGCAGTCTTTGGACCCGTGGCCATTCCGAAGATTACACCTATACCAGTAATCGTACCTGCAAGTGCACCCGCCAATAAAGACAATGCAATTCCTATCCCTACTTCCACTGATAAAGGAAATAATGTTCAAGAGGAGCCTGTCCTGACAAAGGCTCAGTCACTAGTTATTCCTAAAACGTCCAAGAAGGAGATGGAAGAAATCCTGAGGATTATTAAGAAAAGTGATTATGATATGGTAGAACAACTGGGGCAGACCCCCTCCAAAATCTCTATGTTAGCATTGCTACTGTGCTCTAAGGCACATGCTAAAGCTTTGGTCAAGTTTCTGAAGACAGCGCATGTGTCGCAAGAGACTTCAGGTGATCAATTCCAAGAGTGTGTGGCCAGCTTAATAGCTGACAATGGTCTGGGATTCTCCGATGCTGACCTGACGCCCAAAGGGAGAAAACATAACGATGCGCTACATGTCTCGGTGGAGTGTAGGGGAACCACCCTAGATCATGTTCTTGTTGATATTGGATCATCGTTAAATGTCTTGCCGAAGAAAGCCCTGGATAGGTTGGATTGTGAAGGCCTGACCCTAAAACCCATCAATATAATTGTGGGAGCATTTGACGGCTCTAAAAGGATGGTCCATGGAGAGGTGGACATCCCGATCAAGGTGGGTACCCAGACGTTCAATTCAACATTCTATGTGATGGACATCCGTCCTTCCTACACTTGTCTGTTGGGACGCCCCTAGATCTACAATGTCGGAGTTGTCACTTCCACCTTGCATCAAATGCTCAAGTACCCCGTCCAAGGGAAAATCATAACTGTCCATGGGGAAGAGGAATACATGATTAGTCATCTGAATTCTTTTCGATATGTAGAATTGGATGGCGAATTCATTGAAACCCCTTTCAAACACTTTGAAGAAGTTTCTGAAGAAATAGCGGCGACAAAGGCAGTGTCCTCAACCCCTGTGATCACAAGACCACCACCTCAGATGTCATCTTTAAAGGATGTTAGGCCAGTAGTGGAAGAAGGTGGATCCACTATTTGGGGGCAGCTTCCAGACTTTCCTTTCAAATCATACAAGTTTGGCCTGGGATTTACTTCGATTGGTCAAAAGGTTGTGCGCCGCTCCCGTGCCGGAGGGCCACCTGTGAAGATCAGCCACCAAGGGGTTAATGCACTAGAGGACAGTGAAGAAGAGGGCAGCTTGGAAGACTGGATTTTTCCTACTGTTGGCGGAGGACTGTGCAACTGGGAAGCAAAAGGCTTTATTCCGATTACTTTCATACCGCAGTAATTTATCTTTTCCATTTCTGTTGGATCTGTAATAATTCACAAACAATTCGTACTTTTTCAACCTTGTGTCTTACTCGAGGCACATAGGTCCATTTGTAAGGATTCTTATTTCATTTTCATATGTCATTTTAATGAATCATGGACGCTTTTCATATATAAACCTTTTGTGCTCATTGTCTTTCTTTTACATTTTGTTGTTTTAAGATGGCTATGCCCTTACACACACCCACACTCACAAATGCAGGTACCCTTCCATTCCGGAACCCATGGGTAACGATACTGCTATAGCCTTCAGTGACTCTGAAGATCTGGTCTACCAAGCCGAATACGAAGGTGAGGAAGATTGTGAGGTGCCAGGGGAATTGGCCAGATTATTACAGCAAGAAGAAAGAGCAATTCATCCTCATGAGGAGTTGTTAGATACAATCAACTTGGGAACTGAGGAAGACAGAAAGGAAATCAGGATAGGTGCCAATCTAGAGCCGAGTGTCAAGGAGCGCTTAATTCAGATATTGCATGATTATGTTGAGATTTTCGCCTGGTCATATAAATACATGTCGGGACTCGATACAGACATTGTGGTACACCGTCTACCCACAAGAGAAGACTGTCCACCAGTGAAACAAAAGGTCTGCCGCATGAGACCTGATATGTCAGAGAAGATCAAAGCAGAAGTTATGAAGCAGTTCAATGCTGGATTTCTGGCTGTTACTTCCTATCCTCAATGGGTTGCTAACATTGTGCCCGTGCCTAAAAAGGACGACAAAGTGAGAATGTGCATGGATTATAGAGATTTAAACAGGGCCATCCCTAAAGATGATTTTCCACTTCCGCACATCGACATCCTGGTTGATAACACAGCTCAGCACAAAGTATTTTCTTTCATGGACAGATTCTCAGGCTATAACCAGATCAAAATGGCACCTGAGGACATGGAGAAAACTACTTTTGTTACACAGTGGGGTACGTTCTGCTACAAAGTGATACCATTCGGACTGAAGAATGCCGGGGCAACCTATCAACGCGCCATGGTAGCTTTGTTTCATGATATTATACATCATGAGATAGAGGTCTACGTAGACGACATGATAGCCTGATCACAAACTGAAGAAGAACACCTTGATCACTTGCAAAAGTTGTTTGTCAGATTGAAGGAGTACAAGTTACGATTGAACCCAAACAAGTGCACATTCGGAGTCCGGTCCGGTAAACTCTTGGGGTTCATTGTCAGCAACAAAGGCATCAAGGTTGATCCTGCCAAAGTCAAAGCTATACAAGAAATGCCTGCTCCTCGCACTGAGAAGGTGGTCAGAGGTTTTTTGGGACGCCTAAACTACATTGCTAGGTTCATTTCTCACCTAACATCTACTTGTGAACCAATCTTCAAGCTGTTGAAGAAAGATCAGGTAGTTAGATGGAACGACGAATGTTAAATTTCTTTCGATAGAATCAAGGATTATTTGCTGGAACCTCCTGTCCGGATGCCACCAGTCGAGGGAAGACTGTTAATCATGTATCTGATCGTCTTGGAGAGCTCAATGGGGTGCGTACTGGGGCAACATGACGAGTCTGGCCGAAAAGAGCATGCCATTTATTACCTTAGCAAAAAGTTTACCGACTGTGAAACCAGATATTCACTGCTCGAGAAAACTTGTTGCTCTTTGGTATGGGCTACTCGCGGGCTAAGGAAGTATATGTTGACTCATACCACTTTGTTGATATCTAAGATGGATCCGATAAAGTACATCTTTGAGAAGCCTGTTCTATCTAGAAGAATAGCTAGATGGCAGATGATCCTAACAGAATATGATATATAGTACACGACCCAAAAAGCTATAAAGGGGAGTGTCCTAGCTTATCATCTATCCCGTCAAGCTGTAGAAGATTACCAATCCATGAAGTTCGACTTCCCTGACAAAGACATCATGACATTGGACAATGTTGAAGAATTCAGGCCATATGACGGACCTGAACAAGGATCCCGATGGACCATGTACTTTGATGGGGCCTCCAACGCACTTGGTAACGGTATCGGTGATGTGCTTATATCTCCAGAAGGATGCCATACTCCTTTCACGGCCATACTTTGCTTCAACTGTACGAACAACATGGCAGAGTACGAAGCATGCATCTTTGGACTCAAGACTTCCATAGACTTGGGAATCAAATCCTTAGATGTGTTTGGGGACTCAGCTTTGGTCATCAGTCATATCAAAGGAGAGTGGGATACTAAACATCCAAACCTCATCCCTTACAAAGAACATGTCCTGACATTGTTACCACATTTCAAGCAGATTAGCTTCGAGCACTTCCCGTGAGAAGAAAATCAGCTAGCAGATGCTCTAGCTACAATGTCATCCATGTTTAAACTTAATTGGGATAACGAGGCTCCCCAAATTACCATTGAACAGATGGATGAACCTGTACACTGTCACCAGATTAATACAGAAGAAGTAGTGGACCAGCCGTGGTTTCATGAAGTCAAAAGGTATCTTGAGGCTCAGGAATACCCTGAAGGAGTTTCAGTCAATGACAAAAAGTTCTTAAGGAGATTCTCAGCTAAGTTCTTCCTAAGTAATGGCATCCTGTATAAGCGTAATCATGATTCTATTCTGCTCCGTTGTGTGGACAAACTTGAAGCTGAAAAGATCATGGATGAATTGCATGAGGGCACCTTTGGCACTCACTCTAGTGGGCATACGATGGCTAAGAAGATTCTACAGGCAGGCTATTACTGGTCTACCATGGAAGCAGACTGTTATCAACACTCCCTAACATACCATAAATGTCAAATCTATGCGGACAAGGTGCACGTGCCTCCGGTTCCTCTAAATGTCTTAACAGCTCCTTGGCCCTTCGCAATGTGGGGAATCGACATGATTGGAGAGATCAAACCTACAGCATCCAATGGACACCGCTTCATTCTGGTGGTCATTGATTACTTTACCAAGTGGGTCGAAGCAGCTTCCTTCGCATCCGTTACTAAGAATGTTGTTGCCCTCTTCATCAAGCAGAACCTTATATGTCGGTACAGTATCCTCGAAAGGATCATCACAGACAACGGTACAAACCTTAACAATACTATGATCACCGCTTTGTTCGAGCAGTTCAAGATTCAACATCACAATTCATCCCCCTATCAGCCAAATATGAATGTGCAGTCGAAGCTGCTAACAAAAATATCAAGAAGATCATACAAAAGATGACAGTCACCTACAAGGACTGGCACGAGATGTTACTGTTTGCTCTTCACGGGTACCGTACCACGGCACGCACATCAACTGGGGAAACACCCTATTCTTTGGTTTATGGCATGGAGGTTGTTTTACCTATCGAGGTTCAGATTCCCTCCTTGAGAATCATGAAAGATGCTGGTTTAAGTGAAGACGATTGGATCCAAACCCGACTTGATCAGCTGAACTTAGTTGATGAGAAGAGACTTACTGCTGCTTGCCATGGTCATACGTATCAAAAACGGATGATCAAAGATTTCAACAAGAAAGTCAGATGCCAGACATATCAAGTCGGGGATCTAGTGATCAAGCGCATTATCTTGCCACAAAGTGATCCCAGGGGAAAATGGACTCCTACTTATGAAGGACCATTTGTAATCAAGAACATCTTTTCTGGTGGGGCAATGATCTTAACCACCATGGACGGCGACGACCTATCGCACCCTGCGAACGCAGACATAGTCAAAAGATACTACGCATAAATGACCCGCTAGGTTAACACACCTAGGCAAAACAAGGGCATCCTGGCGAACCAAAAAGGTTCGGGCAAAAATTAGGGATAAAATAAAAAAATTTGTACACCTGGCAAGTTGAAAACCCGAAAGGGCGACTTGGGCAAAAAAGGGTTTCCCGGTGGATTGAAAACCCGAAAGGGCGGTCCAGGCAAAAGTTAGGGAATTAAAGCGTATGACTATGTCTCGTCGGATCACTTTAAGGACAATCTCTTCATTGACAAACTCTGAGCTTCTGATCAACTCAATTATCTTTGGGCGAAGCAACAAATGGACAAGATATACGGAGATACGAAGGCTATAGCAGAATGGGAACCCCATGGGATTTTTTACACACATAGCTGTCTTCCTTTGTATAAATTTTTCTTACTTTTATAACACCATCCTCTTACTAGGATGCCGGTCTCATTTGTACAAAATACTTATTCAAAGTAAATACAAAGATATCTCTTTTAAAGTACATAAAAATTATTTTCCTTTTTCTTTTACACTTGTGTTTTTATTTGCAAAAACGTCCAATGATTCATTGATGAACATATGCATTTGAACATAATTACTGTCTACAAATAAATAGGATGGAAAAGAACAATTACCGATAGACTGAAAGGATAGGTAAATGTCTTTAGGCTATTCCATGAGCAATACCTACAGTATATCATCTAGATCCCCAGCGGAGCCAAAACCTTGAAATACAGATCCCCAGTGGAGCTATAATTTCCAACTACAGATCCCCATCAGAGTTAAAACTTCAAACTCTCAATCCCCAGCAGAGCCGAAGCTTCTAACTATCAATCCACAGCGGAAACCATCCAGTTTCTCTAATCTCCCTAGCAAGTTATCTTGAAGCCTGGAAATCAACCAAATAACAATTAATTTTTTTTGTCTCTCCCTAACCTAGGATAATTCCCCAGCAGAGTGGCAGACGACCGAAAATTCCTGAACCTACTCTCCAGCAGTAAGCCCTATTCCCTACAGAGTTTTTATTTTTCAACAGAATGAAGATTCTCATTCTTAATTCCTCAGTGAAGTCGCCAAAGTTTTCATTGCTCCTCAACGGAATGAAGATTCACATTCTTAATTCCCCGCAGAAGTCATCAGAGTTTTCCTTATTCTCCAGCAGATCAAGGATTCCCTTTGTGTAACCCCCAGTAGAAGTCGTCAAATTTCCATAGATTCTCCAAGCAGATTACCCAGGCAGTATATGGCATTGCTCGCAGAAGATTTTTGTCAATACTCCAACTTCAAGACATGAAGGATCCTCATATCCCCACAGAAGTTGTCAAGGATTTTTAATCCCCAACAGTCGCCAAGGATTTCTTATCCTCAGCAGTCATAGATTTATTTTCCCCGACAGCAGTCAAGGGTTTTATTATCCCCAGTTGTCAAGGACTTATTTTCCTCAGCAAGATAGCAAATCAGCTTACATGCGCATACATTACATCCATATATCAAAAACATTGATAAAACACGTATATTGCATCATACATTTCATGCAACATAACTTTGTGTTTCAGCTAACATTTTACCCTTTTCAGGATAAGATTAACAGCTACAGTTTAACAATATGTAATCATGATACAGTACGGATACGCTCCAGACAAGGATGCCATTCTGATACCTATTCAGATTCAGCTTTCAGATGCAGTACAAATGCACTCCAGACATGGAAGTCATTCTGTGATACGGTGGGAAAACTGACTTAAGGTTTTGCGTTTGGATTCGCAAATGTTTCGGTTTAGCAAGAGTCGCCATCGACTTTTTATTTTATCCTAAGGAAAGGTCAAAAAGCACAGAAAAGACCTTTGAGATGTTTTCTTGGGTTCGGGGGGTAGATTATGAAAAGGGAAGGTGCTAGCACCCTTTTCATCCATGGTTTTCCATGGGCTCTTAGTTACTTATTTTAGATCACTTGCCTTTGCTTTTCAATTGCTTGAAATGGTGCTTTGTGTGTGTGGTTTTGAAAATGCTTTGAAAAAGAGGCCTTGTCTAAGCAACCTTTGTAATGATTCTTGTTTGAATATATACAAAGGTGTGTGTCTTTTTGAAAAGATATTTCAATGTTTTGAAAGTTTGTTTTGAAATTGTGTTGTGAGGTGTGTTTGAAAATGGCAAGGATGTTTTGCAAGCTTTTTGATCAAGTAACTAAGAGTTATCTACCCTATTTTACTCAAAGATCTTTCTTATATTTTTAACCCTTTTGACAGTGTTACTTCACCATTGTATTTGGTGAATAACCTTGTGTTAGGATGTTAAACGGGACAGGCGCGGGTCATCACATACAATCATTGAAAGCAACTTGTGAGATGCTCTAGCAATTTTTGTAAGGGACGAGATCGTGTTATCGAAGGCAACATCGAGGGTCATCGAGGGACTACGATCTTTGTTTATCGAAGGGACATTTACTAGGGTGTCTCATATTCGAGGGACATGATTGCATTTTCCGAAGCAACAAGCGAGGTTACCCTAGAGGTGCAAGTGTGAATGGTGTATTGATTTTCATGCATTTATTCTTGGATTAGGTCATCTAGCAATTGATTTTAGATCTTCGCATACAAACCCTAATTACTATACAGTATATTGAAATCAATAAATTATGGGAATTAAAAGTCTAAGTTATTACAAAAAAAGTATCCGGGGATGGGGGTACAATTATTTACAAATGGGGATGAGTCTCACAAGAATAATAATGTCCAAATATGTGTTACAACCAAATCGAACTGTCGCAATTCAATGTGAAATTATAACAAATTATAAGAATAAAGAGAATAAAAAAATATTATGAGATGTATGTATTGGTTAACTTAAAAAAATAAATAAATAAAATTTTACCTAATAAAGATTAAATATTATTATTATTTTGTTTTATGTTTTATAGGAACTTATGTAAAGAAAAGTTTTAAAGAAATATTAATTAAACAAAGATTCGAGTATTTTTTGTATTTGTATTAAATGTAACAAATATTAAAGAAAATTATATTGAGAAAATCAAAACAAAATTTAATCTATTATTGGTTTTTTTACTATTAACAAAACAAATTATTTTAGAATGAAAATAATTAAAAAGAAAGGTATTGGTTTAAAGAAAAGAAATTTAAAGAGAAGAAATTTAAAGAAAAGAAAAAAAAAAGATGGGCCTAAAGAGTATTGTGGCCCAAATGAAATGGAGAGGAACAAAAAGGGGGGGGGGGGGGGGGGGTCAGGATAGATATAGTGGGGTGTGCGCCTAGCAAGAACGTTGGGCTTCAGGCGATTTGGGGCGAACAGACCCAGCTGAAATGTTTGTACAACATTTTAGGGGTTTGGTTTTGATTAGGGTTAGTGAGTTTTGGCTATAGCGGCGCTGTTTCTCTCATCTCTTCTCTGTTTCATATTTCTCAGACAAGGCGTTGATTCCTCCTTAAACCCCTAGGTCGCCGGAACACCGCCCTCTCTCACTCTCTTCCTTCTCACAGTGGCCCACGGTTGTGGTTTTATCATGGTACAATTCGTTATCTTTTTAGGTTTCTTTTACAGTTGCTTTCGTTTGTTTGATTTTTGCTTATGTTCTTGTTTCATCTTTTAATCCATAGATGTTTATGTGTGAGATGCAGTGAAAGTTTGAAAAAAACTTACCTACGTTTTGCTTCAGAAAAACGATGGAGAGAGAGGGACGTGAGACCGGCCAGTGGCGCTCCTTGGAGGCTAGGGGGCGGAGGAGAAACGATGGCTACGCTTTGGCTTCTGGTATCTTTGTCTTCTTCCTTGATTTATTGGTTATTGATGTTGATGATGTATTGTTCTGAAAAACTGTTTTGTTTGGACTTTTGTTGATGATGAACACGCTTCTGAAACCCTATGTTGTTTTGCTTCTAAAACTCTTCCTGTTTCTTCTTGGCCCTGATTGCTTGATGATGATGATTCTGAAAACTCTTTCGTTTCTGAATCTCTTCCTTTCTCCTTGTTGATGATGAAATAAAATCTGAAACTTGTTTGTTTGTTATTGATAAGCTTCTGAACCTCTTGGAATATTGATGTTGAATGTGTTTCGGGAACTTGTTGGTTAGCTTCTTAAATTCTCTTCTTTTCTCTTGTTGATGATGAAATGAAATCTTAAACTTGTTACATGGATCGTTTTAGATAATCCTGAGTTGGTAGGCTGAGTTTGTATGCTATGTTTGAAAGGTTTTTGGCTACTTGTTTGGCCTGGCAGTTTGTTATGTTCAGTTTGGATTTGAGGGTTTTGGTTGTGTTTCACAGTTTTGCAGTTTGAAATGCAAACTTGTTGTAGTTTTGGCTAGCAGGTTTATGCAGGTTTTGAGCTAGCTTGAGTTTGTAGTTTGGACAGGTTTGAGCAAGCTTGAGTTCGTGGACTTGCTGAGTTTGTAGTTTGGACAGGTTTGAGCAAGCTTGAGTTTGTAGTTTTGACAGGTTTGAGCAAGCTTGAGTTTGTGGGCTTGCTGAGTTTGTGGTTGTTTGTTGGTTTTTGAGTAAACATCACAGTTTGTTTGACAGGTTTGGGCCAATTGCAGTTATACAGGTTTGGTGTTTGGCCTGTGTGTTTAGCAGGTTTGGAAACTGTAGTTTTCAGTTTTGCTAGCAGGCTTGAGCTTGAAAACTGTTTGGTTGTTTTCTGAGTTTGTGTTTAAGCTCCTGCAGGATCTAATGTTCTTCCCCTCTCTGAACTGTTATGCGGTTTTTCTTTTATATCTCTTTTTGTTTCTGTTAACTTATGCCAGCCTTAGCCAAACTGCAAAACTTCTCACTAAAGGTCCTCTCTTTCTCTCTCTCTCTCTATCATAAGCACTTTTTGCTTATTATATTATTTGTTATGAAAAGTTTGTCTAGGCTTAAAAATGATGATGGCTATTACAAGCCTCTTGCTTGTGAATTGGTTTTTCTCTGCATTGTATTACCTGCTGTATTTTCTGTACTGTGTACTTTTGCCTTGACAGTTTGCATACTTTCTGCATTGTGTACTTGGTTACTTTAGTTTCTATGCTTCTTGACTTATTTTGTAACTCAGTTTGACATGCTTGGCCCCTTGTTGCATTTGGTTTGATTACTGCAGTTTGGTTTAGTTTGTAGTACAGTTTGCTTTGTAATGCAACCTTGTATAGCATGGCCCATGTTTTTGCATTTGAACCAAGTGTATGCTTGCATTTTATTTTTTACTTTTCTCTTTGTGAACCAAGAAGAGCAATCTTCTTGTTATTTGCAAAGAGAGAAAATAAAAACATGATTAATCAAATAGCATTCTGATTCCGGCCGGCGAACTTTAATGATGATTTCTTTCTTTTTTCTATTTGAAAATATTTTCCAATTAACTGTGCTAATTTCTTTTCTTTCTTCTTTTTCAGGTGAATGCATCTTGGGCAATAGAGGAAGCAGAGGAAGCAAAAATTCCTTGAGCATGAGAGCATTGGAGCTTAGGAGATTAGGCTTAGATTTATTTTTTCATTTATTGTAAACAAATATTATCTTAAATACCATAAGTTGTAAACTTACAATATTCAAAATAAATTTTGTAACAACATTTGAAATGAATAAAAGTCTTTATCCAAAAGAATATTTCTACTATCAAATATCTTTCAATTCTTCCTTGCATGTTCATTTAATTATTTAAGACTCTCAAATCAAAATAATTAAAACTGTATCCCAATAATTCTAATCCAGATAAAATAAATAATCAACAAACTTTGCAGTTTCGTAACCTTGGATCAATTACAATATGCATGGTATTCCAAATAATATACGCATTGTTCAGTTTAAACAAACAAGCATTCCATTAAACGGTAAACCTTTCACTCCACTAACAAGCAGATGCCTTAATGTTCCAAATAAGAGTCTCAGTTCTTATCCCAGATAATCAGGCTTTGAGAAACAACCAGTAAACTTGAACAAGCGTGAAAACAATGTAATAGTTAACTGAATTCCTGAAGATTCAGTTTCTTATGAGAAATACTAGCGAAAACCCTAATTCCGGATTTGTTGCCAAAGAAAGGTCTGCTTGATCAATTCCTGAGCCAATCTCAAAAATCAGAGAAAATCCAGGGGTTGTGATTTTCTTGTGAAAAAGGGAGGGCAAATTTTAGGGTACAACAGTTGCCCCTGTTCAATCTTCTTGAACCTGAAGAGTTAGATTAGCAATTTTTCCGTTCGCGACTCGAAGGTAAAAGATGATTGGACACTAGAGTGCCCATAAATTTGCACTCGTCAAAGCATAGTTGAGGGAATGGGCTTAAAGATGCCATTTGGAGATGTGACAGAATCTTGTCGGAGATGGGCTTAAAGATGCCATCCAAGAATGTTTGTTGAACTGTATGTCATAGGTGAAAGAATGAGTATCAGAAAGGTATCCGTGTTTGGAACATCTCTGAGTTGGGGGTCTGAATAAGCAATAGATTGACATCTGTGTTTGGTGCATCCGTAAACTATTTTCAGAAGTTGAGTCTAAACAAGCGATAGATTGACATCCATGTTGGGAAGCGTCCGTAAACTATTTTCATGACTCTGAAGTTTGAAGCTTTCTAATCTTATCCTGAAAAGGGTAGAATATTAGCTGAAACACAAAGTTATGTTACATGAAATGTATGATGCAATATATGTGTTATATCAATTTTTATGATATATGAATGCAATGAATGCGCAGGTAAGCTGATGAGCCATCTTGCTGAGGAAGATAAGTCCTGGATAGCTGGAGATAATAAAATCTTTGACCGCTGTCGGGGAAAATAAATCCTGGACCACTTGTTTGGAGAGTATGTATGTCTTCAAGCTTTTTGACAACCTCTGCGGGGAGAAGTTATACTACTGGGGAAAATCAAGAGTTTGGGTTATATGTCAATCTACTGGGGACTTCTTATTTGTTGTTTGAGGAGAACTCCGCTGGGGAATATCTGAAAACTCTGTGGAGAATTGAGAATGAGAATCTTCATTCTGCTAGGGGAATTTGTACTGAGGAGCCGAGAATGAGAATCTTCAATCTGCAGGGGATTAAAAAAAACTCTGACAAATTCATGCTGAGAGTAAATAAAGCTTTGGAGAATCAAGGATGAGAATCTTGATTTTCTTGGGGAGTAAGAACTCTGTGGGGAATAGCCATACTGTTGCGAAGTGGCTATCCTGTTGGAGAGTAAAACTCAGGATTCTGGAAAAAGCTTATTCCTGTTTGGAAGAAGTTCAGGAGTTAAAGTTGTATGCCACTTTGAGAATGAGAATCTTCATTCTGTCGGGAATATCAGGAATTCAGGTTATACGCCACTTTGAGAATGAGAATCTTTATTCTGTCGGGAATATCAGTAATTCAGGTAATATGCCACTTTGAGAATGAGAATCTTCATTCTGTCGGGAATATCAGTAACTCAGGTAATATGCCACTTTGAGAATGAGAATCTTCATTCCGTCGGGAAATATCAGTAACTCGGGTAATATGCCACTTTGAGAATGAGAATCTTCATTATGTCGGGAATATCAGTAACTCAGGTAATATGCCACTTTGAGAATGAGAATCTTCATTCTGTCGGGAGTATCATGAAGTTGGGTGTATGCCAATCCACTGGGGAAGCAAGAATGAGAATCTTCATTCAGGCGTTTGGGTCAGGAGGTTGGGAGTATGCCAATCTACTGGGGAAACAAGAATGAGAATCTCCATTCAGGCGTTTGGGTCAGGAGGTTGGGAGTATGCCAATCTACTGGGGAAGCAAGAATGAGAATCTCCATTCAGGCGTTTGGGTCAGGAGGTTGGGTGTATGCCAATCTACTAGGGAAGCAAGAATGAGAATCTTCATTCGGGCGTTTGGGTCAGAAGGTTGGGTGTATGCCAATTTACTGAGGTTTCAAGGATGAGAATCTTCATTCTTGAGAAAAACAGAATTTTAGGAGCTTCATTTGTCCATTATTCTGCTGGTGGGTTGTTTCTGTTGAGGTTTAGGAACTTGTCCGTAACTCAACTGAAGTAAAAGCTTTTGTCGAGATTTATGAACTTGTTCGTAATTCGACTAAAGAAAAGCTTTGCCGCTTGAATTTGATTGTACCTTTCCTGAAAGGTAGAGGTTAGTGGCATATATCAAACAATGTTGTTCTCAAAATAAATGAGATTGTGTTGCATGATGTCCTGATGCACAGAGGTGTAATGTTTTTCAAGACGACCTTTCACTGGGGAAAATAAATCTCGAGCTGGTGAAGGAGAAAAGAGTTAGATTCTTCATCTCTGGTAGTGAAGAAAATCAGAATAAATCGCTGAGAGATTTATCTGACATATCAAAAACCCGTAATATCTTCCACTGGCATAAGAATCAGGGAGATCTTAGAGAGGGTCTTGGGTTAACTTTGATTCAACCGGATGATGGAGGAATCTTTGACGACTGTAACTCCAACAGGTGATGAGGGAATCTTCGACGACGGTAACTTCCAACAGGTGATGAAGGAATCTTTGACGACTGTAACTCTAACAGGTGATGAAGGAATCTTTACCTGCTGATTAATCTGCATACGTCATGAATGTTGTTGAAATGTAATTTTGTTTTGGAGAATAAATCCTTGACGAATGTTGGGGAAATAAACCCATGACTGCTGGTCTGCTAGCGAGGTGATGAACTTCTCGAGGATGCTTGAATTTCCTTTCAGAAAGATTTTGGAGAGATTCGTCACTGCCCCCAGTATCAAATATTTGTGGCACTTCCAGGAAACTTGGACTGTACGTAACCCTTCAATGAGATTGACGTTTAATTCCCCAAGTGATGGTGATGGAGACTTGCCCCAGGTTAATCTGCAATTGAGAGATTTCTTGAAATCTTGACTGGACAGCCCCGGGTTAACTGGACAATACCAAGTCAAGTCCCCTTTTGTTGATAGGAGATTTTTACAACGGGAGTGTCATCCCACTTGAAGTGATTTTATTCACTGAGAGAGCTTTCGTTCATCCGAACATTCACTGTGTGAATTTCTTCGCTGTCAAACAAATAACCATGTGCAAACAACGATATTCAAATAATGCAAAGTTCATGCTTGTCTTGAAATTTTGAAAAATAAGTTTTTTAGCAGAAAACTTTTTATATGAAAAATTCAGCTCAAGATTTAGAGCAAAGCATTACAGGAGTCAGGATACCTTTTGTAACAATATGCTTTCGAACTAACCCATGCTTCAATTAGGACTTTCGAAGGGTTGTAACGTGGCTTGGTTCATGGTTTAAGAACAAAAGGATAAAGGTTCAAAGTATATTTGTTCCCACCCGCTCTTCGTGATGTTCTTCAATCCTAAACTCAGCTAATTGTGCGTCGAACTCTATTCGAGTTTGGAACAACGTTTTGGTGATGGTTCACACAAGTTGAATTTGTTGGAAGGCAGTCATTTTTTTTGCAACATTTTTGCATGTTGTTTAGGGTTTGTAATGACCTCGTTCTTTTGATTCATTATCCCTAATTTTTGCCTGACTGTTCTTATTTTTGAGATTTACAGTCAGCGGGATGCCCCAGCTTTCTTAAGTCTCCTTTGTTGGTTTTGACTCAGTGGGCTTTTCTTTTTTCTGAGAGATAATGACTGCCTATGGGATAAGGAACCATCACTGTCATTTGGTTTTAAAGGAAATTTTGATGTCGTTCGCTTGTATTACGAACTGAGAGTTTGCGACTAAACGCGCATTTTGAATTAACTGAGAGACTACCCTTCCCCAGGTTTGATTAAAGGTTTCAATTTGTGATTTAAAACAGAAAACTTCTACTTCTTTGGCTCGAAGGGGTTGACTAGGTATTATCTTCCTTATAACTCCAGTGTTTAGGATTTGAAGGAAACGCATGTACATCGTCAGCGAGGTCTGTCCAAAAGCATATTGTATGAGATTATGGCATTTTTTCGTCATCCTCCCTCTAAAGACTTGTAACTTTTAACAAGAGTTAAATATCATGAAGAAAGTAGGAAGCATAATTCAAGAATAGTGAAAACGAATGGATGAATTCAAGACAAACATATGCAATGCATTAATGAAACAGAGTTTGACATCAACAGATAATTATTTGAATAACAAAAGAAATTACAACTTGAAAATTCAAATGTAACAAAAGTCTCTTAGTTCGAACTTGTCATTTCAGGTGGAGAACCCTCAGCGGAAGATTTTCATCTCGCCATCCGGCATGAATTTCAGCACTCCTCTGTCAATCAAATCTTGGATTTTGTTTTTCAAAGCCCAACAGTCGTCGGTGTCATGTCTAGGACTATAGGAGTGGTATACACAATATGCGTTGGGGTTATAACCAAGAGCAAAGGTATTGGGATTCCGAAGAGGATCCTTTAAAGCAGTCAGATTGACCTCCAACAAGCGTTTCAGTATTAGAGATACTGGTATGTCAGTCTCAGTGAAATGTCTTCCAAATGTATTTTGCTTACGCTGATTACCTCGTTGACGCTGGCGAGGTTGTTGCTGGGTTTGTGACCCTGAAGCAATCTGGGGAGCCTTTCCCTTGTCTTCTTGTCTCAAAGGAGGTTGAATGATGACTTGATCTTCAACCCTAGTTGTTTGCCCCACTTGGTTATCTTGAAGCAGTTTGTTGATGAGGACCCTGAGTTCCTCTTGTCTTCGAGCCAGGTCTTGAATGAGAGCCATCTGGCCCACCAGTTGTCCCATCATCTGGATCTTCATTGTTTCCAGCTCAATCTGTAGCCCTTCCAATTGATCATTCTTGATGCCACCTGGACTTCCTTGGACCATTCCCCTTGTGAGGAGAGCTTTCACTTCTTCTTGCCCCTGGGACAGGTTCAAGAACATTTCTTGAAGTTGAGCGTTTTGAGCCTGGATATCTTCGACAGTCCTCTCTAGAGCCATCTCTACTGAAATAAACAGTAGGAGAATAAGGAAACCTAAAAGGGAAAACATGTCATGATACAATGCATGATATGTGGATGCATGTTTTCAAGAATCTCGCGGGGTAAACACAAGAAAATGTTAGATATTGAACTTCGATCAACATCTTTGATTGGAGAACTTTGCATTGGTGGATGTCTTTCCACGAGAATCAAGCTCACCATGTCAAGTGGGTCATAGCCCTCGATTCAAGTTGTTGTACTTGATCTTTAACGACGTTTGTTTAGAGGAAAATGAATCCTCTTGCCCCTTGATAGACGTCTGGCTCAACGTGACCATGCATCAAAGACCCTCGAAATCCTTGAAATGGTTATTGAAAATGCTATGGTATGATATTATGATGTCATGTACAAGTATGCAAAAGTAAGCAAGTGTATATACATGTAATCATATTCACACAAAGGAGACAAGTCCTTAAGTTTAGGCTTGCATGGGGTTTGAAGGTAAGTACCCTTTTGAAGTTAGTTGGCTCAACCTGTCCTATAAATAGAAACTGGGTTCTACGGAGCTC
The DNA here is from genome assembly GCA_948472305.1 of Vicia faba. Classification (NCBI taxonomy): domain Eukaryota; kingdom Viridiplantae; phylum Streptophyta; class Magnoliopsida; order Fabales; family Fabaceae; genus Vicia; species Vicia faba. The sequence continues at coordinate 187,505,625 of OX451735.1, read as the reverse complement.
AATATCACTAGATTATTTTCTGTGTTCATTGTTTTGGTTTAGCCACTTAACTGGTGACCAAAATATTCCAAGAAAACAATCCTCAATGAGTGTAGTATCGAGTATCTACCAACTTCGGACTGCACCAAAGCCGATCATCTCACTACCCCTAATAAGGCCAAGATGGTCAAGTAAGGTTCTAAGAGTTCGTTAGTGCTTCATAACATCACTCAGCGGCCCCGTATTCTCTTTGATTGACTCAAAGGCTACCGGTACCCCACAAATATGTCGCACTAACGTAGCCATTGCTTAAACCATGTCGGTATACCCCGCACAGTTCCCTCATAATTTATTGCTACTTACCTAAAAGGTGTCCCCAAATCCGGGTGTAGGATTTAAAACAAACCCAAGCAAGGAACCCAACATGTAAAGCAATCAAGGCAAACAAGATAAGCATGCAAAGGTGATCTAAAACCCTAAGGTAACCCCACTTTTAGAAACAATCTCCCCAGCAGAGTCGTTGGTTCTGTGATACGGTGGGAGAAATGACTTGAGGTTTTGTGTTTGTATTTGCAAATGTTTCAGTTTAGCAAGAGTCGCCACTGACTTTTTATTTTATCCTAAGGAAAGGTCAAAAAGCACAGAAAAGACCTTTGAGATGTTTTCTTGGGTTCGATGGGTAGATTATGAAAAGGGAAGGTGCTAGCACCATTTTCATCCATGGTTTTCCATGGGCTCTTAGTTACTTGTTTTTGATCACTTGCCTTTTCTTTTCAATTGCTTGAAATGGTGCTTTGTGTGTGTGGTTTTGAAAATGCTTTGAAAAAGAGGCCTTGTCTAGGAAACCTTTGTAATGATTCTTGTTTGAATATATACAAAGGTGTGTGTCTTTTTGAAAAGATATTTCAATGTTTTGAAAGTTTGTTTTGAAATTGTGTTGTGAGGTGTGTTTGAAAATGGCAAGGATGTTTTGCAAGCTTTTTGATCAAGTAACTAAGAGTTATCTACCCTATTTTACTCAAATATCTTTCTTATGTTTTTAACCCTTTTGACAGTGTTACTTCACCATTGTATTTGGTGAATAACCTTGTGTTAGGATGTTAAACGAGACAGGCGCGGGTCATCGCATACAATCATTGAAAGCAACTTGTGAGACGCTCTAGCAATTTTTGTAAGGGACGAGATCGTTTTATCGAAGGCAACATCGAGGGTCATCGAGGGACTACGATCTTTGTTTATCGAAGGGACATTTGCTAGGGTGTCTCATATTCGAGGGACATGATTGCATTTTCCGAAGCAACAAGCGAGGTTACCCTAGAGGTGCAAGTGTGAATGGTGTATTGATTTTCATGCATTTATTCTTGGATTAGGTCATCTAGCGATTGATTTTAGATCTTCGTATACAAACCCTAATTACTATACAGTATATTGAAAGCAATAAATTGCGGGAATTAAAAGTCTAAGTTATTACAAAAAAGTATTCGGGGATGGGGGTACAGTTATTTACAAATGGGGATGAGTCTCACAAGAATAATAATGTCCAAATATGTGTTACAACCAAATCGAACTGTCGCAATTCAATGTAAAATTATAACAAATTATAAAAATAAAGAGAATCAAAAAATATTATGAGATGTGTGTATTGGTTAACTTAAATAAATAAATAAATAAAATTTAACCTAATAAAGATTAAATATTATTATTATTTTGTTTTATGTTTTTTAGGAACTTGTGTAAAGAAAAGTTTTAAAGAAAGATTAATTAAACAAAATTCTAGTATTTTTTGTATTTGTATTAAATGTAACAAATATTAAAGAAAATTATATTGAGAAAATCAAAACAAAATTTAATCTATTATTGGTTTTTTTACTATTAACAAAACAAATTATTTTAGAATGAAAATAATTAAAAAGAAAGGTATTGGTTTAAAGAAAAGAAATTTAAAGAGAATAAATTTAAAGAAAAGAAAAAAAAGATGGGCCTAAAGAGTATTGTGGCCCAAATGAAATGGAGAGGAACAAAAGGGGGGGGGGGGGGGGGTCAGAATATATATAGTGGGGTGCGCGCCTAGCAAGAACGTTGGGCTTCAGGCAATTTGGGGCGAACATGCCCAGCTGAAATGTTCGTACAACATTTTAGGGATTTGGTTTTGATTAGGGTTAGTGAGTTTTGGCTATAGCAGCGTCGTTTCTCTCATCTCTTCTCCGTTTCATCTTTCTCAAACAAGGCATTGATTCCTCCTTAAACCCCTAGGTTGCCGGAACGCCTCCCTCTCTCACTCTCTTCCTTCTCACAGTGGCCCACGGTTGTGGTTTTATCATGGTACGATTTGTTATCTTTTTAGGTTTTTTTTACAGTTGCTTTCGTTTGTTTGATTTTTGCTTATGTTCTTGTTTCATCTTTTAATCCATAGATGTTTATGTGTGAGATGCAGCGAAAGTTTGAAAAAAACTTACCTTGAACGTTTTGCTTCTGAAAAACGATGGAGAGAGAGGGACGTGAGACCGGCCGGTGGCGCTCCTTGGAGGCTAGGGGGCGGAGGAGAAACGATGGCTACGCTTTGGCTTCTGGTAACTTTGTCTTCTTCCTTGATTTGTTGGTTATTGATGTTGATGATGTATTGTTCTGAAAAACTGTTTTGCTTGGACTTTTGTTGATGATGAACACGCTTCTGAAACCCTTTGTTGTTTTGCTTCTAAAACTCTTCCTCTTTCTTCTTGGCCATGATTGCTTGATGATGATGATTCTGAAAACTGTTTCGTTTCTGAATCTCTTCCTTTCTCCTTGTTGATGATGAAATGAAATCTGAAACTTGTTTGTTTGTTATTGATAAGCTTCTGAACCTCTTGGAATGTTGATGTTGAATGTGTTTCTGGAACTTGTTGGTTAGCTTCTGAAATTCTCTTCTTTTCTCTTATTGATAATGAAATGAAATATGAAACTTGTTACTTGGATCGTTTTAGATAATCCTAAGTTGGTAGGCTGAGTTTGTATGCTATGTTTGAAAGGTTTTTAGCTACTTGTTTGGCCTGGCAGTTTGTTATGTTCAGTTTGGATTTGAGGGTTTTGGTTGTGTTTCACAGTTTTGCAGTTTGAAATGCAAACTTGTTGTAGTTTTGGCTAGCAGGTTTATGCAGGTTTTGAGCTAGCTTTAGTTTGTAGTTTGGACAGGTTTGAGCAAGCATGAGTTCATGGACTTGCTGAGTTTGTAGTTTGGACAGGTTTGAGCAAGCTTGAGTTTGTAGTTTGGACAGGTTTGAGCAAGCTTGAGTTTGTGGGCTTGCTGAGTTTGTGGTTGTTTGTTGTTTTTTGAGTAAACCTTACAGTTTGTTTGACAGGTTTGGGCCAATTGCAGTTATGCAGGTTTGGTGTTTGGCCTGTGTGTTTAGCAGGTTTGGAAACTGTAGTTTGAAGTTTTGCTAGCAGGCTTGAGCTTGAAAACTGTTTGGTTGTTTTCTGAGTTTGTGTTTAAGCTCCTGCAGGATCTAATGTTCTTCCCCTCTCTGAACTGTTATGCGGTTTTTCTTTTATATCTCTTTTTGTTTCTGTTAACTTATGCCAGCCTTAGCCAAACTGCAAAACTTCTCACTAAAGGTCCTCTCTTTCTCTCTCTCTCTCTCTCATAAGCACTTTTTTGCTTATTATATTATTTGTTCTGAAAAGTTTGTCTAGGCTGGAAAATGATGATGGCTATTACAAGCCTCTTGCTTGTGAATTGGTTTTTATCTGCATTGTATTACCTGCTGCATTTTCTGTACTGTGTACTTTTGCCTTGACAGTTTGCATACTTTCTGCATTGTGTACTTGGTTGCTTTAGTTGCTATGCTTCTTGACTTATTTTGTAACTCAGTTTGACATGCTTGGCCCCTAGTTACATTTGGTTTGATTACTGCAGTTTGGTTTAGTTTGCAGTACAGTTTGCTTTGTAATGCAACCTTGTATAGCATGGCCCATGTTTTTGCATTTGAACCAAGTGTATGCTTGCATTTTATTTTTTACTTTTCTCTTTGTGAACCAAGAAGAGCAATCTTCTTGTGATTTGCAAAGAGAGAAAATAAAAACATGATGAATCAAATAGCATTTTGATTCCGGCCGACGAACTTTAATGATGATTTCTTTCTTTTTTCTATTTGAAAATCTTTTCCAATTAACTGTGCTAATTTATTTTCTTTCTTCTTTTTCAGGTGAATGCATCTTGGGCAATAGAGGAAGCAGAGGAAGCAAAAATTCCTTGAGCATTAGAGCATTGGGGCTTAGGAGATTAGGCTTAGATTTATTTTTTCATTTATTGTAAACAAATATTATCTTAAATACCATAAGTTGTAAACTTACAATATTCAAAATAAATTTTGTAACAACATTTGAAATGAACAAAAGTCTTTATCCAAAAGAATATTTCTACTATCAAATATATTTCAATTCTTCCTTGCATGTTCATTTAATTATTTAAGACTCTCAAATCAAAATAATTGAAACTGTATCCCAATAATTCTAATCCAGATAAAATAAATAATCAACAAACTTTGCAGTTTCGTAACCTTGCATCAATCACAATACGTATGGTATTCCAAATAATATACGCATTGTTCAGTTTAAACAAACAAGCATTCCATTAAACGGTAAACCATTCACTCCACTAACAAGCAGATGCCTTAATGTTCCAAATAAGAGTATCAGTTCTTATCCCAGATAATCAAGCTTTGAGAAACAACCAGTAAACTTGAACAAGCGTGAAAACAATGTAACAATTAACTGAATTCCTGAAGATTCAGTTTCTTCTGAGAAATATGAGCGAAAACCCTAATTCCGGATTTGTTGCCAAAGAAAGGTCTGCTTGATCAATTCCTGAGCCAATCTCAAAAATCAGAGAAAACCCTGGGGTTGTGATTTTCTTGTGAAAAGGGGAGGGCAAATTTTGGGGTACAACACATTTTGTCACTCATTCGGATTTCAACTCAAGATACAGATTAGATACGCTCCAGGCGCGGAAGCCATTCTATTTCTCATTCAGATTCAAACTTCAGATACAGTTCAGATATGCTCCAGACAAGGTTGCCATTATGATACTCATTCGGATCTCAGCTTCAGATACAGTACGGATACACTCCAGACACGGAATTCATTTTGTTACTCATTCAGATCCTAGTTCAGATACAGTCCAGATACGCCCCAAATGCGGTTGCCATTCTGTCACTTATTCTGATTTCCCCAGCATAGATACGCTCCATACATGGAAGCCATTCTGTCTCATTCAGACACAGCTCGGATACGCTCCAGACATAGACGCCGTTCCAGTGCTCATTCAGATTCAGACTCTAGATACAGCTCAGATACGTTCCAGACGCGGACATCATTCTGATACTTATTCTTCTGACTTACAACTTACAACTCAGCAAACATTCTTGGATGGCATCTCTAAGCCCATCTCCAAAAAGATTCTAGCACCTCTCTAAATGGCATCTTTAAGCCCATTCCCTCAACTACACTTTGTCGAGTGCAAATTTACGGGCACTCTAGTGTCCAATCATCTTTTACCTTCGAGTCACGAACGACAAACTCACCAATCTAACTCTTCAGGTTCAAGAAGATTGAACAGGGGAAGCTTTTGTACCCCAAAATTTTCCCTCTCATTTATCAAGATTTTCCTCACAAGACTTCTTGGACTCAAGACAAGATTAGGGTTTGGTCAGCTCAAGGCATCACCTTGCACTGATAACCTGAAATTAGGGTTTGAGTTTGCACAAGGATTTTTGGACTATCAATGCTTCATGTGACTTTCATACACCATCTTGGACCCCTAAGATTTCTCATATCAAGTTTCAAGCCTTGAATCACATTTTTGACCAGTCAATTGGATAGTTGACCTAAAAATCAATTGTATTGGAGAAAAAGTCAACCATGGCCAATTTATAGTCAAACTTCATAATTTTTGATCCACAATAACATTTTAGGCTCCTATGAATCATTTGATCCAGTTTGGATCACAACTCCTCAAGAAATTTGATCAAATCATCAAAAGGGCAAAATGGTCAAAATTAGGGTTTTGTTTGAGAAAGGGCAATTTCTGATTTTTAACCTAGCCAATGACCAATTGGGTTTAAGCATTATTTCAAGGACTCAATAGCATCATCTTGACCTAATCACATAGTTCAAAATATCTCAAATGCATAGGATTGACAGATGAATTTTGCAGTCAACTGATCAAAAGTCAACTGTACACTGAAAAGTCAAACTTTGACTTTTTGGTCAAAATCAAGTGCCAAGGGTCATAATTCATCAAGAAATGTCAAAATGTGAAACTTGTTCACCAAGAAACCTAAAATTGCAAATTAGGGTTTTAATTTGAAATTTTTCATAACTTAGAATTTTTCTAAGTATGGAAATTTCTAATTTTTTCCCAAATTTCCACAACTTTTTCACCATGATGCAATTGGATTCAAAGGAAACTTACAACATGAAAGTTGTAGTCCTCCATGAAATCTACAACTTTGATTCACAAAGTTTTCCCAAAAGTGATCGGGACTTTATGAGTCTATCGGGATACTAACTGCAAGTATACAGTTTAGTCGTTCTAGTTTTAAATGATTATCGAACCCACAGAGACTGAGGATCAATCGCATACAATCTAATGTTACAAATGTTTAACTAAGCGATGAATATTTGGTTTTAGGGGAGAAAGGTTTTAATTAAAAGATATAGTAATAGTTATACCGATATGTGATAGTCGGACTTCGGGAACTCGGTGAATCACTTGGCATATAAAGTATTTCGGTAAAAACGAATTGTTTAAAAACCTGAGACATACACTGTCGTGTTCATGAAATAAGTTATGATACTAAACATAGTGGATTCACTTTAAATTTAATAACACTTTTTGAAAATAACTCGAGTTTAATTAATTTGTTAAAACACTCTCGTGTATTTAAAAATTAATGTTTCGTTACCACTATCTGGGTCGAACCCCAGCTCTCGCGTGCAGGTTCTTGCCTTAATTAATTTCCCACTCTCGTGGCAAAATCGTGTTAAATATCCTTTCACTCTCGTGACAAGGGTAGTTAAATTAAATATGGAAATTGGAAACCAGAAATTATTTATAAAATATTTTAGCCAAGTTATCACTAGATTCCTTCGGTGCTTAAGAGTCACATACCGGTACAAACAAAATTAGTCAGACATAATGTATTTAGCAAACATGCAACGTAAAATACGGTTCATGAGAATAATCAACATAGCATATAAATAACGAAAATTGAATTGCATAAAAAAAAACCTGTAATTTATAATGTCGTGGTAATATTGAATTCATACAGTAGCTTTTGCGGTACAATTAATTGAAATATAGAACTAAGTGTGTTAATCCTTCGATGTGAAGAATTAACACTTTTTGAAACTGGAAAATTACAGAGGCTTGAAAGGAAAATATAATGGTTTAAAAACAAGGAAACAAAGTAATGTAATACAGAAGGAAATTATGGTTCTGAAACAAATTCTCCGACCTCTTCAAAGTGAAATATTCAACAAATATATAGGCTCTCTCTTGTAACTGTCATGTTCCATTATTTTAGTACGTGCACTAAATTCTCAACTGATGGAATGAGGTCGTGTGGACTTCGTGTGGGCTGCTTTGTGGTTTACTACATAAACTGAGTTTTTATGGTGTTACGTTCGTAATGCAAATCATCACGTCCGTAACAACTTAGGCCTTTTGTTATGTTCGTAACGCGTTACGTTACGTTCTTAACAGTGTGCGCTAGGTGTTACGTTTGTAACATTAGGCGTTGCGCTCGTAACTCTCTTCTGGTGTGAGCTTTTAGTAGAATGTCATTTTTTTCTTCTTTCTTCTTGCCATTTCTTAGCTTGTTTAGCTCCTTTTAGCTTATTTGCCATCTTATGCCTTGGAAAATATAATTTACCTGAAAACAAATAAAAATACCTTCGTGATGCATATTATTCGATAAAAATGTACAAATAACTCGTGTAAATTAGGCCTAAAGAGTGATACGTTTTCGTGTTATCAAACTCCCCTACACTTGAACCTTTGCTTGTCCTCAAGCAAAAATTTAAGGCGGTTTATAAAAGTGACGAATTAAACACACGCGAAGATGTTCGCAAACTAGCTAGTTTGTAAATTTTGATTAGGCCAAGAGATTTAGACGCAAAAGAGGTACGGTGACGAAATTAGAGTACTCCAATTGTGCAAACCGTTCCGAGTCATTTTGTTATAACACCAATCAACCCTTTAAACTAAATTTCACCTGTGTTCATTCAAGTGCAATCACATTAAGCCCTTTATCTCCACACGCACATAGCAAAGTAACCGGTTAGCGACTATGATCCGTTGATTCTTGGGGTTCTGGCACTTATAAGTGGTAACCCCTTCTTTTTATAACTTAATTGTAAATCGCGGGGGATCGGTCCGTAGTCCGCCCTACCAAGTTCAGTACCATATACCTCTGAACCAATTTACAATAATTTTTCTTTTATCTTGTGAGAATTACATCCTTTGGGCTAAATGACCGAGTGAGGGTCACCTAACTTACTTTGGGAATTTCACGACAAAAATTGTTATTTTATCATCATCTCTTTCAGATCATTCACTTATATCCATCGGTTCCTTGCATAGTTTGTGTTTTGACTGTTCCGACTGCTAGATAAACTACTAGGGGATAATTTAAAGTAAAATTCGCGGTTGGCGGTATAATAAGTACCCAAAATGGCATCGCATAAGGTGGAGTTCTAAAATGTCAAAACCGTAATGATTTTGTCAAACTTCCACAAGTGGCCTAAACGGAATTGAATATTTGGTTTTAGCTAGCCGTTTGGACACATCGCGTTGTGTGATAATCGTATATTTTTCATTATGGCTCAAGAATTGTAAAGTTTGGGGAAATCCAATAATGCACGAAAAAGAACTTAGCAATTAAGGACTTAGTTGTACATGAAATTGCTTTGTTGAAGGGAAAGTACAAGAAAGGAAAAACGATGCGAAAAATTAAATCTATTCTAGAAAGAGGAATAAAATGATAGAGTTTCCTCCCACATACTTAAATCTAACATTGTCCTCAATGTTTCGAAATAAGGTAAAGGAGGTAAGGATGGGAGGAGATATCTTCATTCAGGCCCTCTCCCTCTGGCTCTTCCACGACCTCTTCTCTGCCCATTAAAACCAGGAAATCCAAGATGGCGCAGGCTCTCTTGAAAATCGTCCATTCGTACACTCAAGCCACCCATTCCTGTCGTCAAAGTATCCATATGGGCCTCATGCCTAGCTCCTTGTTCAATTTGTTGTTGCTGCATCTGTTACATGAGTTGCATCATTGCAGTTTGTTGAGCTTGGATATCAGCGGTCTGTTGGGATTGGCGGGTAAGATGAGCATGCATATCTGTCATCCTTTGGTTTTGATCCATCATTGCCTCATAAAGGTCTTTAGTAGTCGGGCAACGAGGCCTTCTTCTGCGCCTAGTAGAAGTACTTGGTATATCCTGTTGAGGTGTTGTCTGCTGCTGTGCATCTATTTCTTCTTCTACCTCATCAGCAGGTTGAGGATTTTGATTCATCTGAGAAGCTAGGTCGGGTTCAGGGGCATTTAAATCATAAATCCACTTATCCATATTCGCCACATTTGTGAGCAACCTATTTGGCATAATCACACTTGGAACAATCGTGTTCTTCACCATCAAATTATACATGCCATCATCTCGGTTCCTAATCAAATGCATGTATTTGCAGTTATCCAAATCCATGAGAAGAGGCGGTAGAGCATCAAGAGTCTCCAATTATCTTTGCAAATTAAGCCCATGAGCTAATGTGGTTATCAGCCCTCCGATCAAAAATGGTTGTTGTCCCCTTTCACAAAGGGACTCAATATGACGTAGAAGGAACGGAGCAGCATTTACCTTGGTTTTTCCAGCCAAGCAGCAATGAAGGAAAAACACCTCCTTTGAGTTGTTTTTGTTGCTATTAGCTCGTCCAAAAATGGTGTTGGAGAGAATCTTGAAGTAGTACCTAGTGGTGGGGTTGTGAACGTGATATGCCAGACACTCATCCCAATTTACTGTCGAGACATTGGTGAGTTTCTTCCATAATTCGAACAAAACAATGGCCCAATTTTCGGTAATAGGGACCTTGTGGTGCACCGTCTCGGACTCATCTTCCTTAATCGAAAATTTGAGTAGCTCCGTGATTCTTTCTTGGTTTAACGTATATTCGGTGTTGAACATACAGAAAGATGCGCTGCCCGTGAGGAACATTTCGTCATCACTCGGTGTTGAATACGAGAACGAACTAAGGAACTCAAGCGTCAGCTTAGGGTACGTCGGGTGATGTTGCGTGCATGCGAATGAGAGGCCAGAGAGACGGAGCAGCCAGTGCACTCCATCAAATATTCCCAATTTGTTGAGATAATCGTTGTCGGGATATCTCGTGGCTAAGACTCCCCTACGGTGAAACTTCAAATATTGCTCCCTTTGGTGTCCATCGTCTTGATTCCTAAAAACGATTCCACTCATGTCAGCCTCTCTGTTCTCCATTAGTAATTCGTTGACTGAAGCAAGGTTCTACTATGAAAGTGGTGATGGAGAGATTTTTCAGAGAGTGTTTGAATGGGATGGGATGAAACTATGTGAAGCTTTTTATAGGATGCAAATGTGGGTTTTTGAAAAATGGGAATGGTTGCTCTTAATGCAGGAAGTTTGAAAAACGGGAATGGTGGAGAATTTTGAACGTGGGTAAGAGCTGGGGTTTACAGCGTGCGTTTGGAAAAATGAGAGGGCAAAGCAAAATGAAACACCTTTGTTTCTGTTTCGTAACAGAGAGCCCCGTTACGTTCGCAATGCAGGGGCGTTACGTTCGTAACGCTAAAGGGGCTGTTACATTCGTAACAGTGGTGTTGCATTCGTAACACCTCTGTTTATGGGAAAAATAGCTTAGGATCTGGCAGACTCAACTTTTTTTCATATTGTTATTATCGTGTCATTCTCCTAAGCATCATTAGCTGCACTTGTTATTATTAGGGAAGATAAAACACATATCAGTATAGTTGAATATAGTAACAGTAGTGTAAGGCAGCAATATTAGCACTAAGCAGTAATAGTAATGGCTCGTAATAGCAGAAAAAATAATGACAGTAAAATTGAAACTGGTGATAAATAAATGAAATATAATTAACAAATAGAATTGTTTAGAATTTGAAACAATCAATAACTAAATGCATGGAATAAAAAAAACTAAAACTAAGGTTCCTCCCCCATACTTAGACGAAATAGTGTCCTCACTGTGTACATAAATGCAAGAAACGGAACACATTGACATAACTACGACAACTCCTAGCCACGATGAGTAGAGAACAGATGTTGGTGAATGAAATCCAATTGATCAGTTACCAAATCCATAAAACTAAGGAAATCCACACGTAAAGAGGTAAGCTCACCCCGCATGCCGGTTATTTCAGTATTCAAAGAGTCGAGTGTGACAGCAGGTGGAGGTGGTGGTGACGCCCCAGGAACTGGGAAGGTAGACTCAGTGGACACTACAGGCCGATCCCATGGGTCAGGAAATTGGTGGTATCCAGGTGGTGTTTCAGGATCAGATTCTTCAGCAGCTGGAGGGGTATTTGGGACTTCATAAATTTGAATAGTGGATGGAGACGAAGGCGGTGTAGGAGGATGGTGGAGATTAAAAAGCCAATTTTCTCTATTATGGACACTAGTAATAGGATCTAGGAGTACAAACTGGTGAACAGTTTCATGGTTAATCAGCAGCTCAAATTCATTCGGCCCAAGGTTTTCTATGAAGCTAGTGTGAAATAAAAATTCAATATTCATTGGCCTAATCCCACTGTGCGGATTTGTTCCTAACATAGGTCTTCGAAGTCCAATAGCATTGAAGATCATAGTAACTAACCCACCTATGAGGATTGGTGCATTCTCTATTTGGATAATGCGCTCCATATTAGCGATCATGTAGGTGGCACCATTAACTGGACGGTTCTGCGAAGCACAATACATGATGAAAAGCTCATCACGTGACACAGCTGTAACATTCTGCTCTTTTCCGAAGAGGGTGTGGGAAATGATTTTGTGGAAGTACCTAATAGAAGGGTTATGGATGGACTCCGAGTAAAGATCATTTGGCTCAGGATGGTTGTTGCCAGTAATACTACCCCAGAAGTAATCAAGGTCATGATCTAGCATTAGTTCTTCTTGGGTCATGGTGAAAACATCAGGTCCATTAGGGAATCCTAACAAGTCGGAAAACTCCCTATGATTGTAGCGGTAGTCTATATTAAACATTCTGAAGGTGATCAGCCTGCGGTTGAAACCTAACCCATGGTTTGGCAGATAGCTTAGTGTGCTCAAAAACTCAAGGGTCAGCTTACGGTAGGTACAATAGCGTCTCCGAATTGGAGCAACGTCCCAACCTATTTGGTTAAGCAGATACATAACGCTCTCACGAATGCCTAAGGCATTCATCGCATGGTCATCAGCATAAATGGTTGGACGCATCTCTCGCTCAGCTAGATCCTCAAAGTGCCTCCTCTGATGCCTACCTCTCAAGGTTATGTTCATGTAGTTCATACATGCCATGGAGCTAAAAAAATAAAGCTAATGAATTACCTTGAAAATATTTAATAAATGTATGAAAAGCTAAGTTAGTATTTTCAGGTTAAAATGCCGAAGTTAATCAAAAGAAAAAGAAGTTCAAAAAATAAAAAGAAATAAAGGATGCAACATAAAAATTGAAAGATTAAAACAAAGTTAAAAGAAAAATAAAAAGCATATCAAGACAACAAAAATAATTAAAAGTAAACATGGGTTGCCTCCCATGAAGCGCTTTTGTTTCATGTCGATGGCTCGACAGACAGTACCTATTCAGTTAGGTATCGGGGTAGGTGGCTCACTCAATTGTAGATAAGCCGAATAGTTTAGATTTTCGACGTTAAAACAATGCTTTAAACGCTGGCCATTGACTATAAATGGTTCTATGGAATTTCCTTTAATTTCTATCGCACCACTAGGGAAAACTTTATTAATTTTGAATGGTCCTGACCACCTGGAACGTAATTTACCCGGAAAGAGTTTCAGTCTAGAGTTGAATAGGAGTACAATGTCTCCTTCCTTAAATTCTTTCCTTGAGATATGCTTATCATGCCATTTTTTTGTTCTCTCCTTATAGATTCTAGCATTTTCATAAGCGTCTAAACGCAATTCTTCTAATTCATGGATATCTAATATTCGTTTCTCGCCAGCAGTCGTATAATTTAAGTTAAGAGTTTTAATAGCTGAATGAGATTTATGTTCTAGTTCTACTAGCAAATGACAAGATTTTCCATAAACTAATTTGAACGGCGTTGTTCCTATGGGGGTTTTAAAAGCTTTCCTATATGCCCAAAGAGCATCATTTAGCTTGGAGGACCAATCCTTTCTAGATGTGGCTACGGTTTTCTCAAGGATTTGTTTAATTTCCCTATTTGACACTTCCACTTGTCCACTTGTTTGAGGATGGTATGGTGTGGCTATGCGATGTTTAATGCCATATTTTGAAAGTAGTTTTTCGAAATTTCTAGAGATAAAATGGGAACCACCATCACTAATTACTACTCTTGGTATACCGAATCGTGGGAAGATAACATTCTTGAATAATTTAAGTACCACTCGTGTATCGTTTGTGGGTGCAGCGACGACTTCAATCCATTTTGATACATAATCAACGGCTACCAGTATATACTTATTTCCAAAGGACGCGGGAGACGGTCCCATGAAATCAATTCCCCATACATCGAAAATTTCAACTTCGAGAATCCCCTTTTGCGGAATTTCATCACGTCTAGATATATTTCATGTGCGCTGACATCTATCGTAGTTCATAATTGCTACCTGGACGTCTTTCCATAAGGTAGGCCAAAAAAGACCAGCTTGTAGTATTTTTGCATAAGTTTTCGAAGTGCTAGCATGTCCACCATAAGGGGCGGAATGGCAATGAGCAATGACGTCGTCCACTTCATCTTTAGGAACACAGTGACGGTAGATACCATTGGCGCATCTTTTAAATAGTAGTGGTTCATCCCAAAAGTATTGTCTAAGATCATGGAAGAATTTCTTTCGCTGTTGGTACGTTAAATCGGGTGGTAGAACATCGGCGGCTAAGTAGTTAACAAAATCAGTGTACCATGGTAATATGGTGTTGGTACAGATGGCTTCTACTATCGCAGTTGTTAAATGTTCATCACATTCTTCTAAACTGTCGGTAGGAGTTGTCTCTAGTTGAGCAATAAGGCACTCATATGGGAAATCATCGTTTATGGGAACACTCTCGGTTTGGATTCCATCCAATCTTGATAAATGGTCTGCTACTACGTTTTCAGTTCCCCTTTTTCTTTTATTTCCAAGTTAAACTCTTGTAGGAGTAAGATCCATCTGAGTAGTCTTGGTTTGGCGTCTTTCATACTTAGCAAGTATCAGATTGCAGCATGATCCGTATAAATAACAATTTTGGCGCCTACTAAGTAGGAACGAAATTTTTCCAACGCGAATACGATAGCTAAGAGTTCTTTTTTTGTAGTGGCGTAATTCATTTGTGCGGGATCAAGTGTTCTGCTTGCGTAGTAAATAGCGTGAAGCTTTTTATCCTTGTGTTGTCCTAGGACTGCGCCTACAGCATAATCGCTCGCGTCGCACATTATTTCAAATGGTTGGTTCCAATCAGGAGGTTGCATTATATGTGTGTTTCCAGTGATTTCTGGTAAACAACCGCTAGTCTTCCAAACTATCGAATAATCTTTATTAACGCTACTCAATCTCTTTGGTAACTCACAGGATCGACTAGATTGATCCTAGGACTCCTTGGATATTAAGGTTACTCTCACAATCGAACAATTATTCATGGGTGCTATTGTATAAATGTTTGGTTTATTTCGATCCCTCTCTCTAAGAGTTTAAAATATGGTCAAAATGTATGTGAAAACTAAGTTATACGAATGATTGCTAATTGTAATGCTGATTGAAAAGACATATAAAACTGTATGGAAAATGAAGTAACTGGTTTCGATCCATAAAACATTTAACATAAAAGGTTTCTGGAATGTGGAAGTTTAAAATGTGAAGAAAACGTTTAATGCAAGAAATCTAGAAATGAGTTTAAGTGAAAGTACATGTTTGAAGAATAATACTTGAAAGTAAAGACATTGAAAGCGTAAAAGTTCTCTGAAACATAGAGTGCTTCGAAATATAAAGAATGCAGTAAAATGTAAAACTTTGAAGAAAAGACTTTGAAATGAAAAGACAGTAGATAAAGAAACTTGTAAATGTTATTCGACAGAAAGAAAAAGAAGGAAAGTGCTGGAAATAGTAAAAAGGCTTTTATTAAATTAGAAATACATGGTGCTATCATACATACATCTCTCTTGCATTCGTTTCCCTTGCCATGTGGTAGTTTGAATGTTATTGAGTATTTTGTATAACAGATATGACACACTGAAATCCTAACACTAAGACTTCTATTTATACTAATTCGACCCTAACGGTCTCGCTACAAGATCATGCCACGTTTCGAACATGCAAGACAATGCTTCTTTCATCTTTCCACGTGTCCCCAAATGCTCCAACACATAACTTTCAAACTTTGAAAGTCCCGCCTTCATTTAAATTTCAAATGCTTTGGTGTTTCTCTGCTTCGAACGCTCTTCTCAGACTTAGCTTCGCTGCTGTTTCGAGATCCCTTTGGATATGCTCCCAAGATCACCGTTCGAAGCTTCAAGCTTTGACACACTCATTCGAAACACTGCTTCTGCAATTTCGAAGCGTGGTGTTTTAATTCCATTTCGATCAGAACTTCTAGCTCTTTTGTATTCTAAATAACATTATCAAAATCTTCAGCCAACAAATTGCCCCTTTAAAATATGTATTTCGATCTCTCTGAGAAATACCTATTTTAAATATTTATACAAGATTTTGATAGGATCTTCGAATCATCATAGCATTTAATGCGTTTGACCCTAGTCACATCAATCATAGCACCCTTTGGGTACCTTAACCGCCCAAAGTCACTTCACAGCATGGTGCAGTTATAAGTAATGATTGTTTTTAAAATCACGCCTATTACCTATATCAACTTCTCGCCACCTCTCCATCACACCAATCCATGATCCCCACGTATCATACTTTCACTCGGTGGATGTTTCATCTTCTTATTATAAAACGTCAATTTAACCTTCCTTTTTCCTTCTTTACACTCTAAACCTTTCAAACTCTGGAATTTTACTCTTCTTCTCTCATAAACACTCTAAGCTCTCAAACAACAAAAATGTCTTCTTCCACATCCTCCCAACTCAAGAAAGCCTCCAAGAAGAAGGGAAAAACTACAGGAGCAACTATGGAGAGTAAAATCGTCACCATTCAAGGCCAATCTGCTCTTGCTCCTCAAATGATTTCCAAAGAAAAAGAAATGTTGTACGCATCACAGGTACTCATCCCTACCCATGTTGCTGGTAAGAGGTTAGCCTTAAATGGCCCTCTTACAGTTTTTGAAATACTAAAGGACACCAGGACCATTTTTCCCGTGTGTTATAACTTCAAACCTTTATTCAACAAAATGGATGCCCCTAGGGCAGTAGAATTTCTTAATCCGAATACCACAGAAACCTCAACTGTTCATCCCAAGGACCCATTTATCTTGGATTATGTAAAAAGCAATTTTAAACCATTCCGATCTTGCCCTACTGCTGATGTTGCTTATCAAAACTGGTTTACGAAAGTAGAAGCCAAAAAATCCCAGCAATGGGAAGAACTAGGCATTTATAACCTTATTAAGCTATCGAAACCTGGATTCACCTATAGTCATCCTCTGCTATTTGCGTCCCTCTACTTCTGGGATAGTACCTACAACACTTTCCATCTTCCAGGTGGAATGATCACCCCAACCTTCTTCGATATAGCAGCCATTACTGGGCTGACGCCAGTGGGGGAAACTTATGTTCCTGACAATGAAGAGCACTCAAGCATAATTGACTTCGAAGTCAAGTTAGCCAGCTTCTCCAAATTTATCGGCCATTATCATGCTGAAGGGGATAATGTGTCTGACACAGAGCACATTGCTTTCTTAACTCTGTGGCTGTCTAGGTACGTTTTCTGCAGTAGATCCCTGCAGGTAGCTAGTAGGTTCATTCCTTTAGCTAGGGATTTACACGAAAATCGCAAAGTGTGCCTAAGCGAATTACTCTTAGTTGACCTCTATGAGAGCCTGAGGTCAGCTGTTTCGAGCCTCAAATCCCACAATTCCAAAAACATTCTTTTAGCTGGCCCATTTTGGTTACTTCAATTATGGCTCAATGCCATGTTCGAACCTTCTTTATCAACCGCCAATACCATAGATGAACAAGATTCAGAAATAAGTGATAGGATAGTCGAAGGCACTAGGCTTCGAAGACTAACCCCTAATGATGACAAGGACGACTTCAAGGTTCAATTCTCGAAGTACATCTTGATACTCTCAAAAAGACACAAGTTCGAAGAGAGCATGGCGCCCTTTGCTTCGAGGGCTCATGGACCTTCTTGGTTCACCATGGCTCTCTCAGAAGCCATCAAGAGTAAGGAAATCCAAGATGTGTGGAGAGCTTTCTTGCTTCCTAGACGTATCTCTTCAAGGATAACCCCAGCTAAGAACCAAATTCTTCTCTTTGCCTACCAACCAAACTTCGTTTCGAGGCAGTTTGGCCTATGCCAACTGATTCCTGAACCTTTGTTCCAAACTGAGAGCGCCATCACATCTGGTCGAACTTTCAAGGCAAGGGAAGCCAAGATCCAACAAGAACAATATCAGGGCTTTGCCCAATTTGAACTGATAGCCTTCGAACCTACTCATCTCGCGGCCAAAGGATTTCTGGAGTGGTGGATTAAGTTTTATCAAACTTGTATGTTCGATACACTTACTATTCGACAGAAACTAATTGATGCCTTCGATGTGCAGGTACCAGCAAAGAAAGGTATGTTTACTCATGCCAAAGAAATAAAAGCTTTTCAAAATTACTTCGAAACTACTTACGACCCCACACGCTTGGACTCCACTGTGCATCAAGCGGCTGAGACCTTGAAGGAAAAATTTAAACAAAAAGTTTCCAAGCTAAAACTTCCTTCAGGGCTGTCACCTGAGGATAGGTATAGGTTGGCATTCGAAATGCATCCACCTAAATTTCCCAGATTACCTACCTCAGAACTGGCTCTGGCTTGGTTTCCCCCATATCCATGGTGGTTTACTTGCAAAGAGATGTTCAAATATCTTCAAAGGAAACCAAAGCCATCTGAGACTGTGACATGGGCTCGACACTGGCTTCATGATTTCCCAGGACATCTTCGATATGACCTTTCTGCCATGTCAATTAAATCTGATCAAGGCACAGGTGCGAATGCTTGGGAAAAACTCCCAAATATCTTTATTTTCCAAATCTTTAACCTTTGCTTTAAATGTTTTGATTTTCAGCTATCAGGATAAAGACCACTGCCTCGAAATCGAAGGAAGGGAGTGCCTCTCAAGCCTCCATCGAAACTACCGAAAAGGCTAATCCACCCGAAACGACTACTGCTGCTGCAACTACACCAACAACAACAACGCCAACAACAACAAGTGCCCCAATTCCAACGGTAATCACTTAGTTTTTTATGCTTCGAATTCACTCAATCCTTTTATATCTAACTTCGTTAAAATTCGTTCAGACCAACAAGCTTCCCCCCACTACTCCCAAGAAGCGGAAACCAAGCACCACTGGGGAAGATCTGACTGCTGGAGGAAACTCAAACATTGCTTCGAAGAAGAAGCTAAAGAAAGCTACACCCAAAAGTACTGCTCCTACTAGTGTCTCTGGACTCGACTCCAGGGATGCTGCTCCCTCACCAAAATCCAAAAATCCATCTTCGACCTCCAACCCACAGTTGGAACGCATAGCTAGCAACCTCTCTTCTGAGGGGCCACAGGTAAATCGAACTTCTTCTAAAAATGTTTAACTTCTTATTACCTTGGTGAGTGTCATCCTTTAACACTTTGCTGCTCCTTGCAGAACATCCTAAATCCCACTTCTACTATTTCGACCTCACCGTCAAGGGCTGCTGTTCCGCTTAACTCCTCTCCTCAAGGAGACTCCAGCAATTTGGTCCAAAACAAAGGTTCTTCCAACGTGGCGGTTTTGGCTGGAACTTCTGAGCAGCCAGATGACCAAGGTACCTCCATTCCTCTGAAAGAGGTGAACGAAACCATACCTCAAACGTCTGCAGAGGATTCACAAAGGGTTCTTCAAAAGTCCCCCCTTGAAACTCTTCAAGAGGATCCAAAGGATACTCAGACTGAAGAGGAAAAAGCTGATTCTGGGCAAGGATTCGAAGAATCTGCAGACGAAGAATCTGAGGAGGAAAACGCCAATGATGGGGAAAACGACAACGATGGTTCGACTGCCGGGATGGAGTCTAATGCACATAGCGGTGAAAAGGATGGTATCGAAGTGGTAGATTTGGACGAGGATGAAGAAGATCAAGAGTACGAAGCAAATGAAGGGGATGGTGATACAATCAACGAAAACCCAAAGGTTGAAACAAACGAGGTTCCCCTACGCGTGGAATTCCCCCAATCCTCTCCGTCTCGAATGACTGACGAGGAACTGGCACTTCTGAGGCGAAATGACCCTATTGGGTACATGAAGGCAAAGTTGGCCCAGAGGGACATTCCACTCGCTAGGGCTGGCACAAGTTCAACCAGCTATCCTCTTCCCACAGATGAAAGAGTTGTTCTTCTCAACAAAATTAGGAGAACTATTCTCAATGTGGATATCTTCGAAGTGCTTAAGCAAGATAGTACTGCTTGCTATACTATGAAGGAGCTGCTTACAAAGGTTAATCTTTCCAGCTGCTCTTTGCCAGTTAGTACTCTCTTGTTTGATCTTCAAAATCTGCTGGACAACGTAACTGGCTATCTTCTCCAAGACGAATCTGCTGCCAAGAAGGTTCACGAGAAACGCATTGCTATGGATGCCGCCTATGAACAAGCTTCGAAGCTTTCTCAAGAAGCTGAAGATCAGGCTATGCATCTGAAGCAGGCAAAAACTGAATATGAGGCTCGAGCTGAGTCCATCCTTATTTGGGAAAGGCAGATTCTGGAACTTCAGCAGAAGGTTAAGGAGGCTAAGGAACAACAACTAGCCTTCGAAACTAATCCTGCAGGTAACCAATTCGAAGAGCTTCTCAACCGGGGGCTTGCAGAAATGGAGACTGCAGAACAACTTAAAGGAGAAGTGGCAACCTTGGAAGGTGCCAGGCGGTTTGCTCAGCAGAGACTTGAAACATTTCGAAGTACCTTTACTCGATTGAAAAATAATGTTTATTTCTAGATTTTTTGTCTATCTGACCATAACTTTGGTTCTTTCAATGTAATATTCGAACAACGCCATTTTGGCATTCTTATCTTGCCATCTTGGCTTTTTTATAATACTTTGTTTATGTTGTTACTATTCGAATTTCCCGCAGGCTTGGTTTATATTTCTTTAAATATTTCCCATTAACCTTTAGGACACGTTTATCATCTAAGAGTTCTTCGACTTCGTAGGCATTGTTAGAGAAAACTTTTAGTACTCGAAAAGGTCCTTCCCAATGAGGTGACCATTTACCTAATGCTTTGTTCTTCTTATCCATAGGCAATATGACTCTCCAAACCAAGTCATTAATAACGAATACTTTTTTCTTCACCCTCTTATTGTATGTTCTGGCCACTCTTTCTTTTTGCCTCATCAAAATCTCCAACGCATGTAATCTAATTTCGTCCAATTCAACTAATTCATTCATCATCATTTCCCAATATAACGCGGCTGGAATTTCGTTTTGTTTCTGTATTCGAACTGATTGCAGATGAATTTCTACTGGTAACACTGCATCATGGCCGAATGTAAGTTGGAAAGGAGTAGTGTTAGTGGCTTCTTTTGGAGATGTTCTACAAGCCCATAACACTTGGTCCAGAGTTTTGTGCCAATTTCTTGGCTTCTTGCCAATATGCTTCTTGATTAATCCTATTATTACTTTGTTTGCCGCTTCGACTTGTCCGTTTGCTTGAGCATAATATGGTGTTGATGTTAGCAATCTAAACCCCATTTCTTGGGCAAATCCTTGCATCTTTCTACCAGTAAATACAGAACCTTGGTCTGTAGTTATACTTTCTGGTAATCCAAACCTATAGATAATGTGCTTTTGTATAAATTCGATAATTGCCTCTTGATCAGCAACTACCAAAGGTATAGCTTCGATCCATTTGGTAAAATAATCTACTCCTACCAAGATATATTTCTGACCTTTGGACGAAGCGGGATTTATTTCGCCTATCAGATCTAATGCCCATCCTCTGAATGGCCATGGTTTGATGATCGAATGCAGCTCACTTGCAGGGGCGTGTTGAATTCCTGCATGTTTCTGACATTCCTCACATCCTTTCGCAAAGTCTATGCAATCTTTGAGCATGCTAGGCCAATACAAACCATATCGAAATAGCAACCATTTCATTTTATGGCCTGCTTGGTGTGCCCCACATGCCCCATTATGGACTTCAGACAATGCTAAATATGCCTCACTTTCTCCTAGGCATTTCAATAAAACACCTTCTTGGGTCTTTTTGAACAATTCGTTCCCCATGAGGAGATATGACAATGCTCTATATTTTGTTTTTCTATCTACTTTTAGAGTTGGGTCTGCTAAATAACTCTTTAATGGACTTCGCCAATCTGTATCTGACAAAGTATTTATGGCTAGAATTTCGAATCCCTGTTTCTCGGCATATCCCAATCTCATACTTTCCAGATCCGATGGTGTGAATCTAGTAGCCATAACTCTTCCCCTTATTTCGACCAAATCCTTAAGATTCTTGGTAGATACTCTATAACCTGAAGCCAACTGCGCTAAGTCATTCGCTTCTTGGTTTTCTAATCTTGGTATGTGTTGAATATCCATGTATTCAAACTTTCTCAATAGCCTATTGACTATGACGAAGTATACCATTAGATTTTCCTTTATGCACTTATATTCTTTTGTAATTTGTTTGACCACCAACTCAGAATCTCCTTTAATTTCGACTCTGGTTGCCCCCAATTCCAACAAAGCTTCAAGTCCAACAATGAGCGCTTCATACTCAGCTTCGTTGTTCGAACAACGAGGACCATCCAATTTATACTTGAATTTTGTTGGAATTCCTTCAGGAGAAATTAGAAGGACTCCAACACCACTTCCATTCTTGTGGGTTGAACCATCAAAGTACAATTTCCATGGTTGCATTTCGACGTAACTCATGCTTGTCTGCTCAACCAACGAATGATCCACAATGAAATCAGAAATCACTTGACCTTTCATAGCTTTTAAGGGCATGAACGTCAATGAATATTCTGTTAAGGCCAGAGCCCACTTTCCAACTCTACTATGCATTATTGGCTTTGAAAGCATATGTTTAATGACATCGAAGTGAGACGAAACATAAACATCAACAGGTTTTATATAATACTTGAGTTTCATACAAGAGAAATACAAACAGAGACATAGCTTTTCTAAATTGCTATATCTGGTCTCTGCATCATTCAGCACTCTACTTAGATAGTATATGGCTCTTTCGACGCCATTGTTATCTTCTTGTGCTAACATACTACCTATGCTAACTTCAGAGGCAGATATGTACAATCTCATGGGCTTCCCCCATGATGGTGGAGACAACATAGGAGGCTGAGAAAGATATTCTTTTATTTTGTCAAACGCCTCCTGGTGAGCTTCGTTCCATTCGAAGGCTTGACCTTGCTTCAGACGAAGTAACGGAGAGAAAGCTTGAGTCCTTCCACTCAGGTTCGAAATGAATCTTCTGAGGAAGTTAACTTTCCCTAGTAGAGATTGCAACTCCCTTTTTGACGCAGGTGCTTTCGTCTCCATTATGGCTTTGGTTTTGTTCTGGTTGATTTCAATTCCTTTCTTGTGGACCACAAAACCAAGAAAATCTCCAGCCTGCACAAAAAATGCACATTTAAGGGGATTCATTTTTAAGCCATGTTTTCTCATTCGCTCGAATGATTGGCTTAAATGATGCAAATGTGCTTCTGCAGATATAGATTTGATGACTATATCATCAATATACACCTGCATGAAGGTTTCGATAAAGTCATGAAAGATTGAATTCATCGCCCTTTGATAAGTTGCCCCAGCATTTTTTAAACCAAAAGGCATCACCACCCATTCGTAGGTGCCTAAGGCTCCTGGGCAACGAAATGTTGTCTTTGCAACATCTTCTTCAGCAATGAAAATCTGGTTATATCCAGAGTATCCATCTAACATGCTCAAGTATTCGAATCCTGCAGCAGAATCTACTAGCATTTCTGCCACGGGCATGGAATATTCATCCTTAGGGGTTGCAGTATTTAAATCCCTAAAATCTATGCAAATCCTTAAAGAACCATTTTTCTTGATAACAGGTACTATGTTTGCTAACCATTCGACGTACCTTGTTGTTCTGATGAATTTGCAACGCAGCAACCTTTCGATCTCAGCTTTTATTTTTGTGAGAACCGCTGGCGCGAATCTTCTGGGAGTTTGTTTGATGGGCCTCTTGCCATCTTTGATTGGCAGCCTATGTTCGACCAACTCCCTCTTTAAACCAGGCATCTCATCATAATCCCATGCGAAACAATCTTTGTTCTCCTTAAGGATTTCGATCACTTTTTCCTTGAGGCCTGGGCTAAGTTTAGCACTTACGTAAGTTACTCTTTTTGTTTTGTCATCCCCTAAGTTGACTTCTTCGAGCGGGTCCTGTGCCAACATTTTGACACCTGAGTTTATGGGATCCCTTTCGAAGCCTAAAGGTTCTTTGTCATAGATGGCATCCAACCTTTGATCCATCTCCAACTCTTCGCTGGGTGAGCATTTCGAACCCCCCCCCCACTAACTTCATTCGTTTTTTCAAATGATTCATTTACTTCAGCCTCTAAGGCCGCTTTTGATTCATTCTCAGCCATATAGGCCGAAATCCTTTCGAAAAAGGTAGACTCAGTCATGGTTAAGGTTGTCGAAGTCCCAGCCTGCTGGCCGTTTTGGTATAGCACCTTCAACTTCCTCTTCTTCACTAATTATTGTTCTATCCCAGTAGAGTCCATCATGACGAAGTGTCATGTAGTAGTGGGCATTTCTAGTTTCATTTATCTCATCATTTGGAACACATGGAGCAATCTTTGCCAGATTTTTATCATAATCCCTTTTGTCAACTAGATTGACAGTTGACATAAAGTAACTCTGGTCTGCTTCGATGTTTTCCACGATTCCGTCATCTCTCCACAGGACTAGTCGTTGATGCATTGACGAAGGAACTGCTCCCACGCCATGAATCCACTCTCTTCCTAGCAGTAGGTTATAGTTGGCCTTGGCTTCGACAACCATAAACATGGTGGGCCTGCAACTTGAGCCTATTGTCAATTCCAACTGGACTACCCCCAGTGTTTTACCCACTTTTCCTTCATAATTGGATAGAACCATATTATGGGGCTTGATATCCCCTTCGCGGATTTCCAACCTTTTTAGCATGAAATGGGGAATCAGATTGACTGCAGCACCCCCATCCACTAGAACTTTGTTCACACCATGGACACCCACTTTCGCCCGAATGAAAAGTGGTTTGAGATGATTCTTCATTGTAGGCTCTGGACGTTCGAAGAACGCATTCTGTTCTTCAACAGCCCCATTGTCCATCACGTAGTAGCATACGGGCCTATGTTTCATTAAATCTGTGGCGTCTTCTTCCTCATATTCATTGATTTCGGTTTCTTGCCCGAATTCGCAGGGAAGCACAGACACTACGTTACAGTTCAGGTTAAATGAAGACTCCCCCTCCGATTCGAAGTTATCTGTTATCATATCTTCGTCCTCTTCCGGGCCTGGAGTGTATTCCTTTGGTCCGTCTTGTTGGTCTTCAGAAAAAAGCCTTCTGTTGACTGGAGGTTTCTCTTCCGTCTGACTTTTTGGTTTGTTGGTGCTCGATTCACCTTGTATCTTTGTTGAAGTATCCCCTTTGTTTGCCCCAGCTTCTCTTTCAGCCTTTCGAATCCTTTGCTGTCTGCGCCACTGGGATCTTGACATGGGGTTCCTTCCTTTGTAATTCTCTAATCTGACTTCCTCCCTTTTTTGTGTGTTGAATTGCCTCCTGTATGTCACAGCATGGCGTGCATTTCGTTCAGCATTCCTCCATTTGTCTTTGCCTTTGTCATTTCTGGCTTGCAGCCATCTATCGGTTGGTACTTCAGCAGGGAGTTTGAAAGTCACTCTTCGAGCAACTTTGGGGTGGGGGCTATCAGGTCTTCGCTGTTTGAATCTGCTGTCGAAACGCGGACCCATCTGGGCAGTTTCTTGATGGCTCCAGCAAGGGGCGAAGGGGATCGTTTCGAAGGCCCTAGCCATGCTTTGGTCATACACAGCAGAACATCTTGGGCACACCAAGCACTTAGTTGCCCCCTTGTAGCAGCGAAAAACAAATTCCAACAAACTCTCTCCAGCCTTGGGGTAGCATCTAAAAAGTTGGTTATCCTGGCGCCAATTGTTGCCAGTTCGAGCCCTCTGTACCCTTTCGAAATTTGCAGCAATTCTTTGGTTGCAGAGGATGCTGCACCTAGGGCACAGTATCATGCCTGGATCTCCTTTGTGGCATGACATGAGATAGTCTTTGAGAGTATCATCTCCAGTGTGATTGTCCCCCATCCTATGCTTTTCTTTTTCTAAGTATTTTTCCACTTCCTTCATCTCAGAACGGGGTCTTTCCATGTCCACCATATTTATTTCCAAATCCCCCTCTTTTGTTTCGTCATCGCCCCATCCTGTGGGCTTTATATCTTTGATCTGGACCCTCGAACTTTCTGGGGCAGAATATTTGACCAGATAGTCATATTTTCCACTGGGTTCCCCTAGAGTGTCCCATATTTCCTTCTGAGAGGGGACTGGCTGCGTAATTTGGACTTTCTCTAATTCCAAACTCAAGCCCTCAGTGACTTGTGTAAATCCTTCGTTGTGATCTCCTTGGCCTTCAGTAGCCTGGGTTTCTCCTGCAACAGCCACAGGTCCAGCAATCGAAGTGTCTGGTGTATTCTGGATGCCTTCAATGGCTTCCTCGCTGACTTCGACCATCACCCAGTTTTCGACTTCAATGCCCTTCTCTCCAGTTAGGGTGTCGCTTCGATCAATTTCCACCATGTTGACTTCTCCAATGCATGCAGGCTCGGAGTAGTTGGTGTCTGCGACGTCCAAAGGATCTTCGTCCACTTTCATCTTCATCTTATCAGCAAACTTTAATCTGCCATCTTTGATTGCGTTTTGAATCAAATCCCTGAAAAGAAAACATTGTGAGGTCTTGTGGCCTAGGAAACTATGATATTTGCAAAATCCCCTTTTCTTCCTTTGGTCCAAAGGGGGTATTTTGACATTTGATGGCACAATTAGTTGGCCATCTTTGACAAGCAAGTCAAAGATTTCGTCACATTTAGTGACATCGAAGGTGTAAACCTTCTTTGGAAACTTATCACTTTTCTCATTTTCAACAATATCTTTCCCTTTCGTAGGAACTAACATTTTGCAGGAGTAAGGCGGGGCCTGTTTTAATTCAGCGAGGTCGATTTCGACCTCTTCGAATTCGAATTCAGGATATTCTTCTACTTCCTCAGTTCCAACATAGGAAATTCTTTCTTTCTTACTATTCTTAAAGACTCGGGCTTTTTCGGCTTTTAGTCTTTCGACCTGTCGAACCCTATCGGCTAACTGAGCCATATCCCTCAAATGCTGAGTATCTAATTTCTTTCGAATAGAGTAATCCAATCCCCCAGCGGCCATTTCGACTAACTCATGCTCAGGCACTACTGTGTAACATCTGGATTTTAACAGCCTAAATCTATTCAAATAGTCATCAATGGGTTCAGTGAACTTTCTCTTAACACTGGCCAATTCCTTCAGACTTATTTTCGATTGTCCCATGTAAAATTGTTCATGGAATAATCTCTCTAAAAGGGTCCAAGTATCAACAGACCCAGGAGGCAACGTGGTAAACCAAGTGAAAGCATTTTTTGTCAAGGAACTTGGGAAATATTTGATTCTAAGATCTTCATTATTGGCTATATCCCCCGCTTCGGTTAAATATCTCGCTATGTGTTCGACTGTTGACTCGTTGGTATCCCCAGCGAACTTTGTAAATTTAGGGACTTTGTATCCCCTTGGTAAATCAGTATGCATTATACAATCTAATATAGGAGAAGCGTAATTTGGCCTCCTCATTCCCATATTGAGGCCGTTTTGGGTCATGATCCTCTCTATCATGGTGGTCAGATTATTTTCTGCCAAGATGTTATCGTTTCGAACCCTATGAACGACAGCATCGGCATCTTGGTTTCGACCAACCAAAACAACTCCCCTAGGTTGTTCTCCTCGGAATTCTGGGGCTTCTGGTCTTTCGATCCTTGCCCCTGGTTCCATAACTTCCCTCTGTGGGCCCGGAATTATTGGGGCTTCTAACCTTGGTGCTCTGGCCCCTAAGTTAACCTCTTCTCTGGGTGGTCTATGAATTGGGTCGTTGGCAATTTGTTCTATAACAGGCACGTTTGTTCGAAATCCCGCCTGGTTTTGCCTACGCCTTTCTGTGGGAGCAAAGAAATCTGCTATTCGACTCATATTGTCAGCGTTTTCCCTGTTCGTCACAGTCACATTCTGAACTATTGGGGCGAATATTTCCTGCATGGTTTGCGCTAACACCCCTATCATATTGTGGTTGCTTTCATCCATCAATTGCCTAAAAGCCAACTGGTTATCTGTGGTTAGGGTAGGCAACGTGCTATAACCCACTGACCCTTGGTTATTTGACATAAATTGGTTTGCCCCAGACCCAGATCCTAGTTGTGGGGATGAATTCGATATGGAATTGTGTAATCCTGCCATAAAAGATGTTGGCATTCCGTAAGAAGAACTTCTAATTCTATTCCCATCGAAGCCGGGTGGTCTAGTTGATGGAGATGCGAAATGGGATTGTGTCCCAGGTGGCGGAACGAATCCCCCAGGGTAGCCCATAGTTCCAGTATTTCCTAAGATCGAACTGTTGGTTGATACGCCACTTACTCCGTTGGTGGCCATGTTACTGGTTGAAGATGCAACAGCCTGTGCATTCGAAGGGATTACATTAGATGCTCCGCTCGAAATGGACGCGTTAGTGCCTGTTGCCTGTGGGCCACCTTGGTCTCCTTGTTGATTGTCTGAATTAGACATTTTGTCCAAACGTTTTCTTCTGGATAAAGGTTGGTTGCTGTTGGTTATCTTACCACTTCTCAGGTTCATAAAACAGCAAACTTCTTATGTTCCTACGTTTCTGGGATGGCTATGTCTTGACAATCCTTAATTCTGATATCCAACTATTAGTCCCACTGGGCGTGCCAATTTGTTTCCAGTGATTTCTGGTAAACAACCGCTAGTCTTCCAAACTATCGAATAATCTTTATTAACGCTACTCAATCTCTTTGGTAACTCACAGGATCGACTAGATTGATCCTAGGACTCCTTGGATATTAAGGTTACTCTCACAATCGAACAATTATTCATGGGTGCTATTGTATAAATGTTTGGTTTATTTCGATCCCTCTCTCTAAGAGTTTAAAATATGGTCAAAATGTATGTGAAAACTAAGTTATACGAATGATTGCTAATTGTAATGCTGATTGAAAAGACATATAAAACTGTATGGAAAATGAAGTAACTGGTTTCGATCCATAAAACATTTAACATAAAAGGTTTCTGGAATGTGGAAGTTTAAAATGTGAAGAAAACGTTTAATGCAAGAAATCTAGAAATGAGTTTAAGTGAAAGTACATGTTTGAAGAATAATACTTGAAAGTAAAGACATTGAAAGCGTAAAAGTTCTCTGAAACATAGAGTGCTTCGAAATATAAAGAATGCAGTAAAATGTAAAACTTTGAAGAAAAGACTTTGAAATGAAAAGACAGTAGATAAAGAAACTTGTAAATGTTATTCGACAGAAAGAAAAAGAAGGAAAGTGCTGGAAATAGTAAAAAGGCTTTTATTAAATTAGAAATACATGGTGCTATCATACATACATCTCTCTTGCATTCGTTTCCCTTGCCATGTGGTAGTTTGAATGTTATTGAGTATTTTGTATAACAGATATGACACACTGAAATCCTAACACTAAGACTTCTATTTATACTAATTCGACCCTAACGGTCTCGCTACAAGATCATGCCACGTTTCGAACATGCAAGACAATGCTTCTTTCATCTTTCCACGTGTCCCCAAATGCTCCAACACATAACTTTCAAACTTTGAAAGTCCCGCCTTCATTTAAATTTCAAATGCTTTGGTGTTTCTCTGCTTCGAACGCTCTTCTCAGACTTAGCTTCGCTGCTGTTTCGAGATCCCTTTGGATATGCTCCCAAGATCACCGTTCAAAGCTTCAAGCTTTGACACACTCATTCGAAACACTGCTTCTGCAATTTCGAAGCGTGGTGTTTTAATTCCATTTCGATCAGAACTTCTAGCTCTTTTGTATTCTAAATAACATTATCAAAATCTTCAGCCAACAAATTGCCCCTTTAAAATATGTATTTCGATCTCTCTGAGAAATACCTATTTTAAATATTTATACAAGATTTTGATAGGATCTTCGAATCATCATAGCATTTAATGCGTTTGACCCTAGTCACATCAATCATAGCACCCTTTGGGTACCTTAACCGCCCAAAGTCACTTCACAGCATGGTGCAGTTATAAGTAATGATTGTTTTTAAAATCACGCCTATTACCTATATCAACTTCTCGCCACCTCTCCATCACACCAATCCATGATCCCCACGTATCATACTTTCACTCGGTGGATGTTTCATCTTCTTATTATAAAACGTCAATTTAACCTTCCTTTTTCCTTCTTTACACTCTAAACCTTTCAAACTCTGGAATTTTACTCTTCTTCTCTCATAAACACTCTAAGCTCTCAAACAACAAAAATGTCTTCTTCCACATCCTCCCAACTCAAGAAAGCCTCCAAGAAGAAGGGAAAAACTACAGGAGCAACTATGGAGAGTAAAATCGTCACCATTCAAGGCCAATCTGCTCTTGCTCCTCAAATGATTTCCAAAGAAAAAGAAATGTTGTACGCATCACAGGTACTCATCCCTACCCATGTTGCTGGTAAGAGGTTAGCCTTAAATGGCCCTCTTACAGTTTTTGAAATACTAAAGGACACCAGGACCATTTTTCCCGTGTGTTATAACTTCAAACCTTTATTCAACAAAATGGATGCCCCTAGGGCAGTAGAATTTCTTAATCCGAATACCACAGAAACCTCAACTGTTCATCCCAAGGACCCATTTATCTTGGATTATGTAAAAAGCAATTTTAAACCATTCCGATCTTGCCCTACTGCTGATGTTGCTTATCAAAACTGGTTTACGAAAGTAGAAGCCAAAAAATCCCAGCAATGGGAAGAACTAGGCATTTATAACCTTATTAAGCTATCGAAACCTGGATTCACCTATAGTCATCCTCTGCTATTTGCGTCCCTCTACTTCTGGGATAGTACCTACAACACTTTCCATCTTCCAGGTGGAATGATCACCCCAACCTTCTTCGATATAGCAGCCATTACTGGGCTGACGCCAGTGGGGGAAACTTATGTTCCTGACAATGAAGAGCACTCAAGCATAATTGACTTCGAAGTCAAGTTAGCCAGCTTCTCCAAATTTATCGGCCATTATCATGCTGAAGGGGATAATGTGTCTGACACAGAGCACATTGCTTTCTTAACTCTGTGGCTGTCTAGGTACGTTTTCTGCAGTAGATCCCTGCAGGTAGCTAGTAGGTTCATTCCTTTAGCTAGGGATTTACACGAAAATCGCAAAGTGTGCCTAAGCGAATTACTCTTAGTTGACCTCTATGAGAGCCTGAGGTCAGCTGTTTCGAGCCTCAAATCCCACAATTCCAAAAACATTCTTTTAGCTGGCCCATTTTGGTTACTTCAATTATGGCTCAATGCCATGTTCGAACCTTCTTT
Source organism: Vicia faba (assembly GCA_948472305.1). Lineage (NCBI taxonomy): Eukaryota > Viridiplantae > Streptophyta > Magnoliopsida > Fabales > Fabaceae > Vicia > Vicia faba. Next base: position 187,474,577 of record OX451735.1, on the reverse strand, counting down.
ATCAACCGCCAATACCATAGATGAACAAGATTCAGAAATAAGTGATAGGATAGTCGAAGGCACTAGGCTTCGAAGACTAACCCCTAATGATGACAAGGACGACTTCAAGGTTCAATTCTCGAAGTACATCTTGATACTCTCAAAAAGACACAAGTTCGAAGAGAGCATGGCGCCCTTTGCTTTGAGGGCTCATGGACCTTCTTGGTTCACCATGGCTCTCTCAGAAGCCATCAAGAGTAAGGAAATCCAAGATGTGTGGAGAGCTTTCTTGCTTCCTAGACGTATCTCTTCAAGGATAACCCCAGCTAAGAACCAAATTCTTCTCTTTGCCTACCAACCAAACTTCGTTTCGAGGCAGTTTGGCCTATGCCAACTGATTCCTGAACCTTTGTTCCAAACTGAGAGCGCCATCACATCTGGTCGAACTTTCAAGGCAAGGGAAGCCAAGATCCAACAAGAACAATATCAGGGCTTTGCCCAATTTGAACTGATAGCCTTCGAACCTACTCATCTCGCGGCCAAAGGATTTCTGGAGTGGTGGATTAAGTTTTATCAAACTTGTATGTTCGATACACTTACTATTCGACAGAAACTAATTGATGCCTTCGATGTGCAGGTACCAGCAAAGAAAGGTATGTTTACTCATGCCAAAGAAATAAAAGCTTTTCAAAATTACTTCGAAACTACTTACGACCCCACACGCTTGGACTCCACTGTGCATCAAGCGGCTGAGACCTTGAAGGAAAAATTTAAACAAAAAGTTTCCAAGCTAAAACTTCCTTCAGGGCTGTCACCTGAGGATAGGTATAGGTTGGCATTCGAAATGCATCCACCTAAATTTCCCAGATTACCTACCTCAGAACTGGCTCTGGCTTGGTTTCCCCCATATCCATGGTGGTTTACTTGCAAAGAGATGTTCAAATATCTTCAAAGGAAACCAAAGCCATCTGAGACTGTGACATGGGCTCGACACTGGCTTCATGATTTCCCAGGACATCTTCGATATGACCTTTCTGCCATGTCAATTAAATCTGATCAAGGCACAGGTGCGAATGCTTGGGAAAAACTCCCAAATATCTTTATTTTCCAAATCTTTAACCTTTGCTTTAAATGTTTTGATTTTCAGCTATCAGGATAAAGACCACTGCCTCGAAATCGAAGGAAGGGAGTGCCTCTCAAGCCTCCATCGAAACTACCGAAAAGGCTAATCCACCCGAAACGACTACTGCTGCTGCAACTACACCAACAACAACAACGCCAACAACAACAAGTGCCCCAATTCCAACGGTAATCACTTAGTTTTTTATGCTTCGAATTCACTCAATCCTTTTATATCTAACTTCGTTAAAATTCGTTCAGACCAACAAGCTTCCCCCCACTACTCCCAAGAAGCGGAAACCAAGCACCACTGGGGAAGATCTGACTGCTGGAGGAAACTCAAACATTGCTTCGAAGAAGAAGCTAAAGAAAGCTACACCCAAAAGTACTGCTCCTACTAGTGTCTCTGGACTCGACTCCAGGGATGCTGCTCCCTCACCAAAATCCAAAAATCCATCTTCGACCTCCAACCCACAGTTGGAACGCATAGCTAGCAACCTCTCTTCTGAGGGGCCACAGGTAAATCGAACTTCTTCTAAAAATGTTTAACTTCTTATTACCTTGGTGAGTGTCATCCTTTAACACTTTGCTGCTCCTTGCAGAACATCCTAAATCCCACTTCTACTATTTCGACCTCACCGTCAAGGGCTGCTGTTCCGCTTAACTCCTCTCCTCAAGGAGACTCCAGCAATTTGGTCCAAAACAAAGGTTCTTCCAACGTGGCGGTTTTGGCTGGAACTTCTGAGCAGCCAGATGACCAAGGTACCTCCATTCCTCTGAAAGAGGTGAACGAAACCATACCTCAAACGTCTGCAGAGGATTCACAAAGGGTTCTTCAAAAGTCCCCCCTTGAAACTCTTCAAGAGGATCCAAAGGATACTCAGACTGAAGAGGAAAAAGCTGATTCTGGGCAAGGATTCGAAGAATCTGCAGACGAAGAATCTGAGGAGGAAAACGCCAATGATGGGGAAAACGACAACGATGGTTCGACTGCCGGGATGGAGTCTAATGCACATAGCGGTGAAAAGGATGGTATCGAAGTGGTAGATTTGGACGAGGATGAAGAAGATCAAGAGTACGAAGCAAATGAAGGGGATGGTGATACAATCAACGAAAACCCAAAGGTTGAAACAAACGAGGTTCCCCTACGCGTGGAATTCCCCCAATCCTCTCCGTCTCGAATGACTGACGAGGAACTGGCACTTCTGAGGCGAAATGACCCTATTGGGTACATGAAGGCAAAGTTGGCCCAGAGGGACATTCCACTCGCTAGGGCTGGCACAAGTTCAACCAGCTATCCTCTTCCCACAGATGAAAGAGTTGTTCTTCTCAACAAAATTAGGAGAACTATTCTCAATGTGGATATCTTCGAAGTGCTTAAGCAAGATAGTACTGCTTGCTATACTATGAAGGAGCTGCTTACAAAGGTTAATCTTTCCAGCTGCTCTTTGCCAGTTAGTACTCTCTTGTTTGATCTTCAAAATCTGCTGGACAACGTAACTGGCTATCTTCTCCAAGACGAATCTGCTGCCAAGAAGGTTCACGAGAAACGCATTGCTATGGATGCCGCCTATGAACAAGCTTCGAAGCTTTCTCAAGAAGCTGAAGATCAGGCTATGCATCTGAAGCAGGCAAAAACTGAATATGAGGCTCGAGCTGAGTCCATCCTTATTTGGGAAAGGCAGATTCTGGAACTTCAGCAGAAGGTTAAGGAGGCTAAGGAACAACAACTAGCCTTCGAAACTAATCCTGCAGGTAACCAATTCGAAGAGCTTCTCAACCGGGGGCTTGCAGAAATGGAGACTGCAGAACAACTTAAAGGAGAAGTGGCAACCTTGGAAGGTGCCAGGCGGTTTGCTCAGCAGAGACTTGAAACATTTCGAAGTACCTTTACTCGATTGAAAAATAATGTTTATTTCTAGATTTTTTGTCTATCTGACCATAACTTTGGTTCTTTCAATGTAATATTCGAACAACGCCATTTTGGCATTCTTATCTTGCCATCTTGGCTTTTTTATAATACTTTGTTTACGTTGTTACTATTCGAATTTCCCGCAGGCTTGGTTTATATTTCTTTAAATATTTCCCATTAACCTTTAGGACACGTTTATCATCTAAGAGTTCTTCGACTTCGTAGGCATTGTTAGAGAAAACTTTTAGTACTCGAAAAGGTCCTTCCCAATGAGGTGACCATTTACCTAATGCTTTGTTCTTCTTATCCATAGGCAATATGACTCTCCAAACCAAGTCATTAATAACGAATACTTTTTTCTTCACCCTCTTATTGTATGTTCTGGCCACTCTTTCTTTTTGCCTCATCAAAATCTCCAACGCATGTAATCTAATTTCGTCCAATTCAACTAATTCATTCATCATCATTTCCCAATATAACGCGGCTGGAATTTCGTTTTGTTTCTGTATTCGAACTGATTGCAGATGAATTTCTACTGGTAACACTGCATCATGGCCGAATGTAAGTTGGAAAGGAGTAGTGTTAGTGGCTTCTTTTGGAGATGTTCTACAAGCCCATAACACTTGGTCCAGAGTTTTGTGCCAATTTCTTGGCTTCTTGCCAATATGCTTCTTGATTAATCCTATTATTACTTTGTTTGCCGCTTCGACTTGTCCGTTTGCTTGAGCATAATATGGTGTTGATGTTAGCAATCTAAACCCCATTTCTTGGGCAAATCCTTGCATCTTTCTACCAGTAAATACAGAACCTTGGTCTGTAGTTATACTTTCTGGTAATCCAAACCTATAGATAATGTGCTTTTGTATAAATTCGATAATTGCCTCTTGATCAGCAACTACCAAAGGTATAGCTTCGATCCATTTGGTAAAATAATCTACTCCTACCAAGATATATTTCTGACCTTTGGACGAAGCGGGATTTATTTCGCCTATCAGATCTAATGCCCATCCTCTGAATGGCCATGGTTTGATGATCGAATGCAGCTCACTTGCAGGGGCGTGTTGAATTCCTGCATGTTTCTGACATTCCTCACATCCTTTCGCAAAGTCTATGCAATCTTTGAGCATGCTAGGCCAATACAAACCATATCGAAATAGCAACCATTTCATTTTATGGCCTGCTTGGTGTGCCCCACATGCCCCATTATGGACTTCAGACAATGCTAAATATGCCTCACTTTCTCCTAGGCATTTCAATAAAACACCTTCTTGGGTCTTTTTGAACAATTCGTTCCCCATGAGGAGATATGACAATGCTCTATATTTTGTTTTTCTATCTACTTTTAGAGTTGGGTCTGCTAAATAACTCTTTAATGGACTTCGCCAATCTGTATCTGACAAAGTATTTATGGCTAGAATTTCGAATCCCTGTTTCTCGGCATATCCCAATCTCATACTTTCCAGATCCGATGGTGTGAATCTAGTAGCCATAACTCTTCCCCTTATTTCGACCAAATCCTTAAGATTCTTGGTAGATACTCTATAACCTGAAGCCAACTGCGCTAAGTCATTCGCTTCTTGGTTTTCTAATCTTGGTATGTGTTGAATATCCATGTATTCAAACTTTCTCAATAGCCTATTGACTATGACGAAGTATACCATTAGATTTTCCTTTATGCACTTATATTCTTTTGTAATTTGTTTGACCACCAACTCAGAATCTCCTTTAATTTCGACTCTGGTTGCCCCCAATTCCAACAAAGCTTCAAGTCCAACAATGAGCGCTTCATACTCAGCTTCGTTGTTCGAACAACGAGGACCATCCAATTTATACTTGAATTTTGTTGGAATTCCTTCAGGAGAAATTAGAAGGACTCCAACACCACTTCCATTCTTGTGGGTTGAACCATCAAAGTACAATTTCCATGGTTGCATTTCGACGTAACTCATGCTTGTCTGCTCAACCAACGAATGATCCACAATGAAATCAGAAATCACTTGACCTTTCATAGCTTTTAAGGGCATGAACGTCAATGAATATTCTGTTAAGGCCAGAGCCCACTTTCCAACTCTACTATGCATTATTGGCTTTGAAAGCATATGTTTAATGACATCGAAGTGAGACGAAACATAAACATCAACAGGTTTTATATAATACTTGAGTTTCATACAAGAGAAATACAAACAGAGACATAGCTTTTCTAAATTGCTATATCTGGTCTCTGCATCATTCAGCACTCTACTTAGATAGTATATGGCTCTTTCGACGCCATTGTTATCTTCTTGTGCTAACATACTACCTATGCTAACTTCAGAGGCAGATATGTACAATCTCATGGGCTTCCCCCATGATGGTGGAGACAACATAGGAGGCTGAGAAAGATATTCTTTTATTTTGTCAAACGCCTCCTGGTGAGCTTCGTTCCATTCGAAGGCTTGACCTTGCTTCAGACGAAGTAACGGAGAGAAAGCTTGAGTCCTTCCACTCAGGTTCGAAATGAATCTTCTGAGGAAGTTAACTTTCCCTAGTAGAGATTGCAACTCCCTTTTTGACGCAGGTGCTTTCGTCTCCATTATGGCTTTGGTTTTGTTCTGGTTGATTTCAATTCCTTTCTTGTGGACCACAAAACCAAGAAAATCTCCAGCCTGCACAAAAAATGCACATTTAAGGGGATTCATTTTTAAGCCATGTTTTCTCATTCGCTCGAATGATTGGCTTAAATGATGCAAATGTGCTTCTGCAGATATAGATTTGATGACTATATCATCAATATACACCTGCATGAAGGTTTCGATAAAGTCATGAAAGATTGAATTCATCGCCCTTTGATAAGTTGCCCCAGCATTTTTTAAACCAAAAGGCATCACCACCCATTCGTAGGTGCCTAAGGCTCCTGGGCAACGAAATGCTGTCTTTGCAACATCTTCTTCAGCAATGAAAATCTGGTTATATCCAGAGTATCCATCTAACATGCTCAAGTATTCGAATCCTGCAGCAGAATCTACTAGCATTTCTGCCACGGGCATGGAATATTCATCCTTAGGGGTTGCAGTATTTAAATCCCTAAAATCTATGCAAATCCTTAAAGAACCATTTTTCTTGATAACAGGTACTATGTTTGCTAACCATTCGACGTACCTTGTTGTTCTGATGAATTTGCAACGCAGCAACCTTTCGATCTCAGCTTTTATTTTTGTGAGAACCGCTGGCGCGAATCTTCTGGGAGTTTGTTTGATGGGCCTCTTGCCATCTTTGATTGGCAGCCTATGTTCGACCAACTCCCTCTTTAAACCAGGCATCTCATCATAATCCCATGCGAAACAATCTTTGTTCTCCTTAAGGATTTCGATCACTTTTTCCTTGAGGCCTGGGCTAAGTTTAGCACTTACGTAAGTTACTCTTTTTGTTTTGTCATCCCCTAAGTTGACTTCTTCGAGCGGGTCCTGTGCCAACATTTTGACACCTGAGTTTATGGGATCCCTTTCGAAGCCTAAAGGTTCTTTGTCATAGATGGCATCCAACCTTTGATCCATCTCCAACTCTTCGCTGGGTGAGCATTTCGAACCCCCCCCCCCCCCCCCCCACTAACTTCATTCGTTTTTTCAAATGATTCATTTACTTCAGCCTCTAAGGCCGCTTTTGATTCATTCTCAGCCATATAGGCCGAAATCCTTTCGAAAAAGGTAGACTCAGTCATGGTTAAGGTTGTCGAAGTCCCAGCCTGCTGGCCGTTTTGGTATAGCACCTTCAACTTCCTCTTCTTCACTAATTATTGTTCTATCCCAGTAGAGTCCATCATGACGAAGTGTCATGTAGTAGTGGGCATTTCTAGTTTCATTTATCTCATCATTTGGAACACATGGAGCAATCTTTGCCAGATTTTTATCATAATCCCTTTTGTCAACTAGATTGACAGTTGACATAAAGTAACTCTGGTCTGCTTCGATGTTTTCCACGATTCCGTCATCTCTCCACAGGACTAGTCGTTGATGCATTGACGAAGGAACTGCTCCCACGCCATGAATCCACTCTCTTCCTAGCAGTAGGTTATAGTTGGCCTTGGCTTCGACAACCATAAACATGGTGGGCCTGCAACTTGAGCCTATTGTCAATTCCAACTGGACTACCCCCAGTGTTTTACCCACTTTTCCTTCATAATTGGATAGAACCATATTATGGGGCTTGATATCCCCTTCGCGGATTTCCAACCTTTTTAGCATGAAATGGGGAATCAGATTGACTGCAGCACCCCCATCCACTAGAACTTTGTTCACACCATGGACACCCACTTTCGCCCGAATGAAAAGTGGTTTGAGATGATTCTTCATTGTAGGCTCTGGACGTTCGAAGAACGCATTCTGTTCTTCAACAGCCCCATTGTCCATCACGTAGTAGCATACGGGCCTATGTTTCATTAAATCTGTGGCGTCTTCTTCCTCATATTCATTGATTTCGGTTTCTTGCCCGAATTCGCAGGGAAGCACAGACACTACGTTACAGTTCAGGTTAAATGAAGACTCCCCCTCCGATTCGAAGTTATCTGTTATCATATCTTCGTCCTCTTCCGGGCCTGGAGTGTATTCCTTTGGTCCGTCTTGTTGGTCTTCAGAAAAAAGCCTTCTGTTGACTGGAGGTTTCTCTTCCGTCTGACTTTTTGGTTTGTTGGTGCTCGATTCACCTTGTATCTTTGTTGAAGTATCCCCTTTGTTTGCCCCAGCTTCTCTTTCAGCCTTTCGAATCCTTTGCTGTCTGCGCCACTGGGATCTTGACATGGGGTTCCTTCCTTTGTAATTCTCTAATCTGACTTCCTCCCTTTTTTGTGTGTTGAATTGCCTCCTGTATGTCACAGCATGGCGTGCATTTCGTTCAGCATTCCTCCATTTGTCTTTGCCTTTGTCATTTCTGGCTTGCAGCCATCTATCGGTTGGTACTTCAGCAGGGAGTTTGAAAGTCACTCTTCGAGCAACTTTGGGGTGGGGGCTATCAGGTCTTCGCTGTTTGTATCTGCTGTCGAAACGCGGACCCATCTGGGCAGTTTCTTGATGGCTCCAGCAAGGGGCGAAGGGGATCGTTTCGAAGGCCCTAGCCATGCTTTGGTCATACACAGCAGAACATCTTGGGCACACCAAGCACTTAGTTGCCCCCTTGTAGCAGCGAAAAAAAAATTCCAACAAACTCTCTCCAGCCTTGGGGTAGCATCTAAAAAGTTGGTTATCCTGGCGCCAATTGTTGCCAGTTCGAGCCCTCTGTACCCTTTCGAAATTTGCAGCAATTCTTTGGTTGCAGAGGATGCTGCACCTAGGGCACAGTATCATGCCTGGATCTCCTTTGTGGCATGACATGAGATAGTCTTTGAGAGTATCATCTCCAGTGTGATTGTCCCCCATCCTATGCTTTTCTTTTTCTAAGTATTTTTCCACTTCCTTCATCTCAGAACGGGGTCTTTCCATGTCCACCATATTTATTTCCAAATCCCCCTCTTTTGTTTCGTCATCGCCCCATCCTGTGGGCTTTATATCTTTGATCTGGACCCTCGAACTTTCTGGGGCAGAATATTTGACCAGATAGTCATATTTTCCACTGGGTTCCCCTAGAGTGTCCCATATTTCCTTCTGAGAGGGGACTGGCTGCGTAATTTGGACTTTCTCTAATTCCAAACTCAAGCCCTCAGTGACTTGTGTAAATCCTTCGTTGTGATCTCCTTGGCCTTCAGTAGCCTGGGTTTCTCCTGCAACAGCCACAGGTCCAGCAATCGAAGTGTCTGGTGTATTCTGGATGCCTTCAATGGCTTCCTCGCTGACTTCGACCATCACCCAGTTTTCGACTTCAATGCCCTTCTCTCCAGTTAGGGTGTCGCTTCGATCAATTTCCACCATGTTGACTTCTCCAATGCATGCAGGCTCGGAGTAGTTGGTGTCTGCGACGTCCAAAGGATCTTCGTCCACTTTCATCTTCATCTTATCAGCAAACTTTAATCTGCCATCTTTGATTGCGTTTTGAATCAAATCCCTGAAAAGAAAACATTGTGAGGTCTTGTGGCCTAGGAAACTATGATATTTGCAAAATCCCCTTTTCTTCCTTTGGTCCAAAGGGGGTATTTTGACATTTGATGGCACAATTAGTTGGCCATCTTTGACAAGCAAGTCAAAGATTTCGTCACATTTAGTGACATCGAAGGTGTAAACCTTCTTTGGAAACTTATCACTTTTCTCATTTTCAACAATATCTTTCCCTTTCGTAGGAACTAACATTTTGCAGGAGTAAGGCGGGGCCTGTTTTAATTCAGCGAGGTCGATTTCGACCTCTTCGAATTCGAATTCAGGATATTCTTCTACTTCCTCAGTTCCAACATAGGAAATTCTTTCTTTCTTACTATTCTTAAAGACTCGGGCTTTTTCGGCTTTTAGTCTTTCGACCTGTCGAACCCTATCGGCTAACTGAGCCATATCCCTCAAATGCTGAGTATCTAATTTCTTTCGAATAGAGTAATCCAATCCCCCAGCGGCCATTTCGACTAACTCATGCTCAGGCACTACTGTGTAACATCTGGATTTTAACAGCCTAAATCTATTCAAATAGTCATCAATGGGTTCAGTGAACTTTCTCTTAACACTGGCCAATTCCTTCAGACTTATTTTCGATTGTCCCATGTAAAATTGTTCATGGAATAATCTCTCTAAAAGGGTCCAAGTATCAACAGACCCAGGAGGCAACGTGGTAAACCAAGTGAAAGCATTTTTTGTCAAGGAACTTGGGAAATATTTGATTCTAAGATCTTCATTATTGGCTATATCCCCCGCTTCGGTTAAATATCTCGCTATGTGTTCGACTGTTGACTCGTTGGTATCCCCAGCGAACTTTGTAAATTTAGGGACTTTGTATCCCCTTGGTAAATCAGTATGCATTATACAATCTAATATAGGAGAAGCGTAATTTGGCCTCCTCATTCCCATATTGAGGCCGTTTTGGGTCATGATCCTCTCTATCATGGTGGTCAGATTATTTTCTGCCAAGATGTTATCGTTTCGAACCCTATGAACGACAGCATCGGCATCTTGGTTTCGACCAACCAAAACAACTCCCCTAGGTTGTTCTCCTCGGAATTCTGGGGCTTCTGGTCTTTCGATCCTTGCCCCTGGTTCCATAACTTCCCTCTGTGGGCCCGGAATTATTGGGGCTTCTAACCTTGGTGCTCTGGCCCCTAAGTTAACCTCTTCTCTGGGTGGTCTATGAATTGGGTCGTTGGCAATTTGTTCTATAACAGGCACGTTTGTTCGAAATCCCGCCTGGTTTTGCCTACGCCTTTCTGTGGGAGCAAAGAAATCTGCTATTCGACTCATATTGTCAGCGTTTTCCCTGTTCGTCACAGTCACATTCTGAACTATTGGGGCGAATATTTCCTGCATGGTTTGCGCTAACACCCCTATCATATTGTGGTTGCTTTCATCCATCAATTGCCTAAAAGCCAACTGGTTATCTGTGGTTAGGGTAGGCAACGTGCTATAACCCACTGACCCTTGGTTATTTGACATAAATTGGTTTGCCCCAGACCCAGATCCTAGTTGTGGGGATGAATTCGATATGGAATTGTGTAATCCTGCCATAAAAGATGTTGGCATTCCGTAAGAAGAACTTCTAATTCTATTCCCATCGAAGCCGGGTGGTCTAGTTGATGGAGATGCGAAATGGGATTGTGTCCCAGGTGGCGGAACGAATCCCCCAGGGTAGCCCATAGTTCCAGTATTTCCTAAGATCGAACTGTTGGTTGATACGCCACTTACTCCGTTGGTGGCCATGTTACTGGTTGAAGATGCAACAGCCTGTGCATTCGAAGGGATTACATTAGATGCTCCGCTCGAAATGGACGCGTTAGTGCCTGTTGCCTGTGGGCCACCTTGGTCTCCTTGTTGATTGTCTGAATTAGACATTTTGTCCAAACGTTTTCTTCTGGATAAAGGTTGGTTGCTGTTGGTTATCTTACCACTTCTCAGGTTCATAAAACAGCAAACTTCTTATGTTCCTACGTTTCTGGGATGGCTATGTCTTGACAATCCTTAATTCTTATATCCAACTATTAGTCCCACTGGGCGTGCCAATTTGTTTCCAGTGATTTCTGGTAAACAACCGCTAGTCTTCCAAACTATCGAATAATCTTTATTAACGCTACTCAATCTCTTTGGTAACTCACAGGATCGACTAGATTGATCCTAGGACTCCTTGGATATTAAGGTTACTCTCACAATCGAACAATTATTCATGGGTGCTATTGTATAAATGTTTGGTTTATTTCGATCCCTCTCTCTAAGAGTTTAAAATATGGTCAAAATGTATGTGAAAACTAAGTTATACGAATGATTGCTAATTGTAATGCTGATTGAAAAGACATATAAAACTGTATGGAAAATGAAGTAACTGGTTTCGATCCATAAAACATTTAACATAAAAGGTTTCTGGAATGTGGAAGTTTAAAATGTGAAGAAAACGTTTAATGCAAGAAATCTAGAAATGAGTTTAAGTGAAAGTACATGTTTGAAGAATAATACTTGAAAGTAAAGACATTGAAAGCGTAAAAGTTCTCTGAAACATAGAGTGCTTCGAAATATAAAGAATGCAGTAAAATGTAAAACTTTGAAGAAAAGACTTTGAAATGAAAAGACAGTAGATAAAGAAACTTGTAAATGTTATTCGACAGAAAGAAAAAGAAGGAAAGTGCTGGAAATAGTAAAAAGGCTTTTATTAAATTAGAAATACATGGTGCTATCATACATACATCTCTCTTGCATTCGTTTCCCTTGCCATGTGGTAGTTTGAATGTTATTGAGTATTTTGTATAACAGATATGACACACTGAAATCCTAACACTAAGACTTCTATTTATACTAATTCGACCCTAACGGTCTCGCTACAAGATCATGCCACGTTTCGAACATGCAAGACAATGCTTCTTTCATCTTTCCACGTGTCCCCAAATGCTCCAACACATAACTTTCAAACTTTGAAAGTCCCGCCTTCATTTAAATTTCAAATGCTTTGGTGTTTCTCTGCTTCGAACGCTCTTCTCAGACTTAGCTTCGCTGCTGTTTCGAGATCCCTTTGGATATGCTCCCAAGATCACCGTTCGAAGCTTCAAGCTTTGACACACTCATTCGAAACACTGCTTCTGCAATTTCGAAGCGTGGTGTTTTAATTCCATTTCGATCAGAACTTCTAGCTCTTTTGTATTCTAAATAACATTATCAAAATCTTCAGCCAACAATGTGTTGAAATTATTGCTTCTTTAAGTGTCTCAAATGAGTTTAAGCATTTATCGTCGAAAGTAAACTCAACGTATTTCATCAATAGTTCAGTTAGTGGCTTAGTGATTTTAGAGAAATCTTTTATAAAACGTCGGTAAAAACCAACGTGTCCTAGAAAACTTCTTATTTCTCTAACTGTTTTAGGTGGTTGAAGGTTTTTGATAATTTCGATTTTTGCTTTATCGACTTCAATCCCCTTGTTTGATATAATGTGACCCAACACAATTCCTTGTCTCACCATGAAATGACATTTTTCTCAGTTGAGCACTAGGTTGACATTGACACAGCGTTTTAGTACCAACTCAAGATTTGATAAACATCTGTCAAAACTTTCTCCGCATACAGAAAAATCGTCCATGTACACTTCCATAATTCCATCCAAAAAGTCTGCGAAAATCACCATCATGCATCGTTGAAAAGTTGCAGGTGCGTTACATAGTCCAAATGGCATTCTTCGGTATGCAAAGGTACCATAGGGGCATGTGAACATAGTTTTCTCTTGATCATCAAGATGAATGGGAATTTGAAAGAATCCTGAGTATCCGTCAAGATAGCAGAAGTGGGAATGTTTAGCTAAACGCTCGAGCATTTGATCTATGAATGGTAATGGGAAATGGTCTTTGCGCGTAGCTTTGTTTAGTTTTCTGTAATCGATACACATTCTCCATCCTGTTTGGGTACGTTGTGCTACTGATTCGCCTTTTGTGTTTGTTATAACCATAACACCTCCTTTCTTAGGTACTACGTGAACTGGACTGACCTAGTTGCTATCAGATATCGGGTATATGATGCCTGCCTCTAGTAGTTTCTGCACTTCTTTCTTTACGACTTCACTTAAAATAGGATTTATTTGTCTTTGATGTTATCTAGAAGTCTTGCAGTCCTCTTCAAGCATAATGTGGTGCATACAGACAAAAGGACTTATTCCTTTTAGATCTGATATGTTATATCCCAATGCGGTTGGATACTTCCTTAACACATTAATAAGTTTTTCGGTTTCGATCTTCCCTAAGTCGGTATTGACTATAACTGGCCGTTCGAGTTCTTTATCTAATAATTCATACCTTAGATCTTTAGGTAACATTTTAAGTTCTATACCAGTTTTCTTAGCATTTGGGGTAGGATCGGGTGTTAAGGAGAGACATTCGCTTAAGTTGGCATCGTGATATTCATGTCTCCAGTCATCATCCTCGAAAATAGTTGGTGTCAGAGTTTTCAATATTCCAGAATAGGTGTCTTCTTGGCTTTCTAGTTCTTTGACACATTCATCGATAATATCTAGGAAGCAGCATGTGTCGTCTATAGCAGGGGCTTTGAAGAATTGGGAAAGAATAAATTCTACTTTTTCTTATCCTACCTCGAAGGTAAGCTTTCCTTTCTTAACGTTGATAATGGCTCCTGCAGTGGCTAAAAATGGCCTTCCTAATATGATGGGAATATTTGAATCTTCCTTTATGTCCATTATTATAAAGTCTGTAGGTATGTAAAATTGTCCTATTCGGACTTGAATATTTTCTAGCATACCAACAGGGAATTTGACTGATCTGTCGACTAGTTGTAAGGACATCTTAGTAGGTCTCATGTTACCTAGTTTGAGCTTCTCGCAAATAGATAGGGCATTAGACTAACACTTGCTCCTAAATCGCATAGAGCTTTGTCTATGACAGATTTTCCAATTACACATGGTATGGAGAAACTACCAGGATCCTTTAGCTTTGGAGGCATGTTATTTTGAATTATGGCGCTACATTCGGCAGATAGTATAACGGTTTCGTTTTCAACAATTTTTTCTTATTAGACAGTATTTCCTTTAGGAATTTAGCATATGACGGCATTTGAGTTACAGCTTCTGTAAATGGAATAGTGACGTTTAGTTGTTTCAGAAGTTCTACGAATTTCTTGAATTGTCCCTTGTTTTTGGATTTTGTAAGCCTTTGAGAGTATGGAATTGGTGGTTTATATGGAGGTGGAGGTACGTAAGGTTTATCTTTTTCTGAAACCTCTCCGCTCTCGTTTGCGTCTTCCTCTACATTCTCAGATTGTTCCTTCGATTTCTCTGCTTCCTTTTCAGGTTTTTGATACATGGTCGGGTTTTGGAGTCTAGGATCTACCGGTCCATCGAGTGCTGTCCCACTTTGTAATGTGATAGTGTTGTACCCCAAAATTTGCCCTCTCATTTCATCAATATTTTCTCACCACAAGACCCTTGGAGCTCAAGATCAAGTTAGGGTTTGCTCTGCTCAAGACTCCTCCTTGCATTGTTGACCCAAATTAGGGTTTGAGTTTGCACAAAGATGTTTTGACCTAAAATTCCCAAAGTGACTTTCATGCTTCATGTTGGACACACAAGTTTATCCATACCAAATTTCAAGCCTTGATTCCAGTCTTTGCCCAGTCAATTGGACAGTTGACCTAGAAATCAACTGTATTGGGGAAAAAGTCAACTGTGGCCAATTGACAGTCAAACTTCATAATTTTTGACCCACATCAACATAATGAACTCATATGAACCATTTGACCAAGTTTGGATCACAATTTCACAAGAATTTTGATCAGATCATCAAAAGGGCAAAATGGTCATTTTTAGGGTTTTGACTGCACAAAGGCAATTTTTGACTGTTTGACCTAACCAATGGCAAACCAAGCTCACATATGGACTCAAGAACTCAATGGCATTGTCTTGATTCATTCAACAAGTTCAAAAGATCTCAAATGCATAGGATTGACAGATGAATTTTCCAGTCAACTGATCAAAATTTGACTATATACTGAAAAGTCAAACTTTGACTTTTTGGTCAAAATCAAGTTCCAAGATTCATTTTTCATCAAGACATGTCAAATTATGAAACTTGTTCATCAAGAAACCCAAAATTGCAAATTAGGGTTTAGAATGAGAAAATTTCATAACTTAGAATTTTTCTAAGTTATGAAACTTCCTTATTTTTTCCTAATTTTGTCCCATTGTTTCGTCAAGATACAATTGGATTCAAACAAAACTCAAAACATGAAAGTTATAGTCCATTGCAAAATCTACAACTTTGGTTCACAAAGTTTTCTCAAAGGAATCTTGTAGCTCAAGTTATGATTTTTGGAACAAGGGTGCAAAACATTTTGAACTTAGAGAAATTTTGACCTATTCTAGGCAGGATTTTTGTCCAATTTCATGGCCATTTTTCACATGCTTCCACTTGGAGTTTCAATTTGCATTACAAAGATGGATTGTAGTACACATTCTAAGCTTTCCAAATTGTCCAATAACTTCTCAAACACCCTTGTGGTTAGGGAGAATCGAATTTGCAAAGTTAGGCAAAATCCATTTTTGTTCATAACCAAATACATGTTCATACATTGGCATTTTTCAAATCAGCTTATACAAGCTAGCTTGCAGGCCTCAAAACCAGTCTCACACACCATAATTAAATGCCTAACCTTGGTGTTCAAGCTTTGTTTTATGCATTTAGTCATTACACAAAGAACTAATCCATAATTAGAAAAAGCAACTTTGCCATTTTTGTAAAGTAGTGCTTTATGTCAAATTCAAAATCCAAGAGGCATGGGCCAGATCTTTGAGGCTAGAATTTGTACACAAATCACTCTGATCAAGAACAAGAGGTGCAACATAGATAGAGAGGATATACAGGCCTGCATGAGGACTTGAGTTTACTTACTTCAAAAACAAGCAAGATTGCAAGACAACTCCAATCTCTCATTCCTGTAAACACCAACTTAAGCAAACTTTGCAAACATCTTTCACACTCCCTAACTGACCTAAAACACAATTCCTTCATCCTCAATCCATCCTCATATCCAAAATCATAGTTTTTCTGCAAAACAGAGTGCCTGCTGCAGATTGACTTCCACAATCCATTCCACTCGTGCATTTTGACTAAAACCATTTCAAACACATTCTATATTATCCACACAAACTATCCCAAGCATTAAATCCAAGCTGTAACATCCTTAACATCGTTTGCCATTTTTTCTTTCAAGCTGTGCAGGTGGACTTCCATAGCACGATACAGGCAGTTTCAGAGCAAGCCAAGCATAGGAGAAGCATCCTTGGACTTTAGGCAAGCTGTACCAAAGCTCAAACTCCATTGAAGATACCTCCATTGCTGTACACGACTCAAGCTGAAACAGGTAAAAATATGAACTTCTATCTCTCTATCCAGGCATGATTAGGCTTAGGTTTGTGAATGAAACATGTTCTCCTCATAGCCCTGAAGCCATCCACATACTTACTTTTCATTTATATTGAGTATGCTATGAGAATTTTGGCCATGAACATTGGAGAAAATTTAGGTCAGAAATTGGGGATGAAGAAATTCTCCCTCGTTTCTTAGAGTTAGGTCAAGTTTCTTATATGTATGAATTCGTCTCTTCATGCTCTATAATGTTTGTGTTATGAGTTTTTGTTAAAAGTCAAAGAATCAGGAGATGATGATTGCATAAGAGGCGCACACGTTTTCTGTTTGAATGGAGCTGGAGGTTGAAGACAAAGCTGGCTTGGGCTGGGCCTGAGTCAGCATGATGTTCACACCCCTTTTTTCATTTGCACCCCCCTGGCCCATTGTGTGAAATATCCATTATTTTTGACTTTTTATTTTTTCTTCTGACTTGATATTTTTTGTCAAAACATAAAAAACATTAAAAATATTTTTCCACACAATTTTGCATTTATTTGGAATTTATTTGTTTTATTTAAACTTATACATGTAAAATAATATATATACTTTTATTTAAAACACTAAAAAATAATACAAAAATATATTTATTTTCAGTTATTATTTTTATTTTACATTTTGAAAACATTTTCTAAAAAAATACATTTTTTGTAAATAATTAATATTTTATTTTTTGTACATATTTAGCTTATTAAATATATGTAAATATACTTGTATATTTTATTTGATTTTTAGGACAAAAATATAGAAATAATACATTTTTATTTTTATTAATATATGACATTAAAAAATACTTTTTTTTACAATATACTTCTTTTTTTATTTTTGTATAAATTAAATATAATATTGTATAATATTAATAAATAAATACTATTTATTTAACAAACTAGGGTTTTGCCCTAAACCATAAAAATACTCCAAATTTGACCTTTTTATTTTTGTTTATATTTCACATTAAAAAATACTTTCATATACATAAAAAATCCTTTTACGCATAATACATTTTGCATATTTATTATATTTGTTTAAATATTGTACAATTTGATATTTGTATATTCAATATGGATGTAATAGTTTTAGATTTAATTTCTTGCTAAATATCCCCTCATTCAAACATTTGTACCCCCATCCCCATAATCATGTTGTAATAATTTAGGACTTTAAAAGCTTTCAAATTATGCCATGATAGACCTATGGTTTGTATGCAAAAATCAAATAACGAATAGCTTGACCTAATTCAAAGATAAACAAGCATGAAAATGGACAACACAATGCACACTTGCTCCCTTAGGGTTACTCCACTTGTTGCCTTCAAAAATGGGCCATGTTGCATGTTGAGTATCTTTGGCAAAACAAAAATAAATCAAATGATCATAGTCCCTCGATGACGCTTTCTCAAGTTGCCTAAAAAATGATCAAGTCCCTTGAAGGAAAAATTGCCAAAGACACTTGGCACTATTGCATTCATGGTCTAAACGATGACCCTCGCTCGTCCCGTTAACATCCTAACACAAGGTTGTTCACCAAATACAATGGTGAAACAACACTGTTAAAAGGGTTAAAACATAGGAAAGATCTTTGAGAAATTTAGGGTAGATAGATCTTGGTTACTTGACCAACTTGCAAAACAAATCCTTGCCATTTTTTTCAAAAACACACTCCACAACACAATTTCAAAACAAACTTTCAAAACCTTGAAACATCTTTTCAAAAAGACAAACACCTTTTGTAAAACATTCGAGTAAAGAATTGTTACAAGGGTTGCCTAGACAAGGCATCTTTTTCAAAACATTTTCAAAACCACACACACAAAGCACCATTTCAAACAATTGAAAGCACCATTTCAAACAATTGAAAATGCAAGGCAAGTGATCCAAGCAAGTAAATAAGAGCCCATGGATAACCATGGATAGAAAGGGTGCTAATACCTTCCCTTTCTATAATCTACTCCCTTAACCCAAGAAAACATCTCAAAGGTTTTTCCTGTGCTTTTTAACCTTTCCTTAGGATAAAATAAAAAGTCGGTGGCGAATCTTGCTAAACCGAAACATTTGCGAAAACAAACGCAAACCTCAAGTCAGTTCTCCCACCGTATCACAGAACTGGCGACTCTGCTGGGGAAAATTTTAAAAGTGGAGTAACCTTAGGGCTTAGATCACCCTTTTGCATGACTAATTGTTTGTTTTGATTGCTTTACATTTTGGTTCTCTTGTTTGGGCTTGAAATCCTATACCCGGATTTGGGGAAACATTCATAGATAGCAATACGTTGTGTAAACTGTGCGGGGTATACCGACACGGTTGAAGCAATAGCTATATTAGTGCGACATATTTGTGAGTACCGGTAACCCTTGAGTTCAATCAAGGAGAGTACGGGGCCGCTGAGTGATGTCACTAAGCACTAATGACCTAGAACCTTACTTGACCATCTTGGCCTTTTATTAGGGGTAGTGAGATGACCGGCTTTGGTACAGTCCGAAGTTGGTAGATACTCGATACTACACTCATTGAGGATTGTTTTCTTGGAATATTTTGGTCGCTAGTTAAGTGGCTAAACCAAAACAATGAACATAGAAAACAATTCAATGATATTGAGCTCCTTAGAACCCGGTTACTATTTATAGGACAGGTTTTTAAGCCAACTTCACTCAAGAGGGTACTTACCTATGAAACCCCATGCAAGCCTGAAACTAGGGTTTTGTGTGACTTGCTTGTACATATGTTTGTGCATACATCATAAAGCATCATATGCATCCACTAACCATTTCAAGGGTTTGGATCTTCATCTTTGTTCTTGTTTTGTAGGTCATGGAAATTCTTCGCAGGAAAACTATCCAAGTCAACCTTGTGAGAATCCATCCTCAACTCAAGGAGCTCACATCCAGAATTCCAGAAAGCTCTCCCTTCAGTGAAAGACATGGTAGACTGCTCATCCTAGTCAACATCAGCATTGAAGAAGACATGGTGAAAGTGTTGTTCCAATTCTTTGACCCCCTTCACCACTGTTTCACATTCCCCGACTACCAATTGGTGCCTACTTTGGAGAAATTTTCTCAACTCCTGAGAATTCCTATTCTTAATCAACTACCCTACAACGGTACGGAAAAAGAACCAAAGCCTGAAGATGTTGCTCAAGCACTACACTTGCAACCATCTGAAATCAAGGGGCATTGGGAAACTAGAAGTGGCGTCAAAGGCTTCTTGGAAAAATTCTTGTTTGAGAAGGCACAAGAGTGTTGGAATTCCTTGGATCTACAAGCCTTTGAAGAAATTGTGGCACTCCTCGTTTATGGGTTGGTCTTGTTCCCAAATCCTGACCAACTTATAGATGTCAATGCTGTCAAGATTTTCCTGTCCAGGAATCCCATACCTACATTGCTTGGGGACATCCTCCACTCATTTTACACACGAACAATGAGAAAGAGAGGTATTCTCATGTGTTGTACTCCTCTCCTTGCGAGGTGGTTTATTTCTCACCTTCCACGATCTGTTTTGAAGAATGAGCAAGGCTTAAGGTGGTCACAACGGTTGATGACCCTCACACACTCTGATGTACATTGGTGTTCTCGGTCCAGAGAAAATGTCATCATCATCGATCGATGTGGTGAATTCCCTAATGTTCCATTACTTGGCGTTAGAGGGGGCATTACCTACAACCCTTGTCTAGCTTTGAGACAATTTGGATATGCACGGAGGGATGGCCCTCATGACATGCTAATTCCTGACCTAGTGTTTGACTTCGACAATGATACGCAACGACTTTGCCAAAGATTCATCAGAGCTTGGAGGATGCCTAACAAGGTAGATAGCAAGACACTGTGGCACAAGAACTCCATCCCTCTTGAGCCTTATCTCAAGTGGATACGAACCCGGGCCCAGAGTCTTATGATGCCTTACCCTCACATTCTCCCTCTGATTAAAGAGCCTGTTAAGGAAGGAGAGGTTCCCTACACCATCCTATATCCTGACATGCCAACATCATGGGAGGAGATGCAGAAGAGTTGGATCCAACTCAAGGAAGAAAGGGATACTTTTAAAGCCAGCTTCTACGCCAGTGAGAAGAAGGTTTTGGAGCTTACCCGCCGACTCCACGAGGAGGAGACCCTCAACACTTACATCGCACCAAAGAGGATGCGCAACGTTTTTTTACCTTAAGAAGTTTTTGTAATATTTGGCCCATGGGGCATTTATGTACTGACAAAATTTCTTCTTATTAATATGACGTGTGTTCTTTTTGTTTGCAACAATTTTGAATTTCTAAATCCTTGAATGCATTGCATGAATAAACATATCATTCATCATATGCATAAACATGTCTCCACACCAGGTTTCCTTATCTTTCTGCTGTTTATTTCAGTAAGATGGATCTCGAACAGACGGTCAAAGATCTGCAGTCACAAAACTCACAGTTTCAACAGCTCCTAATGACCTTAGCAAAGGGTCAGGAGGATCTTAAAGCACTGCTTGGGAATAAGGAACAAGAAAAAGGAAAAAAGAAGAAGAAAAGAGTTGGGGTAGCTACACTGGGAAGAAGGTTTGAGAATGAAGCTAGGAGAGTTCTTGAATTCCCCTCCGCATCTGATGAGGGGACCGATAAAGGAAAAGGAGCCGCATTACCTTCTGAGTCCGAGGCTGAAGAGGAAGAGGTTGAGGAAGATGAAGACTATTCAGAGCAGCAATACCTGCCAGCGGACGACAAATACAAAAACCTGGAGGATAGACTGGTAGCTATGGAGCTGCAAAGGGTTCCTGGGTTAGATTTTGAAGAATTGGGATTGATTGCTGGAATTGTGATCCCTCCAAAGTTTAAAGTGCCAATTTTTGCAAAATATGACGGGCTGTCTTGCCCAAAAATGCACCTAAGGTCATATGTCAGAAGAATTCAACCTCATACATCCGACAGAAATAATTGGGTACACTTCTTTCAGGACAACTTGTCCGGTACGTAGCTATACTAGTTTTACCAGCTTGAGAGGTCAGAAGTGCATAACTGGGAAGACTTGGCAGCTTCCTTTTATCGCCAGTATCAATATAACGCTGACTTGGCGCCAACCCGTACTCAGCTACAGAGTATGGGGATGGCCTCAAATGAGGGATTCAAAGAATACGCCCAGAAATGGCGCGACTTGGCCGAAAGAGTGCAGCCACCTCTCTCAGATAGGGAACTAGTTGATATGTTCTTGGGGACCCTATCTGGCCCATTCTTCAACCATTTGATCGGGAGCTCTTCCTCAGGGTTTACTGAATTGATTCTAACTGGCGAACGGGTGGAAGCTGGTATTAAGAGTGGGAAGATTCAAAGGGATGCCTCTGCATCTACAACTGTTAAGAAAACATTTCCAGCTAAGAAGGAGGCAGCTGTTATATACTCTTAGAAAAGATCGGGAAGAACTGAGCGCCGACCGACTGTGGGGGCCGTGATGATCCAAAATTCGTCAAATGATCAGCCTCGTAACAATCAGTTCAGACCTAACCAGCAACGGGTAGAACGGCCACAACGGCAGTTCACCCGCATCAATATGACGCCCGCACAAGTTCTTTCCCATTTGTTGAAGCTAAATCTCACCACTATCAAAGAGGCACCAAAAAATGTGAATACATCTTCCCCGCATTATCATTCCAATGCTAAATGTTCCTATCATTCTGATAGCATCGGGCATGACACCAACGATTGTTGGGCGCTTAAGCATAAAATTCAAGACTTGTTAGATGCAAAAGAGGTTGAGTTCGACGCCCCGGAGAAGCCAAATGTGATATCCGCTCCGATGCCAAAGCGTGGTCGCAATGTCCATGCTATTGAAGAAGATCTGTATGTTGTTGTTGTTGATGATCTGGTAACTCCACTACTAACAATCAAGTTGAATCTGTTGAAAGCTGGGATTTTCCCAGGATGTAAAGAAGACTGCTACTGTTGTTCCTCCCTACCAATCGACTGTCTATTACTGAAGATAGCATCCAAGGTCTAATGGACAGCCGACAAATTCTTTTCGAAAAGATTCCTGCTACTCCAACCCCTATCAAAGATGTTTCAATAATCACCATTTCCACCAATATTTCCAAGGTCCCTAAAAAGCCTGTTAAGATTACATCCGCTACGAAGATTGTTCCTCTGAAAATAACCATGCCTGGGCATGTCCCCTACAATTCTAACAAATCAATACCATGGAATTATGGTGGAGAAATCTACTACCATGGTGTTAAACAAGTTAAGATAACTGAAGAAAGCTATGATGAAGAAGATGCCGACATTGGAAACATTGCCGGTACGAGCAAGATTACCCGAAGTGGGAGAATTTTCTCTCCAGAGATTTCCCCTCCAAAGGCAATCTTTGGACCCTCAGCTGCTGCCAAAGTTACTCCTGCACCGATAAAACTTTCTGCAAGAACTCCGTTAATTGAAGAAGCTGTTACTCTTGTGGTTGTCCCTCCTACTTCTGCTGATAAGGGGAAGGGGATCCATGATGAGCTCGTCAGGACGAGGGCTCAGCCATTGGTCATCCCCGAAACCTCTAAGAAAGAAATGGAGGAGATTCTGAAAATAATTAAGAAGAGTGATTATGACGTTGTAGAGCAACTGGGGCAAACCCCCTCAAAGATATCAATGTTAGCTTTGCTGCTTTGTTCGGAGGCTTATGCCAAAGCTCTGATAAGGTTTTTGAAGACAACCCATGTGCCCCAGGAAACCTCAGCCGATCAATTCCAGGATTGTGTAGCCAGCCTTACCGCAGACAACGGCCTGGGTTTCTCTAATGCTGGCCTGACTCCGAAAGGAAGAAAGCACAATGACGCATTGCATGTGTCAGTTGAATGTCGAGGAACTACTCTTGCCCATGTTTTGGTAGACACTGGTTCTTCTCTGAACATGCTGCCTAAGAAAGCTCTGGATCAATTGGATTGTGAAGGCTTGGAGCTGAAACCAAGTAATATCATTGTCAGGGCCTTTGACGGGTCTAAAAGAATGGTGCATGGGGAGGTCGACATTCCCATCAAGGTGGGAACTGAAGTATTCCACTCAACTTTCTATGTGATGGACACCCGTCCTTCATACTCTTGCTTGCTAGGGAGACCATGGATACACAATGCTGGCGCAGTCACTTCCTCCTTACATCAGATGCTGAAATACCCTATCAAGGGTAAAATCATAATTGTACACGGTGAAGAGGAATACATGATCAGTCATCTGAACTCCTTTAGGTATGTGGAAGTGGAGGGAGAATTCATTGAAACATCGTTCCAACACTTCGAGGAAATTGCTCCCGAGGTTGCAGTAGCAAAGGCAGTAGCCGAAGTACCCAAGCAGGTGGCCAGGATGGCATCTCTGAAAGACGCAAAGGCTGCAATGAAGGAGGGGAAGAGCTCAACATGGGGTCAGTTGCCTGATTTTCCCAATAAGACAGACAAGTTTGGGCTGGGATTTACCACTGCGGGGCAAAAAGCTATGCGTCGCTCAAAAATTGAAAGGACACCCATCAAGATTTCTCCTCATGGAATCAATGCTTTAGAAGACGAAGACGAAAAGACCAACATTGAAGATTGGATCTTCCCAACCATCGAAGGGGGACTGCACAACTGGGAGGCGAAAGACTTCGTCCCCATTACTTTCATTAATCAGTAACTTATCTTTCGAACATTTCCTGTTGGTCTGTAATAATTACTTTTAAACAATCTGCACACTACTTTTTCACCTCATGCTTTGCCCGGGGCATGTAGGTCCATTTGTAAGGGTTTTGATTCTCTTCATATTCATATGCCATGTTTAATGAATCATTGGACGTTTTTCATTTATAAACTGTTGTGTTCATTTTCTTTCCTTTTGCATTTTTGTTTGTTTAAGGATGGCTATCCCTTACACACACCCACACTCACAAATGCAGGTACCCATCCACTCTGGATTCTATGGGTGACTATTCTGCTATGTCCTTCAAAAACTCTGCAGATTTGGTCAATCAGGCTGAGTATGAAGATAACGAAGATTGTGAAGTACCAGGAGAGCTAGCCAGACTTCTACAACAAGAAGAGAGGGCCATCTTACCTCATGAAGAGTTGTTGGAAACAGTCAACTTGGGAACAGAGGAAGACATGAAAGAAGTGCAAGTGGGTGCCAATCTGGAACCAAGTGTCAAGGAGCGCTTAGTACAGCTGTTGAATGAATATGTTTAAATCTTCGCCTGGTCTTATGAAGACATGTCGGGTTTAGACACAGATATCATGGTTCACCGTCTCCCTACAAGAGAGGATTGTCCACCGATCAAGCAAAAAGTCCGCCGAATGAGGCCTGACATGTCTGAAAAGATTAAAACGGAAGTAATGAAGCAATTCAATGCTGGCTTTCTGGCCGTTACCTCCTATCCATAATGGGTTGCTAACATTGTGCCCGTTCCTAAAAAAGATGGCAAGGTCAGAATGTGTGTGGACTACTGGGATTTGAACAGGGCTAGCCCTAAAGATGATTTTCCGCTACCGCATATCGACATTTTGATTGACAACACAGCTCAGCAAAAGGTGTTTTCCTTCATGGATGGATTCTCGGGCTACAACCAGATCAAAAGGGCCCCCGAGGACATGGAGAAAACAACCTTTGTTACACAATGGGGTACTTTCTGTTACAAGGTGATGTCGTTCGGACTGAAGAACCCAGGGGCAACTTATCAGCGCGCCATGGTGGCTTTGTTTCATGATATGATACATCATGAGATCGAAGTTTACGTAGACGACGTGATAGCTTGATCACAAACAGAGGAGGAACACCTTGAACATCTGCAGAAGCTGGTTTCCAGGTTGAAGGAGTACAAACTCAGGCTGAATCCAAGTAAGTGCACCTTTGGAGTTAGGTCTGGAAAACTTCTAGGATTTATTGTCAGCAACAAAGGCATTGAAGTCGATCCAGCAAAAGTGAAAGCTATACAAGAAATGCATGCCCCCCGTACTGAAAAGGAGGTTAGAGGGTTCTTGGGGTGCTTGAACTATATTGCCAGATTCATCTCTCATCTGACGTTTACCTGTGAGCCAATTTTCAAACTATTGAAGAAAGATCAGGTAGTCGAATGGAACGACGATTACCAAGCTGCTTTTGATAAGATCAAGGAGTATTTGCTAGAACCTCCTATTCTGATGCCACTCGTCGAAGGAAGGCCATTGATCATGTATCTGACCGTGTTGGATAACTCAATGGGGTGCGTACTGGGTCAGCATGACGAGTCTGGTCGAAAAGAGCATGCCATTTATTACCTTAGCAAAAAGTTTACCGACTGTGAGACTCGCTACTCACTGCTCGAGAAAACTTGCTGCGCTTTGGTATGGGATGCTCGCCGACTAAGGCAGTATATGTTGACTCATACCACTCTGTTGATTTCCAAAATGGATCCTATCAAATATATCTTCGAGAAGCCTGCTTTATCTGGAAGAATCGCTAGATGGAAAATGATCCTAACTGAGTATGACATCCAGTATACCACCCAAAAAGCTATAAAGGGGAGTGTACTAGCTGACCATCTAGCTCATCAAGCTATCGAAGATTATCAATCCATGAGATTCGACTTCCCGGACGAGGACATCATGAATTTGGACAACATTGAAGGTAACGGACCGTATGACGGACCTGAAAATGGATCCCGATGGACCCTGTAATTTGATGGTGCTTCAAATGCACTTGGAAACCGTATCGGTGCGGTACTCATTTCCCCAGAAGGTTTCCATACGCCTTTCACGGCCCGACTTTGCTTCAGTTGTACCAACAACATGGCCGAATATGAAGCCTGCATTTTTGGTCTCAAGGCTGCTATAGACCTGGGAATCAAATCTTTGATCGTATTTGGGGACTCGGCTTTGGTTATCAGTCAAATCAAAGGAGAGTGGGATACCAAACATCCTAATCTTATCCCATACAAAGAACATGTCCTGACATTGTTGCCTTATTTCGAGCAAATCACCTTTGAGCATTTCCCGCGAGAAGAGAATCAGCTAGCAGATGCTCTGGCTACAATGTCTTCCATGTTTAAACTCAACTGGGATAACGAGGCTCCCCAAATCACCATCGAGCGAATGGATGAACCTGCGCATTGTCATGAGATTAATACCGAAGAAGTAGTGGAACAACCTTGGTTTCACGAAATCAAAAGGTATCTCCAGACTAGAGAATATCCCGAAGGAGCTTCCGTAAATGACAAAAAGTTCCTAAGGAAATTTGCTGCCAAGTTCTTCCTGAGCAACGGCATCCTCTATAAACGAAGCCATGATTGTGTTTTACTCCGATGTGTAGACAAAGCTGAAGCAGATTTGATCATGACTGAGATACACAGTGGCACATTTGGCACCCACTTGAGCGGGCATACGATGGCTAAGAAGATTCTAAGGGCAGGCTATTACTGGTCTACCATGGAAGCAGATTGCCATCAACATTCCCGTACTTGCCACAAATGTCAAGTCTACACTGACAAGATTCATATTCCTCCTGTTCCTCTCAACATTCTGACAGCTCCTTGGCCATTCGCAATGTGGGGCATTGACATGATTGGAGAGATCAAGCCCACAGCATCCAATGGACATCGCTTCATCCTGGTTGTTATTGATTATTTCACCAAATGGGTCGAAGCAGCTTCCTTTGCCTCTGTTACAAAGAATGTGGTTGCCCGCTTCATCAAGAAAAACCTCATATGCCGGTATGGTGTCCCCGACAGGATCATCACGGACAACGGTACAAATCTGAATAATACTATGATCACTGCTCTATGCGAACAGTTCAAGATTTATCATCACAATTCATCTCCCTATCGGCCGAAGATGAACAGTTCTGTTGAAGCTGCGAACAAAAACATTAAGAAGATCATTCAGAAAATGAAAGTTACCTACAAGGACTGGCATGAGATGTTACCGTTTTCTCTGCATGGATATCGTACCACGACACGTACTTCAACCGGGGCAACCCCGTTTTCTTTGGTATATGGCATGGAAGTTGTCTTACCCATGGAAGTTCAGATTCCTTCTTTAAGGATTATGAAGGACGCTGGTTTAAATGAAGACGATTGGATTCAGACCTGACTTGATCAACTCAATTTGATCGACGAGAAACGACTCGCTGCTGTTTGCCATGGTCAGACGTATCAAAAACGGATGATCAAGGCTTTCAATAAGAAGGTCAGACGTCAAGTATATCAAGTCGGAGATCTCGTAATCAAGCGGATTATCTTGCCGCAGAGTGATCCCAGGGGCAAATGGACTCCTACATACGAAGGACCATTTGTGATCAAGAGCATATTTTCTGGTGGTGCAATGATTCTGACCACCATGGACGGCGACGATTTGCCGCACCCTGCGAATGCAGACATAGTCAAAAGATACTACGCATAAAACAACCTGACAAGTCGAAAACCCGAAAGGGAGACTTGGGCAAAAATGGGCATCCCGGTGAACCGAAAACCCGAAAGGGCGGTTCAGGCAAAAATTAAGGATAAAACAAAAAAATATGTACACCCGGCAAGTCGAAAACCCGAAAGGGCGGCTTGGGCAAAAAGGGGGTTTCCCGGTGGATTGAAAACCCGAAAGGGCGGTCCAGGCAAAAGTTAGGGAATTAAAGCGTATGACTATGTCTCGTTGGATCACTTTAAAGAACAATCTCTTCATCAACCAGCTCCAAGCTTCTGATCAATCCAGTCGTCGGCGGACGAAGCAGTGAATGGACAGATATTCAGAGTTGTGAAGGCTATAGCAGAATGAAATCCCATGGAATTGTTTCACATAGCCATCTTTCTTTTGTATAAATTTTTCAATTTTTACGACAACATCCTCTTACTAGGATGTCTGTCTCCCATGTACAAAGATACTCATAAAAAGTTAATACAAATACTTTTCCAAATACAGAAATTTGCTTTGTCCTCTTTTTGCTACACTTATGTTTTATTTGAGAAACGTCCAATGTTTTGTTAAATAGGCATATGCATTTGAACATAATCATTTTCCTTACCAAGAAAAGATGATTACTGATAGGTTGAAGGTACAGATAGGTATCTTGATGCCCTTTCAGAAGGAATCCCCAGCGGAACTAAACTCCAAATTCCTCAACAAGGTTAAAATCCAGAACTTAATTCTCCAAACAGAGTTAAAACTTCAGGATCCTCAGCAGAACAGAAGCTTTCTCAAAACTGATTTCCCCGGCCAGAGAGCCTTCCAGAACTCAATTCCCCTCAGAGTTAAGTTTTAGTATCCCCAGTGGAGCCTAAAAAATCTGGAAATCCTATCGCCAGCGGAGCTAAAACTTCCAACTATCAATCTCCACTGGAACCAGACTAGTGAACCTTCTCCCCACAGAGATACTTCTCGCCAGACTGAAGACTCTCAGTCTTACTTCTCCAGCATAAGTCTACTAGGGTATGGACTCCCCAGTAGAGATCATCAGGATTCTCATTCCCCACAGGTCATCGAGGAATTCCAATCCCCAACAGCGGTCCTAAGATCCCTCAACAATTGAAGATCATGTTCCCCAAGCAGTCAACAGTCAACAAAGATGTCTCATCTTCAGCAATCAAAGATTCTTGCAATCCCCTGCAGCAGCCAAGGATTCACTTTCCCCGACAGCAGTCAAGATTCTATTATCTCCAGCCATCCAGGATTCATCCATCCTCAGCAAGACAGCTCATCAACTTACATGCGCATTCATTACATTCATATCATAAACATTGATACAACATATATTGCATCATACATTTCATGCAACATAACTTTGTGTTTAGCTAACCTTTTGTCCCTTTCAGGATAAGAATAAAAGGCTATCATTAACAATTATTCAAATGCAGTTCTACATGGACTCATCATCAGGCAACCCTACACCGGTTCCTTCTTCACTTCAAGACTTCTGAAAACATTTTACGAGTTCTCCAGACACGGATGTTAACCTATCGCTTGTTCAGATTCTTCAACTTCTGAAAACAGTTTACGGATTCTCCAAACGCAGATGTTAATCTATCGCTTGTTCAGACTCAATTTTTGAAAACAGTTTACGGACGCTTCCCAACAAGGATGCTGCTCTATTGCTTATTCAACTTCAAGACCTCTAAAAACAGTTTACGGGTTCTCCAGACACGGATGTTAACCTATCGCTTGTTCAGATTCAAAACCTCTGAAAACAGTTTACGGGTTCTCCAGACACGGATGTTAACCTATCGCTTGTTCAGATTTAAGACTTCTGAAAATAGTTTACGGATTCTCCAAACACGGATGTTAATCTATCGCTTGTTCAGACTCAATTTTTGAAAATAGTTTACGGACGCTTCCCAACATGGATGTTGCTCTATTGCTTATTTAACTTCAAGACCTCTGAAAACAGTTTACGGGTTCTCCAGACACGGATGTTAACCTATCGCTTGTTCAGATTCAAAACCTCTGAAAACCGTTTACGGGTTCTCCAGAAACGGATGTTAACCTATCGCTTGTTCCGATTTAAGACTTCTGAAAACAGTTTATGGATTCTCCAGACACGGATGTTAATCTATCACTTATTCAGATTCAACTTTTGAAAACAGTTTACGGATTCTCCAAACACGGATGTCAATCCATTGCTTATTCAAGACCCCCCAGTTCAGAGATATTCCAAAACATGGACACTTTTCTGATACTCATTCCAGATGGCATCTTTAAGCCCATCCCCGACAAGATTCTGTCACCCCTCCAGATGGCATCTTTAAGCCCATCTCCAAATGGCACCTTTAAGCCCATTCCCGCACCCATGCTTTGACGAGTGCAAATTTAAGGGCACTCTATTGTCCAATCTCCTTTTACCTTCGAGACGCGAAAGGCAAACTTGCCAATCTAACTCTTCAGGTGAAAGAAGATTGAACAGGGGAAACTGTTGTACCCCAAAATTTGCCCTCTCATTTCATCAATATTTTCTCACCACAAGACCCTTGGAGCTCAAGATCAAGTTAGGGTTTGCTCTGCTCAAGACTCCTCCTTGCACTGTTGACCCAAATTAGGGTTTGAGTTTGCACAAAGATGTTTTGACCTAAAATGCCCAAAGTGACTTTCATGCTTCATTTTGGACTCACAAGTTTATCCATACCAAATTTCAAGCCTTGATTCCATTCTTTGCCCAGTCAATTGGACAGTTGACCTAGAAATCAGCTGTATTGGGGAAAAAGTCAATTGTGGCCAATTGACAGTCAAACTTCATAATTTTTTACCCACATAAACATAATGAACTCATATGAACCATTTGACCAAGTTTGGATCACAATTCCACAAGAATTTTGATCAGATCATCAAAAGGGCAAAATGGTCATTTTTAGGGTTTTGACTGCACAAAGGCAATTTTTGACTGTTTGACCTAACCAATGGCAAACCAAGCTCACATATGGACTCAAGAACTCAATGGCATTGTCTTGATTCATTCAACAAGTTCAAAAGATCTCAAATGCATAGGATTGACAGATGAATTTTCCAGTCAACTGATCAAAATTTGACTATATACTGAAAAGTCAAACTTTGACTTTTTGGTCAAAATCAAGTGCCAAGATTCATTTTTCATCAAGACATGTCAAATTATGAAACTTGTTCATCAAGAAACCCAAAATTGCAAATTAGGGTTTAGAATGAGAAAATTTCATAACTTAGAATTTTTCTAAGTTATGAAACTTCCTTATTTTTTCCTAATTTTGTCCCATTGTTTCGTCAAGATACAATTGGATTCAAACAAAACTCAAAACATGAAAGTTATAGTCCATTGCAAAATCTACAACTTTGGTTCACAAAGTTTTCTCAAAGGAATCTTGTAGCTCAAGTTATGATTTTTGGAACAAGGGTGCAAAACATTTTTAACTTAGAGAAATTTTGACCTATTCTAGGCAGGATTTTTGTCCAATTTCATGGCCATTTTTCACATGCTTCCACTTGGAGTTTCAATTTGCATTACAAAGATGGATTGTAGTACACATTCTAAGCTTTCCAAATTGTCCAATAACTTCTCAAACACCCTTGTGGTTAGGGAGAATCGAATTTGCAAAGTTAGGCAAAATCCATTTTTGTTCATAACCAAATACATGTTCATACATTGGCATTTTTCAAATCAGCTTATACAAGCTAGCTTGCAGGCCTCAAAACCAGTCTCACACACCATAATTAAATGCCTAACCTTTGTGTTCAAGCTTTGTTTTGTGCATTTAGTCATTACACAAAGAACTAATCCATAATTAGAAAAAGCAACTTTGCCATTTTTGTAAAGTAGTGCTTTATGTCAAATTCAAAATCCAAGAGGCATGGGTCAGATCTTTGAGGCTAGCATTTGCACACAAATCACTCTGATCAAGAACAAGAGGTGCAACATATATAGAGAGGATATACAGGCCTGCATGAGGACTTGAGTTTACTTACTTCAAAAATAAGCAAGATTGCAAGACAACTCCAATCTCTTATTCCTGTAAACACCAACCTAAGCAAACTTTGCAAACAT
This sequence comes from Vicia faba, assembly GCA_948472305.1. Classification (NCBI taxonomy): domain Eukaryota; kingdom Viridiplantae; phylum Streptophyta; class Magnoliopsida; order Fabales; family Fabaceae; genus Vicia; species Vicia faba. The sequence continues at coordinate 187,442,652 of OX451735.1, read as the reverse complement.
CTTTCACACTCGCTAACTGACCTAAAACACGATTCCTTCATCCTTAATCCATCCTCATATCCAAAATCTTAGTTTTTCTGCAAAACAGAGTGCCAGCTGCAGATTGACTTCCACAATCCATTCCACTCGTGCATTTTGACTAAAACCAGTTCAAACACATTCTATATTATCCACACAAACTATCCCAAGCATTAAATCAAAGCTGTAACATCCTTAACATAGTTTGCCATTTTTGCTTTCAAGCTGTGCAGGTGGACTTCCATAGCACGATACAGGCAGTTTCAGAGCAAGCCAAGCATAGGAGAAGCATCCTTGGACTTTAGGCAAGCTGTACCAAAGCTCAAACTCCATTGAAGATACCTCCATTGTTGTACACGACTCAAGCTGAAACAGGTAAAAATATGAACTTCTATCTCTCTATCCAGGCATGATTAGGCTTAGGTTTGTGAATGAAACATGTTCTCCTCATAGCCCTGAAGCCATCCACATACTTACTTTTCATTTATATTGAGTATGCTGTAAGAATTTTGGCCATGAACATTGGAGAAAATTTAGGTCAGAAATTGGGGATGAAGAAATTCTCCCTCGTTTCTTAGAGTTAGGTCAAGTTTTTTATATGTATGAATTCGTCTCTTCATGCTCTATAATGTTTGTGTTATGTGTTTTTGTTAAAAGTCAAAGAATCAGGAGATGATGATTGCATAAGAGGCGCGCGCGTTTTCTGTTTGAATGGAGCTGGAGGTTGAAGACAAAGCTGGCTTGGGCTGGGCCTGAGTCAGCATGTTGTTCACACCCCTTTTTTCATTTGCACCCCCCTGGCCCATTGTGTGAAATATCCATTATTTTTGACTTTTTATTTTTTCTTCTGACTTGATATTTTTTGTCAAAACATAAAAAACATTAAAAATATTTTTCCACACATTTTTGCATTTATTTGGAATTTATTTGTTTTATTTAAACTTATACATGTAAAATAATATATATACTTTTATTTAAAACACTAAAAAATAATACAAAAATATATTTATTTTCAGTTATTATTTTTATTTTACATTTTGAAAACATTTTCTAAAAAAATACATTTTTTGTAAATAATTAATATTTTATTTTTTGTACATATTTAGCTTATTAAATATATGTAAATATACTTGTATATTTTATTAGATATTTAGGACAAAAATATAGAAATAATACATTTTTATTTTTATTAATATATGACCTTAAAAAATACTTTTTTTTACAATATACTTCTTTTTTTATTTTTGTATAAATTAAATATAATATTGTATAATATTAATAAATAAATACTATTTATTTAACAAACTAGGGTTTTGCCCTAAACCATAAAAATACTCCAAATTTGACCTTTTTATTTTTGTTTATATTTCACATTGAAAAATACTTTCATATACATAAAAAATCCTTTTGTGCATAATACATTTTGCATATTTATTATATTTGTTTAAATATTGTACAATTTGATATTTGTATATTCAATATGGATGTAATAGTTTTAGATTTAATTTCTTGCTAAATATCCCCCCATTCAAACATGTGTATCCCCATCCCCATAATCATGTTGTAATAATTTAGGACTTTAAAAGCTTTCAAATTATGCCATGATAGACCTAGGGTTTATATGCAAAAATCAAATAACGAATAGTTTAACCTAATTCAAAGATAAACAAGCATGAAAATGGACAACACAATGCACACTTGTACCCTTAGGGTTACTCCACTTGTTGCCTTAAAAAATGGGCCATGTTGCATGTTGAGTATCTTTGGCAAAACAAAAACAAATCAAATGATCATAGTCCATCGATTATGCTTTCTCAAGTTGCCTAAAAAATGATCAAGTTCCTTGAAGGAAAAATTGCCAAAGACACTTGGCACTATTGCATTCATGGTCTAAACGATGACCCTCGCTCGTCCCGTTAACATCCTAACACAAGGTTGTTCACCAAATACAATGGTGAAACAACACTGTTAAAAGGGTTAAAACATAGGAAAGATCTTTGAGAAATTTAGGGTAGATAGCTCTTGGTTACTTGACCAACTTGCAAAATAAATCCTTGCCATTTTCTTCAAAAACACACTCCACAACACAATTTCAAAACAAACTTTCAAAACAAACTTTCAAAACCTTGAAACATCTTTTCAAAAAGACAAACACCTTTTGTAAAACATTCCAGTAAAGAATTGTTACAAGGGTTTCCTAGAAAAGGCATCTTTTTCAAAACATTTTCAAAACCACACACACAAAGCACCATTTCAAACAATTGAAAGCACCATTTCAAACAATTGAAAATGCAAGGTAAGTGATCTAAGCAAGTAACTAAGAGCCCATGGATAACCATGGATAGAAAGGGTGCTAATACCTTCCCTTTCTATAATCTACTCCCCGAAACCAAGAAAACATCTCAAAGGTTTTTCCTGTGCTTTTTAACCTTTCCTTAGGATAAAATAAAAAGTCGGTACCGACTCTTGCTAAACCGAAACATTTGTGAAAACAAACGCAAACCTCAAGTCAGTTCTCCCACCGTATCACAGATAGCATTAGCATGTCCTTTAGGATTGGGTTATGGTTGTCCAGGAAACATATCATCAGGTGCGGCAGAACTAGCTTGGTGTTGTGCTACTTGGGAGATTTGGGTTTCTAACATTTTATTGTGAGTTGCTAGGGCATCTACCTTATTTGCTAATAGCTTCAATTGTTCACCGGTGTGAACGTTTTGATTGAGGAAATCTTTGTTTTGTTGAGCTTGATTAGCGATAAAGTTTTCCATTAGGATTTCAAGGTTAGACTTCCGAGGAACGTTAGGAACATTAGCAGCGGGTTTTTGATAGCCTGGAGGTACAGCAGGTGCTTGGCCAGGTGCATATAAAGCGTTATTATTCTTGTACGAGAAGTTAGGATGTGTGATCGGTGGGAATAGAACTGACTGTTTTTGGAATGTTGGTTCGTGTTTGCGTTTGTTTTAGCAAAATGTCGCGGTAAGCAAGAGTTGCCACCGTCTTTTATGTTCTCCAACAAGGAAAGGACAAAAGCACAGCAAAATTCCTTTTCGAGATGTTTCTCGGTTCGGGAGGTAGATTATAGAAAGGGAAGGTGTTATCACCCTTTCTATCCGTGGTTATCCACGGGCTCTTAGGTACTTGCTCACTATGTTTTCAAAAAAAAATTTCTTTTCTTGTGTTTGTGGGTTTTGAAAAAGTTTGTTTGAAAACTTCTAGGTAACTCTTGTATCAGTCCTCAAGAGTGTATGAAGTGTTTGTTTGAAAACTTTTTGAAAGTGTAGGTGCGAAAAGTTGTTTTTTTGTTTTGAAAGAGCAAGTACCCAGGAGAAATCTACCTACTCTAAGGAATTAAGCTGTGTAAATGTCCTTTAGACAGTACTATCCCACTATTGAGAGGTAGGTAGCATCGTCGTTGGAGTTATTCGGGTCAATTCGATTATAGGGACATGTGGTCACCAAAGCAATAGTAGGATGCCTTAGCGGAAACCCTAATGTCCTAGATCCTTTTTATCCGAGGCAACCGTTTCGAGGCAACTGGATCTTTAGACAGGGGGGCGACCTCTAAAACACCCTATACTCAATGACCATGTCGAGGCAACCAAGTGAGGCGTACCCTAGGAGTGGCATGTGCGAGTGTGTCAAGTTTCAGTTTATATTATCTTTGCACATGTATTATGGTGAGCTACGTTTTGATTTTAACTTCAGGCAAGTCTTGTCATGCATAGTTAACAGTTAATAATTGTGCGGAAAATAAATTGCGGAAAGTAAATCTACGCTATTACAAGGCGTCGGGTATTTACATCGCCAAAAACATAACCCTTTGAAAAGATAAATGCGAGAAAATAAAAGAAAGCGATAAAAAGGTCCTAATTATCTATTACATCCTCGGAGCAGATACATAAATATGATCAAAATAATAATCAAGTATAAACATGCGCGAGAAAAATTGAATCGGGAAAAGTCTTAAGGTTTTGACCCTTTTTGAGAAAAGAATAGAATTTTGGTCCTTTTTTGCAATTAATTAATATTAAACCTAATTTACTAATTAATTAAATAATTACAAAAAAAAAGTATTTTTTTAGTTTTTTAGGTCTTTAATGAAAATAAAATAAAAGAAATTAAGTCAAAAGTTAGTAAAAAAAACCCTAATTTTAATTTATTTTATTTATTGTGAAAAAGTCAAAATTAGACCTAATTAAACTAAATTAATTTGTTAGAATTTATTTACAAAAAATAAAGTGGAATTAATAAATAATAATATTAATAAAAATATTTACATTTTTTAGTTGTCTGAATTTATTATGAAAATAATTAATTAAGTTAATTAAATAATAATAATAATAATTAATAATAATAATTAGTAAAAGAAAATAAAAAGAAAATTATGAATGAACCAGGGGGGTGTTGGGCCCATTAGAAGGTTAATCTGGAAATTATGTGGCCCATTAACATCAAGCCTTTGTTGACTTTGGAAATTGTCTACGCATGCTTTGACTAGGGAGCATGGTGTTCTTCATCTCCTGGCCATTGGATCTATGCTGGCAGCCACGTGGCACGTGGGTGACTGAGGCACATGGTAAACCACTTTGTGAAGCCTGCAACCAGCCAACGCATCTTCCACTCCACCAACTTGCACACTTTGTTAATATAATAAGAAACAAATATAATATATAAAACAATTAAACATGCTGTACACAAACATAAAAATGCGCGCTCTTTTGAATCATCCAACCAGGAATCAGCACGTCATCGTCTTCCTCGTTTGCCTGTAAAAACACAGTTAAATAGCGGGGGGTTTTAACCCCCACAACCTGCAACCACGAATAATAGCGATTAGGCCTATGAGCAACAAAAATATTTCACGATGGTCTCCTTAGATTCGTCTGGATGCAACGGTTTCAACCATGGGTCTTAAAGGCTCCAATTTTTCCTGGATAATAAAGCCCCAAAATCAAAGCTTAGGAACCCTAGAATTTGTCAATGGTATCTTTTGATTTAGGGCTCTATAATTCAATTAACCTGTACCATTAGCTTTATATGAATTCAAGCAACACAAAATAATGATTAAAAGATGTTAATTGTGCATGAAATATGAGTTTTGATTATGGAAAAAATCATCAAACCGTGTGACTGTTCTTGGTGATTCTTTGAGCCTTAGCGTGTGGTTTTGATTGCAAAACGTTCCTCACACTCCCAGCAACGTGTTTGAATCCTCAAAAGTCCTTGAATTGGCCTGGAACCTGGAAAACAGTTTTCAAGTTTCTTGGGATTTTCTTGAATGTGGTTATGGTTTTTCTGCAGCAAATTCACGTCCATGGCATTAGGTTTAGCTTGTGTATATATAGTAGAAGAGAATTAGGTTAAATCTTGCACAAAAAATCCATTGCATGATGGTTTGAATATTTGATTTGCAATCACATATTTTTGAATCTTTTTGATTGAAGAAACTTGCCAAACTTGGAGATTTTTGTCCCTTTGATTTGCACACGAATTTGCCAGCTTGATTAGGTCATTCTTGCTTCAAAAAAAGATTGAAAAACCATATCTCTGAATTTCCTACAATTTAAATTAATTAAATGAATTAAAATCAATTAAAAATCCAAATAATTAATAAAAATAAGAAAATAAATTCAAATAGGCTTGATGGGTCGTGCATAAGTCATGGATAAAGTTTCAAGAAGGAATTTGAGGCCCATTAGCAAAAACAAAGTGTTTTGAGCAAAGTTGACTTTTGCAAATTCACAAACATTTCCCAACTTCTCCAATGCATATCTTGCTCAATTTTGATCTTATGAACATGTTCTTGGACATTTTGGAAAGGTATTGAAGTCCTCTAACCAATGCCTTTGGTCCCATGTCATTTGGATTTACCAATCTCAAGTTATGATCTTTGACTTAAAGTGCATTTTTGTTGACTTTTGAAATTGACCTATAATGTAGAAATTGATAACTTTTTATGAGAGAATTTCTTGGACTTGGAATGTGAAGATGAGTTGTAGGAAATGTCATCCCCTTAAAAATGAGCATTGGATGGGATTTTTCTGATGAACCGTGAAAAAGTTATGCCCTGGTCAAGATACAGTTGACTTTTCTACTGTCCAAAAATAGTAACTTCTTGCACCTTTGATGATTTTTGAGCCATGCTTGTGGAATCATGATCAAGACTTGATAAAATGATAATTGTATACTCAAAATAAGATGTTGACCAAAAAATTCTGACTTTTGATTGTGAAGTGACCATTTTACCCCTGTAGTTGATTGTGAAGCAAATGAAGCTTTTGACTATGCAAACTGGCATTGTGAGACTTGAGACTTGGCATGTAGATGCTTGGCAATGTACATAGGCACATGAGACTTGATTGAGCCATTGAAAACCTTAAATTCCTTGAAAGAAACAAAACCCTAATTTTGACTGGCTTAGGAGGCATTTGGACTGTGCAACCTTTGAGTAGTCTTGAACCATTTGAAGATGATTCTTGACAAATCTTGAAGAATATGGGAGGGAAAATTTTGGGGTACAACAGTTGCCCCTGTTCAATCTTCTTAGACCTGAGGATGTAGATTGGCTTGCGGGCCTTTCGTGATCCGAAGGTGGAAGATGATTGAACACTAGAGTGCCCAGAAATTTGCACTCGCATAGCGTAGTATCAGCAATGTGATGGCGGGAATGGGCTTACATATGCCATTTGGAGAGATGATGAATAGGAGGATGGGCTTATAGATGCCATCTATAGATGTGACAGAATCTTGTCGGGAATGGGCTTATAGATGCCATTTGGAGATGTAATGGATAGTGGTGGAGATGGGCTTAAAGATGCCATCCAGGGGTGTCGATCGCGTAAGAGATTCCTTAGCGAGAACTTGCATACCTGAGAAAGAAAGATAGTTTTCCTGTCTGGTTTCAGGTATTGATCTTCAAACTCTTCGTGTAGATAACTTTCCTGGCTAGATACAGGCGTAGACCTCTATTAAGTCGCTCACAGATACGCGTTGGCTAGATACAGGTATCGAATCTGGAACTTCAACAGGTTGATCGAGATAGCTTTCCTGGCTAGATACAGGCGTAGACCTCTAATCAGTCGCTCATAGATATGCCCTGGCTAGATACATGTATCGAATCTGGAACTTCAAAAGGTTGATCGAGATAGCTTTCCTGGTTGGATACAGGCGTAGACCTCTAATCAGTCGCTCACATATATGCCCTGGCTAAATACAGGTATCGAATCTGGAACTTCAAAAGGTTGATTGAGATAGCTTTCCTGGCTGGATACAGGCGTAGACCTCTAATCAGTCGCTCACAGACATGCCCTGGCTAGATACAGGTATCGAATTTGGAAATTCAAAAGGTTGATCGAGATAGCTTTCCTGGCTGGATACAGGTGTAGACCTCTAATCAGTCGCTCACAAATATGCCCTGGCTAGATACAGGTATCGAATCTGGAACTTCAAAAGGTTGGTCGAGATAACTTTCCTTGCTGGATACAGGTGTAGACCTCTAATTAGTCGCTCACAGATATGCCCTGTCTAGATACAGGTATTGAATCTGGAACTTCAAAAGGTTGATCGAGATAGCTTTCCTGGCTGGATACAGGCGTAGACCTCTAATCAGTCGCTCACAGACATGCCCTGGCTAGATACAGGTATCGAATCTGGAACATCAAAAGGTTGATCGAGATAGCTTTCCTGGCTGGATACGGGTGTAGACCTCTAATCAGTCGCTCACAGATATGCCCTGGCTAGATACAGGTATCGAATCTGGAACTTCATAATGTTGGTCGAGATAGCTTTCCTCGCTGGATACAGGTGTAGACCTCTGACCTGAGAATGAAAGATGACTTCCTGGCTAGATACAGGTATTGATCTTCAAATTCTTCATGCAGATACTTTCCTGGCTAGATACAGGTATAGATCTACCATCAATTGCTCACAGATATGCCCTGGCTAGATACAGGTATTGAATCTGGAACTTCAAAAGATGGAGGGGTTGTCTCTACTGACAGGTCATCTCAGGAAAATCTTTAGGAATCGATTTAACTGAACCAGGGGAGGTTTTGTCTTCTTTGACGAGTTGTGTCTTCATGGACGGGATGTCTTTATTAACGGGTTGTCTTTATCGACGGGCTGTCTTTATTGACGGGTTGTCTTTATCGACGAATTGTCTTTATTGACGAGTTGTCTTTATTGACGGGTTGTCTTTATCGACGGGTTGTCTTTATCGACGGGTTGTCTTTATTGACGGGTTGTCTTTATCGACGGGTTATCTTTATCGACGGGTTGTCTTTATTGACAGGTTTTCTTCACTGACGGGTTGTCTTTATTGACAGGTTGTCTTCATTGACAGGTTATCTTCATTGACAGGTTGTCTTCATTGACAGGTTTAGAGTTTAACTGCATCTTTCCTGAAGGTAAAGGTCAGTCATATGCAATGCATGATATGGATCGAGCAATGATGTTCTCAACATAAATGAGATTGTATGATATGATGCGTATATGCATGTATCATGATGTATGACAATGTGATGTTTATGAATGTATCTTCGTCTGGGAAAATAAATCCTTGACGAATGCCGGGAAGTTCGTTGAATCCTGGGCTGATGTTGAAGAGTAGAGTCCTTCGTTTCCGTTGGCGATGATGAACGAAGATGATTGCAAGAATAAACCGGTAGGAGAAGATGAATCCGTTGGGGAATAAACCTGGTGAAGAGATTATTCTGCGGGGAACTACTCTGTGGGAAGAGATGCTTCGCTGAGATTTTAACGGTAACTCCACTGGGGGATTCCATTAATAAGCTCTGTTGGAGAATTTGATGAACTCCGCTGAGGATAGGAAGAACTTTGCCGAGGATGATCTTTTCGTTGTAATTTGCTGAGGATAACCCAGTTAGGCTCTGGTGGGGAATAACCTTTGGATATGGCTGAGGAGATGCATTTATACTCTGCAGGGGATAAGCTTCCAGAATCTACTGGGGAGATGGTTCAACTTTCCTGGGGAAACTTTGGACTACACTGGGGAAATGGCTCCACTGGGGTGTCTGTATTCCGCCGGGGAACAATCTTATATTTCTGTTGAGGAATATTGAGACTGCCGGGGATGCTTGTTGAGGAATATCTGTATACTCTGTTGGAGAATATTGAGATCTTCTGGGGATACCCAACTTCTTTGGGGCCGACAGTAGCCTAACTCTGCTCGAGGGAGAGTATTGCTGACTTGCTAGAGATATTGTGCCTTTTTAGGGCTGATGGGAGACCAACTATGCTTGGGGGGAGTATTGCTGAATCTTGTCTTACTCTGCGGGGAGTGAAGGTATCCTGGTTACATTCTTCAGTTGAACTTACCTTGGTACCTGGGTGGACAAAGCAACCAGATCGCTTAGACAATTCTTATTGCCCCTGTTTCTGCGAGAGAAGGTACCTGTGGAGGTGCTTGATGACCGCCGATTTGACAAATCTTCTTCTGGTAGGAAAGTGACGAGATGTCGGGACATAGTCGTACGCTGTGATCCCTAACTTTTTCCTGGACCGTCCTTTCGGGTTTTCAATCCATCGGGATACCCTTTTTTGCCCAAGCCACCTTTTCAGGTTTTCAACTTGCCGGGTGTACAGATTTTTTTATTTTCATCCCTTATTTTTTCCCGAACCCTCTTGGTTCGCCGGGAAGCCCTTATTTTTGCCTAGGCCAGTCGACCTAGCGGGTCTTTGATTATGCGTAGTATTTTTTCGACTATGTCCATGCTCTCAGGATGTAAAGAGTTGTCACTGTCTGTAGTGTTGTATCGCCATACTACCAGAAGATGTCTGATCATGCAAGATTCGTTGTTGGAATTCATGTCCAATGCCCCAAGTGACTCAGGCGGAGATTTGCCCCTGGCTATTTGGCATCTTGAGAGATTCCTTGAATCTTGACTTGACTGCCCCAGATGATGGACAATGATCATGTCTGCCCCTTGGTTGGAAGTGTTTTTCCACTTGAGGTGACCCTTTTTATTGAAAAGGTTTTTGTTCACTAGATATTCGTCGTGCAAGTTTCTCTGCTGTTCGAACAAATAGTCATATGCAAACAATGTTATTTTAAGAATGCAACGCTTATGTCTGTCTTGAAGTTTTTGAAAATGCAGTTTTCCATAAAACAAGTAAATTTTTTTGTAAAATGCGATGTCGACTCAGGATTTTATAGCAAGCCCTACAGGAGTCAGGATACCTTTTGTAACAGTATGCTTTCGAACTAAACCCATGTTTCAGCTAGGACTTTTAAGGGTTATAACGTAGCCTAGTTCACGGTTTAAGAAACAAAGGACAAAGGCTCAAGTTTTATTTGTACCCACCCGTTCTTTGTGATGTTCTTCGACCCTAAACTCAGCTAATCGTGCATTAGATCTTGTTTGAGTCTTTGCTCTGATATTCCGGTGATGGTTCGGATATTGACAGTTTATTTTGAATAGGCAGTCATTTCTTTTTTTTTGTTGAGGGTTTGTAGGACCTCTTTCTTTTGATTGCGTTATCCCTGTTTTTTGCCTGAACTGTTTCTTTTGTGATTACAGTCAGTGGGATGCCCCAGTTTTTATAAGTCTCCTTCATAGGTTTTGACTTAATGGGCTTTTATTTTGAGAGATAATGACTGCCTGTCTTTATGATTATTCGGAACCATCACTGTCTTTTGTTTTGGAAGGACTTCTTTGGTGCCATTCGTTGTGCACTTGGATCAACTGAGAGAACTACCCTGCCCCAGGTTACGATTAAGGGTTTTTAATTTTCGAAAAGAAAAACTCCAACTTCTTTGGCTCAGAGGGGTTGACTAGGGATTATCTTCCTTATAACTCCACTGTTTAGGATTTGAAACAATGCCTGTACCTCATCAGCGGGGTCTGTTCAAAAGCATACTGTAAAGATCGTGGTATCGTTTTCGTCGTCCTCCCTCAAAAGGCTTAGAAATTTTTAATCGTGAGTTGGACATCACAAAAAATGAAAGCAATTTTAAGCATAGTGAACACAGTTACTTCAAAACAGACATGTGTAATGCATTAATGAAATAAGAGAGTTTGACATGATAATTGTTTGAATAAGCAAAGAAAAAATACAATATCAGAATTCAAATGAACAAAAGTCTCTCAATCTTAGCCATGTTTTGGCAAGGGAGCAGTGATCACATTGGGAGTCTCGGGCGCTTCGAACTCGACCTCCTTTGCATCGATTAGGTCCTGAACCTTGTTCCTAAAAGTCCAACAATCATCTGTAGCATGCCCCGGGCTGTCAGAATGACAAGCGCAGCGGGCGTTGGGGTTATACCTTGAAGGTGTAGTGTTCGGATTCTTAGGAGGGTCCCTTAGAGTTACCAAATTGGTCTTCAGCAACTGTGGCAATATCTGGGACAAGGTCATGCTGAGGGGAGTGAATTGCCTTCTAGGTCTCTCTTCCCTTTGTTGGTTGCGATGTTGAGGAGCACTGGCCGGTTTTGAAATAACTACCGCGTTGACATCTTGGCGGTGTTCGGACCTATTCTGTCTTCTTGAACCATAGACAGCACTGGATTCTTTCTTGGATGGTTTTTTCTCAGTGTTCGGGGAGTCACCCTTCTGTATTTTCCCAGACTTGATACCAGCTTCTATTCTCTCACCAGTCAAGATCAGATCTGTAAACCCGGCAGAAGAATTCCCAATCAGATGGTTGAAGAACGGACCAGACAGGGTCCCCAGGAACATATCAACGAGCTCACGGTCAGTCAAAGGTGGCTGCACCCTTCCAGCCATGTCTCTCCACTTTTGCGCATACTCCTTAAATCCTTCACCCGTCCCTAGTGACATAGCCTGGAGTTGGGTACGCGTAGGAGCGAGGTTGGAGTTATACTGATACTGCTTGTAGAATGCAGTAGCCAAGTCCTCCCAGTTACGATTACTGGCTCCATCCAGCTGATAGAACCATTCGAGTTGAGTCCCTGAAAGACTATCCTGGAAGAAATGGATCCACAAATTCTTGTCAGCTGTATACGGTTGGATCTTCCTCACATACGACCGAAGGTGCAGCTTAGGACAGGAAGCTCCATCGTACTTTGCAAAAGCAGGTTCCTTGAACTTATGGGGAATCACCACCCCAGAGGATAAGCCTAGGTCTCCAAAGTCCAATCCGGGCACTTGTTGAATCTCCATAGAACTTAAGCGGTCTTCTAACTGTTTGTACCTGTCCTCAGCAGGAGGGTACTGTTCATCATTATAATCCATCTCGTTGTCGGAGACCACGGGACTAGGAACCCTTCTCTCTTGGGGACTGTCTTTGCCTACAGATGAGATAGTCAGCTCAGCCTCATTCTGTAGTCCATTCCCAGATTTGCGTCTAGTGTTGAACAAGACGGTCCTCTTCTTCTTCTTCTTCTTCCTCTCTTTTAGAATCAGAGTTTTCAAGTCCTGTTGACCCTTGGCTAGGCTCATAACCAACTCCTGGAACTGGGCATTCTGGGCCTGGAGGGCCTTGATAGCTAGTTCAGCGGAAGGTTCAGTAGACATGATGATTGCTGAAACAAACAGCGAAGAAGATAAGTGACCTGTAAAAGGGTACCTGTAATGCAATGATATGTATGATATGCATGCAATGTTTTCAAGGATCTCGCGGGGTAAACAGAGAAACTTGTCAGAATTTGAATTTGGTAGCTTGATTGAAGGAGCTTCATGTTGCTGAGAGTCCTTCTTCAAGAGTCAAGGCTCACCATATCGAGTGGGTCATAGCCCCTGACTCAAGTCATCGTATTTGGATTTCTGGACAACCTTGGTTAGAGGAAAATAAATCCCATTTGCCCCTTGATAGACAGTTGGTTCATCATGACCTGCATCACAAACCCTTGAGATCCTTGAAATGGGTTAGTCCTTAAGCAAGATGTATGCAATGGTATGATGATATGATGTTATGCTATGCGTGGAGTGGTGTAAGTAAACCCTGTTATAAGCCCAGATTAAGGACTGTAAACAAAACCTGCAAGGAACTCATGTTGTCAGATAACAAGAATGTGCAAGTAGTTCAAGTTTGAAGGCACACAAGTCACATAAAAGAGACATTAGATTTCAGGCCGACATGAAGTTTAGGTACTACCCTCTTGAAGTTGGTTGGCTCAAAACCTGTCCTATGAATAGTAACCGGGTTCTAGAGGATCTCAATATCACTGACTACCCTCAATCGGTCATAACTCCAGCTTCGCAATCTTTTCTTGCGGCCGGAACCATCGCGAGAGTTTAGCCTCAATGAGTGTAGCATACTGCTACTGTTCTATGGCCAAGTTGGTCAATTTAAGGTTCTAAGGTCAGTTGGTTCTGAATGACTCCTCAGAAGACCCATATTCTCCTCGTTCCAACACAAGGGATATCGGTACAGACCAAGGTGTCACACCAACGTAGCTACTACTTCACCCGTGTCGGTCTATGCCGGACAGGTCCCTTACAGTTTATTGCTACCTAAAGGGTATTCCCCAGATCCGGGTTAGGATCTATGAAACTCCAATACAAGCCCACAATATTAAAGCAAACAAGGGATACAATTGAAAACATAGAATGATCTAATCCTAAGGTACACCTCACTTATAAAATCTTCCCCAGCAGAGTCGCCAGTTCTGTGATCGGTGGGAATAGAACTGACTGATTTTGGAATGCTGGTTCGCGTTTGCGTTTGTTTTAGCAAAATGTCGCGGTAAGCAAGAGTCGCCATTGTCTTTTATGTTCTCCAACAAGGAAAGGACAAAAGCACAGCAAAATTCCTTTTCGAGATGTTTCTCGGTTCGGGAGGTAGATTATAGAAAGGGAAGGTGTTAGCACCCTTTCTATTCGTGGTTATCCACGGGCTCTTAGGTACTTGCTCACTATGTTTTCAAAAAAAATTTGCTTTTCTTGTGTTTGTGGGCTTTGAAAAAGTTTGTTTGAAAACTTCTAGGTAACTCTTGTATTAGTCCTTAAGAGTGTATGAAGTGTTTGTTTGAAAACTTTTTGAAAGTGTAGGTGCGAAAAGTTGTTTTTTTGTTTTGAAAGAGCAAGTACCCAAGAGAAATCTACCTACTCTAAGGAATTAAGCTGTGTAAATGTCCTTTAGACAGTACTATCCCACTATTGAGAGGTAGGTAGCGCCGTCATTGGAGTTATTCGGGTCAATTCGATTATAGGGACATGTGGTCACCAAAGCAATAGTAGGACGCCTTAGCGGTAACCCTAATGTCCTAGATCCTTTTTATCCGAGGCAACCGTTTCGAGGAAACTGGATCTTTAGACAGGAGGGCGACCTCTAAAACACCCTATACTCAATGAACACGTCGAGGCAACCAAGTGAGGCGTACCCTAGGAGTGGCATGTGCGAGTGTGTCAAGTTTCAGTTTATATTATCTTTGCACATGTATTATGGTGAGCTACGTTTTGATTTTAACTTCAGGCAAGTCTTGTCATGCATAGTTAACAGTTAATAATTGTGCGGAAAATAAATTGCGGAAAGTAAATTTACGCTATTACAAGGCGTCGGATATTTACATCGCCAAAAACATAACCCTTTGAAAAGATAAATGCGAGAAAATAAAAGAAAGCGATAAAAAGGTCCTAATTATCTATTACATCCTCGGAGCAGATACATAAATATGATCAAAATAATAATCAAGAATAAACATGCGCGAGAAAAATTGAATCGGGAAAAGTCTTAGGGTTTTGACCCTTTTTGAGAAAAGAATGGAATTTTGGTCCTTTTTTGCAATTAATTAATATTAAACCTAATTTACTAATTAATTAAATAATTACAAAAAAAAAGTATTTTTTAGTTTTTTAGGTCTTTAATGAAAATAAAATAAAAGATTTTAAGTCAAAAGTTAGTAAAAAAAACCCTAATTTTAATTTATTTTATTTATTGTGAAAAAGTCAAAATTAAACCTAATTAAACTAAATTAATTTGTTAGAATTTATTTACAAAAAATAAAGTGGAATTAATAAATAATAATATTAATAAATATATTTACATTTTTTAGTTGTCTGAATTTATTATGAAAATAATTAATTAAGTTAATTAAATAATAATAATAATAATTAATAATAATAATTAGTAAAAGAAAATAAAAAGAAAATTATGAATGAACCAGGGGGTGTTGGGCCCATTAGGAGGTTAATCTGGAAATTCTGTGGCCCATTAACATCAAGCCTTTGTTGACTTTGGAAATTGTCTACGCATGCTTTGACTGGGGAGCATGGTGTTCTTCATCTCCTGGCCATTGGATCTATGCTGGCAGCCACATGGCACGTGGGTGACTGAGGCACATGGTAAACCACTTTGTGAAGCCTGCATGAAATCACGTTATGAAAAACAATAGAAATATTTTGGGGGACCTGGGAATCGAACCCAGGTCCCAATGGTTACTAGCCAACGCATCTTCCACTCCACCAACTTGCACGCTTTGTTAATATAATAAGAAACAAATATAATATATAAAACAATTAAACATGCTGTACACAAACATAAAAACGCGCGCTCTTTTGAATCATCCAACCAGGAATCAGCACGTCGTCGTCTTCCTCGTTTGCCTGTAAAAAACACAGTTAAATAGCGGGGGGGTTTAACCCCCACAACCTGCAACCACGAATAATAGCGATAAGGCCTATGAGCAACAAAAATATTTCGCGATGGTCTCCTTAGATTCGTCTGGATGCAACGGTTTCAACCATGGGTCTTAAAGGCTCCATCCTGGATAATAAAGCCCCAAAATCAAAGCTTAGGAACCCTAGAATTTGTCAATGGTATCTTTTGATTTAGGGCTCTATAATTCAATTAACCTGTACCATTAGCTTTATATGAATTCAAGCAACACAAAACAATGATTAAAACATGTTAATTATGCATGAAATATGAGTTTCGATTATGGAAAAAATCATCAAACCGTGTGACTGTTCTTGGTGATTCTTTGAGCCTTAGCGTGTGATTTTGATTGCAAAATGTTCCTCACACTCCCAGCAACGTGTTTGAATCCTCAAAAGTCCTTGAATTGGCCTGGAACCTGGAAAACAGTTTTCAAGTTTCTTGGGATTTTCTTGAATGTGGTTATGGTTTTTCTGCAGCAAATTCACGTCCATGGCATTAGGTTTAGCTTGTGTATATATAGTAGAAGAGAATTAGGTTAAATCTTGCACAAAAAATCCATTGCATGATGGTTTGAATATTTGATTTGCAATCACATCTTTTTGAATCTTTTTGATTGAAGAAACTTTCCAAACTTGGATATTTTTGTCCCTTTGATTTGCACACGAATTTTCCAGCTTGATTAGGTCATTCTTGCTTCAAAAAAAGATTGAAAAACCATATCTTTGAATTTCCTACAATTTAAATTAATTAAATGAATTAAAATCAATTAAAAATCCAAATGATTAATAAAAATAAGAAAATAAATTCAAATAGGCTTGATGGGTCGTGCATAAGTCATGGATAAAGTTTCAAGAAGGAATTTGAGGCCCATTAGCAAAAACAAAGTGTTTTGAGCAAAGTTGACTTTTGCAAATTCACAAATATTTCCCAACTTCTCCAATGCATATCTTGCTCAATTTTGATCATATAACCAATGCCTTTGGTCCCATGTCATTTGGTCCCAATGCCTTTTGAAGTCCTATAACCAATGCCTTTGGTCCCATGTCATTTGTATTTACCAATCTCAAGTTATGGTCTTTGACTTAAAGTGCATTTTTGTTGACTTTTGAAATTGACCTATAATGTAGAAATTGATAACTTTTTGTGAGAGCATTTCTTGGACTTGGAATGTGAAGATGAGTTGTAGGAAATGTCATCCGCTTCAAAACGAGCATTGGATGGGATTTTTATGATGAACCATGAAAAAGTTATGCCCTGGTCAAGATATAGTTGACTTTTCTACTGTCCAAAAATAAAAAACTTCTTGCACCTTTGATGATTTTTGAGCCATGCTTGTGGAATCATGATCAAGACTTGATAAAATGATGATTGTATACTCAAAATAAGATGTTGACCAAAAAATTCTGACTTTTAACTGTGAAGTGACCATTTTACCCCTGCAGTTGATTGTGAAGCAAATGAAGCTTTTGACTGTGCAAACTGGCATTGTGAGACTTGAGACTTGGCATGTAGATGCTTGGCAATGTACATAGGCACATGAGACTTGATTGAGCCATTGAAAACCTCAAATTCCTTGAAAGAAACAAACCCTAATTTTGACTGGCTTAGGAGGCATTTGGACTGTGCAACCTTTGAGTAGTCTTGAACCATTTGAAGATGATTCTTGACAAATCTTGAAGAATATGGGAGGGAAAATTTTGGGGTACAACAGTTGCCCCTGTTCAATCTTCTTAGACCTGAGGATGTAGATTGGCTTGCGGTCCTTTCATGATCCGAAGGTGGAAGATGATTGAACACTAGAGTGCCCAGAAATTTGCACTCGCATAGCGTAGTATCAGCAATGTGATGGAGGGAATGGGCTTACAGATGCCATTTGGAGAGATGATGAATAGGAGGATGGGCTTATAGATGCCATCTGTAGATGTGACAGAATCTTGTCGGGAATGGGCTTATAGATGCCATTTGGAGATGTAATGGATAGTGGTGGAGATGGGCTTAAAGATGCCATCCAGGGGTGTCGATCGCGTAAGAGATTCCTTAGCGAGAACTTGCATACCTGAGAAAGAAAGATAGTTTTCCTGTCTGGTTTAGGGTATTGATCTTCAAACTCTTCGTGTAGATAACTTTCCTGGCTAGATACAGGCGTAGACCTCTAATCAGTCGCTCACAGATATTCCCTGGCTAGATACAGGTATCGAATCTGGAACTTCAACAGGTTGATCGAGATAGCTTTCCTTGCTGGATACAGGCGTAGACCTCTAATCAGTCGCTCATAGATATGCCCTGGCTAGATACAGGTATCGAATCTGGAACTTCAAAAGGTTGATCGAGATAGCTTTCCTGGCTGGATACAGGCGTAGACCTCTAATCAGTCGCTCACAGATATGCCCTGGCTAGATACATGTATCGAATCTGGAACTTGTAAAGGTTGATCGAGATAGCTTTCCTGGATGGATACAGGCGTAGACCTCTAATCAGTCGCTCACAGACATGCCCTGGCTAGATACAGGTATCGAATCTGGAACTTCAAAAGATTGATCGAGATAGCTTTCCTGGCTAGATACAGGTGTAGACCTCTAATCAGTCGCTCACAGATATGCCCTGGCTAGATACAGGTATCGAATCTGGAAATTCAAAAGGTTGGTCGAGATAACTTTCCTGGTTGGATACAGGTGTAGACCTCTAATCAGTCGCTCACAGATATGCCCTGGCTAGATACAGGTATCGAATCTGGAACTTCAAAAGGTTGATCGAGATAGCTTTCCTGGCTGGATACAGGCGTAGACCTCTAATCAGTCGCTCACAGACATGCCCTGGCTAGATACAGGTATCGAATCTGGAACTTCAAAAGGTTGATTGAGATAGCTTTCCTGGCTGGATACAGGTGTAGACCTCTAATCAGTCGCTCACAGATATGCCCTGGCTAGATACAGGTATCGAATCTGGAACTTCATAATGTTGGTCGAGATAGCTTTCCTGGCTGGATACAGGTGGCGACCTCTGACCTGAGAATGAAAGATGACTTCCTGGCTAGATACAGGTATTGATCTTCAAACTCTTCATGCAGATACTTTCCTGGCTAGATACAGGTATAGATCTACCATCAGTTGCTCACAGATATGCCCTGGCTAGATACATGTATCGAATCTGGAACTTCAAAAGATGGAGGGGTTGTCTCTACTGACAGGTCATCTCAGGAAAATCTTTAGGAATCGATTTAACTGAACCAGGGGAGGTTTTTTCTTCTTTGACGAGTTGTGTCTTCATGGACGGGTTGTCTTTATTGACGGGTTGTGTTTATTGACGGGCTGTCTTTATTGACGGGTTGTCTTTATCGACGAATTGTCTTTATTGACGAGTTGTCTTTATTGATGGGTTGTCTTTATCGACGGGTTGTCTTTATCGACGGGTTGTCTTTATTGACGGGTTATCTTTATCGACGGGTTGTCTTCATTGACAGGTTGTCTTCACTGACGGGTTATCTTTATTGACAGGTTGTCTTCATTGACAGGTTGTCTTCATTGACAGGTTGTCTTCATTGATAGGTTTAGAGTTTAACTGCATCTTTCCTGAAGGTAAAGGTCAGTCATATGCAATGCATGATATGGATCGAGCAATGATGTTCTCAACATAAATGAGATTGTATGATATGATGCGTATATGCATGTATCATGATGTATGACAATGTGATGTTTATGAATGTATCTTCGTCTGGGAAAATAAATCCTTGACGAAAGCCGGGAAGTTCGTTGAATCCTGGGCTGATGTTGAAGAGTAGAGTCCTTCGTTTCCGTTGGGGATGATGAACGAAGATGATTGCAAGAATAAACCGGTTGGAGAAGATGACTCCGTTGGGGAATAAACCTGGTGAAGAGATTATTCTGCGGGGAACTACTCTGTGGGAAGAGATGCTTCGCTGAGATTTTAACGGTAACTCCGCTGGGGGATTCCGTTAATAAGCTCTGTTGGGGAATTTGATGAACTCCACTGGGGATAGGAAGAACTTTGCCGAGGACGATCATTCCATTGTAATTTGCTAAGGATAACCCAGTTAGGCACTGGTGGGGCGTAACCTTTGGATATGGCTGAGGAGATGCATTTATACTCTGCAGGGGATAATCTTCCAGAATCTACTGGGGAGATGGTTCAACTCTCCTGGGGAAACCTTGGACTACACTGGGGAAATGGCTCCACTGGGGTGTCTGTATTCTGCCGGGGAACAATCTTATATTTCTGTTAAGGAATATTGAGACTGCCGGGGATGCTTGTTGAGGAATATTTGTATACTCTGCTGGAGAATATTGAGATCTTCTGGGGATACCCAACTTCTTTGGGGCCGACAGTAGCCTAACTCTGCTCGAGGGAGAGTATTGCTGACTTGCTAGAGATACTGTGCCTTTTTAGGGCTGATGGGAGACCAACTATGATTGGGGGGATTATTGTTGAATCTTGTCTTACTCTGCGGGGAGTGAAGGTATCCTGGTTACATTCTTCAGTTGAACTTACCTTGGTACCTGGGTGGAGAAAGCAACCAGATCGCTTAGACAATTCTTATTGCCCCTGTTTCTGCGAGAGAAGGTACCTGTGGAGGTGCTTGATGACCGCCGATTTGACAAATCTTCTTCTGGTAGGCAAGTGACGAGATGCCGGGACATAGTCGTACGTTGTGATCCCTAACTTTTGCCTGGACCGTCCTTTCGGGTTTTCAGTCCATCGGGATACCCTTTTTTGCCCAAGCCGCCTTTTCATGTTTTCGACTTGCCGGGTGTACAGATTTTTTTATTTTCATCCCTTATTTTTTCTCGAACCCTCTTGGTTCGCCGGGAAGCCCTTATTTTTGCCTAGGCCAGTCGACCTAGCGGGTCTTTGATTATGCGTAGTATTTTTTCGACTATGTTCATGCTCTCAGGATGTAAAGAGTTGTCACTGTCTGTAGTGTTGTGTCGCCATACTACCAGAAGATGTCTGATCATGCAAGATTCGTTGCTGGAATTCATGTCTGTTGTACCCCAAAATTTGCCCTCCCATAATCTTCAAAGTTATGACAAGCAAAAGCTTCAAAGTCTACTCAAGGGCTACACAGTCAACCACCCTCTTAAGCCAGTCAAATTAGGGTTTTGGTTCTTGCAAAGAAGTTGAGGTTTTCAAGGGCTCAATCAAGTCACATATGCTCATACACTTTGTCAAGCACCTACATGTCAAGTTTCAAGGCTCACAAGGTCAGGTTGCACAGTCAAAAGTCTCATTTGCTCAACAGTCAACTGTAGGGGCAAAATGGTCATTTGGCAGTCAAAAGTCAAATTTTTGGTCAACATCTTATTTTGAAGCCACAATCATCATTTGGTCAAGTCTTGACCATGATTTCACAAGAATGGCTCAAAAATCATCAAGATGCAAAAGTTTCTATTTTTGGACAGTTAAAAAGTCAACTGTAACTTGACCAAGGCATAACTTTTTCATGGATCATCATAAAAATCCCATCCAATGCTCATCTTGAAGGGGAGGACATTTCCTACAACTCATCTTCACATTCCAAGTCCAAGAAATGCTCTCACAAAAAGTTATCAATTTCAACATTATAAGTCATTTTCAAAAGTCAACAAAAAGGCCCTTTAAGTCAAAGACCATAACTTGAGATTGGTAAATCAAAATGACATGGGACCAAAGGCATTGGTTAGAGGACTTCAATAACTTTCCAAAATGTCCAAGAACATGTTCATAGCTTCAAAATTGAGCAAGATATGCATTGGAGAAGTTGGGAAATTTTTGTGAAATGGCCAAAGTCAATTATCCTTGAAACTTCATTTTTGACAAAAGGGGCCCACTTTTTCCACTTGATTCAGCTTGGCCATGCTTCCCACGTGTCCCACAATTTATTTCAAGATTTAAAATTAATTTTTCCATTTTTATTTAATTTTATTTGATTTAATTCATTTTAAATCTTTAAAATTCAAATAAAAATCAAAGAAATTAATGGAGGGATATATTTTGTGATGATTAGCTTTGATACACCTTAAAACACATTCCAAATTCGTGCATGGCCTATTATGGGCATAAAAATTCAAAATTTCACAAATATGGCAAATGGTTCAATGTTGGTTATGGAGGAAATCAAGAACATAATTGCATAAGCTTAATGACCATTATTCTTATTGATACACTTTACATTACTATATATACAAGACTTCCCAAACTCATTCAAAAAGAGGAGTGTGTGCAGAAACGGCCAAGAGCAAAACCAAGAATTATTCAAAAAGTGAGAGTTCTAAAACATAGTTGCGAGCATCTTCAGATCAAAACAAGCACGTGGCTAAAGCAACCTTTGCCAAGTCCTGAGGCTCATACCGCGCTGTAAGTTCTTCCCAGGTCCCTTATAATTTCCATATTATTTTCTTCAATGTTTTCCTGTGCAGATTCCAATATGAGGTGCATCATAAGTCCCACTTCCCAACGCTGCCATATGTCATCAACGCAGATCCAAAGGACAAAAAGTGTAGCACACCATGGTCTGGAGTCAAGCACGCTGCAGGCAACCATGAAAGTCAAACGTGGCTTAGATTTCAGTGGGTTTGGATTGCTTCAATAAACCTCTTATTTGGCCCACACCCCCCTTGGTTTTACTTCTTTTTATTTTTTGTTTTGTCATTTTCTCTTATTTTTAATTGCTAACCCTTTAATTATTTTTATTATTAACAATTAACTTAATTAACACATTTTCATAAAAAAACCAAAAAATAGAATTAACATTATTATCATTATTATTATTTTATTTTGTAAATAAATATTAACCAAAATAGTTTAATTAGGCAATTGTAATTCCTTTTCTTAAATAATTAAAATAACTTAGATTTAGGATTAACTTTTAATTTTGTTTCTTTCATTTTTATTTTATTTCATAAAAACATATAAAAAAAACAAAAAAATATTTTCTTTTAATTAAAATAATCAATTAGTCATTAATTAGTTTTTAATTTCATTTAATTACCAAAAAGACCAAAAAAATCAATTTTCTTTTCTAAAAAGGGTCAACACCCTTAGAACATTCCGATTTAATTCGCGCACAGTTTATTATTATGTAATTGCTCTGGACATGTAATAGTAATTAGGACTTTACTGTTTTTATTTACTTTCCGTACTCATTTACTAAAAAACGGGTCTTTGTAATTTTTGGCGATGTATAGACCCGCGCCTTGTAATAGCGTAGGATTTATTTTTCCGCAATTTATTTTCCGCACCCCTTAACTGTTAACTTGCATGAAAGAATGTATGTAAATAAAAAAAACTCGTAGCTCACTAATTAACAAGACAAACATTACTGAATACAACACACAAATACACACACCACTTCTAGGGTACGCCTCACTTGTTGCCTTCGAAACGTGGTCGCCAAGTATAGGACGTCTTAACGGTCCTTATGTCCATGATCCAGTTGCCTCGAAACAGTTGCCTCGGAACAGTTGCCTCGGAACAGTTGCCTCGAAACGGTTGCCTCGTATTAAAAAAGGATCAAGGACATAAGGGTAGCCTCTAAGGTGTCTTGCTGTGGCTTCGGTGACCACACTGTCCCTACAATCGAATTGACCCGAACACCTCCAACGGTGGTGCTACCTACCACTCAATGGTGGGATGGCACTACCTAAAGGACACTTATACAGCTTAATTCCTTAGGGTAGGTAGATGACTCATGGGTACTTGCTCTTTTCAAAAACAAACAAAATACTTTTCACACCTCACACTTTCAAAAGCTTTCAAAACAATTTTTCAAACTCTCTTGAGGACAGATACAAGAGTTATTCAGAAATCTTTCAAAGAAACTTTTTTCAAACCCACTCACATTTTGAAAAGCAAACATTTTGAAAACATAAAGAGCAAGTATCTAAGAGCCCATGGATAACCATGGATAGAAAGAGTGCTAACATCTTCCCTTTCTATAAATCTACCTCCCGAACCGAGAGAAAATCTCAAATAAGGAATTTTGCTGTGCTATTGTCCTGTCCATGTTGGAGAAAATAAAAGACGGTGGCGACTCTTGCTACCGCGACATTTCACGAAACCAGCGTTAAACAGTCAGTTCTAAATCCACCGATCACAGAACTGGCGACTCTGCTGGGGATACTTTTAAAGCGAGGTGTACCTTAGGATAGATTATACTTATGTTTTCAATTGCCTGATTTGTGTGCTTTAATATTATTGGGCCTGTTTTGGGAGTTCTATAGATCCTAACCTGGATCTGGGGGATACCTTCTTAGAAAGTAGCAACAAGGTTGTGAGGGAACTGTGCGGAGTATACCGACACGGTTGAAGCAGTCTGCTAGGTTGATGTGGCACTTTGGTGAGTACCGGTAACCCTTGAGTCAAGTCAAGGAGAGTACGGGGCCGCCGCGTGGTGTCGTGAAGCATCATTTGACCTTAGGAACCTTAATTGAACCATCCTGGCCTCTTTAGGGGTAGTGAGATAACTACTTTGGTGCAGTCCGAAGTTGGTTGATACTCGATACTACACTCAGTTGAGGGTTGTTTTCTTGGGATATTTTGATCGCCAGTTCAGTGGCTAAATCGAAACGATGAACACTGAAAACAATCCAATGATTTTGAGCTCCTTAGAACCCGGTTACTTTGATAGGATAGGTTTGAGCCCACCAACTTCAAGAGGGTAGTACCCCAAACTTCATGCAGGCCTAAACTCTAAGGGCTCTTTGTGTGACTTGTGTGCCTTCAAAACTTGACTACTTGCATACTTGTTATCTGACACTTGAGTTTCTTGCAGGTTTTGTTTACAGTCCTTAATCTGGACTCATAGCAGGGCCTACTTACATCACTCCATACATAACATAACATCATACCATTGCATGCATCCTGCATAAGGACTAACCCATTTCAGGGATCTCAAGGGCTTGTGATGCAGGTCATGATGAACCAGAATGTCTAGTAAGGGGCAAAGGGGATTTATTTTCCTCTAGCCAGGTTGATGACTTGAGTCAGGGGCTATGACCCACTCGATATGGTGAGCTTTGACTCTTGAAGAAGGACTCTCAACAATATGCAGTTCCTTCAATCAAGCCACCGGATTCAAATTCTAACAAATTTTCTTGTCTACCCCACGAGGTCCTTGAAAACATTGCATGCATACATATCATTGCATTACAGGTACCCTTGTTACAGGTCGCTTACCTTCTTCGCTGTTTATTTCAGCAGTCATCATGAATCCTGAATCATCCAATGAGAAAGCTATCAAGGCCCTCCAGGCCCAGAACGCCCAGTTCCAGGAGCTGGTCATGAGCTTAGCCTAGGGACAACAGGAATTGAAGACTCTGCTTTTGAAGAAAAAGAAGAAGAGGATTATTTTGTTCAACCCTAGATGCAGATCTGGGAATACACTGCAGAATGAAGCTGAGCGGACTACTCCATCTGTTGGGGAAGGCAGTCACCAAGAGGGAAGGGTTCCTAGTCCAGTGGTCTCCGACACCAAGACGGATTACAATGATGAGCAGTACCCTCAAGCTGAGGACAGGTATAAGCAACTAGAGGACCGTCTAAATGCCATGGAGATTCAACAGGTGCCCGGGTTGGACTTCAGAGACCTAGGCTTATCTTCTGGGGTGGTGATCCCTCACAAGTTCAAGGCACCTGCCTTTACAAAATACGACGGGGCCTCTTGTCCTAAGTTGCACCTCCGTTCATACGCAAGGAAGATCCAGCCCTACACGGCAGACAAGAATCTATGGATCCATATCTTCCAGGAGAGTCTTTCAGGGACTCAGCTCGAATGGTTCTATCAGCTGGATGGAACCAGTATTCGTAACTGGGAGGACTTGGCAACTGCTTTTTATAAGCAGTATCAGTATAATGCTGACCTCGCTCCTACGCGTACCCAACTCCAGGGTATGTCACTGGGGACAGGTGAAGGTTTTAAGGAGTACGCCCAAAAATGGAGAGACCTTGCTGGAAGGGTACAACCACCTCTGACTGACCGTGAGCTCGTTGACATGTTCTTGGGGACCCTGTCTGGTCCTTTCTTCAACCATCTGATTGGGAATTCTTCTGCTGGGTTTACAGATTTGATCTTGACCGGAGAGAGGATTGAAGCTGGTATTAAGGCTGGAAAGATTCAAGAAGTTGCACCTGCTGATGCTCATAAAAAGCCTTACAGTGGGAAGAAGGAGTCCAATGCTGTGCATAGTAAAAAGGGTCGCCATAATCAACATGTAGGGGCAACCCAGATCTCTAATCCTAGGCCTGCTCAACAGGGACAGGGGCATCAACGTAAGGAGGTCGCACCCAAGAGACAATTCACTAAAATCAACATGTCACTGGATCAAGCGCTACAGCAAATGTTGAAGGCAGGGCTGATTACCTTGAGGGCTCCTCTCCGGAATCCAAACATCTCTTCTCCCAACTACCATCCTAATGAGAGGTGCACATACCACTCCGATAGCCCGGGTCATACTACGGACAACAGCTGGCCTTTGAAGAACAAGATTCAAGACATGATCGACGTCGGAGAGATTCAGTTTGAAGCGTCAGAGACTCCAAACATAATCACTGCTCCTTTGCCCAATCATTGAAGGCTTTTGTTTATTTGAATTTCCGAGTTGTATTTTTCTTTTCTTATACAAACAATTAATGTCATAGCAAACTCTTTTATTTCATTAATGCACTACATATGTCTATTTTTGAATTAATCCAATTATTTTCACTATATTCAAATTACTTTCATATTTTTGTGATGATCAACGCTAGGTTAATAATTCTAAGCCTCTTGAGGGAGGATGACGAAAACGATACCACGATCTTTACAGTATGCTTTTGAACGAACCCCGCTGATGAGGTACAGGCATTGTTTCAATTCCTAAACACTGGAGTTATAAGGATGATAATCCCTTGTCAACCCCTTCGAGCCAAAGAAGTAGGAGTTTTTCTTTTCGAAAATTAAAACCCTTAATCATAACCTGGGGCAGGGTAGTTCTCTCAGTTGATCCAAGTGCACAACGAATAGCACCAAAGAGGTCCTCACAAAACAAAAGACAGTGATGGTTCCGAATAATCATAAAGACAGGAAGTCATTATCCCTCAAAATAAACGCCCAATAAGTCAAAACCTATGAAGGAGACTTACGAAAACTGGGACATCCCGCTGACTGTCATCACAAAAGAAACAGTTCAGGCAAAAACAGGGATAACGAAATCAAAAAGAAAGAGGTCCTACAAACCCTCAACCAAAAAAAGAAATGACTGCCTATTCAAAATAAATTATCAACATCTGAACCATCACCGGGATATCAAGGCAAAGACTCAAACAAGGTCTAATGCACGATTAGTTGAGTTTAGGTTTGAAGAACATCACGAAGAATGGGTGGGTACAAATAAAATTTGAGCCTTTATCCTTTGTTTCCTAAACCGTGAACCGGGCCACGCTACAACCTCTAAAAGTCCTAACTGAAGCATGGGTTAGTCCGAAAGCATATTGTTACCAAAGGTATCCTGACTCCTTAAGGCTTACGGTAAAATAACGAGTTGACATCACAGTTTACAAAAAATTTCACTTGTTTTTATAAAAAAAAACTGCATTTTCAAAAAACTTCAAGACAGACATAAGCTTTGCATTTTTAATATAACATTGTTTGTATATGACTTTTTGTTCGAAGAACAGAGAAATTCGCGCGAAGAATATCTAATGAACAAAAGCACTTCCAATCAAGGGGCATGGCATGATCATCGTCCATCATCTGGGGCAGTTAAGTCAAGATTCGGAGAATCTCTCAAAAGGCCAATCAACATGGGGCAAATCTCTACCTGGATCACTTGGGGCATTGGACTATCAAACGAAGATCTTCTGGTAGTAGGGCAACGCAACACTACTGACAGGGGCACCTCCCTACATCCTGAGAGCACGGACATAGTCGAAAAAATACTACGCATAAGTAAAGACCCGCTAGGTTGACACACCTAGGCAAAAATAAGGGATGAAATGAAAAAAAATCTGTACACCCGGCAAGTCGAAAACCTGAAAAGGCGGCTTGGGAAAAAATGGGTATCCCGGTGGACTGAAAACCCGAAAGGGCGGTCCAGGCAAAAGTTAGGGATCAAAAGCGTACGACTATGTTCCGTCATCTCGTCACTTGCCTACCAGAAGAAGATTTGTCAACCGGCAGTCATCAAGCGCCTCCACAGGTATCTTCTCTCACAGAAACAGGGGCAATATGAGTTGTCTAAGCGATCTAGTTGCTCTGTCCACCAAGGTACTAAGGTAGGTTCGGCTGAAGAACGCAACTAGGATACCTCCACTCCCTGCAGAGTAAGACAATTCCTCAGCAATACCCTCCCCTAGCAGAGTTGGTCTCTCATCAGCCCTGAAAAGGCACAGTATCTCCAGCAAGTCAACAACACTCTCCCCAAGCAGAGTTAGCCTACGGTCAACCTTATGGAAGTTGGGTATCCCCAACAGATCCCAATATTCCCCAGTGGAGTATGCAAACATTCCTAACAAGCATCCTCGGCAGTCTTATTCTAAGATTGTTCCCCGGTGGAATACCAGACATCCCAGTGGAGCCATTTCCCCAGTACAGTCTCAAAAGTCTCCCCAGGAGAGTTGAATCAATCTCCCCAGTAGG
Organism: Vicia faba; assembly: GCA_948472305.1. Classification (NCBI taxonomy): domain Eukaryota; kingdom Viridiplantae; phylum Streptophyta; class Magnoliopsida; order Fabales; family Fabaceae; genus Vicia; species Vicia faba. Next base: position 187,414,445 of record OX451735.1, on the reverse strand, counting down.
AAGCTTATCCCCAGTAGATTCTTGAAGCTTATCCCCTGCAGAGCACGAACGCGTCTCCCCGGCTTTATTCAAAGGTTATTCCTCACCAGAGCTTATAACTGGGTTATCCTCAGCTAAAAACCACAGAAAGATCGTCCTCGGCGAAGCTCTTCCTATCCCCCAGCGGAGTTATCATCAAACCTCAGCGAAGCATCTCTTCTCACAGAGTAATTCCCCACAGAGTAATCTCTTCAACAAGTTTATTCCCCAACGGAGTCATCTTCTCCTACCGGTTTATTCTTGCAACCATCATCCCCAGCGGAAACGAAGAACGCTACTCTTCAACATCAGCCCGGGAGTTATCTTCCCGGCATTCGTCAAGGATTTATTTTCCTAGACGAAAATACATTCATAAACATATCACATTTCATACATCCTGCTTACACCACAATGCATGCACATACGCATCATATCACACAATCTCATTTATTTTTGAGAACCTCTTAATATCATGCAGTTCATGCATCATGATACTTCATACATCTAACGTTTTGCCTTTTCAGGAAAAAGGTCAATCCAAAGATGATTACCATCAACTGTCGCAGTTCTAGATTCGATACATGTATCTAGACAGGACATATCTACATCAAAGAGATTTCCTTTCAGAGATAGCTTGGAAATGCTCTAGATATGGATGTTGTTGTCTTGCTTATTCAAGACTCCTTCTAGAGATAGTTCAGATGTGACCCAGGCATGGCGACATTCTGATACTTCTTCCAGATTTCCTTTCAGAGATAGCTTGGAAATGCTCCAGATATGGATGCTGTTCTTTTGCTTATTCAAGATTCCTTCTAGAGATAGTTCAGATGTGACCCAGGCATGGCGATGTTCTGATACTTCTTCCAGATTTCCTTTCAGAGATAGCTTGGAAATGCTCCAGATATGGATGATGTTCTTTTGCTTATTCAAGACTCCTTCTAGATATAGTTCAGATGTGACCCAGGCATGGCGACGTTCTGATACTTATTCCAGATTTCCTTTCAGAGATAGCTTGGAAATGCTCCAGATATGGATGCTGTTCTTTTGCTTATTCAAGACTCCTTCTAGATATAGTTCAGATGTGACCCAGGCATGGTGATGTTCTGATACTTATTCCAGATTTCCTTTCAGAGATAGCTTGGAAATGCTCCAGATATGGATGATGTTCTTTTGCTTATTCAAGACTCCTTCTAGATATAGTTCAGATGTGACCCAGGCATGGCGACGTTCTGATACTTATTCCAGATTTCCTTTTAGAGATAGCTTGGAAATGCTCCAGATATGGATGTTATTCTTTTGCTTATTCAAGACTCCTTCTAGATATAGTTCATATGTGACCCAGGCATGGCGACGTTCTGATACTTATTCCAGATTTCCTTTCAGAGATAGCTTAGACATGCTCCAGATATGGATGCTGTTCCTTTGCTTATTCAAGACTCCTTCTAGATATAGTTCAGATGTGACCCAGGCATGGTGACGTTCTAATACTTATTCAGATTCCCTTTCAGATATAGCCTAGAGATGCTCCAGATCTGGACGCCGTTCTATTGCTTATTCCAGATTTCCTTCTAGAGATGGTTCAGATGCGACCCAGACATGGCGACATTTTGATGCTTATTCAGATTTTCTTTCAAATATAGCCTAGAGATGCTCCAGATCCGGACGCTATTCTATTGCTTATTCAGATTCAAACTTCTAAAGACAACTTAGAGATGCTCCATCCCGGATGCTGTTCTATTATTCAGTCCAGATACGATCCAGATTCGGATAACATTCTGTTACTCATGCAGTATGGATATACCCCAGACACGGTGGTCATTCTACCATTTATTCAGACGTCAGCAATCAGACACAGACTAGATATGCTCCAGACACGGAAGCTATTCTATTTCTTATTCAGATTCACCTATCCACCATCTTTCCAAATGGCATCTATTAGCCCATTCCCGACAAGGTTCTGTCACATCCCCAGATGGCATCTATAAGTCCATCCTCCTATCCAACATCCCTCCAAATGGCATCTGTAAGCCCATTTCCGCTATCACACTGCTAACACTCTACTATATGAGTGCAAATTTCTGGGCACTCTAGTGTTCAATCATCTTCCACCCTCGGATCACGAAAGGCACCCAAGCCAATCTAAATCCTCAGGTCTAATAAGATTGAACATGGGCAACTGTTGTACCCCAAAATTTTCCCTCCCATAATCTTCAAAGTTATGACAAGCAAAAGCTTCAAAGTCTACTCAAGGGCTACACAGTCAACCACCCTCCTAAGCCAGTCAAATTAGGGTTTTGGTTCTTGCAAAGAAGTTGAGGTTTTCAAGGGCTCAATCAAGTCATATATGCTCATACACTTTGTCAAGCACCTACATGTCAAGTTTCAAGGCTCACAAGGTCAGGTTGCACAGTCAAAAGTCCCATTTGCTCAATAGTCAACTATAGGGGCAAAATGGTCATTTGGCAGTCAAAAGTCAAAAAATTTGGTCAACATCTTATTTTGAAGCCACAATCATCATTTGGTCAAGTCTTGACCATGATTTCACAAGAATGGCTCAAAAATCATCAAGATGCAAAAGTTTCTATTTTTGGACAGTTGAAAAGTCAACTGTAACTTGACCAAGGCATAACTTTTTCATGGATCATCAGAAAAATCCCATCCAATGCTCATCTTGAAGGGGAGGACATTTCCTACAACTCATCTTCACATTCCAAGTCCATGAAATGCACTCACAAAAAGTTATCAATTTCAACATTATAGGTCATTTTCAAAAGTCAACAAAAAGGCACTTTACGTCAAAGACCATAACTTTAGATTTCTAAATCAAAATGACATGGGACCAAAGGCATTGGTTAGAGGACTTCAAGACCTTTCCAAAATGTCCAAGAACATGTTCATAGCTTCAAAATTGAGCAAGATATGCATTGGAGAAGTTGGGAAATTTTTGTGAAATGGCCAAAGTCAATTATCCTTGAAACTTCATTTTTGACAAAAGGGGCCCACTTTTTCCACTTGATTCAGCTTGGCCATGCTTCCCACGTGTCCCACAATTTATTTCAAGATTTAAAATTAATTTTTCCATTTTTATTTAATTTTATTTGATTTAATTCATTTTAAATCTTTAAAATTCAAATAAAAATCAAAGAAATTAATGGAGGGATATATTTTGTGATGATTAGCTTTGATACACCTTAAAACACATTCCAAATTCGTGCATGGCCTATTATGGGCATAAAAATTCAAAATTTCACAAATATGGCAAATGGTTCAATGTTGGTTATGGAGGAAATCAAGAACATAATTGCATAAGCTTAATGACCATTATTCTTATTGATACACTTTACATTACTATATATACAAGCCTTCCCAACCTCATTCAAAAAGAGGAGTGTGTGCAGAAACGGCCAAGAGCAAAACCAAGAATTATTCAAAAAGTGAGAGTTCTAAAACATAGTTGCGAGCATCTTCAGATCAAAACAAGCACGTGGCTAAAGCAACCTTTGCCAAGTCCTAAGGCTCATACCGCGCTGTAAGTTCTTCCCAGGTCCCTTATAATTTCCATATTATTTTCTTCAATGTTTTCCTGTGCAGATTCCAATATGAGGTGCATCATAAGTCCCACTTCCCAGCGCTGCCATATGTCATCAACGCAGATCCAAAGGACAAAAAGTGTAGCACACCATGGTCTGGAGTCAAGCACGCTGCAGGCAACCATGAAAGTCAAACGTGGCTTAGATTTCAGTGGGCTTGGATTGCTTCAATAAACCTCCTATTTGGCCCACACACCCCTTGGTTTTACTTCTTTTTATTTTTTGTTTTGTCATTTTCTCTTATTTTTAATTGCTAACCCTTTAATTATTTTTATTATTAACAATTAACTTAATTAGCACATTTTCATAAAAAAACCAAAAAATAGAATTAACATTATTATCATTATTATTATTTTATTTTGTAAATAAATATTAACCAAAATAGTTTAATTAGGCAATTGTAATTCCTTTTCTTAAATAATTAAAATAACTTAGATTTAGGATTAACTTTTAATTTTGTTTCTTTCATTTTTATTTTATTTCATAAAAACATAAAAAAAAACAAAAAAATATTTTCTTTTAATTAAAATAATCAATTAGTCATTAATTAGTTTTTAATTTCATTTAATTACCAAAAAGACCAAAAAAATCAATTTTCTTTTCTAAAAAGGGTCAACACCCTTAGAACATTCCGATTTAATTCGCGCACAGTTTATTATTATGTAATTGCTCCGGACATGTAATAGTAATTAGGACTTTACTGTTTTTATTTACTTTTCGTACTCATTTACTAAAAAACAGGTCTTTGTAATTTTTGGCGATGTATAGACCCGCGCCTTGTAACAGCGTAGGATTTATTTTTCCGCGATTTACTTTCCGCACCCCTTAACTATTAACTTGCATGAAAGAATGTATGTAAATAAAAACAACTCGTAGCTCACTATTTAACAAGACAAACATTACTGAATACAACACACAAATACACACACCACTTCTAGGGTACGCCTCACTTGTTGCCTTCGAAACGTGGTCGTCAAGTATAGGACGTCTTAGCGGTCCTTATGTCCATGATCCAGTTGCCTCGAAATAGTTGCCTCGGAACAGTTGCCTCTGAACAGTTGCCTCGAAACAGTTGCCTCGAATTAAAAAAGGATCAAGGACATAAGGGTAGCCTCTAAGGTGTCTTGTTGTTGCTTCGGTGACCACACTGTCCCTACAATCGAATTGACCCGAACACCTCCAACGGTGGTGCTACCTACCTCTCAATGGTGGGATGGCACAACCTAAAGGACACTTATGCAGCTTAATTCCTTAGGGTAGGTAGATGACTCATGGGTACTTGCTCTTTTAAAAAACAAACAAAATACTTTTCACACCTCACACTTTCAAAAGCTTTCAAAACAATTTTTCAAACACTCTTTAGGACAGATACAAGAGTTATTCAGAAATCTTTCAAAGAAACTTTTTTCAAACCCACTCACATTTTGAAAAGCAAACATTTTGAAAACATAAAGAGCAAGTATCTAAGAGCCCATGGATAACCATGGATAGAAAGGGTGCTAACACCTTCCCTTTCTATAAATCTACCTCCCGAACCGAGAAACATTCTCAATAAGGAGTTTTTCTATGCTTTTGTCCTTTCCATGTTGGAGAAAATAAAAGACGGTGGCAACTCTTGCTTCCGTGACATTTCGCGAAACCAGCTTCAAACAGTCAGTTCTATTTCCACCGATCACAATGTCCAATGCCCCAAGTGACTCAGGAGGAGATTTTCCCCTGGCTATTTGGCATCTTGAGAGATTCCTTGAATCTTGACTTGACTGCCCTAGATGATGGACAATGATCATGTCTGCCCCTTGGTTGGAAGTGTTTTTCCACTTGAGGTGACCCTTTTTATTTAAAAGGTTTTTGTTCACTAGATATTCGTCGTGCGAATTTCTCTGCTGTTCGAACAAATAGTCATATGCAAACAATGTCATTTTAAGAATGCAACGCTTATGTCTGTCTTGAAGTTTTGGAAAATGCAGTTTTCCATAAAAACAAGTAAATATTTTTGTAAAATGCGATGTCAACTCAAGATTTTATAGCAAGCCCTACAGGAGTCAGGATACCTTTTGTAACAGTATGCTTTCGAACTAAACCCATGCTTCAGCTAGGACTTTTAAGGGTTATAACATGGCCTGGTTCACGGTTTAAGAAACAAAGGACAAAGGCTCAAGTTTTATTTGTACCCACCCGTTCTTCGTGATGTTCTTCGACCCTAAACTCAGCTAATCATGCATTAGATCTTGTTTGAGTCTTTGCTCTGATATTCCGGTGATGGTTCGGATATTGACAGTTTATTTTAAATAGGCAGTCATTTCTTTTTTTTGTTGAGGGTTTGTAGGACCTCTTTCTTTTGATTGCGTTATCCCTGTTTTTTTCCTGAACTGTTTCTTTTGTGATTACAGTCAGTGGGATGCCCCAGTTTTTATAAGTCTCCTTCATAGGTTTTGCCTTAATGGGCTTTTATTTTGAGAGATAGTGACTGCATGTCTTTATGATTATTCGGAACCATCACTGTCTTTTGTTTTGGAAGGACTTCTTTGGTGCCATTCGTTGTGCACTTGGATCAACTGAGAGAACTTCCCTGCCCCAGGTTATGATTAAGGGTTTTTAATTTTCGAAAAGAAAAACTCCAACTTCTTTGGCTCAGAGGGGTTGACTAGGGATTATCTTCCTTATAACTCCACTATTTAGGATTTGAAACAATGCATGTACCTCATCAGCGGGGTCTGTTCAAAAGCATACTGTAAAGATCGTGGTATCGTTTTCGTCATCCTCCCTCAAAAGGCTTAGAAATTTTTAATCGCGAGTTGGACATCACAAAAAATGAAAGCAATTTTAAGCATAGTGAACACAGTTACTTCAAAACAGACATGTGTAATGCATTAATGAAATAAGAGAGTTTGACATGATAATTGTTTGAATAAGCAAAGAAAAAATACAATATCAGAATTCAAATGAACAAAAGTCTCTCAATCTTAGCCATGTTTTGGCAAGGGAGCAGTGATCACATTGGGAGTCTCGGGCGCTTCGAACTCGACCTCCTTTGCATAGATTAGGTCCTGAACCTTGTTCCTCAAAGTCCAACAATCATCTGTAGCATGCCCCGGGCTGTCAGAATGATAAGCGCAGCGGGCGTTGGGGTTATACCTTGAAGGTGTAGTGTTCGGATTCTTAGGAGGGTCCCTTAGAGTTACCAAATTGGTCTTCAGCAACTGTGGCAATATCTGGGACAAGGTCATGCTGAGGGGAGTGAATTGCCTTCTAGGTCTCTCTTCCCTTTGTTAGTTTCGATGTTGAGGAGCACTGGCCGGTTTTGAAATAACTACCGCGTTGACATCTTGGCGGTGTTCAGACCTATTATGTCTTCTTGAACCATAGACATCACTGGATTCTTTCTTGAATGGTTTTTTCTCAGTGTTCGAGGAGTCACCCTTCTGTATTTTCCCAGACTTGATACCAGCTTCTATTCTCTCACCAGTCAAGATCAGATCTGTAAACCCGGCAGAAGAATTCCCAATCAGATGGTTGAAGAACGGACCAGACGGGGTCCCTAGGAACATATCAACGAGCTCACGATCAGTCAAAGGTGGCTGCACCCTTCCAGCCAGGTCTCTCCACTTTTGCGCATACTCCTTAAATCCTTCACCCGTCCCTAGTGACATACCCTGGAGTTGGGTACACGTAGGAGCAAGGTCGGAGTTATACTGATACTGCTTATAGAACGCAGTAGCCAAGTCCTCCCAGTTACGAATACTGGCTCCATCCAGCTGATAGAACCATTTGAGTTGAGTCCCTGAAAGACTATCCTGGAAGAAATGGATCCACAAGTTCTTGTCAGTTGTATACGGTTGGATCTTCCTCACATACGACCGAAGGTACAGCTTAGGACAGGAAGCTCCGTCGTACTTTGCAAAAGCAGGTACCTTGAACTTATGGGGAATCACCACCCCAGAGGATAAGCCTAGGTCTCTAAAGTCCAATTCGGGCACTTGTTGAATCTCCATAGCACTTAAGCGGTCTTCCAACTGTCTGTACCTGTCCTCAGCAGGAGGGTACTGTTCATCATTATAATTCGTCTCGTTGTCGGAGACCACGGGACTAGGAACCCTTCTCTCTTGGGGACTGTCTTTGCCTACAGATGAGATAGTCAGCTCATCCTCATTCTGTAGTCCATTCCCAGATCTGCGTCTAGTGTTGAACAAGACGGTCCTCTTCTTCTTCTTCTTCCTCTCTTTCAGAATCAGAGTTTTCAAGTCTTGTTGACCCTGGGCTAGGCTCATAACCAACTCCTGGAACTGGGCATTCTGGGCCTGGAGGGCCTTGATAGCTAGTTCAGCGGAAGGTTCAGTAGACATGATGATTGTTGAAACAAACAGCGAAGAAGATAAGTGACCTGTAAAAGGATACCTGTAATGCAATGATATGTATGATATGCATGCAATGTTTTCAAGGATCTCGCGGGGTAAATAGAGAAACTTGTCAGAATTTGAATTTGGTAGCTTGATTGAAGGAGCTTCATGTTGCTGAGAGTCCTTCTTCAAGAGTCAAGGCTCACCATATCGAGTGGGTCATAGCCCCTGACTCAAGTCATCGTATTTGGATTTCTGGACAACCTTGGTTAGAGGAAAATAAATCCCCTTTGCCCCTTGCTAGACATTTGGTTCATCATGACCTGCATCACAAACCCTTGAGATCCTTGAAATGGGTTAGTCCTTATGCAAGATGTATGCAATGGTATGATGATATGATGTTATGCTATGTGTGGAGTGGTGTAAGTAAACCCTATTATAAGCCCAGATTAAGGACTGTAAACAAAACCTGCAAGGAACTCATGTTGTCAGATAACAAGAATGTGCAAGTAGTTCAAGTTTGAAGGCACACAAGTCACATAAAAGAGCCCTTAGATTTCAGGCCGACATGAAGTTTAGGTACTATCCTCTTGAAGTTTGTTGGCTCAAAACCTATCCTATGAATAGTAATCGGGTTCTAGAGGATCTCAATATCACTGACTACCCTCAATCGGTCATAACTCCAGCTTCACAATCTTTTCTTGCAGCCGGAACCATCGCGAGAGTTTAGCCTCAATGAGTGTAGCATACTGCTACTGTTCTATGGCCAAGTTGGTCAATTTAAGGTTCTAAGGTCAGTTGGTGCTTAATGACTCCTCAGAAGACCCATATTCTCCTCTTTCCAACACAAGGGATATCAGTACAGACCAAGGTGTCACACCAACATAGCTACTGCTTCACCCGTGTCGGTCTATGCCGGACAGGTCCCTCACAGTTTATTGCTACCTAAAGGGTATTCCCCAGATCCGGGTTAGGATCTATGAAACTCCAATACAAGTCCACAATATTAAAGCAAATAAGGCATACAATTGAAAACATAGAATGATCTAATCCTAAGGTACACCTCACTTATAAAATCTTCCCCAGCAGAGTCGCCAGTTCTGTGATCGGTGGGAATAGAACTGACTGTTTTTGGAATGTTGGTTCGCGTTTGTGTTTGTTTTAGCAAAATGTCGCGGTAAGCAAGAGTCGCCACCGTCTTTTATGTTCTCCAACATGGAAAGGACAAAAGCACAGCAAAATTCCTTTTCGAGATGTTTCTCGGTTCGGGAGGTAGATTATAGAAAGGGAAGGTGTTAGCACCCTTTCTATCCGTGGTTATCCACGGGCTCTTAGGTACTTGCTCACTATGTTTTCAAAAAATGTTTTCTTTTCTTGTGTTTGTGGGTTTTGAAAAAGTTTGTTTGAAAACTTCTAGGTAACTCTTGTATCAGTCCTCAAGAGTGTATGAAGTGTTTGTTTGAAAACTTTTTGAAAGTGTAGGTGCGAAAAGTTGTTTTTTTGTTTTGAAAGAGCAAGTACCCAAGAGAAATCTACCTACTCTAAGGAATTAAGCTGTGTAAATGTCCTTTAGACAGTACTATCCCACTATTGAGAGGTAGGTAGCACCGTCATTGGAGTTATTCGGGTCAATTCGATTATAGGGACATGTGGTCACCAAAGCAATAGTAGGACGCCTTAGCGGTAAACCTAATGTCCTAGATCCTTTTTATCCGAGGTAACTGTTTCGAGGCAACTGGATCTTTAGACAGGAGGGCGACCTCTAAAACACCCTATACTCAATGACCACGTCGAGGCAACCAAGTGAGGCGTACCCTAGGAGTGGCATGTGCGAGTGTGTCAAGTTTCAGTATATATTATCTTTGCACATGTATTATGGTGAGCTACGTTTTGATTTTAACTTCAGGAAAGTCTTGTCATGCATAGTTAACAGTTAATAATTGTGCGGAAAATAAATTGCGGAAAGTAAATCTACGCTATTATAAGGCGTCGGGTATTTACATCGCCAAAAACATAACCCTTTGAAAAGATAAATGCGAGAAAATAAAAGAAAGCGATAAAAAGGTCCTAATTATCTATTACATCCTCGGAGCAGATACATAAATATGATCAAAATAATAATCAAGAATAAACATGCGCGAGAAAAATTGAATCGGGAAAAGTCTTAGGGTTTTGACCCTTTTTGAGAAAAGAATGGAATTTTGGTCCTTTTTTGCAATTAATTAATATTAAACCTAATTTACTAATTAATTAAATAATTACAAAAAAAAAGTATTTTTTAGTTTTTTAGGTCTTTAATGAAAATAAAATAAAAGAAATTAAGTCAAAAGTTAGTAAAAAAAACCCTAATTTTAATTTATTTTATTTATTGTGAAAAAGTCAAAATTAAACCTAATTAAACTAAATTAATTTGTTAGAATTTATTTACAAAAAATAAAGTGGAATTAATAAATAATAATATTAATAAAAATATTTACATTTTTTAGTTGTCTGAATTTATTATGAAAATAATTAATTAAGTTAATTAAATAATAATAATAATAATTAATAATAATAATTAGTAAAAGAAAATAAAAAGAAAATTATGAATGAACCAGGGGGGTGTTGGGCCCATTAGGAGGTTAATCTGGAAATTTTGTGGCCCATTAACATCAAGCCTTTGTTGACTTTGGAAATTGTCTACGCATGCTTTGACTGGGGAGCATGGTGTTCTTCATCTCCTGGCAATTGGATCTATGCTGGCAGCCACATGGCACGTGGGTGACTGAGGCACATGGTAAACCACTTTGTGAAGCCTGCATGAAATCACGTTATGAAAAACAATAGAAATATTTTGGGGGACCTGGGAATCGAACCCAGGTCCCAATGGTTACCAGCCAACGCATCTTCCACTCCACCAACTTGCACGCTTTGTTAATATAATAAGAAACAAATATAATATATAAAACAAATAAACATGTTGTACACAAACATAAAAACGCGCGCTCTTTTGAATCATCCAACCAGGAATCAGCATGTCATCGTCTTCCTCGTTTGCCTGTAAAAAACACAGTTAAATAGCGGGGGTTTTTAACCCCCACAACCTGCAACCACGAATAATAGAGATTAGGCCTATGAGCAACAAAAATATTTCGCGATGGTCTCCTTAGATTCGTCTGGATGCAACGGTTTCAACCATGGGTCTTAAAGGCTCCAATTTTTCCTGGATAATAAAGCCCCAAAACCAAAGCTTAGGAACCCTAGAATTTATCAATGGTATCTTTTGATTTAGGGCTCTATAATTCAATTAACCTGTACCATTAGCTTTATATGAATTCAAGCAACACAAAACAATGATTAAAACATGTTAATTATGCATGAAATATGAGTTTCGATTATGGAAAAAATCATCAAACCGTGTGACTGTTCTTGGTGATTCTTTGAGCCTTAGCGTGTGGTTTTGATTGCAAAACGTTCCTCACACTCCCAGCAATGTGTTTGAATCCTCAAAAGTCCTTGAATTGGCCTGGAACCTGGAAAACAAATTTCAAGTTTCTTGGGATTTTCTTGAATGTGGTTATGGTTTTTCTGCAGCAAATTCACGTCCATGGCATTAGGTTTAGCTTGTGTATATATAGTAGAAGAGAATTAGGTTAAATCTTGCACAAAAAATCATTGCATGATGGTTTGAATATTTGATTTGCAATCACATCTTTTTGAATCTTTTTGATTGAAGAAACTTGCCAAACTTGGAGATTTTTGTCCCTTTGATTTGCACACGAATTTTCCAGCTTGATTAGGTCATTCTTGCTTCAAAACAAGATTGAAAAACCATATCTTTGAATTTCCTACAATTTAAATTAATTAAATGAATTAAAATCAATTAAAAATCCAAATAATTAATAAGAATAATAAAATAAATTCAAATAGGCTTGATGGGTCGTGCATAAGTCATGGATAAAGTTTCAAGAAGGAATTTGAGGCCCATTAGCAAAAACAAAGTGTTTTGAGCAAAGTTGACTTTTGCAAATTCACAAAAATTTCCCAACTTCTCCAATGCATATCTTGCTCAATTTTGATCATATGAACATGTTCTTGGACATTTTGGAAAGGTCTTGAAGTCCTCTAACCAATGACTTTGGTCCCATGTCATTTGTATTTACCAATCCCAAGTTATGGTCTTTGACTTAAAGTGCATTTTTGTTGACTTTTGAAATTGACCTATAATGTAGAAATTGATAACTTTTTGTGAGCATTTCCTGGACTTGGAATGTGAAGATGAGTTGTAGGAAATGTCATCCCCTTCAAAATGAGCATTTGATTGGATTTTTCTGATGAACCATGAAAAAGTTATGCCCTGGTCAAGATACAGTTGATTTTTCTGCTGTCCAAAAATAGTAACTTCTTGCACCTTTGATGATTTTTGAGCCATGCTTATGGAATCATGATCAAGACTTGATCAAATGATGATTGTATACTCAAAATAAGATGTTGACCAAAAATTCCGACTTTTGACTATGAAGTGACCATTTTACCCCTGCAGTTGATTGTGAAGCAAATGAAGCTTTTGACTGTGCAAATTGGCATTGTGAGACTTGAGACTTGGCATGTAGATGCTTGGCAATATACATAGGCACATGAGACTTGATTGATCCATTTAAAACCTCAAATTCCTTGAAAGAAACAAAACCCTAATTTTGACTGGCTTAGGAGGCATTTGGACTGTGCAACCTTTGAGTAGTCTTGAACCATTTGAAGATGATTCTTGACAAATCTTGAAGAATATGGGAGGGCAAATTTTGGGGTACAACAGGATGGTTTTTCCAACCAGGATTATAGGTATTAGCATAAGGAATACCTTGAGCGTAATTCACCTGATCAACTGATATTCCTGCTAGGATTTGACATTCGGTTCCAACATGACCAGGAACTCCACAAACTTCATAGTTTGGGGTTACGGCAGCCACGGTGGCTGCAGGAGGTAAGGTCAAGCTTTCTATCTTTTTGGTAAGAGCATCTACCTTAGCATTAACTTTATCTAGGCTACTAATCTCGTACATCCCACTTTTGGCTGGAGTTTTCTCCACAGGTGTTCTTTCTCCTCCCCACTGATAGTGGTTTTGAGCCATATTTTCAATGAGTTGGTTAGCTTCATCGTAAGGCTTGTCCATCAGTGTACCACCTGCGGAGGCATCTATAGAGAGTCTTGTGTTGTACAAGAGTCCATTTTAAAACGTATGGATAATCAGCCAGTTTTCTAATCCGTGATGTGGGCACATTCGCATCATATCTTTGTAGCGTTCCCATGCACCGAATAGTGATTCAGTATCCTTCTGCCTAAATCCGTTGATTTGAGCTCTTAATGCAGCAGTCTTGCTTGGGGGAAAGTATCATGCTAAGAATACAGTCTTAAGTCCTTCCCACGTAGTGACGGAATTTGATGGCAGGGATTGCAACCAAGCCCAAGCTCTATCTCTTAGTGAAAAAGGAAAAAAAACGTAATCTTATTGCATCTTTACTAACACCATTTGCTATAATTGTGTCGGCAAATTGAACGAATTTCGTAAGATGTTCATTTGGATCCTCGATAGGATTTCCAGAGAATTGGCGTTGTTGGATAGCTGATATCAACGACGGTTTCAACTCAAAATCGTTTCGATTAATTGCTGGAGCAGCAATGCTATTGTGGGGTTCTTGTTATGATGGAGCTGCGTACTCCTTCAGTGGACGGGTCCTTCGTTCTTCGGCCATGTCTACTTCTGGATTGGTTTCGGTTTCAGAGGAAGAATTAGAATCTGTTTCGGAATCAATCTTGATTTCGGGTTTCGGTAAAGGAATAGTGTGATTTAAACAGTAATCCCTGACTGCACGTCTTACGGAAAGGATGCGTTCAGGTTCGTCCGTCGATTTGTTAAGAGGTTCGCCTTGTGAGCGAGTCCTTGGCATACAAATCGAAAAAGGGTTTATGTTGCCTAGTCTAAACGCGCAACAGAAGAATCGTACTTAATTGACTAATCAGTTCCCCGACAACTGCGCCAAAAACTTGATGGGACTTTATGAGTCTATCGGGATACTAACTGCAAGTATACAATTTAGTTGTTCTAGTTTTAAATGATTATCGAACCCACAGAGACTGAGGATCAATCGCATACGATCTAATGTTACAAATGTTTAACTAAGCGATGAATATTTGATTTTAGGAGAGAAAGGTTTTAATTAAAAGATATAGTAATAGTTATACCGATATCTGATAGTCGGACTTCGGGAACTCGGTGAATCACTTGGCATATAAAGTATTTCGGTAAAAACGAATTGTTTAAAAACCTGAGACATACACTCTCGTATTCATGAAATAAGTTATGCTACTAAACCTAGTGGATGCACTTTAAATTTAATAACACTTTTTGAAAACAACTCGAGTTTAATTAATTTGTTAAAACACTCTCGTGTATTTAAAAATTAATGTTTCGTTACCACTATGTGGGTCGAACCCCAGCTCTCGCGTGCAGGTTCTTGCCTTAATTAATTTCCCACTCTCGTGGCAAAATCGTGTTAAATATCCTTTCACTCTCGTGACAAGGGTAGTTAAATTAAATATGGAAATTGGAAACCATAAATTATTTATAAAAGATTTTAGCCAAGTTATCACTCGATTCCTTCGGTGCTTAAGAGTCACATACCGGTACAAACGAAATTAGCTGGACATAATGTATTTAGCAAACATGCAATGTAAAATACAGTTCATGAGAATAATCAACATAGCATATAATAAACGAAAATTGAATTGCATAAAAAAAACCTGTAATTTATAATGTCGTGGTAATCTTGAATTCGTACAGTAGCTTTTGCGGTACAATTAATTGAAATATAGAACTAAGTGTGTTAATCCTTCGATGTGAAGAATTAACAATTTTTGAAACTGGAAAATTACAGAGGCTTGAAAGGAAAATATAATGGTTTAAAAACAAGGAAACAAAGTAATGTAATACAGAAGGAAATTATGGTTCTGAAACAAATTCTCTGACCTCTTCAAAGCGAAATCTTCAACAAATATATAGGCTCTCTCTTGTAACTATCATGTTCCATTATTTCAGTACGTGCGCTAAATTCTCAACTGATGGAATGAGGTCGTGTGGACTTCGTGTGGGCTGCTTCGTAGTTTACTGCATATACTGAGTTTTTATGGTGTTACGTTCGTAATGCAAATCATCACGTCCATAACAGCTTAGGCCTTTTGTTAAGTTCGTAACGCGTTACGTTACGTTCGTAACAGTGTGCACTAGGTGTTACGTTCGTAACGTTAGGCGTTGCGCTCGTAACGCTCTTCTGGTGTGAGCTTTTAGCAGAATGTCATTTTTTTCTTCTTTCTTCTTGCCATTTCTTAGCTTGTTTTGCTCCTTTTAGCTTATTTGCCATCTTATGCCTTGGAAAATATAATTTACCTGAAAATAAATAAAAATACCTTCGTGATGCATATTATTCGATAAAAACGTACAAATAACTCGTGTAAATTAGGCCTAAAGAGCGATACGTTTTCGTGTTATCAAAAAGATGCTTGGATCTCAAGATATGAATTTGTGAATAGGGGTCCATGAACTAAAAGACTTAGTGAAAATTTGCCCTAATTTAGGCAGGTTTTTGACCCAACTTCATGGACATTTTTCACCTAGTTCCAAGAGGTATCTCAAAATTCATTTCAAATATGGATTGTAGAGCATGTTGCAAGCTTTCCAAAATGTCCAAGAACTCTCCAAGGTCATTTGTGGTTAGGGAGAATCGAAGAAGAGAAAATGGCATTTTGTCACTTTTTTCAAGCCATTTACACAATGCACCAAGTTGCAAATCTGATCAAGCTTGCTTGTTCCTTGCATTACAGGTCCTAAATCCCTTCTACACTCCATAATTAAATGCTAACTCAATGGATAATGGCTTTATTTTGACCTTTGGAGCATTGTACAAAGAATAAATCCATAAATGGCATAAAGGGCACATTGTCATTTTCAGAAAGCAAGCTTTTTGCAACCTTGCTATCCTTGTTGGACCTATTCTTTTGTCACAAGCAATGTCCACAGATATCTAGCAAAGCATACCAACCCTCTGCAGCTAGCAAGCAAGCAAGTACAAGCATTTTGGCTTAAGTCACTTCAACTTTCTTCAAATGCAAGAAAAGAGGCAAAAGGGATCAGAACTTGTACATCTTATAAAGGGAGGACTTGGCATCATTCAAAACAACTTGAAAAACTTATCTCAAGCTAGAACACGAAGGCTTATGCTCTGAAACATTCCAAAACTCAAAAACATAATTTTTTGCCCAAACAGGGCAGCTTCTGCAAAACTCTTGCCAATTCAATATTTACTCGTGCGTTTTGCCTTGTAACACTTCAAACACCTTCCATACATCACATCCAAACCATCCAAGCCTTTGCACTGCAACTGTGTGCCCTATTTCAGACATCACCATTTTCGAACTTGAAGGTTGCAGGTTGACTCGTGCAGGAAGTTTCAGCCATCCACAAGGCCAGCTAAGCATTGGAAAAGCTTGAGGGAACTTCAAGGAAGCTCACACGATCCTCAGGCCTCACTCAAAGTCCTCACATTGCCATATCCAAATCCAGTTGGACAAGGTATTTTTCAAAACTCTATCTCTCTATTTGGGAATCCTCAAGCTTTGATTTGTGAAGCAAAGATGTAGTCCTTAACATGGTAAAGCTGTACATATGCATAGTTGTCATTTATATTAACTGAGTAGTGAGAATTCGAAGCTTGAAGTTCATGAAAAAATTAGGTCAGGAATTAGGGCCACTGAAATTCTCCTTGGTCTTTTAGAGTTAGGTCACAAACTTTATATCACTGGAATCGTGAGATCATAAGCTACATTTTTTATGTTATAAGTTTTTGTTTTTGTGCAAAGAATAGAGAGTTACAGGTTTGAACTCAGAACGCAAGCAAATGGAAGCTGGATGACAGGGATGAAGTATACTGGGCTTCGCGCGCCTTGGGCCTGCTTGTTTTGTTTTCCACACCCCCCCTGACTACTATTTGCACCCCTTTGCATATTTTTGTATTTTTGCATATTTTCTCATTTTTTTATGTTTACTGACTTTATTATTTTTTTCTGAACATTAAAAATCACAAAAATAATTTTCTTAATTTTTTGTAATTTTATTTTATTTTTATTATTTTTTCCACATATAAAAATAATTTATTAGGTTTATAGAATTTATTTTCTTAAATAAATTTGTAAATACGATTTAAAAATACTATATATTTTTATTTTATTATTTAACACATAAAATAATTATTTTCATACATATTTTAATTTTTAATATTTGTTAATAATATTATTTATTATTACTTGTACATAAATGGATAAAATAAATAATACAGAACATATTTTTCTTTTAATCAAAAACTAGGGTTTCACCCTTTCAAAAATAACAATATTATTTTTATCATTTTTAGGACTTAAATAATTTTATTTTTCATACATAAAATTAATACAAGACATTTTTGCATAAATACATTTTATTTGCATATTTAAATATTTGTATATTTATTTATCTTGTACAATAATTCAATTGGGTTGTAATAGTATTTTAGGGTTTTATTTTTGTGCAATATCCCCATTCAAAAACTTGTATCCCCCCTCCCATAATAATTGTTGTAATAGTTTAGTTTACTTTACGTAATTTATCGCATTTATACCTTGTGTAGTAAATTAGGGTTTTGCATGATAAGACAAAAATCAAACAAATAGCAAAGACCTAATACAAGACAAATGCATGAAAATAACACACATTGAACACAAGCACCCCTAGGGTTTCACCCACTTGGTTGCCTAAACAAAATGGTCATGGTATGCATGCAAAGTATCTTGGCAAAACAAAACAAAACAAAAGATCATAGTCCCTCGATGACGCTATCAAAAGGTTGCCTAAAACAAAATGATCTTGGTCCCTCAAAATGCTAAATATACTTGGCAATATTGCTATCATGGTCATACGATGACCCACGCCCGTCCCGTTTAACATCCAAAGATAGGATTGTTTACCAAATCAATGGTAAATCAACAATGTCAAAGGAATAAAAATGTACAAGAAAGACTTTTTGAGCAGGTAGATAGCTTCTAGTTACTTAATCAATTTGCAAACAATCCTTGCTATTTTCAAAAACAATCACACACACATTTTAAAAAATTTCCAAACAACTTTCAAAACATTGAAACATTTTTCAAAAGATAAACATCTTTGTATACATTCTCACGAACGAGAATCATTACAAAGATTGCCAAAACGATGGCCTCTTTTCAAAATACTTTCAAAACCACACAAAGCACCATTTCAAACAATTTCAAAGAAAAAGCAAGTGATCTAAACAAGTAACTAAGAGCCCATGGAAAACCATAGATGAAAAGGGTGCTAGCACCTTCCCTTTTCATAATCTACCCCCCGAACCCAAAAACAATCTCAAAGGTCTTTCTTGTGCGTTTTTACCTTTCCTTATTGGATAAAAGAAAAGTCGGTGGCGACTCTTGCTAACCGCAACATTTGCAAACACAAACGCAAAACCTCAAGTCAGTTCTCCCACCGCATCACACCTAACTTTGGGAAATATAAAGGACTCACTTGCCCACTAAATCACTTACGCATGTACTGCAGAAAAATGAATGTATATTCTTAAAATCAGAAGCTAATGATTCATTGTTTTCAAGAGAGTTTGAGTGAGGCGTCTCTAGATTGGTACATGTAGTTGGAGCGAGTCTATATCCAAACATGGACAGATGCTGCTAACGCATTCCTGAAATAGTACAAGTACAACTTGGACATGACTCATAACCGTATGAAACTCCAGAACCTATATCAGAAGAAGGATGAGTCTTTCAAAGAGTATGTCTGACGATAGAGAGAATTGGCAGCTCGTGTACAACCACCACTCTTGGAAAAAGAATTGGTCGATATGTTCATGAGCACTCTGCAAGGCCTATACTATGACAAAATAGTAGGAAGCGTCTCTTTCAAATTTTCTGATTTGATGACTATTGGTGAAAGAATTGAAGCAAGCATAAAAATTGGCAAACTACAAGGGGAATCATCCAGTGTTTCTTACAGTTCGAAGAAACATGTTCCTAATTTCTCAAAGAAGAAGGAGGGAGAAATTAATGTTGTGGAATCACATCTAAGAGCATAATAACCATTGGTGATTCCACAAGAACAACAATAGAAGAGGTTTGAAAGGCCTCCGAGGAAATTAGATCCCCTCCCCATTCCTCACAGTCAACTACTACAAGACTTACTCAAAGCATCTTTGGTAGAGCTAAAGCCACTAGCTCCTATAATATGATGCCAATGCAAGGTGTGAGTATCATGCCAATTCTCCGAGGCATACCATAGAAAAATGTTGGGCCTTCAGACATAAGGTTCAAGATTTGTTGGATTCTCAAGACATCACTTTTGACAAGCCGAATATCAAGACGAACCTCATGCCTCCGCATGGAGGACCAACTGTGAATGCAATTGAAGTGGTAACTAACTTTAGGGAAGCTAGACGAGTGAAAACTCCGATAGATCTTTTGAAAGAGTATATGTTTGAACATGGGTTCCTTTTGAAGCATAATGAAGCTTTTAAGAAGACGTTACAGAAGTTGGTGGATCTAGGGATAGTCCAATTCGGGTGATACCCTGAAGAAGAATACATAGTTGTGATTGATGGAAAGACAAAGAAGCCATTGGTAATCCCTTGCCAAGAGAAAAGTCCTGCTAAGAAAACTCTTGTGATTCCTTGGGGAGAGTCAATAGAAGAACCAATGATGGTACCATGCCAGACTTTGAGGATACTAGTAACTCTGAAGACTACAATGGCAATAAGGGGGCCATCTACCACTCCTTATAAAAGTGACAAAGCCATACCATGGAGTTATGATACTAATGTCTATGTCAATGGTTTAAAACAAGAATGTGAAGCATCCACAAGTCAAGAGCCTGCAATCAAAAATATAGCAGGAACAAGGGGCATGACTCGTAGTGGTCGAATCTATGGCCCCGAACAACAAATGAAGGATGGTATTGTGGTTAAAGACAAGGGTAAAGTTGTGGTGGACACAAGTCAGGAGCTAGAACCTCCAAGCAAGAATCTTACCGACCAAAAGGCAGAGGAGTTCTTAAAGATAATCAAGAGAAGTGATTATAGGGTGGTGGACCAGCTACACCAAACCTCGGCCAAGATTTCAATACTCTCTTTGCTCCTCAATTTTGAAACGCACCGATACTCTCTAATGAAGGTTCTAAGTTTTGCTCATGTTACGAAGGAGATTTCATTAAATCAGTTTGACAATGTCGTAGCAAATCTGACATCCAGATCTCGCTTAGGCTTTGATGACAGTGAGTTACCTCCACAAGGTAGAGCTCACAACAAAGCACTCCACATTTCCATTAAGATAGGAACAACTAACCTATCCAGAGTACTCACTGATACTGGTTCCGCTCTTAATGTTCTACCAAAATCCAGCTTGATGAAGTTAACATTATATGGTGTTGTTATAAGACATAGCTCTATGATAGTTAAAGCTTTCATTGGTTCTCAAAGTTTAGTGTTTAGAGAAGTGGATCTTCCTGTCAAGATCGGTCCACATATGTTTTACATTACCTTTCAGGTAATGGATATAGAGCCAACATATACATGCTTGCTCGGGCGACCTTGGATTCATACAGCAGGGGTTGTTGCTTCAACTCTACATTAGAGATTGAAGTTCCTTATTGAAGGAAGATTTGTTATAATTTATGGAGAATAGAACATTTTTTGAGTCATGTAGAGTCCTACAAATATATCAGTATGGATGAAGACTGCATAGCAACACCATTTCAAGTCTTAGAGGCTGCTTCAGGGGTAACCCTACCATGGAGAAAACCAAGAAACCTATTATGACTTCGTGGAGAGATTTACAAACAATTATGGAAGATCGTGCCTCGAAAGGTTAGGGTAAACTTGTGGAGATACCTGAGAAGAAAGATTGTTTTGGTTTGGGCTACAAAACGTCAAAGGCTATTCTGAAAGGCAAGGCGTAGTTTACTCCCATTCAGGAAACCTTCATCTACAAACGGGTAGAGCATGATGGGCAAGTGGCGATGATATATAACAAGGGAAATACTAAGAGCGCATCTTACTTCATCCGTGAGTGTGCTCCAGGCGAAGAACTCCAGAATTGGACAGTCGATGAAATTCCAGAGATATTTTTCTTTCCAAAGTAATTTTTCTTGTTTTTAAAAGAACCTATGTCAAGCCCGAGGCATAAGGGTAGCTTGTAAGGGCCTCCCATTTGTTTCAAACAGTATTTACAATTAATAAGAGTTATGTTTTGCATTCAATTAAGATCTTTGTATTTCTCTTACATTTATCTCTTATGTTTTAAAAAGATAATACTTTTCTTCATATGTATTTTCCAAATTCACATGCTAAAGTTGCACTAAAACATGATAAATATGCAGATCCATGCCTAAAATTACTGATAATGTTACTGCTGCTATCCGATATAAATTTGATGCACCAATCAACCAAGAGGAAAATGATGAAGATATTGAACTCTCCAAAGAATTGGAAAGGGTATTAGAGCAAAAGGATGAAAATATACAACCATACCAAGAATTTATTGAGACCATCAACCTTGGCACAAAGAAAGATCTGAAAGAGATCAAGCTAGGGGTAGCATTGGAGGAAAGCGTCAAAGAAAGGTTGATCAAGATCCGAGAAGAGGTGCTTAAACAATTTGATGCGGGTTTCTTAGCCGTGGTAGATTATCCACCTTGGATAGATAACATCGTTCTAGTGCCCAAGAAGGAAGGTAAAGTACGCATGTGTGTAGATTATCGGGATCTAAACAAAGCAAGTCCCAAAGACAATTTCCCGTTGCCTCACATAGATGTTTTGGTGGATAATACAACTCAGGCTTCGGTATTCTCATTCATGGATGGTTTCTCGGGTTATAATTAGATCAAAATGGCACCCGAGGATATGGAGAAGACTACTTTCAGGACTCCTTAGGGCACCTTCTATTACAAAGTAATGCCCTTCGGTATGAAGAATGCAGGGGAAACATATCAGTGAGCAATGGTTACATTTATTCCACGACGTGATCCACAAGGAGGTTGAGGTATACGTGAATGATATGATTGCAAAATGCCACACGGAGAAGGATCACACCATTCACTTGTAGAAATTATTCGAGCGTCTGCGAAAGTTCAAATTAAGGTTGATTTCAAACAAGTGTACATTCGGTGTCAGATCAGGCAAGTTGTTGGGTTTTGTTGTGAGTCAGTGAGGTATTGAGGTGGATCCCGACAAGGTGAAAGCCATACAAGAAATACCAGCTCCGAGAACTAAAAAAGAGGTTAGTGGTTTCTTAGGAAGATTGAATTACATTTTAATGTTCATATCGCACCGAACTGCTACGTGCGAGCCTATATTCAAATTACTTCGAAAATATCAAACAGAGGTGTGAAATGATGATTGCCAGACAGCCTTCGAGACAATAAAGAAGTATTTATAAGAACCTCTGATCTTAATACCACCAGTTCTTGGAAGACCACTCATCATGTACTTGACAGTGCTTGAAGGATCCATGGGATGTATATTGGGGAAACATGATGAGACAGGTAGAAAAGAGCATGCAATCTACTACCTTAGCAAAAAATTCACTGACTGCAAAACCAAGTACTCACTCCTCGGGAAGACTTGTTATTCTTTAGCTTGTGCAACTAAATGATTGAGACAATACATGTTAACTTATACCACATGGTTAATAGCAAGAGTGGATCCCTCTAAGTATGTGTTTGAAAAAACAGCTCTTACAAGGAGAATCGCCCGATGGCAGATGTTACTATCTGAGTACGACATCCACTATGTTACTGAAAAGGCTATCGAGGGTAGTGTATTGGTTGATCATCTAGCTCATCAGCCGTTACCAGAATATCAATCAATGAAGTTCGACTTTCCAGACAAAGATGTCATGGTTGTAAGTGACTACGAAATACCAGGACCCGGTGAAGGGCCTGAACCAGGGGAACATTGGACACTCATGTTTGACGGTGCTTCAAATGCACTAGGGCATGGTATTGGGGAAGTGTTGACTTCTCTGAAGAATTATCACAAACCTTATACTGCAAGGTTATGTTTTGATTGCATCAACAACATCATTGAATATGAAGCTTGTATCTTGGGGCTAGAAGCTGCTATTGATTTGAGGATTAAACACCTTGAGGTGTATGAAGACTCAGTGTTAGTCATATACCAAGTCAACGGTGAATGGGACACTCGACATCCTAAATTGATTCTGTATCGGGATCATGTTTTGAATCTAGCTACAAAATTTACAGAGATCTCCTTCACTCACATTCCACGAGAATAAAATCAGATGGCAGACACCTTTGCAACCTTGTCAGCCATGTTCAAGGTAACTTAGCCGAATCATCAACTACGCATTACGATTATACATTTTGAAGAACTTGCACATTGTATTGCCATTTAAGAAGGGACAAATAATAAATCTTGGTTCTATGACATTAAGAGGTATCTCGAGAAGTAAGAATATCTTGAAAATGCCTCAATAATTGACAAGCAAACTCTATGAAAGCTAGTTGCGAAGTTCTTTTTGAATGGGGATGTGTTGTACAAAAGAAACTATGATATGGTGTTACTCATGTGCGTGAAGAGATCCATGAAGGAACTTTTGGGACTCATACAAATGGGCAAGCCATGTCTAGGAAGATCTTAAGAGCAGGTTGTTATTGGTTGACTATGGAAGCTGACTGTTATCATTATACAAGGACATGCCACAAATGCCAAATCTACACTGACAAAATGCATGTGCCACGAACTCCTCTGAATGTCCTGAGTTCACCTTGGCCATTATCAATATGGGGAATTGATATGATAAGAATGATCGAACTGGAGGCTTCTAACAGACACCTATTCATACTAGTTGCCATTGATTACTTCAACAAGTGGGTGGAGGTTGCATCTTATGCAAATGTGACAAGACAAGTGGTTATTCGGTTCATCAAGCAGAATCTTATATGCAGATATGGGGTTCCTAGAAGAATTATTATAGATAAAGGGTACAATCTAAACAACAAAATGATGAAGGAGTTATATGATGATTTCAAGATCGAGCATCATAATTCCTTGCCTTATCAACCCAAGATAAACGGGGTCGCTAATAAAAATATCAAGAAGATCATTCAGAAAATGGTGAAGACATATAAAGATTGGCACAAAATTATCTCTCGTGTATGGCATGGAGGCAATACTTCCTATTGAAGTAGAGATTCCCTCACTACAAGTTCTAATGTAATCCAAGCTTGATGAATCGGAATGGGTTCAAGTTCAATTTGATCAGATCAACCTTATTGAAGAAAAATGCTTGACAGCTCTGTACCATGGTCAGTTATACCAGAAGCGGATGAAGAAGGCATTTGACAAAAAGGTATGTCCTTGAGTGTTCAAAGGAGAGGATTTGGTTCTCAAGAAGATTCTAATACATCGCCTCGATTCACGTGGTAAATGGATACCCAATCATGAAGGTCCACATGTGGTTAAAACAAAGTTCTCGGGTGGAGGTCTTATCCTCACATAAATGGATGAGGAAGAACTACCGTATCCAATGAACACAAACACAGTAAAAAAATACTATGTATAAAAAGCTCGCTAAGTCAAACTTTAATAGGGAAGCTTAGGCAAAAAGGGGTGTCCCGGTGGATTGAAAACCTGAAAGGGCGATCCAAGAAAAAATTAGGGACATAAACAAAAATTATCCTGATGGATTGAAAACCTGAAAGGGCGGTCCAAGCAAAAGTTAGGGATCTTACTCAGAAATAAAGAACAAAAATATTGTGATCTAAGAACCACGACCACAATTACGAAGGAGAAGGATTAATCCAAATCATATGACTCAGAGGAAAAAAAGTTTGGAGTTATGAAAAGGACATTGAAGAGATAGCAGTAACAATTATCATTTTCATTGCCATTTCAATTTTTGTTAAAACTTCATGTATTTACCTCTTTCTAAGAATTGCATCTTGTACTCTCGCCTATTCAAAGACATTTTCATTAATAAAAATTTTAGTTTTCAAATTCAAAATTCAATTGTGCTTTTTTCTTTTTTAGGCTTGTTTGCAAAGTACTGCGATTATTTCTTGTCAATATTGTGTTTAAATTATTTTGGGGATTTGACAAAACAATTAAAAGAATTTGTTAAAACATCAAAGAGAATTTTGGTTGGAAAAATATCGAAAGAAAATTTGCGTCTACGTCCACGTCCGTGTCCATATCTACGTCCATGTCTATGTCCACGCCTACGCCTGCGCCTACGATACAATTATCAAAATGTTACTGACACTATTCTCTTTGTTAAAATCAACTTGGAGATACCACGACAAAGCAACATACAACCTTGGGGAGTCGGTGACAAAAAAGGAAAAAAACTAATGGTTTAAAAGGAGAAAAATAACATACAACATTTACAATACATTTGGTGCATAAACATTCACCAAATACTTGGTGCATATACCTACGAAACATTTGGTGCATATACATATACATTTGGGTTTCATATTAACCTAAGTAATTATGAATCGTGCATGGCATTTTCCAAATCTACTTTGGTTAAACTACAAACTTTCTTGGGGCCTATTGTGAACTAGCTTATCTGCGAAACAAACAAACACCTTGGTTGAGGACAGACACAACTGGTAAACTTCGATCTTATTTTTGGTTTAAATTCGATTATCAAAACACTTTTCAAACTTTAAAACCGCATTATTTATCCCCTAGGATTTGATAGATATGAAAATTTGTGATATAGCTTACTATATTAGTCTTGAAGCCTTAGTAAGTTATATTTTTCAAATTCGTGTTAGCTATCCCCTAGGTTGTGGTAGGTACACAAAAATCTGTGATGTAGTTCATTGTGTTAGTCTCTAAGCGGCAATGAATCATCAAAGTCTATGTATTTATCTTCAAGACCGTGATAAGTACACTAGAAATGTCCTACTATGTCAGTCTCTATGCGTTAGTAAGATATTTCAAACTTGTATCATCTGCTCCCTAGGTTGTAGTAGGTATACTAAAAACTGTGATATAACTCATTGCGTTTGTCTTGAAGCAACAATAGGTTATCTGTCTCTCTGCGATATAATTCATTGTGATAGTCTCCATGCGGCAATGTATTATCAAGTTCTATGTTATTCATCCCTTAGGTTGCGATGAGTATACAAAATCTGTGTTAAGCTTACTATGTTAGTATCGAAGCGTTAGTAAATCTATCTCTCAGCTCGTGTTATTTACCTCCTAGGTTATAGTAAATATGAAAAAATCTATGATCTCTTTTCTAGTTATTAGCGATTTATCTGCATCGTCATATTTAAATCAATCATAATCTTTTGTTAAAACTCTGGTAGGATGATACATCATCATCTTTCCCTATTTTTTTCGTACTCTTAGGAACGTTGTACAGTGTATCCTTATAATCCTTTGGTCAAATTTCGGGCTCTTCCATTATTTAATAAAACTCTTATTCAAATGTGCGAGACCTACGTATTCTCGCACCCTCAATCGAAGAGTAATTAAATAGGAGCAGTTGTCATACCCCAAAATTGCCCTAGAGTATCAATA
The DNA here is from genome assembly GCA_948472305.1 of Vicia faba. Lineage (NCBI taxonomy): Eukaryota > Viridiplantae > Streptophyta > Magnoliopsida > Fabales > Fabaceae > Vicia > Vicia faba. The sequence continues at coordinate 187,387,861 of OX451735.1, read as the reverse complement.
ATCAACTTTTCCTTTTTAGTCATTTTTTATTGAATTCTAATAATTTTGTTATTAAATTAGTTTTTATATATATTTTTGGTATAGTGGTTTAAAAGTTAAAAGAGGGGTGTAAGGACCATCGAGATTTGATGGCCCATTAAGGGTTTTTATTTTTTTTAAATAATAAGAAGGGTGTGTGATTCAATTAAGGGTTTGTGGGCTTTCTAAATCAGAAAGGCCCATTTAAATCTTTTAGTTTGTTCACAATAACATAGAGATTGGACCATATCACTTTTCGAAGGCCCAATAGTCTCTTTTTGTTGGGGTTTACCAAAGTCAACTACTGCCTTTTGGATTGTCCATTTTTTATAAAAAAAATTCTATACAATAATAATTATTTTTTTTGTTAATGTTATTTTATTATTACCATTTCTATTATCATCACTAGTATTATTATTATTTTCTATTATTATTTTCTATTATTATTATTATTATTATTATTATTATTATTGTTAAACATAGTAATTATTATTATTACACTAATTATAATTATTATATTTATATTATTATTTAATATTAGTTTTTTTTTAAATGTTGACCAAGTCAAAATAGAGTCAGAAACCCTAATTTCCTAAGTGAACACCAATCTTGCGCCGCAACTGTTCATCGTCCTCAGCCTTTCAACTCTAAGCAACCCATCTTTATCCCTAAGCATAAGAAACCCAAAAATCGCAAAGCCCAAAAAAACATGAAACGTACAAAATCAAAAAAGCGCATGAATTATAATCAAAACGTAAATCAAAATCGTATCAAATCTTTACAATCAATCTTCAATAAATGAAACAAATCAAATCGTAAAAAGATTAAATCTTTACAAAAATGAATCAATTACAATAAATAATTTACAAATCAAAACCCTATTTCATCAATCTAATCTTCAATCAACATCTATAACCGAAAATCATACAAATATTTCCTAATTAACTAATCCTAAAAACTTATATAATAAGCCGTAATTCTAAGATCAAAGGGGCAGAGAATTTGGAGGAAGAAACTGAGAAGTAGAAGCCGTAGACGAATCCTCCTTCTCAAAGAGAGATCTGGGTTTCAACTTCTGAAACCCTAGATCTAGCCGTCGTACCACCGCCACCCTCTTCAATACCTGCAAAACAAGAAGAAAATGGAAGATTAGCGATCGGATAGTACAAAGGCTCAAAGAAAATCATAGCAGTAGAGGTACCAAACACTTAGCTTATTACGATTTTGATTTTGTTTTGTTGAATTTCTAAAGGATTTGGTGATTAGGGTTTTGATTTGGGGGTTAGGGTTCTATAATCTAGGGTTAGGGTTATTGAAGGCCGCCGCCAGACGATGGGTTTTAGGGTTGTTGTTCTTCTGTGTTTTATGTTAAGAGGAGAAGAGAGACGAGAGAGTAGAGAGAGGCGAGAGAGAAAGATGGAGAGAAATGAGTGAAAAGAAAACATGAGAGTGATATAGTATCTCCGTCCTTTTAATCGTATGGGACACATGGCTAATATATGGCCGCATAATCCCATGCACCCTCATCGTGAACCGCCAAGCCTCTACCCTTTGATCAGGGTCAGACATCCCTCAAGCCGCGAGCTTACCATAAGCCAATACATTCGCTTCCATATGATCCAAACAGATCTCACAGTCCAACCTGTGCCAAGCCCAATCTATTCACACCCCCAGTTTTTGCTACTCCAATGTAGCGTACATCCTCCTAGAATTTTTGGACCAAGTCCAATATCTAGACTTGGGCCCTTAAGTTTAACACCCTCAGACTTAAGTTTTACACCCCCTTTAGCTTAATTATATAATTTTCATTAGTTAATTTATATTATTTAATTAGGATATTTCATTTTCTTATTTAATTAATTAATATATTATGTGATTTAAGCTTTTTCATGAAAAATAATTTTTTCCATAATAATAAATAATTGTAATATTTTTTATTAAAAATATTTGATATATTTTTAATAATTAGGAAAATAATTATTTATTAACTTAAAAAAATTTTTCTTTCTAAAATACTAACCCTTTTTTAATTACATTAAACATTTTTCTCATTCATTTAAAGTTATTTTCTCATATTGCATAGCATATCTAAAATATCTAACCAATCAATTACTAATTTCTTTCTACTAACATAATTCAATCACAATATTATTTATAAAAAAAAGGTTGTATAAATATTTCTTATTAACTGCGAACTTCGTCTACGATTTCGATATTTACAAACTCAGACTTGGTTCAAGGAGAATTCAAAATATTTCCACAACCCATAAAAAAACTAACCAAACACCTTCGAACTACGAAATGAGACTTTGATTCCTCATAAGAGGATACGTAGGCATACGACTAAAAAACATGACGAGTCCCCAAATAAAAAATTAAAACTCTATTCCTAAACCCTCGATCCTAAGTCCTAGTAACCTTGTGGACGAGGTAGATGAAGGGTGTATAACACCTTTCCTTCGTCTAAAGTGAGTCAAGACTTAGAATCTCTGTATCGAATTTAGGGTTATTTTGTTATATTTCCGTCTTAAGATAAAATTAATGGTGGTGACTCTATATTTTTTGCCGGTTATAACACACAAGTTTAGAGATTTAGCTTAGGATTTTGGCATTTGGATTAAGTTTTCATGTATGATGAACTTTTGATGTAAATTAAACGTAGTTGGTATATTTTGTGAATGAATTTGTAAAGGAATTTGGATGTGTAATGATCTTGATTTGAATTTAATGGTAACGGTTTTGTATGAACTTGGAATTGTAATTAGAACTTGAATTCCCAAACTCCTTTGATTGGGGTCCATACACCATTTTCTTGAATAGAATATTCATGAAACCTTGATCAAAACTTATATATGTATTACCTTAAATTAATTAATGAATGTATGTATTCATTTCCTTGTAAACTTTGGATTTCCAAGTCTTTCTCTTTTCTTTGCCATGTCCTTCTTGGATTTTGAGTACATGGCCCAAGATAGATTCAAAAGTTTAAAGTATGACTTCCTTTGTTTAATTCTATTTTGAATAGATCAAACCCTTTTATTGACTTTGTAATGACCTATATCTCAAGTGAGTATAAAAAAATATGTTAAATATATTACTGATGTAAAACAATTTTTTTTTTGTTTTTCACCACCAATTTAGTTCGATTCGGGAGTCAGTTCTGACATCAAGTGGGTTCAGCTCCCTCCTGATTGCATGGACCAACTAACGATTGTTGATGTAAAAAAATTTTGTTTAAACGGTTTTATTTTTATTTTAAAAATATAATTTTATTTTAAAAATGATTAACCTTTTTGGTAAAACAATTTTGTTTTATTTTATTTATTTTATTACAATTTGAAAACAAAAGTGTGCGTACCATATCACTACTCGTGCGAACCCACGGGTATCCCACTAGTTTGTTTCTAAAGATCACAAACAATCTTATTGATCAAAAGCAACCTTGTAGAGGTTAGAAAAGCTTGACAAACTCCTTGATTCACTTTATTTATTCATCATGAAACAAGCATGTATTTTGTGCAATTTGAAACCAAATGGCTAAACTAGCATCCCATATGAACTAAAGACAATTTCTTCAAGTTATAGAGACCATTTGAAACCTCTATAAATACCTCTCAATACCTCATAACCAAACACACCAAAATTTGCACAAAAACACCATCGTTGCAAGTTTTCAAACCTCAAACTTCTATCTCTCAATTCACTCGTGAATTGTTCATTCTAGAACTTCACAAAGCTTTTATACATCAATAGAACTCATATATAACCACTTTGAACATCTGTAACCACTCAAACTCAACATCCGTCTCCAAAATGTGTGGCATGCACTTTTAGTTGGTTAGAGAGATTGAGAATGATTTAAAGTAAAGTAATGACATCAATAGTTTAAGTGAGGTTTAAAGAAGATAATATGATCATTTTTTTACTCTTGGAACCATTGAAAGAAGAATTGGACCTTGGCTCCAATAGATGAGACATTCGCAAGCGCACGACTATGTCAGAGTAGTGAAAAGTTATCAGATCCACAAGGACCAATAGTTAAGTATCGATTTCTACTGTATCATTGTAAAGCTAGAGCGGTTGAATAGTTGGGAGAAACAAACTTAAGGGAAAATCACTTAAGTGAAAACAACTTATTTTCAAAAGAACTTTTTTTTGGAAACAACTTCTTTGCAAACAACTTAAAAATTTATAAAAACAAACAGAATGTAGGGTCATGATCTCTTACTCTAACAACTCCATGTATTTAAATTATCTTAACTGTGATAATTCTTGGCGATTTATAGAAAATAGATAAATATAGAAAACACATGCTTTCACAAGCGTGTTATCTTATCTTTGATAAACAAGACGCTCGTCGGCTTTCGCTGGTGTAGAGTTATTTATCAAAGATTGTAACTTTTGTATAGCTATAAAAGATGAAACCTTTTTCAACCTTGTTTGATGTACTTTCACATCATTGGACTTGATTGTTTAAAAACATGTTATCAGGTATTTATACAAGTCCTTTCAGATCATTATCAATACCTAAGAACTCTTTTACTTTCGTAACACGGGTAAATCACAAAGACTCAGGTTTATAAAATAAACATGCTCGAATTCTCATAATCGGTAAATTAATTTCATGGATGGTTAGATGTTAGGTCTCATGACCCTTCATCCTTATATAACTACTCACTCATGGTGAGAAAATAAACAAATGAATTTAAGAAAATAGAAAACATGATTAATGAATTGTAAAGAAAGCAATAGAAAAATAACCCGATGAAAAATAAAATGTTGAATATAATAATAATTCTTGATCCAACTGCTCCAATGGAGACTTTTGCAAAACTTTGTAACAAAATGCTAAAAGAATTCTACGGTAAAAGCTTCGATCCAATCCTTACAATGTTATCTTCCTTAAATAGAGAAAATAGCCCTAAATAAAAAGATATTGGTTATTAAGTGCAAATCAAATCAGGTCTTCAGATGCTAGAACTCCAAAATTAGCATAATCAAGCCAAAAAAGGAAAGAAATAATGGGCTTCTCTCTTCAATTACAGGTTGTAACATGCATTACAGCCACCCGTAATTGACCATAGTTCTTTGTGTTGGTTGCGCGTGAGGGAGGCATCAGTTTCACTCCTGTTACGGGTCATAACGTGTATTACGAGCACCCGTAACATGCCACAGGTTTTTGTGCTAGGATGTGAAATCAAGAGCCTCCAAGTTGGGGCTCTATTACGGGTCGTGACGTGTATTACGGGCACCTGTAATGTAGCTTTGGTTTTAGTACTAGAGATTTACGGCTTTTGCATCTTCTTCATGATTCATCCGTTTTGATCTTCTTTACTTCCAGTATGTTTGTTAAGTCCTGAAAATAACAAAAACACAGTACCAAAGCATAAATCATAGCAAAAATGAATGAAAAACGAATAAAAACAATAAAGTAACAAAGCAAAACTTCTAATAAAAACGATGGAAAAACCACTTATCAAACTCCCCCGAACTTAGACCGTTGCTTGTACTCAAGCAACAAAGCTTGCATATAGGGTTTTTGGATTAAGAAAATCAACAAATGAAAATAACTTTTCAAAGATGAAGCATATTCGTACTTATATGTGAGTCTTTGTTAAAAAGCTTAAGGGCCATCACTTTCGATACTCATCTGATTCCAAGGACCTTCACAAGAACATAAACCAAGATGAAACTATGGACTCATGCTCCCTTACTTGGACACCTCTCTGACTACGCATTGTACTTAAGTCTTGTCTTCAATTTTTCTCCCCTTTCATTTGGACAATTAAATTAAGGCAATGGAAGTTATAATAATCATCACACGCATAAGGTCAATTGAGAAAAAATTTCATTTATGCAGTATTTGTTGTCCACCAATGAAATTTTCGGAGCCTTTTTAAGCTTGTATATTGTCCTTTATTTAGGACGACGTTTGGGGATCAACTCCCATTGGGTTATCCGACTTAGAAGGTCAAGTGCCTTTTACCTCCTTTTCATCTTTTGTTGTTTGATTTTATTTGCTTCTCAATCAACCATACATACATGCAAATCAAATTTATGCCAGACTGTCAAATTAAACTACTTGTGGGGTACTTCTCAGGGTCTAAGCACTATGGTACAATTCTACACGTCGGGCTCATGTCAGTTTTAGGGAAACTCAAGGTGTTTAAGTAAAATTCTTTTTCATCAAACATTTCCGATTTTCTTTAACTCTATATACTTTCTAAGCTGCTTCTCAATCAAAAATTCTCCTAGAAAAAATTTCACGGGTCATAATTTCATGGAAAACTCGAGAAGTGATTTTGAAAGTAAAAATAGAGGAAAATAAATTAACCAAAATAAAATTAAAGCAGGTAAATCCCCCCAAAGTTAAACCAAATATTGGCCTCAATTTTTTTGCACTGGAAGCTGTTACGGGTCGTAACTTGTGTTACGGGAAGCCGTAACAGCTCGTTGGTATCTGTACTGTGATGGGTGAAGGGAGCCTGGGAGTCGTTACGGGCCGTAACACCTATTACGGGTTCCTGTAATACGCCTCTAGTTTCTCTACCAGGTTCTTCATATTCAGCTCAAATTTTCCGAATTCGAATTCCTGTGTTCATCCTTCTCAAATTTTTTAACAACTTAGGATGCCTTTCTTTGTAGGTACCTTTTTATTAACTAAAAGTGAAACAAACAATCAAGTAAAATGGTTAGCATAAAAAAATGGTGGGTTGCCTCCCACTAATCACTTTGTTTAAAATCGCATGGCTCGACGGTCCTCAAGTGCTACTACTTAAGTTTGTTCTTTCTCTAAAGTCAGAACTGCGGTCTTCTTCTTAGTTGGCTTGGGTCTTCATCCGATCCTTTTCACCCATGCCAGACATCCAATCTTTTTCTTTATTTATGGATGTACTCTTCTTGTACTCTTCTTTTCAGTGGCTTTCTATTTTCCTCTTCCCTTCTTCTCATTTTTCCTCCATGCGACATCTTGTCGGACAAGGCTGAGGTATTGACATTTTTGTAGAGCGTCAGAGAGGGTCTGATCATCAGGGATAAATAATTCTATCTTATTTTCTCCTATTTCAAAGGTTATCATTCCTTCTTTGATATAAATGACCATCCCTGTCATGGCCATAAAAGGTCTCCCTAGGATTACAGAGACCTGGAGGTTTTAATTTATATCTGTCACTACAAAGTTTGCATGATAGCAAAGGCCTCCAACTTTGACAGGTACATCCTCGAGAAGTCCTGTTATTTTCTTGATTGATCCATTGGCAAGCTATAATGACACATCACAGGGTTTCAGTTCTTCTAAGTCAAGTTTCTTGTAGAAAGCGATGGGGAACATATTTATGCCTGCGCCAAGATCGTAAAGAGCCTTTTTAGCTATTATAGTACCGATCTCACATGGGATCGAAAAGTACCTGGGGTCTTCCAACTTAGGTGATATTTCATTTTGTACCAAAGCACTACACATAACATTTAGCTTTATAATCCCATGTTTCTTCATTTTTTTCTTGGGGATGGTGATTCTCATAGTTCCCAAAAGGGAGGATATCCAAGATGGGAACTCCAATAGAGAGATGTGGTTGCATAGTTTCTTTAGTAACTCCACGTGGTTATTGCGGTGTACTTCACTCTTGATCTCAATTGCCTTCCTTCCAATGAACTCATAACTTTCCTTTTTGAGCTTGTTAATTTTTGTTCTAAAATACTCAGTAACATCATCTTCTTTCTTCTTGAGTTTGTTGATCTAATCAGCACTCAGAATTGTTATGGCATTCAACTGACCCCTAGGATTTTGCTTGGGTTGTCTCGGGAAAGTACCCAGAGGCTTATGCTTGTTGTTGAGCAACCTGGAGATTTGGGTTTCTAGAATTTTAGAATGAGTGACAATACCTTAAATATTTGTCTTTAGCTGTCTAAGTACTTCATTAGTGTGGAGGTTTTGGTTTTTGAAATCTTCATTTTGGCGAGCTTGAGTCGCGATAAATTTTACCATTATCAATTTAAGATTAGACTTATTTTGAGGGGTAATATCTTGAAAACCTGGTGGTGCTGCAGATTGTTGTGGTTGATTATTCTTGTAGGAGAAATTTGGGTGATTCTTCAAACCTCGGTTATAGGTGTTTGAATAGGGGTTATTCCTCTTATTGTTCAAATAATTATCACTTTTTGATTGGATCCTCCTGCTAAAATAAATTGGCAATCTTTATCAATGTGACCATTCACTCCACGGATATCACAATTTGAAGGGGCAGGGGAAACAACAGCAACAGGGTGTAAGTGACTGGTGTAACACTCAATTCATCGAATTTTTTTAGAAAGTGCATCGACTTTTGCATTCACGTGGTCAAAAAAACTTACTTCATGCATTCCTCCGACTTTAGTGGTTGCTTTTGCGTCCACCTGCCGCGTTCTCCCCTGAGAATGATGGTTCTTGGTCATTTATTCAATGAGATTATAAGTCATATCTTGAGGGCTATTCATCAGGGCTCCGCTAGAAGTTGCATCCAAGGTCATTCCTGTAGAGTAAAGGAGACCATTTTAGAAAGTATGAATTATCATCCACTTTCAAGCCCATGAAAAGGGTAAAGCCTTAATAGATCTTTAAAGCGTTACCATGCATCAAATAAGTATTATCCATTATCTTGTTTGAATTTATATATCTCGCCCCTAACTTGGGTTGTCTTGCTTGGAGGAAAATATCGGGCAAGGAAAGCAGCTTTCAATTCTGTCTAGGAAGTAATAGAATTGGAGGGCAAGGATTGGAGCCATGCCCTTGCTATATCCATAAGATAGAAGGTTAACAACCTTAGAGGGATAACATTCTGATCAACTTCGTTTGCTTTGACTGTTTCACAATTGTCCACAAAGATAGACAAATGCATATTCGGATTTTCTGAAGGCAAGCCTGAAAATTAATTATGCTAGACCATTCCTATCAATGAGGGATTCAGTTAGAAATTATTCGCTTCGATAGGCGGATGCACAATACTGTAGTGTGGTTCCTCTTCTGTAGGTATTGCATAATCCTTCAATGGTTTCGTATCAACAACACCTGCAACCATTATTAATCTTCTTCGAGCTTGGAGTCTCTCTTGTAGGAAATGCTCAATCTCGTCAATAGGCTCGACCAGTTTATCTACAAAACATGTTCTAGCATAAACAAAACCAAAATGAAAAAACTCTAGTCTCTACGATGATAAAATAGAATTTCAATATTAACTCTATTGGTCCCCGACAATGGCACCAAAAACTTACCACTATCGCAAGCGCACGACTATGTCAGAGTAGTAAAAAGTTATCGAATCCACAAGGACCAATGGTTAAGTACTGATTTCTACTGTATTATTGTAAAGCTAGAGCGATCAAATAGTTGGGAGAAACAAACTTAAGTGAAAACAACTTATTTTCAAAAGCACTTTTTTTTGGAAACAACTTCTTTACAAATAACTTGAAAATTTGTAAAAACAAATAGGATGTAGGGTCATGATCTCTTACTCTAACAACTCCATGTATTTAAATTATCTTTTCTATGAGAATTCTTGGCGATTTATAGAAAATAGATAAATATAGAAAACATATGTTTTCGCTAGCGTGTTATCTTATCTTTGATAAACAAGATGCTAGTCGAATTTTGCTCGCACAAAGTTATTTATCAAAGATCGTTACTTTTGTATAGCTATAAAAGATGAAACCTTTCTCAACCTTGTTCGATGTACTTTCGCATCATCAAACTTGATTGTTTAAAAATCTGTTAGCGGGTATTGATACAAGTCCTTTCAGATTATTGTCAATACCTGAGAACTCTTTTACTTTCGTAACAAGGGTAAATTATAAAGACTCTGGTTTATTAAATAAACACGCTCGAATTCTCATAATCGGTAAATTAATTTCATGGATGGTTAGATGTTAGGTCTCATGACCCTTCATCCTTATAGAACTACTCACTCATCGTGAGAAAATAAACAAATGAATTAAAGAAAATAGAAAACATGATTAATGAATTGTAAAGAAAGCAATAGAAAAATAGCCTGATGAAAAATAAAATGCTGAATATAATAAGAATTCTTGATCCAACCACTCCAATGTATACTTTTGCAAAACTTCGTAAAAAAATGCTAAGAGAATTCTACGGTAAAAGTTTTGATCCAATCCTTACAATGTTATCTTCCTTAAATAGAGAAAATAGCCCTAAATAAAAATATATTGGTCATTAAGTGCAAATCAAATCAGGTCTTCAGATCCTAGAACTCCAAAATTAGCACAATCGGGCCAAAAGAGGAAAGAAATAATGGGCTTTGATCGTCGATTATTGGTCGTAACATGCGTTACGACCACCCGTAACCGACCACAGTTCTTTGTGTTGGTTGCACACGAGGGAGGCATCAATTGCACTCCTGTTATGGGTCATAATGTGTATTACGGACACCCGTAACAGGCCAGAGGTTTTTGTGCTGGGATGTGAAATCAAGAGCCTCCAAGTTGGGGCTCAATTACGGGTCGTAACGTGTATTACGGGCACCCGTAATGTAGCTCTGGTTTTAGTACTGGAAATTTCCGACTTCTGCATCTTTTTCACAATTCATCTACTTTGATCTTCTTCACATCCAGTATGTTTGTTAAGGCTTGAAAACAACAGAAACATGGTACCAAAGCATAAATCATAGCAAAAATGAAGGAAAAACGAATAAAAACGATAAAGTAACAAAGTAAAATTTCTAATAAAAACTATGCAAAAACCACTTATCAATAGGTAATATTTTTTAAATTTAAATTCATAGTTTAAGCTATCATTTTCATTCATTCTTGATACATTTGTATTCATATGATTGGTGTGATCTGAAACCCTATGAAAATAGGCGTTGATTGAGCTTATACGTCATTTAATTTAACTTTGCAAAATGTTAGGGTTTCTGGTTTTTATCAAAATTCATGAGCTACACTCAATATTAATTTATTGTGTTAACATTATTGGAATCCTTGTTAAATTTTGACTAAGTTTCATTTTTACACTTTTGAATTTGGTTGAGAAATGATGAAGTCTGAAAAATGCACCATTGTTGTTATTTTACGAAGAAGATGAAGATGGTGGTGGCGTCATTTTCATAATTTTTAAATATATTTTATAATATATTTAATGCATCATGTATTTGTAATGAATGAAAGGTTAGTGCAGTTGGTTAAGGCTTTGTGTGTGTGATGTGAAGGGCGTAGGTTTGAACCTTGGTGGAGTCATTCCCACCATTTTGTTTCATTTCTTTTTCTCCTTTAAATTTGGTAACTTTTTTTCATACTTATTTCAATGGCTGTGTATTATTGATACCACAAGCGTGTGGTCTAGCGGTTAAGTTTTTATGTTGTGAGCATCAGGGCCTGAGTTTAACCCCTTTTGGCCACAAACACTTATTTTTATTCATTTTTTCTCTCATCTTCTCTTAATTATTTCTATATGCAAATTAACTTAGTTTTAATTGATTTTTTCCACACTTGTTCTTTATTCCCTTTATTTTATTAATCCTTGAAAAAATATCCAAAATAATATTTATTTCACCTATTTTTATTTAGTTCAAAAAACAAGTATTTTTAAGTGTTTTAAGTTATTGTGTGATGTTCTTTGATCCAATTGATCATGTGTTTCTGGGGCTATAGTATGTTTTGAGTGTGTTTTGTTTGATGTTGGTGAAAATGATTAATTTGGTTTCTACCTATAGTTTATCACGATTTAATAAATAAACTTTGTGTTTGACATTTTCAAAACCCTAATTTGATCAAGATGCTCTCCCCTCACCTTTGATGCATGATAGAGTTGTACTTGCTTATTTCTTCACACCATGATGATGTCTTATTGATTTGTGTGTCTTTAACTTCTTTGATCACATATTTATGTACACTCCTAACTTTGATGTTATGACTTTTCTAAACTTTGATGCCGACCTTGTTTGAATTCTCTTAATGTTTAGAGTTGATTGTTGACATGATAAGGTGAATGCTTACTTTGCCATAAATCTAGTGTGTTTGTTTATATGTCCATATTATGCATGTTTGAATGTTTTGTCAAAGTATGTTTCTATATTTTGTCTTTTGTCACGACTTTTACTTGATGATTGATCCTTGTTTCTCTTGACATGAGATACTTGTTCTTAATACTTGTTCATCTTTTATATAACATTTTTCTTAAATGACTCTCTTAAAAGCTATGTTATTTTGTGATCTTATCATCTCCTTTGTGCCATTTGTGATTACTCTTTATTTTATCGATGATCCTAACTCTCATGTGTTAGTAATTAATGTTTTTACTTTGTTGTGTTAGTACTTGTGCCAAAATTCAAGAAAATGGATAGTATTATTGACTTTTTTAGTCATATGCATGTGCATTGTCTTAGGTTTACTCTTATATGTTTACCTTTGTGTGTTACCTTTGTATTTTTTTGTTAGTATTCACCCTTTTATGTTAAATCTTAATTTCAAACTTGAACTTCTTTCATATAAAAAACTTTGACTTTATATCATTGTATTTTCATACTTTCTTTAATAAATGCTTCAATACACTTAAACATATTAAACAATTTCAAAAGACTAAAAGTAATTCAACCTCTCCCAAATCTTTTGCCATTTTGGCTTGTTAATTTAAATTTTTTCTCAAAAATATTAGATATAAATCCTCTCCATAGTTGAGATATAACTCTCCTATCCCTATAGTAATGAATGAATTAAATGTTGATTCTTTCCACATGAGAGAGTTAGTGGCAACTTGTTAATATTATATCCAAGTTAAGAGATATCTTCCTTCATGATGATGCAAGATCCATCTTCTCATACTTATGGTTGAATTGGTTGAGTATTATCTTTAAGATGATGAAATATCTCTTCTCATAAAATCAACCACAACAAATCTTTAGTTATTTTTATCATGAACTACGAGATTTTGACCATTCATTGGTATATAGATGTAAGACTATGTCTTTCCAAACAAAAAATATAATAAAATATATTTCTTTTTCCATCTCCACACTCTTTTGCAAACAAACCAATTTTAACTAAAAAATAGATAATTCATAAGGTTCCTATAGAGTACTCCCTACGACCATTATTATAAGCAAATATTCTCTTTTTAAGTTCATTGAGTAATAAATGTATCTGGTCTACATAAAAGACCAAATACATTCATTATTCAATAAATCTAAAAAGAGAATTTTTGCTTATAATAATGATCGGAGTAGTACTATAGATACATAGGGTGTTAATATCTTCCCTTTGTATAAACTAACCCCCGTACCTAGATCTCTTCTTTGTGCTTTGCTTCTATTTTTTTGCTTCTTGTATTGCATGTTAAATATTAGGGTTTTGATCGTTTCCCTTTTCATTGGAAATAATAAAGTTCAGTGGTGACTTCTTAAAACTTTGTGAGTCAAGTTAATCAATAGTTTGGTCTCCCGATTTTTCACCGCAACAATTGGCTAGTGAGAGTTTCACGCGGATCACTAATGTTTCATGTGGATTGATGAGTTGACAATATCTTGACCATTGTTACTTTATAAATGGACGATAAAGATTTGTTACTTAATTTTTTTCATCGAATTGGTCATAAGTAAAAAATTATAAAAAAATCTATTTTACCCCTCGATTTTCAGTAAAACCGAGCTAATAGCTCATAAAAAAGTTTAAAAAAAATTAAAAAGTGATAAAATATAGTTGTTGGATTCGAAGACGTGTCTCTCTAATTATATTACCCATCGATTTTCAACAAAACCGAGGTAATAGATCATAATTAAATTTAAAAATAAAATAAAAAATTATAAAATATAGTTGTTGAGATTCGAAGACGTGTCCTCTAAATATTTTACCCCTCAATTTTAAGTAAAATCGAGATAATAACTCATAAAAAGTTTTAAAAAATTAAAAGATGTTAAAATATAGTTGTTGGAATTCGAAGGTGTGTCATCTAAATACTTTATCCCTCAATTTTCAATAAAATCGATGAAATATATAATATTTTTTTAAATATGACGCGTTTATGACTTACACTTTAATTTTTTTTATGTGAGGTGTAAGTTTTATAAAAAAATATTATTTATAATAATATATGAAAATCATTTAGTTATATATAAACTTTTAAGTGGATAAATTAACTTATATAAAATTGATATGATATTTTCATCATTTAAATATTTTTATAGATAGTACATTACCTCTATGTTAGAGTTATGTTAGAGTGTTAATGTACATATGATTTAATTTCTTAACAAGTGGTTTGAAATTTAGTTAGAGTGTTAATATACATATGATTTAATTTCTTAACAAGTGGTTTGAAATTTAAATAGCTCTTGTGTAAGGAAAAATTGGTTGAAAAGGGAAAAATTGCAAATGCTTTATTTATTATAATGCATATTAGTATTAAAATATTAATTAGAAAAACTATACATGCTTTTGAGTGACATAGAAAAACTCTAGGTAGAAGTGTAATATTTTAAACTTTTTTGTGCAAATTATAGTCAATTTTGTTGTATGGTAGGTCGTAATATTTTTACTAACAAAAGTCACACATACGGTGTAATTTTGAAATCTCAACTTTGAAATTTACTTTAATTCTTTAATTCTTCATTAATAGTTTAATTGTTTGATTTTGAAAAAATCATGTCTATTATTTTTTGTTAATTCTGTTTTAATTGGAGTTAAATGAAATGAAATTTCTTATTAATGAGATTATGAAATTAGATGCTTCACATGGGGAATGAGAGATTAAAAACAAGCATAAACATAAATAAATTTTAATATGGTATTTTAACTATTTATGTAAATTGTCTGCTCTATGCTATTAAAAAGTTTTATATAAATTAATTTTCACATATCAATTTTTCCTCACTTGAATATGTATCTTTACAATCCTTTATTTTTTTATGGTTAATATACAAATTATATTTAATATGGGATTCAATTAAAAAATATTAAATTATTCAATTAATTTAAATCAACTATATTAAAAAAAAATCTTTTAATTTAAATACATTGTTTTATGCAAAATTAAAATATGTATAAAAATAAATATTTGATGTGTATGGATAATAAAAATGTATAGTATTTTTAAAATATATTTACAAATTTATTTAAGAAAATAACAACTATTATCCTAATAAACTATTTTTTTATGCAAAAAATAATAGAAAAATAAAATAAAAGTGTGAAAATAAATAAATTATTTTTGGGTATTTTTTTTTTTTGGAATAAGGACTTCTATTATACCAAAAAACAATAGAAAGTACACGGCGATCGCATGGATCCAGCCAACAAAGAACCTAAGGCAACATTAAACCAACAATCCTATCTTTTAAGAGCTTACAATGCCAACCCCTAAAAACAATAGTATCAATAATAGTTTTGGTCACATGACACCAATCAGGACAAGTACCAAAGCAAATGCTATTACGATAAATCCACACTCCGTATATTGTTTCCGTAATGGCAAGTTTAATCAAAGAGGCTCTCCAACCTTTACTTTTCCCCCACATGATGGCCCATTGAAGTTCCTCCTCCTAAGCTTTAGGAGTATGATGTTGCATTTGAAGCCAAGAAAGAACTTCTCTCCAAATCCGCCTAGTAGCATCATAATCAAAGAAAAGATGCGAAGTATTTTCTATACTAGGACAGAAACAACATCTACTGTCCGTGATGAAGCCCAAACGACACAGTCGACTTTTGGTAGCTAGCTTATTGTGGCAAACCAACCATAAGATTACCTTAGCTTTAGGCCTCGCCGGGTTGTTCTGAAAAAGTTTAACCCATGGGATTTGAGTTTTATCAACTATGTCCATATAACAGCCTCTCATGCTAAAAACACCCTTGGAGATTAACACTTGCCAAACATGGGGATGAGAAAGAATGAAAGTCCTTTGATCCAAGATTTTACGCATAATCCACGAACTAGACGCTTTAACTTTGGCCTCCATAATGTTACAATCCTTCAAATAGTAATCATTAACCCACTTCAACCACAGGCTATCAGACTTTGCGCATATGTTCCATAACAGCTTCAACATAGCACACTTGTTCCAGATGCAAAGATTAATGATTCCCAAACCACCATATCTTATAGGTTTACAGACAGTATTCCAAGCAACCAAGTTTCTTCTATTACCATTATTAGATCCAGACCAAACAAAAGACCGACACAAACAATCAATCTTCTTGAGGATAGCTTTAGGCAGGGGAAGAACCATAATCCAGAAATTAGCAATAGCAAAAGATATAGATTTTACCAGTTGAACACGCCCAACATAGCTAAGTAATCTAGTAGACCAATGGCTCATTCTGGCTATAATCTTGTCCACTAAGGGTAGGTAATGGTTGCAGTTCATCTTCTTTGACGAAAGTGGAATTCCCAAATAACGAAATGGGAGAGAGCCTTCCTTGAACTTAGACCAAGTTAAGATTTGATTCTTGGTGTTCGAATCAACAGAACCAAAATACATTTTACTCTTTCCAATGTTGACCATCATACCTGTGGAATTACAAAAAGTAGTGAAGGCATTCATAAGAAGCTGAACAGAGATTATGTCTCCTCTAGCAAAAAGTAAAACATCATCTGCAAACATGAGATTAGTCAACTGAAGTTTCTCGCATTTTGAGTGATGGTTGAAATTTGGATTGATCTGCATATGAACCAACCATCTATGGAGATATTCCATGATAAATGAGAAGAGGAAAGGAGAAATGGGGTCCCCTTGGCGTATTCCACGCTTTGCCACCAGAAGCTCAATAGTATATCCATTCACCATGAATCTATAAGATGTGTTAGAAACTGCTCCCATAATCCACTGAATGAAAACATTAGGAATACAAGTTCCTGCATAATCAGCTCCAGAGCTTTCCAACTTACCATGTCATACGCTTTTTGTAAATCCAGTTGAAGCATAACACGAGGAGGGCCATTCTTCCTGTTATAACCTTTTAACAGTTCATACGCAAGAAGAATATGGTGATGTATTTGTTGTCCAGGAATAAAGGCAACTTGATTCGGACTGATTATACTACCCATCACCCTGCTAAGCCTTTTGGTCATGATTCTGGAAATAATTTTATAGATGACAGTGCACACAGAGATGGGTCTGTAATCCTTAACAGAGGAGGAAGACTCTGATTTGGGGATAAGAGAAACAAGATTACAGTTGAAAGCTTTATAGATTTTGCCTGAAACAAAGAATTCCTTAACAGTAGCTATGACATCACCTTTAACAGTATCCCAACTGGCCTTGAAATTTTTTGTCGTGTAACCATCTAATCCAGGAGCAGCCACGTCGTTGATCCCTTTCAACGCAGCATAAATCTCATCGCTGGAAATAGGAACCACCAAACTTTCTCTCTGAACCTGCTGCAACTGAGGGCCCTGTCTCATCACCCTAATATCAATACAGTCCATAGTGTCATCACTCTTCCCCATGAGAGAACCATAGAAATTCAGGATTTCCTGTTCAATCAGATTTTGAGAAGTTATAGTAGATCCATCATCAAGCTGCAACAAATTTATCGCTTTATTAACTTTCTTAGTTTTAATAGAAGCATGGAAGAATGCAGTACAACCATCACCATCCTTTAGCCATTGGATTTTTGCTCTTTGACTAACGATTGATTCCTCAATTTCATTCCACTTCAATAAATCCTCAGTACAGGTTTTAACCCTCCTGGTCATCTCAACATTCATAAGATCATTTGCTAACTCATCCTGAGCATTAGATAGAGAATCCCTAGCTTGAGCAATATGATGTGTTGAAGCCAACAAGTTCTTATTGAGCTTGTACAAAGTCAGCCTTAATCTCTTCAGTTTGTGCCAAAGAACATAGCTATGACTACCTTCAGCCTGTTTAGTCCAAACCTCCTTGACAGCATTCGTATAGCCTGCAGACTCCACCACACAATTAATGAAATGAAATCTTTTTTTAAGGCCTAGGAGACACATCTTGATCAGAGAGGAAAAGCATAGCATGATCAGAAACTTGAGGAGGCAGAATTTTAAGGCTAAAGTTCAGATGCTGTCGAAACCAGGCAGGGTTAGCCAGACAATGGTTAATCCTCGAATATATGGTTCCCACACAGTTCTTATTTGACCAAGTATAATACTCCCCTGTACTATCCATCTCAACAAGGTCCAGTTTCTGCATTACTTCCGCAAGATCCTGAAATTCCCCCGCAGTAACCATGGATCCCCCAATTTTGTCTTTACTGTGAAGAACATTGTTGAAATCACCAACAATGCACCAAGGGCCCTGAATGTTTAAGTTGCACAAATTCTGCCACAGAACCTTCCTTTGTTCCAGCTTGTTCGAGCCATATATTGCAGTCAGGTGGAACCTATGATTGCCAAGGGTATCAATGACCTCACAATGAATCATATGGCTAGTAGCAGTCACCTGTTTAACATCAATGATATTATTATTCCAATTAATCCATATCCTACCATTGGGATGACAGTTGTAATTGTCCAGAAAGTTATCACCTAGATTCAGCAAATTTCTAACTTTATTGGCATGATGGATCTTAACACGAGTTTCCACCAAGATAACTATTGCTGCTTTAAGCTCTAGGAGACGGGAGTTAATCTCCCTGAGCTTAGAAGATTTATTTAGCCCTCTCACATTCCAATAAGCAAGCATTAGCCAGGGTTTTTCAATTCTAGCAGATCATTTAAGATCCCCAATGCATCAAAACCATTGTCACTAAGCAGGTTAACAGGAGGGGTCTTAACAAAATTCTGTTTGCCTAAGTCTTTACCTCTTTTAACTGCAGACCAATTGATATCCTTTTGTTGATGAGAAGATTCAGCTACCTCAGCTGCAGGTTCATCAATGGGACTGTTAAGAACAGGTACTTCAGGTTTAGTTTCGACTGGCTTGTTAGGTCTAGGTTGCCATTGCTTTGTCTGGACTTTAGGCTTAGCACAATCATGCCCCAACTTTTGGCAGCTTTTGCAAAATGCAGGCCTCCATTCAAATTCAATCCTTTGTTCCATTTTGTTTCCAGAATCATCACATATCATGATAGACCTAGGGATATCTTTAGTGACATCAACTTCGACAAGGATTCTCGCATATGAGACACGGAGACAGTTGGCAGTACACTCGTCAGTAACAATAGGTTTACCCACTGCACTACCAATCTTGTTAAGGCTGGTATCTCCCCAAAGATAGATAGGCAGCTGGGGGAATTTAACCCATAGAGGAAGGGTGCGCAGAAAAGCAGTCTTCAAGGTAAAATTTGGGCGCCATTCACGGATAAGAATGGGCATTCTTCTGAATGTGTAGAGACCCCTCATTAGAACTTCATCTCTGTCATTCAAATCTTTGAACCTCATAATAAAATAACCCTCTTCGTTATAGTAAATGTCTGGAAGAGGAACAAAATTCCAGACTCTTGCCATGAAGTTCTTCACACTGTTCATACTCATCTCCCCTCCAAGGACATAGAAAACTAAAGACGGTTCCCAAAAATGAATCTCAGCACGGATGTCCTCTTTAGCTATCAGAACTTCCACTTCCCCATTAACAATCTTAGGCGCAATAAAAATCATAGCCCTTCCCTTAGAAGGATTTCTATTATCAGTTAGTACATCAACCCAAAGTTTCCTCACAGCTGGGTTCTCGCCCTTCAACGCATCAACATCATCGAACCCTGCATTCTCTACAATCGTTTAAGACTTTTTAAGACCAGACATGCTTCCTGTAGCCTGTATTTTGTCATCTCGCGAAGGTTCTAGTAGTGGAGGTGGAGGTTGAGGACTGACAGGGAGTGGAGGAGGCACCGCTTTTTTCGGACGCCCCGGTTTCCCGTGCTTCCCCTGCTTCACCATAGAAATAACCGGAGCTCGAAATCGAAATCGAAATGCTCGAAATCAAAATCGAAATCGTCGGGTCGAAATCGCTGGAGCTCAGGTCGAATAAATAAATGCAAGTAATAAAATAAAAAAATGCAAGAAAAATGCAAAAATATAAGAAATAAGTCAGGGGGTGCAAAAGGAATTCAGGGGGTGTGAATATCAAAACCAAAAAAGGCCAGAAACAACAAAAAGCCCAAGACAACCACTTCGTCCCTGTCCTTCAGCTTGCGCGCGTTTTCCCTTCAAACCTGCAACTTGCTCATGCTTGCATAAAAACAAAAACTTGTAACATGAAACATGTAGCATTTCATCTCACGATTCCAATGATATAAAATTTGTAACCTAACTCTCAAAGATCAGGGAGAATTTAATCAGCCCTAATTCGTGACCTAATTATTTCAGGAACTTTAAGTTTCAAATTCTCATGGCACAGTTAATATAAATGACAAATATGCATATGTACAGCTTCACCATGTTAAGGACTACATTTTTGCTTCACAAATTGTGGCTTGAGGATGCCTAAATAGAGAGATAGAGTTTTAAAAAATACCTCCTTCAGCTGGATTTGGATATGGCAATGTGGGGACTTGAGTGAGGCCTGAGGATCGTGTGAGCTTCCTTGAAGTTCCTTCAAGCTATTCCAATGCCTAGCTTGCTTTGTAGATGGCCAGAAGTCTCTATAGAAGTCAAGCTACAAGCTCCAAGTTTGAAAATGGCAATGGCAGGAACAAGGGTTACAACAACAATGTAAAGGCTTGGATAGCTTTGATATGATGTGGATGAAGTGTTTCAAAGGTTAAAGGGAAAAATGCACGAGCCAAAATGAAGTTGGCAAAGATTTTGCAGAACTGCAATGCTTGGACAGAAAAATGATGTTTTTCAGTTTGGGAGAGTTTCAGATGTTATGCATTTGTGTCTTGGCTTGTGATAAGTTTGTGAATATCTATAGAATGATGCAAAGTCCACTCTTTAACAGCTTGTACAAGTTTTGAACTTTTGGCCAACTTTCTTGCATTTTAAGAAAAGTGAGGTGACTTAAGCCAACATGCTTGTATTGGCTAGTTCTAGGGATGCAAAGAGTTGGTGTGCATTGCTTGTGATCTGTGGAAATTGCCTGCACCAAAGGAACAGGTCCATGGCTCAAGGTTGATAAAGTTGCAAAAGCTTGCTTTATGAAAATGGCATTGTGAACTTTTGGCCATTTATGGAATTATTTCTTGTACAATGCTCCAAAAGCAAAGATAAAGCCCTTATCCTCTGAGTTTTCATTTAATTATGGAGTGTAGAATGAGTTTAGGACCTTTAATGCAAGGTACAAGCATCCTTGATCAGATTTGCAACTTGACACTTTGTGAAAATGGCATGAACAAAAGTGATAAAATGCCAATTTCTCTTCTTCGATTCTCCCTAACCACAAATGATCTTGGAGAGTTCTTGGACATTTTGGAAAGCTTGTAATGTGCTATAAAATCCATATTTGAAATTAATTTTGAGATATCTTTTGGAACTAGGTGAAAAATTTCCATGAAGTTGGGTCAAAAACCTGCCTAAATTAGGGCAAATTTTCACTAAGTCATTTAGTTCATGGATCCCTATTCACAAATTCATAACTTGAGATCCAAGCATCTTTTGGGAAAACTTTGTGAATAAAAGTAATATATTTCATGGAGGACTACAACTTTCATGTTGGAAGTTTTCTTTGAATCAAATTGCATCATGGTGAAAAAGTTGTGAAAAGTTGGGAAAAAATAAAAAATTTCCATACTTAGAAAAATTCTAAGTTATGAAATTTTTCAAATTCAAAACCCTAATTTTCAAAATTGATTTTCTTGGTGAACAAGTTTCATGTTTTAACATATCTTGATGAATTATGACCCTTGGCACTTGATTTTGACCAAAAAGTCAAAGTTTGACTTTTCAGTGTACAGTTGACTTTTAATCAGTTGACTGCAAAATTCATCTGTCAATCCAATGAATTTGAGATCTTTTGAACTATGTGATTAGGTCAAGATGATTCCATTAAGTCCTTGAAATCATGTTTGAACCCAATTGATCATTGGCTAGGTTAAAAATCAGAAATTTCCCTATCTCAGTCAAAACCCTAATTTTGACCATTTTGCCCTTTTGATGATTTGATCAAATTTCTTGAGGAGTTGTGATCCAAACTTGATCAAATGGTACATATGAGTCTAGAATGTTGTTGTGGATCAAAAATTATGAAGTTTGACTGTAAGTTTGCCACGGTTGACTTTTTCCCCAATACAGCTGATTTTTAGGTCAACTGTCCAATTGACTGGTCAAAAATGTGGTTCAAGGCTTGAAACTTGGTATGAGTAATCTTAAGGGTCCAAGATGGTGTATGAAATTCACATGAAGCATTGATGGTCCAAAAATCCTTGTGCAAACTCAAACCCTAATTTCAGGTTATTAGTGCAAGGGAATGTCTTGAGCTGAGCAAACCCTAATCTTGTCTTGAGTTCAAGAAGTCTTATGAGGAAAGTCTTGGTAAATGAGAGGGAAAATTTTGGGGTACAACAATGGGAGTTATAGAAATAATTAAAAAAAAATGAAACGGTGTGGTCTTGTAGTCAAACATGTGGTCACGAGATCTAAGAGCGTGGGAGGCAAGGCTGGTGGTCGTCATTTGCATAGCAGGCGTGGGAGGCAAGGCTGACGAAAGTCAGACAAAGCTGTCGATCATCACATGCATGGCAGGACTGGTTGACGGTCGTCGCGTCTAGCTTGACGGTTGGCATTTTGCTAGGAAAGATGTGACGAACGTCACATCTGGCTAGACGACCGGAACATTTGGCTAGACGAACGTCAATGGATGCATGTGATTTCAATGGACCGCTACTGATACTTATACATATAATATTAATTGTACTATAAATGCATACATATGATAATAACAGTAGGTATAATGAAGATAATAAAAACTCAATAACATTGAATAACCAAGAACATTGAAAATACGAATAATAAGAAATAATGTTATTGGGTAAGGAACTGGTACAAAAGAAGAAAAAAATGAAATAACAAAATATTCGAAAATGAGAAAACAAAACAGTAATGGCCAACAATAATGTAAAACAAAACAGTAATGGCAAACAATAATGTTTCCTGCCCCCAAACAGAAATAGACAGTGTCCTCACTGCCTTAAGAAAAAGGAACATAAAAAAAATAAAAATAGCAGGGTAAATCTAGCCACAACGTGGGCCTCAAGGAGGTGTAGTAACAGAATAGAAGTGCTGATATAGATGATCAAAATGTTCTGTTATGATATCCATGAAAGTCCGAACACGAAATGGTGAATTCTCCGCGTAAAATTTCAATATGTGTCTCCAAATTAGCAATAGCAGTAGTAAAATCAGGAGGCGGAGGTCCAGCATTAGCCGGAATAGTAACAACAGTAGACACGGGAGAGGCATCTTGTGTAACTTCATAACGAATAAGGGAAGGAAGATCATAATAATGAGGAGGAGTCTCAGGGTTAAAATCATCGGAGATCTCATACAGTTGAGGTGTTTCGGATGATGTATGGGCAGATGGGGGATCCAAGTCAAAAAGCCAGTTATCTATTATGGACACTCGTTATAGGATTAGGTAAAACAAATTGGTGGACAATGTTATGGTTAATGAGCAATTCAAACTGAAGTGGTCCAAGGTTTCCTATAAGGTGAGTGTTGAAACAGAAACGAATGTTCATGGGTTGAATTCCTCCATAGAGGTTTAATCCTAGGAGTGGTTGTCTCATTCCGATAGCATTTGCAATCATTGTAACTAGGCCTCATATAAGGATAGGTGTATGAGCGGTCTCTATAATGCGAACAAAATTGGCTAACATAAAGGTAGCCGCATTGACATGACGGTTTTGTGAAGCACAAAACAAAATGAAAAGCTCATCACGGGACACCAAAGAAATGTTTTGCTCTTTTCCAAACAGGGTGTGGGCCAGGATTTTGTGGAAATATCTTATAGCGGGGTTATGGATGCTGTCAGAATGCATACCATCAGGCTTAGGATGGTTGTTACCAGTTATGCTACCCCAGAAGTAATTAAGCTCATGGTTGAAGAGGATGTCCTCTTGGGCGATGGTAAAGACATCAGGGCTACTAGGGAAACCTAAAAGGTTAGCAAACTCACTATTGTTATAACAGAAATCAATGCTAAACAGTCTAAACCGGATCAGGGCACGGTTAAACCCTAGTCCATGGTTAGGCACATAATTCAAAGAACTCAGGAACTCTAGGGTAAGCCTACGATATGAACTGAATATCCTCCGAATAGGGGATGTATCGCAACCTATTTGGTTCAGCAAGTATAAAACACTTTCTCTAATGCCTAGGACGGTCATAGCACGACCATCAGCATAGATGGTGGGGGTCATCTCTCTATCGACCAAGTCCTCAAACCTCCTCATTTGATCTTTTCCCCTGAAAGTAATACTCATATAATCTACTCTTGTCATTTCGAGAGTTAGTCACTAGCTAAAAAAAAGGTAAATTAGCCTGAAAAGTAAGTAGATTATAGAAACATCAAGTTAGCATCGGCCAAATGCCTTTTAGCGTAAAAGATAAGAAAAATAACAAAATGATAATAAGGAAAGAAAGATGAGAATAAATAAAATATTAAAAAAATTGAAAAGTTAAAGAAAAATATAAAGATAAAATTGTGGGTTGTCTCCCATAAAGCGCTTTATTTTATGTCGCAAGCTCGACACATTTTGAATTATGAATTAGTCGTTTGGTTTAGTCGGTGGTTGTAGAAGCTTTAGGGTAGCTGAGTAATCTTTGTTTTTGATACGATGGTAATGCTTCAAACGTTGCCCGTTTACATTAAATGGGTCACTAGAATTACTCTTAATTTCTACGGCGCCACTTGGGTAAACCTTGGTGACTTCGAAAGGGCCAGACCACCTAGAGCGTAGTTTTCCCGAAAAAAGTTTAAGTCGGGAGTTAAATAGGAATACTACATCTCCCTCGTTGAATTCTCTCCTAGAAATGTGCTTATCATGCCATTTTTTGTTCTTTCTTTGTAGATCTTGGCATTTTCGTAAGCGTCTAGTCGAAGCTCTTCTAGTTCGTTAATATCTAGGATTCTTTTTCCTACCGCGGCAGAGTAATTTAAACTTAGGGTTTTAATAGCCCAATAAGTTTTATGCTCGAGTTACACCGGAAGATGACATGATTTTCCATAGACTAACTTGAAAGGTGTGGTCCCTATGGGTATTTTAAAAGCTATCCTATATGCCCGCAATGCTTCGTGTAACTTTGAGGACCAATCTTTTCTAGATGTGGAAATAGTTTTCTCAAGTATTTGCTTAATTTCTCTGTTTGAGACCTCTACTTGGCCACTCGTTTGTGGGTGGTATGGTGTTGCTACACGGTGTTTAACTCCATATTTGACTAAGAGTTTTTCGAAGATTTTGGAGATGAAGTGGGAGCCTCCGTCACTGATGACGAGTCTCAGCACACCGAACCTTGGAAAGATTATGTTCTTGAAAAGCTTGATTACTACTCGTGTGTCATTTGTTGGAGAGGCTATAGCCTTGATCCATTTGGATACGTAATCAACAACTACGAGTATGTATTTGTTACCAAAAGAAGATGGGAAGGGTCCCATGAAGTCAATTCCCCATACATCGAAGAGTTCGACTTCTAGAATACCTTTCTGAGGCATTTCATCGCGTTTGGAGATGTTTCCAGTGCGTTGGCAACAGTCGCAGTTTAAAACAGTGATGTGCACATCTTTCCATAGATTAGGCCAAAAGAAACCAGATTGCAGGATTTTCGCACAGGTTTTTGATGTACTTGAATGCCCTCCATAAGGTGCAGCGTGACAGTGGTCTATAATACTTTGGATTTCTTCTCCAGGCACGCAACGATGAAAGATCCCATCAGAACCTCTTTTAAAGAGGATGGGTCATCCCAGTAGTATTGTTTAAGGTCGTGGAAGAACTTCTTCTTTTGTTGGTACGTTAGCTCAGGTGGAAGGACACCGGCGGCTAGGTAATTTACAAAATCGGCATCGATGGTGCAACAGAGTGAGCTAATGCCACTTTTACCAAATTGTTGGTTTCAAGACTTGAGGCCTCTATTTATAAAGGATATTTGGCTCGATAATGTTCACCCTCGTTGTTTTCCAACTGAGCTATAAGTCTCTCATATGGGGAATCATCGTTAATTGGTATTTGTTCGGTCTTCAGATTTTCAAGCCTAGAAAGATGATCTGCTACGACATTTTCGGTTCCCTTTTTGTCTTTGATTTCCAAATCAAATTCTTGTAGTAATAGGATCCTTCTCAATAGTATAGGTTTGACATCTTTCTTAGTTAGGAGGTATCTAATAGCAGCGTGATCGGTGTAGATGATAATTTTGGCTCCCACCAAGTATGAACGGAATTTATCTAATGCAAACACAACTGCTAAAAGTTCCTTTTTCGTCGTAGCATAATTCATTTGGGCTTCGTCAAGGGTTCTACTCGCATAGTATATTACATGGAGTTTTTTCTTTTCGCTGTCCTAGAACGGCACCTACAACATAATCACTTGCATCACACATTATCTCGAACGGTTTGCTCCAATTTGGAGACTGCATAATTGGCGCAGAGATTAGTGCTTGTTTAAGCGTTTGAAACGATTCGGAACATTTGTCATCAAAGATGAATTCAGTGTCTTTCATTACCAACTCAGTTAGTGGCTTGGTTATTTTAGAGAAATCTTTGATGAAATGCCGGTAAAAACCGGCGTGTCCTAGAAAACTTCTTATTTCTCGAACAGTTTTAGGAGGTTGATGGTTTTTTATCACTTCTATTTTTGCCTTATCTACCTCGATTCCTCTGTCGGACACGATGTGTCCAAGTACAATCCCTTGTCGGACCATGAAATGGCATTTTTCCCAGTTGAGAACAACATTGACGCTCACGCATCGTTTGAGTACTATTTTAAGGTTTGCTAAGCATCCTTCGAAACTTTCTCCATGGAAGGAGAAGTCGTCCATAAAGACTTCCATCATTCCATCCAGGAAATCAGCAAAGATCGCCATCATGCATCTCTGGAAGGTTGCGGGTGCATTGCAAAGTCCGAAAGGCATTCGTCTATAAGCAAATGTACCATAAGGGCATGTAAATGTGGTTTTTTCTTGGTCATCGGGGTGGATAGGGATTTGGAAAAATCCAGAATAACCATCTAAGTAACAGAAATGGGAATGTCTGGCCAAATGCTCGAGCATTTGATCAATGAAAGGTAGAGGAAAATGATCCTTGCGAGTGGATTTGTTTAGCTTCCTATAGTCGATGCACATTCTCCATCCAGTTTGAGTGCGTTGGGCTACAAATTCTCCTTTTTCGTTGGTGACTACGGTGACTCCTCCTTTCTTGGGTATGACATGTACATGACTGACCCATTTACTGTCGGATATAGGATATATGATTCCGGCTTCCAACAACTTACAAATTTCCTTCTTAACTACATCACTTAGAATGGGATTGGTTCGTCTTTGATGCTCTCTAGAGGTTTTGCAATCTTCCTCGAGCATAATGCGATGTGTACAGATAGAAGGACTTATTCCTTTTAGGTCCGAGATGTTATAGCCAAGAGAGGTTGGATATTTCCTCAGGACATTAAGTAATTTTTCAGTTTCGGTTCGTCCTAAGTCAACATTGACTATGACGGGTCGTTTACATTCTTCATCCAGGAATTCGTACCTTAGATAATTTGGTAATGTTTTAAGTTCTACATCAGGTTTCTTGGGGTCAAGCATGGGATCGAGAGTCAGTGCTAGGCATTCACTTAGGTGGTCGTCCTGGTGTTCCCCACGCCAGTTGTCGTCTTCAAAAATAGGCGGGATTGGAATTCTTAGGATTTTAGTATCCTTTGTTGGTTCTGACTTTATTTCCTTCACGCATTCATCGATGATGTCAAGAAAATAGAATGTGTCGCTTATTGCAGGGGCTTTAAGGAATTGAGGAAGAATGAATTCAATTTTCTCTTCTCTGACTTCAAAAGTCGATTTCCCTCGTTTCACATCAATGATGGCGCCAACGGTGGCTAAGAACGGTCTTCCTAATATGATGGGAATGTTTGAGTCTTCTTGAATGTCCATTATAATGAAATCTGTGGGAATATAGAATTGACCTATTCTAACGGGGATGTTTTCTAGCATACCCACTGGGTATTTCACAGATCGATCAGCTAGTTGTAGGGATATCCTAGTTGGTCGCAGTTCTCCTAGTTGCAGCTTTTCAAGGATTGAAAGGGGGCATCAAGCTCACACTAGCTCCTAGATCACAAAGTGCTTTGTCTATTACGAATTTCCCTATCACACAGGGTATGGAGAAACTACCAGGGTCTTTCAGCTTAGCTGGCATATTATTCTGGATAATAGCGCTACATTCCGCAGTAAGCATCACTGTCTCATTATCCTCGAGTTTCTTTTTATTAGACAATATTTCTTTAAGAAATTTGGCATAAGATGGAATTTGTGTTAAGGCTTTTGTAAATGGTATTGTTATGTTTAATTGTTTCATAAGTTCCACAAATTTCTTGAATTGTCCTTCGGTTTTAGATTGGCTAATCTCTGAGGAAATGGAATAGGTGGCTTATATGGTGGTGGGGGTACGTATGGTTTTTCCTTTTCCACTTCGTCTCTGGCTATGATTTCTGACTCAATATTTTTATTCAACTCGTCATTACTTTTTTGCCTTTTCGGTTTCATTTTCATTTTGTTGAGACGTCGACTTAGTTGAGATTCTCGGATATACCGGTCTGTCTAATTCAGTCCCACTTCTTAATGTAATGGCATTAGCATGACCTTTCGGGTTAGGTTGTGGTTGACCAAGAAACACCCCAGCTGGAGCGAAATTTATTGCTTGTTGTTGGGCTACTTGAGAAATCTGGGTTTCTAACATTTTGTTATGTGTAGCCAAGGCATCTACTTGGGTTGCTAATTGTTTTACTAATTCGAAGGTGTGTACGTTTTGGTTTATAAATTCCTTGTGTTGTTGTGTTTGAGCAGCAACAGAGTTTTCCATCATTATCTCAAGGTTGGACTTACGGGGTGCTTGAGGTGCAGCTTGAGGTGCGACTTGAGGTACCTTTTGGAAACCAGGAGGTGCTTAAGGGGTGCATACTGCATTGGTATTCTTGTAGGAAAAGTTAGGATGATTCTTCCAACCTGGGTTATAGGTGTTAGAATACGGGTTTCCTTGAGCGTAGTTCATCTGGTCAGGGGGTATCCCAGCTAGCAATTGGCACTCGGAAACAATATGTCCAGGTATTCCACACAAGTCACAGTTTCGAGTTACGGCAGCCACAATGGCCGCGGGGGTTGGGGTTATTGCTAAACTCTCAATCTTTTGAGTCAGGGCGTCAACTTTAGCATTGACGTGGTCTATGCCACTGACTCCATCCAATCCTCGTGTGAAGGCTCGTTCTCCTCCCCATTGATAATGGATTTGTGCCATGTTTTCAATTAGTTGATAAGCTTCATTATAGGGTTTTTCCATTAGTGCACCACCAGCGGCAGCGTCTAGAGATAGTTTGGTGTTATATAGGAGACCATCATAGAAGGTGTGGATGATTAGCCATGGTTCATGTCCATGATGTGGGCAAAGTCTCAGCATGTCCTTGTATCTCTCCCAAGCTTCAAAAAGTGATTCGTCGTCTTTTTGCGTAAATCCGTTGATTTGGCCTCTTAGCATTGCAGTTTTGCTTGGTGGAAAATATATTGCTAAGAAGACTTTCTTCAATTCGTCCCATGTAGTTATGGAGTTTGAAGGTAAGTATTAGAGCCACACTCTGGCTCTATCTCTTAAAGAAAAGGGAAAAAGACGTAATTGAATTGCTTCGGGATTAACACCATTAGCTTTTACTGTGTCAGCGTATTGTACGAACACGGATAAATGGAGATTTGGATCATCCGTAGGGCCTCCGGAAAATTGATTTTGTTGCACAGCTTGCAACAATGAAGGTTTAAGCTCGAAGTTATTCGCCTCGATGGAAGGAGGAGAAATACTCGAGTGCGGTTCAACTCGAGAAGGAGAAGCGTACTCCTTAAGAGGTCGATTACCTAGTTCAGCCATGTCTAGTTTCGGAGTTGGTTTTTCAGAAATGGGAATTGGAAGTGGAGCTACTTCGGGAAGATCGAGGATTCGACGTCTTATGTTAACAAAACGTTCGATTTTGTTGATTAGTTGTACTAATTCCCCTCCTTGTAAACGAGTATTTGGCATACAATCGTTCCAAGAAAGGAAAAATGTTGCCCTAGTCTATACGGTGCAACATCAGAATTACGATATTGACTAAATTGCTCCCCGGAAACGGTGCCAAAAACTTGATATGATGGATATGGTAGTCTAAATGATCTGGATTGTAAGTGCACAGTCTTATCGCGTAGTTTTAAAGATTATCGAACGCAAAGGACCAAAAGTCAAACGTATCGTGATCTAGCGTTATGGTGTAAATCTAAGGCTAAAAATATTTGGTTTAGATTAGGGGAACTAAAAGTAAGTTTGAATCTAGTTAAATAATCAGAGGGGGTAAACAACCAGTATGTAATGATCGGGCTTCAGGAATTAGTGACCTATTTGGTAACTTGCATTTTCTAACAATTCTTAGTAGAAATTTATTAGTTTAAAAACCCTCGTCTCACACTGTCGTGGTTGTTGATTTAGGTTATACAATTTAAGTCCTAACGTATGCTCTCGCTATCTCGTCGGAGTTAGAAACATTCTTTTGAAAACAAATAAACTCTAATTCGCTTTAAAGTGCTCTCGTTGTTTTTAAATCCAATTCCTAGTTACTACGTCCAGTTAAAGATCCTCAAGCTCTCGCTTTATTGAACCTAACTTCTATTCATTTTTTACTCTCGTAACAAAACGGTTCATCATTAAAAACAAAGTAATTTAGTCCAGAAAATAGTTCAACAATTAAATAACCAATAGTATTACCAAATTCCCTCATTTTTATGATCTTACATACCTGTATAGAAATCTAGCCTAGCATATTATAAAACTCAATCACAGAATAATAAAAGCCAGACAACGAAGTAAACATGGTTATCGAATTAAAGGGCAAATAATAATTTATTAAAATAAAAACCTGGAAATAAATCGACTGGAGACTGATAAAAATTCGTCCGGCTCTAAAGGAAGCACTCCTCCACAGGTTGGTAGGTTTTGCTTCGATACGGAACAGGGACAATTACGAAAATAAAATAATAAACTTAAATAACAATTCAGGAGGTCTTGAAATAAACTACTCGACAATAGATCTCCGGTGTAGAAATCTATTGCTTAAAACGGGTTGGGAAAATAAATCTGCTAAGGAAAATAATAGCTGAGAAAAAATAATTCTGGAAAGCAGTAGCTCTGTGAAATATACGAAGAACAAAAGGGCAGTAACCGTGTGTCCCCCTTTAGTGCATGAGGTATGCTATTTATATACATCTCAACTAACTGTTCGTGAGGATTTGTTGGAGAGATTATAGGGTTGTTGAATCTCTGTGTATCTGACTTAGTGGAAGCAGTTAACACACATTTGTTGCAAGCTTTTAGGGACGTGGCGAAAGAATAGGGATGTGATGTTCGTCAAAAGGATTAGTTACGTTCGTCACTTACTTGGTCAATGCATGTCGTTCGTCAAGCTAGCCTTGTCGGTCGTCATGCTTCTTGCGCTTTTGGGCTTGGGCTTATTGTTGACTTTCATTGTAGCCTTTTTTTCTTCTTCTTCTTTTTTTCTTCCTTTTTCTTATAATTAATTTGATACCTGCAAAATAGCAAAATACCGGCATAATACCAACTACAAAGTGATTTAATTTAGAATAAAAATAGAAAATAATTTAGTTAAATCAAGCTAAATATGCAATATATTTATGTGTTATCAGTTTACTCTTATATGTTTATCTTTGTGTGTTACCTTTGTATTTTTTTGTTAGTATTCACCCTTTTATGTTAAATCCTAATTTCAAACTTGAACTTCTTTCATATAAAAAACTTTGACTTTATATCATTGTATTTTCAAACTTTCTTTAATAAATGCTTCAATACACTTAAACGTATTAAACAATTTCAAAAGACTAAAAGTAATTCAACCTCTCCCAAATCTTTTGCCATTTTGGCTTGTTAATTTAAAAAATTTCTCAAAAATATTAGATATAAATCCTCTCCATAGTTGAGATATAACTCTCCTATCCCTATAGTAATGAATGAATTAAATGTTGATTCTTTTCACATGAGAGAGTTAGTGGCAACTTGTTGATATTATATCCAAGTTAAGAGCTATCTTCCTTCATGATGATGCAAGATCCATCTTCTCATACTTATGGTTGAATTGGTTGAGTATTATCTTTAAGATGATGAAATATCTCTTCTCATAAAATCAACCACAACAAATCTTTAGTTATTTTTATCATGAACTACGAGATTTTGACCATTCATTGGTATATAGATATAAGACTATGTCTTTTCAAACAAAATATGTAATAAAATATATTTCCTTTTCCATCTCCACACTCTTTTGCAAACAAACCAATTTTAACCAAAAAAATAGATAATTCATAAGGTTCCTATAGAGTACTCTCTCCGGCTATTATTATAAACAAATATTCTCTTTTTAGGTTCATTGAGTAATAAATGTATTTGGTCTACATAAAAAACTAAATACATTCATTATTCAATAAACCTAAAAAGAGAACTTTTGCTTATAATAATGGTCGGAGTAGTACTATAGATACATAGGGTGTTAATATCTTTCCTTTGTATAAACTAACCCATACCTAGATCTCTTCTTTGTGCTTTGCTTCTATTTTTTTGCTTCTTGTATTGCATGTTAAATATTAGGGTTTTGATTGTTTCCCTTTTCATTGGAAATAGTAAAGTTCAGTGGTGACTTCTTAAAACTTTGTGAGTCAAGTTAATCAATAGTTTGGTCTCCCGATTTTTCACCGCAACAATTGGCCAGTGAGAGTTTCACGCAGATCACTAATGTTTTGTGTGGATGGATGAGTTGACAATATCTTGACCATTGTTACTTTATAAATGGACGACAAAGATTTGTTACTTAATTTTTTTCATCGAATTGGTCATAAGTAAAAAATTTAAAAAAAATCTATTTTACCCCTTGATTTTCAGTAAAACTGAGCTAATAGCTCATAAAAAAGTTTTAAAAAATTAAAAGGTGATAAAATATAGTTGTTGGATTCGAAGACGTGTCCCTCTAATTATATTACCCATCGATTTTCAGCAAAACCGAGGTAATAGATCATAATTTAAATTTAAAAATAAAATAAAAAATTATAAAATATAGTTGTTGAGATTCGAAGACGTGTCCTCTAAATATTTTACCCCTCAATTTTAAGTAAAATCGAGGTAATAACTCATAAAAAGTTTTAAAAAATTAAAAGATGTTAAAATATAGTTGTTGAGATTCGAAGGTGTGTCATCTAAATACTTTATCCCTCAATTTTCAATAAAATCAGTAAAATATATAATATTTTTTTAAATATGACGCATTTATGACTTACACTTAAAAAAAAAATTATGTGAAGTATAAGTTTTATAAAAAAAATGTTATTTGTAATAATATATGAAAATCATTTAGTTATGTATAAACTTTTAAGTGGGTAAATTAACTTATATAAAATTGATATGATATTTTCATCATTTAAATATTTTTATAGATAGTACATTACCTCTATGTTAGAGTTATGTTAGAGTGTTAATATACATATGATTTAATTTCTTAACAAGTGGTTTGAAATTTAAATAGCTCTTGTGTAAGGAAATATTGGTTGAAAAGGGGGAAAATTGCAAATGCTTTATTTATTATAATGCATATTAGTATTAAAATATTAATTAGAAAAACTATACATGCTTTTGAGTGACATAGAAAAACTCTAGGTAGAAGTGTAATATTTTAAACTTTTTTGTGCAAATTATAGTCAATTTTGTCGTATGGTAGGTCGTAATATTTTTACTAACAAAAGTCACACATACGATGTAATATTGAAATCTCAACTTTGAAATTTACTTTACTTTGAACTTGAATTCTTTAATTCTTTATTAATAGTTTAATTTTTTGATTTTGAAAAAATCATGTCTATTATTTTTTGTTAATTCTGTTTTAATTGGAGTTAAATGAAATGAAATTTCTTATTAATGAGATTATGAAATTAGATGCTTCACATGGGGAATGAGAGATTAAAAACAAGCATAAACATAAATAAATTTTAATATGGTATTTTAACTATTTATGTAAATTGTCTGCTCTATGCTATTAAAAAGTTTTATATAAATTAATTTTCAAAACATTTCATATCAATTTTTCCTCACTTGAATATGTATCTTTACAATCCTTTATTTTTTTTATGGTTAATATACAAATTATATTTAATATGGGATTCAATTAAAAAATATTAAATTATTCAATTAATTTAAATCAACTATATTAAAAAAATTGCTTTTAATTTAAATATATTGTTTAATTACATTATCTTATAGAATTAAATATGTTTATAATCTTTTAAATATAACAACTCTAATTATTTTTTTAAATAGATAATATAAATATTTTATTATCAACTTTGGTATCTATTATGAAATTAGATGCTTCATCGGTCAGAAGTCTACATACCCCTTTCATCGAGAATTTTCCCAACTGTATAATTTTTCCCCGTTCATCATTAATGCTCCCAAAGAAAATTTTACATTTACTTGGGTTTATCACCAAACATGTGTCTTTATGTCTTATGCAACAGAGCTTTCTCCTCCATAGTATTCCATTTTATGATATCATCAGTAAGACTTTTAATATTCTCCATCTCGTTGCAGTCAAGTCACTGAATTTATAGATTTTCCTGAGCATTATGAGGTCCTGCCTAGTTTTCAAGATGTTCCTCCTGATATCATTCACAGGTTTATTCAGTCTCTTGAGGGGATATTACAGTCTCCTCAATTTGTTCCAAAGGATACACATATGACTACCATTTGCAGACTCATTCCAACTCTGCTTAACAGTATCCTCAAAACCCTCTATATCAACCAAGTAATTATTGAACTTGAAATTACCTTTAACTTTCCTAGGTTTAGTCACATTTAGGGAAAGTAAAGCATGATCAGATACTGTGGGTGGCAAAATATTCAAAATCACATCTAGATTCTTTTGGAACCAAGCTACATTTGCCAAAACTCTATCTATTCGAGAATAAATGAGAGCTCAGCACATCTCTTATTTGACCAAGTATAAGAATCTCCAACAATATCCATTTCACTTAAACCAAAAGCTTCCATCATGTTGTGCAGATCAGTATATTTAGCTTCTATTACCAATTTCCCCTATCCTATCCTGATCTTTTGCCACGTTGTTATAATCTCCCATCAGAATCCAAGCATCGTGTTGAGTCATATGAGTATTCAGAATATCTCTCCATAATAGCCTTCTATTTTCCAAATCATTACTAGCACGCTACAATGTAAAAGTTGATTTGTACTTTTCACAAATCTAACATCCAATATGTTAGTGTTCCAGTAAATCCAGATCCTTCCATTAGCATGGTCAGCATAGTTGTCAAATATCCAAAATTTTACAACCAAACAAATATTGAACCAAGGACTCCTTGATCAATAGACAATCATCCCTACCACCATACTAATATATTTTCTTTATAACAAGATATTGCGTTTGTTATAAAATATTAATACATAATAAAATATAACTAATAATATTAAATTGTAAGTTTATGGTAAGATACTAATATTATTTTATACCATTATGATTACAAATATGGTTCTTTTTTCGTTACATATTATTTATTATAGATTAAATTAACTTATTATCTCATTGATAATATTTTAAATTAATTAATTAAGTTGTAATTAATTTGAGTAAATATTTTATTGTTAATAATTGTTTATTTATAGTAACTTTTCGTTTACATTTTATTATAATAGTTTAAATTAATTTAAACTCTTAATTATAGGTTTTTAAATAAAATAATTAATTCACTTAAGTTTTATTTAGTAAAAATAATGATTGACCGATAAGTTAGTCGATAGTTTATAAATGATATTTTATGACGGATAGCTTATAGTTTACATCCTCCGACACATTTATAAGTAACAAAAATATTTTAATTTTTGACCATTATTATAAGCAAAAGTCAATTATTAATTTCTAATATACCCTCTATTTCATTTTCTAACACTCCATTAAATTTAATAAATAGGACATTATAATAAATTTAATTAATATTTTCATCAAAATCTAAAAAGTTAAGTACACTTGATTGAATTTCTTAATAAAAGTGAAAACCATTTTCTTTTTTTTGAACCAAAAAGATTATATTAATTCAAAGGGAAGAGATACAACCAAGGCAATCTCAACAGATTCAGCCAACTAAATCTACAAAAATGCTAAATCATTAATCTAGCAAGGTTATGCCTAAACTTCCTATTTCCCCAGCATCTGTACACTATACAATCAATAATTCTTTCTACCAAATTGTATTTATAAGTATTATCAAAAATAGTTGCATTCCTAAGTAGCCATGTTTCATGAATAGCTTCTGTTAACGCTATTTTGAGCACAGTTTCCCGCCAGCCCTTGCCTTTGGTACTAGCCAGAACCCACTTCAACTCATCCTCCCAGAGAAGGGGTTTATGGTTAACCCCCAACCACGTTAAAGTAGCCATCCAAACAGTAATGGTATTAGGGCAACTAAAGAAAATATGGTTAGCATTTTCTTCCTCCACGCCACACAACCTGCATAAGCTATCCTGAGCAATACCAAACCGCACCAATCTATCTTTAGTAGGGAGCTTCCCATGACACAACATCCAGGTAGTAAATTTTGCCTTAGGCCTAGCATAATTATGCATAAGTAACTTACACAAGTTACTTCTACTCAGGTCATCAATGAGCAAGGAATAAACTTCTTTCATGAAGTACTTATTTTGATGAAGCATTTGGTCCCAATGACTATGGATTTGAGTGACCTTACTTCTAAGGTTCATGATGTTCCTAGTGGTCCACGTCCAGCTTTGCCCCACAGTTACTTCCATGACGTCACTTTTTTTCAGATAGACCTTGTGAATCCATTTAACCCACAGGCTGTCACTTTTGTTGCTGATGTTCCAAATGCACTTTAGTAAGGCAACTTGGTTCCAAACAGTTAGGTTCTTGATACCTAAACCACCTTGCTTCCTAGGCTTGCACATATTCTTCCAAGCAACAAAGCTCTTGTTGCTAACATCGTTCCTACCTGTCCAAATAAACGTCCTGCAGATAGTGTCAATCTTCCTAAGCACACCTTTAAGGAGAGGGAAATTTAGCATCCAGTACTGAGTTATTGAGCATATGATGATGTTCACGAGTTGGATGCGACCAACATAGCTAAGCAGTTTCGTAGCCCAATGACGGATACGCCCCGTTATTTTCGCAATGAGGGGCAGGTAGTGCTGCAAATTGAGCTTTTTACTGCTAAGAGGAACACCTAAGTAGCGGATAGGGAAACTACCTTCAGCAAACCCAACCATACTTCTGATCTTGTTCCTCACGGTCACCTCCACAATGCCGAAGAAAATATTGCATTTCCTCTGGTTGCAAATTAGGCCAGTGGAGAGGGAAAAATTCCTAAAAGCTGCCATGAGGATTTCCACAAAGACAGCATCACCTCTGCAGAAGAGGAGGAGGTCATCTGCAAAAGCAAGGTTTGTCAATGCCAACTGCTCACATTTTGCGTGATGATTAAAATCAGGGTTGCGCTGCATTTTCACCAAGCATCTATCAAGATACTCAATCATGATCACAAACAGAAGCGGGGAAATTGGGTCGCCCTGCCTGATACCTCTCTTTGCCTGCAGAAAAGTTGAAGTGTTGCCATTTATATTGAAGGTATAAGAAACTGTAGAGATCATGGTAAGGATCCACTGGACAAATCTGGTTGGGAAGCCCAATTCCCTCAGGATATTGTCTAGAGCCCCCCAATTAACCATGTCATACGCCTTCTAAAGATCGATTTGCATCATGCATCTAGGAGTACCATGCTTCCTATCATACCCTTTGACAGGCTCATTAGCTAAGTGGATGTGGTTATAAATGTCTTGACCCGAAACAAATGCTGCCTGATTCTTGTTAATAATGGAAGGCAAGACCTTTTTCAGTCTAGAAGTAAGAACCTTCGAGATAATTTTGAGGAAGATATTGCAACCAGAAATGGGCCTATAGTCCTTAATCCCTAAAGCTCTGTCTCCTTTAGGAATAAGGGTTACCAGGGTTCTGTTGAAATTGTTAAGGATTTTACCAGTTCTGAAGAATTCTTCAACAGCTGCAATAACATCCAACTGCAGAATACCTCAACAGCTTTTGAAAAACTTGGCAGTAAACCCATCAGGGCTTGGGGATTTGTTGTCTCCGATACTGTTCAGGGCGTCTTCAATCTCCTTGGCTGACACAAAACTGACTAGATTGCTCTTATGGTCATCCAGAACCTGCTTGCCCATTCTCATAGCTTCTGCATCAATATACTTAATTTGGGTAGGGGTAATTCCCAGCAGATGGGTATAAAAATTCATAACCTCTTTTTCTATCTTTTCTTGCCCTGTGATGACTTCCCCACTATCCTGCTGCAGGAATTTAATGTGGTTCCTTTGTTGCCTGGATTTAGTATACGCGAAGTAGAATTTGTTATTGCCATCTCCCTTTTTTATCCAATCAATTTTCTCCATTTGGATCAATCTATTCTCTTCATGGTCATGAAGATTAATGATATCTTCAGTAAGTTTTTTAATCTGCTCAATCAAAATACTATCATGCCTGTTATTCTTGAGCTCAGTTTGGGCTTTGTGTAAATTTTCCCTTGCTTCCAGCAGCCTTTTCTTTAAATTACCAGTCTGGTTGCTAAAATTCTTAATGTCTGCCTTTAGCCTTTGGAGCTTGTACCAAAGAACCTGCATAGGGTCCCCACATGCAGGAATATCCCAGGAAGCTTTTACCATCTCTTTGAAGCCATTGATGTCAGTGAGATAATTATTGAATTTGAATTGATTACCTCTTTTATACTCAGCAGGCCCACTGATAGAAAGAAGGGAATGGTCAGAAACATTGGGGGGCAAAATACTCAGCACATGCCTTGGAAAGAGTTGGAACCATTCTGGATTGCAGATTGCCCTGTCAATCCTGGAGTAAATAGTACCAGAGACCTATTTATTTGACCAAGTGTAGTGGTCCCCCACACTGTCCATTTCAAACAGATCACTTTTCCTCATCATGCTAGCAATATCAATATATTCTTTCTCACTCACCATTTTTCCACCAATTCTATCCCTAGATGTGACCATATTATTGAAATCACCAATGGCACACCAAGGACCAACTTGGTTCATGTGAATGTTTTCCATCTTCCTCCAAAGGATTCTTCTCATGTCCAATTGATTGTGGGCGTAGATTGCAGTAAGCCAGTAGAGGAACTCACTTGTGACTGTGTAGATACCATAATGAAGGTGTTGACTAGAACTGCTACACAACTTCAGATCAACCTTTGTATCATCCCAAAGAATCCATATTCGACCATTAGGGTGGGCAGAGTAATTATCAATGTAGGATCTGTTCATTTTAAGCTTGTCTCTGATAGTCTTGGCCTTTGTTTCTTTCACTCTAGTTTCAAGCAAGATGCAAATGGTAGGTTGAATATGCAAGAGAATGGAGCTAATCTCTTTTATCTTCCCCAACTTGTTGAGCCCCCTAACATTCCAGGAGACTAACATGGTCCTCTATCTAGTACTAGAGGCTCAATCAAGTCCCCTAGTACCCCATAGCCATTCTCACAAGGTATAGTTGTTGAACCTTCTGCATAATCTTTCATATGAATTCTGCTTTTCCCCTGTCTGTTAAGAGAAGTCCAGCTCCCTTCCTCTTTTGATCCTGGAACCATGCCCTGATTACTGCTATCAGAAATAATACCTTTGGGAGTAGACACTAAAGCAGTAGTCTTTTCTATCTCAGAAATTTGCAGTGGTTGGTTAACGACTGTTTCCTTTTGTTGAACTGCAGCTACTGGTTGCCTCTTCTTTGGTCTCCATTCATTTTGCCTAGCTCTGAGTTCACAGTTGTGACCTACTTTTTGGCATCTTTCACAGAATTTTAGCCTCCATTCATATTTAATCTTCTGTATAACCGTGGTGCCCTCCTTTTCCTTTATACTGATTTCCTCTAACAGTTTGAGTGACATCGACCTCGATTAGGACTCTTGCATAGGATACCCTCGGTTTACTAGCAGTACACTCATCAATCACTGTTGTACCCCAAAATTTGCCCTCGCATTTTCCCCCAAGAAATCTCAGCTTCAAGCCTTTCATGATTCTTCAAACTGGCTCAAGAATCGGACAAACGGACTTTTCTTGTTAGTCAAGCGAAATTAGGGTTTTTACTGATTTTCAGGGCTCTGGATTGTTTCACAGTTGGCTTAGGGTTTTGGATGATTTTTGGTTCAATTTTGATCAGGCGAGCGTTATTTGGCATTTAATCAGGAATTAAGGTTTTGTGGGCATATTCTCAGAAGGATTTAAATTCCACAGCACTTTGCAGTTTACTCCGAGATTCGGGTTAAATTCGCATTGTTTTTAATTTAATCAGTAAGAGGAGGCAGTTGGTTTGAATTCACCAAGTCAAAGGATGTGTGCAGTTTGGATCTACAGTGCTTGGTAAGAAATCAATAAGAAAGGATTGCGTCTGATCAGTTTTTGTGTTCGACTGTGCGTCGCTTTGAATGATGGGGACGTCAAATTCATTTATTTTGATCAACAAGGTTTAGTTGATTATTTATGGTTCTAAGAATTAAATACTTGAAATTTAACTTTCATTTTATTTAATTTAAGGGATTATAAATAACAAGTAAATAACTAAAGAAAAAGGATTTGAAAAGAATTAAATGAATCAATGGAATTTTTATTTCATATTTAATAGTTGTTACAATTATTATTTGGATACAAGTATTTATTACGAAGTATTTAAAATAATAATGGTTTACAAATAATTAAATTGAAAATAAAAACTATTCTATTTATTTCTAATTCTTCGTTCTTCACTTCGCTCCGGTGCTCCATTTTTTCATCTGCAAAAGGAAAAAAAAGAAGAAAAATCAGTGACTGATAATTAATTAAAGACAGATAAAATTTGCTCATCATTAGAGGCCACTGATTGGGATCAGTTAACCCTCTCTGCAAATCACGGGATTTCTCCCGGTTCACAAAGAGGGAAGAATTTTATTCATGAATGCAGAATGCCAAATGCATAAATTCAAGATTTCAAACTGCATAGTTCAAGTTCAACCAAACTGGAAAAATCAAAAAAAGTACAGTTTGCTGCCAAATGCCAAAGTCTACTCAAAGATATCAAAGAAGATAAAAAAGGTGCAATTTACTGTCAAAATACAAAGTCCACTCAAAAGCTGTCAAGAGAAGATTTTGAAAGATATCAAAAGAGCACAAAAGCTGGATAAAGTATGCAGAAGTAATGTGTTATGCAAGCAAAATCTAAATCATCATTTCCCAACAAGAAGGGGCCCCTTCAGAACAAAATAGTACAGGAAAAATCATATTAAATATATTAACTGTACTATAGAGAGAAAAAGAAGAGAGATAAGAGGCAAGGGTTCAGGCTTTATGCAGAGGCAGGATAGAGAGAAAAAAATATACAAACTCAAAGAGCCTGAAGCCTCACATTACTGTCAAGGCCAAACATACATCAAACAAACATCAAACCTGTAACTATGCCTTAAAACCTCCAGCCCATAAACCAGTTCAAGGCCAAGCCTCACAAAATCACCCAAAGAGAAAAAAACCTGCTCAAGTTCATACACGACCTGCCTGAACCAATATAACCTCCCAACACCCTAACCTGCATATGCTAAGCCTCCAACACAAAAACATAGAGAAAAACATACAAACCCAAAAACCTGTGATAATCATAACCTGTCAAAGCTTAAGCATCAAACAGATTGAACCAAAAACACATAGCCTGTACAGAAACCATACCAGCATACCAACCTACTGTCATAACCTCAAACAAATTCATACCTGTCAAAAGGCCTCAAGAACCCAACCTGTCCAGTTACCAACAAAAAACCTCAAAACAACATCAAGCATTAAGGCCTCAGAGTTTCTTCATCATAGGCAAACACATCCAAAGGCAAAGTGAGCAATAGAGAAGAGGAAAGAAGTGAACTCAGAAGCTTTTCATCATAAGCAAAATACATTCCAAAGGCATCAATCTCAGAAGGCAATTCAAAGGCCTCAGAAGAGAGCTTCATCATAGGCAAGGCAACAATTCCAATCAACACAAAGGGACAGAAGAAGAAGAGGAAAGAAGGATATAAAAGGTTTCTCAGTTCAATGTCATCATCAAAACCCTAAAAGATGGTAAAAAGATAAAAGTACCAAATTTTCCCGAGCTAGCTTCCAGCTTCATCACCGAACCTCCGCCATCGAGCCTCCTGAGCGCCACATCCTTTTTTCTCTCCTCCTTCTCCAAGGTCAGGTAGTACAATCTTCTCCCTCTTTTCTTCTCCTTCACCTCATAATAAAAGATTAAGGTTAAGATTCAAATCGAAAACGCACGCAAATTCGTAAAAAAGGGAAACATAAACATTGAAAACGAACCTTGTATCAAGAGAACACTGAGCTCATGCCATGGAGGGAAGAGAGATTTTGGGAGAGCGACGCTGGTGGCTGGACGGAGGAGCTATGACCGGAAGATGAAGTTGAACGAAAAGTACGAACGCGCCGCTGCCAACCCTAAACGCCTTGTCCTAACTGAATAACAATTCTCAAACCCTAAGAACATTGCTCCAGCAATCGTTGGGCCTGACCCGTTTCTAATTCCCTCTGAAGCCCAACAAAATCACTAACATTTTTATACAAACACTTGATTAATACTAACCTTTTTCTTTTTACAAACCATATTTTCTTTTTAACTTATCATATTACAAATATCGTATTAATACTAATACATAAAAAAAACATATTTTATCTAATTAAAACTTTCTTTTCTATACTTAATTCAATTAATTTTAAAACACTTTCGAATATATATTGAACACACATACATAAAGAATACATTTTCGCACTATACTATATAATTGAAAATATCTTTTTCTTTTAAATATATTTTGTATATACTAAGTAAATATACATTTTTTGCATAATTTAATTTCTTAAAATATTTTGTACATAACACATGGAAATATACTCTTTTTTCTCAAAATATCATTTTCACAATTTAATTAAAATTTGAGCATACAATTAAAACATTTCTTTTATACATATTAAAAAGACACAAATCAAAGATTTATTAAAACACATATCTAGGTCAAATACCCTAATACACCTCAATTTCACATTATCGCACCTGTAAATAATTACACAAATACATATACATCTCACACTTACACTTACACAATACATTCATATTGCTCTTATACATTTGTTTATCTTATATTTGTATATTCGATATTTACATTTGATCGCAAATTCGATTTGGTTGTAACTTATTGGATACTATAAGTCTCATCCCCATTCATACACATGTACCCCACTCCCGGATACCATTCTGTAATAGCGTAGATTTTACATTCCGCAATTTACAGTTTTCCAATTATACCATGGTTAGACCTAGGGTTTGCATGTACATAAAATCAAACGCTAGATAACCTAATACAAGACAAATACATGTAATCAATACACAATCACACTTGCACCCCCTAAGGTAATCCCACATGTTGCCTTCCAAAATGGGCCATGCTTGCACGTCGAGTATCTTTGGCAAAACAAATCAAATGATCATAAGTCTCAAAGTGTTGCCTAAACGGAATGATCATAGTCCCTTCAAAGCAAATTTTCAAAAACACTTAGCATCATTGCATTCATGGTTCATACGATGACCCGCGCCCGTCCCGAATAAACTTCCTAAACGCAAGATTGTCCATCAATTTCAATGTTGGAACAAAATTGTTAAAAGGGGTTAAAACATGACAAAAAACCTTTGAGTACAATGGGGTAGACAAAACTCTTAGTTACTTGAGATCAACTTGCAAAAACACTTGCCTTCTTTTCAAAAATCACAATCCACAACACTTTCAAACAAACTCTCAAAAACATTTGAAACATCTTTTCGAAAAGATCCACACTTTTGTAAAACACTCAATCACGAGTCAAATACATTAGTTGCCTAAGACAAGGCATCTTTTTCCAAAACATTTTCAAAAGCACCCACACACACACCATTTTCAAGCAATCGAAAAACAAGGCAAGTGATCTAAAAAACCAAGTAACTAAGAGCCCATGGATAACCATGGATGAAAAGGGTACTAATACCTTCCCTTTTCATAATCTACCCCCCGAACCCACGAAATATCT
The DNA here is from genome assembly GCA_948472305.1 of Vicia faba. Taxonomy (NCBI): domain Eukaryota; kingdom Viridiplantae; phylum Streptophyta; class Magnoliopsida; order Fabales; family Fabaceae; genus Vicia; species Vicia faba. The sequence goes on along the minus strand of OX451735.1, from coordinate 187,343,582 downwards.
CAAAAGGTTTTTGCTGTGCTTTTTTAACCTTTCCTTTAGGATAAAGTAAAAAATCGGTGGCGACTCTTGCTCAACCGCACAAGTGCGAATACGAACGCAAAACACTAGTCAGTTCTCCCACCGTATCACAGAACTTGCGACTCTGCTGGGGACAATTCTTAAAAGTGGGGTTACCTTAGGGTTTAGATCACCTTTACTTTCAATTGATTGCTTTGGTTGCTTTACATTTGTGGGCTTTGTATCGGAGTTTCATAGATCCTAACCCGGATCTGGGGAAACCCTTTTAGGTAGCATAATCTGTGAGGGACCTGTCCGGCGTATACCGACATGGGTGAAGCAGTGGCTACGTTGGTGTGGCGTCTTGGTCTGTACCGATATCCCTCGTGTTAAAACGGGGAGAATATGGGTCTTCCAAGGAGTCATTAAGCACCAACCGACCTTAGAACCCTAAATTGACCCAACTTGGCCATTAGAACAGTAGCAGTATGCTACGCTCATTGAGGCTAAACTCTCGTGATGGTTCCGGCTGCGAGAAAAGGTTGCGATGCTGGAGTTATGACCGATTGAGGGTAGCCAATGATATGAGATCCTCTAGAACCCGTTTACTTTTGATAAGACAGGTTTTAACCAACGAACTGAAAGAGGGTAGTACCTGAACCTCATGCAAGCCTAAACCTAAGGCCTTGTTTGCTTTGTGTGAATATGTTTGCCTGTATATACACTCACTTGCTTGTGCATACATGTACATAACATCATGACATCATACCATAGCATTTTCAATAACCATTTCAAGGATCTCGAGGGTTCTTTTTGATGTAGGGTTACGTTGAACCAAACGTCTATCAAAGGGCAAGGGGTTTCTCCGCTAAACTAATCCCGTCAAAGGTCAAGTACAACAACCTGAATCAGTGGCTATGACCCACTCGACATGGTGAGCTTGATTCTCGTGAAAAGACATCCGCCGATACAAAGCTCTCCAATCAAAAGTTCAAGAACAACAACTTGAATCAGTGGCTATGACCCACTCAACATGGTGAGCTTGATTCTCGTGGAAGGACGTCCACCGGTACAGAGATCTCCAATCCAAGAGCAGAGTTCAACCTCTAACATTTTCTTGTGTTTACCCCAAGAGATCCTTGAAAGCATGCATCCACATATCATGCATTTCATTTTGACAATCTTTCCTTTTTCAGGTTTCCTTACTCTCCTGCTGTTTATTTCAGCAAGAGATGGCTCTAGAAAGGTCTGTCAAAGACATCCAAGACCAGACTGCTCAGCTGCAGGAGATGTTCCTGAACTTGTCTCTGGGGCAAGAAGAGATGAAAGCTCTCCTCACCAAGGGCTTGGGGAATTCCAACAATGCCAGGAGTGATCAGATTGCGGAGCTGCAGTTTGATCTGACAACACTGAGGACTCAAGTGATGGGACAGTTGGTAGGCCAGATGGCTCTTATCCAAGACCTATCCCAAAGACAAGAGGAACTCAGAGTTCTTGTCCGCCAACTGCTTCCAAACAACCAACTGGGGCAAACATCTGAGGTTGAGGAGCAAGTTACTACTCAGCCTCCGTCCACTCAAGAAGACAAGGGGAAAGCTCCTTTACTTGCTTCAGGGTCACAAACCCATCAACAACCTCGCCAGCGTCAACAGGGCAGTCGGCGTAAGCAAGAAAAGTCGGGAAGACAGTTCACGGAGACTGATATACCATCATTTTTCATACTGAAGCGCCTGTTGGAGGTCAACTTACTTACTGTAAAGGACCCTCCTCAGAAGCTCAATATCTCCTCTCCTCACTATAATCCCAACGCATTCTGTGTTTACCACTCCTACAGCCCGGGACACGACACCAACGACTGTTGGGCCTTGAAGAACAAGATTCAAGATCTGATCGACATTGGGGTACTGGAATTCATGCCAGACGGCGAGATGAAAATCTTCCGTTAAAGGGTTCTCCACTTGAAGTGACAAAGCTTGAGCTGAAAGACTTTTGCTTCTTTTTGAATTCTCAAAGTTGTAATTTCTTTTGCTGTCAGACAATTATTTGTTGATGTTAAACTCTGTTTTCATTCATGCATTGCATATGTTTGTCTTGAATCCATCCATTCGTTTCACTACTCTTATGCTCTTCTTTATGATATTTGACTCTTGATAAAAAGCTGTAAGCCTTTAGAGGGAGGATGACGAAACAATACCATGATCTTATACAGTATGCTTTTGAACAGACCGTGCTGATGATGTACAGGCGTTTCTTTCAATTCCCAAACACTGAAGTTATAAGGAAGTTAATCCCTAGTCAACCCCTTTCGAGCCAAAGAAGTAGGAGTTTTCTGTTCTAAACAATCAAAACCTTTGATGTAAACCCGGGGCAGGGTAGTATCTCAGTTAATTCAAAAAGAATGTGTGCGTTGAAGTCGCAAACTCTCAGTTCGTAATACAATGAACGATGTCAAAAAAAAAGAGAAAGCATTCCTTTGGAATCAAAAGACAAGGGTGGTCCCCTATCACATAGACAGTCAGTCTCTCAAAAGAGAAAGCCCGCCGAGCCAAAACCTATAAAGGAGGCTTAAGAAAGCTGGGGCATCCCGCTGACAGTAATCCCGGAAAACGGTAACAGTCAGGCAAAAAATTAGGGATAACAAATCAAAATCAAAATAGTGAGGTCATTACAAAACCCTCAACAACATGAAAAATGTTGAAAAAGAAAAAAAGAGATGATGACTGTCTCCCCAAATTCAACTGGTGAACCATCGCCCAAAAGTCGTTCCAAACTCAAAACAGAATGTGACGCACAATTAACTGAGCTTAGGTTGAAGAACATCACGAAGAGCGGGTGGGTACAAATATACTTTGAGCCTTTATCCTTTGTTTCTTAAACCGTGAACCAGGCCACGTTACAACCCTTTAAAAGTCCTAATTGAAGCATGGGTTAGTTCGAAAGCATACTGTTACAAAAGGTATCCTGACTCCTGTAGGGCTTTACTCTAAATCTCGTGTTGACTTGTCTTATGAAAAGTTTGCTGCTAAAAACGCATTTTTCAAAACTTCGAGACAAACATAAACTTTGCATTATTCGAATATCACTGTCTGCATTTGACCTTTTTGTTTGACAGCGAAGAAATTTATACAGCGAATGTTCGGAGGAACGAAAACTCTCTCAGTAAGTCAAAATCACTTCAAGAGGATAACACTTCCATCAAATATCCTATCAACAAGGGGCATGGCATGTCACAATTCAATTAACCTGGGGCAGTCCAGTCAAGGTCCAACAGATCTTTCAAAGTTCAGTTAACCTGGGGCAGTCCAGTCAAGATTTCAGGGAATCTCTCAATATGCAGAGTAATCCGATTCAAGACTCCTTCACAACCACTTGGGGCATTCGAATGTCAAAAGTGTTCAACAAATCAACTACAATATTTCCGGACTCGATTCCTGTACCTAGCCAGGGCACGTCTGAAGAGTTGAAGATTCGATTCCTGTATCCAGCCAGGGCATATCTATCAACTATTACACTTCCAGACTCGATTCCTGTATCTAGCCAGGGCACGTCTGAAGAGTTTGAAGATTCGATTCCTGTATCCAGCCAGGGCATATCTGTTAACGACTATTCCAGATTCGACTCCTGTATCCAGCCAGGGCATATCTGTTGACGACTATTTCCATATTCGATTCCTGTATCCAGCCAGGGCATATCTGTTGACCATATTTCCAGACTCGATTCCTGTATCTAGCCAGGGCACGTCTGAAGAGTTCGAAGATTCGATTCCTGTATCCAGCCAGGGCATATCTGTTGACGACTATTTCCAGATTCGATTTCTGTATCCAGCCAGGGCATATCTGTTGACCATATTTCCAGACTCGATTCCTGTATCTAGCCAGGGCACGTCTGAAGAGTTCGAAGATTCGATTCCTGTATCCAGCCAGGGCATGTCTGAAGAATTCCAGATCAACACCTGTAATAAGCCAGGAATTTATCTACATCACCACTTGGGGCATTCGAATGTCAAAAGTGTTCAAAAACCGATGCAGTTTCACGCAAGCTCATCGTCAGGAAGCCCTACACCGGCTCCTCTTTAAGACGTCTGAAAATAGTTCACGAGTTCTCCAAGTAACGGATGTTAACCTATCACTTGTTCAGACTCTTCTCAACCGTTGAAAACAGTTTACGGACGCTTCCCAACAACGGATGCTGCTCTATTGCTTATTCAACTTCAAGATTTCTGAAAACGGTTCACGGGTTCTCCAAGTAAACGGATGCTAACCTATCACTTGTTCAGATTCTTCTTCAAGACTTCTGAAAACAGTTTATGGATTCTTCCTAACAACGGATGTTAATCTATCAACTTGTTCAGATGCAACCTTTGAAAACAGTTTACAGACGCTTCCCAACAACGGATGCGGCTCTATTGCTGATTCAATCTCGAGATTTCTGAAAACAGTTCACGGGTTCTCCAAGTAACGGAGGTTAACCTATCGCTTGTTTAGATTCTTCTCAAGCTAGCTCCACTCAAGGTCAAGCTTCATTATCCCCAGCAAGGCTAAAACTTCAAATTATCAATCCCCCAGCGGAGCCAGACCATTGAACCTTCTCCCCACAGAGTTTTGAGAGGGCAAATCTTGAGTTGCCCAGTGAAGTCGTCGGAGTTACTTCCCATCAAGCTGAAGATTCTCAATCTGACCTCCCCAGCATGAGTCTACTAGTTTGGAACTCCCCAGTAGAGGTCATCAGGAATTCTCTTCCCCAGCAGCAGCCAAGGGTTTATTTTCCCCGGCAGCAGTCAGGATGCTTTTATCTTCAGCCATCTCGGATTCATTTATCCTCAGCAAGATTAGCTCATCAGCTCACATGCGCATTCATCGCATTCATGTCATAAACATTGATGTCACGTACATTGCATCATACATCATAACATTGCATACAACTAACCCTTCACCTTTTCAGGTAAGATCAGTCGACAGACAAAGATCATCTCCCGAGATTCATCCAGAAATAGTTCAGATGTGACCCGGACACGGCGACATTCTGATACCTATTCCAGAGTCATTCAGACGCATCAGCAGGAAACCCTACACCGGTTCCTCTTCAACTTCAAGACTTCTGAAAACAGTTTACGGATTCTTCCCCATAACGGATGTCAATCTACCAACTTGTTCAGACTCTTCTCAATTCCTGAAAACAGTTTACAGATTCTTCCCAACAACGGATGTCAATCTACCAACTTGTTCAGGTGCAACTTTTGAAAACAGGTTACGGATTCTTCCCAACAACGGATGTCAATCTACCAACTTGTTCAGACTTCTGAAGATAGTTTACGGACGCTTCCCAACAACGGATGCTGCTCCATTGCTCATTCAGTCCCAACTCCTGAAAATAGTTTACAGATTCTCCAGACATGGACGTCAATCTGTTGCTTGTTCGGACCCCGATTCAGAGATGTTCCGAAACGTGGAGGCCCTCTTGATACTTGTCCACTCACCATTGACATACAGTTCAACATGTCCAGATGGCATCTCTAAGCCCATCCCCCGACAAAATTCTATCGCACCGGATGGCATCTTTAAGCCCATCACCAAATGGCATCTTTAAGCCCATTCACCTCCACCATCATATCGCCGAGTGCAAATTTTCTGGGCACTTTAGTGTCCAATCTTCTTTTACCTTCAAGTCGCGAAAGGCAAACTTGCCAATCTAACTCTTCAGGTCCAAGAAGATTGAACAGGGGCAACTGTTGTACCCCAAAATTTGCCCTCACATTTTTCCCCAAGAAATCTCAGCTTCAAGCCTTTCCTGATTCTTTAAACTGGCTCAAGAACCGGACAAACGGACTTTTCTTGTCAGTCAAGCGAAATTAGGGTTTTTACTGATTTTCAGGGCTCTGGATTGTTTCACAGTTGGCTTAGGGTTTTGGATGATTTTTGGTTCAATTTTGATCAGGCGAGCGTTATTTGGCATTTAATCAGGAATTAAGGTTTTGTGGGCATATTCTCAGAAGGATTTAAATTCCACAGCACTTTGCAGTTTACTCCGAGATTCGGGTTAAATTCGCATTGTTTTTAATTTAATCAGTAAGAGGAGGCAGTTGGTTTGAATTCACCAAGTCAAAGGATGTGTGCAGTTTGGATCTACAGTGCTTGGTAAGAAATCAATAAGAAAGGATTGCGTCTGATCAGTTTTTGTGTTCGACTGTGCGTCGCTTTGAATGATGGGGACGTCAAATTCATTTATTTTGATCAACAAGGTTTAGTTGATTATTTATGGTTCTAAGAATTAAATACTTGAAATTTAACTTTCATTTTATTTAATTTAAGGGATTATAAATAACAAGTAAATAACTAAAGAAAAAGGATTTGAAAAGAATTAAATGAATCAATGGAATTTTTATTTCATATTTAATAGTTGTTACAATTATTATTTGGATACAAGTATTTATTACGAAGTATTTAAAATAATAATGGTTTACAAATAATTAAATTGAAAATAAAAACTATTCTATTTATTTCTAATTCTTCGTTCTTCACTTCGCTCCGGTGCTCCATTTTTTCATCTGCAAAAGGAAAAAAAAAAGAAGAAAAATCAGTGACTGATAATTAATTAAAGACAGATAAAATTTGCTCATCATTAGAGGCCACTGATTGGGATCAGTTAACCCTCTCTGCAAATCACGGGATTTCTCCCGGTTCACAAAGAGGGAAGAATTTTATTCATGAATGCAGAATGCCAAATGCATAAATTCAAGATTTCAAACTGCATAGTTCAAGTTCAACCAAACTGGAAAAATCAAAAAAAGTACAGTTTGCTGCCAAATGCCAAAGTCTACTCAAAGATATCAAAGAAGATAAAAAAGGTGCAATTTACTGTCAAAATACAAAGTCCACTCAAAAGCTGTCAAGAGAAGATTTTGAAAGATATCAAAAGAGCACAAAAGCTGGATAAAGTATGCAGAAGTAATGTGTTATGCAAGCAAAATCTAAATCATCATTTCCCAACAAGAAGGGGCCCCTTCAGAACAAAATAGTACAGGAAAAATCATATTAAATATATTAACTGTACTATAGAGAGAAAAAGAAGAGAGATAAGAGGCAAGGGTTCAGGCTTTATGCAGAGGCAGGATAGAGAGAAAAAAATATACAAACTCAAAGAGCCTGAAGCCTCACATTACTGTCAAGGCCAAACATACATCAAACAAACACCAAACCTGTAACTATGCCTTAAAACCTCCAGCCCATAAACTAGTTCAAGGCCAAGCCTCACAAAATCACCCAAAGAGAAAAAAACCTGCTCAAGTTCATACACGACCTGCCTGAACCAATATAACCTCCCAACACCCTAACCTGCATATGCTAAGCCTCCAACACAAAAACATAGAGAAAAACATACAAACCCAAAAACCTGTGATAATCATAACCTGTAAAAGCTTAAGCATCAAACAGATTGAACCAAAAACACATAGCCTGTACAGAAACCATACCAGCATACCAACCTACTGTCATAACCTCAAACAAATTCATACCTGTCAAAAGGCCTCAAGAACCCAACCTGTCCAGTTACCAACAAAAAACCTCAAAACAACATCAAGCATTAAGGCCTCCGAGTTTCTTCATCATAGGCAAACACATCCAAAGGCAAAGTGAGCAATAGAGAAGAGGAAAGAAGTGAACTCAGAAGCTTTTCATCATAAGCAAAATACATTCCAAAGGCATCAATCTCAGAAGGCAATTCAAAGGCCTCAGAAGAGAGCTTCATCATAGGCAAGGCAACAATTCCAATCAACACAAAGGGACAGAAGAAGAAGAGGAAAGAAGGATATAAAAGGTTTCTCAGTTCAATGCCATCATCAAAACCCTAAAAGATGGTAAAAAGATAAAAGTACCAAATTTTCCCGAGCTAGCTTCCAGCTTCATCACCGAACCTCCGCCATCGAGCCTCCTGAGCGCCACATCCTTTTTTCTCTCCTCCTTCTCCAAGGTCAGGTAGTACAATCTTCTCCCTCTTTTCTTCTCCTTCACCTCATAATAAAAGATTAAGGTTAAGATTCAAATCGAAAATGCACGCAAATTCGTAAAAAAGGGAAACACAAACATTGAAAACGAACCTTGTATCAAGAGAACACTGAGCTCATGCCATGGAGGGAAGAGAGATTTGGGGAGAGCGACGCTGGTGGCTGGACGGAGGAGCTATGACCGGAAGATGAAGTTGAACGAAAAGTACGAACGCGCCGCTGCCAACCCTAAACGCCTTGTCCTAACTGAATAACAATTCTCAAACCCTAAGAACATTGCTCCAGCAATCGTTGGGCCTGACCCGTTTCTAATTCCCTCTGAAGCCCAACAAAATCACTAACATTTTTATACAAACACTTGATTAATACTAACCTTTTTCTTTTTACAAACCATATTTTCTTTTTAACTTATCATATTACAAATATCGTATTAATACTAATACATAAAAAAAAACATATTTTATCTAATTAAAACTTTCTTTTCTATACTTAATTCAATTAATTTTAAAACACTTTCGAATATATATTGAACACACATACATAAAGAATACATTTTCGCACTATACTATATAATTGAAAATATCTTTTTCTTTTAAATATATTTTGTATATACTAAGTAAATATACATTTTTTGCATAATTTAATTTCTTAAAACATTTTGTACATAACACATGGAAATATACTCTTTTTTCTCAAAATATCATTTTCACAATTTAATTAAAATTTGAGCATACAATTAAAACATTTCTTTTATACATATTAAAAATACACAAATCAAAGATTCATTAAAACACATATCTAGGTCAAATACCCTAATACACCTCAATTTCACATTATCGCACCTGTAAATAATTACACACAATACATATACATCTCACACTTACACTTACACAATACATTCATATTGCTCATATACATTTGTTTATCTTATATTTGTATATTTGATATTTACATTTGATTGCAAATTCGATTTGGTTGTAAATTATTGGATACTATAAGTCTCATCCCCACTCATACACATGTACCCCACTCCCGGATACCATTCTGTAATAGCGTAGATTTTACATTCCGCAATTTACAGTTTTCCAATTATACCATGGTTAGACCTAGGGTTTGCATGTACATAAAATCAAACGCTAGATAACCTAATACAAGACAAATACATGTAATCAATACACAATCACACTTGCACCCCCTAAGGTAATCCCACATGTTGCCTTCCAAAATGGGCCATGCTTGCACGTCGAGTATCTTTGGCAAAACAAATCAAATGATCATAAGTCTCAAAGTGTTGCCTAAACAGAATGATCATAGTCCCTTCAAAGCAAATTGTCAAAAACACTTGGCATCATTGCATTCATGGTTCATACGATGACCCACGCCCGTCCCGAATAAACTTCCTAAACGCAAGATTGTCCATCAATTTCAATGTTGGAACAAAATTGTTAAAAGGGGTTAAAACATGACAAAAAACCTTTGAGTACAATGGGGTAGACAAAACTCTTAGTTACTTGAGATCAACTTGCAAAAACACTTGCCTTCTTTTCAAAAATCACAATCCACAACACTTTCAAACAAACTCTCAAAAACATTTGAAACATCTTTTCGAAAAGATCCACACTTTTGTAAAACACTCAATCACGAGTCAAATACATTAGTTGCCTAAGACAAGGCATCTTTTTCCAAAACATTTTCAAAAGCACCCACACACACACCATTTTCAAGCAATCGAAAAACAAGGCAAGTGATCTAAAAAACCAAGTAACTAAGAGCCCATGGATAACCATGGATGAAAAGGGTGCTAATACCTTCCCTTTTCATAATCTACCCCCCGAACCCACGAAATATCTCAAAAGGTTTTTGCTGTGCTTTTTTAACCTTTCCTTTAGGATAAAGTAAAAAGTCGGTGGCGACTCTTGCTCAACCGCACAAGTGCGAATACGAACGCAAAACACTAGTCAGTTCTCCCACCGTATCACAATCACCAATGGTACTCCAATAGCACTAGCAAGTTTACTCAAATTAGACTTACCCCAGAGGTGGATGGGCAGCATAGGGAATTTCACCCAGATTAGGATGGTTCTCATCATATCCTTCTTTAGATTGAAACCCTTCCTCCATTCTTTCAGGACCATTGGCATTCCTCTATAGGTGTAAGGCCCCTTCATGAGAACTATTTCCATCGCATATTTGGTACTAAAGCGGAGTATGAAGTATCCTTCTTCATGGTAGAAGATATTAGGAAGCTGAACGAAGTTCCAAGTCTTTGTCATGAAGTTCTTCACCGAATGCATACTTAGGTTATCCCCCAAAACGTACATGATTAGCAAATTTTCCTAATGTTTGGCCTCGTGGTTTGCATCATCCTCATCGATTTCAACTTCCATTCTCCCATCGATCACAGTACGGGGGATATACTTCATTTCCAAACCCTTAGCTTTATTCCTATTTTCAGATAACACATCAACCCATAACTTGTGATTCGGGGCTTCTTGATTCGTATTTGTTACGGTGTCTGCAGAGCTAGCTCCTTCTTCTTGAACATCCATTGTTGACTCTGATTCCATCTCAGCTTGTGGCCTATCTTCCGGTATCAGAGGAGGTGGTGAAGGGTTCAGAGTTACCGGCGGTACCGAAACTTTTGGCGGTCGCCCCCGGTTCCTCTTTGTCATCTTCGTCGCCATTCAATTGAGATCGTTGCTTATAAATGTATCTAGATAGTGTATAATTGATGATTGATGACTTATAGCTGATAAGTTAATTAAAATATTTGGTAAAATTAGCGTTTATCTGATTAATTGAATGACATAAAAGATATTTAATAAATAGTTATTTTATTTTAAATTAAAATAAATTATAGAGGATAAAAGTGGATTTTAATTAAAATAATGAAAGAAAATATGATAAGCTATAAATTAAAATGCTATTTGAAATAGCGTATGAAAAATAAATTATAAACTAATAAAATAAGTTATAAGTTCGCGATGAAAAAATTATTATTCAACATGTCTTTTATTATCATATGAACCTATAAATTATAATCTCAAAAAATAGCATACAAAAGAGAGCCTTATTAAAATTATAACACTATTATTTTAATGAAAAGTAAAATTTTATTATGATCGGTATAAATTAATTTATTATTTTTAATTTAAATAGTTGTTAATATTTTTAAGTTAAATTTAGTGTATATTTACCATCTGCATAAGGTTTTTTTTAAAAATCATATAGTTATTTATATGTTATCACAAATAGTTTAAGGAGAGAAAAATTGATGATCCAACTTTTTTTATAAAGAGTGTTATTTTTATAAACTAAAAAAAAATATTGTTGATGTAAATATTTTTATAAGAGGAAAAATATATTACCGATACAAATATTTTTATAAATAGAAAAAATATATTTTGATATAACTATTTTTATAAATAGGAAAAATTTACTTTTGATACAAATATTTTTATAAACAAAAAAATATGCATTGTTGATACAAATATTTTTATGAACGACAATTTTTATATACGGAAAAATGTTTACTACTGTTCCAAACTTTTTATATATGGTACGCAAACAAAAATTATTTGCATATCCAAATATTTTAATAAATAATATTATTTTTATAAACTAGAGCATTTTTAATATTGATTCAAATATTTTTATAAAAAATATTAAAAAATAAATTCCCATTTTATATAATTTTTTAGTACAACTTCTAACATTTATAAATAAATGTGAATTTTTTTTTACAATAACCAAGTATTAAAATAATATTTCGCAAATAACTGCGTTTCGGAAAAAATTACGCAAATAACCATGTTTCAGATGACTCCCCAAAGGAGGAGCCATCTCACTTGGCGCCTCCACCCCTAGTTTTGCCCTAGGTGCCATCTCACTTGCCGCCTCCTCTCACTTTTAGTCAAGTGAGATGGCGCATGCACTTTAAAAGTGAGAGGAGGCGTCATCTCACTTGGCTCCTAGGGCAAAATGTTGTTTTATAAATAATTTGTCTGTTTCTCCGCCGTTTCTCACACTTTCTCGCACTGTTTTGTTATTTTTTACTCTGTTATTTGCGTCATGACATCGCCCATGAGTTTTAGCAGAGATGGTTACGTTATCTTCTCCGTCACGAAACCTGCGATGAAAATGAAATTCTGGCACATTCACTCCATGGAGCGTCTGAAGCGGGAGTTGATGCGATGGCTAGATGGAGACATTGCGGAGGGGGGGAAATTCGAAGGATCCAGCGAAGACGAACAACAACCTCACATGCGATAGGAAGACCTAATGTATGGTTGGAAGAAGTCAAAACAGACAGCGATGTAATGTTGATGATGCATGGGTCAGGTGAAATTGTGTTAACAATTGTAAATTCGTAGACGGAATATCGTGTATTTATCTTGTACGCGCAATATTTATTGTAGCAAAATCTGTTAACGAAAAACCCTAATGTTTACAACATAATTAAGGAAAGATTTTACGTATTACAATTTTTACGTGGTTGAGGCAGACGCCTGATTCGGACAATTTTTGTGATTGTGTCCGACCTAACGACATAAACCACATTTTCTTTCCAGCTTGTCAAGATCGTCTATTTCTGTTGTGATGCGCTTACTTTTGGGACGACCCTTCTTGTTCCTTCTCATTTGGTCATTGTGCCACACTATTTCGCCGTCGTATGCAGGCTAATAATTTGGTTTTGCTACCAAAGGAAAGCTGTTGTTGTAAATGTTAAGCAGCGTTTCAGATTTGTAAATGTGTGACAGAAGTTGCAGCGCGTCTTGATGGGTATAAGCACAAGCGGCAATGACATGAGAGCAAGGTATACGAAATGCTTGAAACCTTCCACAATCGCACCAACGAGAAGGTAGCATGACCCTATATTCTTGTCTTGGCAGGCCTTCATTGTGGTCGATTGTCTCTTTCACAATGAAGTTGTGGCTGTGTCGTTCAAACCATATAACCATATGAGTGTTGGCTTTGGCACTTTCTGCCTTAATGTATTTCATGCAGCTTTCACTCCATAGTTGTCCAGATTGTAACACCGCATTCCATATTTCACCTCTTTTGGAAAACAACGCAACCATCCTAAAATACGTAGATTTTACCAAAGCAGTGATCGGGAGGTTTCTTATGCCTTTGAATACCCCATTCATCGATTCAATAAGATTCGTTGTCATGTGCCCCCATCTTTGGCCATTGTCGTATGACCTAGTCCATTTTTCCACCGGAATATTGTCGATCCACCTACCGGCTTCCGGATTTGACAAATGGATCTCGTTGCGGTAATATTTGAATGTGGGTTGTGTCAATGCATATCCCGCATTCATAACCGCTTTCCTTAGTGTTTTGTCCTTGATCTCCCTCGTGAAATTCTGGACGATATGCCTAACGCAATAGACATGCGTAGAAGGAAGGTCATGCCAACCGTTTGCAGGATTATTGTACGCACTTTCAATGGAGGCATGTCTGTCCGAGATCAAACAGAGATCTGGTTGAGGAGCCACGTGTGTCCGCAGGTTTTTCAGAAAAAAGCTCCAAGCACCACCGGTCTCCCCCTCGACAAGGGCAAAGGCAATGGGGAAAATGTTGTTGTTGCCATCTTGTGCAACTGCCATCAGTAGTGTGCCTTTGTACTTCCCATACAACCAAGTCCCATCAATTTGTATAATTGGTTTGCATGATGCAAACCCTGTGATGCAAGGTTGAAATGCCCAAAACACTCGACTGAATATTCTGTTGTCGTTTAGTTGACTACCATCTTGGGCGTATGCTGGCACTGTTTCCAGAACGTAAACAATACCCAGAGAATACGTCTTGAGTGCATTCAGGTAGTGAGGAAGTTCTTGGTATGACTCCTCCCAGTTTCCGTACACCTTTTCAATCGCCTTAGTCTTTGCTAACCACGCCTTACGGTAAGACGGGGTATAGTTAAAAACTGTGGTGATGTGGGAGATGATTATTTTCACCTTCAAAGATAGGTCGTTGCTGACCAGTGGTAGGATTTCTTGACAGATGAGGTCGTAATTAAGTTTTCGGTGGTCCTGTGATTGGGTAGAACTTACACAAGTGTGGGTAGTCATGGAATCTATGACCCAACAATCACCTCTTAATCTGTATGATGCAGTCAGCTTGAACATACAGTCAGGGTGGACACACTTAATCTTGTACCTTTCTGGGTTGACACGGTCCACCTTAAAATCAACCGAGTTGAGCATGTGGAATTTTTTTATGGCTCTGATGCATTCCTCTATGTTACAAAACTTGTCCTTCTCTTTTAAATTTTCATCCGACTGCATATACGGATTGAAAAATAAATCAGTAGACGGTTCATCTCCGCCCATGTTGAAGTTTGTCATGTGCGGAGGTGGTGTGTAGATCTCGTTTGCAGGAATACTAGGTATGCCATCATCGTTGGAATCATCATTCACCATTTCATCAAACTCTAACTCGTCATCTTCTTCTTCTTCATCAACTGCATCTACCTCAGCTTGTTCATTCTCCAAAGGATCAACCACTTGTGTCACCTGAGGCTCTCGCAGCATAATGTACAACTCAATAGAGTCGTACCCAGAATACACATGGCTGGAAAACATATTCTGGAGATCCTCGTCATCTTGAACTTCAACCTTATAAAAAATTATTTGGTTGTTTCTAAAAAAAACTGGATTCTGATAAAATATATGTGTCACCGGGCCTCGTCCAAGTTTGGCCTCCAATCGTTTTTTGAAGTACGAGAAATTGGCTTTCCCGTTTAAAAGAAATCAGATGTTGTCTGTGTCTCTAAACAAAAACACAGAGGTGGGACAAATGTATGTCTCACCGTTGAAATGTGCTTTGATGACATATTATGGTGCAGAGGCCATTGCGTAGGGTTGTTTGAAGGTTTGAAGGTTGGAATGTTTGAAGTTTATGAGTTGTTTGAAGGTTTGTATGTTTAAAGTTTATTGATTGTATGAAGGTTTGAATGTTGTAAGGTTTGAAGGTTGGAATGTTTGAAGTTTATGAGTTATTCGAAGGTTTGTATGTTTGATTGTTTGAAGGTTTAAAGGTTTGATTGTATGAACGTTTGAAGGTTGGAAGGTTTGACAGATTAAGTGAAGTAGTGTTATGATAAACGTAAGACTAAAAAGGTCATACTGAATTTCAATTAAGTAAGGATGTAACCCCCAAGGCTGCCAATAGTGTTACATGCATGGCATCCCAAAGGCTGTCACGTAGCCTGTGCCTACTCTGCAACCAATGACACCTCTTATTCGCCAATTTGGATGGCGACACCTTTCATTTTTGTACTCTTTCGCCAAGTCCAATGGCGCCTCCCTTAATGTCCAATCATGTTACATGCATGCATATATGTAACCTCCTAGGCTGCCACCTAGCTTGCGTCTACTCTGCACCTACACTGTAACTTGTAAGTCTCCTCCCATCACCTCTAATATTGTTACATGCATTCAGGCATGGTATCCCAAAGGCTGTCACGTAGCCTGTGCCTACTCTGCAACCAATGACACCTCTTATTCGCCAATTGGGATGGCGACACCTTTCATTTTTGTACTCTTTCGCCAAGTCCAATGGCGCCTCCCTTAATGTCCGATCGTGTTACATGCATGCAGATATGTAACCTCCTAGGCTGCCACCTAGCCTGCGCCTACTCTGCACCTACACTGTAACTTGTAAGTCTCCTCCCATCACCTCTAATAGTGTTACATGCATTCAGGCATGGCATTCCAAAGGTTGTCACGTAGCATGTGCCTACTCTGCAACCAATGACACCTCTTATTCGCCAATTGGGATGGCGATACCTTTTATTTTTGTATTATTTCGCCAAGTCCAATGGCGCCTCCCTTAATGTCCAATCGTGTTACATGCATGCAGATATGTAACCCCCTAGGCTGCCACCTAGCCCGCGCCTACTCTGCAAGAGTGACACTTCTCATGCATGCATGCACCAGCTACCACTTCACTCACTCTATGAAATTTTTTTGCCTATAAATACAGACCATATCCAACTTCTCTCACACCCACACTCGTCTCACTCTCTGCTACGAAGTCTTTCATAATCTCTTACACTTTCTAAGTCTTTCATAATCTCTTACACTTTCAAAGTCTTTCATAATCTCAAGCATTTTAAACAATGACTCTTCTAACAATGGGCGATTCTCACAGAGGCACAAGGGAAAACATTGCCGCATTTGTAAGTTTCTAATTTGGTTATACATTATTTATACTTAAGGTAATGCTATGTTCATCTTACTTAATCTTACATCTTTTACATTATTAACTCAGGATACCAAAAGATTCAGAATTCGGTCTCACAACTACCTGGCTCCCGACCCATTTATCGTACCATATCTGGAATACGCAGGTTTCGAACATGTTATAAAGATCTCCAACTACACAATTGATTCGAAGTTCATTCTTGCAATGTTGGAAAGGTGGAGACCAGAGACCCATACATTTCACCTACCAATAAGTGAATGTACCGTTACGTTAGAGGATGTGTACATGTTACTAGGTCTCCCTGTCGACGGTAAGGCCGTGAACGGGTCGGTTTAACAACCCAATTCTCAGTGTGAAGAATTGTTAGGCAGGGATATGGTTGAAGGTGGTGGTGGGAGAGGTCAAGGAATACTACTCACTGAGCTTAAAAATCATTATGCAAGTTTGGAATTAGACGAAAATTCCTCCGAGCAAGACAGGGTAGTAAAAGCCAGAACTTATCTAATGATACTATTTGGTACCTTTTTATTTCCCGAAAGTACGAGAAATAGTATAAATTTTATGTATTTACATTTACTTAGAGATTTTGAAAAAACAAGAAAGTATAGTTGGGGTTCTGCAGTTTTAACCCACCTATACAGTTCCTTGTGCAAAAATGCAGTCAAGGAAAAATGTACATTTTATGGCTGCTCTTTTTTACTACAAGCCTGGGGTTGGTGGAGGATGGAGTCCTTAAACCCCGTCAACAACAACACTTTCGTTTTCCCGTACGCAACAAAGTAAGTCATCAAGTTATATCATTTATTACTATTCATCTCTTCACCAAATATATGCTAAAAATAAAATGTTTTTTATTTCCTTTAGGTATTGCGTGAGGGGTATGGATTACGGCAAGAATCCAAGATTCAATGTCGCACTGTACCGCAATCTGTTGGATCACTTAGGCCTGGATGATGTACGTCGTACCTTTAAACTTTTCTTCATTTAAATTATTTATATATTACGTTTTTGTTAACCTGATTTAAATTTTTTCACAGTTCGTCTGGAGACCATATTTGGGTTTGGGCCATGAACCAAACCCCGAGGATGCAGCAATTTGGACCGCGAAGACTGCAATCATTCGGTTCAACGTTATAGAGATGCACCACAGCGACCGTGTGAAGATGCGGTTCGGAATGCATCAAGAGATACCAAGTGATCCAACTTGTTTGTCCCCATGGAATCTCAAAAGGGTCGATGCCCAGTGGGGTCTTACCAACTGGAAAGACTTTGCTCCGGAATGGTGTAAGATGTGGCAGAGGCGTCACCGATATGTCTTGTAATTCCCAGTTTTCCATATTCATGGTAATATGCGACACACGGATCAATATTTATCTTGGTACAGGTCGGTTAGTAACCCTGAAATGCACGTGTCTCATCCAAGGTACTTGGTTGACCCACGCACACAATGGGCACAACCCTCGTTTCCCCAACAACAAACCTAACACACATCAACTTCCCACCAACCCCCCCAGAAGAAACAGAACCACAAACACCCAACCACAGTCCCCACCACAATACAATTACACTCAAATTCCCCACAACCAACCACAATCACCACCTCAGTACCAATACCCCAATATGCCTCACACCCAACCACAATACCAATCACAATACCAACACACCCGCATACCCCACACACAATTTCAATCTTCTATATATCCTAATATGGGCCCCTCAACATCCAGCCTTAGCCCTGATTTGGGAATGTCGGAAGATTACGAACAAACCGACCCAGCCTACCATCAACCACAATATCACCAAACCACCCAACATCCTCAATACCAAACACCCCAAGATCCATTTCCTTTCTACCCCCCGTACTCAGACGATCAATGCTACAGACCCACCATGGAACCCCACCCACCGCCAACACGACAAAACTTTAAGGGTATGGGTAACCGACTGTACCAAAGCGGATCTTCTAGATATGGAGATCTGACTGATTTCATGGATCCGGAACGTATTGACTTCGCTGGGCCATCGACCCTGCTACAGCAGGAAACGCGACGACACCCAGCACGGGAAAGGCGAGGACGGGGATGCGGAACCGGGGGTTATTACCGGGTTCCGGGGGATCACTGATTTATCTATTTTTTTATCTGTTTTTTTTTATCTGTTTTTTTATCTGTTTTTTTAATGTAATACATTTGGATGTAATTATTATTTTTTAATAAAAAATCAATTTTGTTGATCCTGTATCTAATACGCAACGCACCGGACCGAAAAAAAGAAGCGAAATTTGCCCTAGAATTGTACTTAGGCGCCATCTCACTTGGCTTAGGGCATGCCCTAAGCATATAGGCGCCAAGTGAGATGGCGCCTCCCCTTAAATAATGGGTGTAGGCGCCAAGTGAGATGGCTCCTCCTTTGGGGAGTCATCTGAAACATGGTTATTTGCGTAATTTTTTCCGAAACGCGGTTATTTGCGATTTTTTTTTTCAATACTTAGTTATTAAAAAAAAAATTCAATAAATGTGCATACAATACCATAAATAACTCCTTCGTAAGCACGAGTTTTACTAATTTTCTTTTATGGTACAGTGAATTGTAATATTTTTACTAACAAGAGTCACACATATGTTGATATTACATATTTGAAATTGTTCAATGTCATTGTTTTATAAGGCGTATTTCCTTTTATTACATTATTAATATACAAATATCTTAATTACATATAGTAATTATTATTTTACTTTCAAACTTTAATTAGGTCTTAGAGTTGACTCCAATGTGAGTTTTCAATTTTAATTATAATGAATGATTACAATGTACTTTATCTCTTGCATTTAAAATATGATTCAACAAATAATATAATTTTTAAATTATAACAAAATTAAAATGAACATGTTGAAAGTAAATTATCTTTAAAAAGAAGAAACCTATATATATTTCTCCCATGATTAATTATTTATTTATTTAGATAT
This sequence comes from Vicia faba, assembly GCA_948472305.1. Taxonomy (NCBI): domain Eukaryota; kingdom Viridiplantae; phylum Streptophyta; class Magnoliopsida; order Fabales; family Fabaceae; genus Vicia; species Vicia faba. The sequence goes on along the minus strand of OX451735.1, from coordinate 187,324,406 downwards.
AACTATAACTAATATATTAAAAACATCTTTATAATAAACAAAACCCCAACTTGCTTATTGTTGTTGAATGGTTTTCATATGTTGTGTTGGCCAGAACACTCTGTTCCTGGTCTTTGTCCTCCACGACAGAGAACAACATTTGTTGGGCAGTTGAGACAGTTGTTTCCAAGACTTACTTTAACATTTTTTAATGTGTGAGTAAACTCTAATGGAAGTTTTCCTGTAAGAAAGTTGTGATCCAAGTATAATTGTCTCCAGAGTGTGCTTAGTTTTTGTCCATATTCTTTTGGAATAATACCATGAAATTGATTGTTTGATAAATTTATAGTAGTCAAGTTTGTGAAGCTCACCAAATTTATAGGCAAATTACCCCTCAAATTGTTTCCTTGTGCCTCAAGTAAGTGAAGTTGTGGCCCTTGTCCAGAATAATTAATAACATCCATTGATGCGAATCTGTTAAAAGAAACATTAAGGTGAATAACTTGTCTTAAGGAGAAAATGTCTCTTTGTATAGCACCTGAAAGTCTATTGTCACTTATATCTAACCATCTAACGTGTATGAGATCCTTTAGAGGTGTCAAGGGTCCTGAAAATATATTATGGCTGAAATAAATGTTTCTTAAACTCACTGGAAGATTTGGTAGATCACCAAAAAATTGATTGAAACTAATGTCTAATGTGTTCAATTGCCATAACCCAGTGAGATTTCGGATTCTACCTGAAAAATTATTGTTAGATAAACTCAAGTATGTTAAGCTTCTCAAACTTGTCATATCATAAGGGATTGTGCCTGAAAACCTATTCATTGAAAGGTCAATATATTGAAGTTTCTTAAGTTCACCGATTTCTCGTGGAATGGCACCAGTGAAAAAGTTATTGGATAACGAGAGTCTAGTGAGTTTTCTCAATTTTCTAATGGTTTCTGGTATTGGTCCTCTAAACTTGTTATTGTTTAGATTTAATATTGTTAACTCTGTTAAGTTTCCAATAGCTGGTGTTAAGAATCCTTCATAACCAATTCCATCAAGATCAATTGCTGTTATTCTACTAGAGGAGTTATCTAAAGGCAAATCACATAATATTCCAAGAAATTGAGGACCCTTGCTTTCACACGGGTCAACTTTGAAGTCCCAACTGCGAATATAAGAATATGGAGCAATTGAATTAGGATCAATGGCATGTGCTATTTCACGAAGAGAATTAATATCATCTTTGAGAGTTAATGAGTGGAATTGTGATGGTATAAGATATAAAATTGTGGCTATTATGGTTAAAAGAGAATTAGGAGATGAGACAAAATTAGTAGGTGTTTTTTTCACCATCCTCTTGAAGAAATGTTGTTTTGGTTTTGATTTGTGGTACGTTGTTTGTTGTTATGAATTTCCAAATGCTCTTTTATAAGATCATCATGGTATATGATTCCAAAAAAAATATTTTATATATAAGTAAAGTCTTGAGACATGCCAAGAATACGGACTACCTAAATACAAAATCTTAAAGATTAAGCAAATGAACTTATTATGTTTGGACAAAAATCTTTTGATCTTAGTGGTTTATCTTGAACACTCTTTGCAATGAATGACTTTCTTGAAAATATAAAATCACACATTCTTCTACAAGAAAATGTTGTTTTACAAAAGAAGTTATAAAATGCAATCAACATGCACAACGGAAAACAACCTAACCCATAACTTCGATATATTGTTTGGTTAAATGGAAAGGATGGTATAAGAAATGAGTGTAATTAAAGGAATGATAAAAAAAGTGTTTTCTCCATTTGATTATCTCAAAGCAGTACAAAATTAGAAGTATAATTAATTTATTTAAAATTATTGAATAAAATTGTATATTTAAATATAATATTATTTATTTGATCTTAATTTTTTTATTACAGGACTAATAATAAAGAAAAATAACAAACTAATTACGAAGACAAGTTTAATTTGTCTTGGTTTGTGAATGAAGGTTTTTTTAAGAAGAATTTTTCATTTCTAATCATTTTTATATTCAATTGTGGCATAAGTTTTTTTTTCTTCATTTTTCAAATCTTCAATTTTTTCCTCCGTTACTTTATATTCACTAAACAATTATTAGATAATATTTTATTTTTGTTCTTTACACTTTCTCTCGTACCAAACACTTAAAAATTATATAGCTTTATATATCCAATATAAATTACAAGAGAATATTTTTATTTTAAGTGAATGTACCTACTAAACTTGAATATATATCTTTTAACTTTAATAGTTCATTTTGAAGACTCTTTGTATTGAAGGATTTTTTTTAAAATGAAGTCATGAATTCTTTTACAAGCAAATGTTAGTTTTTCAAATAAAGTCATATAATGTAATTATCATGCACAAAAAATAACTTAATTCCAACTTTAACACATTTTTTAAAAAGAAGAGGAAATATATTATGAGAGAAGAATATTTACATTTTTTTATTTTTGTCTGTATGCCTAGTACTAAACAACTATAAAAATTCTTCATTTATGTTTTCTCTCTTTTTTATCTATTTTTCTTCTTCTCTCTTTTATTCATATACTTTTCATTATAAAATCAAATAAAACACAAATGATATCATGAGCAATACATGCTTTCAACCTGCACAACAATAAATAACCTAATCACAACCTTATACGTTGTCATGAGTAACACATGCTTTGAAAACCTTTCAAATAAAAGGTCTTACAAGTTAAGTACTTCTAGTTCTACTAGTTAGTTATACCATCAAAACATATTTTTACATTCTCTAGTTTGATATCGAATTCACATATTCAAAATTAAATTTTCATGCATGGAGAAAAGAAACTTACTAAAAGATGAAACATTTCTTCAACACCCATATATTCTTTCTATTTTTATAATTTTGAGTTTTGTTGTGATGGATCCTTTTCATATGGGTCCAGTATCAGAACATGAATTTAGACCTGTGAAACACGACATTGCACCGTATAAACAAGTCATGGAAAATTGGCCTAGGGATAATATGAGTAGGCTAGGAATTCATGGAAAATTAGAATTTGAAAATCAAGTATTTGGACCAGAGTCACTCGAGTTCGATAACACGGGTCGCGGCCCTTACACCGGTTTAGCTGATGGTCGCGTTGTTCGATGGATGGGGGAAGAACATGGTTGGGAAACATTTGCCATTGTCACGTCTAATTGGTGAGTATCATCTCCAGAAAAAAAAATCATTATACAAGATTCATATCTCAAGCTCATTTATTTTAGTTTTTGAAGAAAAAAAATTAACTTTTAAAGTCGCAATTCCTCTGACTATGTGAATATGTTGTACAAGAATATATGTTAATATTTTGGTGTATACGTATTTTCATACTAATAACACATTTTATTTTTTGAAGGACTGAAAAAATTTGCATGAGAGGAAATGATTCAACGACATCAAAGCAATGGAAGCATGAGAAAACATGTGGGCGTCCCCTTGGCTTAAGATTTGACCAAAAGAGTGGATATCTATACATAGCAGATGCATATTATGGTCTTCTTATGGTTGGACCAAATGGAGGATTAGCTACACCATTGGCAACCCATATTGAAGGGAAACCTATTCTTTTTGCAAATGACCTTGATATTCATAAGAATGGATCCATCTTCTTCACAGACACCAGCAAAAGATACAATCGAGTGTAATTTCTTCTATTTATATATAGTTATTATTATCTTCACTAAAACCTAAACTATCGTGTATTGACATGAAGTTTATATTAATTTATATTCAACTTAGTCTTTATGATGTGTGCTATTGTTTGCAGTGCACACTTCTTTATATTATTGGAAGGAGAAGCAACGGGTAGGCTTCTAAGATATGATCCTCCAACCAAAACAACCTCAGTTGTCCTAGATGGTCTTGCTTTTCCTAATGGAGTGCAAATTTCAAAAGATCAATCATTCCTCATATTTACTGAAACCACCAATTGCAGGTCCTTTATTACTTATCTTTCTAATTTGGTTTCAAGTATGCGTAATTGAAGTAACACTATTAAGGTTTATGGTTATGGTATAATATTATATTTCAAATTTTAATAGGCCTTACACCAAACTACAATTATATAGGATCTCTGTTTGATTAACTAATAATTAATTATTAAAAAATTATAATGACAGGCTAATGAAGCTTTGGATAGAAGGTTCTAAATCTGGATTGGTGGAACATGTAGCCGACCTTCCGGGATTTCCAGACAACGTAAGAATAAATGAAAAAGGACAGTTTTGGGTGGCAATAGATTGTTGTCGCACTGGCGCTCAAGAAGTTTTGAGTAACAATCCATGGTTGAGGAGTATTTACTTTCGCTTGCCTATAAGGATGAGCATATTGGCAAAAGTGATGGGGATGAAAATGTACACTTTAATTACACTTCTAGACGATAAAGGAAAAATTCTTGAAGTACTTGAAGATCGAGAAGGCCAAGTGATGAAATTGGTAAGTGAAGTTAAAGAGGAAAAAGGAAAACTTTGGATTGGAACAGTAGCTCATAACTATATCTCAACCTTACCTTACCCTTAAAAATATGACTTTATCATCATTAAATTAAATTTCTCTTTGTTAACATTTCTTGTATCTTTGATTAGAATTTTCTTTTTAAGTAAAATTAAATCAAATGATAGAATTGCTTAATTTGTATTTGTCTAACAATATTTTAGTTAATCAAATAATTTTTTCACTCTATGTTATACTATGTAATATGTTAGATTTATCTAATATTTTGTGGGATGCAATCGATTGTTATTTTAGGTTGTAATAACGGGTTAATCATGATTCTGATGGGGTGCATAAGTAGGCTCATTTGTCAATTAAGCGATCCTTTTAATTAAAGCTTAAGTATATGAAACCTTATTGATGTGGGTAAAAGTGTGGGTATTAACCTTGGCCCATAATGGGTAGGGACTAGGGTTATATATTATGTAGCTAGGTCACCTCTGTAATCACAAAATCAGAAATATAATTGACGGCTCCACAACTTGCTTCATTGAGGGCTAGAATGAGAGTGTGAGATATATAGGAAGATCTAGTCACTCGTCTTTTCTGAATTCTGAATCAAGATGATAAGAACGACAACCCTTATTATCAAAATCATGACTTCAACAAATAAGTGTATGTTGGATACCAGAATAATATTAAATAATAGTAACACAACTAAAATATGAGGAGAAGAGTATAAAAACGAGAAGAAACACAATTAATTCAAACTCAGATTATTATAGGATGATTGTAAAACTATAATATGAGCTCTCTATTTATAAGAGTCTCATGTATTATAATAAGTGATTACATATTTAGTGAATGTTGGAACAAAGGATTCAAGAAAGATCATTTTGTGAAAACAAGAATAAGAAGAAGGAGAGAGAGAGAGAGAGAGAGAGAGAGAGAGAGAGAGAGAGAGAGAGAGAGAGAGAGAGAGAGAGAGAGAGAGAGAGAGAGAGAGAGAGAGAGAGAGAGAGAGAGAGAGAGAGAGAGAGAGAGAAGAGAGAGAGAGAGAGAGAGAGAGAGAGAGAGAGAGAGAGAGAGAGAGAGATTGTGAGTTAGTTAAGTGTAACTAACTATCTAACTGAATGTATTATGGCTACTTTGATTACAAACATAATGACCCTTTATATAGGCAAAATACCCAGCCCAAATACACATGCTAAAAGCTCAAATAACTACATCTCGATGCCTTTCTTTAACTCTTCGAACCTCACTTTCTTCAGAGGTTTGGTGAATATGTCAGCTAGTTGCACTTTTGTCTTGCAATGTTTTATTTCAAGCTTCCCTTTGTTGACTTGATCCCTCAGAAAATGATACCTTCTTTCGATGTGCTTACTTCGACCATGACACACTGGGTGATTCGCAAGGTTTATAGTTGACTTGTTATCAACAAACAGCTTCATCTTCGATTTCATTATTCTGAGTTCTTCAAGTAGCATTTCGATCCATGCTTTTTGGCATACAACATTTGATGCAGCCATATATTCTGCTTCATATGATGACAAAGCCATAATGCTTTGCTTCCTTGAACTCTAGGAGATTGGAGCTCCTTCGATCATGAAAATGTATCCTGCAGTACTCTTCTTTTCGTCTTAATCTCCACTGAAATCTGAGTCAGTGTATCCACGAACTTCGATATTTGAGCTGTTCTTTGATTTCTTTGGTAACAAAACACCATGATCAACAATTCCCTTTATGTATCTCAACACCCTCTTTACTGCGATGAGATGACATTCTTAAGGCTTCTTCATAAATCTGCTCAACAATCCTACACTTTGGTAGATATCTGGTCTAGTATTGCAAAAATACCTCAAGGATCAAATGATTTGTTTGTAAAGGATCGAACTTACAAATTCATCACTCGATTCCTTTTTCAGCTTTGCTCCAGTCTCTAATGGAGTAACATTTGCCTTACAGTTGCTCATATTGAACCTCTTCAGTATATCTTGAGAATACTTTATTTGATGTAAGAAAACTCCTTCTTTGATGTCTTTGAATTCCATTCCCAGGAAATAGGAGAGATTCCCTAAATCAGACATTTCGAATTCCTACATTAACTTCGACTTTACCTTCATTATCTCAGCTTCGTCTGCTCCTGTAATGAGTAAGTCATCAACATAGAGGCATAAGATGATTCGATTGAGACTTTTGACATCATTTACATACATTCCATGTTCAGAGACACACTTTATGAAACCTGCTTCGATTAGGAAGCTATTTATCCTTTTATTCTAAGCTCTAAGAGCTTACTTCAAGCCATATAGAGCCTTCCTTAATCTGTAAACTTTCGACTCCTTCTCTTTGACGTCGAAACCTGGTGATTGAGTAACCTTCCAATGGACCATTCAAAAACATTGACTTTACGTCAAGTTGGTGCATTTTCCATCCTCTACATGCAGCTATCGAAACAACAATCCTGATTGTTTCGATCCTTGCAACAGGCGCATATACTTCATCGAAGTCTATACCAGGTTTTTGTAGAAAACCTTTGGCCACCAGTCTTGCCTTATACTTTGCAATCTCACCATTTGGCCTTCGTTTCACCTTGTAGATCCATTTCACATCGATTGGTTTCTTGTTGGTTCTTTCGACAAGCTCTCAAGTCTCGTTCTTCTCAATGGCTCTAAGTTCTTCTTTCATGGCTTCACACCAATTCGAATTTCTCAAGGCTTCGCCCAAATCAAATGGTTCTGCTTCAGCCATCATCATGGCTTCTTCGATTAAGTCACCATCTGCATCAATTGCTTGATCTGGAAACCTCTCATATCCAATCAGCCTAGTCGACTCAGTTCTTGTTCTTGTGGATCTTCTTTCATTCTGCACATGTGGTTCTTCATTTTGACTTGTCGAAGTATCACCTTGTTCATTTCGACTTGTCGAAGATTCAAAATAACATCACTTTGTTCTTCCATCATCACCGTCGCCAACTAGTATTACTCTCCGTTAACGATTCAGTAACTCATGTAGCAATGGAAGCAATTGCAGTGGAAGAGAGGAAGATGTTCACCTTTAACGACCGTGAATCTTGCGTTTCCTTTGAGTTTGTTAATTTAGGGAGGTTCTGATCCGTATGATTGAAGAAGAATTTGAAAAATATGAGTTTGGATTCAGTTTCTGTGTGGAAAAAGAGAGGGGATAGTGTTGAGAGTTTTGATTTTTGAGGTGTCGCGAGGGTGAACTCGCCGGAGAAAATGATGGTTTCTGCTGTGAACCACCGCGAGCCGCCGCTCACTTTATCTTCTTTGACGAGATTTTTTTTCTTTCGAACCACCTTTAGTTGCAGACCTCTATCTCCAATATTATTGTTCAACTTTAGCAAAAGTCATAAAATTTATTTAGCTTTATTGTAAAAGACTCATTTTTATTAAATTTTTGATCATATAGTATTTGGTTTGAATTGAGATTCATGAAATAAAAATAAAAAATTTACATATATTTATAAAAAAATATAGTAATAAATAAAAAATTAAAGTGGCATTATTTAAAAATATAAAAATTTAAAAAAAATTACATAATTCACCACGTCATTTTTTTGCTGATTGAATATCATAAAAGATTAAAATAAGAAAATCTGCAAAAACCTAGGAGAAAATTAAAAAAAAAAAAAAATTATTGAATTTTTTTCAAAGACAAAATAACTATTAACCATAAAATTTATATTTGAATGAATAAAAATTGTCCGAATTTGTTACGGTTTCCAAGATTAAAATGACGCAGATAAGCTCGTTACGTCAGATACACTCACTACAATTTCAAACATCAACGCAAACTTTATCCGAATAGTATTTTATTAAATAAAAAATAAATATAATAATAATGATTTCTCACCAATAATAATAATAATAATAAAATAATGACGAGATATGATTTTATTTCTGAAAAAAGCAATGTTAACGACCGCTTTATGATCATCGAAGATTGCACAACGAACAAGTTCAAGTTCAATCAATTTTTTGTTGTTGAGAAATTCAATCAATTTTAATTCCTCACTTTGAAGTGTGAAAAAAAATGCTCAAGTTTCGTTCTCTATTGCTCAAATCAAAATCAAAACCAAAACAACGCAACGCGCTCGCTATTGTTCGTAAACTCATTTCATCTCAACCTCTCAACACATTCCATTCCAGAAACGCTTTCTCGTTTTCGAAACCACATGCATTCGCACGTGCAAACTCTAGGGTTCCGATCTCGCGTAACTTCTGCACCGCACCGGAAAGAGACACGCTCGATTACGACGTCGTCATCGTCGGAGCAGGTCCCGCCGGTTTATCGGCGGCGATACGGTTGAAGCAACTCTGCCGAGAAAACGACACCGATTTATCTGTTTGCGTTCTCGAGAAAGGCGCTGAAGTCGGTAAGCTAACGAAACTCTCGATCTTTCTCAAGTTAATTGTTGCTTTCTGTTGATTTTCTGATTTTTGTGATTTTCTGGTTTTCTCAGGTGCTCATATTATTTCTGGAAACGTTTTTGAACCTCGCGCATTGAATGAACTTCTTCCGAAGTGGAAGCAGCAAGATGTGTGTTTCTTCGTAATTCAGCCTGCATGTAAATCACGCCGAGCCACCGTGATAGAGTTAACAAAATCACGGTGGCATGGTGTGATTCAAACATGCAAGGTTCTGATTTAATTTTTGAATTGCATTGAGTTTTTTTCTTTTGTCTGCAGGCTCCGATTTCTACACCTGTTACTTCTGATAAGTTTTGGTATCTGACAAAGAATCGTGCAATTTCACTTCCGAGTCCTTTTGACAATGAAGGGAACTATGTAATAAGGTTTTATAACTCGCATATTAATTTCATACAGCTAGAGTGTTTATGTAATTAAAAAGTATGGTTGGCCTTGGTTTATCTGTTGAAACTTAAATTGTGCATGGATTTCTGAATATTTTCACTTATTGCTGAATCTACTATGCTGAAACTGTTGTTTTCTTTTTCCTTATTTTTAGCCTATGAAGTACGGACTTTGACACGGACAACGGGACACGACACGGACACTCTGACATGGATAATATCAAAAACATAGGGCACCGACACCCTACGTATACAATTGTATTGGAACTTCATTTATTCATCTACTATTAAAAGATTTAAAGATATCTTAATCAAAATTATTGTCTTTGCTTTTTTATTGATAACATTGCTTCAAAAATGCATGTTTAACCCTTTTAGTTGGGTATGAAATTTGTCTTAAAAAATGTATAATTTGTGTTGTAGCAAAGAAAAAAACTAATTCCTTTTGAAACGCTTATCTAAATTGTTTGACACGTGTTGTATGAGTTTCAAATGGGTGTCAAACACCAATTTAAAGAGTGTCGAAACAAAGAAAATAAATCATTTATTTTGGGACACTTGTCTGACTTTGCCGACACTTATTTGACTTTTCCGACACGTGTCGTACGAGTGTCATACAAGTGTCGGACACCGCGACATGCTTACTCTTAGAGGTGTCCGTGCTTCATAGTTTTTAGCTTTATAAGTTGCTGCATTTGATTTCAGGTGTATTGGTGTTTTAACCCTGGAGACACTTCATTTTTATCAAACAGTTGGTCTGCACCATTAGATATAAATACTGCTGGTGATTGTATTGTGTAGAAAGTTGTAACTTCAAATTTTAATATGGAGACGGTGACAGGCATACAATCTGTTATCTTTCTGATGACACAATGCTCTTATATTTGTAATTTCCGTGTTTATTAAAGAAACAAGTTCCCTGTCATATTCTTGCTTCTATTTTTTTCCTCATTAATTGATGTAAAATTCAAAATTAAAAGATGCCTTTTCTCCAATTATTGGATGCTTGTCAAGTTTGCAATGTTTTTGTTCACATATTTTTCTTTCCACTTCCAAAAATTTACTCTGGACCATCTGATACAGTCTAAGTCAGTTAGTACGATGGCTGGGAGAAAAAGCTGAAGAGTTAGGTGTGGAGATATACCCAGGATTTGCTGCTAGTGAGGTATTTCCGCATTTGCTTGGATGCTACTCCTCTATATTTATTATTATTTTTTAATGTATTTCCATGCCAGATATTGTATGATGCTAATGACAAAGTTATTGGTATTGGAACTAATGATATGGGGATTTCAAAAGATGGTTCGAAGAAGGAGAATTTCCAAAGCGGTGTTGACATTAAAGGTTTAATTTTGTACATTTCTTTATCTCGTACATATGTTTACGGCATTTGTCTTTGTTCTTGGAGCAAAAAGGTTTCAAGAACTAACAGTTGTCTAGCTGCTCCAGCAACTTGACTATGATTTGGATCCATAATTTTGCTCAAGCTCTTTATAAGGTGTAGTTGTTAACTATGTAAATGTAAATATTGAATCACACTTAGGTCGCATAACACTTCTGGCTGAGGGATGTCGGGGATCATTATCCGAGGTTTGAAAAGTAAATTTTAGGATTGGCTTATATTCTAGTTTTTCCTGTCAATTATGATGTTGATGGCAAAGCCTCCAATCCCCACCCCCTGTTCCCTACAGAAAATAATCAAACAGTACAACCTGAGAGAGAAGGGAGGTGCGGAACATCAGACATATGCTTTGGGAATTAAAGAGGTAAAACTACGCCACATATTTTTAAAGAAATTTGCAAAAAAAAAATAAAATTTGCATATCTATTTTTCATTGAAACCTTCAATCTGTCATGGTTCTGCTTTTTTATTCAGTTGTATGCATGAAGTATATTTGATTGTTGACTGTTCTTCTAATAACTGAGTATCATGGGTGCTTTCAATAATCGTATTTGCCACCATCACTTAGATTCTGCAAACTTATACTTTTAGGTTTGGCAAATTGACGAGGAAAAGCATCAACCCGGGGCAGTAATTCATACGTTGGGATGGCCTTTGGATAATAAAACATATGGAGGATCTTTTCTGTATCACATGAAAGATAGACAGGTAAGATTGGATCTGTATGGCTTGACTGCTACCCCATATTGTGATTAAATTATTGTTGTACTGCCATCACTATTCTGTGTTATATATCGAATAATAAACACTACAAAAATACACACGTAGCACAAAACTAACCTCACTGATTTTCTAATTTTATTTATGACCAGTCCAACTTGTTTCTATACCATTTGGTTGAGTTTCGCGGCTGGATGGTAGCTAATTTCTAGAAAGTGCTTGAACTCACTGCAAAACAAGATGATATATTTCGATTTGATGAATCCATTTTTCTCACCTTTTCATGGTTTTCTTTTCTGACTAGAAATCTATTAAACCAAATTATAAACTAATCATCTGCAGCTGTATTTGCAAACATTGAGTGAACCATGCAAGTTTATCTTTTCCTGCCAGTTTTTAGGTTCATTTATGCTGACAATATTTTCTTAATGTCAAGAATTTCATTTTCCATCATGACAGATTTCTTTAGGCCTTGTGGTCGCTTTGAACTACCAAAATCCTTTCATGAGTCCTTATGAGGAATTCCAGGTAGTTTTTCTTTTATTTTTACCTTCCGGTTATTTTTAAAGCACACAATTGAGTTTTCTTGTTGATCTTGCTTCATATTTTTTAAATATAGGAAAATCGGTAACGTTAATATATATCCGACTAGCCATTCTAACATTTCTTTTAAAGTGGTTTTCTGTCTTTGAACGACGCGTGTCTGATTTTTTTAAGAGATGTAACCTTCCCTTTAATGGAAATATTCAAATATGCTGTATTTGTGAACCTGGCATGCCCATCTTTACGTTTTGTCAGTCAATTGTTTCATTTTTCTAGGATGAGATCGCATGAGCTTTCTCTGATGCATGTGTATTTATACAATTTAAATGATTAGGATTTTGGGTAATGTCTGTCAGTGTTATGTAAGGTACATATTGGTTCGCCTAAGGAACGGTTTGCATGTTTAACACGTGAAGCCACTCTTACTCTCTTCTAAGTTGGTTTTCCATCGTCCTATTTATCAACTCAGTTGGTAGCTATGCAGGGACATCAGTTGCGGGGTTTCAGGTTCGAAGCCGCGACGTCCCACTTGTTCATCTTTAATGGGTGAACTCCAGCCACTAAGCTACTTGACAAAAAAAGATGATTTTCCATCTTTTTGTGAAATGCATTGTTCATTTTTCTTATATGCACCCGTATTTATGAAATTTATATTAACGAATTAACTCATTTACCTTTCCAAATTCATAGTTCACCAATCATGTTTTAGGTCATCTTGTGAAACTTTTGCTGCCTGGTTATGTTGATACACTATCTATCAGTTTAAGAATCTTAAAAGTTACATTACCTATTTTGATCTCAACTCATGGTCAATAAGTTTTGGCTCCTTTTTTCCCTATCCCACGTGTCTCATTTGATTGACCAGAAACTTAAGCATCATCCTGCAATCAAACCATTTCTGGAAGGCGGAACAGTTATCCAGTATGGAGCTCGCACTTTAAATGAAGGAGGTTTTCAGGTAATTAATAACATTCCTTTTTCTTACATGCAGTCAATTGGAAAACAAATGTCCCACAGATATGAAGCCTTTAGAAGTCTTGTGTTACAGGTGTATTAAGATGAAGGGTGCCAAAAAAATTTATTTTTGTATTTACCTAGTGGCCAACACATACTCAAACATTTACAGCGAGGAAAATAGGAGGTGATCCGGGTTTGAACCCGAAATTCCATTTAAAATGTCCTCATAGCCAAACCACTAGAGTGTAAAATCGGAAATGGAAGAAACATAGGCACTAAAACATGGACGCAACACAACAAAATTTAAGTGTCTGACAGTCCATGTAATCATAAGTGTCACACTGTGTTGACAAAGAGAGGTGGCTAGATTGATTCTCTGTTACCATATTAGTCCTTTGATTGCATGTTTTTTGTTCCAGCACATTATTTCTTCAATTTGCTACACATTATTTACAAACGTGACACTAGTTAAATTTCAGTCTATCCCATATCCAGCTTTTCCTGGTGGAGCAATTATTGGGTGTTCTTCTGGATTCTTGAACGTGCCTAAGATAAAGGGAACTCACACTGCAATGAAATCAGGTAAGGGATAGAAACATATTCTATTTTTTGCTGACGTTGATTTTGAGGTTTTAAGGAATGTCCGATTCTTTAGGGTCCTCTCCATTTTTATGTTTATTAAGCCAATCCATCATTTCTTACTCTTAGTTTAATCAACCATATATTGGGATACGCCTAGTTGTTGATGGTTCTGGTGCAAATAATAAAATTTCAGATTTTCTTTTATATAGACATGTCTAATAGACTGGCACTTGTTTGCAGGAATGCTTGCAGCTGAATCTGCATTTGGCGTGTTTAATAAAGGTCTAGATATGAATACATATTGGGATGCTTTGAGGAATTCGTGGATTTGGGAAGAACTATATAAAGCTCGGAACTACCGACCTGTTAGTGAAGCTATTCATTTTCGTTTTTCTGTCTTTACCTCTATTTGATCTTTTGTTCTCTTCAGATAGTTAGTCCTTTCATTTTTGAATCTTGAACTAAGAGGCCATCTCATCTTAAATAGCTACCATCCATTTTCTAACTTCTGAATAAATTATAATAATATTATAAATGATAACTTATGGGAAGATTTCTATTTCTTCCTAAACCATTTGGTAATTTATTGGTGATAGCTTATTAGTAAAGAAAATCCTTCAACATACTCATGGAATATGGGTTTTTTAGGCCTAATCCCACCCCAAAACCTAGCTAAGAGGCGAGGATTGCTTAAGCCTAAGAAGAACTAATTGGGCCATATCTCTAGTTAGTGTAGAGGATCTCAAAACATCCCCTCGCATTCCAAAATACACATTTGAAGTGGGACAAATGCGGGTGGAACACTATGGATCCCAAGTCTCAACAGTCCCTTGGATAGAACAGCAAAGGTCTTGGCCTAATAATTGAACTAGGGTATGTTGGATAGAACAAATTGTGATACAATCTTAGAATTTGAGTTTTAGGCCTAATTCAATTCTCAAGCTAGCTCAAGAGGTGGAAATGCCAAGCCTTATAAGGACTAATCTGATCTTTTCTCCGGTTGATGTAGGACTTCAACGCTTACAAAAATTATTAAATGATAATAGAAAGGTCAATGTGTAATTATAATCAATTCCTCAAACTTGTCCTAATTCATTTCTTCTGATACTTCAAAATATGTTATGTTTTAGTTTGTCAAGTTAGTATGCCATATTTACGATTGTGATATCTCTTATTGTAGGCCTTCAAGTATGGGCTTGTTCCAGGACTGGCATTTAGTGGTCTGGAACAGTAAGATCTAACTTTCCTTATGGATTTAGTCTTCTACATTTCAACACTGTAGAGTGCCATTTCCCTGCTCCCTATATTCTTGTCTTGGAACTTCACTTACCCTTGTGTTATTCCTATCAGTTACATATTCAAGGGGAGGCTCCCGGTTACTTTGAAGCATGGTAAACCTGATCATGAAGCAACAGATGTAAGAAACATTGTTCAAGGAATTAAGCTTGTGATGAATTTTGTTTTTTACTTAGTTTATTTACCATGTCTTAGCTGGTACAAAATGGTCTTTTTAATTACTGCTTAAAAACTATTTTAGAAGCCTTTTTCCATTGAATATGCAGAGATACTAGGGTGCTTTGCTTTTATTATGTGTGTTTTGTGTTCTAATAAAATATTGCAAATCCTTTTGCATGTTAGTGTGAAACTAATACTTTTTTTTTACATTTATGCAGGCTGCAAAGTTGCATTCTCCAATTCACTATCCAAAGGCTGATGGTGTCTTGTCTTTCGATGTACCTACCTCTCTGCACAGGTATTGGAACATTAATTCCCTCCTATTTCTTACTAATAAGAATTGAATGTCATAATTTTTCAAATCTTGAAGTCGCATTCTAAAAAAAAAATAAAGCCGCATGGTTGTATTTCTGATCTTATGATTTAATGAATTTTTCAAAGATCGCATATTGAGGGGTTGTAGAGGAGGGAACTCAAATTGAAAGCCAATTATTTCATTTACACAGCAGTTTACAGATAATATCCTAATTTTTAGGTAAAAGAGCCTGCATAATACTGTTTTTATTTCTCTTATAAGTAATAATTTTATCCACCTTCCACCCATCCTTCACAAATATGAAATTGATGGCTTTTAGGAGCCATGCTAATTTATTTGTCGTAACAAAAAGTTCACCCTTCTAATTTAAGAAGAATTCATTTGTCGTAACATAATTTATTCTATTACGTTAATCTTATCCAATTAATGTTAAGGTCAAACACAACATACTTTATTGGCAATTTCAATGTCTAAGAACCATATTATATTAGATGACACTTCTTTTTTATGTTTTGAATGAAGATCAATTAAATGTGCACTGATTTATATATGTCGAAATTGCTTGTCCTTCTCTTTTTAGGGCTTTGATAAATGATGACAATGTTGGAAGTTATTGAGTTATTTGCCAATATGCATAGTTTCAAGCTCATTACATTGCTTCATAGACATCTATATTTTGTTTATATACAGAAGCAACACAAATCATGAGCATGATCAACCTCCGCATCTTCGATTGAAGGACCCTAAGGTTCCTGAACTTACAAATTTACCGGTGTATGCTGCTCCTGAGTCACGATATTGTCCTGCACGAGTATACGAGTAATGCCCACTTACTACAGCTTGGTTTCAGCTTGGTTTCAAAAGGATTTTTAGTTTCTAAATCATTCTGATATTTTTCACCCATCCTTCTCAAATATAGGTATGTTGCAGATGAGAAAAATCAACTGAAGTTGCAGATTAATGCTCAAAATTGTTTGCATTGCAAGGTAAGTTTTCAGACAGATTTGGAGGATTTTATGTTTAATCTCTATTCATCATTTTTTTCCGAATCTTTTATATCCTGCACGGTTTAATTCAGCGATTTGATATTCAGGCTTGTGATATCAAAGATCCAAAACAAAACATCAAGTGGACAGTGCCTGAAGGGGGTGGCGGCCCGGGATACTCAGTAATGTAGATCTGGGAGTTAGTTATATATTGTTGTCCCCCCAAATTGCGGATTCCTTGATGTTAATGCATTCACCTGAATTATACATTTGTAGTTGTAGCATAGTCCCCCTTTTCTTTCTAATCCATACACATCAACCAAACTGGTCGTGTCAAAAGAGGAATACTACAGGAAAAAGTTACTAGTGAAATAAAAAAGTTGTCGAGGTTACTCATCTTAAAAGACAACTAGCACGTTAGATTATTTTATTTCAATTAGAATCTTAAAGATTTGTTGGACTATTTTTCAAAAATAATTAGAATCTTACTGGTGAGTGTTTTAAGAATATTGTGTCTTAAAAGAATATTATGTAAGTATTGCGAATTTTCAATTAAAAAATTAAGCATATCTCTTTCCAATATATTAAACACACAAATTTTCATAAAAATGTACTCTTTTTTTACTTATTAAACAATATTTTTAGGACCCCCTATCAGCATTTCCCAATTTTTTTTTTGGCTAGTGTTTTCTGCACTTAAATTTAAGCAAGTAAATTTAGCAGTATTACTATAAAAAAATACAAAGGTTTGATAGTTCTTAGTTAATGTACTGAAATTCATTTTCTTTTAGATTTTTGAAAATCAGGATCATTCAATAATTTTTTGTTGAATAGATCGTTCTTCATGTTTCATATGTCAAACATATGTCTGTTTAACTATATGCTACTTTGTATGTGTTGTATAACAGTATATATCTTGCTTATAAGTACTTGCATGGATAAATATTTATCTAAAGTAATTGTGGCTTTGCACTTGCTGTTAAAATATGAAATTATATACATCAGTATATATCTTGTACAAAACATGCAAAAGGAACTTTCTTATGAAGTTTTGTTGTTTAAAGAGCATCAAATGAGCTCTCACAAATTACTAAGTTTCAAGATTATAAAATATAAATATTCTTGATTTAATTTGTAATTTTTCGTACTGTGTACTATTGTACCGTGTTAATATTATATTCTTTCCTTCTGCACTTCAGAGGTTTCTGCGAATATGAGATTAGAAGCGGGAACATAACATAAGGTCTTTAGAACTTCAAGTCTTCAGAGTCTTCAAAACTGTGTCTCCAGAGTCTTCAGCACTTGGTCGTGAGAACCCGTTGTAGTGAACATTTAGATCAGAAGAGTTTCAAATCTTCAGAGTCTTAAGAACTGTGTCTTTAGAGTCTTCAGCACTTGGTCTTCAGAACCTGTTTGTAGATAACCTTAGACCATTAGAACTACAAGTCTTTAGAATCTTCAGACCTTTTGTCTTAAAATCTTTAGCACTTGGTTCTTTAAGAATCCTTATCTTCAGAACCTTGTTAATAGAAACACAAAGTCTTCAACATCTGGACTTCAGTTAAAAACGTTGTCTTCAGGTCTTTTAACTTTGTCTTCTTTGAAACAAGTTACCTTTTAGAAACTAAGTTTTTAGCATCTGGACTTCAATAGAAATTTTGTCTTCGGATCTTCTAACTTTGTTTTTTAAAACACATTGTCTTTTAGAAATGTGAGTCTTCAGCATCTGGACGTAAGTAACAACTTCAGTCTTCAGATCTTCAGATTGATTTTTTTAGAACACGTTGCCTTTAGAAGCTTGAGTCTTCAGCATCTGGACATAAGTAACAACTTCTGTCTTTAGATCTTTTGACTGATTTCTTCAGACAAATATTAGAGCTTACACTTTAGAGCCTTATGAAGTGTCTTGCTACTGTTCAACAGAACTTGTGTAGCATAGAAGCAGAATCAATTCTCTTCTAATGTCTTGACCACGCCATTCATCAGAAGTAGAACATGTTTGTTAAGTACTTAGCAATAATAAACATTAGCATAACAAAATTATTCATACAATCAAACCCATGTGTTATCATTAAACTCATAGATAATATTGCAGAATCAAATCTTGTTCTTACAATCTTTCCCTTTTGATGATGACAAAACTATGTGTTTTAATGACACAATTTTGTACATATAATCATAATAAGTGAAATTAGAAGAGTAAAAAATAATTATCCTTTTTCTGATACTCCCCCTGAGTCAATGACTAGATGAAGATCGAATATCCTGACCCTGAATCATTTGAGTAAAAAATTCCCCCTGATTCTAATAGATCAGATATCAAGATCTTAAGAGTCTTGATTTTGGATGCTGATAGACAAATTGAGATCTTGATTTCACACAACTTCTTTATTGAATCTTTGAAATTCTAATGTGACTAAGACATCTTTCAGATTCTTAATAGATTCTCAATTTTGGAGTATGATTTCAAGTTTCACTTCTTGAAGTCCAATTATGAATTGAAGAACATCTTCAAAGTCTAAAATCAACAGGTTAGACATAAACTTTGAATAGTGTTTTCAGATCTTTGTCTTTTTAATCAGAGTTCTAATTTAATGAAAAAGAAAAACAATTCTAACAGAAACAAGAGTTTAACTGGATTAGAATGTAAGCGCTCTTTTCAAAGAACATTTTCTAAAACTTGATTATTGAAATCAAAATTACGTTCATTTAAATTATTCCCCCTTTTTGTCATAATAAAAAAAAGTAATTATGTGTGAAAAATATAAAAACCAGAAGAAATAATCAAGAAAAGATAAGAAGTTTCATTGATGTGTCAATAAAAAATTTCATTAAATTTAAATGGTCACATGATAGGTAAGTCAAAAGAAGTAGAACAAATCAGAATCCAAAAAGAAAAGTCTTGCAGATATCAAATAAATATAATCCTATGATTTTAGAAACAAACATGAAAAATCTTAGAGTATAAGGTTCAAAAGTTAAAGGAGCAGATGATGAGGGCTCAAATATTTTTGTCAAAATCATCTTGAACATACTTTGAACAGATTCATTGACTTTGTCCTGAGATTTGAAGTTTTCCATGAACATTTTATGCTCTTTCCTTATTTCATTAATGGTTATCTTCAGATCACACTCAGACTCAGAGTTGGAAACCGTCAAAACTTGTTGCTTACCCTTTTCTTCAGCAGCCTTTGTAGCTTCTGCAGTTAATTTGGCTTCCTCGTCTTTTCAGGCTTCTCCAGCCTCGTTTAGCATTATAACTTCTGCTTCTCTTTGTTTTGCAACAATTAGTTTAATATATCTAGCTTTTTCTCTTGTTTCTTTTCTTTCCATAACCATTTCAACATCCACAATTCTGGATGTTTCAACAAAAGAGTTTATTCTTTCAAGTTCAGAGGACATCCACTTTTGAAATTTCTTTCAAGAACCATCCATGTCTTGAGGTTCAGTATTTGTAATTGCCTTTGCTTTTAACTTAGTAATCATTTTCTTAGCCTTGATTCTAAAGATCTTAATGCATTCATCCAAGGTTTTTGGAACAGATTTTTCATAGACAACTATGGTTAGGTCTTTTTCAAAAGGAATGACTTCAGAAGTGATAGGTTCGGTTTGATTAAGTTGTTTAGTTAGATCGAAAAAATTAGACATAGAGCAGGGTTCAGTTGTTGGGTTTGCAAAGTTTTCAAAATCATCAGAGATTATTCTCTCAGATATTTCAGGAACAGAGGGAGAAATTTGATCAGGATGGACAAGGGGTGAGTCATGAAGAGTGTTTTCTTTATTAAAGAAAGTGAAGTGAAGATTGGTGTCAAAAGTTGATAAATGAGAAGTATGTGTAAGTAATTGAGACGAGGTTAATTAAGATGTAGAGGTGTGTATTGGTTTTGATGGAATGAAGGTAGTGAGAGATGGAATAGAATTTGAAGCAATAGGAATCTCCGTTGAAGGTTAAGATGAGACGTTTTGAGGTAACAATGAGACATATGGAGAGGATAAGGTAGAGATGGGTTGAGACGTTATGGGTGTAGAGATGAATGAAAGTAAGTTGGAAATGTGTGCGGTTGATGAGGCTGCAAGGTCGGAAGTGGTTGTGATGTTTTGAGTAGAAGAAATTATTATTTCAAGTATAGTTGTAGATATAGTTTTGGAAACAAAAATTTCGATAGTTAAGGGAACAAGATAAAAAACATGAATAATTATGGTAGATGGTGGAAGATGACTAATTTGTGCAGTGGAGGTTATGGATGAGCATTCATTAACAAAATTAGATATAGATAAAGAAATAGGTACAGATCTAGCAGTAGCAGACTTACTTGTTGTTTATAAATAAGTAGTTAGGGTTTCAGTCTTAGAAGTTTTTGACTTCTTCTTCTTCTTTCCGGGTTCAGAAGCTTCTGAATTCTTCTTTCTTTTAACTTTGGAAGAGTCAACATACTCTTGAGCATGAGGTAAATCAGAATAGTTGAAACTGGACATATCATGTCCTTCTGCTTCCACCATTTTAACGTAAATAGTAATGCTATACATGTAATCTCCCTTGGTAAACAAACGGTAGTCATTTACAGGAATTCTCGTGATTTTGATACTTTTAGAGGGAACAGGTAGAGGTTTAGAAACGACTTCCTCTATCAGCCTCATATTCTTCGGAGTTTGTCTATTGAAGGAATCTCCAAGACTAGAAGTCAGATCCTCTGTAAACTTAGCTTCTTCTACCAGAGTTTTCACCAAGCCACTTTCTACCAGGATGTTAGTGATGAGACGTCCAAAAGGAATATAGTTGGAAACCTTCTTTTTGGGATCATCAGTGGTTCTGGTTTTTGAAATAGAGTATCTCAAATAATGAAACAGAAGAGTTGGAAGACACATTTTCTAATGGGTCATCAAATAGTACAACATGTACTTCTGATTTACGTTGAAGTAGTCAGAAGAACTGGATGAAGGTTTAGGGTTTATACGATTTAGAATGATTTTGTGCCAGATTCTAAGTATGTCATGGAGATCTTTACTTTTATACTCATTTTTCTCGGGAGAGTAGTTCTTGAAGAGGGCTTTGTTAATAGTCTCCTTTACAAATGTGGATTTGTTATTCATCTTATAAATTTGTTTTCCTTCAAGATATCGTATGCCCAGAAGATCACCAATAGACTTTTCAGTAATGACAATTTTCATACCCAACACATGAGCAACTACATGAAGATTGTCACAATTCGCTTGAATCCATAAATCCTTAACCAAAGAATCATAAATACGACCATGAAGACACATGAAATAGTGCTCCCATCCTTGAGCATTCAAGTTGTCAATTAGGTTTGCACCATTTGCATAAAGGTTATTAAAGTCCACCATATATTCACGAAGAACATTTAACTCGTGTGGTTTTAGATTCCAATGAATTTGAAGAGATTTATGTGTTATGTGGTGTTTATCAATAATTGATAGAGAAGATGAACTAATTACCATAGAGGAAGAAGAACTGGTTGGAATAATTGAAGAAGACAACTCAAAATAATTTAGGGCTTATTCCATTTCTTGGGCAAACTCAACAGCTTCTTGCTATTGAGCATTCATCATGTTGAAGATGATGAAGGTTGTTGACGAGGGTGATGATTTTTAGTGAAGAGCTTTGATGAAGATGGTGAGCATGGAGAACTTGTTGAACAATTGAGATAAAAATAGGGTTTAGGGTTTCTAAAGTGTGGAAGTGAAGTGAGCGTTTGTGATTTAGAGTGTTTGAGAAGTGAGAGAATATAAAATAAACTGAATTTTAATTATACATAATAATTAGGAGTATTAAATGAAAGTAATGATTATGATATCAATCAAATTCCAAGAAATATACACAATGCTCATTGCATAACTTAGGTAGTGTGTGATGATTAAGCATAACCAATGGTTACACATGTTAATCAATACATCTAACTAAGTGACATGTTTAATATCCCCAGAGTTCTGGAAAACCAAAAGATTTACATCTAATCAAAGATATTTCTGATCGAACATCTTATGATTACTGAGACTCTGAAAGAATTAGCAGTAATATGATTTAAAGAAGGTAGAAACATTACTTATAGAAGTAAGATAGATAATCTTCAGAATCCAGACTTTATTCAGAAGATGAGCTGGCATAAGCAAAATCATTGAAGCTCAGAAGCGTTTCTTCAGAATATTTAAGGTTTGGTCTTGTTCTGACAATAGCATCTTAGATTATATAACTTTCCGAGTCAACAATTTCTTTTCTGGTTTCTTCTAACATTGGTCATGTTTTCATATTTAAGTTCCAAATCTTGGAACATATGCCTTTCACCCGTCATGTGTCGCGAGCATCCATTGTCCAGGTACCATGACTGGTGTTTCAATTACGTCATTAAGAAGATCTGCAATATAGATTATCTGATCCTTAGGTACCCACTTTATGGGTCCTCTTTTGTCAGAAGTTCCAGAGGTTCTGACCCCTTTGGATTTTCGTGCAACAGAATAATCATGTGAAATTTGTAAAAGATACTTTGGTTTAAAAAATTTCTTCTGTCTCTGTGTTCGTGCTACAAAAGTATCAGAACCTTCTTGTTCTGAACATTTCAAATTTGTGCCAGCAGGCACAAAATGTTCAGAAAGAGGTTTTGGTTTGACATTCAGAGTCTCATCAAATTTCTTCTTCTAATCTAGACACTTTACTTTTGAGAGTAATATTTGATTTTTGTAAAATAAATAATTTTTCATTTAAAACAGAAATACTTTGCTCATTTATAGTCGTGTTCTCTAAAGTAGCCACAACACTCTTTTTCAAGATTTTGTGTTTACTTAAAAGAGATTGATACCTTTTCATTAATTTAGTTAAACCAATTTCAAGTTCAGAATGAGATAAAGAAGAAAGTACATATTTGTCATCATCAGAGTCTAACTCATAATTTATTGTCATTTCGTCTTCTGATGTTGTTTCTCTTCTGCTGGTTCTGGCCATGAATGCCATGTTTGCTGGTTCTTCATTAGAAATCTCCATCTTCTGATTTTGAATCATCCCATGTTGCCATAAGACCCGTCTTGGCTTTGTAAGCCTTTTTAGGCTTTTTGTCTTTCTTAAGCTTTGGACAATGTGATACGGTGGGAGAACTGAATTGGTTATTTTGCGTTTTATCGCAATTGTTGCGGATAGAAAGAGTCGCCACCGACTTTTCTTTTACCCAATAAAGGAAAGGGTGAAAAGAACAGGAAAGACCTTTTGAGATATTTTCTTGAGTTCGGGGGGTAGGTTATGAAAAGGGAAGGTGTTAGCACCCTTTTCATCTGTAGTTATCTACGGGCTCTTAATTTCTAGCTCACTTTGAAATGCTTTGTTTGAAATGTGTTTGTGATTGTTTTTGAAAGTATTTTTGAAAGTGCCTTTGTTTAGGAGAACTTTGTAATGATTCTCGCCTCTATAAGAATGTATACAAAGTATTGACTTTTGAAAATATTTCATTTTGAAAGTGTTAGTGTGTTTTGAAAGATGTTGTTTTGAAAATGTTAAGAGCAAGCGACTAAGAACGTTCTACCTACTCAAAAAATATTTGTTCTTTTCCTCCTCCTTTAGATAGTGTAATCTTACCATTGATTGATAAGAAACCATATCATTGGATATGAAGGAACGAGCGCGGGTTCATCGTATAGTCATAGAAGATAACTTATTAGACGCTTTAGCAATTTTCATAGGGACTAAGATCATTTTACCGAAGGAAACATTAAAGGGTCATCGAGGGACAACTATCTTTTTTATCGAGGGTCTCTGCTAAAGCGTCCCATTTTCGAGGGACATGACTATTCATTCGTAGGCAACAAGCGAGATTACCTTAGAGGTGCTCGTGTGAAAAGTGTTTGATTGCATGCATTTTTTTCTTTGAGATTAGGGTTTTTCTAACGGTTGATTTTATCTTGTCATACACACCCTAATTACTAATAATTATAAAAAAGCGATAAAGTGTGGAAATTAAAATACTACGCTATTACATCACTTGGAGGATGGGGGTATAATTTACAAATGGGGATGAAATACAAGCCTAATTAAATTATTACAACCATATTGAATAAAATAAATAGCAATACAAAATATAAAAGGAAAATAGTGTACAAAGGAAGTAAAATAAACTTTATGTATTGACACATAACTTTATGCATCGACACATGCCTCTTCCTGTTTCTGAAAAATACGAATCAACTCAGTATGAGTCAATGCATAATGAGATGTGTCGACTCATTTCTCTTCCTGTTTCTGAAAAATCCAAACCAACCCAGTATGAGTTGATGCATAATAGGATGTGTCGACTCATTTCTTGTTTGTATCGACACATTCGTGTTTTGTGTCGAATCATGCACCTTTTGTCTCTCTGTATTGGGTCTGGATAATAGTATGCATCGACTCATAAGGTCTTGTGTCGACTCATGCTGCAGTTTTTTGCCTTAAACATTGTTCTATTGTGTGTACAAGTCAGTTCTTAACATAGTATTAACAAAAATGAAAAGCAAGTAAATGGTTAGCTTCAAAAGGCAATGATTACTACATTTATCTTCAATAATGAGTCATTAATGATGTCTGTAATGAAGAGCTCAAAGTTAAGAAGACGCACCTTGAGACTGCAATTTGTTTTGAGTCTGAACCTCTTTCAAGATGCTATATTGGCTTCAGTGAACCTCTAGGAAGTTGCTCCAGTCCTTCCACTGTATTAGAAGTTGATGAACCACTCCAACCCAGTCAAGTTGTACAATATTGTCTTTGTTTGTGTTTGGAAGGTGATAATAATGGCCCTACAGAAATTGTTCTTGTGTTTGAACAATCTCTATGTGATGTGAAGTGTTTGGATAGTTGGGTTATGGTAAAGCTTGCAAGGTGGAATATTGGGTTGAGGTTTTCTGTTTTGTGAATGAAAATAAAGCAGAATTTTTGAATGAGAAGAGGTTACAAAGACTTCTATTTTTTCTCTCTTTTCTTTCTTTTCTCTCAAAAATCCTCTAGAATCCCCCCTTTTGTGTGTTGTGAAAACAGTCTATTTATAGATAAAGTTGGCTAAAATTTGAGAGGGAAACAAATGAGTTTTCTTGAACTTTTTGGGTATGCTTTTTCATAGCTTTTGAGATGCAGCTCTTATATGCTAATTTGGTGCAAATATGAGGACTAATATAGTGCAGGCTTGGACGACATAGCAGGGTTTGGGAGCAGGTTGTGACAATGTTTAAAGGCAGTATAGCAGGGTTGTTTTATAGCAGGACAACAGACTGTTTTTAAACATGGTTTTGATCTAGTAGCAGTAGGCTTGGACTTGGCAGCATATATGATTTTGGGGCTTTTTTGGACAACAACATTTGTAGCATGATATAATTATGGTTTTTATGGACAACATAGTGGCAAGGTTTGAAGATTGAGTCAAAGGGAAAAGTTCAAACAAGATAAAGCTTGGAATTTGTAACTTGTAATTTTAACTTAAAAATGCAACTTTGTTGTTTATTTGAAAACTTGTGACAACTTGAATTATCTTGAATTGTGATGAAAATATGTCATGAAGAAATGAAATTAGCATGTATAGAAAATACTTAGAAATTTTTTCCAAGTCTTGCAAAGTCTGATTTTTGATGATCAAATTTCACATTTTGAATGTCTTGATGAAATATGGTCTTGGAAACTCAAATTTGATAAAAAAAAGAGTCAAAGTTTGACTTTTCAGTGTATAATTGACTTTTTTATCAGTTGACCAAATTTCATCTATCAATCCACTAATCTCGGGAGATGAATTGAAGTGTGCGCTTATGTCAAAATGATGTACTTGAATCCTTAAGATCATGTTTTCAAACCAATAAGTCATGTACTGGGTTAAAAATCAAATACGGGTCATTCTCAATCAAACCCTAATTTTGACCATTTTGCCCTTTGGATGGTTTGAGCAATTTTCTTGGAGAATTGTGGTCCAATATTGATCAAATGATACATATGATTTCAAAATGTTGATACTGGTCCAAAATCTTGAAGTTCGACTATAGGTTGACCACAGTCGACTTTTTTCAAAACAGTTGAATTTAGGTCATCTGAGCAATTGACTGAGCAACTTTGGTAATCCGAGACTTGAAACTTGACAGGAACAACCTTGAGGATTCATAATGATCCATGAAATTCATTTGAAATATTAGAAGTCCAACTGTCCATATGTAAACTCAAACTCTAATTTGAGGCATCAGCATTGAGGAGATGAATTGACCTAGTCAATATTTGTGCAAACTTAAATCATTGAAGATCTTTGTGAGAAATATCTTGAGAACAAAGAGGGAAAATTTTGGGGTACAACAAACAATCATTTTTGTAATGTCCAAGCTCCTTGCATTCAAAACAAGTGACTTCTTTTCCAGAAGTATTTCTCTGACCAGAAGTGGATTCACCTCTTTCATATGTCCTTCTTTGACCTTTGAATTTGCTTTGTCTGTGCTTCCAGATTTGACTTATTCTTCTGGATATTAAGGAGAGATCATCATCATCTGAATCTTCTTCTGATTCTTTTGATTCTTCCTTAGCTTGGTAAGCCTTGGTTTTCCTAAAAGTAGACTTTAGAGCAACTGATTTTACCTTCTTCTAAGATTCATCTTGTTCCAGCTCTATTTCATGACTTCTTAAAGAGTTAATAAGCTCATCAAGAGAGGTGTTGTTCAGATCATTTGTCAATTTTAAGGCAGTTACATTGGTCTCCATTTAACAGGCATACTTCTGATAATCTTTTTGACGTGATCTACAATGGATTAACCTTTCTTCTGAACCTTAAGTCCTGCCACAAGAGTCTGAAATCTTGAAAACATTGTTTCCACAGATTTATCGTCTTCCATCTTGAAGGTTTCATACTTTTTAATTAAGGTTAGAGCCTTTATTTCTTTTACCTGTGTGTTTCCTTTGTGTGTCATCTGAAGAGAATAAAAAATAAACTTTAGAGTCTCTCTATCTGCGATTTTCTCATATTTGTTATATGAGATAACACCTAGAAGAATGGTTCTTGCTTTGTAGTGATTTCTGCATACTTTCTTTTGTGCTTCAATCACTGCACTTCTTGCAATCTTATGACCTTTATCATCTATTGGGTGAGTGTAGCCATCAACTACCAAGTCACATAGATCTAAGTTATATGCTAGAATGTAACTTTCTATTATATCCTTCAAATAGTCAAATGTCTCCCCATCATACATAGGAGGTTTTGAACTATAGTGATCTCTATCATTATCCCTATTATAAAAAGTGGAAGTAGATGTAGCCATTGGTTTTTCACACACACTGGATCAGTATTGGGCACTGTTAAGTGTTGATAAAAATTCAAACTTTTTATCCTATCAGAACCAGAGCTCTAATACTAATTGAAGGCGTAAAAAAACAAGAAATGGGGGGTTTGAATTGGATTTTTAAAACAAAATAATTCTTTTAAAAATATTCCCCTTTTAAGTTAAAATGTTTTTTCCTTCACTCTTGATGATAACAATAAATAAGAACAGGAAGTGAAGAATAATGTATGTTTATACTAGTTCACTTAAAAATTATCAAGCTAGTCTAGTCCACCCGCCAAGGTGATTTCGCCTCACTCAATCGAGGACTTAATTCATTAAAACCAAACTAATTACAATTTGCACAAGCTACCCACAAGTGACTAACAACCTCTAGACCCACAAGCCCTAGACTTCTTAAGGATTCAGACCTACCCGGTCCCTTAAGGAATATCAACTAATAATCAACCTAATTATTACAATGCACAAGCTACCCACAAGTTGCTAACAACTTCTAAAACTCGCAAGCTCTAGACTTCTTAAGGATTCAGACCTACCCGGTCTCTTCAGGAATATCAAACAACCGTTTGAATACAAGTTTTGTTTACAAGAATGTTGCTTCTAAAAAGATGAGTATGTAAACTATTTTATGAATAGTGACTTAAGAATGTGAAAGCAATAAACAACGTTTAGGCGTGAATATTTCGTTAGTTGGCTACTTTCTTTCTTAGTCTTCAAGCATTTTTATATAGCCATTAGCATAATGTATTTGTTGAGGGATACTCTTGGAATTTCCAGAAACATTGACAGCTTGAACAATAACGTGGGGGACAAGATCGTGCGAGGCGTCTGTCCTTTCATGGTAGTGGAATGAAACGTCGATTGTACCATGTACTACTTGTATTATGTTACCGTTACATTCTTTCCTTCTGCACTTCATAGGCTTGTGCGAGTATGAGATTAGAAGCGGGAACATAACTTAAGGTCTTTAGAACTTCAAGTCTTCAGATTCTTCAGAACTGCGTCTTCAGATTCTTCAAAACTGCGTCTTCAGAGTCTTCAGCACTTGGTCGTGAGAACCCGTTGTAGTGAACCTTTAGATCAGAAGAGCTTCAAATCTTCAGAGTCTTAAGAACTGCGTGTTTACAGTCTTCAGCACTTGGTCATCATAACCTGTTTGTAGATAACCTTGGACCTTTAGAACTTCAAGTCTTTGGAATCTTCAGACCTTCTGTCTTAAAATCTTTAGCACTTGGTTCTTTAAGAATCCTTATCTTCAGAACCTTGTTACTAGAAACGCAAAGTCTCCAGCATCTGGACTTCAGTTAGAAACGTTGTCTTCAGATCTTTTAACTTTGTCTTCTTTGGAACAAGTTGTCTTTTAGAAACTAAGTTTTTAGCATTTGGACTTCAGTAGAAACTTTGTCTTCAGATCTTCTAACTTTGTTTCTTAAAACACACTGTCTTTTAGAAATGTGAGTCTTCAGCATCTGGACGTAAGTAACAACTTCTGTCTTCAGATCTTATGATTGGTTTCCTTAGAACATGTTGTCTTTAGAAGCTTGAGTCTTCAGCATATGGACATAAGTAACAACTTCTTTCTTCATATCTTTTGACTGGTTTCTTCAGACAAATATCAAGTTTACACTTCAGAGTCTTCTGGAGTGTCTTGCTACTGTTCAACAAAATTTGTGTAGCATAGAAGCAGAATCAATTCTCTTCTGATGTCTTGGCCACGTCATTCATCAAAAGTAGAACATGTTTGTTAAGTACTCAACGATAACAAACATTAGTATAACAAAATTATTCATACAATCTTACTCATTAGTTATCATCCAAACTCAGAGATGATATTGCAGAACCAAATCTTGTTCTTACACCTCCGACTTTGATTGTGAAAATTCATCGCTAAATCATTGGTAAAGGATGGAAATATCAAAATAAATCAAGCACACAACATTGTAGGATCTCGACTCCCTATAGAGTAATAAGCTAGAACTTTTCGGGGTATTCTTATACCTATGGGAAAATCCATTTGAAGTAATATGCTATAACCCTCAAAGATATCTTTGTGCTTGTAAACGACTCTTTACGGGGTAATATGCTGAACTCATTGGGGCACCCTTGGGCCTACGAGTGACTCCCTTCAAGGTAATATGTTGGAACCCTTCAGAATATTTTTACGCCTACGAGAGACTCCATAAGCGGTATTATGTTGGAATCTTTTAGGGGTATCCTCGCGCTTTTGAGCGAGTCTCTATGAGGTAATATGCGGGAACCCTTCGAGATATCCTTACGCCTAGGGGTGACTCCCTTCAGAGTAATATGCTAGAACCTTCCTATGTATCTTTTCTATATGGGTCACTCTTTACGGGGTAATATGCTATAATCCTATAAAGTATCCTTGTGCCTATGGGTGACTCCATATGGGGTAACAACACACATGTTTAAATGAGACATCAAAACAATCATGATTAACCTAGGGAGTTCTGCTGATCTTATGTACTTGGAACCATTTTGAAGGGTTGTAACTCATCTTGGAACAAATCTAACCTTACAATGGAACCTTGTTAGGATTATTAAGAGAGAATTAAAATGTAAATGGTTACATAATCATCCATATAATGTTCGGTGAAGATAGAAGAAGTTCGAAAATAGTGAAGATGCATTACTTGGAAGTATACGCCTCATTCACATATAACCACATCATCGTAAGAAGACCAGAGTTCAATGTGGTTGAATTCGACCTTTCTAAAGTATCGACTAGACAATGGGGATGTGTGGATAATTAAAAATAGGACCAGGAGATAGATAGACATTGTAATCAACTTTGAGCCACGCGGGGACTTCAGAGAAAAACAGATATACCCCCATTAAGATTTGAAGGAGGTACAAATAAGAAAAATACTCACCAAACTACCAAAATTAGAACATCCTTAAAAGTTGCAGAAGAAAAGTCGATATTGGCTATACTAAAACCACTATACGACTTTAAATATTTTGAAATAATTTGCATCTAATCTAAAATATATATAAAATGCAATTATAATTTTTTATAAACCAACAATTTATCTTTAATCCATATTATTTTTTAGTATATAATTTGTATCATTTTAAAATTCAAATCACAAACACAAAAACAAGAATATATATTATATCACTTAATAATTTTTCTACACCATAATATATTATAAAAAAATTATATTCAAGAGAAAAAATATACACCTATATTAACATGAATATTTAATAACTATGTTTTAAAAAAATACATAAATAATCATGTTTCGGAGAAAATTATGCAAATAATCATATTTTAGAAAATGTTATAATGCAGTAGCCATCTCAGATGGCGCATGCATTGCTTTTTTTTAAAGGAGGCGCCAAGTGAGATGGCACCTAGGTGCATGTCATTTGCACTAAGCCATCTCAGAAGGTGCCTAGATACAAAGTTGATTTTCAATAATAATGAAATGATTACATAATGAGAATAAAAATTACACATTATTTAGTTGTCTCTAGGGATTCGATAACAATCCGTAATTTCGCACTCGGGTCTTCGCCTAACTTGTGTTGCGTTTCAACGTATTTCCTATTACGGTTGGGTCGAGGGCCATGTGAAGTCAATGTGTTCAGGATCCATGAAAGTCGTCAGATCATCATATCCGGAAGATCCGCTTTCAAACAGTCGGTTACCTATGCCCTCAAAGTTTGGTCGTATTGGTTGGGGTGAGGTTCCATGGGGGGTCGATAGCACCTGTCGTATGAATAAGGGGGTAAAAAGGAAATGAATCTTATCGGGTTTGGTACTGTGGTTGTTGGGTGCTATGGTGATAGGATGACTGATGGTAAGTTGGGTTGGTTGGTGAATATTCTTCAGGTTGGCCAATGTCTGGGCTAAGGTGAGATGACGAGGGGCCTACCTCAAGATGTCAGATGTATGTTCGTTATTCTTGGTATTGTTATTATGTATGGGGCATGTGTCTGTATTAGTATTGGTCTTGGGTTCGGGGTTGGGTGCTAGTGGATCTGTATCGTCATTGTGTTTGGTGGGAGGTTGATGTGTGTTAGGTTTATTGCTGGGGTTATTGTTGTGTGGTGTATGATTGTGCCTATTGTGTGTGTGAGTCAATCAAATACCTCGGGTGAGATACATGCATTTCAGAGTTAGTAACCGATATGTACCAATCAATATAATGATCTGTGTGTCGCAAATTATTCTGGTTGAGAAAAATAGGAAATTATAAGACATATTGGTGACGCCTATGCCACATCTTACACCATTCCATAGCGAAATATTTCCAACTATTAACACTCCATTGAGTGTTGACCCTTTTGAGATGCCAATGTGACAAACAAGTTGGATCGCATGGTATATCTTGATGCATTCTAAACTGCATCTTAACATGGTCACTGTGGTGCATCTCCACAATGTTGAAATGTATGATTGCAGTCTTTGCAATCCAAACTGCTGCATCCTCAGGGTTGGGTTCACGGTCCAAATCCAAATATGATCTTCAGATAAACCGTGAATAAAAATTAATCAGAATAATGATAACTTTAAAAATAAATAAGTTAAAAGTAGAAAAGTTTAGAGGTACTACGCACATCATCCGGGACAAGGTGATCTAAAAGATTATAATATAAAGCAACATTGAACCTTGAATTCTTGATGTAATCCATACTCCTTACACAGTACCTAAAGGAATGAAAAAAAGTATTTAATTTTATACATTTGTTTGCGAAGAGATGAATAATAAATTATTTACGCTATTGACTTACCTTATTGCATAGAGGAAAATGAATTGATGGTCATTAACAGGGTTAAGGGACTCCATTCTCCACCAACCGTCATCATATGTTTTCTTCAACCTGTATATGCAGTCAGACGAAAATTTAAAAGAGAATGACAAATTTCGTTCAAAATAAGATTGTGTGCGAGCTATAAAAAGTTTCACATGATAAACTTTGTCTATTTTAATGTGGATCGAGTAAATCCAGATAGGTACAAAATCAAGTGTGTCCATCCAGATTATATGTTCAGACTCACCGCATCATATAAGATGAGAAGTGATTATTGGGTGATAGGTTTTATATCAACCCACACCCGCGTTAACTCTACTCAATCACAAGATCATCATAATCTAAATTATGATCTAATATGTCAAGAAATTGTACCTCTCGTCAGCAATGATCCGTCATTGAAGGTGAATACCATAATCTCTCACATCACTACAGTATACAATTATACTTCGTCATACAGAAAGGTCTGGTTAGCAAATACCAAGGCAATTGAAAAAGTATAAGGAAACTAAGAAGAGTCATACAAAGAACTACTGCGTTACCTGCATACACTTCATACATATGCTCCCAAACTATTTATATTAGAAACATTATCGGCGAATGCCCTAGATGGTACTTGTGTTAACGACAATGGAATATTTAGTCGACTGTTATGGGCTTTTCAACCTTGCATCACAGGGTTTGCATCGTGCAAACCTATTATTCAGATAGATAGAACATGGTTATACGAGAAATAAAAAGTCACACTACTGATGAAAGTTACACAAGATGACAACAATAACATTTTCCCAATAGCCTTTACTCTAGTCGTGGGAGAGACTGGTGGTGCTTGGAGTTTCTTTCTCAAGAATCTCCAAACATACGTGGCTCCGCAACCTGGTCTCTGCTTAATTTCTGAAAGACATGTTTTTATTGAGAATGCATACAATAATCTTGCAAATGGTTGACATGACCCACCTTCTACGCATGTCTATTGCATTAGATATATTCTACAAAATTTCACGCGGGAGATCGAAGACAGGGCTCTTCAGAAAACAGTTATGAACGCGGGGTATGCATTAACACAACCTTCGTTCAAACACTATCACAACGAGATCACATTGTCAAATTCGGATGCATGTAGGTGGGTTGATAATATTCTAGTGGAGAAATTGACGAGGTCATACGATAATAGAAAATGATGGAGCCACATGACAACGAATCTTATTGAATCAATGAACGGTGTATTCAAAGGCATACGAAACTTTCCAGTAACCGCTTTGGTGAAATCAACATATTTTAGGATGGCTTTGTTGTTTGCAAAAAGAGGTGAAATATGGAACGCAATGTTACAATTAGAACAACTATAGTGAAAGCTGCATGAAATTTATTAAGACAGAAAGTGCCAAAGCCAACTGATCAGTGGTTTTTACACAGAAATTTTGAATTGATCTTAGTTATCGTTTCTTTTAATTGACTGGTGTTTTATTTCATTTTACCGCATTTTATGCTTTGGTTTAGTATTTTAGTGTTTTCAGGTTTAAAAGAATACAACATGACAAATCGGAGCAGAAAAGTGCAGAATTCAGAAGTTCAGAAAGAAGTGCTTCAGGAGCTCTGACACGGGTGACCGTGTCACCTGACACGGGCCGTGTCAGGGGGAAGACTGGAAAAAAATAAAGTTGGAAGAAGAACAGAAGGCGACACGGGCGCCAGTGTCACACGACACGGCCCGTGTCAATTTAGCTAGACCAAAAAGTGTGAAAAGAGCATATCACAGATGCTGACACGGGTGCCCGTGTCTGGTGACACGGGTGCCCGTGTCAGCCCAGGCGATAGAAATTCCAAAGTTTGAGATTTTAGGTATTTTGGAGCAGTAAGGGTACTTTGGACATTTTGGATCACTAAGGGAATACTGAGTACTATAAAAACCTATTTTCGAGAAGAATTAAGGGGACTTTTGACGATTGAAGAATTTGACGATAAAAGATTGAAGTCTATGCAAGTGTTGAGAGAACGAATACCTTTCATGAGCGAAAGAAATTGAAGATCAGAATTCACCATCAATTTGTGTAATGTCTATCTTTATTTTTATTGAAATTACTTTGAATACTATGTGCGGCTAAACCCCCCAATAATAGGGGGTGTCCCTGATTTGTGATGTTAAGAATATTGATCTATTTGTTTCATTCAACATAATAGTTTTTATGCATAAATTTGATTGGTTAGAAGGATTTATAGTTTTACTCTATGTGACCATAGGGTTTCACTGTTTTTAACACATTAGAGTCAGACGATCGTGTTAAGGTTTTCTAAATAATGATATTATAGATGATTTCACCTAGGACTAGGGAAATCCTATGATAACCAAAATAGTTCTTGATAATTACACGATTAACCTCAAAACTAACTTGAATGAACATTGAAATTAGGGTAGAAGGTTAAAGATTATTCACTAAGGACTTAAGGAAAAATAATCTTAAGAATTAGTAATTGAGGTTGATGAACTTGTTGAAAAGATCAAAGAGTGAAGGTTATTTCATGGCAAATCATACACTCACCCCTAACAGCTGTTATCAAACAGAAAAAGTCACATTTTACTTTCAGCCATTTAATCTTTCGCAACGATATTTTCGAATCAAACCCTAAACTATTGTTTTTGTTTGATTGAATTAATAATAAAACTAAGTATTTCCTACCGAGTCCTCGAGATCGATATTCGGGGTAAAACCAATTATTGCTACATTGCTGAAAATAATACACTTTTTATTTATCCGATCACCAACACCCATCTTGTTACAAGGTTCGACAAACATAACCATAACTTTATTGTCAAAGAGACAATCGACCACAATGAGGGGCTGCCAAGACAAAAGTATAAGGTTATACCACCATCTCATTGGAGAGATTGTGGAAAGTTTTAAGCCATTTGTATGCCTTTCTCTCACGTCATTGCGACATGTACGTATGCTCATCAAGATGCATTACTACTTCTATCTCCCATTTACAAGGTCGAGACCTTGCTCAGCGTATACAACAATAACTTTCTGGTGGTAGCGAAACCTGATTATTGGCCTGTGTACAAAGGGGAAATAGCTTGGCACAATGATCAAATGCAAAGGAATAAAAAGGATCATCCCAAAAGCAAGCGTATCACAACTGAAATGGACTCCCTTGACAAGTTAGAAAGAAAGTGTGGTTTATGCCGTCAGGTAGGACACAATCGAAAAAATTGTCCCACTTGTGCTACTAGCTTGACGACATAAATATTGTATGCAAACTATCTGCACTTTTTAAAGATCTAAACGAAACTTTCTTTCATTAAGAGCATGTGTTACAACAAACCATACGCAAACAACAAATAAAAACACATTAGGACTAAAACAATAACAAATATAACACGTAAATATAACATCCATAACAAGATAAAATATCTAAAAAATTACAACCGTCAAAACAATTTCATGGATCCGTGCATCATCATCATTACGCCTCTGTCTGTTTTGACTTCTTTCAACCAATAATGAGGTCTTTCAATTGCAAGTGTGGTGACTGTTCTTCTTCTCTGGATCCTTCTAATTTGTTCCCCAGCTACGATGTCTCCGTCTAACCATCACATAAACTATCTCTTTAGTTTGCCCATGGAATGAATGTGCCAAAATTTTATTTTCATCGGAGGTTTGGTGACCGAGAAAATAACGTACCCATCTCTGGTGAAAATCATGAGAGATGTCATGATATAAAAAACCAGAGAGAAAATGAGAAGAGAATGTGAGAAATTGTGAAGACTGGTGAGAAATAGGTGTTTCATTTATAGAAAATACACTTGCATGTAGGAGCCATCTCAGATGGCGCCTCCTCCCTAATTTATAGAGCATGCGCCATCTCACATGACATAAAAGAAGTGTAGGCGCCTAGTGAGATGACGCCTAAGGCCAAAACTCCAGTGCATACACCATCTGAGATAGCTACTACATTATAACGTTTTCTGAAATATAGTTATTTGTCTAATTTTCTCCTGAAAAATGGTTATTTGTATATCTTTTTTTTCTTTTCAAAACATGATTATTACTAAAAAAATACCATTAACATCATGGCAAATCACGTTTATCTTTTAAAATTAACAGATTAATAAATTTTTTATTAGATAACATTGTAAAACTATTTTACATATTCAATATACTATTTAAATTTTTAGAAAATAAATTATTATAACTTATTCTTAAAAAATAAATTTTTTATCTTATTTTTTTCAACACATATAAATTAAAATATAATTTTTATATATTTAAAAATAGTAATTTAATAATTATATTATAACTATTTTTTCAACACATATATATTCATAATTTTTTATTTTTTAAATATACTAGTCAGTTTTAAAACACTACCCCTAAATGATAAAAGAAACAAGTTTTTGAAATTCCGAGCATAGAAAAATATGAAAAATTATCTACCTAAATCCCAAACCCTAGTGTAATTAACACTCGACAAACGCTCCAGTGTTTTGTGTTTATGAGATCGAAGAAGAAGAACATGGGAAGAAGAAACGACGGCGGCGGCGGCGGCGGCGGCGGAAGATCACTGCAATTCGCTCTTCGCCGTCGAGTTGAATCCTGCAAATCAAAGTACAAAACCGCAGAAGAAATCGTCGATCATCTTCGCTCAAATTACCCTGATTACCACCGAACTAAGTATCAAACCCTAATTCGATTCGTTGACGACGCTCTTCAACATTCCAACAATACTTCCACACGGAACCATAACCAAAACAACAATACCGACGCCGACGATGACGAGGAGGATGATAATCGAAGCGCTTCTCGAAAGAGACGTAAGGAAATTAACGATGAATCTGAGGATCGGTTGCAAAAGATGGAAGCACTTCACATTAAAGCAAGGATGAGTTCACAAGCTCAATCAACTTCCTCCGATTCTGCTCCGGCTAGCAGTGACGATGATGAAGAAGACGGTGCAGTTTCGACCTCGGAGGACGGGATCTACAGCGAGAAAGTTGAACCTGCTTTTGATTTGATGAAGGATATGCTGCGACATTCATATACAGGAACAAAGTCAGTACCTGTGGTGGAAGAAAAAGAAAAAGAAAAGAATGTTGAATTGGATATTGGTAATACAAGTAAGGCTACTATTACTGTCAATGCGGATGGTGGTAAATCCAAATCAGCAGCGACAACAGGGAAACACTCGAAGGGTTCGGTTTCAAATACCGGTGGTGGTAAAGGCAGTGGTGCTGTTGAGGTGAAAGGGAAAGAGGGGCCGAAGTTTAAGG
The DNA here is from genome assembly GCA_948472305.1 of Vicia faba. Taxonomy (NCBI): domain Eukaryota; kingdom Viridiplantae; phylum Streptophyta; class Magnoliopsida; order Fabales; family Fabaceae; genus Vicia; species Vicia faba. The sequence goes on along the minus strand of OX451735.1, from coordinate 187,286,840 downwards.
ATTTGGGTGGAATGAAGGCTATTTTAGAGGAGTTGATGATGGACATTGTGTCATTGTGTAATCCTCAGTTGCCTAGACATTTAGGGGTGAAACCAGTTACTGGAATTTTGTTGCATGGACCACCTGGTTGTGGAAAGACTAGACTTGCTCATGCTATAGCCAATGAAACTGGTCTTCCTTTTTATCATATTTCGGCTACCGAGGTGGTTTCAGGAGTCTCAGGTATTGTTGCAAGTTTTCAACTTTAACTTGTGGGTAATTCAATTAGGATCCGTCTGTATTAGGTTTTAGTCTAGGCCAGTTTTGTAACCCTTGGTTTGTATTAGGTTTTCGTTTGTCAGAGTATTCAATTTAAACAGATTTATGATTCTTTGCTTATGGAAGTCATTATAAGCCAGTTTTTATAGATAAGTTCAACGCGAGTTTTTGAATCAGTTAAGTTATACTATACGCAAGGTTATTGTTTAAGAAACTCAGTTATTGCGAGTTTCTTTTAATGTTTCTTTTTCTATAAGCAATTGTGAATAAGTTTATCCCAATTGGTGCTTAGTCTTAGATATTACTCTTAACCTAAAGTGAACTGACATCTGATCATTAGAAGGGACTTTAAATGTATCAATTATTAGTTGTGGTTGCTTGAATTCCATTTATTACTGTTAGGATCAGTTTGGATTAGCTTTTAGTATCTGCCATTTTTGTTACTCTGAGGCTTACTTTGGATTAGCTTTTAGTTTGTTTGAGTTTTCAATTTAAATTGATTTATGATTCTTTGTTTATGAAAGTCCTTATAAGTCGGAGTTTATCGATAGGTTAAATGAGAGTTTTTGAATCAACTGAGTTATATTATATGTAAGGTTATTGTTTAAGAATCTCATACTTATCGAGAGATTCTTTAATGTTTCCTTTTCTACAAGTCTGTTCATTATATAAAGGAGTTTCAAATTATTTAGCTGGACCCTGCAGAATGCTTTTGCATTTTTTATTGCAAACTAGTGACTGTCATTGCTCCATTTATACTATGATTTAGAACTGTTTTTATTTTATTTTTATAATAGTTGTTCCTTTCTTAATTAGGTGCATCTGAAGAATATATCAGAGAGCTTTTTGATAAAGCAAAAAGGACTGCTCCATCAATTGTTTTTATTGATGAAATTGATGCAATTGCTTCAAAAAGAGAGAATTTACAGCGTGAGATGGAGAAACGAATTGTGACTCAGTTAATGACTTCCATGGATGAACCAGAGAGTTTTGATGAACCTCGTGGCTATGTTCTTGTAATAGGGGCCACAAATAGGCCGGATTCTCTTGACCCTGCTCTTAGACGGCCTGGTCGGTTTGATCGTGAGTTTCTTGTTGGCGTTCCCGATGAATCTGCCAGGGTGGAGATCCTTTCCGTGCTTACTCGCAATCTTAAACTTGATGGTTCGTTTGATCTGCACAAAATAGCCAGGTACACGCCAGGATTTGTCGGTGCTGATTTGACTGCTCTGGCTAACAAAGCTGGTAATTTGGCAATGAAGAGGATAATTGATGAAAGGAAGCGCGAATTATCTCAAGATATAATGGATGAGGATACTCAAGGCTGGTGGAAAGAACCTTGGTTGCCTGAAGAAATAAATAAGCTTGCTATCAAAATGTCTGATTTTGAGGTTCTTTATTCACTCATTATCATTATTATTTCCCCCCTGTAGCCCTTTCTAAATTTGTATTATTCTTATCCTCTACTTTTTATTCTCTCCAGCTAACATCTTTCTCTATACAAAGATAAAAATTCTGTAATAGTCTTGTAATTTTAGTCTTTGATTTTCCTTGAAAATTTATATGCCTGAAGAACATAATTACATGTATCTGGGAGTTTATACAGGAAGCAGCCAAAATGGTGCAGCCTTCAGCAAGAAGAGAAGGGTTCTCTTCCATTCCTAATGTTAAATGGGAAGATGTTGGCGGGCTTGATTTATTAAGGCATGAGTTTGATCGCTATATTGTAAAGCGTATTAAATATCCTGAGTTGTATGAGGTAATTTTTATGTCTTACTCGTTTTAATGTTATTTCGATTAAGTAAAGTCAACTTGTGGATCAAGCAGTTTAGAGAAAACAAAATATCATCAATTTCAATTTGACTTTTAATATCTTTGTGATTGTCTCCATTATATAGCCAAATCATTCTGTTGATTTTTTCTGTGTTCTATAAATAGAAAGATGTAGCTGTAAATAAAAAGATGTTGAATGAATTAGGGGGTGTGCATTGCATGTTTTGGATTTATTTTAGTTCAAAACCATGGGAATTATCCCAGATTCACAGGTGAAAGTTGAATGTGAGAAAGAAATTCCAATGGACCCAAGACTGTTAGAAGAGATACAATTTGTTTTGGTGAGGCAGTAGTAGTGCACATAGGTTTTCGAGGAAATGTGTGAGCTGAGTTATGGAGTCCGTTTTGTGTTGTTGAGGATTATAGCTGAGGCTTGGGTTGGAAAATTTTTTTTTCCTTTCATCTAGGGGTTGTAGTCCTTGTTAAGAGAATAGAAAGCAGTTAAACTGTAACAGAATTGAATCACACTTCATTTTACTTAGAATCGTTACAACAGACCCATATATAGGCCTAACAGAAATTGCCAGCTCAGCAAAGCTGAACTAACTAAACAATCTATATATATAGGCCTAATAGAAGAGTAATCTATATTTATCTCTAATAGTCCCCCTTAGAAACCAAGGGTGCCTTCAAAAGTTCCTTTGTGTTGTAAACTCTCAGTTTGTCCCTTAGAGGGAGAAACTTATTAGCAGAAAGTGGCTTAGTAAGGGCATCTGCCCATTGATCTTGAGCTGGAACATGAGCAACTGTCAAGCTTTTGTTGAGGACTTTTTCTCTAACAAAGAAAATATCAAGCTCCATGTGCTTTGTCCTATTGTGAAGAATAGGATTATGAGCCAAAGTGACTGTACTTAAGTTGTCACAGAGAATTCTAGGAATCTGAAATTGACAGTGAAGTTCAGTTAAGAGAGATTGAATCCAAATCAGTTCAGCAGCTAATTGAGCCATACTTCTATACTCGGCTTCAGCACTAGACCTTGCCACAAGTTGCTGCTTCTTTGACCACCAGGATATGAGATTAGGACCTAAAAACACACAGGCACCTGAAGTGGATCTTCTATCATCAGGGTCTGCTGCCCAGTCAGCATCACAGAACCCTAAAAGAGACAGAGGCTGCTGCTTGGAGGCAGGCTGAATGAGTAAACCATGATGAACTGTTCCACTAAGATACCGAAGTATCCTCTTGACAGCCTTCCAATGCTCCTCTAACGGATTGGAAAGGAATTGGCAGACTTTATTGACAGAAAAAGAGAGTTCAGGTCTGGTTAATGTTGCATACTGTAGGGCTCCAACTACAGATCTGAAAAGAGTGGGATCAGCAACAGACTCTGAACCACATTTAGAGAGTTTGCTGCTTGAAACCATAGGGGTGGGCATAGAGTTAGCAGTGGACATGTTTACTCTAGCAAGCAAATCAGTGATGTACTTGGACTGAGAGAGAAGTAAGGCTCCATTGGGAAGATGATTCACTTGAATCCCTAAGAAATAGTCCAGTTGCCCCAAGTCTTTAAGAGCAAATGTGGTGTTGAGAGTTTTGATAAGATTAGAAATATAAGAGGGAGAATTTCCTGTGATTATTATGTCATCCACATACACTAAAATCAAGATGGTTAGGCTGTCACTGTGAAGAAAAAATAGACTAGGATCACACTTGCTTGCCTTCAGCCCAAGCTTGAGGAGAAAACCTTTCAGCCTATCAAACCAGGCCCTGGGGGCCTGCTTTAGCCCATATAAAGCTTTGTTAAGCTTGCAGACAAGGGACCTGTCATCAGCTTCAAAGCCAGGTGGCTGCACCATGTAGACTTCTTCTTCAAGAATGCCATTTAGAAAGGCATTGTTGATGTCAATTTGCCTAATAGACCACCTGTTTGAAACAGCCAGAGTTAGCACAGTTCTAACAGTAACCGGTTTGACAACCGGAGAAAATGTCTCAGTAAAGTCACTGCCAGCCCTTTGATGGAAGCCTTTGGCTACCAGGCGAGCCTTATATCTGTGAATGGAGCCATCAGGATGTTCCTTAACACGAAAAACCCACTTACAGCCAATAGGCTTAGCTGAAATAGGAGGAGTCACCAAGTTCCACGTCTGATTTTTCAAGAGTGCCTGAAATTCATCCTTCATGGCCTGAAGCCAGTGAGGGGAAGCCAAAGCTTGTTTAACTGTTGTAGGTTCCATGTGGGTTAAGAGAAGGGTGGGGTGACGTTTGGGTTGCACAATCCCAGATTTAGCACGGGTTTGCATAGGATGAACATTAAGGGAATGAATTGGATGAGACATAGGAGCATGAGGAGAGCTGGAACCAATTGGTGAGGCAGAAGATGGCTGAGAGAAAGGAGAAATGGTGCTGTTTTCAGCTATGTCAGCCATAGCAGATTGAGAGGACTGAGGAGATGCCAAACTATTGTTGGAGATAGCATCTGAAGCTGCTGATCCTAGGACAGAACTAGATTGCACAGGAGAACCTTGGGTTACAGGGGAAGAAATAGGAGTATGGAGGGGCTGATTCATAGTGGGTGAAGCAGGAGGAACTTGATGCAAAGGGGTAGCTTGGATGGGAGGCAGAATAGGTGGCATGGCAGAAGTATACCATGAGTGAGATGAGGGAGCAGAGGTAGATGACTGGGATGGGAAAAACAGTTCTAGATAGGGGAATCTACCCTCATTAAAAAGGACATCCTTGGAGATGTAGATAGTGCCATTGGCAGCCAAACATTTGTAACCTTTGTGACTTGAGGAATAGCCTAGAAACACACACTCTTGAGAACGAAAATCCAGTTTGTGTGAGTTATATGGCCTAAGAAAGGGAAAGCAAGCACATCCAAATACACGAAGACAAGAATAGTCAGGGGATTTGTGCATTAGAAGAGTATAAGGAGACAAATTGTTAAGAGAGGTGCTAGGCAGTCTATTGATAAGAAAGGCTGCAGTGACAAAGGCATGATCCCAATAACGCATTGGGAGTTTGGAGTGTGCTAAAAGAGCTAAACCGGTTTCAACAATGTGACGATGTTTCCTTTCCACTATGCCATTTTGATGGTGTGTGTAAGGACAGGTAAATCTATGCACAATACCTAAGTTGGTGAGGTACTTGGTGAAAGGTTTGAACTCACCGCCTCCATCACTTTGGACAGTTTTAATTTTGCAATTAAACTGAAGTTCTACCATGGTTTTAAATTGAATGAATTGGGATAGGGTGTGAGATTTTAGTTTGAGTGGAAAGACCCAAACAAATCTAGAGAATGCATCCACACAGGTTAGGAAATAGGAATAACCACCTGAAGATGACACAGGAGCTGGCCCCCATAAGTCACAGACAACTAACTCAAAGGGATGGTGATAAATGGTAGTTGATAAAGAGGAAGGAAGTCTGTGTGATTTGCCTTGACAGCAGGCAGCACATAGAGCATTTGGTGGTTTGGGAGGGAGAGGAATATTGCACAGTTTGAGTACTTCAGAGAGGGCATGGTGATGGGGATGGCCAAGTCTTGAATGCCATAGATGATATTTAGAATCTGAGATAGTTATATTGACTGCAGGATTAGTAGTAGACACAGAATATGGCTTAGTAAAATTTGAAATACTTTTATTCATAGTGGAAGGAGTATTACAAAGATCAGCATTACAATGTTCAATAGATTTTGCTGCAGATAGAGTACTTAGACAAGATGGACTAGGCTTATTACAAATGCTATTTCTATTAGGCTGAAGCTTGGACATAGCAGGATTAGCAAATCTGTAGAGACCATCAGCTCCCACAGTGCCATGAAGAAGAATCTCAAAAGAATCCTGCGATTTGACAAGACAAAACTGAGGATGGAATTCAAAGAAAACACGATTATCCTGAGCAAACTTGCTGACACTGATGAGATTCTTAGTGATATGAGGTACAAGCAGAAGTTTAGTGAGAATTAGAGAAGAATTAGGCTGTGTTTGTGAGGGAAAAGTCATAGAACCTACAGAATTAATTAACAAACCTTGGCCATTACCCATGTACACTTGTTCAGTTCCATTCAGAGATGAAGCATCAGACAAATTCGAAGCATCAGGTGTCACATGGTGAGATGCGCCAGAGTCAGGGTACCACCATTGGTTGCTGAAATGAGGATCAGATCCTGCAATAAAGGCTTGAGGAACAGGTGCTCTTGGTGGTGCTGAAGCACGGGGAGGAGCATAACCATACGCATTATAGGTAGGAGCACGAGGTGGCACTGCATAAGGATTGAATGGAGCTCTGGGAGCATTGAATGAGGGAGTTCCAGGATAGGAATACCTGTGGTAGCAGACAGATGCATCGTGACCAGATTTGCGGCAAATTTGACATGAAACTCTCCCAAATCGGCCACCACCACGACCGGAGCGACCTCCACCACGCCAATTACGTCCACCACGAGTTCCGTATCCTTGATTCTCAGCGTTTGCTGTAATATGACTGGTACCAGTAGGAAATTCAGAACTAGAATCCACACCAGAAGCATCTGTAGTGGACTGTGACGGTGCTGGTGATGATTGAGTTAGATTCACTGTAGCAGATTCAGTTAGGGCAGACTTACGATTCTTCTCAAGGCGCGATTCATGAGCAAGAAGACTCGACTCAAGCTCATCCAACGAACACATATCTTCTTTGCTGTTGATCGCCGCGACAATTGAATCGTATTCTTCAGGGAGTGCATCAAGCACTATTTCAATTAGGTTTCGAAAGGGAACAGGATCACCGATTGAAACCAGAGCTTCGCTGATTTCACGAACACGAACAAGAAACTCAGTGATGGTGCGAGAACCTTTGGTCAAGTAGCGTAGCTCAGATCGAAGTTGTCTCGCCTTCGTAGCAAGAAGAGTGGTGAAGTGACGATGAACCTCAGTCCATACTTGCCACGAATAGGTGCAATCCACCAGTTTAGGAAGCAGCGAATCGGAGATCGTGCTGAGGAGCCAGGTGCAGATTAGGGCGTCCTGCTGTTCCCAATCGAGAAACGCTGGATTGGCGCCGCCGGTAACAGGATCGGTGCCGGAGAGGAGGCGCGGAGGTACAAGCGGTGTCGTGACGAATTGCTGAAGCTTGTGTCCTCTGATAACGCCTTCAATTTGTTGTTTCCACTGTTTGAAGTTCTTCTCATCAAGCTTCACCGAGATGAGATGTGACAGTTTGACATGAGAGGAAGGAAAGCTTCCCTCAGAATTGAAAGGAGATGCCATGGAAGCCCTAGATCAAGAAAATAGCTCTAGATACCATGTTAAGAGAATAGAAAGCAGTTAAACTGTAACAGAATTGAATCACACTTCATTTTACTTAGAATCGTTACAACAGACCCATATATAGGCCTAACAGAAATTGCCAGCTCAGCAAAGCTGAACTAACTAAACAATCTATATATATAGGCCTAATAGAAGAGTAATCTATATTTATCTCTAATAGTCCTTCCTGTCTTCTCTGTTTTGATGTAAATTGCAATCACCCAAGTTCTACAATAATGCTTCTCAACTGAGTTTTGCTTTAAGTTTGCTTTCTATCACTATTTAATTCATTTTTGGTTATGTTGTCTATGGAGTGCTATAGCGGAATAGTGTAGTGGTGGTAGGGTTTGGCGCGGCGCTTTTGGCCCGCGACCTGCCTTTAACAATAGCGGTGCACATATCGATTTTTAGTCTTTGCAATACTGTCTGTCCTGCTATCCGCTATAGCATTTTACGGGGTAGGTGCAACACGCCGCTCTCCAGAATTTTCAACATAGATTTTTAGATGCAATTATTCTCATATGATTTAGGGAAGGGATTGATGGACGGAGGATCCAACTTATTTTATTTATTTGTTTTTTTGTTGTTGTATTGTATGTAATATCTTGAGTCCGTAATACCGAAAGATGAAGAACTAATAGAGGATATAAACCATAAAATTCAAGCTGGGTAGTTGGAACGGAAGAGAGCCTCAAGAGTTTTATTATGTAACTAGTGGGAAACTCGTGCATCCGCACGGGTTCTGGCGGGGATGGCTGTTATTCCACCAGTTAGGGTTAGATTAAAAAAAAAACAAAAAAATATAAATTTCGTAGGAAATACAAAAAAATTAATAAGAGACACCCAATATAAATTTAATATTCGTGCTAGGAACTATAAAGAAACAGAACCGAACTCTTGAGCTACATAAAGAAACTCTTGAATAAAATTTATAACTGTAATTTACAAATTACAAAAGCCATCATTACCTAAATGAACTAAATCAATTCCTTCTTGTTACCTTCATGTTACCAGCTGTTCTTCCAAACTTTTGTGTCAACAAAACTAAAGAGTCATTCGTGCATTTGGGTTCAGGCAGGGTTTGATTAATCACAGCAAATGCATCTTTCACCATAACACAGTCAAATCTTATGATATTATGCCACATCCAAATCCTCCCTGCACAAAATTCACCACAAACCCTAACATCAAAAACCGTAACATTTCATGCATAAATAAACCATAAACATTGATAAAACATTAAACATACCGTGAAGAAGATCATAAACAGCATGAGCGATGTCGGTGAAAGTAAGAGTGGACAAATCAACTTCAGCATTGATTCCGCGATGTCGGCGGAAGTAAGAGCTGGCAACTAAATGACGGAGGAACTTTTCCATCTCGGTTTCCACTTGACTTTGAATGCAAACTTTTTGCCCAACATTGCATTCAGTGCAAGAGGAAACTCAAGCGGATCTGTAATTCCAGCCTATATTGCAAAATGTAATAAGGTTAGTATTTCATAATTGATAGGGGTTGAACGCATGACATGTGATAACCGAAAGTCATTGTTAAAGCAGGTGTTAACCGTAACCTGATCATGGTAGCACGTAGTTGTGCAGCAGATGTATCCAAAAGGTAGGCCGCTTCACAGTCCCAGAACACAAATTTCCCAGTGTCTCCTTCATGAACAACTTCTCTGTTTTGATGTAAATTGCAATCACCCAATTTCTACAATAATGCTCCTCAACTGAGTTTTGCTTTAAGTTTGCTTTCTATCACTATTTATTTCATTTTTGGTTATGTTGTCAATGGAGTGCTATAGCGGAATAGTGTAGTGGTGGTAGGGTTCGGCGCGGCGCTTATGGCCCGCGACCTGCCTTCAACAATAGTGGTGCACATATCGATTTTTAGTCTTTGCAATACTGTCTGTCCTGCTATCCGCTATAGCATTTTAGGGGGTAGGTGCTAGACGCCGCTCTCCAGAATTTTCAACATAGATTTTTAGATGCAATTATTCTCATATGATTTAGGGAAGGGATTGATGGATGGAGGATCCAACTTATTTTACTTATTTGTTTTTGTTGTTGTATTGTATGTAATATCTTGAGTCCGTAATACCGATCGATGAAGAACTAATAGCGGATATAAACCATAAAATTCAAGCTGGGTAGTTGGAACGGAAGAGAGCCTCAAGAGTTTTATTATGTAATATCTTGGGTCTGTAATACAAAACGATGGAGATTTAGTAGGTGATATAAACCATCAAATTCAAGCCGGGTGGTTGAAATGGAGGAGAGCGTCGGGAGTTTATGTTATACAAAAGTACCACTCAAGTTGAAGGGAAATTTTTATCGGACAATCGTAATATATGCTGTGTTGTAGAAGACAGAATGTTGGACGACTAAGAATTTGCACGAGAATAAAGTAAGCGTAGCTGAGATGAGGATGTTGCGTTGGATGTGTGGCGAGATTAGATGAGATAAGATTAGAAATGACTATTAGAGAGTGTTGGGGTAACACTTATAGTAGAAAAGATTGTGGAAAATAGACTTAGGTGGTTTGGGCATGGAAAGAGAAGCCATGTAGATTCTGTTGTTAGCAGAGTAAATAAGATGGAGAAGAGTCAAACAACTAGAGGTAGAGTAAGACCTAGAAAAGCTTTAAGAGAAACTATTAAGAAAGATATCAAGATTTAATGATTTGGACAAAAACATGGTTTTGGATAGAACATTAAGGCGTAATTTGATCCTTGTAGCTGGCCCCACTTAATGGGATAATGGCATAATGCTTCGTTGTTGTTGTACATTTATACAACCAAGACGATCGTAAATTGTAGCATTATCAATTTTTATATTTTTCTTAGCTTAATATTTACTGTTCTTTTCTCTCTATTGAACTTCTCAGCCAAAATTCTGTTAAAATTCAAATGAAGAAAATCTATCTCAATTTACAATGATGCGCTTCCTTTTATGTTTTTTATTTTTCAAAAATCTCCTATCAGTAATTTGGTTATGTTCTCCAATTCTCATACTGGACATTATCTTCTTATCTTAAAAATTGATCAATTGATTTTGTCTCAACTATTTAATAAAAGATTATGGCAAGTTGTATATCACAACTTCACAAGATGATCACTGAACAGTGTTATTGGATTTAACCATTTCAGGGAATTGGGATGAATCTCGAGTCTGGATTTTTACTATATGGACCTCCAGGATGTGGTAAAACACTTATTGCAAAGGCTGTTGCCAATGAGGCGGGAGCTAATTTCATTCATATTAAGGTGGTCTAAATATTCCATCCTTTTATCATTAACTTTGGTTTACAGAAAATGTTCCTGCTTTGAATAAAGCATTTTTTTTTTTGGATATTTAAACTGTTTTTATTGATTTCTTAGGGACCCGAGCTTCTAAATAAGTATGTTGGGGAAAGCGAGCTTGCAGTGCGGACATTGTTTAGTCGTGCAAGGACTTGTGCACCATGTGTACTATTTTTTGACGAGGTTTGTTTGTAGTTCTCTTTCTTTTCCTAAGAATCTCGTCTATGAAGGGCTTTTTCGAATGCCCGTCAAACCTAGTTTGTTGTAAAATAGATTGCAACGTAAACATAAGTTTCAATTTGTGAGATTTAACTTTTTCCATTTTCAGGTTGATGCTCTGACTACCGAACGCGGTAAAGAAGGTGGATGGGTTATTGAAAGACTATTGAACCAGGTCATACAATTTCTAGTTTTTGTAACGAAAAAATGCTATCATAATGACTCATTCTTTATAACAAAATGACTAAAATGAGACAATTATATGAAATTGCAGTTGCTTATTGAGTTAGATGGTGCTGAGAATCGGAGAGGTGTATTTGTAATTGGTGCAACAAATAGGTACATTTGGTTTTTCTTCTCGAATCTCTAATTAGTCATTTGACTTCCACATCATGCTGTATTCACTTAGTTTCATTCTACAGACCCGAGGTGATGGACCGCGCTCTCTTGCGGCCTGGTAGATTCGGTAAACTGCTTTATGTTCCTCTTCCAAGCCCAGATGACCGTGTTTTGATATTGAAAGCTCTTGTAAGGAATAAACATATTGATTCTAGTGTGGATTTGAGTGCCATTGGAAGAATGGAATCATGTGAAAACCTTAGTGGTGCCGATCTTGCAGAATTGGTTTGTATCTACTCATTTTCTTTGTACTTTTGGTATTCTCTTTGCTCTAAGAACGGAGAGTACATTTCGGGATATGCTGATTTTCTTGTGTATTCAGATGAATGAAGCAGTAATGGCTGCTCTTGATGAGAAGTTGAGCTCAACTGAGACAACATCGCTGATCATTAAGACAAGTCATTTTGAGCTAGCACTAAGTAAAGCTTCCCCGTCTGTGTCGGACAAGGTATGTTCATTCTGTGAAATTTATTTTACACATGATCTGATATCTTATGTTGGATAAACTTGTTTTACAAATTTACAATGTTTTTTTTCTTTTTCTGGAACAGCAAAGGCAGTACTACGAGCGTTTGTCAAAGAGCCTAAGAGCAGTATGAGCATGCGTAGCACGGCTGTCTTATTTTGTTTTATTACAGTAGGTGATTTATTATCCTCTGAGGTAAAAGTGAAGAAGGAAACCATTTTTGTTATGAAGTTAGGTTTGTATTTGCTTATTTATGAGTAGTACATTTTTCAGTTTTTGGTAAATGGTTGTAATTTGTGGTTCACTTTTTCTTTCATTGTATGGAATTTGTTGCAAACAATGTATGTACTAGAATATAAATAAGAGAAATTACAAAAGTTGCCTTTTGAGTTTGAATTTGCATCATTTTACTGTGCTTTTACCATTCAGAAATTACAAATATAGCAGTGTTGTCTTCTGATGCTTTTCTTGCTTTTTTTTCTTCTTGTTTTGTTTATATTTTGTTACAGAAGAGTACAAATTTAAGTTGCAAATTTATTAATAAAATTCATTTATTTTTTAGTGACATTCAAAGTTGTTCAAACGGAGAGAATTTAACATCTCATCCTCAAAATTATACATGCCATTTCTGGATGAAATTTTCGGTAGTAGGATTGAAATTTCCATTAATTTTCAAATTTCTGTCACACCTCTATGAAATTACTGGTACTGTAAATTTCCGGTGCACCGGAAATTTCAAACTAATTGAAATTTTTGATAGTAATAAAACTTGGTAGTAAAAAAATATTGAATTATTAGAAATTTCAAAATTTTTGATATTTTGTGACGAATTGGAAAATTTAAAATTTCTGGTATAAATGGTAAACACAAATATTAGATATTTTGAAATTTTAAGTATGAAAATATCGGATATTTTAAAATTTTCGGTATAAAAATTTCATAAATCTACCCTGTAAATTCTCATTTGTTGTGAAATATCTGTAGTAAATGATTTAGGTTTGAACAATTTAATCTTTTTATATCATTTAGAGGTTATATCATTTAAAAAGTGTCATGTATACCGTAGAGGTGAGAAGTTAATTTCTCTCGTATGGATGGTTATTTCACACAAACTTTGTGATGAAGGCCAAGTAAAAACACAAACTTCTTGCTTGGTTGAATTTCCCAAAATAATGCATTTACTAAGGGAGAAGAAAGGGGAACTATAAAAAAGCAAGCAAATTTTATATTTTGGCCTTAGCCGTGTTTCTTTTTTCTTCTCTTTTTTCACGCCGACAGTTCTGTGTCTATATTTCTTTTTTCTATTTTATTATAATTTCTAATTAAATTTATTTCAACTAAATAAAATAAATAAAATAAATATTGTTTCCACTAAATATTTATTTAAATAATATTTCTATAATAATATTTAAATAATAAAAAGAATCATAATTAATTAATAATAAGTAATCTCACTTCTATCATTTTCAAATCTCTACATTTTTACTCAAACATCCAAAACATTTTAAACTCTACTTTTCTAAGGCTATCATTCAAGGGTTTCTTTAATACATCAAAATTTCAATCAACACATATCATCACACAATTTATATATAAAAATTAATTAAATAAATCAGGACATTACAGTATCCGCTTGGTAGTCGGTTTTCATCTGACTATAAAATGAAATCCTAATTTTCGTCAAGTAGTCAGTTCTTGTCTGGCTATAAAATTAAAACCCAGTTCTCGTCTAGTTGTTAATCTTTTTCACCAGTTCTCGTCTGGTAGTCCACCTAAAAGGAAATTCACCTTTGAAAGTCCAAATTTCATTTGGCACACTTCAAATAATCCGCACATGCATCATAGTCATGCATTAATCATGTCACTTCACTCAGACATATCATGCACAAAACATACATACATAGATTCAACCAGGTTCAGTAGGCTCAAGGTGAAGCCAGTTGTTATCCTCAGTAGTTTCAGGCTTTGAAGACTATTTCTCAAATGGAAGACTTAATTATTCTCTCTAGTACAAGGTGAATGATTGTTCAGAAATCAATCAACAGTGGTGGTGTTCCTCAAGATTGCGTTTATTTCCCCGGTGAAGTGATTAATGTTCCCATAGTGAGCTCTTGTGTCAATGAAATTTCTGCCCGGGTTCTCCAGTGGTGTTGAGCTTTTGTGTCAATGGAATTTCTGCTCGGGTTCCCCAGTGGTGTTTTCCCATAGGCTACTGCTACTACGTATGCCTAATTGTAACCTCTCATGACCTCCTCTGCCTCCTATATTACACCGCACTAGATGCTTCCCTAACCATCCTTCCAACGATAGCAACCGCCTCAGGACCTCCCCTCTCAATGATCCCAAAATCCAATGCCTCCTGCCCAAGAATGTGTATCCGTTGGCAGGTTGACAAAACATCAGTGGCACGGTCATCCTCGACCTGCTAGTTCTCTAAGAGCTCCTCATGAGCTGATCTAGGTGGACGTCCTGGACCATTCAGTGTCATGATAAAGTGTGACACAATAAAGAACCATGTCACGTATCCCTCTACACAATGTCAACTCTCGGATGTCAACATCATTCGATACTGTTGTGATACCAAATGACTCTCCCAATCTTGAAAGATATCATCGAGATTTCAGCGGATAACGGTGTCGGGAGCAACCTGAAATGGAGATCTGGGTATCATTTACACAAATCCAAACGGTCGTGTGCACTGCTCCGGAAGATACCCGACCATCATGTTAGTCCCACATGCAAGCTACATGGAGTATAATGAGATGAGGTCGAAGGGGACAACATCCATGCGATCCTCGAATGACGTCCATTTAATGTCATCATGATTAGGACAATTAAGATATACCTGGTAAGGCGGCACTTTATGATTCCCTCTGTGGAGGACATACTTTGTAGCCCTCAACATGTCATTAGTATAAGCCGGATCATGCTCAAAACTATGAATGCAGTGGAAGTGAGAGATGATCCAGCTCTAAAACACAAATAAGATAATATGTAAGTACAAATTATAAAAAACGAATTAAATGTAATAATTGGAATAAGATGTACCATGAGGAGTGTGCAAGAGCCAGTGAGCTGCCTCGTCCTCTAGTTTGAAGCTTTTCGTTCAACTTCTGATAGAGGTATACCAAAATGGAGCCCCCCAGTTCCACTCATGAACTGTACTCAAATCTATAAAATACCAGAGGTATGTAACATCCATGTAGGTTGCACTTTTGTCCATAAAGAGGGACGTGCCAACAAGACCATCAAGTAACACTACAAAGCACAATCTCGGTGGTACTGAACAAAAACCTCATCACCCTCATCCTCGGCCCATGCTGCTGCAACCAGGTGCTCTTCATATAAGTCGCTCAAGATGGAGAATTTTACATGCGACCCATTAGTTGTTCTGCACTCTTAAGCTACCTTA
This sequence comes from Vicia faba, assembly GCA_948472305.1. Classification (NCBI taxonomy): domain Eukaryota; kingdom Viridiplantae; phylum Streptophyta; class Magnoliopsida; order Fabales; family Fabaceae; genus Vicia; species Vicia faba. The sequence continues at coordinate 187,271,720 of OX451735.1, read as the reverse complement.
AATGGACCAGATCTCAAATACTCAACCATCCATTCAATCGCCTCAACTCGTGGTACCCGGGAATGGTTAAATAACCTCTCTTTGATAGATAGGTGAAGCAAGCAAGCCACGTCATCAAGTGTGATTGTCATATCCCCAACAGGAAAGTGGAAAGACGACGTCTCCTTGCGCCATCTCTCGGAAAATGCCCCATGTATGTCGTGGCTTATAGTAACATAACTAGTACCACATAGTCCAGCAAGTCCGGATCCAACAACTACCTCATTGAACCAAACCGACCTAGGTATAAATAATTCAAAGATTTTCCGCGAGTGGCTCAGAGACTTAATGGGCAACCAATCTTGTAACAAAAAAATAATAACCGTTAAAATAATATTTGTGAGTAAACTTTTAAAATAAAAAAGTGCAACAAAAAATATACCTCTCCTTCCCAAACATTCTGAGCGACATGATTATTATATTAGATCAAGAGGGAGGCATCAGAAGTCCCTCTTGGATAACCGAGGTTTGCCTTCTCGGGTACCTTAACCTACTCGAGTATATCAACCTCCTCGGGTACTTCAATCTGCTCAGGTACCTCCTCACCACCGGGTATCTGCTCATGTGCACGAAAGGATGACACTTGAGACAGGCGACTCTTCGGTGCAGAAGTGGAACCTCCAAGCACTTCCTCCCGCCGTACCCGACCCCTGAAGGGATTTAAGAGGGGGTTTTCAAACTTTTTTATCCTCTTAGTGGAACAATCCCGATGAACAGATCTTGATTAAATCATTAATCACAAATCAATCAAACTAAAATAAAGATTCAAGAATTACCTCTTGAAGCGTGCTTTATCTTTGATCATGAATGGTGGAAATTACTGGCGTCTCTACGTAGTCCACGCGAGTGCAAAGTGGAAGGTGATGCTAGTCGTTTCTTGTTCTCTTGAAAATTGACAATTAGGATTGCAAGGGAATGAGCTTCTCTATTTATAGAGAGCTACTAAAACCCTAATGCTCTTATTTTGGGTTTTTCTAAAACAAGCCCAATTTTATTTAATTAAACTATTTTAATTAAATAAACATTATTTATATTTAATTAAACTCTATTAATTAAATATAATAAATATTAATTAAATTAAATCATATTTAATTTAATCAACTGTCAATTCTCATTTATTTAATTAAATCAAATTTAATCAAATAATTATATGTCTTAATGTATTCAATTTAAATACTATTAGCACATAATTAAATTAAATCCTATTTAATTTATTCGTCCATTCCACTTTCAGTACTCTATGTGCGTGACTCTATAAATTCTCGTAACATTGACATTAATATTAAATCACCTATTTAATATTATAAACAATGAGCGGGTATCTAGCAATACATCACTGCTACCCAAAGTGATGAGAATATCGTGTGATCTGACATAACCTTTTTGTGATAATGATTGTTCGTGACTTTAAGAGTCTATCAGCTGTAATGACTGCAAGTGCACAATCTGATCACGTAGTTTTAAAAGATATCGAACCTACAAGGACTGAAAATCAAATTACTGCTATCTAAGGTCACTGTGTAAAGCTAAGGATAATGATTAATCTTGGGTTTTAGGTGAGACAAAAATAAACTTAGATTTAAATGAAATATTCGATAACAGGACATCGGTATGTAATATGTCATACTTCAAGGATTTAGTAAGTCATTGACATAGCTTTAAGTATTAAAATACTATTTCAGTAGAAACTATCAATTTAAAAACCTTTATCTCACACTCATGATTATTGATTCGGATTATATTATTAAACTTAAATGCTTGCTCTCGCTGTCTCATTTAAAATCTAAAAATACTTTTTGAAAACAAATAGAATCTAATTAATTCTAAACCGCTCCCGCTGTATTTAAAACTAATGTTCGATTACCACTATCCGGTTAAAATCTCAAACTCTCATTATATCGATTTTAACCTCCATTTGTATTTTACTCTCGTAACAAAACAATTTTAAAATTAAATATTGGAAACCAAACCAAAAAAGTATTTTATAAATGTTTATGCCAATTCATTACAGAACTCCTTCGATTCTATGACCTTACATACTGATATCAGAAAAATTAGCCAGACATGTTATTAAGTACCAACACAAAATTACAGTAAACAAACAATAACATAATAATGATTATTAAGTAAAAATAATATATATAAATGAAATAAGAACCTCGAATTAATAAAGGAAACTGAAATTAATGCTAAACTTCTAGTGCCAAGTGCAATCCTCATAAGAAGTCAGCACCGTCTGAAAGATGTGAATAAAATCTACTCGTGCAATAGCTCTCCGATATGGAAAACTATTGCTAATTCATGTGGGTAAGTATCTGCTTAAAATTTCTAAAACAATGGTTCTAAACTATGATAAAATTGAATAAAAGCGTGAGAGATCCTTTTGCTGCTTGGTTGCTTCCTTTTTATAGCCTGCTTGTAACTTCCGTTGGAGAAAATTTAGAAGTTGTATGGCAATCAAAAGACTCGGCATTTCCAAATAATCAGGGACATGGTCATCATGGAGTGGAGTATAATATGGGCTCAGTTTGTTCTGGTTAAGAGAATATAGGAGCTTCGTTGCATATGTGGAGAGAACCACGTTCATTACAGACTGTGGCGAGGGGCATGCCTTGTGTGCCGTGGGACACACAAGTCAAAGCTATGGTGACCGTAACACATGTGTGCCGAGGGGCACACATAATTCAAAGGCGTGGCGACCGACTGGAGGCTGTGACGACCGTCATAGTCCTCTGATGCAATTTCCTTCATTTTCTGCTACATACTCACTCTTTTCTTTGTCATTTCTTCCTCTTTTCTCACGCAAGTCTTGTGGAATGTAAATACCTGAAACACACTTAAAATACCAATGTAATGCAACATAATTAACAGAAAATGGTAACATCATTTATGCTAATCGAGCCGAATATGCGATGTGTTTTTGTGTTATCAAACTTCCCCATGCTTAAAACTTTGCTTGTCCTCAAGCAAATAATCGATATGATAATCAATTAAACACGGGTTAAACGCAAATACATGACATTACTCAAATCGTACGTGGTTGCGAGGTATTTTTGTTAGAACAATATAAGCTCAATATCAAAACTAAAGATACAGTAATAACACTAAACAACCCCACCTTATGCAGACCAGTCCCAGTCATGCTATTATAGCTCAACCTAGTTCTTTTCGCTATGTTTTACCCGTTTTGCTCGAGCGCAATCACATTAAACCCTTTATCTTTTTGCACGCACATAGTAGTGTAGCCAGTTAGTGATGGTCATTTTAAGCATGGGGTTCTGGTACATAAATTTGGTAACCCCTTTATTTACCCGATTGCAAGTTGCGGGGGATCATACCGTAGTCCTCCCTACAAAGTTTAGCACCAAAAACCTCTAAACCAACTTACACCGGGTTGTTATAACATATTTTATAGGTTCCACAACTGTTGGATTAAGTAACCGGGTGAGGGTCACCTAACTTAATTAGTGCATTCCCTGTTTTCAATTCACCAAAGCATGATGTTTTTTGGAAATGTTTTAAGACCATTCACTTATATTCATCGACTCTCTATGTAGTTTGTTTTTAAGACGGTGCTGACTTCTTATCTAAACTACTCAGGGTTACTTTAAAGCTTAAGTTTTCGGTATAATAGGTACTTAAATCGATCTCGTCTAAGCGAGGGTTTTAGAGTATTAAGACGATATCAATTTTGTTTAAATTTTACTTAAAATTTCTAACATATCTTAAGAGTGAGCAACCTATATACTTTTCAAATGTGTCAAGTAATGCATCTAACCAACGAATTTTTGTTTGTTATGGCTCAAGAAAGTGAGGAAGTCTAATAATAAACGAAAATCTGCATATAAAGACTTGATAGTACATAAATATTTATTTAAGGGAAATAGGTGATAATGCAAATCTACTTAGAAAGCGGTAAATGAAAACGGTAAAGCTTCCTCTCCCATACTTAGACCGAGAATTGTCCTTAATGCAATGATGTAATTTGAGAAAAGAAGGAAGAAACTGAGATGATGACTACTCATCGCCTCGACCACGTGATCTGTGACATGCCCTTGCTCGTGCTCGTCCACATGCACCATCTCTACCTTGGAAAGGCTCTACACCAAATCCATGAAGTTCGACACGAGTAACAAAATCTTACAGGCCATCAACATGATAAGTCAATGCCCACATCTCTTCGATTAGCTCTGACATACTACGGTCATTCTAGTAGGTGTAATTATGTTGATCTTGCTGAAGTTTCGAGACCTCCTGCATCAACTCATTATGTTGCGCTTCCATTATTTGGTAATGTTGAGCTTCTACTTCATTATGTAGCAACATTTCAACATAAATATCATCAAGTGTAACTGGCTGGCCCTGGTTTCTTCTTCTTCTTGGCTGATGCCCGGATGATGAACCTGCAAAATTTTCAGGAGGAATTTGTGCAAAAGGTGGGTGAATGTCAGGTTTTGGAGCTTCTTGCTCCAACACTTGCTCCATTTCATCGGGTTCAGCATTATTTAGACCACCTTGGTTATCCTGGACGTTTTCACCAGGAGTAGGAGCATTCAGATCATAATGCCACTTCTCCATATTCGTTACATCGATGAGCACGAGATTAGGCAAAAATAATACTCGGAACTACTTTATTCTGCAGCATAAGATTATATTTTCCATTCTCTCTAGCCTTAATTAGGTGATCAGCACGACAATTGTCAATATCGATAAATAAGGCTGACAATGAAGGCAAATTCTCTAGTCCGTCCCCCAGGTTTAAAGCAAGTGCTATAGAGGTAAATAACCCTCCAATACAGAAAGTTGTAGTACCCCTTACACAAATGGATTGGATATGTTCCAAGAGGAATGCACTGACATTGATCTTCTAATTAGGCGTGAAGGTTCAATGCAGGAAAAATAATTCCTTAGAATTTACTTTATTGTTGTTCATCCTCCCGAAAATGGTGTTGGATAGAATGCGATGAAAATAGCGGATGGATGGATTATGAATAGAGGAAGCAAAAAGTCCCTCCCAACTAGAAGGTCGCTTACCAGTTAAAGAGTTCCATAGTCCAAATGTTGTTAACGCCCAATCTGCCTCTGGAGGGATTCATTAGTATACTTATCCTCCCCAAGGGAAGCATAGAAAATCACTCAGAGCTTCTTGATTTAAAGAGTATTTGGTGTTAAACATTCTAAAATTTGCAGTTCCAGTGAGGTACATATTTTCATCAGCAGGTGTGTTGTAAGAGAAGGAACTCAAGAATTTCAAGGTTAAGGATTCATATGTGGGGTGGTTCAGTATGCATATGTCAGGTCAGAATTTTGAAGCAGCCATTGCATACTGTCTAACATCACCAACTCACGCAGACAATTTATGTTGACATACCTTGTAGATGTAACTGAACATTGATAGAACTTTCAGTACTATGCTTCCTGATGTTCCCCAGCTTCGCCATTTCTAAACACAATTCCTGAAAGGTCAGGTTCTCTTCTTTGGTGTTTGATTCTTCGAGACATAATGAGACACAAAAATGGTGGATGGTTTAGGTTTCGAAACTGACAGAAGGAGAGATTGTGGATTTTGGTTTTGCTTCACAAGTGCTTAAATAGGAGAAGAATAGAGATGGAAAGGAGCAGGGAATAATGGGGTTTAGTGGAAATTTTAAAAATAGAGGAAGTGGGATGGTTATGGGTGATGAATGATGGGAAGTGAGTTTTAGTGGGGTTTTAGTGAAAGTGGAAGAAGATGAAAGAAAAAAACGAAGGGGTTATTTGTAATAAACAAATATGCATTCATGATTTACTTTGTGATGAGGGGCACATAGTGTGTGCCAGGCGGAACACTTGTAAAGGCGTGGCGATCGTCACAGTATGTGTGGCGAGCAGCACAGTGCTAAGACCAGAATTTCCAAAAATGTTATTTTTTTGACTACAAAGTGATATGGTTTAGGCACATACATAGACATTTATATCAATACGTATATAATAATTTGTGTAACATTAAAACATAGCATATATGTAGATGTAAATATCAGAAACAATGCCAAACATTTTAACTGAATCTAGAAATTTTGAGTATTCCAAACAATATTCTGAAGAAAAACATAAAGTAAACAGAAAGCATAAAATCTAGTCTAGAAAGGAAAAACAAAAAACAAGAAATCTATTCTAGAAAGCAAGGAAATCTTAAATTAGTTGTCTTCCCCCACACTAACTTAAGCAATGTCCTCACTATTTTAATGTGGGAGTTGGAAAAATACAGAAAGTCTAGAAACATCAGCCACTATTATTAGTATTCTGAGCAGAGGAGTAGATGTGTTGAAAAATGTGATCCACCCGCTCTGTCACTAAATCTATAAAACCATGAAACTCAATGCGTAATTTAGTGAATTCTTCTCTCAAGCAATTTAGCACAGTTCGTAAAGCAAGGATGGCAGTAGCTTGATCAATAGAGGGAAATGCAGAGCCAGTTGGAGCAACAGAGGCACACGAAGGGGTGGGTTGGTTGGTGGATGGGAAATTTTGATAGAATGGAGGTGTTTCAGGATCTGTTTCAGGATCAGAGAGAAAAGCATCATTGTGATCATAGATCTGTGGTGTCTCAGGAGAAGCTGGAGGTGAAACTTTGTGTACTTCCAAATAAAATAGCCAGTTGTTTAGGTCATGAACACTAGTTCTAGGATTTAGCAAGGTGAAGAGTTGCATAACCTGGTTGTTAATGAGAAGTTCAAATTTGTTAGGGCCTAGGTTTCTAATAATGTTAGTGTTGAAACAAAACTGTATATTCATGGGTTAAAATCCACCCAGAGGCTGGAGTCTGAGAAGTGGTTGTCGCATTCTAATAACATTGGATATCATGGTCACTAAGCCTTCTACTAAGATATGTGCATGATCAGTCTGTGTAATATTATAAAAGTTAGCTACCATAAAGGTAGCAGCATTAACGGGGCAGTTTCGGGAGGCACAATACATGATGAAAAGTTCATCTTTGGACATAGAGGTAATGTTTTGTTCTTTTCCGAATAGGGTGTGAGCAAGGATCTTATGTAAATAAAGAATAGACGGGTTATGGATATTCTTAGAAAACATGTTATTAGGCTCGGGGTTGCAATCTCCAGTTATGCTATCCCAAAAATATCCAAGTTCATGGTCCAAAATAAGGTCTTCTTGGGTACTACCAAAGACACGTGGGCCACTAGGAAATCCTAACAGTTTAGCAAGCTCACACTTATTATACCGGTATTCAATACCGAACATCCTAAAGATAATTAGGTCTCAGTTAAATCCTAATCCATGATTAGGAAAAAAGGTGAGTGAGCTCAGGAATTCTAGGGTCAACATACGATAAAAACTAAATCTTCTTCTCAAGGGAGAAGTATCCTAACCTATTTGGTTCAACAAAAACATCACACTATCCCTAATACCTAATGTGGTCATGGTAGGGCCATCAAGGTGTAAAGTTAGTTCCATCTCTCTTGCAGCCAGTGCCTCAAAACGCCTCCTCTGGGCTCTTCCTCTGAAAGCAATTCCCATTGTGTCAACTTCTTGCATCGTTAGTTAGTTTGGTTAGCTAAAATAAAGTTAGCTTGTAAGTAAGTTAACATTTAGAATTAAGTTAGTAGTGGTTAACTTTATAGAACAATACTGCATAACTTTTATGAAAAGAAAAAGAATGAAAAGTAAGAAAATGTAAAGACTAAAACTAGTAAATCAAAATAAAAGACTAGAAAGTGGGGTGTCTCCCATCAAGCCCTTTGTTTTATGTTGTAAGCTCGTAATTTTAATAGGTGATCAAATCTGGGAGTGAGCGGGTAGCTCTGCAAGATGGAAACTAGCGGAATAGTCTATATTGTCAATACTGTGATAGTGCTTCAAGTGCTGCTCGTTTACGATAAACAATTTACTAGATTTTCCTTTAATTTCAATAGCTCCACTTGGAAAAACCTTAGTTATTTCAAACAGATCGGACCACCTGGAATGAAGTTTTCCTGAGAACAGTTTAAGTCTAGAATTAAACAAGAGCACTACGTCGCCCTCATTGAACTCTTTCCTAAATATGCACTTGTCGTGCCATTTTTTGTTCTTTCTTTATAGATCTTGGCATTTTCGTATACATCTAGTCTAAGCTCTTCTAACTCATGGATATCTAAGATTCTCTGTTCTCCCGAGACATTGTAACTTAAATTGAGGGTTTTGATCGCCTAATAAGCTTTATGCTCGAGTTCTACCGACAAATGACATGATTTTCCATAGACTATTTTGAATGGTGTGGTTCCTATGGGTATCTTATAGGCTGTTCTATATGCCCACAATGTCTCGGGTAATTTGGACGACCAATTTTTCCTAGAAGTGGTAACTGTTTTTTCTAAGATTTGCTTAATCTCTCTCTTGGAGACCTCTACTTGGCCACTTGTTTGGGGATCATAGGGTGTTGCTACACGGTGTCGGACTCCATATTTCACGAATAGTTTTTTAAAGATTTTTTAAATGAAATGATAGCCACCATCATTGATGATAAGTCTTGGCACACCGAATCTAGGAAAAATTATATTTTTGAAGAGTTTGATTACTACTCGTGCGTCATTTATTGGAGAAGCTACGACCTCGATCCATTTTGATACATAATCTACAACAAGGAGTATGTATTTATTTCCAAAATAGGATGGGAAAGGTCCCATGAAATCAATCCCCCACACGTCAAAGACTTCCACTTCTAAAATTCCTTTTGAGGCATCTCATCGCGTATGGAGATGTTGCCAGTGCATTGGCACCAATCACAATTTATGACTGCGATATGGACATCTTTCCATAGGTTAGGCCAATAGAGGTCAGCTTGTAAGATCTTAGCGTAAGTCTTTGAAGTACTTGCATGTCCACCATAGGGAGAAAATTGACAATGGGAAATTATGTTTTCTATTTCATCTTCGGGGACACATCGACGAAAAATACCATCGGCGCCTCTCTTGAAAATCAGAGGCTCATCTGAATAATATTGTTTAAGATCATGAAATAACTTCTTATTTTATTGATAGGTTAGATCCGGTGGAAGCACTCTAGCAGCCAAGTAGTTGACAAAGTCGGCGTACTATGGCAATGTGGTTTTAGTGTAGACTACTTCCACAACTTCATTTGTCTTGGTATCATTATAAGTTACAGGGCGCTCAATGGTGTTATTTTCCACTGGGCTATGAGTTGTTCGTAAGGGAAATCATCATTGATAGGCACTCGTTCAGGATTAATTCCTTCCATTCTAGATAAGTGATCACCTACTACATTTTCAATGCCTTTTTTGTCCTTGATTTCTAAATCAAACTCTTGTAGGAGTAAGATCCACCTGAGTAATCTTGGTTTGACGTCCTTTTTGATTAATGGGTATCTAATTACATCATGATCAATATAGATAATTATCTTCGCTCCTACTAGGTAAGAATGGAATTTATCTAGGGCAAACACGACAATTAAAAGTTCCTTTTTGATGGTGGCATAGTTCATCTATGCAGGATCTAAGGTTCTACTGGTGTAATAAATTGCATGAAGCTTTTTATCCTTTCTTTATCCTAAAATTGTGCCTACGACATAGTCACTAGCGTCACACATAATTTCAAACGGTAATCTCCAATCAGGTGGTTGCATAATAGGTGTGGTAATAAGATTTGTTTTTAATTGTTCAAATGCTTTTAAGCATTTGTAATCGAAATTGAATTCGTCGTCTTTCCTTAACAGGCCAGTTAGCGGTTTGGTAATTTTAGAGAAATATTTAATGAATCGTCCATAGAAATTGGCGTGTCCTAAAAAACTTCATATTTCTCTTACGGTTTTCGGAGGTTGAAGGTTTTCTATAACTTATATTTTTGCTTTGTCAACTTCAATCCCCTTATCAGACACTATGTGTCCAAGTACGATTCCTTGTCGGACCATGAAATGGCATTTTCCCAATTTAATACGAGATTAACTTTTACGCATCCTTCAAGTACCATTTCTAAGTTCGATAAGCATCCTTTAAAACTTTGCCCACAGACAGAGAAATCATCCATAAATACTTCCATGATGTCATTTATAAAATCAGCGAAAATTGACATCATGCACATTTGGAATGTTGCAGGAGCGTTACATAGTCCAATCGACATTCGTCTATAGGCAAATGTACCATAAAGATAAGTGAATGTAGTCTTTTCTTGGTCTTTGGGGTGTATAGGGATTTGGAAAAATCCCGAATAACCATATAAATAGCAGAAATGGGAGTGCTTAGCAAGTCGTTCGAGCATTTGATAAATGAAAGGTAAAGGAAAATGATCTTTTCGAGTGGCTTTGTTAAATTTCCTAAAGTCAATGCATATTCTCCATCCGGTTTAAGTATGTTGTGCTACGAAATCGCCTTTTGCATTGCTGACGACTGTAACATCTCCCTTCTTTGAGAACAACATGTATCAGGCTAACCCATTTACTGTCAGATATCAGATATATAATTCCTGCTTCTAATGACTTTTGTACTTCTTTCTTAACTACATCACTCAGAACTGGATTTATTCTTCTCTGGTGTTCTCTCGAGGTCTTGTGGTCTTCCTCAAGTATAATGAGATGCATGCAAATTGAGGGGCTTATTCCTTTTAGATCAGAGATGTTATAGCCTAAAATAATCGGGTATTTCCTTAGGACATGTAATAATTTTTCTGTTTCTATCTATCCTAAATCTGCATTGACTATGACAGGTTGTTCGAGTTCTGTATCTAGGAATTCATACCTTAGATCTTTTGGTAATGTTTTAAGTTCGACAACTGGTTTCCTTAGGTAAGGCATAGGGCCAGGAGTTAGCGCGAGACATTCACTTATATTGTCATCTTTGTATTCATCACACCAATCATCGTCTTCAAGGCTAGTAGGTATTGGAATTTTTAAAACTTCTGAATGTTTGATATGTTTTTTCTCCATTTATTTAATGCACTCATCAATGACATCCAAGAAGCAACATGAATCATCTCTAGCTGGTGCCTTAAAGAATTGTGAGATAATAAATTTGACTTTTTACATCTATGATGGCTCCGATGGTGGCGATGAATGGTCTTCCTAATATAATAGGGATGTTGGAGTCTTAATTGATGTCCATCATAATGAAGTCAGTGGGAATATAGAATTATCCAATACGTACTGGAACATTTTCGAGCATTCCTAAAGGAAACTTCACTGAATGATCAGCTAGTTGCACGAACATTCTTGTTGGTCTCAATTCTCCCATATTTAGCCTTTTGCAAATTGATAAAGGCATTAGACTAATACTGGATCCCAATCCGCATAGAGCTTTGTCTATGACTAATTTTACGATTACACATGGTATGGAAAAACTACCAGGGTATTTCAGCTTAGGGGGCATGTTGTTTTGGATTATAGCGCTACACTCTGCAGTGAGCATAACAGTTTCATTGTCCTCGAGATTTTTTTATTGGATATGAGTTCTTTAAGGAACTTAGCATAGGAGGGCATTTGCGTGATGTCTTCTGTAAAAGGTATAGTGATATTCAATTATTTCAGAAGTTCAACGAATTTCTTAAATTGCCCTATATTTTTAGATTTAGCTAACCATTGAGGGTACAATATCAGTGGTTTGTATGGTGGCGGAGGTACACAGGATTTTCTCTCTCTTCTGCCTCTGCGCTTTCATCTTCATTCTCATCTTCTTTTGGTTTGTCTTCCTTCTTAGTTGGTTTACCAGTTCTCTGGTACATGGCTGGATTTTTGGTTCTTGGATTAGTTGGTCCATCTAGTTCCATTCCACTCCGAAGTATTATAGCATTAACACGACCTTTCAGATTGGTTGTGGTTGGCCAGGAAATGTGCCAGCTGGAGCAGCTGTAGCTGCTTACTGTTGAGCCACTTGAGAGATTTGCGTTTCAAGCATTTTGTTATTAGTGGCTAGGGCGTCAACCTTGTTTGATAGTTGTTTTAGTTGTTCACTAGTGTGTATGCTTTGATTTAGAAAATCTTTGTTTTGCTGAGCTTGAGTAGCTACGAAGTTTTCTATCATTATCTCTATATTGGATTTCCTAGGAACATTTGGAGCAATTGGGGCGACTTTCTGGTATCCTGGTGGTGTAGTAAGAGCTTGCCCATGTGCATATAATGCATTGTTGTTCTTGTACGAAAAATAGGATGGTTCTTCCAGGTAGGATTATAGGTATTGTCGTATAGGTTTCCTTGAGCATAATTCACTTGATCAGCTGATACTCATGTTAAAAGTGGACATTCGGGTGCAGCATATGCGTGAAGTCCGCATAAATCGCAGGTTAGGGCTACTGCAGCCACGATGGCTGTGGGAGTTGTGGTCAAGTTTTCTATCTTTTGTGTAAGAGCTTCTACCTTAGCGTTAACTTGGTCTAAACTGCTAACTTCGTACATACCACCTTTTGTTTGAGGTTTCTCCATAATGGTTCTATCGGTTCCCCACTGGTAATGATTTTGAGCTATACTTTTGATAAGCTAATAAGCGTCATGATAAGGTTTATCCATCAGTGCGCCTCCAGCTGCAACATCAATTGTTAGTCGTGTGTTATACAAGAGACCATTGTAAAGATATGGATGATCAACCATTCTTCTAGACCGTGATGTGGACAAATTCACAACATGTATTTGTATCTTTCCCATGCTTTGAAAAGAGATTCACTTTCCTTTTGTTTAAAACGATTGATATTGGCTCTTAGCATATCCGTCTTACTTGGTGGAGAATATCGCGCTAGGAAAACTTGCTTCAACTTGTTCCATGTGGTAACAGAGTTGGATGACAGAGACTGGAGCCAAGCTCTGGCTCTATCTCATAATGAGAAAGGGAAAAGACGTAGTCTTATTGCTTCAGAGCTGACACCATTTGCTTTTACTGTGTCTGCGTACTTCACAAACATAGACAAATTAAAGTTTGGGTCGTCCATAGGACATCCCGAAAATTGATTTTGTTGGACAGCTTGTAGCAACGAAGGTTTCAACTTAAAATCGTTCCGAGTGATAGCGGGGGCAGCAATGCTCTTGTGAGGTTCCTTTTGCAATGGGGAATCATAATCCTTCAAAGGACGATTTTGGGGTCCTTTGGCCCATTCTTGGTTCAGGTTCAGGAAGAGATAAGTTGGGAAGATTGAATTTGGGAAGATTGTACTTAATTTGGTATTCTCTAGTTCAGCGTCTTATACTAATAACATGCTCGACCTCGTCGATTGGTTGATCTATTTCTTCGCCTTGAGAGCGAGTGTTTGGCATACAATCAACAGATAAAAGGGAATAAAATTTGTTGCCTTAGTATATACTGTGTAACCAAGGAATCATAATATTGACTAAATCAGTCCCCGACAATGATGCCAAAAACTTGTTCGCGACTTTAAGAGTCTATCGGGTCTAGTGACTGCAAGTGCACAGTCTGATCGCATAGTTTTAAAATATATCGAACCCACAAGGACTTAAAATCAAACTACTGCTGTTGTACCCCAAAATTTTCCCTCCCATTTCCTCAACATTTTCTCATCACAAGACCTTTGAAGATCAAGATCCAGTTAGGGTTTCCTCTGCTCAAGACTTCTCCTTGCACTGTGGACTCAAATTAGGGTTTGTGTTTGCCTAAGGATGTTTTGACCTAAAATGCCTAAGATGACTTTCATGCTTCATATTGGACTCCCAAGTTTACCTATACCAAGTTTCAAGTCTTGATTCCAAGTTTTGCCCAGTCAATTGGACAGTTGACCTAGAAATCAGCTGTATTGGGGAAAAAGTCAACTGTGGCCAATTGACAGTCAAACCTCATGAAAATTGACCCACATCAACATATTGGACTCATATGGACCATTTGATCAAGTTTGGATCACAATTCCACAAGAAATTTGATCAGATCACCAAAAGGGCAAAATGGTCATTTTTAGGGTTTTGACTGCACAAAGGTAATTTTTGACTGTTTGACTTAGCCAATAGCAAACCAAGTTCACATATGGACTCAAGGACTCAATGAAATGGTCTTGACACATTCATCAAGCTCAAAAGATCCCAAGTACACAAGATTGACAGTTGAATTTCCCAGTCAATTGATCAATTTTGACTGTATACTGAAAAGTCAAACTTTGACTTTTTGGTCAAAATCAAGAGTCAAGATTCATTTTTCATCAAAATATGCCAAATCATGAAACTTGTTCACCAAGAAATCACAAAATGCAAATTAGGGTTTGAAAATGGAATTTTTCATAACTTAGAATTTTTCTAAGTTATGAAAAACCCTAATTTTTTCCCAACTTTGCCCCATCTTTTCACCAAGATCCATTTGGATTCAAACAAAAGTCAAAACATGAAAGTTGTAGCTTGTTGCATAATCTACAACTTTGATTCACAAAGTTTTCTCATTTGAAGCTTGTATCTCAAGTTACAATTTTTTGAATAAGGGCACTAAACCATTTTTAACTTAATGAAATTTTAACCTATTTTGACAAGGTTTTCTACCCCACTTCAAGGCCACTTTTCATACCCTTCCACTTAGAATTTCAATTTGCATTTCAAAGATGGATTGTAGTACACATTCCAAGATTTCCAAAATGTCCAAGAACTCACCAAACAACCTCATAACTTGAGAGATTCGAATTTCACAAGTTGGCAAAAACTCACTTTTGTTCTTCATCAAAACATGTTCATAATCTTGCAAATTTGAACTCAGCTTGCTTTATGCTTGATTACAGGTCCTTGAACCATTCCATACTCAATAATTTAATGCATATTCAATGTGTTAGAGTGTTGTTCTTTGAGTGCAAGCATTGTATGCAAGATTAATCCTAAACTAGATAAAGTGAACTTTCCATTTTTGAAAAGATTAACTTTATGTCCAATTGCAAATCAAGAAAGTACATGGAAAATCTGCTTGGCACAAGATTATGTGCATAACACACTGATCAAGAGAGGATTATGCAGCACATTAGGGGGTCCTCTACTGACCTAGAAAGCCAACTTGCTTTTGTTTTGCTTCAAGTTCAAGAAAAGTCCATAACTTGTACCAACTCTCTCTTCAGCTTACAAACACAAGGGAGAAGTTATCAAACACATTCCACATAACATATCCAAGCTAACACACGAGCCCTTGCTATCTAAAACACCCCCATTGCCCTAATCACCTTGAAACTGCACAAACAGGGGAACCCCTGCAGATTGAGTGCTATCTCTCAATCCCTTCGAGCATTCTTGTCCAAACCTGTTCCTCTACCTTCCTTACAACATATGCAAGCTAACCATGTCCTGAAACCTGACCTGTAACACCTCCAAGCCACTTCACCATTTTTAATTTTCTGTTTTGCAGTTGGAGTTCACTAGCTCGATTCAGGGAGTTTCAAGACAAAGTAGGACTTGGAAAAGCATCCTTACACTTCAAGGAAGCTATACCAATCATCATTTTACTCTGAAACATCCTCCATTGCAAAGCACGATTCCAACTGAACAGGTACATTCATGGAGTTCTATCTCTCTTGTTAGGCATTGTTAGCTTTAGGTTTGTGAAGAAAATATGTCACAATCATAGCCCTGAACATGCTCATATATTTAGATTTCATTTATATTTCGTGTGCTTAGAGAATTTTATGTCTGAACATGGTTAAAAAATTAGGTCAGGATTTGGGAGAGAAGAAATTCTCTCTCATTTCTGAGAGTTAGCTTGACTTCTTTATATGTCTAGAACCGTGGTTTCAAGCTCTACAGGTTTCATGTTGGAAGATTTGGCAAAAGATCAAGGAATGAGGAGTTAGAAAACGCGTGTTTTTTGAACAAGGAAGTGTTCTGAGGTTGAAGATGAAGCTACATGGGCTGGGCCTGTGTGGTTTCTTCTTTTTGCACCATATTTCCATTTTCTCACCCCCCCTGAGCCCATTTGTTCATTTTTTAACATTTTTGACTTTTTCTTTTTTTGTTTGACTTGTTTATTTTTTCCCAGCACATTAAAATTTTGAAAATATTTTTTCCATCATTTTTTGTATTTATTGCATATTTATTTGTTTATTACCTTTGTTTATACATAAACATTATATATATATATATACTATTATTAGAATAAATATATAAATAGTGTAAATGCATTTTTATTATTTTTACCTTCTGAAAATATTTCACATAAAAAAAAATACTTTTTTTATTTATTTTATTAGAATATTAAATATATATTTATTTTGTGTATAATACATATTTAAGATTTAATATATATATATATATATATATATATATATATATATATATATATATATATATATATATATATATATATATATATATATATATATATATATATATATATATATATATATATATATATATATGTTTATCAATATATTTAAGTTAAAAATGTAAGAAAATACTTGAATTTTATTTTTATTAATATTTGATACAAAAATACTTTTTCCATAATATACTTCATTTTATTTTATTTTTAAAAATAATAAATAAATAGTTGTATTAAATTAGATAATAAGGCATTTTCTTTTAAAATTAGGGTTTTTGCCCTAAAATCAAAATACTCCAAAAAATAATATTTTATTATTTTCTTTTCTCTTTTACATAAATAATATTTTTCTCATACATATACAAAACACTTTCTTTTGCATCTTGCATTGTTATTTAATTTTTGTACATTGATTAATTGCAAATATTCAAAATGATGTAATAATTTAGATTTAAATTCTTGTCAATATCCCCATTTGAACATTTGTACCCCCCTTCCCATATTTGGTTTTGTAATAGCTTAGTAATTTTAATTCCGCACTTTATTGCTTCCTAATGATAATATGTTAGAATTAGGGTTTGTATGCGAAAAAACGATAAAAAAATAGTTTGACCTAATACAAGATAAATGAGCATGAAAATAAACAACACATCTCACACTTGCACCCCTAGGGTATTCCACTTGTTGCCTTCAAATAAATGGGCCATATTGTATGTTGAACTTCTTTGGGCAAAGTAAACAATTTGAATGATCATAGTCCCTCGCCAAACTTTTTCAAAACAAACAAAAACAAATGATCAAGTCCCTTAAAGAAAATTGCCCAAAGACATTTAACGCCGTTGCAATTATGGTCTAAACGATGACCCGCGCCTGTCCCTTTCACATCCTAACACAAGATTGTCCACCAAATACAATGGTGGAACAAACTTGTTAAAAGGGTTAAAACATAGCAATAATCTCTTGAGAAATTTAGGAGTAGATAACCTCTTAGTTACTTGAATCAAACTTGCAAAACAAAACACTTGCCTGATTTCAAAACCACACATCACTACACTTTCAAAACCATTTTCAAAAACAAATGAAAACTTTTTCAAAAGACATACATCTTTGTATACATCCCCACATGGATCATTACAAAGGTTGCCACCACATTGGCATCTTTTCAAAACATTTTCAAAACCCACACACAAAGCACCATTTCAAACAAATTGAAAACAAAAGGCAAGTGATCTAAGCAAGTAACTAAGAGCCCATGGATAACCATGGATAGAAAGGGTGCTAATACCTTCCCTTTCTATAATCTACTCCCCGAACCCAAGAAAACATCTCAAAAGGTTTTTTGCTGTGCTTTTTAACCTTTCCTTAGGATAAAATAAAAAGTCGGTGGCGACTCTTGCTAACCGCAACATTTGCGAATACAAACGCAAAACCCAAGTCAGTTCTCCCACCGTATCACAGAACTGGCGACTGTGCTGGGGAATTCTTTAAAAGTGGAGTAACCTTAGGGCTTAGATCACCTTTGTTTTCAATTGTTTGCTTTGTTTGCTTTTATATTTGTGGGCTTTGCATTGGAGTTTCATAGATCCTAACCCGGATCTGGGAAATACCCTTTTTAGGTAGCATAATCTGTGAGGGACCTGTCCGGCGTAGACCGACATGGGTGAAACAGTGGCTACGTTGGTGTGGCATCTTAGTCTGTACCTATATCCCTTGTGTTGCAACGGGGAGAATATAGGTCTTCTAAGGGGTCATTAAGCACCAACCGACCTTAGAACCCTAAATTGACCAACTTGGCTATTAGGACAGTAGCAGTATGCTACACTCATTGAGGCTAAACTCTCGAGATGGTTCTGGCCGCGAGAAAAGATTGCGATGCTGGAGTTATGACCGATTGAGGGTAGCCAATGATTTGAGATCCTCTAGAACCCGGTTACTTTTGATAGGACAGGTTTTTAACCGACAAAACCAAAAGAGGGTAATACCTGAAACTCATGCTGGCCTGAAACCTAAGGGTGTCTTGTGTGACTTGTGTGCCTTATTTGCCTATGTGAATACTTGTGATGTGCTTCATCATAGCATCATGCCATCATACCATTGCATGCATCCTGTATAAAAGGCTAACCCATTTCAAAGACAAAAAGGTTTCATCTTTGCTCTGTTTTGTAGGACATCATGATGCCCGTGCGTAGAAATACTGTCCGGCTCAACTTTGTTCAACCACCAGTTTTACTCAAGGATTTGGTTGGAAGGATTCCAAACACTTCTTCCTTCATCAACAGACATGGTTCCCTCCTTGGCTTGGTCACTGCAAGATGGGACCAACAACTGATAAGTGTTCTGACCCAGTTTTATGACCCACTGTACCATTGTTTCACCTTTCAAGACTTCCAGCTGGTTCCTACCCTGGAAGAATTTTCTTATTTGCTTGGGATCCCTGTCTTGGAACAAACTCCATTCACTGGTTTGGAAAAGACTCCTAGGCCTGAGGAGATTGCTGCAATTCTCCCCTTGACCAAGGAAGAGGTTTTGTCCAACTGGGAAACTAGAAATGGGATCAAGGGCTTTTTGGTCAAATTTCTGGTTGGCAAGGCTAATGATTTCTGGAATGACTTGGACTTCAAGGCATATGAGGATATTCTAGCTCTTTTGATCTATGGTCTGGTGCTGTTTCCCAACCCTGACACCTTTATCAGTATCCATGTCATAAGGATCTTCATGTCTCGGAATCCGGTACCCACTCTTTTGGGTGATATTCTACAACAACTCTATGCTCGTACTGCTCGAAAACGGGGAACTCCGTGGTGTTGTGCTCCTTTGCTAGTAAGGTGGTTTATTTCGCACCTTCCTAAGTTCGTGCTGAAGAATGAAGAAGGAAAAGGTTGGGCTCGGAGGTTAATGTCTCTCACTGATAATGACATCACTTGGACTCTCAGAGGTTTGGAGGAGGTAGCTGTTATCGACCGTTGCGGAGAATACCCTAATGTCCCGTTGATTGGTATCCAAGGAGGAATCTCTTACAACCCGTGTTTAGCTCTCCGTCAGTTTGGAAGAGCCAGAGGAGATGGGCCTCATGAAATGCTGGTTCCTCACTTCCATTTTGAGTTTCAGGCAGACAGTGACAAACTACGCCAGGGATTCATTAAAGCTTGGGACAGAATCCACAAAGCTGACCCACATGAGTTGGGACCAAAGACTTCTCTACCAATGGAGCCCTATTGCAAATGGGTCCGCATCCGTGCTCAAAAGTTAGGTATGCCCTACGAAGCTGTCAGACCCCTCATTTTTGAGTCTCCTGATGAAGATGGGGTTCCTCCAACTGTCCTCCCTCCTCAGATACCTACTGATTTTGACACCATGAAGAGATCTTGGGCGCAGCTAAAGGAAGAACGGGATTTCTATCGGGAGAAGTTCAACGAGCAGGAACGGAAGATCCAGAGGCTGACTAAGCAATTGGAGGAAGAACAGGTCCTGAACAACTACATCAGCACTGAAAAGAGGAGGCCATGGGAGCATTGATGAGCTTTGATTGTTTCCTTTTGTAGTTTATTTCCTTTCCAGTATTTTTCATTCCTGTAATGCCTAAGGGCAAGTTGTTGAACAATTGAAAATTTTAATCTAATGAAGTGTGTTTCCCTTTTTGTCTACAAAGTTGAATCTTGTTTGTCTTTGAAAACATAAAACATACGCATTCCATTACACCATATGCATAGCAGGTACCCTATTTCACAGGTTGCTTAATCTTCTTCGCTGTTTGTTTGAACAATCATCATGAATCCAGACTCCTCCAGTGAGCAAGCAATCAAGGCCCTTCAGGCCCAAAGTGCACAGTTCCAAGAGATGGTCCTAAGCCTAGCCCAAGGTCAGCAAGAGTTGAAGACTCTACTCCTGAAGAAGAAGAAGAAAAAGAGGACTGCATTGTTCAACACCGGACGCAGATTTGGGAACACACTCCATAATGAAGCTGACCCAACCACTTCTTCTGCTGAGAAAAACAGTCCCCAAGGGGGAGGAGCTCCTAGTCCCGCAGTCTCCGACAACGAGACGGACTATAACGACGAACAATACCCACATGCTGCTGACAGATACAAGCAATTGGAGGACCGCTTGAGCGCCATGGAAATTCAGAATGTGCCGGGACTGGATTTCGGAGACTTGGGGTTATCTTCTGGGGTAGTAATTCCACACAAGTTTAAGGCGCCTGCCTTCGCCAAGTATGACGGGGTCTCCTGCCCAAAGCTGCATCTGAGGTCGTACGTAAGGAAAATCCAACCTTACACGGCAGATAAGAACCTCTGGATTCACTTCTTCCAAGATAGTCTCTCGGGGTCACAGCTTGAATGGTTCTACCAATTGGATGGAGCTAGCATCCAACACTGGGAAGATTTGGCAACCGCATTCTACAGACAATACCAATACAATTCCGATCTCGCTCCTACGTGTACCCAACTTCAGGGTATGTCTCTAGGAACGGGTGAAGGGTTCAAAGAGTACGCTCAAAAATGGAGAGATTTGGCTGGCAGGGTGCAGCCTCCATTGACTGATCGTGAGCTGGTTGATATGTTCCTTGGGACATTGTCTGGTCCGTTTTTCAATCATTTGGTTGGTAACTCCTCCGCTGGGTTTACAGATTTAATATTGACGGGAGAAAGAATTGAAGCTGGCATCAGGTCAGGCAAGATACAAAAGGCTGCCTCCACAAGTGCTGAGAAGAGGCCGTTTAAGAAAGAAGCGAGTGCCGTCTATGGTCCTAGAAGACAAGTCAAGCCCGAAAGTCGCCAAGCCGTCAATGCTTTGGTCATCTCAAAACCTGTTGCTGCTCCTCAGCAGTACAATCAACAAAGAAGTGAAAGGCCCAAGAGGCAGTATACTCGACTGAGTATGACCTTATCTCAAATTTTACCCCAACTGTTATCCACCAACCTGGTGACCCTCAAAGAAGCTCCTAAGGTCGTCAACACTGCGTCTCCTAAGTATAACCCAAATGCCCGGTGTGCTTATCATTCTGATAGTCCCGGGCACACTACTGATGATTGCTGGGCCTTGAGAAACAAAGTGAAAGATCTGATCGACGCAAAGGAAATTCAGTTTGAAGCGCCAGAAAGACCAAATGTTATAACTGCTCCTATGCCCCAGCATAGAGTAAATGCTGTTGAGGAAGAAATGTACGCTGTTTCGGTAGATGAAGTTGTTACCCCTCTGAAGACCGTTAAGAAGAACCTACTGCGGGCCGGTTTATTTCCGGGTTGCGGTGAAGGTTGCCTGTTCTGTGCTGTTTCCCTGTCTGGTTGTCCCTTGCTGAGGTTAGGCATCCAAAGCCTAATGGATAGCAAGGAGATTCTGTTTAAGAAGTCTGTTGTTCAGTTGGTTCCGATAAAAGAAATTTCTGTGGTTACCATCTTCAATAATCCAATCAAGGCTCCCCCGAAGAAGCCTGTTCAAATCATGACTGTTGCACCTGTGATTATTACTGTCCCGGGGCCTCTCCCCTACATATCTGATAAAGCTATCCCCTGGCATTATGGGGCAGACGTGTATGTAAATGGAATCAAACAAGAATTCGACACTGGCGCCAATATCTGCGATATCACTGGTCCAACCAAGGTCACCCGCAGTGGCAGGCTCTTCTCGCCTGACATTGCACCGCCCGCTATTCAAAAACCCCTCCTTATAAAACCTACAAGTTTACCTGTTCCTGTTGCTGATCAAATTGTTTCCCCTGCCGCTGAGTCATCAAATGCTCGGGGCAAAGGGATTGAAGAAGAGCCTGCCCGGATGGAGGCACCAATACCCATAAATGCTGAGGCCTCCCGACAAGAAATGGAGGAGATTCTGAAAATAATAAAGAAAAGTGATTTCAATGTTGTCGAGCAGCTGGGGCATACGCCCTCCAAGATCTCCCTGCTCTCCTTATTGCTATGCTCCGAGGCCCATGCTAAGGCCTTGATCTCATTTCTCAAGACGACCCATGTGCCGCAAGAGACGTCTGCAGTCCAGTTCACCGATTGCATAGCAAATCTGACAGCAGACAATGGCTTGGGTTTCTCAGATGCTGACCTGACTGCGAAGGGAAGAGACCACAATGATGCCCTGCATGTCTCTATCGAATGCAGGGGCACTACTCTGGCGCATGTATTGGTGGATACTGGTTCTTCCTTGAATGTCCTACCGAAGAAGGCTTTGGACCGTTTGGATTATGAAGGCCTAGAACTGAAGCCCAGCAATATCATCGTCAGGGCCTTTGACGGTTCAAAAAGGATGGTTCATGGAGAGGTTAACATCCCTATTCGTGTGGGCTCTCAAGTGTTTGACTCTACTTTTTATGTGATGGATATACGTCCATCGTACTCTTGTCTACTGGGTCGACCTTGGATCCATAAAGCTGGGGCAGTGACCTCCACCTTGCACCAGAAGCTGAAGTATCCCGTCAGGGGGAAGATCGTCACTGTGCAAGGAGAAGAGGAGTATATGGTGAGCCATTTGAATTCCTTCAGGTACATTGAGATGGACGGGGAGTTTATTGAAACCCCCTTCCAGCATTTCGAGGAGGTGCATCCAATTTCAGCAGCTGCAGAGACAATAGCCGAAGAGAATGATTCCTTGAAGATGGCTTCCCTAAGGGATGCCCGGGCTGTGGTTCAGAAAGGCAATTGTGCACACTGGGGTCAGCTTCCTGACTTCACTCAGAAGAACGACAAGTTTGGGCTAGGCTTTACTGCAGAGGCTCAGAAGGCGGTGCGCAAGGAGAAGATCGGAAAGGCTCCGGTGTTTATTTCCAGCTCAAGGGTGAATGCTATCGAGGAGGATGTGGAGGAAGCTGAGTTTGACAGTTGGATCTACCCGACTACCAGCAACGGACCAAGCAACTGGACGACAAAGGATTTTACCCCTATCACATTTGTCACGCAGTAATTAATTTATTTTGATTTCCGATTTGTAACAAACAATATGTTAAAACTTTGTTGGCTCGGTGTCCTACCCGGGGCATCGTAGCTCCATTTGTGAGGGCTTTTTGTATGACATTTTCATATATCATCAATCAAAACATTGGACGTTTGTTGCATTTCAAATCTTGTGCTCTTTTTCTTTTCTGTGTTATACATATTGCAAAACAGCTATATTTACACACACTCACTTATACAGGTTTCAATCCACTCTGGATCTCACTGGTAACAGCTCTGCTACCGCCAGTTATGACTTCGAAAATCCGATCAACTTGGCCGAAGACGAAGGTGAAGATGATTGCGAAGTGCCTGGTGAACTTGCGAGACTGCTACTCCAGGAAGAGAGAGCTATTCAACCACATGAAGAGCCGGTGGAGACAATTAACTTGGGTACTGAGACAGATAGGAAAGAGGTCAAGATTGGTGCCAATCTAGAGCTCAGCGTGAAGCAACAATTGATCCAGATGCTACAGGATTACATGGAGATTTTTGCTTGGTCCTATGAAGATATGCCTGGTTTGGATGCTGACATTGTAGTTCACCATCTGCCAACCAAGGAAGATTGCCCTCCGGTAAAGCAAAAAGTCCGACGGATGCGTCCAGAGATGTCTGAAAAGATCAAGGCCGAGTTTATGAAGCAGTTTGATGCCGGGTTCCTTGCAGTGACTTCTTACCCCCAGTGGGTTGCCAATGTGGTACCAGTACCGAAGAAGGACGGTAAAGTCAGAATGTGTGTTGACTACAGGGATCTGAACAGGGCCAGCCCCAAGGATGACTTCCCCCTACCTCACATTGATGTCCTTGTTGACAATGCAGCTCAACACAAGGTGTTCTCCTTCATGGATGGTTTTTCGGGGTATAATCAGATCAAGATGGCTCCAGAGGATATGGAGAAAACTACATTTGTGACTCAGTGGGGCACCTTCTGTTATAAGGTCATGCCATTCGGATTGAAAAATGCTGGGGCAACCTATCAACGTGCCATGGTTGCTTTATTTCATGATATGATCCATCATGAGATTGAGGTATACGTGGATGACATGATTGCAAGGTCTCAAACTGAGGAGGAGCACCTTGACCATCTGAGGAAGTTGTTTGACCGACTCAAGTTATACAAGCTGAGGTTGAATCCCAACAAATGCACCTTTGGGGTAAGATCCGGAAAATTGCTAGGTTTCATTGTAAGTGATAAAGGTATTCAGGTGGACCCTGCCAAGGTAAAAGCCATACAAGAGATGCCGACTCCAAAAACAGAGAAAGAAGTCAGAGGTTTCCTAGGACGACTGAATTACATTGCCCGGTTCATCTCACATCTAACTGCTACTTGTGAGCCAATCTTCAAATTGCTGAAGAAAGATCAAGTAGTATGCTGGAACGATGAATGTCAGGCTGCCTTTGAAAGGATAAAGGAATACCTTCAAGAGCCACCCATTCTTATGCCACCGGTGGAAGGGAGACCTCTGATACTATACTTGACAGTACTTGACAATTCAATGGGGTGTGTGCTGGGGCAGCATGACGAGTCTGGCCGAAAAGAGCACGCTATTTATTACTTGAGCAAAAAGTTTACCGACTGTGAGTCTCGTTACTCACTGCTTGAGAAAACTTGATGCGCTCTTGTATGGGCTGCTCGCCGGCTGAGACAGTATATGCTGACTCACACTACTTTATTGATTTCAAAGATGGATCCCATCAAGTACATATTTGAAAAGCCCGCTCTGTCTGGAAGAATAGCGAGATGGCAAATGATCTTGACAGAATATGACATCCAGTATACAACTCAGAAAGCAATTAAGGGAAGTGTACTGGCAGATCATTTGGCACACCAACCTGTGGATGATTACCAATCATTGAACCTTGATTTTCCGGACGAAGACATCATGGTGGTAACTGACTGTGAAGTACCTGGACCGGATGAAGGACCTGAGGAAGGATCCCGATGGTCTATGCATTTTGATGGAGCCTCCAATGCTTTGGGCAACGGCGTCGGCGCTATAATCATATCTCCCAAAGGAACTCATACTCCCCTCACCGCCCGATTATGTTTCAGCTGCACCAACAATATGGCAGAATATGAGGCATGTATCATGGGTTTACAAGCTGCAATCGACTTAAGGATCAAATTTCTAAGTGTCTTCGGAGATTCCGCTCTCGTGATCAATCAGATCAAAGGCGAGTGGGATACGAAACACCCGAATCTTATTCCTTACAAGGAGTATGTGTCGACCTTGCTTCCCCACTTTGAAGAGATAACTTTTGAGCATTTCCCCAGAGAGGAGAATCAGCTAGCGGACGCACTAGCCACGATGTCTTCAATGTTCAAAGTTAAATGGGACAATGAGGCTCCCCGAATCATAATCTGGAAGTTGGATGAACCGGCATACTGCTGCGAGCTCGAGGTTGAGAAGGTCACTGAGAAACCCTGGTATCATGAGGTGAAGAGGTACTTGGAAGCTCAGGAATACCCTGAAGGGGCATCTGTCAATGATAAGAAGTTCATGAGGAGGTTTGCTGCAAAATTCTTCCTCAGCAACGACATTCTCTACAAACGGAATCATGATTCGACTCTGCTACGCTGTGTGGATAAGGCTGAAGCGGAGAAAATCATGATGGAACTGCATGAAGGTACATTTGGAACACATTCCAGTGGACACACCATGGCTAAGAAAATCCTTCGGGCAGGATATTTCTGGTCCACAATGGAAGCCGATTGTTACCAACACTCCCGAACTTGTCATAAATGCCAGATCTATGCTGACAAGGTGCATATCCCTCTGGTTCCTTTGAATGTCCTAACGGCACCTTGGCCTTTCGCAATGTGGGGTATCGATATGATCGGTGAGATCCGACCAACGGCATCCAATGGGCATCGCTTCATCTTGGTGGCGATCGATTACTTCACGAAATGGGTTGAGGCAGCTTCCTATGCCACAGTAACCAAGAGCGTCGTGGCACGTTTCATCCGGCATAATCTGATCTGTCGGTACGGAGTCCCGGAAAGAATCATTACGGACAATGGTACCAATATCAATAACAAAATGATCACTGAACTCTGAACAATTCAAGATACAGCACCACAATTCTTCTCCCTACCGGCCGAAGATGAATGGGGCTGTAGAGGCAGCCAATAAAAATATCAAGAAAATTGTGCAGAAGATGACAGTGACCTATAAAGATTGGCACGAGATGTTACCATTCGCTCTTCATGGGTACCGCACTTCAGCAAGGACGTCAACCGGGGCAACTCCTTTCTCCTTAGTCTATGGCATGGAGGCAGTCTTGCCAATTGAAATCCAGATACCCTCTCTCCGGATAATGAAGGATGCAGACTTGAATGAAGATGATTGGATCCAGACTCGACTTGATCAATTAAATCTGATTGACGAAAAGAGGCTCACTGCTATCTGTCATGGTCAAACGTATCAAAAACGGATGATCAGGGCATTTAACAAGAAAGTCAGACCGCAAGAATATCAAGTTGGGGACCTGGTAATCAAACGCATCATCCTTCCTCAAAGTGATCCCCGGGGCAAATGGACCCCTACATACGAAGGGCCATTTGTGGTTAAACGTGTGTTCTCAGGAGGAGCCATGATCCTAACCACCATGGATGGTGACGATCTTCCTCACCCCGCCAATGCAGACATAGTGAAAAAATATTACGCATGAATAAAAGACCCGCTAGGTTGACATACCTAGGCAAAAATAAGGGCTTCCCGGCGAACCAAAAGGGTTCGGGCAAAAATAAGGGACGAAATGAATAAAAATCTGCACACCCGGCAAGTCGAAAACCTGAAAAGGCGGCTTGGGCAAAAATAGGTATCCCGGTGGACTGAAAACCCGAAAGGGCGGTCCAGGCAAAAGTTAGGGATGAAAGCGTAACAATATGTCTCATTGGATCACTTCGTATCCGGAATTCGGCTATCTGGCTCAGATTTCGGCATTGACCAATCAGCTTCATCTTCGAATTAGGCAGCAAAGCGATGAGACACTCGAAGACATAAAGGCGATAGCAGAGTTGGAACCCAGTGGGATTGTTCACATAGCTGTTTTGTTTCCTTTTTCAAATTGTAAACTCTATGTTATTTGGCGGCGTCCTCTTACTAGGATGTCAGCCTCTTGTACAAAAACGCCTATTCACAGGCAAAGTTTAAATCAATACAAATTCGCTTGTCCTTACAAATTACCATTGTTTTCCTTTTTCTGTTTTGTCTTGCGAAGAACGTCCAATGTTCATTTTTGATATATGCATTTGACATTAAAATTGCTGATTCATAAATATTTGCATATGAAACAAGAGATTGATTACAGGTAACATCAGAGACAGGGGCAATGTGAAGTTGTCTAATGCAGTCTGGTTGTTTGGTCCGCCAAGGTACCAAGGTAGGTTCAACTGAAGAATGTGGCCAAATCATCTCAACTCCCCGCAGAGTAAAACAAGATTCAGTAGTACTTTCCCCAAGCGGAGATGACTCCCCGACGATCCTGAAAAGGCACAACATTCCTCGGCAGATTTTGAAGCTCATCCCCAGTAGGTTCTGGAAGCTTATCCCCTGCAAAGTACGGACGTCTCTCCCGAGTTTTATTTAGAGTTATTTCCTCACAAGGACTTATAACTGGGTTATCCTCAGCTAAAAACCACGGAAGATCGCCCTCGGCAAAGTTCCTTCAATCCCCAGCGGAGTTTATCATCATTATCCCCAGCGGAATCCATCATCAAAGTCTTCAACAAGCCTCTTATCAAAAACTTCGGCCAAGTACCTCTTCCACGGAGCAGCTCCCCGGCCGTTCGTCAAGGATTTATTTTCCTAAGACGAAATTACATTCATAAACATTTCACATTTTCATACATCTTGCTTACATATATGATAAAGTGCATACAACACTATCTCATATTGAACATCACGACATCATGCATATCATACGTCATGACATTGCATACAACTTATGTTTTTGCCTTTTCAGGAAAAAGACAATCCCAAAAACAACTACCTTCAACCGTCACGATTCCAGATTCGATACCTGTATCTAGCCAGGGCACATCTGAGAGTGGTCTATTTCCAGATTCGATTCCTGCATCCAGCCAGGGCACATCTGTTGACCACGTTTCCAGACTCGATTCCTGTATCTAGCCAGGGCACGTCTGAAGAGTTCGAAGATTCGATTCCTGTATCCAGCCAGGGCACATCTATCAACTACAACATCTCCAGATTCGATTCCTGTATCCAGCCAGGGCATATCTGTTGACCACGTTTCCAGACTCGATTCCTGTATCTAGCCAGGGCACGTCTGAAGAGTCTGAAGATTCGATTCCTGTATCCAGCCAGGGCACATCTATCAACTACAACATTTCCAGATTCGACTCCTGTATCCAGCCAGGGCATATCTGTGAACAACCAATTGTAGACTCAATACCTGTATCCAGCCAGGGCATATCTACATAAGGAGATTAAGGATCAAACACCTGTAAAAGGCCAGGAAAACATCCGTCTTTCTCAAATACACAAGTTCTCGCTAAGGAATCTCTTAGGCGATCGACACTTCCAAATGGCATCTATAAGCCCATTCCCGACAAGGTTCTGTCACGTCTCCAGATGGCATCTATAAGCCCATCTCCCTATCCACCACCTCTCCAAATGGCATCTATAAGTCCATTCCTGACATCACATTGCTGTTACCTCAACATGCGAGTGCAAATTTCCGGGCACTCTAGTGTCCAATCTTCTTTTACCCTCGAGTCGTGAAAGGCAGACTTGCCAATCTAACTCTTCAGGTTCAAGAAGATTGAACAGGGGAAACTGTTGTACCCCAAAATTTGCCCTCCCATTTCCTCAACATTTTCTCATCACAAGACCTTTGAAGATCAAGATCCAGTTAGGGTTTCCTCTGCTCAAGACTTCTCCTTGCACTGTGGACTCAAATTAGGGTTTGTGTTTGCCTAAGGATGTTTTGACCTAAAATGCCTAAGATGACTTTCATGCTTCATATTGGACTCCCAAGTTTACCTATACCAAGTTTCAAGTCTTGATTCCAAGTTTTGCCCAGTCAATTGGACAGTTGACCTAGAAATCAGCTGTATTGGGGAAAAAGTCAACTGTGGCCAATTGACAGTCAAACCTCATGAAAATTGACCCACATCAACATATTGGACTCATATGGACCATTTGATCAAGTTTGGATCACAATTCCACAAGAAATTTGATCAGATCACCAAAAGGGCAAAATGGTCATTTTTAGGGTTTTGACTGCACAAAGGTAATTTTTGACTGTTTGACTTAGCCAATAGCAAACCAAGTTCACATATGGACTCAAGGACTCAATGAAATGGTCTTGACACATTCATCAAGCTCAAAAGATCCCAAGTACACAAGATTGACAGTTGAATTTCCCAGTCAATTGATCAATTTTGACTGTATACTGAAAAGTCAAACTTTGACTTTTTGGTCAAAATCAAGAGTCAAGATTCATTTTTCATCAAAATATGCCAAATCATGAAACTTGTTCACCAAGAAATCACAAAATGCAAATTAGGGTTTGAAAATGGAATTTTTCATAACTTAGAATTTTTCTAAGTTATGAAAAACCCTAATTTTTTCCCAACTTTGCCCCATCTTTTCACCAAGATCCATTTGGATTCAAACAAAAGTCAAAACATGAAAGTTGTAGCTTGTTGCATAATCTACAACTTTGATTCACAAAGTTTTCTCATTTGAAGCTTGTATCTCAAGTTACAATTTTTTGAATAAGGGCACTAAACCATTTTTAACTTAATGAAATTTTAACCTATTTTGACAAGGTTTTCTACCCCACTTCAAGGCCACTTTTCATACCCTTCCACTTAGAATTTCAATTTGCATTTCAAAGATGGATTGTAGTACACATTCCAAGCTTTCCAAAATGTCCAAGAACTCACCAAACAACCTCATAACTTGAGAGATTCGAATTTCACAAGTTGGCAAAAACTCACTTTTGTTCTTCATCAAAACATGTTCATAATCTTGCAAATTTGAACTCAGCTTGCTTTATGCTTGATTACAGGTCCTTGAACCATTCCATACTCAATAATTTAATGCATATTCAATGTGTTAGAGTGTTGTTCTTTGAGTGCAAGCATTGTATGCAAGATTAATCCTAAACTAGATAAAGTGAACTTTCCATTTTTGAAAAGATTAACTTTATGTCCAATTGCAAATCAAGAAAGTACATGGAAAATCTGCTTGGCACAAGATTATGTGCATAACACACTGATCAAGAGAGGATTATGCAGCACATTAGGGGGTCCTCTACTGACCTAGAAAGCCAACTTGCTTTTGTTTTGCTTCAAGTTCAAGAAAAGTCCATAACTTGTACCAACTCTCTCTTCAGCTTACAAACACAAGGGAGAAGTTATCAAACACATTCCACATAACATATCCAAGCTAACACACGAGCCCTTGCCATCTAAAACACCCCTGTGATCGGTGGATCTGGAACTGACTGTTTAACGCTGGTTCGCGAAATATCGCGGAAGCAAGAGTCGCCACCGTCTTTTATTTTCTCCAAATGGAAAGGACAAAAGCACAGAAAAATTCCTTAAAAGAGATTGCTCTCGGTTCGGGAGGTAGGTTATAGAAAGGGAAGGTGTTAGCACCCTTTCTATCCATGATTATCCATGGGCTCTTAGATACTTGCTCATTGTGTTTTCAAAATTGTTTGTTTGCTTTTCAATGTGGGTTAACAAAGTTTCTTTGAAAAATTTCAGTTCGACTCGTACGTCAGAGTGTTTGAAAAATTTGCTTTGAAAGCTTTTGAAAAGTGTTGGTGTGAAAAGTCTTTGAATTTTTGTTTTTGTTTTGAAGAGAGCAAGTATCCATGAGTCGTCTACCTACCCTAAGGAATTCGTCTGTGTAAATGTCCTTTAAAGTAGTGCCATCCCACCATTGAGAGGTAGGTAGCACCACCGTTGGAGGTGTTCGGGTCAATTCAAGTTTATAGGGACATGGTGATCACCAGAGCAATGGGAAGACACCTTAGAAGCTACCCTCATGCCAGGTTCCCGGATCATGAGGACTTACTAAGACATCCTCTACTCGACGATCACCTTTCGAAAGGCAAGGCAACAGTGAGGCGTACCCTAGGGGTGGTGTGTGCGATTCGTGTGTCGTTTTCATTGATATTTGTCTTGTCATGTTCATTGGTGTTCTACGCTTGATTTTATTTTAAGTCCATACATTCTTTCATGCTTTTGTTAACAGTTAAAATTTGCGGGAAAAGTAAATCTAACGCTATTACAAATGGCGCGGGTCCACATCGCCAAAATTAAACCGGACCCGATTTGACGGAAAGTAAATAAAGCAAAAGAAATAAAAGTGCGAGAAGTTTAAGTTACAATGCTTCGGGGGAGATACATAATGAATTAAGCGAAATAAAACAAATGTGCGAATAAAATAAATTACGAACGAGGGCGTTGGACCCTTTTGCAAAATATTATTAATAAGGAATTAAAATTAAGAATTAAAAGAAAATGTTTTTTAGTATTTTTGTGTTTTTTGAGATTTAATAAAAAAAGAATTAATTAAAAACCAAAATGAAATGTTAAACCTAGTTCTAATAAGAATTAATTAAAAACCAAAATGAAATGTTAAACCTAGTTCTAATTATTTTTAAGTTTATTATGAAAGTATTAAAATTTAACCTAAATGCAACCCTAATTAGTTTACAAGTTTAATTATGAAAATAAATAAATCACTAATATTATGGCAAAAAACAAGGAAGATTATGAAAATAAATAAATCACTAATATTATGGCAAAAAACAAGGAAAATTAAAAGGAATAAAAAGTCATTAAACCTAATGCTATATTTTTGGATTTTTTTATGAAAAAAAGAATTAATATTGCAAACCCTAATTTAAACTAAATTCATTACATGTTAATTTATTTACAAGAAAATATGAACATTAAATATTTTATTATGTTTTTATCTTTTTTCTGATTTTTTAGGCATTTTTTATATATTGTAAAAATAATGAATTAAATTAAAGCAATAAAACAAATGAAATAATAATTAAAATAAAAAATAAAAAAATAAAAAAATATTTTCAAACCAGGGGGGGTGGAGGTCCCCAATATGGAGGTATGGATCCAGTAATTTGGGCCCAATAAGCTTGAGATTCGTTGACTTTTCCAGGCTACGTGTGGGACCTTGGACTAAGGCTTATGGTACACCTCTGATCTATGCCCTTGATTTGATCTCCAGGACGCGTGGCTGGTTGATCTTTGAGGATGTATGGTGTGTATTATCACTGGCGCTGCATAGGAGTTGGAATTGAAAACTAACATGAAATATTGTACAGACCTGGGACTCGAACCCAGGTCACTAGCATTATTGATCACTTCCTGCGCCACTGAACCACTTCAATTACTTTTAATATATAATAACTATTAATCAATATAAAAGAAAATTGGTTAGTTATCTGAAAAACGCGCGCAATTCAAAAAGAACCAATGGTTGTTGGCCACGAGGTCTTCTTCTTCGTTCCTGCAAATATCAAAAACAAAGGCCACGGTTTTATGTGTGTTCTCTTAGGCCGGTTTATAGAAAATAGCGATTACGCCGTCTCTAAACATAAATTAGGCGCGAGGATGGATTCTTCTTCGTCTGAACACGCTCATGCCAATGATATTACTCACGAGTCCTAATTTTGCCTTGGATGAAAAGCCCTAATTCGAAAACCTGCAAACCCTAAAAATCTACAATGGCATCTTTGTACATAACACAAGAAAACGCAATTAAATGTATCAGTTAGCTTTAGAATTGCAGGAGGAATAAGAATCCATGCAGAAGATGTTATGAAAATGCTTAAATTTAAGAATACGATTGTGAGTTTTTCACGACATATGCTGAGTTCTGTACACTGATTCCTTGCCTTTTGATGAGTGTTA
Source organism: Vicia faba (assembly GCA_948472305.1). Taxonomy (NCBI): domain Eukaryota; kingdom Viridiplantae; phylum Streptophyta; class Magnoliopsida; order Fabales; family Fabaceae; genus Vicia; species Vicia faba. Next base: position 187,238,620 of record OX451735.1, on the reverse strand, counting down.
TGAATTGGAATATGATCAGTGAACCACAAGGAAGCTTTTGGAATGAATGTCGTGCCTTGAATCCACCTAGAATACTGATTTCAGTTTTGAACTTTATGGCAATTTTTCCAGTTGGCAATGGTGTGTCCAGCGCATCCTTTTAGTGTGTGGGCATTATCAGCACTTATGAGGGAAGGGAATTAGGTCATTAGCTGGCCTTGATCCATGCCCATGAGAGAATTAGTCTTAGGTCTTTTCACCATTAACAAACTTTCCCCTTTTTTAGCAAAACCAAGACTTAGTGTACAACCTAACCCTAGCATGAGTTTGGGAGCTGGCACATGATATATGGAAGCTATTCAAATTCACATGACACTATTCCATTGATTTTTAAATTTTATTTGAATTTTTAAAGATTTAAAATGAATTAAATTATCAAAAATTAAATAAAATAGAAAAATCAATGTTTGATCTTGAAATTAATCATGGGACACGTGTGTGGCATGACAAGGCTGAATCAAGTGGAAGAAAGTGGGCCCTTTTGTCAAAAATTGAAGTTTCAAGGATAGTTGACTTTTGCCATTTCACAAAAATTTCCCAACTTCTCCAATGCATAACTTGCTCAATTTTTAAGCTTTTCTCATGTTCTTGGACATTTTGGAAAGGTCTTTGAGTCCTTTAACCAATGCCTTTGGTCCCATGTCATTTTGATTTTCCAATCTCAAGTTATGGCCTTTGACTTAAAGTCCATTTTTGTTGACATTTGAAAATGACCTATAATGTTGAAATTGATAACTTTTTGTGAGAGCATTTCTTGGACTTGAAGTATGAAGATGAGTTGTAGGAAATGTCTTTCTCTTCAAAATGAGCTTTGGATGGCATTTTTCTGATAATCCATGTGAAAGTTATGCCCTGGTCAATTTCAGTTGACTTTTTCAGCTGTCCAAATAAGGAAACTTTTGCATCTTGATGATTTTCTGAGCCAAATTTTGAGAATCATGATCAAGCATTGATCAAATGATGTTTGTGGCTTCAAAATGATATGTTGACCAAAAATTTGAACTTTTGACTGTCAAATGACTATTTTGCCCCTACAGTTGACTGTAGTGCAATTTAGGGTTTTGACTGTGCAATTTTGAGCTGAATGCCTTGAAACTTGATATGAGGATGCTTGACCATGTTTGTAAGCATGTGAGACTTGATTGGGCCTTTGAACACTTCCTTTTCTTGATCAGAACACAAACCCTAGTTTTGACTGTATAGGAGACAGTTGGACTGTGCAACCCTTGGGGGAGTTTTATGACTTGGCTTGGCAATTTCTTGAAGAATATGGGAGGGCAAATTTTGGGGTACAACAGTTGCCCCTGTTCAATCTTCTTAGACCTGAGGATGCAGATTGGCTGACGTGCCTTTCGTAATCCGAGGGTAGAAGATGATTGGACACTAGAGTGCCCAGAAATTTGCGCTCACATATTGGCAGTGATGGTGGAATGGGCTTATAGATGCCATCTGGATGTTTGATTGCGTAAGAGATTCTTTGGCGAGAACCTGTATACCTGCAAAACAGAAAATGAGTACCTGACACGTTGCAGGAGCTGATTTTTAGATGCCTGGTATAGATGTGTCCTGACTGGTTACAGGAGCTGAGTCTGGAGCTTCAAACGGCGATGAAAGAACCAGGGATGGTTACTACCTTAGCATGAATAGTAAGAAAACCTTGGGCGACTTTAATTTCAACAACGCTCGTTGAGAAAAAATCTTGGGTGACTTTAACTTCAACAACGCTCGTTGAGAAAAAATCTTGGATGTCTTCTACTGGGATAAGAATCAGGGAGATCTTAGGTTCAATCTGACTGAACCAGAGAGGCCTTTGACTGGGTAAGAATCAGGAAAATCTTGGGTCGACTTAACTGAACCAGACAAGGTCTTGAAATGTCTTCAACTGGATAAGCATCAGGGAGATCTTAGGGTCGATCTGACTGAACCAGAGAAGGCCTTTGACTGGATAAGCATCAGGAAAATCTTAGGGTCGATTTAACTGAACCGGTCAAGGTCTTGAAATATCTTCAACTGGATAAGCATCAGGGAGATCTTAGGGCGATCTGACTGAACCAGAGAAGGCCTTTGACTGGATAAGCATCAGGAAAATCTTAGGGCCGATTTAACTGAACCGGACAAGGTCTTGGAATATCTTCAACTGGATAAGCATCAGGGAGATCTTAGGGTCGATCTGACTGAACCAGAGAAGGCCTTTGACTGGATAAGCATCAGGAAAATCTTAGGGTCGATTTAACTGAACCGGACAAGGTCTTGGAATATCTTCAACTGGATAAGCATCAGGGAGATCTTAGGGTCGATCTGACTGAACCAGAGAAGGCCTTTGACTGGATAAGCATCAGGAAAATCTTAGGGTCGATTTAACTGAATCGGACAAGGTCTTGGAATATCTTCAACTGGATAAGCATCAGGGAGATCTTAGGGTCGATCTGACTGAACCAGAGAAGGCCTTTGACTGGATAAGCATCAGGAAAATCTTAGGGTCGATTTAACTGAACCGGTCTAGGTCTTGAAATGTCTTCAACTGGATAAGCATCAGGGAGATCTTAGGGTCGATCTGACTGAACCAGAGAAGGCCTTTGACTGGATAAGCATCAGGAAAATCTTAGGGTCGATTTAACTGAACCGGTCTAGGTCTTGAAATGTCTTCAACTGGATAAGCATCAGGGAGATCTTAGGGTCGATCTGACTGAACCAGAGAAGGCCTTTGACTGGATAAGCATCAGGAAAATCTTAGGGTCGATTTAACTGAACCGGTCTAGGTCTTTGACTGGATAAGAATCAGGAAAATCTTAGGGTCGATTTAACTGAATCGGTCTAGGTCTTGAAATATCCTTAACTGGAATAAGTGTCAGAACGTCGCCATATCTGGTTTACATCTGAAACTATATCTGGAAGGAGACCTGGAAGCAGCATCAGAACGTCACCATATATGGGTCATATCTGAAACTAAATCTGGAAGGAAATCTGGAAGCAGCATCAGAACGTCACCATATCTGGATCATATCCGAAACTACATCTAGAAGGAAATCTGGAAGCAGCATCAGAACGTCACCATATCTGGATCATATCCGAAACTATATCTAGAAGGAAATCTGGAAGCAGCATCAGAACGTCACCATATCTGGATCATATCCGAAACTATATCTAGAAGGAAATCTGGAAGCAGCATCAGAACGTCACCATATCTGGATCATATCCGAAACTACATCTAGAAGGAAATCTGGAAGCAGCATCAGAACGTCACCATATCTGGATCATATCCGAAACTATATCTAGAAGGAAATCTGGAAGCAGCATCAGAACGTCACCATATCTGGATCATATCCGAAACTATATCTAGAAGGAAATCTGGAAGCAGCATCAGAACGTCACCATATCTGGATCATATCCGAAACTATATCTAGAAGGAAATCTGGAAGCAGCATCAGAACGTCACCATATCTGGATCATATCCGAAACTACATCTAGAAGGAAATCTGGAAGCAGCATCAGAACGTCACCATATCTGGATCATATCCGAAACTATATCTAGAAGGAAATCTGGAAGCAGCATCAGAACGTCACCATATCTGGATCATATCCGAAACTATATCTAGAAGGAAATCTGGAAGCAGCATCAGAACGTCACCAAATCTGGTTTACATCTGAAACTATATCTGGAAGGAATTCTGGAAGCAGTATCAGAATGTCACCATCTCTGGGTCATATCTGAAACTATATCTAGAAGAGAATTGCGATAGTTGGTAGTAATCGCTTTTGTATTGATCTTTTTCCTAAAAAGGCAAAACATAATTGTATGCCTAATCATGATGCATGAACTGTATGTCTTCAAAATTAATGAAATTCGTGTAGTATGACGCATATGCATGCTATAATGTATGAAGATGTGATGTTTATGAATGTATATTTGTCTAAGAAAATAAATCCTTGACGGGTGCCGGGAAGTCGTATCCTGGGCTGATGTTGAGGAATAGATTTTGCTTCCGCTGGGGATGATAGTTGCAAGTATACCGGTAGGAGAAGATAACTCCGTTGGGGAATGAACTTGGCAAATGACGGATTCTGCGGGGAGAAAAGATACTCTAGTGACCATGCTGAGAAGCAATACTCTGTGGGAAGAGGGATGCCTTGCTGCGTTGTTGATAACTTGCTGAGGATACCGTTGTTATGTTGGAAGTATTGATGGACTTCGCTGGGGATAGGAAAGAACTACGTTGACGACGACCTTTCCTTGGCTTTTGGCTGAGGATAACCCAGTTATATCCTGTTGAGGAAATAACTCTTTAAACCAAGCTGGACGACGCGTTCGTGCTCTGCGAGAGGATAAGCTTCCAGAATCTACTGGGGATAAGCTTGCTGCTTGGGGATATGAATTCCAGCTTTCCTGGGGAGACTAGATTGGACTCTCCTGGGGAAGTATTGAACTGTGTTGGTTATGTTCTTCAACGGAACCTACCTTGATACCCTGGAGGATAGAACAATCAGATCGCTTAGACCATCCATTATTGCCCCTGTTTCTGATGTGGGAGCGGAAGATACCTGTGGAGGTGCTTGATAGTTGTTGATGAGCAAACCTTCTTCTGGTAGGCAGGTGACAAGATGACAGGACATAGTCGTACGCTTTGATCCCTAATTTTTGCCTGGGTGTGTCAACCTAGCGGGTCTTTGATTTTGCGTAGTATTTTTTCGACTATGTCCGTACTTTCAGAATGTAGGGAGGTGCCCCTGTCAGTAGCATTGTGTAGCCATATTACCAGAAGATGTCTGATCGTGCAAGATTTGTTGCTGGAATTCCTGTCCAATGCCCCAAGTGACTTAGGCGGAGATTTGCCTCAGGCTATTTGGCCTTTGAGAGATTCTCCGAATCTTGACTGAATTGCCCCAGATGATGGACAATAATCACGTCTGCCCCTTGATTGGAATTGCTTTTGTTCACTAGGTATTCATCGTGCGAATTTCCCTGCTGTTCAAACAAAAAGTCATATGCAAACAAAGTTATGTTAAAAATGCAAAGCTTATGTCTGTCTTGAGGATTTTTTTATTTTAAAAATGCATTCTTTTTCATAAAACAAGTGAATGTTTGTAAAACGTGATGTCAACTCCGTATTTACCGTAAGCCTTAAGGAGTCAGGATACCTTTCGTAACAGTATGCTTTCGGACTAACCCATGCTTCAGCTAGGACTTTTAAGGGTTATATCATGGCCTGGTTCACGGTTTAAGAAACAAAGGATAAAGGCTCAAATTTTATTTGTACCCACCCGCTCTTCATGATGTTCTCCAAACCTAAACTCAGTTGATCATACATTAGACTTTGTTTGAGTTTTTTGCTCTGATTTTCCGGTGATGATTCGGATGTTGATAACTTATTTGAATAGGCAGTCATCTCCCTTTTTTTGTTGAGGGTTTGTGAGACCTTTTTCTTTTGATTTTTTGTTATCCCTTTCTTTTTTGCCTGAACTGTTTCCTTTTTTGGAATTACAGTCAGCGGGATGCCCCAGTTTTGTAAGTCTCCTTCATGGGTCTTGACTTAATGGGCTTTTCATTTATGATTTTTGATAATGACTGCCTGTCCTTATGATTGTTCGGAGCCATCACTGTCTTTTGTTTTTTTTTGGAAAAACTCATTTGGTGCCATTCATTGTGCACTTGGATCAACTGAGAAGACTACCCTGCCCCGGGTTATGATTAAGGGTTTTAAATTTCGAAAAGAAAAAACTCCTACTTCTTTGGCTCAGAGGGGTTGGCGAGGGATTATCATCCTTATTACTCCAGTGTTTGGGAATTGAAACAATGCCTGTACCTCATCAGCGGGGTCTGTTCAAAAGCATACTGTAGATTATGGTATCGTTTTCGTCATCCTCCCTCAAGAGGCTCAGAATTATTAACCAAGAGTTGATCATCAGAAAAAATATGAAAAGAAATTTGAACATAGTGAAAATAATTGTATTAATTCCCAAAACAGACATATGCGATGCATTGATAGAATAAAAGGGTTTGCTATGACATTAATTGTTTGTATAAGCAAAGAAACATACAACTCAAAAATTCAAATAAACAAAAGGTCTTCAACGACTGGGTAACGGAGCGGTGATTATGTTCGGAGTCTCTGGCACTTCAAACTGAATCTCTCCGGTGTCAATCATATCTTGGATCTTGTTCTTGAGAGGCCAGCAGTTGTCTGTAGTATGCCCCGGGCTATCTGAATGATATGCGCACCTATCGTTGGGATGATAGTTGGGAGCAGAAGTGTTCGGATTCCGAAGAGGAGCCCTTAAGGTGATCAGTCCTGCTTTCAACATTTGTTGCAGTGCTTGATCCAACGGCATGTTGAGTTTGGTATACTGTCGTTTCTCCTTGCGCTGCTGCCCCTGTCCTTGTTGAGCAGGTCCAGGATTGGAGATCTGGATTGCCCCTGCCTCATGACGGCTCTTTTTACCGTGCACAGCATTGGATTCTTTCTTTCCATGATGAGGCTTTTTATCAGAGGGTGCAGCCTCTTGAATTTTCCCAGATCGGATGCCAGCTTCTATTCGCTCTCCAGTCAAGATAAGATCTGTGAATCCAGCAGACGAATTCCCAATCAAGTGGTTGTAGAACGGACCAGACAGGGTCCCCAAGAACATATCGACAAGTTCCCGATCAGTCAGAGGTGGTTGTACCCTTCCAGCAAGATCCCTCCATTTCTACGCATATTCTTTAAAACCTTCACTTGATCCTAACGACATACCCTGGAGTTGGGTACGCGTAGGAGCAAGGTCGGCATTATACTGATACTGCTTGTAGAAAGCAGTAGCCAACTCCTCCCAGTTACGAACCTTGGTCCCATCTAGTTGATAGAACCATTCGAGATGAGTCCCTGAAAGACTCTCCTGGAAGAAGTGGATCCACAGGTTCTTGTCTACCGTATATGGTTGAATCTTCCGAACATAGGACCTGAGATGTAACTTGGGACACGACGCCCCGTCATACTTGGTAAAGGATGGTGCTTTAAATTTCCGAGGAATAACCACACCAGTTGACAAACCCAGATCTCCAAAGTCCAGCCCCGGTACCTGTTGGATCTCCATAGCATTCAGCCTATCCTCCAACTGTTTGTACTTGTCCTCAGCCGGAGGGTACTGTTCGTCGTTGAAATCTGTCTCATTGTCAGAGACCACTGGACTGAGAACCCTTTCCTCTTGATGACTGCCTTTCCCCACAGATGGAGTTGTCCTCTCAGCTTGATCCTGCAGGGTGTTCCCAGATCTGCGTCTAGGGCTGAACAAAACAGTCCTCCTCTTCTTCTTTTCTTTCTTCAAGAGCAGAGCCTTCAGATCTTGTTGCCCCTGGGTCAAGTTCATGATCAACTCTTGGAACTGGGCGTTCTGAGCCTGGAGGGCCTTGATGGACTGCTCAGCTGATGATTCAGGATTCATGACGATCGGCTGAAATAAACAGCGAAGAAGGGTAAGCAACCTGTCCAAGGGGACACCTGCAATGCAATGAGATGTATGACATGCATGCAATGATTTCAAGGACCTCGCAGGGTAAACAGAGAAATTTGTTAGAGTTGGAAACTGGCAACTTGATTGAAGGAACTTCCTGTTGTAGAGAGCCCTTCTTCAAGGGTCAAAGGCTCACCATATCCAGTGGGTCATAGCCCCTGACAACCTTGGCTAGAGGAAAATAAATCCTCTTTGCCCCTTGCTAGATGTTTGATTCATCACGACCTGTATCATAAGCCCTTGAGATCCTTGAAATGGGTTAGGATGTATGCAATGGTATGATGTCATGCTATGCATGGGGTGATGTAGGTAAACCATGTTATGAGTCCCAATTAAGGACTATAAACAGACCCTGCAAGAAATTCAGTATACTTTGTTATGAGTCCCAATTAAGGACTATAAACAAAACCTACAAGAGATCTAGTAACCCTGTTATGAGTCCCAGTTAAGGACTATAAACAAAACCTGCAAGAAATTTGGTTAACCTTGTCATGAGTCCTAGTTAAGGACTATAAACAAAACCTGCAAGTAGTTCATGTGTCAGCTAACAAGCATGCAAGTAGGCAAGTACAAAGGCACACAAGTCACACAAGAGAAACCCTTAGGGTTTAAGCCAGCATGGGGTCTAGGTATTACCCTCTTGAAGTTGGTGGGTTCAACCTGTCCTAATCAAAGTAACCAGGTTCTAAGGTTCCCAATATCACGGGATCGCTTTCATTGTTCATCGTTTCGATTTAGCCACTGAACTGGCGACCGAAATATCCCAGGAAAGCAACCCTCAATTGGGTGTAGTATCGAGTATCAACCAACCTCGGACTGCACCAAAGTCAGTTATCTCACTACCCTAAAGAGGCCAAGATAGTTCAATTAAGGTTCCTAAGGTCTGTTGATGCTTCACGACACCACGCGGAGGCCCCGTACTCTCCTTGACTGAACTCAAGGGTTACCGGTACACACCAAAGTGTCACATCAACGTAGCAGACTGTTTCAACCATGTCGGTATACCCCGCACAGTTCCCTCACAGCCTTGTTGCTACTTTCTAAGAAAGGTATCCCCCATATCCGGGTTAGGATCTATGGAACTCCCAAGACAGTCCCACAATTTAAAGCAAACAAGGAAGACAATTGAAAACATAGTTATGAGCTAGCCCTAAGGTACACCCCACTTTAAGTTTGTCCCCAGCAGAGTCGCCAGTTCTGTGATCGGTGGATCTGGAACTGACTGTTTAACGCTGGTTCGCGAAATGTCGCGGAAGCAAGAGTCGCCACCGTCTTTTATTTTCTCCAAATGGAAAGGACAAAAGCACAGAAAAATTCCTTAAAAGAGATTGCTCTCGGTTCGGGAGGTAGGTTATAGAAAGGGAAGGTGTTAGCACCCTTTCTATCCATGGTTATCCATGGGCTCTTAGATACTTGCTCATTGTGTTTTCAAAATTGTTTGTTTGCTTTTCAATGTGGGTTAACAAAGTTTCTTTGAAAAATTTCAGTTCGACTCGTACGTCAGAGTGTTTGAAAAATTTGCTTTGAAAGCTTTTGAAAAGTGTTGGTGTGAAAAGTCTTTGAATTTTTGTTTTTGTTTTGAAGAGAGCAAGTATCCATGAGTCGTCTACCTACCCTAAGGAATTCGTCTGTGTAAATGTCCTTTAAAGTAGTGCCATCCCACCATTGAGAGGTAGGTAGCACCACCGTTGGAGGTGTTCGGGTCAATTCAAGTTTATAGGGACATGGTGATCACCAGAGCAATGGGAAGACACCTTAGAAGCTACCCTCATGCCAGGTTCCCGGATCATGAGGACTTACTAAGACATCCTCTACTCGACGATCACCTTTCGAAAGGCAAGGCAACAGTGAGGCGTACCCTAGGGGTGGTGTGTGCGATTCGTGTGTCGTTTTCATTGATATTTGTCTTGTCATGTTCATTGGTGTTCTACGCTTGATTTTATTTTAAGTCCATACATTCTTTCATGCTTTTGTTAACAGTTAAAATTTGCGGGAAAAGTAAATCTAACGCTATTACAAATGGCGCGGGTCCACATCGCCAAAATTAAACCGGACCCGATTTGACGGAAAGTAAATAAAGCAAAAGAAATAAAAGTGCGAGAAGTTTAAGTTACAATGCTTCGGGGGAGATACATAATGAATTAAGCGAAATAAAACAAATGTGCGAATAAAATAAATTACGAACGAGGGCGTTGGACCCTTTTGCAAAATATTATTAATAAGGAATTAAAATTAAGAATTAAAAGAAAATGTTTTTTAGTATTTTTGTGTTTTTTGAGATTTAATAAAAAAAGAATTAATTAAAAACCAAAATGAAATGTTAAACCTAGTTCTAATAAGAATTAATTAAAAACCAAAATGAAATGTTAAACCTAGTTCTAATTATTTTTAAGTTTATAATGAAAGTATTAAAATTTAACCTAAATGCAACCCTAATTAGTTTACAAGTTTAATTATGAAAATAAATAAATCACTAATATTATGGCAAAAAACAAGAAAAATTATGAAAATAAATAAATCACTAATATTATGGCAAAAAACAAGGAAAATTAAAAGGAATAAAAAGTCATTAAACCTAATGCTATATTTTTGGATTTTTTTATGAAAAAAAGAATTAATATTGCAAACCCTAATTTAAACTAAATTCATTACATGTTAATTTATTTACAAGAAAATATGAACATTAAATATTTTATTATGTTTTTATCTTTTTTCTGATTTTTTAGGCATTTTTTATATATTGTAAAAATAATGAATTAAATTAAAGCAATAAAACAAATGAAATAATAATTAAAATAAAAAATAAAAAAATAAAAAAATATTTTCAAACCAGGGGGGGTGGAGGTCCCCAATATGGAGGTATGGATCCAGTAATTTGGGCCCAATAAGCTTGAGATTCGTTGACTTTTCCAGGCTACGTGTGGGACCTTGGACTAAGGCTTATGGTACACCTCTGATCTATGCCCTTGATTTGATCTCCAGGACGCGTGGCTGGTTGATCTTTGAGGATGTATGGTGTGTATTATCACTGGCGCTGCATAGGAGTTGGAATTGAAAAATAACATGAAATATTGTACAGACCTGGGACTCGAACCCATGTCACTAGCATTATTGATCACTTCCTGCGCCACTGAACCACTTCAATTACTTTTAATATATAATAACTATTAATCAATATAAAAGAAAATTGGTTAGTTATCTGAAAAACGCGCGCAATTCAAAAAGAACCAATGGTTGTTGGCCACGAGGTCTTCTTCTTCGTTCCTGCAAATATCAAAAACAAAGGCCACGGTTTTATGTGTGTTCTCTTAGGCCGGTTTATAGAAAATAGCGATTACGCCGTCTCTAAACATAAATTAGGCGCGAGGATGGATTCTTCTTCGTCTGAACACGCTCATGCCAATGATATTACTCACGAGTCCTAATTTTGCCTTGGATGAAAAGCCCTAATTCGAAAACCTGCAAACCCTAAAAAGCTACAATGGCATCTTTGTACATAACACAGGAAAACGCAATTAAATGTATCAGTTAGCTTTAGAATTGCAGGAGGAATAAGAATCCATGCAGAAGATGTTATGAAAATGCTTAAATTTAAGAATACGATTGTGAGTTTTTCACGACATATGCTGAGTTCTGTACACTGATTCCTTGCCTTTTGATGAGTGTTATGAATTGGAATATGATCAGTGAACCACAAGGAAGCTTTTGGAATGAATGTCGTGCCTTGAATCCACCTAGAATACTGATTTCAGTTTTGAACTTTATGGCAATTTTTCCAGTTGGCAATGGTGTGTCCAGCGCATCCTTTTAGTGTGTGGGCATTATCAGCACTTATGAGGGAAGGGAATTAGGTCATTAGCTGGCCTTGATCCATGCCCATGAGAGAATTAGTCTTAGGTCTTTTCACCATTAACAAACTTTCCCCTTTTTTAGCAAAACCAAGACTTGGTGTACAACCTAACCCTAGCATGAGTTTGGGAGCTGGCACATGATATATGGAAGCTATTCAAATTCACATGACACTATTCCATTGATTTTTAAATTTTATTTGAATTTTTAAAGATTTAAAATGAATTAAATTATCAAAAATTAAATAAAATAGAAAAATCAATGTTTGATCTTGAAATTAATCATGGGACACGTGTGTGGCATGACAAGGCTGAATCAAGTGGAAGAAAGTGGGCCCTTTTGTCAAAAATTGAAGTTTCAAGGATAGTTGACTTTTGCCATTTCACAAAAATTTCCCAACTTCTCCAATGCATAACTTGCTCAATTTTTAAGCTTTTCTCATGTTCTTGGACATTTTGGAAAGTTCTTTGAGTCCTTTAACCAATGCCTTTGGTCCCATGTCATTTTGATTTTCCAATCTCAAGTTATGGCCTTTGACTTAAAGTCCCTTTTTGTTGACTTTTGAAAATGACCTATAATGTTGAAATTGATAACTTTTTGTGAGAGCATTTCTTGGACTTGAAGTATGAAGATGAGTTGTAGGAAATGTCTTTCTCTTCAAAATGAGCTTTGGATGGCATTTTTCTGATAATCCATGTGAAAGTTATGCCCTGGTCAATTTCAGTTGACTTTTTCAGCTGTCCAAATAAGGAAACTTTTGCATCTTGATGATTTTCTGAGCCAAATTTTGAGAATCATGATCAAGCATTGATCAAATGATGTTTGTGGCTTCAAAATGATATGTTGACCAAAAATTTGAACTTTTGACTGTCAAATGACTATTTTGCCCCTACAGTTGACTGTAGTGCAATTTAGGGTTTTGACTGTGCAATTTTGAGCTGAATGCCTTGAAACTTGATATGAGGATGCTTGACCATGTTTGTAAGCATGTGAGACTTGATTGGGCCTTTGAACACTTCCTTTTCTTGATCAGAACACAAACCCTAGTTTTGACTGTATAGGAGACAGTTGGACTGTGCAACCCTTGGGGGAGTTTTATGACTTGGCTTGGCAATTTCTTGAAGAATATGGGAGGGCAAATTTTGGGGTACAACAACCCCCATTGCCCTAATCACCTTGAAACTGCACAAACAGGGGAACCCCTGCAGATTGAGTGCTATCTCTCAATCCCTTCGAGCATTCTTGTCCAAACCTGTTCCTCTACCTTCCTTACAACATATGCAAGCTAACCATGTCCTGAAACCTGACCTGTAACACCTCCAAGCCACTTCACCATTTTTAATTTTCTGTTTTGCAGTTGGAGTTCACTAGCTCGATTCAGGGAGTTTCAAGACAAAGTAGGACTTGGAAAAGCATCCTTACACTTCAAGGAAGCTATACCAATCATCATTTTACTCTGAAACATCCTCCATTGCAAAGCACGATTCCAACTGAACAGGTACATTCATGGAGTTATATCTCTCTTGTTAGGCATTGTTAGCTTTAGGTTTGTGAAGAAAATATGTCACAATCATATCCCTGAACATGCTCATATGTTTAGATTTCATTTATATTTCGTGTGCTTAGAGAATTTTATGTCTGAACATGGTTAAAAAATTAGGTCAGGATTTGGGAGAGAAGAAATTCTCTCTCATTTCTGAGAGTTAGCTTGACTTCTTTATATGTCTAGAACCGTGGTTTCAAGCTCTACAGGTTTCATGTTGGAAGATTTGGCAAAAGATCAAGGAATGAGGAGTTAGAAAACGCGTGTTTTTTGAACAAGGAAGTGTTCTGAGGTTGAAGATGAAGCTACATGGGCTGGGCCTGTGTGGTTTCTTCTTTTTGCACCATATTTCCATTTTCTCACCCCCCCTGAGCCCATTTGTTCATTTTTTAACATTTTTGACTTTTTCTTTTTTTGTTTGACTTGTTTATTTTTTCCCAGCACATTAAAATTTTGAAAATATTTTTTCCATCATTTTTTGTATTTATTGCATATTTATTTGTTTATTACCTTTGTTTATACATAAACATTATATATATATATATACTATTATTAGAATAAATAGTGTAAACGCATTTTTATTATTTTTACCTTCTGAAAATATTTCACATAAAAAAAAATACTTTTTTTATTTATTTTATTAGAATATTAAATATATATTTATTTTGTGTATAATACATATTTAAGATTTAATATATATATATATATATATATATATATATATATATATATATATATATATATATATATATATATATATATATATATATATATATATATATATATATATATATATATATATATATATATATATATATATATATATATATATATATATATATATATATATATATATATATATATATATATATATATATATATATATATATATATATATATATATATATATATATATATATATATATATATATATATATATATATATATTTAAGTTAAAAATGTAAGAAAATACTTGAATTTTATTTTTATTAATATTTGATACAAAAATACTTTTTCCATAATATACTTCATTTTATTTTATTTTTAAAAATAATAAATAAATAGTTGTATTAAATTAGATAATAAGGCATTTTCTTTTAAAATTAGGGTTTTTGCCCTAAAATCAAAATACTCCAAAAAATAATATTTTATTATTTTCTTTTCTCTTTTACATAAATAATATTTTTCTCATACATATACAAAACACTTTCTTTTGCATCTTGCATTGTTATTTAATTTTTGTACATTGATTAATTGCAAATATTCAAAATGATGTAATAATTTAGATTTAAATTCTTGTCAATATCCCCATTTGAACATTTGTACCCCCCTTCCCATATTTGGTTTTGTAATAGCTTAGTAATTTTAATTCCGCACTTTATTGCTTCCTAATGATAATATGTTAGAATTAGGGTTTGTATGCGAAAAAACGATAAAAAAATAGTTTGACCTAATACAAGATAAATGAGCATGAAAATAAACAACACATCTCACACTTGCACCCCTAGGGTATTCCACTTGTTGCCTTCAAATAAATGGGCCATATTGTATGTTGAACTTCTTTGGGCAAAGTAAACAATTTGAATGATCATAGTCCCTCGACAAAACTTTTTCAAAACAAACAAAAACAAATGATCAAGTCCCTTAAAGAAAATTGCCCAAAGACATTTAACGCCGTTGCAATTATGGTCTAAACGATGACCCGCGCCTGTCCCTTTCACATCCTAACACAAGATTGTCCACCAAATACAATGGTGGAACAAACTTGTTAAAAGGGTTAAAACATAGCAATAATCTCTTGAGAAATTTAGGAGTAGATAACCTCTTAGTTACTTGAATCAAACTTGCAAAACAAAACACTTGCCTGATTTCAAAACCACACATCACTACACTTTCAAAACCATTTTCAAAAACAAATGAAAACTTTTTCAAAAGACACACATCTTTGTATACATCCCCACATGGATCATTACAAAGGTTGCCACCACATTGGCATCTTTTCAAAACATTTTCAAAACCCACACACAAAGCACCATTTCAAACAAATTGAAAACAAAAGGCAAGTGATCTAAGCAAGTAACTAAGAGCCCATGGATAACCATGGATAGAAAGGGTGCTAATACCTTCCCTTTCTATAATCTACTCCCCGGACCCAAGAAAACATCTCAAAAGGTTTTTTGCTGTGCTTTTTAACCTTTCCTTAGGATAAAATAAAAAGTCGGTGGCGACTCTTGCTAACCGCAACATTTGCAAATACAAACGCAAAACCCAAGTCAGTTCTCCCACCGTATCACAACTGCTATCTAAGGTCATTGTGTAAAGCTGAGGCTAATGATTAATCTTGGGTTTTGGGTGAGATAAAAATAAACTTAGATTTAAATTAAATATTCGATAACGGGACACCGGTATGTAATATGTCAAACTTCAGGGATTTAGTAAGTCATTGGCATAACTTTGAGTATTAAAACACTATTTTAGTAGAAACTATCAATTTAAAAACCTTTATCTCACACTCCTGTGATTATTGATTCAGACTATATTATTAAACTTAAATGTTTGCTCTCGCTGTCTCATTTAAAATATAAAAATACTTTTTGAAAACAAATAAAATCTAATTAATCCTAAATCGCTTTCACTGTATTTAAAACTAATGTTCGATTACCATTATCCGGTTAAAATCTCAAACTCTCGTTATATCTATTTTAACCTTCATTTGTCTTTTACTCTCGTAACAAAACAATTTTAATATTAAATGTTGGAAACCAAATCAGAAAAGTATTTTATAAATGTTTATGCCTATTCATTACCGAACCCCTTTGGTTCTATGATCTTACATATTGGTATCAGGGAAATTAGCCAGACATGTTATTGAGTACCAACACAAAATTACAGTAAACAAACAATAACATAATAATGATTATCAAGTAAAAATAGTATATATAAATGGAATAAGAACCTGTAATTAATAAAGGAAATTGAAATTAATGCTAAACTTCTAGTGCCAAGTGAAATCCTCCACAATATGCCGGCAGGATTTGCTTTGCGGAAAATAATAACTTGAATGCAGGGAAAATATAAACTAAAACAAAGTCTGAAAGATGTGAATAAAATCTACTCGTGCAATAGCTCCCTAATGTGGAAAACTATTGCTAATTCAGGTGGGTAAGTATCTGCTTAAAATTTCTAAAACAATGGTTCTGAACTATGAGAAAATTAAACAAAAGCGTGAGATATCCTTTTGCTGATTGGTTGCTTCCTTTTTATAGCCTGCTTGTAACTTTTGTTGGATAAAACTTAGGAGTTGTGTGGAAATCAGAAGACTCAGCTTCTCTAAATAATCAGGGACGGGGTCATCATGGAGTGAAGCATAATACGAGCTCAATTTGTTTTGGTTGAGAGAATATAGGAGCTTCGTTGTAGACGTGGAGAGAAGTACGTTTATTATAGACTGTGGCGAGGGGCATGCCTTGTGTGCTGTTGGGCACACAAGTCAAAGCTGTGGCGTCCGTAACACATGTGTGCCGAGGGGAACACATAATTCTAAGGCGTGGCAACTAGCCGAAGGCTGTGACGACCATCACAGTCCTCTGATGCAATTTCCTTCGTTTTCTGCTACAGAGTCACCCATTTCTGTCATTTCTTACTCTTTTCTCATGAAAGTCTTGTGAAATGTAAATACCTGAAACATACTTAAAATACCAACATAATTACCAAAAAATGGTAACATCATTTATGCTAATCGAGCCGAATATGCAATGTGTTTTTGTGTTATCAATGATCATGTGTACAATTACCCTTTTGCCGTAATATCTATATTGAACCCAAGGCATAAAATGTGTCACCCTTGTATAGTTCAATATTTTATTCCTTGATCCCAGAGTATACTTGATAATAAAAAATAAGCCCAATATCTCATATTGACTTATTTGAGCACGACCATGCATTTTACAGTCATACTCTATCAAGGGGCCATACATATTACTCCCGTATATGTAGGAGGGGAAAATTCTATCTAGGTCATTCATGTCCCTCAACATGATTTGTAAATTACCCATTAACCATCTTTATGGTCATCCTGTTACAGACAATGTTTGATTGATAATAAAATACTCAACTCCACATCTAGGGTCCATAGTGGTTTCAGGTCGAAGGGTGGTATACACCACTATCACTATGAGAATAACTTATGACACTTACATAACAAACTATGTAGTATTCTAATGGTGGGTCAATCTAGTATAAATATTACTCATAATATTTATACCTACGTGAAGACTTGATATCTCATATCCATGACCTGTGAGATATAATCACCAGTCTACTTATATAATAGTCTCTATGCATTACTATTGTCATAATTGACAGTAAATTTTGACTACAAATAATTTAAGAATAACGTCTGTTGTACCCCAAAATTTGCCCTCCCATTTCCCCAACATTTTCTCATCACAAGACCTTTGAAGATCAAGATACAGTTAGGGTTTCCTCTATTTAAGACTTCACCTTGCACTGTGGACTCAAATTAGGGTTTGTGTTTGCCCAAGGATGTTTTGACCTGAAAAGCCTAAGATGACTTTCATGCTTCATGTTGGACTCCCAAGTTTACCCATGCCAAGTTTCAAGTCTTGATTCCAAGTTTTACCCAGTCAATTGGACAGTTGACCTAGAAATCAGCTGTATTGGGGAAAAAGTCAACTGTGGCCAATTGACAGTCAAACCTCATGAAATTTGATCCACATCAACATTATGAACTCATATGGACCATTTGATCAAGTTTGGATCACAATTCCCCAAGAAATTTGATCAGATCATCAAAAGGGCAAAATGGTCATTTTTAGGGTTTTGACTGCACAAAGGCAATTTTTGACTGTTTGACCTAGCCAATGGTAAACCAAGCTCACATATGGCCTCAAGGACTCAATGGAATTATCTTGACATGTTCATCAAGCTCAAAAGATCCCAAGTACACAAGATTAACAGTTGAATTTCCCAGTCAATTGATCAATTTTGACTGTATACTGAAAAGTCAAACTTTGACTTTTTGGTCAAAAATCAAGAGTCAAGATTCATTTTTCATCAAAACATGCCAAATCATGAAACTTGTTCACCAAGAAATCACAAAATGCAAATTAGGGTTTGAAAATGGAATTTTTCATAACTTAGAATTTTTCTAAGTTATGAAAAACCCTAATTTTTTCCCAACTTTGCCCCATCTTTTCACCATGATCCATTTGGATTAAAACAAAAGTCAAAACATGAAAGTTGTAGCTTGATGCATAATCTACAACTTTGATTCACAAAGTTTTCTCATTTGAAGCTTGTATCTCAAGTTATAATTTTTTGAATAAGGGCACTAAACCATCTTTTAACTTAGTGAAATTTGACCTATTTTGACAAGGTTTTCTACCCTACTTCAAGGCCACTTTTCATACCCTTCCACTTGGAATTTTGATTTGAATTTCAAAGATGGATTGTAGTACACATTCCAAGCTTTCCAAAATGTCCAAGAACTCATCAAACAACCTCATAACTTGAGAGATTCGAATTTCACAAGTTGGCAAAAATTCACTTTTGTTCTTCATCAAGACATGTTCATAATCTTGCCAATTTGAAATCAGTTTGCTTTATGCTTGATTACAGGTCCTTGAACCATTTCATACTCAATAATTTAATGCATATTCAATGTGTTAAGGTCATGTTCTTTGTGTTCTAACATTGCATAATGGTTTAATCCTAAACTAGATAAAGTGAAATTTCCATTTTTGAAAAGTTTAGCTTTATGTCAAGTTTGTAATCCAACAAGTACATGAAAGATCTGCTTTGCACAAGATTATGTGCATAACACACTGATCAAGAGAGGCTTATGCAGCACATTAGGAGGCCCCCTACTAACCTAAAACAACCAACTTGCTTTTGTTGCTTAAGATAGAAGAAAAGTCCATAACTTATGCTATCTCTCATCTCAGCTAAGATACACAACACAAAAGCTATCAAACACATTCCATAGACCAAATCCAAGCTAACACACGAGCCCTTGCCATCTGAAACACTCCCATTGCTCTAATCACCTCAAAACTGTACAAACAGGGGAGCCCTTGCAGTTTGAGTGCAAACTCCCAATCCCTTCGAGCATTTTGATCCAAACCTTTTCCTTTACCTTCCCTACAACATATGCAAGCTAACCATGTCCTAAAATCAGACCTGTAACACCTCCAAGCCACTTCACCATTTTTAATTTTCTGTTTTGCAGTTGGAGTTCATTAGCTCGATTCAGGGAGTTTCAAGACAAAGTAGGAATTGGAAAAGCTTCCTTACACTTCAAGGAAGCTGTACAAGTCATCATTTCACTCTGAAACATCCTCCATTGCCAAGCTCGATTCCAACTGAACAGGTATATTCATGGAGTTTCATCTCTCTTATTAGGCATTGTTAGCTTTAGGTTTTTGAAGAAAACATGTCACAATCATAGCCCTGAACATGCTCATATGATTAGATTTCATTTATGTTTCGTGTGCTTAGAGAATTTCATGTCTGAACATTGATGAAAAGTTAGGTCAGAAATTGGGGGAGGAGAAATTCTCCCTCATCTTAGAGAGATAGGTCAAGTTATTTATATGGTTGAAACCGTCTCTTCATGCTGAACATTTCTTGTGTTATGAGTTTTTGCTGAAAAGCCAAGAATCAGGAGTTAGACATTGAGGAACAGGGGCGCGCGTTTTTCAAATGTTTGAAGCTGGAGGTTGAAGACAATGGTCAGTGGGCTGGGCCTGTGTTATTTCACTTTTCACACCACCTTTTTTGATTCACACCCCCCTGAGCCCATTTGTTCATTTCTTAACATTTTTGACTTTTTCTTTTTTGATTAACTTTGTTTATTTTTTCTCATGGCATTTAAAAATTAAAAATATTTTTTATATCATTTTTTGCATTTATTGCATATTTATTTGTTTATTTTCTTTGTTTGTACATAAATATATCTATACCATTATTAGAATAAAAATAGAAAAAATGGTGTAAATACATTTTTATTTTTATTTACTTTCTGAAAATATTTCACACAAAAAATACTCTTTTATTTATTTTATTAAAATATTAAATAAATATTTATTTTGTGTATAATACATATTTAGGGTTTAATATATATATATATATGTGATTATTAATATATTTAAGACAAAATATAAAAATACTTGATTTTTTTTTATTTTTATTAATATTTGATATAAAAATACCTTTTTCCATAATACACTTCATTTTATTTTATTTTTATAAATAATGAATAAATAGTTGTATTAAATTAGAAAATAATACCTTTTCTTTAAAAATTAGGGTTTTTACCCTAAGTTCAAAATACCCCAAAAAATAATACATTTTTTACTTTCTTTTCTCTTTTACATAAATAATATTTTTTCATACATATACAAAACATTTTTGTGCATCTTGCATTTTTATACATTATTTAAATTGCAAATATTCAATTGATGTAATAATTTAGATTTAAATTCTTGTCAATATCCCCATTTGAACATTTGTACCCCCCTTCCCATATTTGGTTTTGTAATAGCTTAGTAATTTTAATTTCGCACTTTATTGCTTTCTAATGATAACATGTTAGAATTAGGGTTTGTATGCGAAAAAACGATAAAAAATAGTTTGACCTAATACAAGATAAACAAGCATGAAAATGGACACACAAATCACACTTGCACCCCCTAGGGTATTCCACTTGTTGCCTTCAAATAAATGGGCCATATTGTATGTTGAACATCTTTGGGCAAAGCAAGCAATTTGAATGATCATAGTCCCTCGACAAAACTTTTCAAAACAAACAAAAACAAATGATCAAGTCCCTTAAAGAAATTGCCCAAAGACATTTAACGTCGTTACAATTATGGTCTAAACGATGACCCGCGCCTGTCCCTTTCAAATCCTAACACAAGGTTGCCCACCAAATACAATGGTGGAGCAAACTTGTTAAAAGGGTTAAAGTATAGCAATGATTTTTTGAGAAATTTAGGAGTATATAACCTCTTAGTTACTTGAATCAACTTGCAAAACAAAACACTTGCCTAATTTCAAAATCACACATCACTACACTTTCAAAACAACTTTCAAAAACAAATGAAAACTTTTTTTCAAAAGACATACATCTTTGTATACATCCCCACATGGATCATTACAAAGGTTGCCACCACATTGGCCTCTTTTCAAAACATTTTCAAACCCACACACTCAAAGCACCATTTAAAACAATTGAAAACAAAAGGCAAGTGATCTAAGCAAGTAACTAAGAGCCCATGGATAACCATGGATAGAAAGGGTGCTAATACCTTCCCTTTCTATAATCTACTCCCCGAACCCAAGAAACATCTCAAAAGGTTTTTGCTGTGCTTTTTAACCTTTCCTTAGGATAAAATAAAAAGTCGGTGGCGACTCTTGCTAACCGCAACATTTGCGAATACAAACGCAAACCTCAAGTCAGTTCTCCCACCGTATCACAGAACTGGCGACTCTGCTGGGGAAACTTTTAAAGTGGAGTAACCTTAGGGTTTAGATCACCTTTATTTTCAATTGCTCGCTTTGTTTGCTTTTACATTTGTGGGCTTTGTATCAGAGTTTTATAGATCCTAACCCGGATCTGGGGATACCTTCTTAGAAAGTAGCAACAAGGCTGTGAGGGAACTGTGCGGGGTATACCGACATGGTTGAAACAGTCTACTACGTTGATGTGGCACTTTGGTGTGTACCGGTAACCCTTGAGTTCAGTCAAGGAGAGTACGGGGCCGCCGCGTGGTGTCGTGAAGCATCAACTGACCTTAGGAACCTTAATTGAACCATCTTGGCCTTTTTAGGGTAGTGAGATAACTGACTTTGGTGCAGTCCGAGGTTGGTTGATACTCGATACTACACTCAATTGAGGGTTGCTTTCCTGGAATATTTCGGTCGCCAGTTCAGTGGCTAAATCGAAACGATGAACAATGAAAGCAATCCCGTGATATTGGGACCTTTAGAACCCGGTTACTTTTGATAGGACAGGTTGAGCCCACCAAACTTCAAGAGGGTAATACCCAGACCCCATGCAGGCCTAAACTCTAAGGGTTTGTGTGACTTGTGTGCCTTACCATGTTTGCCTTTGTGAATATTTATGGTGTATTTAATCATCACATCATTACATCATACAACATCATGAGCATTGACTAACCATTTCAAGGGTTTCGAATCTTCATCTTTGTTCTTGTTTTATAGGACATGGAAACTGCTCGCAGAAAGACAATTCAGATTAGCCTTGTAAAGATCCCTCCTCAGCTTAAGGAACTTCTGTCCAGGATTCCCGAGGGTTCTTCATTCAGTGAGAGACATGGAAGACTCATCAACTTGGTTAACACCAACATTGAGGAGGACTTGATAAAGGTCCTGTTCCAATTCTTTGACCCTCTGCATCACTGCTTCACTTTTCCGGATTATCAGTTGGTGCCTACATTGGAAGAGTTCTCCCGACTTCTGAAGGTCCCTATCCTTGGTCAACTACCCTACAACGGTACGGAAGAGGAACCCAAGCTTGAAGAAATTGCTAAAGCCTTGCACCTACAGTCATCTGACCTCAAGGGACATTGGGAAGTTAGAAGTGGTATCAAGGGTTTCTTAGCCAGGTTTCTGTTTGAGAAGGCCCAAGAATGTTGGAACTCCCTTGACCTACAAGCTTTTGAAGAAGTCATGGCCCTCCTTGTCTATGGTTTGGTGTTATTCCCTAACCCAGATCAACTTATTGATATCAGTGCTGTCCAGATCTTTATGACCAGGAATCCTATACCTACACTGCTGGGGGACATCCTTCACTCATGTTACACTCGAACCATGAGAAGAAGGGGTGTCCTTTTGTGTTGCACTCCTCTCCTGGGAAGGTGGTTTATTTCGCACCTTCCACAATCACTTTTGAAGAACGAACGGGGTTTGAGATGGTCACAACGGTTAATGACTCTCACGCATGCAGATATACATTGGTGTCCTAGGTCCAGGGAGGACGTCACTATCATTGATCGTTGCGGGGAGTACCCTAATGTTCCTTTATTTGGAATCAAAGGAGGTATTACCTACAACCCATGCCTGGCTTGGAGACAGTTTGGTTATGCTCGGAGGGATGGCCCTCATGACATGTTGATTCCTGACATAGTTTTCGACTTCGACAACGATACTCAAGGACTTCGTCAGAGATTTATCAGAGTTTGGAGGATGCCAAGTAGGATAGACAGCAAGACATTGGGGCACCGGAACTCCATCCCGTTGGAACCTTATCTCAAGTGGGTACGAGCCCGCTCCCAGAAATTAGTGATGCCTTATCCTCATATGCTTCCTGTGATCAAAGAACCAGTCTTGGAAGGAGAGGCGTCCTACACCATTCAACATCCCGACATGCCCACCTCCTGGGAAGAGATGCAGAAGAGCTGGATCCAACTTAAGGAAGAACGGAATTCTCTTGAGACCAGTCTACATGCTAGCGAAAAGAAGGTCCTGGAACTCACCCGCCTACTGCACGAGGAAAGGAATCTCAACACCTACATCGCGCCAAAAAGGATGCGCAATGTCTTTTTACCTTAAGGAGTTATTTTGTAATATTTGGCCCATGGGGCATTTATGTACTAACAAATTTCTCCTTATTAATATGATGTGCGTTCCTTTTTGTCTACAACAAATTTTGAATGTTCTGAATCCTTGAATGCATTGCATACATACGCATTCCATTGCACCATACGCATAAGCAGGTACCCTATTTCACAGGTTGCTTAATTTTCTTCACTGTTTGTGTGAACAGTCATCATGAATCCAGACTCCTCCAGTGAGCAAGCAATCAAGGCCCTTCAGGCCCAAAGTGCACAGTTTCAAGAGATGGTCCTAAGCCTAGCCCAAGGTCAGCAAGAGTTGAAGACTCTACTCCTGAAGAAGAAGAAGAAAAAGAGGACTGCATTGTTCAACACCGGACGCAGATTTGGGAACACACTCCATAATGAAGCTGATCCAACCACTTCTTCTGCTGAGAAAAACAGTCCCCAAGGGGGAGGAGCTCCTAGTCCCGCAGTCTCCGACAACGAGACGGACTATAACGACGAACAATACCCACCTGCTGCTGACAGATACAAGCAATTGGAGGACCGCTTGAGCGCCATGGAGATTCAGAACGTGCCAGGACTGGATTTCGGAGATTTGGGGTTATCTTCTGGGGTAGTAATTCCACACAAGTTTAAGGCGCCTGCCTTCGCCAAGTATGATGGGGTCTCCTGTCCCAAGCTACATCTAAGGTCGTACGTAAGGAAAATCCAACCTTACACGGCGGATAAGAACCTCTGGATTCACTTCTTCCAAGATAGCCTCTCGGGGTCACAGCTTGAATGGTTCTACCAATTGGATGGAGCTAGCATCCGGCATTGGGAAGATTTGGCAACCGCATTCTACAGACAATACCAATACAATTCTGATCTCGCTCCTACGCGTACCCAACTTCAGGGTATGTCTCTAGGGACGGGTGAAGGGTTCAAAGAGTACGCTCAAAAATGGAGAGATTTGGCTGGCAGGGTGCAGCCTCCATTGACTGATAGAGAGCTGGTTGATATGTTTCTGGGGACGTTGTCTGGTCCGTTTTTCAATCATTTGGTTGGTAACTCCTCCGCTGGGTTCACATATTTGATATTAACAGGAGAGAGAATTGAAGCTGGCATCAGGTCAGGCAAGATACAGAAGGCTGCCTCTACAAGTGCTGAGAAGAGGCCGTTTAAGAAAGAAGCAAGTGCCGTCTATGGTCCTAGAAGACAAGTCAAGCCCGAAAGTCGCCAAGCCGTCAATGCTTTGGTCATCTCCAAACCTGTTGTTGCTCCTCAGCAGTACAATCAACAAAGAAGCGAAAGGCCCAAGAGGCAGTATACCCGACTAAGTATGACATTATCTCAAATTTTACCCCAACTGTTATCCACCAACCTGGTGACCCTCAAAGAAGCTCCTAAGGTCGTCAACACTGCATCTCCTAAATATAACCCAAATGCCCGGTGCGCTTATCATTCTGATAGTCCCGGGCACACTACTGATGATTGCTGGGCCTTGAGAAACAAAGTGCAAGATCTGATCGACGCAAAGGAAATTCAGTTTGAAGCGCCGGAAAGACCAAATGTTGTAACGGCTCCTATGCCCCAGCATAGGGTAAATGCCATTGAGGAAGAAACGTATGCTGTTTCGATAGATGAAGTTGTTACCCCTCTGAAGACTGTTAAGAAGAACCTACTACGGGCCGGTTTATTTCCGGGTTGCGGAGAAGGTTGCCTGTTCTGTGCTATTTCCCTATCTGATTGTCCCCTGCTGAGGTTAGGCATCCAAGGCCTAATGGATAGCAAGGAAATTCTATTCAAAAAGACTGCTGTTCAATTGGTTCCGATGAAAGAAGTTTCTGTGATTACCATCTTCAAAAATCCAATCAAGGCTCCCCCGAAGAAGCCTATTCAAATCATGACAGTTGCGCCTGTGATCATTACTGTTCCAGGGCCCCTCTCCTACGTATCTGATAAAGCTGTCCCCTGGCATTATGGGGCAGACGTGTATGTAAATGGAATCAAACAAGAATTCGACGCTAGTGCCAGTATCTGCGATATCACTGGTCCAGCCAAGGTCACCCGCAGTGGCAGGCTCTTCTCGCCTGACATTGCACCGCCCGCTATTCGAAGACCCCTCCTCATAAAACCTACAAGTTTACATGGTCCTGTTGCTGATCAAGTTGTTTCCCCTGCTGCCGAGTCATCAAATGCTCGGGGCAAAGGGATTGAAGAAGAGCCTGCCCGGATGGAGGCACCAATACCCATAAATGCTGAGGCCTCCCGACAAGAAATGGAGGAGATTTTGAAAATAATAAAGAAGAGCGATTTTAATGTTGTCGAGCAGTTGGGGCATACACCCTCCAAGATCTCCCTGCTCTCCTTATTGCTATGCTCCGAGGTCCATGCTAAGGCCTTGATCTCATTTCTCAAGACGGCCCATGTGCCGCAGGAGACGTCTGCAGTCCAGTTCACTGATTGCATAGCGAATCTAACGGCGGACAACGGCTTGGGTTTTTCAGATGCTGACCTGACCGCGAAAGGGAGAGACCACAATGATGCCCTGCATGTCTCTATTGAATGCAGGGGCACTACTCTGGCACATGTATTGGTGGATACTGGTTCTTCCTTGAATGTTCTTCCGAAAAAGGCTTTAGATCGTCTGGATTATGAAGGCCTGGAGTTGAAACCCAGCAACATCATCGTCAGGGCCTTTGACGGTTCCAAAAGGATGGTTCATGGAGAGGTTAACATCCCTATTCGGGTGGGCTCTCAAGTGTTTGACTCTACCTTTTACGTAATGGATATACGTCCATCGTATTCTTGTCTGTTGGATCGACCTTGGATCCATAAAGCTGGGGCCGTGACCTCCACCTTGCACCAGAAGCTGAAGTATCCCGTCAGGGGGAAGATCGTCACTGTGCAAGGAGAAGAGGAGTATATGGTGAGCCATTTGAATTCCTTCAGGTACATCGAGATGGACGGAGAGTTCATTGAAACCCCCTTCCAGCATTTCGAGGAGGTGCATCCAATTTCAGCCGCTGCAGAGACAATAGCCGAAGAGAATGATTCCTTGAAGATGGCTTCCCTAAGGGATGCCCGGGCTGTGGTTCAGAAAGGCAATTGTGCACACTGGGGTCAGCTTCCTGACTTCACTCAGAAGAACGACAAGTTTGGGCTAGGCTTTACTGCAGAGGCTCAGAAGGCGGTGCGCAAAGAGAAGATCGGAAAGGCTCCGGTGTTTATTTCCAGCTCAAGGGTGAACGCTATTGAGGAAGATGTGGAGGAAGCAGAGTTTGATAGTTGGATCTACCCGACTGCCAGCGACGGACCGAGCAACTGGACGGCAAAGGATTTTACCCCTATCACATTTGTCACGCAGTAATTAATTTCTTTTGATTTCCAAATTTGTAACCAACAATATGTTAAAACTTTGTTGGCTCGGTGTCCTACCCGGGGCATCGTAGCTCCATTTGTGAGGGTTTTTTGTATGACATTTTCATATATCATCAATCAAAACATTGGATGTTTGTTGCATTTCAAATCTTTTGCTCTTTTCCTTTCTGTGTTATATATATTGCAAAACAGCTGTATTTACACACACTCACTTATACAGGTTTCAATCCACTCTGGATCTCACTGGTAACAGCTCTGCTACCGCCAGTTATGACTTCGAAAATCCGATCAACTTGGCCGAAGACGAAGGTGAAGATGATTGCGAAGTGCCTGGTGAACTTGCGAGACTGCTACTTCAGGAAGAGAGGGCTATTCAACCACATGAAGAGCCTGTGGAGACAATTAACTTGGGTACTGAGACAGATAGGAAAGAGGTCAAGATTGGTGCTAATCTAGAGCTCAGCGTGAAGCAACGATTGATCCAGATGCTACAAGACTACATGGAGATTTTTGCTTGGTCCTATGAAGATATGCCTGGTTTGGATGCCGACATTGTAGTTCACCACCTGCCAACCAAGGAAGATTGCCCTCCGGTAAAGCAAAAAGTCCGACGGATGTGTCCAGAGATGTCTGAGAAGATCAAGGCCGAGGTCATGAAACAGTTTGATGCCGGGTTCCTTGCAGTGACTTCCTACCCCCAGTGGGTTGCCAATGTGGTGCCAGTACCAAAGAAGGACGGTAAAGTCAGAATGTGTGTCGACTACAGGGATTTGAACAGGGCCAGCCCCAAGGATGACTTCCCCCTACCTCACATTGATGTCCTGGTTGACAATACAACTCAACACAAGGTGTTCTCCTTCATGGATGGTTTTTCAGGGTATAATCAGATCAAGATGGCTCCGGAAGATATGGAGAAGACTACATTTGTGACTCAGTGGGGCACCTTCTGTTATAAGGTCATGCCGTTCGGATTGAAAAATGCTGAGGCAACCTATCAACGTGCCATGGTTGCTTTGTTCCATGATATGATCCATCATGAGATTGAAGTATACGTCGATGACATGATTGCAAGGTCTCAAACTGAGGAGGAGCACCTTGACCATCTGAGGAAGTTATTTGACCGACTCAAGTTGTACAAGCTGAAGTTGAATCCCAACAAATGCACCTT
Source organism: Vicia faba (assembly GCA_948472305.1). Taxonomy (NCBI): domain Eukaryota; kingdom Viridiplantae; phylum Streptophyta; class Magnoliopsida; order Fabales; family Fabaceae; genus Vicia; species Vicia faba. Next base: position 187,210,569 of record OX451735.1, on the reverse strand, counting down.
TGGGGTAAGATCCGGAAAGTTGCTAGGTTTCATTGTAAGTGATAAAGGTATTCAGGTGGATCCTGCCAAGGTAAAAGCCATACAAGAGATGCCGACTCAAAAAACAGAGAAAGAAGTCAGAGGTTTCCTAGGACGACTGAATTACATTGCCCGATTCATCTCACATCTGACCGCTACTTGTGAGCCAATCTTCAAATTGCTGAAGAAAGATCAAGTAGTACGCTGGAATGATGAATGTCAGGCCGCCTTTGAAAGGATAAAGGAATATCTCCAAGAGCCACCCATTCTTATGCCACCGGTGGAAGGAAGACCTCTGATACTATACTTGACAGTGCTTGATAATTCAATGGGGTGTGTGCTGGGGCAGCATGACGAGTCTGGCCGAAAAGAGCACGCTATTTATTACTTGAGCAAAAAGTTTACCGACTGTGAGTCTCGTTACTCACTGCTTGAGAAAACTTGCTGCGCTCTTGTATGGGCTGCTCGCCGGCTGAGACAGTATATGCTGACTCACACTACCTTATTGATTTCAAAGATGGATCCCATCAAGTACATATTTGAAAAGCCCGCTCTGTCTGGAAGAATAGCGAGATGGCAAATGATCTTGACAGAATATGATATCCAGTATACAACTCAGAAAGCAATTAAGGGAAGTGTACTGGCAGATCATTTGGCACACCAACCTGTGGACGATTACCAATCATTAAACTTTGATTTTCCGGATGAAGACATCATGGTGGTAACTGACTGTGAAGTGCCTGGACCGGATGAAGGACCTGAGGAAGGATCCTGATGGTCTATGCATTTTGATGGAGCCTCCAATGCTTTGGGTAACAGCGTCGGCGCTGTAATCATATCTCCCAAAGGAACTCATACTCCCCTCACCGCCCGATTATGTTTCAGCTGCACCAACAATATGGCAGAATATGAGGCATGTATCATGGGTTTACAAGCTGCAATCGACTTAAGGATAAAATTCCTAAGTGTCTTCGGAGATTCCGCTCTCGTGATCAATCAGATCAAGGGCGAGTGGGATACGAAACACCCGAATCTTATTCCTTACAAAGAGTATGTGTCGACCTTGCTCCCTCACTTTGAAGAGATAACTTTTGAGCATTTCCCCAGAGAGGAAAATCAGCTAGCGGACGCACTAGCCACGATGTCTTCAATGTTCAAAGTTAAATGGGACAATGAGGCTCCCCGAATCATTATCTGGAAGTTGGATGAACCGGCATACTGCTGTGAGCTCGAGGCTGAGAAGGTGACTGAAAAACCCTGGTATCACGAGGTAAAGAGGTACTTGGAAGCTCAGGAATACCCTGAAGGTGCATCCGTCAATGATAAGAAGTTCATGAGAAGGTTTGCTGCAAAATTCTTCCTCAGCAACGGCATTCTCTACAAACGGAATTATGATTCAACCCTGTTACGTTGTGTGGATAAGGCTGAAGCGGAGAAAATCATGATGGAACTGCATGAAGGTACCTTTGGAACACATTCCAGTGGACACACCATGGCTAAGAAAATCCTTCGGGCAGGATATTTCTGGTCCACAATGGAAGCCGATTGTTACCAACACTCCCGCACTTGTCATAAATGCCAGATCTATGCTGACAAGGTGCATATCCCTCCGGTTCCTTTGAATGTCCTGACGGCACCTTGGCCTTTCGCAATGTGGGGCATCGATATGATCGGTGAGATCCGACCGACGGCATCCAACGGGCATCGTTTCATCTTGGTGGCGATCGATTACTTCACAAAGTGGGTTGAGGCAGCTTCCTACGCCACAGTAACCAAGAGCGTCGTGGCACGTTTCATCCGGCATAATCTGATCTGTCGGTACGGCGTCCCAGAAAGAATCATTACGGATAATGGTACCAATCTCAATAACAAAATGATCACTGAACTCTGTGAACAATTCAAGATACAGCACCACAATTCTTCTCCCTACCGGCCAAAGATGAATGGGGCTGTAGAGGCAGCCAATAAAAACATCAAGAAAATTGTGCAGAAGATGACAGTGACCTATAAAGATTGGCACGAGATGTTACCGTTCGCTCTTCATGGGTACCGCACCTCAGCAAGGACATCAACCGGGGCAACTCCTTTCTCCTTGGTCTATGGCATGGAGGCAGTCTTGCCAATCGAGATCCAGATACCCTCTCTCCGGATAATGAAGGATGCAGACTTGAACGAAGATGATTGGATCCAGACTCGACTTGATCAATTAAATCTGATTGACGAAAAGAGGCTCACTGCTATCTGCCACGGTCAAACGTATCAGAAACGGATGATCAGGGCATTTAACAAGAAAGTCAGACCGCAAGAGTATCAAGTTGGGGACCTGGTAATCAAACGCATCATCCTTCCTCAAAGTGATCCCCGGGGCAAATGGACCCCTACATACGAAGGGCCATTTGTGGTTAAACGTGTGTTCTCGGGAGGAGCCATGATCCTAACCACCATGGATGGTGACGACCTTCCTCACCCCGCCAATGCAGACATAGTGAAAAAATACTACGCATAAATAAAAGACCCGCTAGGTTGACATACCTAGGCAAAATAAGGGCTTCCCGGCGAACCAAAAGGGTTCGGGCAAAAGTAAGGGATGAAATTAATTAAAAAAATCTGTACACCCGGCAAGTCGAAAACCTGAAAGGGCGGCTTGGGCAAAAATGGGTATCCCGGTGGACTGAAAACCCGAAAGGGCGGTCCGGGCAAAAGTTAGGGATAAAAGCGTAACACTATGTCTCATTGGATCACTTCGCATCCGGAATTCGGCATCAACTATCTGGCTCCAGATTCCGGCATTGGCCAATCAGCTTCATCTTCAAATTAGGCAGCAAAGCGATGAGACGTTCGAAGACATAAAGGCGATAGCAGAGTTGGAACCCAGTGGGATTGTTCACATAGCTGTTTTGTTTCCTTTTTCAAATTGTAAACTCTATACTATTTGGCGATGTCCTCTTACTAGGATGTCAGCCTCTTGTACAAAAACGCCTATTCACAGGCAAAGTTTAAATCAATACAAATTCACTTGTTCATACAAATTACCATTGTTTTCCTTTTTTTGTTTTGTCTTGCGAAGAACGTCCAATGTTCATTTTTGATATATGCATTTGACATTAAATTGCTGATTCATAAATGTTTGCATATGAAACAAGAGATTAATTACAGGTGACATCAAAGACAGGGGCAATGTGGAGTTGTCTAATGCAGTCTGGTTGTTTTGTCCGCCAAGGCACCAAGGTAGGTTCAACTGAAGAATGTGGCCAAATTATCTCAATTCCCCGCAGAGTAAAACAGGACGCGACAATACTTTCCCCAAGCGGAGTTGATTACCCGTCGATCCCGAAAAAGCACAACATTCCCCAGTAGATTCTGCAAGCTTATCCCCTGCGAAGAACGGACGTCTCGCCCGAGTTTTATTTAGAGTTATTTCCTCATAAGGACTTATAACTGGGTTATCCTCAACTAAAAGCCACGGAAGATCGCTCTCGGAAAAGTTCCTTCAATCCCCAGCGAAGTCTATCTTTGGTATTCCCAAGCAGAGTTTATCTTTGGAGTTCCCCAGCGGAGTTTATCATCATTATCCTCAGCGGAATCCATCGTTAAAGTCCTCAACAGGCCTCTCATCAAAACTTCGGCCAAATATCTCCTCCACAGAGCAATTCTCCGGCCGTTCGTCAAGGATTTATTTTCCCAAGACGAAATTACATTCATAAACATTTTACATTTTCATACATCTTGCTTACATACATGATAGAACGCATACAACATCTCATGTTGAGTATCATGACAATATGCATATCATACATCATGACACTGCATACAACTTACGTTTTTTGACCTTTTCAGGAAAAAGACAATCCCAAAAACAACTACCTTCAACTGTCACAATTTCAGATCCGATACCTGTATCTAGCCAGGGCACATCTGAGAGTGATCTATTTCCAGATTCGATTCCTGTATCTAGCTAGGGCACGTCTGAAAAGTTCGAAGATTCAATTCCTGTATCCGGCCAGGGCACATCTATCAACTACAACATCTCCAGATTCGATTCCTGTATCCAGCCAGGGCATATCTGTTGACCACGTTTCCAGACTCGATTCCTGTATCTAGCCAGGGCACGTCTGAAGAGTTCGAAGATTCGATTCCTGTATCCAGCCAGGGCACATCTATTTAACGACTATTTCCAGATTCGATTCCTGTATCCAGCCAGGGCACATCTATTTAACGACTATTTCCAGATTCGACTCCTGTATCCAGCCAGGGCACATCTGTGAGCAACCGATTGTAGATTCGATACCTGTATCTAGCCAGGGCATATCTGCATAAGGAGACTGAAGATCAAACACCTATAACAAGCCAGGAAAACATCCTCCTTCCTCAAATACACAAGTTTCTCGCAAAGGAATCTCTTATGCGACCGACACTTCCAAATGGCATCTATAAGCCCATTCCCGACAAGGTTCCGTCACTTCTCCAGATGGCATCTAAAAGCCCATCTCCCTATCCACCATCTCTCCAAATGGCATCTATAAGCCCATTCCCGACACCACATTGTTGAGACTCCAGCATGCGAGTGCAAATTTCCGGGCACTCTAGTGTCCAATCTCCTTTTACCCTCGAGTCACGAAAGGCAAACTTGCCAATCTAACTCTTCAGGTCCAAGAAGATTGAACAGGGGCAACTGTTGTACCCCAAAATTTGCCCTCCCATTTCCCCAACATTTTCTCATCACAAGACCTTTGAAGATCAAGATACAGTTAGGGTTTCCTCTGTTTAAGACTTCACCTTGCACTGTGGACTCAAATTAGGGTTTGTGTTTGCCCAAGGATGTTTTGACCTGAAAAGCCTAAGATGACTTTCATGCTTCATGTTGGACTCCCAAGTTTACCCATGCCAAGTTTCAAGTCTTGATTCCAAGTTTTACCCAGTCAATTGGACAATTGACCTAGAAATCAGCTGTATTGGGGAAAAAGTCAACTGTGGCCAATTGACAGTCAAACCTCATGAAATTTGATCCACATCAACATTATGAACTCATATGGACCATTTGATCAAGTTTGGATCACAATTCCCCAAGAAATTTGATCAGATCATCAAAAGGGCAAAATGGTCATTTTTAGGGTTTTGACTGCACAAAGGCAATTTTTGACTGTTTGACCTAGCCAATGGTAAACCAAGCTCACATATGGCCTCAAGGACTCAATGGAATTATCTTGACATGTTCATCAAGCTCAAAAGATCCCAAGTACACAAGATTAACAGTTGAATTTCCCAGTCAATTGATCAATTTTGACTGTATACTGAAAAGTCAAACTTTGACTTTTTGGTCAAAAATCAAGAGTCAAGATTCATTTTTCATCAAAACATGCCAAATCATGAAACTTGTTCACCAAGAAATCACAAAATGCAAATTAGGGTTTGAAAATGGAATTTTTCATAACTTAGAATTTTTCTAAGTTATGAAAAACCCTAATTTTTTCCCAACTTTGCCCCATCTTTTCACCATGATCCATTTGGATTCAAACAAAAGTCAAAACATGAAAGTGGTATCTTGTTGCATAATCTACAACTTTGATTCACAAAGTTTTCTCATTTGAAGCTTGTATCTCAAGTTATAATTTTTTGAATAAGGGCACTAAACCGTCTTTTAACTTAGTGAAATTTGACCTATTTTGACAAGGTTTTCTACCCTACTTCAAGGCCACTTTTCATACCCTTCCACTTGGAATTTTGATTTGCATTTCAAAGATGGATTGTAGTACACATTCCAAGCTTTCCAAAATGTCCAAGAACTCATCAAACAACCTCATAACTTGAGAGATTCGAATTTCACAAGTTGGCAAAAATTCACTTTTGTTCTTCATCAAGACATGTTCATAATCTTGCCAATTTGAAATCAGTTTGCTTTATGCTTGATTACAGGTCCTTGAACCATTTCATACTCAATAATTTAATGCATATTCAATGTGTTAAGGTCATGTTCTTTGTGTTCTAACATTGCATAATGGTTTAATCCTAAACTAGATAAAGTGAAATTTCCATTTTTGAAAAGTTTAGCTTTATGTCAAGTTTGTAATCCAACAAGTACATGAAAGATCTGCTTTGCACAAGATTATGTGCATAACACACTGATCAAGAGAGGCTTATGCAGCACATTAGGAGGCCCCCTACTAACCTAAAACAACCAACTTACTTTTGTTGCTTAAGATAGAAGAAAAGTCCATAACTTATGCTATCTCTCATCTCAGCTAAGATACACAACACAAAAGCTATCAAACACATTCCATAGACCAAATCCAAGCTAACACACGAGCCCTTGCCATCTGAAACACTCCCATTGCTCTAATCACCTCAAAACTGTACAAACAGGGGAGCCCCTGCAGTTTGAGTGCAAACTCCCAATCCCTTCGAGCATTTTGATCCAAACCTTTTCCTCTACCTTCCCTACAACATATGCAAGCTAACCATGTCCTAAAATCAGACCTGTAACACCTCCAAGCCACTTCACCATTTTTAATTTTCTGTTTTGCAGTTGGAGTTCATTAGCTCGATTCAGGGAGTTTCAAGACAAAGTAGGAATTGGAAAAGCTTCCTTACACTTCAAGGAAGCTGTACAAGTCATCATTTCACTCTGAAACATCCTCCATTGCCAAGCTCGATTCCAACTGAACAGGTATATTCATGGAGTTCCATCTCTCTTATTAGGCATTGTTAGCTTTAGGTTTTTGAAGAAAACATGTCACAATCATAGCCCTGAACATGCTCATGTGATTAGATTTCATTTATGTTTCGTGTGCTTAGAGAATTTCATGTCTGAACATTGATGAAAAGTTAGGTCAGAAATTGGGGGAGGAGAAATTCTCCCTCATCTTAGAGAGATAGGTCAAGTTATTTATATGGTTGAAACCGTCTCTTCATGCTGAACATTTCTTGTGTTATGAGTTTTTGCTGAAAAGCCAAGAATCAGGAGTTAGACATTGAGGAACAGGGGCGCGCGTTTTTCAAATGTTTGAAGCTGGAGGTTGAAGACAATGGTCAGTGGGTTGGGCCTGTGTTATTTCACTTTTCACACCACCTTTTTTGATTCACACCCCCCTGAGCCCATTTGTTCATTTCTTAACATTTTTGACTTTTTCTTTTTTGATTAACTTTGTTTATTTTTTCTCATGGCATTTAAAAATTAAAAATATTTTTTCCATCATTTTTTGCATTTATTGCATATTTATTTGTTTATTTTCTTTGTTTGTACATAAATATATCTATACCATTATTAGAATAAAAATAGAAAAAATGGTGTAAATACATTTTTATTTTTATTTACTTTCTGAAAATATTTCACACAAAAAATACTCTTTTATTTATTTTATTAAAATATTAAATAAATATTTATTTTGTGTATAATACATATTTAGGGTTTAATATATATATATATATGTGATTATTAATATATTTAAGACAAAATATAAAAATACTTGATTTTTTTTTTATTTATTAATATTTGATATAAAAATACCTTTTTCCATAATACACTTCATTTTATTTTATTTTTATAAATAATGAATAAATAGTTGTATTAAATTAGAAAATAATACCTTTTCTTTAAAAATTAGGGTTTTTACCCTAAGTTCAAAATACCCCAAAAAATAATACATTTTTTACTTTCTTTTCTCTTTTACATAAATAATATTTTTTCATACATATACAAAACATTTTTGTGCATCTTGCATTTTTATACATTATTTAAATTGCAAATATTCAATTGATGTAATAATTTAGATTTAAATTCTTGTCAATATCCCCATTTGAACATTTGTACCCCCCTTCCCATATTTGGTTTTGTAATAGCTTAGTAATTTTAATTTCGCACTTTATTGCTTTCTAATGATAACATGTTAGAATTAGGGTTTGTATGCGAAAAAACGATAAAAAATAGTTTGACCTAATACAAGATAAACAAGCATGAAAATGGACACACAAATCACACTTGCACCCCCTAGGGTATTCCACTTGTTGCCTTCAAATAAATGGGCCATATTGTATGTTGAACATCTTTGGGCAAAGCAAGCAATTTGAATGATCATAGTCCCTCGACAAAACTTTTCAAAACAAACAAAAACAAATGATCAAGTCCCTTAAAGAAATTTCCCAAAGACATTTAACGTCATTACAATTATGGTCTAAACGATGACCCGCGCCTGTCCCTTTCAAATCCTAACACAAGGTTGCCCACCAAATACAATGGTGGAGCAAACTTGTTAAAAGGGTTAAAGTATAGCAATGATTTTTTGAGAAATTTAGGAGTAGATAACCTCTTAGTTACTTGAATCAACTTGCAAAACAAAACACTTGCCTAATTTCAAAATCACACATCACTACACTTTCAAAACAACTTTCAAAAACAAATGAAAACTTTTTTTCAAAAGACATACATCTTTGTATACATCCCCACATGGATCATTACAAAGGTTGCCACCACATTGGCCTCTTTTCAAAACATTTTCAAACCCACACACTCAAAGCACCATTTAAAACAATTGAAAACAAAAGGCAAGTGATCTAAGCAAGTAACTAAGAGCCCATGGATAACCATGGATAGAAAGGGTGCTAATACCTTCCCTTTCTATAATCTACTCCCCGAACCCAAGAAACATCTCAAAAGGTTTTTGCTGTGCTTTTTAACCTTTCCTTAGGATAAAATAAAAAGTCGGTGGCGACTCTTGCTAACCGCAACATTTGCGAATACAAACGCAAACCTCAAGTCAGTTCTCCCACCGTATCACAACGTCTTTATGTTTAATGGGGTCTCTCGATTAAGTCGCACTTAAAAGGTCATTAATAGACTAATTATTCTAAGGTATTTATTAAGTCATATACAAATAATACAATAAATACAGTGCCTAATAAGTATACATATATTGACAAACAATATATATCAAGGTCATGATACAAAAGCATATTAAGCCAATATTGATTGGCTATTAGGGCTTACTCCAACAATCTCCCACTAGCATTAAAGCCAATCATATATTAATTTAACATATAGTTGCCTATTTTGTGCGTCAAGCATCATCTAAGCATGATACTTTATTATGGTATAAGGAACTCTTTCCTATGTTGGTAATATACACTTTGTCAAATTTTAACTTTCGATCTTCTATCGAAATAAATTGAAGTGTCAAAATATATATACATGGATCGCTGTAAGATCTAGTATTCTGAACTTGTAAGATTAACCCATTATCACCGTGAATGAGATCAATATGATTTTCAATACAAGAAACACTGTTTTCTTCCCAAGAATTATCAAAGCGATCCAAATCATATATTTGATATTTGTACTAGAAACGACAATTGTCTGAAACTCTTTTCAACTTATAGAATTGTCATCCAAGCATAACATTTAATTTATAATGTGATATGAATATATAATTCATAAATTTTGGATTAACATCTTTGTAACTCATTTACAATGATTATTCCCATCTACTTTCAAGAAAAGGAACACAATGTATTTCAAGATACTCATAGACCTTTTTTATAGGGATCTAGTGATTAACACTTTAATAATTTTGGTACTTATTGTTTATGCTCATATCATATTTGAAGGTGTGAAAAACACAAGAAACGAGGGGTTTGAATTGGATTTTAAATCAAAACTTTTCTTTTAAAAATATTCCCCTTTAATTAAAATACGTTTTCATTCACTCCTGATAATAACAATAATTAAGAACAAGAAGTAAAGAACAATGTATGTTTATACTAGTTCACTTGAAAACTATCAAGCTACTCTAGTCCACCCGCCAAGGTAATTTCGCCTCTCTCAATCGAGAACTTAATCCAATAATCCAACTAATTATTACAATGCACAAGCTACCCGCAAGTGACTAACAACCTCTAAGACACAAAAGTCCTAGACTTCTTAAGGATACAGACCTAACCGGTCCCTTAAGGAAAATCAAACTTCTAAGACACACTAGTCCTAGACTTCTTAAGGATATAGACCTAACTGGTCCCTTAAGGAAATCAAACAACTGTTTGAGTACAAATTTTGTTTACAATAATGGTGCTTCTTCACGAGCTGAATATGTAAACTATTTTAAGAATAATAGACTAAAAATATGAAAGCTATGAACAACGCTTGTGCATGGATATTCAGTGAAAACTCGTCACTTTCTCTCTTAGTCTTCAAGCCTTTATATAGCCAATAAAATAATATATCTGTTCAGGGGTACTCTTGGGATTTCAAGAAACATTAGCAGCTTGATCAATCACGTGGGGGATAAGATCGTGCAACACGTCCATCCTTTCATGGTAGTGGAATGAAATGTTAATTGTACCATGTCCATCCTCTGAAGATATTGTTCTAACAATATTTCCCTTTTTGATGATGACAAAACTATGTATTTTGATGACACAATTTTGTTCATATAATCAGAAAAAGTGAAAATAAAAAGGTAAGGAATACTTATCCTTTTTATGAAACTCCCCCTAAGTCATTGATTTGATGAAGCTCGAATATCTTGACTCTGAACCATTTGACTAAAAACTCCCTCTGGTTCCAATATATCATATATTGAGATCTTGAGAGCCTTGACTCTAGATGCCAATGAAAATGAAATCAATTGAAATCTTGAAACTTTAATGTTACTAAGACAACTTCCAAATTCTCAATTCTTGGAGTCTGATTCCAGATTTCAATTGTTGGAGTCTGATTCTCGACTTCAATTCTTGGAGCCAAGTCTGAAGCCAACATGTTAGACATAAGCCTTGCATAATGCTTTCAGATCTTTGTCTTTAATCAGAGTTCTCATTTGCTGAAAAAGAAAACAATTCTAACAGAAACAGAACTTTAACTGGGTTAGGATGTAAGCAGCTCTTTTCAGAGGACATTCTCTAGAACTTGATTATTGAAATCAAAATTACGTCCATTTAATTACTCCCCCCTTTTGTCATAATAAAAAAGGTAATTATGTGTGAAAAATATAAAAACCAGAAGAAGATAACAAGTAAGAAAAGAAGTGATAAGCCAAAAGAAGACTTCACTAATTTCAAAAAGATTATAACAGAAGGAGAAACAACATAATGAATAGAAACAAGGAAAACTAGCTAAACTTCAAACACATGATCATCAGGACTGACTAAAACATGAAGCCATAAATTCTTCACGAGGTTAGGATAAATATGACCTCTAAGCTTTGTTGCATACCCAAACTATCCTTGATTTTGAATAAAATCATTGATGAAACCATCATCAGACACATAGTTGGGTCTTCTCTCTTTGATTACTTCGAGAAGGTTTTCATCTCCTTGAAAGGTTCTAACAACTATGGTATGCAGAAAAGCTTGAAGAGAAGAAACAATTAAAGATGATACAAGGATAAAGACTTGATGAAGGACTATAAATGAGAGGAGATATAAATAGTTAGTCATGTCATTCAAGAAATGAGACGATTGAAGCACTCAAAGGAATTAATATAGAGAGAGAGAATCAAATGACGTCACAGACTGCTAAAAGTAGGGAATGAAAATAGAAGTAGATTAAAAGTTAAGATACAAAAACACAAGAACACTTAATTAGAGACCGACATGGAAGACTTTAGAAGTCATATAAGACAAAACATAGGAATATGACACGAAACAACAGTTCCCAAGACACAAAAGATAGGAGTGGTTAATAAATGTAATCATGATTAATCAATTCCAAGAAAAATAACTGCTCGTGCATTTCCTAGGTAGAGTGTGATAGACACTAAGTCTATTTAGGTGATGCGTTTGATATTCTCAACATCTGGAAAAACAACGAAGATTTCCATCTGATCAGAGACATTTCTGGCTGAGACATCTTCTGATGACTAAGGTAAAAGAAATTAGAAGGCCTTTGGTTGAGTCAAAATATTATCACTTCAGACTAAGACTAAAACACGTTTGATTCTAATGACATCTTACTCTGGATAGAGATCCATTTCCAGATTCTTTAGAATAAAAAAAATCTATCTTCAACTAAGTGTTTTGCAAAAATATCAGCCCACTGATGGTATGTATCTATGAATTTTAAAGATAACATCCCTTTCTGAACATATTCTCTAATAAAATGATGTTTGATTTCTATGTGTTTATCCCTAGAGTGTAAGATAGGATTCTTACTCAAGCAAATAGCAGCAGTATTGTCACAGAAGATAGGAATGTTTCTCTCATAAATCTGATAATCTTCCAGCTGATTCTTCATCCAGAGCATCTGAGTGTTACATAGTGATGTTGAGATATACTCTGCTTCTGCAGTTGAGAGAGATATTGTTAATTGCCTCTTTCTTGACCATGAGATCAGATTCTTGCCTAGAAACTGACAATTTCTAGAAGTACTCTTCCTCTTTAGTCTATCTCCAACATAGTCTGCATTACAGAAACTAGAAAGAGTGTACTCTGATGTTTTCTCATACACCAAGCCAAGGTTAGTGGTTCCTTTAGATACTTTATAATTCTTTTAACAACAGTTAAATGAGATTCCCTAGGATCAGATTGGAATCTAGCACAAAGATGAACACTGAATAAAATATCAGGTCTAGATGCAGTCAAATACATAAGAGAGCCTATCATACCACGATACAACTTTTGACAAACCCTTCTACTTACCTCTTCTTTATCGAGAATACATGTTGGATGCATTGGAGTCTTTGTCATGTTGAATTTCTTCAGAAGTTCTTTGGTGTACTTACTTTGATGAATGTAAGTAGCCTCTGGTTTTTGATCAATCTGGATTCCCAGAAAGAACTTCAGTTCTCCCATCATGCTCATTTCAAACTTAGCCTACATTAACTTAGAGAATTCATCACAGAGGGATGGATTAGCAGAACCAAAAATAATATCATCAACATAAATTTGAACAATTAAAATATCATTTTTGAAGGTCTTGCAGAAGAGTGTAGTGTCAACCTTTCCTCTGGTAAACTTATTTTCTACAAGAAAATTACTCAATCTGTCATACCAATCTCTGAGAGCTTGTTTAGGCCATAAAGAGATTTCTTTAGTTTAAAAACAAAGTCTGATTTCTCATAATTTTCAAATCCATGAGGTTGTTTGATGTACACTTCTTCTGAAATATAACCATTAAAAATGAACTCTTAACATCCATCTGATAAAGGATGATGTTATGATTTACAAAAAAAGAAACTAACAAATGAATAGCTTCTAACCTGGAGACTGGTGCAAAGGTTTATGTATAGTATATCCCTTCTTGTTGACTATAACCTTGTGCAACCAGTCGTTCTTTGTTTCTGATAACTTCACCTTTCTCATTGAGTTTGTTTCTGAACACCCATCTGGTTCCGATGACATGGACACCTTTGGGTTTTTGAACGAGATCTCAAACATCATTCTTTGAGAATTGGTTGAGTTATTCTTCCATAGCCAGAATCCAATCCTTATCTAGAAGGGCTTTCTCAATAGATGTAGGTTCTATTAAAGAAACTAAACCCAGAAGTACTTCATCAGAAGGTTTGAGAGCTGATTTGGTTCTGAATGGAGCATCTTTACTTACAAGAATGATATATTTAGGATGGGAGGATGGGATTCTATTCTGCCTTGGTTGAGGTTGATCATAAGGACTATCAACATCAGAACAAGGAGCTTCTGATTCTTTATCTTCTTGAGTCTTCTCCTTTGGCTCATCGAACATATAGTTACATCTACAAGCTTTTCGCACATATTTGACTTTTCATAGTCAAGCTTATCATTGAATATGACATGGATTCATTCCTCCACGATTCGTGATTCTGTGTTGTAGACTATAAAGCCTTTAGAGCGTTTAGAGTATCCTAACGGCAGACACTTATGCACTTTAGAATCAAACTTACCCAGATTCTCTTTAGTGTTCAACATATAACATATACATCCAAATGAATGGAAATAAGAAATGTTAGGCTTTCTATTCTTCCACAATTAATAAGGAGTATTACTTAAAATAGGTCTTATGGAGATTCTATTTTGAATATAACACGCTGTATCCACTGCTTCTGGCCAGAAGTGCTTAGCCATCTAAGTTTCTTGGATCATGGTGCGAGCCATTTCTTGTAGTGTTCTATTTTTCCTTTCTACAACCCTATTTTGTTGAGGAGTTCCAGGACAGGAGAAATCGTGGACTATGCCATTTGAATAAGAAAGTTTTTCAAAATATTTGTTTTCAAATTCTCCACCATGATCGCTTATAACTCTGACTATTTTGCATTCTTTTTCATTTTGGACTTGGGAACAAAAGGAAGAAAATACAGAGTGTGACTCATCCTTGTGTTTTTCTATAATTTTACCCATGTCCATCTTTTATAATCATCAATGATGACAAGTCCATATTTCTTACCATTGTTAGAAGCAGTTTTCATTGGCCAAATAAGTCAATGTGTAGAAGTTCTAATGGCCTAGAAGTAGAAACAATCCTTTTAGATTTGAAAGAGGTTTTTGAAAATTTTCCTTTCTGACAAGCTTCACAAAGAGCATCTGAAGTATACTTCAGAATGGGCAAGCCTCTGACTAATCCAAGTTTATTTAGTTGATAAATTTTTCTCATGCTAACATGACCCACACGTCTGTGCCAGACCCATTGCTCTTCTTGAATAGTCAGAAGACATTTTACATTTTTATTTTTCAAATATGATAATCTTATTTTGTAAATATTGTTCTTCCTCTTGCCATTAAATAAAACCAAGCCATCCTTCTGACTAACAGCTTTATAAGACGTTTGATTAAAAATGACGTCATAACCATTGTAACTAAGTTGGCTATTTGACAAGAGGTTATGCATCATACCCTTAACTAAAAGAACATTGTTAATAGAAGGGAGTTTACCATTACCAATAGTTCCAGAGCCGATGATCTTTCCCTTCTGGTTTCCTCCAAAACCGACAATGCCTTAAGTTCCAAATCTTGGAACATATGCCTTTCGCATGTCATGTGTCGCGAGTATCCACTGTATAGGTAACATGACTGGTGTTTCAGTGGCGTCATCAAGGACACCTGCAACATAGATTATTTGATACTTAGGTACCCATTTTATGGGTCCTTTCTTGTTAGCAGTTCCATAGGTTCTTACACCTTTAGACTTTTGTGTAACATGATAATCATGTGAAATTTGTGCATGATAGTTTGGTTTAGAAGTTTCCTTCTGTGTCTTTCTTTGGGCTACAGTAGTATCAGAACCTTTTAATTCTGGACATTTCAATTTTGTGCCAGCAAGCACGAAATATTTAGAAAGAGGTTTTGGTATGATAATCATAGTCTCATCAAATTTCTTTGATGGTCCTGAATATCCCAGACCTCTGCTTCCATTTCTGCTAGCACCATAGATCATTGAAGCCATTTTTCTTCTATCTATATTCTTAGCTAGGAAATGCTAAAAAACTCTATCATATCTGATTACTTCGTCAGTAACAGATGTGTTAGAGAAAATCCCTTCTTCTAATCTAAACACTTTACTTTTCATAGCAATGTTTGATTTTTCTAAAACAAATAGTTTTTCATTTAAGTTAGAAATATTTTGCTTATCTATAGTAGTGTTCTCAAAAGTAGCTGCAAAACTCTTTTTCAAGATTTTGTGTTTACTTAGAAGAATTTGATATCTTTTAATTAATTTAGATAAACCAATTTCAAGTTCAGAACGATATAAGGAAGAAAGTACCTCTTTGTCGTCATCAGAGTCTAACTCATCATCAAGTGTCAATTTGTTTTCTAATGCTGCTTCTCTCGTACTAGTTTTTGTCATGAATGCTACATTGGCATGCTCTTCATCGGAATCTTCATATTTTGATTCTGAATCATCCCATGTTGCCATGAGACCTTTCTTAGCATTGTAAGGCTTCTTAGGCTTCTTGTCTTTCTTGAGCTTTGGGCAATCATTTTGTAATGTCCAGGCTCGTTGCGCTCATAACAAGTAACTTCTTTTCCAGAAGCATTCTTCTGACCAGAAGTAGATTAACCTCTTCCGTTCGTTCTTCTTTGTCCACTAAACTTGCTTTTTCTATGCTTCCAAATTTGACTGATTCTTCTGGATATCAAAGAAAGTTCATCATCATTTGAATCTTCTTCAGATTCTTCCTTAGCTTGATAAGCCTTGGTACTTCCAGAAGTAGACTTTAGAGCAACTGATTTTACCCTCTTATGAGGTTCATCTTGATCAATATCTATTTCATGACTTCTTAAAGAGCTAATCAGCTCCTCAAGAGAGGTGTTGTTCAGATCCTTTGAAAGTTTCAAAGCAGTTACCATTGGTCTCCATTTTTTAGGCAGACTTTTGATAATCTTCTTAACATGATCTGCTGTAGAGTAACCTTTACTCAGAACCTTAAGTCCTGCCACAAGAGCCTGAAATCTTGAAAACATCGTTTCCACAGATTCATCATCTTCCATCTCGAAGGCTTCATATTTTTGAATTAAGGCTAAAGCCTCTGTTTCCTTTACTTGTGCATTACCTTCATGCGTCATCTGAAGAGAATCAAAGATAAACTTTGCAGTATCTCTATCCGTGATCTTCTCATATTCATTGTATGAAATAACAATAAGCATGATAGTTCTTGCTTTGTAATGATTCTTGTAAACTTTATTCTGAGCATCTGTCGTTCCACTTCTTGCAATCTTCTGACCTTTATCATCTATTGGGTGAGTGTAGCCATCAACTACCAAATCCCATAGATCCAAGTTATATGCCAGAAATTAACTTTCGATTCTATCCTTCCAATAGTCAAAATTTTCCCTATCAAACATAGGAGGTTTTGAACTATAATGATCTCTATCATTATCCCTATTATCAACAGTGGAAGTAGGTGTATCCATTGGTTTTTCACACACACTGGATCGGTACTGAACAATGTTAAGTGTTGATAAAAATGCAAACTTTTTATCTTCTAAGAATCAGAACTCTGATGCCAATTGAAGGTGTAAAAAACACAAGAAAGGGGGGGGGGGGGGGTGAATTAGGTTTTAAATCAAAACTTTTATTTTAAAACTATTCCCCTTTAATTAAAATACTTTTTCCTTCACTCTTGATAATAACAATAATTAGGAACATGAAGTATAGAACAAGGTATGTTTATACTAGTTTACTTGAAAAATATCAAGCTAGTCTAGTCCCCCCGCCAAGGTGATTTCACCTCTCTAAATCGATGACTTAATCCAATAATCCAACTGATTATTACAATGCACAAGCTAACCACAAGTGACTAACAACCTTTAAGAAACACAATTCTTAGACTTCTTAAGGATACATACCTAAACGGTCCATTAAGGAAAATCAAATTTCTAAGACACACTAGTCCTAGACTTCTTAAGGATACATACCTAACCGATCCCTTAAGGAAATCAAACAACTGTTTAAATACAAGTTTTTCTTATGATAATGTTGCTTCTTCACAAGTTGAATATGTAAATTATTTTAAGAACAATAGACTAAAAATATGAAAGCTATGAACAACACTTGTGCGTGGATATTCAGTGAAAATTCTTCGCTTTCTCTCTTAGTCTACAAGCCTTTATGTATCCAATAAAATAATACATCCTTTGAGGGGTACTAATTGGATTTCTAGAAACATTGGAAGCTTAATCAATCACTTTGGGGATAAGATCATGCAACGCGCCCGTCCTCTCATGGTAGTGGAATGAAACGTTGATTGTACCACGTACTATTTATACCACGTTAATGTTATCTTCTTTCCTTTTGCACTTTAGAGGCTTCTGCAAGCATGAGTTTAGAAGCGAGAACATAACACAAGGTCATCAGAACTTCAAGTCTTCAGAGTCTTCAAAATTGCATCTTCAGAGTCTTCAGTACTTGGTCGTGAGAATCTTGGGTCTTCGGAACTTTAAGTCTTTAGAACTTGTGTCTTCAGAGTCTTTAGGACTTAGTCTTTAGAACCCTTTTCTCAGAACCATGGGTCTTTAGAACTTCAAGTCTTCAGGGTCTTTAGAACTTCGTCTATCAGAATCTTCAGCACTTGGTCTTGAGAAACCTTTGTCTTTAGAAACATTAGTCTTCAACATCTAGACTTAAGTAGAAATTTCTGTCTTCAGATCTTCTGACTTGTTTCTTTATAACACGTTGTCTTCAAAAACATGAGTCTTTAGCATTTTTACTTAAGTAGAAACTTCTGTCTTCATATTTTTTTGACTGGTTTCTTTAGACTTTATATTAGAGCTTATACTTCAGAGTCTTCTGGAGTGTCTTGCTACTATTCATCAAAACTTGTGTAGTGTAAAAGCAAAGTTAATTCTCTTCTAATGTCTTGGCCACGCCATCCATCAGAAGCATAACCTATTTGTTAAATACTCAAAAATAACAAACATTAGAGTATCAAGATTGTTCATGCAAACATACTCATTTGTTATCATCAAAATTCAGAGATTATATTGCAGAACCAAATCTTGTTCTAACTATATTGTGCATCTAGTGTAGTACATATCATGGCGTCCTTTTCCTTATCCAATGAGATAAGACATTGTCCATTATTCAAAACATTTTGCCACACATGCAATAATCTTAATGTGAGATTTATGCATATTAGGCATCTCAATACTTTGTTGAAATATGTATGTGATCGGTGGAAATAGAACTGACTGTTTTTAAGCTGGTTCGCGAAATGTCGCGGTAAGCAAGAGTCGCCACCGTCTTTTATGTTCTCAAACATGGAAAGGACAAAAGCACAACAAAATTCCTTTTTTGATAATGTTTCTCGGTTCGGGAGGTAGATTTATAGAAAGGGAAGGTGTTAGCACCCTTTCTATCTGTGGTTATCCACGGGCTCTTAGGTACTTGCTCTTATATTTTCAAAATTGTTTGCTTTTCAAGTGTTTGTGGGTTTTGAAAAAGTTTAGTTTGAAATACTTCTAAGTAACTCTTGTATCAGTCCTCAAGAGTGTGTGAAGTATTTGTTTGAAAACTTTTTGAAAGTGTAGGTGCGAAAAGTTGTTTTTTGTTTTTTGAAAGAGCAAGTACCCAGGAGAAATCTACCTACTCTAAGGAATTAGGTTGTGTAAGAGTCCTTTAGACAGTACTATCCCACTATTGAGAAGTAGGAAGCACCGTCGTTGGAGTTATTCGGGTCAATTCGATTATAGGGAGAATGTGGTCACCAAAGCAATGGTAGGATGCCTTAGTGGTAACCCTAATGTCCTAGATCCTTTTTATCCGAGGCAACCGTTTCGAGGCAACTGGATCTTAGACAGGAGGGCGACCTCTAAGACACCCTATACTTGATGACCACGTCGAGGCAACCAGTGAGGCGTACCCTAGGAGTGGCATGTGCATGTGTGTTGTTTTTTCAGTTAATGTCTTGTACATGTTATTTGTGAGCTACGGATTGATTTTATTTTTCATACAAGTCTTTCATGCATTTTTTAACAGTTAAGAGTGCGGAAAATAAAGTGCGAAAAAGGTAAATCTAGCTATTACAAGGCGCGTGTATATACATCGCCAAAAACATAACCCGTTTGGAAAATAAAAATGCGAGAAATTAAAAGAAAGCGATAAAGTTCTAATTAACTATTACATTTCTGAGCAGATACATAAATAATCAAAATAACGAATTAAAAATATATGCGCGCGAAAGATTGAATCGAGAACGTCTTTAGGGTTTTGACCCTTTTTTTTTAGAAAGAATTGAATTTTGTCCTTTTTTGCAATTAATGAAATTAAGCCTAATTACTAATTAATTAATTTATTAAAAGAAAAAATGTTTTTGTGTTTTTTATGTTTTTAATGAAATAAAATAAAAAAATAGAAATTAAAAGTGTCAAAAAACCCTAAGTCTAATTCATTTTTATTTATTGTAAAAGAAAATTAAAATTAAACCTAATTAAACTAGATTAATTTAAATTAGTGTTTATTTACAAAATAATTAAACTAAAGTGAAATTAATAAAATATAAAATATTTACATTTTTAGTTTTTCTGAATTTTTATGGAAAATATTAATTATCTAGTTAATAATAATAATAATAATAATTAAAGAAAATAAAAGGAAAAAGAAAAATGAAGAAAAAGGAATAGTGAACCATGGGTGTTGGGCCAGCAAGGGGGTGAGTTTAGAAATTCAGAAGCCCAAGAAGAATCAAGCCCTATTGACTTTATGGAATTGTCCACGTGCATGTGGACTGAGGAGCACCATGATCCTCCATCTCTGGCCTTTGGATCTGGGTTTGAGGCCACTTGGCGCCCATCTGGATGAGGCGTATGGTGAGATGCTTTGTATAGCCTGCATAGGATCATATGAAGCAAAATATGAAATAATTATTTGGGGGACCTGGGATTCAAACCCAGGTCCCAAGGGATTATGCTTGCACGCCTTAACCAACCCAACTGCCTTGTTCAATTGAAATAATAATAATGAGTGGTTATTATATTAGTAAAACAACACAATGCCTGGAAAAAAATATAAACGCGCTACTTTTTGAAAGTGCAAATGAGAGGGAGACGCGTCAGCGTCTTCTTCCTTTGTTATTGGTTTTTTACCTGCGGATTTCTATCCGCAGGAAGTTTCGCAGGCTGCCTCAAAAATTGTCCTCGGGCCATGAAAACGCCACCTAAAGCCATGGGCCTATTCGTCTTGGTTCCCTGATCACATCCATACTCATGATTTACTCCAATTGTACCTGGAAAAAAAATGCCTAAAACGCAAAAGGATGAACCCTAGAACCGGGCATCACGATTCAGGGCCTAAAAACGCAATTGGATATTACAGTTATGTTAGAAATCAAATAAGGAACACAAACATGCCAATACTTTTGAGAAAAAGTGCAAGAATAAGGAGTTCAAGTTTCGTGTACATGGGTCTGTATTTGAGAACTTACAGCGCTATTCAATGGATCTTAGGACGTGATATTGGTCTCTTTAGGTTCAGTGGACAGCAAGGAGGAAGACTACGTGCTTCTTTTGATCTCCAAATGCCTGCAACCTTGTTCTAGATCTCTCACTTTTCCAACAATTTTTGAGTTCTGATTTTGCCGTTTCAGCAATGCTTGGGTCGTGAATTAGGTCTGGCCTCCTTGCCTCTGTATATGGCAATCAGTTTTGGTTCAAATGTGGGCTTGCATCCTTGTGTAATTAAGTTTTGAGATTTTGTTGTCCACCATTAAAGACCTTTCCATCTTTGAAGCAAAACCAAGATTTCATGCACAAAATAGCCCTAGCACGAATTTGGTAGCTGGCATGTGGTATATGAAAGTTGTTCAAATCCAAAAGATGCCATTCCATTAATTTTTAGATTTTATTTGAATTATTATGGATTTAAAATGAATTAAATCAATAAAAATTAAATAAAATGGAAAAATAAATGTTTGATCTTGAAATTAATCATGGGACACGTGGGTGGCATGACAAGGCTGAATCAAGTGGAAGAAAGTGGGCCCTTTTGTCAAAAATTGAAGTTTTAAGGATAGTTGACTTTTGCCATTTCACAAAAATTTCCCAACTTCTCCAATGCATATCTTGCTCAATTTTGATCATATGAACATGTTCTAGGACATTTTGGAAAGGTCTTGAAGTCCTCTAACCAATTCCTTTGGTCCCATGTCATTTGGATTTACCAATCTCAAGTTATGGTCTTTGACTTAAAATGCCTTTTTGTTGACTTTTGAAAATGACCTATAATGTAGAAATTGATAACTTTTTGTGAGAGAATTTATTGGACTTGGAATGTGAAGATTAGTTGTAGGAAATGTCCTCCCCTTCAAAATGAGCATTGGATAGGATTTTTCTGATGAACCATGAAAAGGTTATGCCTTGGTCAAGTTACAGTTGACTTTTCAGCTGTCCAAAAATAGCAACTTTTGCATCTTTGATGATTTTTGAGTCATTCTTGTGGAACCATGATCAAGACTTGATCAAATGATGATTGTGTGCTCAAAATAAGATGTTGACCAAAAATTCTGACTTTTGACTGTAAAATGACCATTTTGCCCCTGCAGTTGATTGTGAAGCAAATGAATCTTTTGACTGTGCCATTTGATACTGTGAGTCTTGAAACTTGGCATGTAGATGCTTGAAAATATATATAGGCCTATGGGACTTGATTGAGCCATTGAAAATCCCAAAATCTTTGAAGGAACCAAAACCCTGATTTTGACTGGCTTAGGAGATGTTTGGACTGTGCAACCCTTGAGGAATCTTGAAGCATTTGAAGATTGATCTTGACAAATCTTGAAGAATATGGGAGGGAAAATTTTGGGGTACAACAGTTGCCCCTGTTCAATCTTCTTAGACCTGAGGATGTAGATTGGCTTGCGTGCCTTTCGTGATCCGAAGGTGGAAGATGATTGAACACTAAAGTGCCCAAAAATTTGCACTCGCATAGTAGAATATCAGCAATGTGATGTCGGGAATGGGCTTACAGATTCCATTTGGAGAGATGGTGGATAGGAGGATGGGCTTATAGATGCCATCTGAAGATGTGACAGAGTTTTGTCTGGAATGGGCTTACAGATGCCATCTGGAGATGTAATGGATAGCTGTGGAGATGGGCTTAAAGATGCCATCCGGAGGTGTCGATTGCGTAAGAGATTCCTTAGAGAGAACTTGCGTACTTTGAGAAAGGAAGATGGTTTCTTGGCTGGCTACAGGGGTTGATCTTCAAACTCTTCATGCAGATATGCCCTGGCTAGATACAGGTATCGAGTCTGGAACTTCAAACTCTTCATGCATATATGCCTTGGCTAGATACAGGTGTCGAATCTACAATCAATTACTCACAGATATGCCCTGGCTGGATACAGGTATCGAATCTGGAATTAGTCGTCTACAGATATGCCCTGGCTGGATACAGGTATCGAATCTCTAAACTCTTCATGTAGATATGCCCTGGCTGGATACAGGTATCAAATCCATAATCAAATGCTCACAGATATGCCCTGGCTAGATACAGGAATCGAATCCGGAACTTCAAAAGGTTGCTTACAGACGTGCCCTGGATGGATACAAGTATCGAATCTACAAACAATCGCTCACATATATGCCCTGGCTAGATACAGGAATCGAATCCGGAACTTCAAAAGGTTGCTTACAGACGTGCCCTGGCTGGATACAGGTATCGAATCTACAAACAATCGCTCACAGATATGCCCTGGCTAGATACAGGAATCGAATCCGGAACTTCAAAAGGTTGCTTACAGACGTGCCCTGGCTGGATACAGGTATCGAATCTACAAACAATCGCTCACAGATATGCCCTGGCTAGATACAGGAATCGAATCTGGAATTAGTCGTCTACAGATATGCCCTGGCTGGATACAGGTATCGAATCTCTAAACTCTTCATGCAGATATGCCCTGGCTGGATACAGGTATCGAATCCACAATTAATCGCTCACAGATATGCCCTGGCTAGATACAGGTATCGAATCTGGAATTGCGACAGTTGATAGTAATCATCTTTGGATTGACCTTTTTCCTGAAAAGGCAAAACATCAGTTGTATGCAATGTCATGATGTATGAAATGCACGATGTCATGATGTTCAAAAATAAGCGAGATAGTGTGTTATGATGCATATATGCATGCGTCATGGTGTACGATAATGTGATGAATGTATTTTCGTCTAGGAAAATAAATCCTTGACGACTGCCGGGAGTTTGTGGAATCCTGGGCTGATGTTGAAGAGTAGCGTTCTTCATTTCCGCTGGGGATGATGATTGCAAGAATAAACCGGTAGGAGAAGATGACTCCGTTGGGGAATAAACTTGTTGGAGAGATTACTCTGCGGGGAATTACTCTGTGGGAAGAGATACTTTGCTGAGGTTTGGTGATAACTCCGCTGGGGATTCCGTTGATAAGTTATGTTGGGGAATTTGATGAACTTCGTTGGGGGATAGGAAGAACTTCGCCGAGGACGATCTTTCCGTGGTAATTAGCTGAGGATAACCCAGTTATAAGCTCTGGTGGGGAATAACCTTTGAATATGGTCGGGGAGAGACGTATGTACTCTGCAGGTGATAAGCTTCCAGAATCTACTGGGGATAAGCTTCCAGAATCTACTGGGGAGGATGATTCAACTCTCCTAGGGAAGCTTTTGGACTGCACTGGGGAATGGCCCCACTGGGGTGTCTGTATTCCGTCGGGGAACAATCTTATATTAAGGCTGCCGGGGATGCTTGCTTAGGAACCTCTGTATACTCCGCTGGGGAATGTTGAGATTTTCTGGGGATACCCAACTTCCTTAAGGCTGACAGTAGACTAACTCTGCTTGGGGAGAGTGTTGCTGACTTGCTGGAGATATTGTGCCTTTTCAGGGCTGATTGGAGACCAACTCTGTTTGGGGAGAATTGTTGAATCTTGTCTTACTCTGCGGGGAGTGGAGGTATCTTGGTTACGTTCTTCAGCCGAACTTACCTTGGTACCTTGGTGGACAGAGCAACTAGATCACTTAGATAACTCATTATTGCCCCTGTTTCTTATGTCACATGTAATTAGTCCTTTGTTTCGCATGCAAGTATTTATGAGTTAGCAATTAGTGTCAAATACATATATCAAAAATGAACATTGGACGTTCTTTGCAAAACAAAACAGAAAAAGAAAAACAATTGGCAATTTGTCTGGAAAAGTGGATTTGTATTGATTTTTGAATTTGCCCGTAAATAGGCGTTTATGTACAAGAGGCCGACGTCCTAGTAAGAGAACGCCACCGAACGAGATAGAGTTTATACAATTTTGTGAAAGAAAACAAAACAGCTATGTGAAAAATAATCCCACTGGGTTCCAACTCTGCTATCGCCTTTATGTCTTCAAGCGTCTCATCACTTTGCTGCTTAGTTGAAGGTGAAGCTGATTGATCGATGCCGTCTGAACCTGATAGTTGATGCCGAATTCTGGATGCAAGGTAATCCAATGAGACATAGTATTACGCTTATCCCTAACTTTTTCCCGGACCTCCCTTTCGGGTTTTCAGTCCACCGGGATACCCATTTTTGCCCAAGCCGCCTTTTCAGGTTTTCGACTTGCCGGGTGTACAGATTTTTTCATTTCATCCCTTATTTTTGCCCGAACCCTTTTGGTTCGCCGGGAAGCCCTTATTTTTGCCTAGGTGTGTCAACCTAGCGAGTCTTTTATCATGCGTAGTATCTTTTTACTATGTCTGCATTGGTGGGGTGAGGAAGATCGTCACTATCTATGGTGGTTAGAATCATAGCTCCTCCTGAGAAGATATGTTTAACCACAAATGGCCCTTCGTACGTAGGGGTCCATTTGCCCCTGGGATCACTCTGAGGAAGAATGATATGCTTGATTACCAGGTCTCCGACTTGATACTCTTGTCGTCTGACTTTCTTGTTAAAAGCCTTGATCATCCGTTTTTGGTACGTTTGACCATGACAAATAGCGGTGAGTCTCTTTTCGTCGATTAGGTTTAATTGATCAAGTCGAGTCTGGATCCAGTCATCTTCGCTCAAACCTGCATCCTTCATTATCCGGAGAGAGGGTATCTGGACTTCAATAGGCAAGACTGCCTCCATGCCATATACCAAGGAAAAGTGTGTTGCCCCTGTTGACGTCAGTGCTGAGGTACGGTACCCATGAAGAGCAAACAGTAACATCTCGTGCCAATCTTTATAGGTCACTGTCATCTTATGCACAATCTTCTTGATATTCTTATTCGCCGCTTCTACAGCCCCGTTCATCTTCGGCCGATAAGGTGAAGAGTTGTGGTGATGTATCTTGAATTGCTCGCAGAGTTCAGTGATCATCTTGTTGTTAAGATTGGTACCATTGTCCGTAATGATCCTCTCAGGTACACCGTAGCGACATATTAGGTTATGCCGGATGAACCGTGCCACGACGTTCTTGGTTACGGTGGCATAGGAAGCTGCTTCAACCCACTTCGTAAAGTAATCAATCGCCACCAGGATGAAGCGATGCCCGTTGGATGTTGTAGGTATGATCTCGCCGATCATATCAATGCCCCACATTGCAAAAGGCCAAGGTGTTGTCAAGACGTTCAGAGGTACTGGAGGAATGTACACCTTATCCGTATAAATCTGGCATTTGTGACACGTCCGAGAATGTTGGTAACAGTCGGCTTCCATTGTGGACCAGAAATATCCTGCCCGAAGGATTTTCTTTGCCATGGCATGTCCACTGGAATGTGTTCCGAAGGTACCCTCGTGCAGCTCTGCCATGATCCTTTCTGCTTCAGTCTTATCTACACAACGCAGTAAGGTCGAATCATGGTTTCGCTTGTACAGAATGCCGTTGCTGAGGAAGAACTTTGCCGCGAACCTTCTCAGAAACTTCTTGTCATTGACAGATGCACCCTCGGGGTATTCTTGAGCTTCTAAGTACCTCTTCACTTCGTGATACCAAGGTTTTTCAGTTACCTCTTCAACCTCAAGATCACAGCAATGTGCAGGTTCGTCTAATTTCTAGATAATGATCCGGGGAGCCTCGTTGTCCCATTTGACTTTGAACATAGAAGACATCGTAGCCAGCGCGTCCGCCAACTGATTCTCCTCTCTTGGGAAGTGTTCAAAAGTTATCTCCTCGAAGTGGGGAATCAACGTCAACACATACTCTTTGTAAGGAATAAGATTTGGGTGTTTCGTATCCCACTCGCCTTTGATCTGATTGATCACGAGAGCGGAATCTCCGAAGACACTCAGAAACTTGATCCTTAAGTCAATTGAAGCTTGAAGACCCATGATACACGCCTCATACTCCGCCATGTTGTTGGTGCAGTTGAAACATAGCCGGGCAGTGAGTGGAGTATGAGTGCCTTTTGGGGATATGATCACAGCGCCAATACCGTTACCCAAAGCGTTTGAGGCTCCGTCAAAGTGCATAGACCATCGGGATCCTTCCTCGGGTCCTTCATCCGGTCCAGGTACTTCACAATCAGTTACTACCATGATATTCTCGTCTGGAAATTCAAAGTTCATCGATTGGTAATCGTCCACTGCCTGGTGTGCCAAATGGTCTGCCAACACACTTCCCTTGATCGCTTTTTGCGTAGTGTACTGGATGTCATATTCCGTCAAGATCATCTGCCATCTTGCTATTCTTCCGGACAGAGCAGGCTTTTCGAAGATGTACTTGATTGGATCCATTTTTGAAATCAACAGAGTAGTGTGAGTCAACATATACTGTCTCAGCCGGCGAGCAGCCCATACCAAAGCGCAACAAGTTTACTTGAGCAGTGAGTATCGGGTCTCACAGTCGGTAAACTTTTTTCTAAGGTAATAAATAGCATGCTCTTTTCGGCCAGACTCGTCATGTTGCCCCAGCACACACCCCATTGAGTTGTCAAGTACCGTCAAGTATAAGATTATAGGTCTCCCTTCAACCGGTGGCATAAGAATGGGTGGTTCTTGGAGATACTCTTTGATTCTTTCGAAAGCGGCCTGACATTCATCGTTCCAATGTATTACTTGATCTTTCTTCAGTAGCTTGAAGATTGGTTCACAAGTAGCAGTTAGATGCGAGATGAATCGGGCAATGTAGTTCAGTCGTCCTAGAAAGCCTCTGACTTCTTTTTCTGTCTTGGGAGTTGGCATCTCTTGTATGGCTTTCACCTTGGCAGGGTCCACTTGAATACCTTTGTCGCTCACGACGAAACCTAGCAACTTTCCAGATCTTACCCCGAAGGTGCACTTGTTCGGGTTCAACCTCAGCTTGTACAACTTCAGACGGTCAAACAGCTTCTGTAGATGGTCAAGGTGTTCCTCCTCAGTTTGGGACCTTGCAATCATATCATCAACATACACCTCAATTTCATGATGGATCATGTCATGAAACAAAGCAACCATGGCACGTTGGTAGGTTGCCCCAGCATTTTTCAACCCAAAAGGCATGACCTTGTAGCAAAAGGTGCCCCACTGAGTAACAAAAGTGGTCTTCTCCATGTCTTCAGGAGCCATTTTGATTTGATTATAACCGGAGAACCCGTCCATGAAGGAGAATACCTTATGCTGAGCAGTGTTGTCAACCAGAACGTCGATGTGAGGTAGAGGGAAGTCATCCTTGGGGCTCACCCTGTTCAAATCCCTGTAATCAACACACATTCTGACCTTACCATCTTTCTTCGGCACTGGAACCACATTGGCAACCCACTGAGGGTAAGAAGTCACTGCTAGAAATCCGGCATCAAATTGTTTCATAACCTCAGCTTTGATTTTCTCGGACATCTCTGGACGCATACGGAGGACTTTCTGTTTTACCGGAGGGAATTCTTCCTTGGTAGGCAAGTGATAGACCACAATGTCAGTATCCAACCCAGGCATGTCTTCGTAAGACCAGTCAAAGATTTCCACATAGTCATACAGCATCTGAATCAACCGTTGTTTCACACTGAGCTCTAGATTAGCACCAATCTTGACTTCCTTTCTGTCTGTCTCCGTACCCAGATTTACCGTTTCCACTGGCTCTTCATGTGGCTGAATGGCCCTCTCTT
Organism: Vicia faba; assembly: GCA_948472305.1. Taxonomy (NCBI): domain Eukaryota; kingdom Viridiplantae; phylum Streptophyta; class Magnoliopsida; order Fabales; family Fabaceae; genus Vicia; species Vicia faba. The sequence continues at coordinate 187,182,160 of OX451735.1, read as the reverse complement.
CCTGGAGTAGCAGTCTTGCAAGCTCACCAGGCACTTCGCAACCATCTTCACCTTCGTCTTCGGCTAAGTTGATCGGATTTTCGAAGTCATAACTGGCAGTAGCAGAGTCGTTACCAGTGAGATCCAGAGTGGATTGGAACCTGTATAGGTGAGTGTGTGTAAATATAGCTGTTTTGCAATATATAATAAAGAAAGACAAGGAGCGCAAGATTTGAAATGTAAAAAACGTCCAATGCTTTTATTAATGATATATGAAAGTGACACACAAAAGCCCTCACAAATGAAACCACGGTGCCCCGGGTAAGACATCGGGCCATAAAGTTTCAAATTATTGTTCGTTACAAATCTAAAACAAAGGAGTTCATTACTGAGTGACAAAAGTAATAGGTGTGAAGTCTTTGGCAGTCCAGTTGCTTGGTCCACCGTTGGTCGTCGGGTAGATCCAGCTGTCGAATTCAGATTCATCTGCGTCGTCTTCAATAGCATTTACTCCCGGGTTGGTGATGAACACAGGAGGTCTTCCAACCCTTGCCTTACGCACAGCCCTCTGAGCCTCTGCAGTGAAACCCAAACCAAACTTGTCAGTCTTCGGAGTGAAATCAGGAAGTCGGCCCCAGTTTGCACACTCACCCTTCTCAATCACAGCCCGGGCATCCTTTAAGGAAGCCATCTTCAAAGGAGAACCCTCTTCAGTCACAGTTTCTGCTGACGCCAGTATCTGAGGCACCTCTTCAAAGTGTTGAAAGGGGGTCTCAATGAACTCCCCATCCATTTCTACGTACCGGAACGAGTTGAGGTAGCTGACCATGTATTCTTCTTCCCCTTGAACTGTTACGATCTTCCCTCTGATCGGGTACTTAAGCTTCTGATTTAATGTGGAGGTCACAGCTCCAGCCTTGTGGATCCATGGACGACCCAGTAAACAAGAATAGGATGGTCGGATGTCCATCACATAAAAATTAGAATAAAAAACTTGAGAACCAACCCTGATTGGAATGTCAACTTCACCATGTACCATCCTCTTCGACCCGTCAAAGGCCCGGACAACAATGTTACTCGGCTTGAGCTCTAAACCCTCACAATCTAACCTGTCTAGGGCCTTCTTGGGTAATACGTTCAATGAAGAACCGGTGTCTACCAACACATGGGCAAGAGTAGTGCCCCTGCATTCAATGGAGACATGTAGGGCGTCGTTATGGTTCTTTCCCTTGGCAGTCAGATCGGCGTCAGAGAAACCCAACCCATTATCAACAGTCAAGTTGGCCACACAATCGATAAATTGATCAGCAGACGTTTCTTGCGGCACGTGGGCCGTCTTCAGGAAGGAAATCAGGGCCTTGGCATGGGCCTCTGAATACAATAACAGTGATAGCATAGATATTTTAGATGGGGTGTGCCCCAGCTGCTCAACTACATTGAAATCACTCTTCTTGATAATCTTGAGGATCTCTTCCATCTCTTGCTTGGAAGCTTTAACATTGACGGTCTTTGGTGCCTACATCCGGGAAGGCACATCAGTAGCAATCCCTTTGCCCCGAGCGTCAGATGACTCAGCAGCAGGGGTAGGAATAGGAACTTGATCAGGCAAGGAAGTGGGCACACTTGCAGGTGTGATGACAAGAGGTCTCTGAATTGTTGGAGGCGCAATATCAGGTGAGAAGAGCCTGCCACTGCGAGTGACTTTAGCAGGCCCGGTGATGTTGCTGATGCCGGTACTAGTGTCAAACTCTTGCTTTACTCCAAGAACATAAACATCTTCCCCATAGTGCCACGGGACAGCTTTGTCAGATTTATAGGGGATGGGCCCCGGAACAATAATGATGATAGGAGCAATCTTCTGAGTGGACATGATTTTGACAGGCTTCTTTGAAGGAGCCTTAGGAGGGTTGTTGAAAATAGTGACCATAGAAACTTCTTCAGCAGGGACAGCAGGAACAACAATCTTCTTGAACAAGATCTCTTTGCTATCCATCAGGTTTTGGACGCCTGACTTCAGCAAAGGACAACCAGCAGGTGAAACAGCACATAGAAGGCAACCTTTACTACATCCCGGAAATAAACCGGCTAGCAACAGGTTCCTTTTGACAGTCAACAACGGAGTAACAATATCATTCACGGAGGCTACATACGGGTCTTCTTCCACAACATTCACTCCATGCTGGGGCATGGGAGCAGTCACAACATTGGGCCTTTCGGGCGCCTCGAACTGTATTTCCTTAGCATCAATAAGGTCCTGGACCTTATTCCTTAGAGCCCAACAATCATCGGTAGTATGCCCCGGGCTATCAGAGTGATAAGCGCAGCGGGCGTTGGGGTTGTACTTTGGAGAGGTTGTGTTCACAACCTTTGGAGCTTCCTTGACAGTTACCAGATTGGTTGACAGCAGTTGCGTCAATATCTAAGACAGGGTCATACTGAGCCGAGTGTACTGCCTTTTGGGCCTCTCACCTCTTGGCTGGTTGTATTGCTGAGGAGCAGCAGCAGGCTTTGAAATTACCACCGCGTTAACAGCTTGGCGGCGTTCCGGTTTATTTTGTCTTCTGGGACCATACACAGCACTAGCTTCCTTCTTGAAGGGCTTCTTTTCAATACTCGAGGAGGCACCTTTCTGTATCTTCCCCGACTTGATACCAACTTATATCCTCTCACCAGTCAGAATGAGGTCTGTAAACCCTGCAGAAGAATTACCAATCAGATGGTTGAAGAATGGACCAGACAGGGTCCCCAAGAACATGTCCACGAGTTCACGGTCAGTCAACGGTGGCTGCACCCTACCAGCCAGGTCTCTCCACTTTTGCGCGTACTCCTTAAAACCTTCACCCGTCCCAAGTGACATACCCTGGAGTTGGGTACGCGTGGGAGCGAGATCGGAATTGTACTGATACTGCTTATAAAATGCAGTAGCCAAGTCTTCCCAGTTTCGAATACTGGTTCCATCCAGCTGATAGAACCATTCGAGTTGAGCCCCTGAAAGGCTATCCTGGAAGAAATGGATCCATAGGTTCTTGTCTGCAGTGTAAGGTTGGATCTTCCTTACATAAGAACGGAGGTGCAGTTTAGGACAGGAAGCCCCGTCGTACTTCGCAAAGGCAGGTGCCTTGAACTTGTGTGGGATCACCACCCCAGAAGATAAACCTAGATCTCCAAAATCCAACCCAGGCACGCGTTGGATCTCCATGGAATTTAACCGGTCCTCCAGCTGTTTGTACCTGTCCTCAGCAGGAGGGTACTGTTCATCATTGAAATCTGTCTCGTTGTCGGAGACCACGGGGCTAGGAACCTCTCTCCCTTGGGGATGTCTTTCCCTGCAGAGGAAGTAGCCTGATCAGCCTCATTTTGCAGTGTATTCCCAAACCTCCGTCCAGTGTTAAACAGCATAGTCCTCTTCTTCTTCTTCTTCAAGAGCAGAGTCTTCAACTCCTATTGACCCTGGGCTAAGCTCATGACCAGCTCTTGAAACTGGGCGTTCTGGGCCTGGAGGGCCTTGATAGCTTGTTCAGTAGTAGGTTCAGGATTCATGATTGAGTGTTGAAATAAACAGCAAAGAAGATTAAGCAACCTGTAGAAAAAGGGTACCTGTTATGCACATGATGCATGATATGTTATTTATGCAATGCATTCAAGGGTTAGAAAGTTCAAATTCGTTGTAGACAAAAAGGAACACACGTCATATTAAGAAATAATTTGTTCAGTACATCAGGGCCTCATGGGCAAAACATTACAAAATAATTAATCCCAAAAGACACTGTGCATCCTCTTTGGAGCGATGTAGGTATTGAGAGTCTTTTCCTCGTGAAGTAGACGGGTGAGCTCCAAGACCTTCTTCTCACTGGCATGTAGACTGGTTTCAAGAGAATTCCGTTCTTCCTTTAGTTGGATCCATCTCTTTTGCATTTCTTCCCAAGATGTTGGCATGTCAGGATGTTGAATGATGTATGGCACCTCTCCTTCCAAAACTGGCTCTTTGATCACGGGGAAAACATGAGGATATGGCATCACCAGCTTCTGGGAGCGGGCTCGTACCCACTTGAGATAAGGTTCAAGGGGGATGGAGTTCTTGTGCCCCAGTGTCTTACTATCTACCCTGTTGGGCATCCTCCAAGCTCTGATGAATCTCTGGAGAAGTCCTTGCGTATCGTTGTCGAAGTCAAAAATTATGTCAGGAATCAACATGTCATGAGGGCCATCCCTCCGAGCATATCCAAACTGTCTCAAAGCCAGACATGGGTTGTAATTAATACCCCCCCTAATTCCAAGTAAAGGAACATTAGGTAACTCTCTGCAACGATCAATGATAGTGACATTTTCTCTGGACCGAGAACACCAATGTAAATCAGCATGTGTGAGGGTCATCAGACGTTGTGACCATCTCAAACCACGCTCATTCTTCAAAACTGATTGTGGAAGGTGCGAAATAAACCACCTTGCCAGAAGAGGAGTGCAGCACATGAGAACACATCTTTTTCTCATGGTTCGAGTGTAACATGAGTGGAGGATGTCCCCAAGCAACGTAGGTATGGGATTCCTGGACATGAAAATCTTGACGGCATTGATATCTATAAGTTGATCTGGATTCGAGAACAACACCAACCCATAGACGAGGAGTGCCACAACTTCTTCAAAGGCTTGTAGGTCAAGGGAATTCCAACATTCTTGAGCCTTCTCAAACAGGAACTTTGCCAAGAATCCTTTGATACCACTTCTGGTTTCCCAATTCCCCTTGATGTCAGATGGTTGTAGGCATAATGCTTTAGCAACCTCCTCAAGTTTTGGTTCCCTTTCCGTACCGTTGTAGGGTAGTTGATTGATTATTACAATGCACAAGCTAACCGCAAGTGACTAACAACCTTTAAGAAACACAATTCTTAGACTTCTTAAGGATACAGACCTAACCGGTCCATTAAGGAAAATCAAATTTCTAAGACACACTAGTCCTAGACTTCTTAAGGATACATACCTAACTGATCCCTTAAGGAAATCAAACAACTGTTTAAATACAAGTTTTTCTTATGATAATGTTGCTTCTTCACAAGTTGAATATGTAAACTATTTTAAGAACAATAGACTAAAAATATGAAAGCTATGAACAATGCTTGTGCGTGGATATTCAGTGAAAATTCTTCGCTTTCTCTCTTAGTCTACAAGCCTTTATGTATCCAATAAAATAATACATCCTTTGAGGGGTACTAATTGGATTTCTAGAAACATTGGAAGCTTAATCAATCACTTTGGGGATAAGATCATGCAACGCGCCCGTCCTCTCATGGTAGTGGAATGAAACGTTGATTGTACCACGTACTATTTATACCACGTTAATGTTATCTTCTTTCCTTTTGCACTTTAGAGGCTTCTGCAAGCATGAGTTTAGAAGCGAGAACATAACACAAGGTCATCAGAACTTCAAGTCTTCAGAGTCTTCAAAATTGCATCTTCAGAGTCTTCAGTACTTGGTCGTGAGAATCTTGGGTCTTCGGAACTTTAAGTCTTTAGAACTTGTGTCTTCAGAGTCTTTAGGACTTAGTCTTTAGAACCCTTTTCTTAGAACCATGGGTCTTTAGAACTTCAAGTCTTCAGGGTCTTTAGAACTTCGTCTATCAGAATCTTCAGCACTTGGTCTTGAGAAACCTTTGTCTTTAGAAACATTAGTCTTCAACATCTAGACTTAAGTAGAAATTTCTGTCTTCAGATCTTCTGACTTGTTTCTTTATAACACGTTGTCTTCAAAAACATGAGTCTTTAGCATTTGGACTTAAGTAGAAACTTCTGTCTTCATATTTTTTGACTGGTTTCTTTAGACTTTAAATTAGAGCTTACACTTCAGAGTCTTCTGGAGTGTCTTTCTACTATTCATCAAAACTTGTGTAGTGTAAAAGCAAAGTTAATTCTCTTCTAATGTCTTGGCCACGCCATCCATCGGAAGCATAACCTATTTGTTAAATACTCAAAAATAACAAACATTAGAGTATCAAGATTGTTCATGCAAACATACTCATTTGTTATCATCAAAATTCAGAGATTATATTGCAGAACCAAATCTTGTTCTAACTATATTGTGCATCTAGTGTAGTACATATCATGGCGTCCTTTTCCTTATCCAATGAGATAAGACATTGTCCATTAGTCAAAACATTTTGCCACACATGCAATAATCTTAATGTGAGATTTATGCATATTAGGCATCTCAATACTTTGTTGAAATATGTATGTGATCGGTGGAAATAGAACTGACTGTTTTTAAGCTGGTTCGCGAAATGTCGCGGTAAGCAAGAGTCGCCACCGTCTTTTATGTTTTCCAACATGGAAAAGACAAAAGCACAACAAAATTCCTTTTTTGAGAATGTTTCTCGGTTCGGGAGGTAGATTTATAGAAAGGGAAGGTGTTAGCACCCTTTCTATCTGTGGTTATCCACGGGCTCTTAGGTACTTGCTCTTATGTTTTCAAAATTGTTTGCTTTTCAAGTGTTTGTGGGTTTTGAAAAAGTTTAGTTTGAAAAACTTCTAACTAACTCTTGTATCAGTCCTCAAGAGTGTGTGAAGTATTTGTTTGAAAACTTTTTGAAAGTGTAGGTGCGAAAAATTGTTTTTTGTTTTTTGAAAGAGCAAGTACCCAGGAGAAATCTACCTACTCTAAGGAATTAGGTTGTGTAAGAGTCCTTTAGACAGTACTATCCCACTATTGAGAAGTAGGAAGCACCGTCGTTGGAGTTATTCGGGTCAATTCGATTATAGGGACAATGTGGTCACCAAAGCAATGGTAGGATGCCTTAGTGGTAACCCTAATGTCCTAGATCCTTTTTAGCCGAGGCAACCGTTTCGAGGCAACTAGATCTTAGACAGGAGGGCGACCTCTAAGACACCCTATACTTGATGACCACGTCGAGGCAACCAGTGAGGCGTACCCTAGGAGTGGCATGTGCATGTGTGTTGTTTTTTCAGTTAATGTCTTGTACATGTTATTTGTGAGCTACGGATTGATTTTATTTTTCATACAAGTCTTTCATGCATTTTTTAACAGTTAAGAGTGCGGAAAATAAAGTGCGGAAAAGGTAAATCTAGCTATTACAAGGCGCGTGTATATACATCGCCAAAAACAAAACCCGTTTGGAAAATAAAAATGCGAGAAATTAAAAGAAAGCGATAAAGTTCTAATTAACTATTACATTTCTGAGCAGATACATAAATAATCAAAATAACGAATTAAAAATATATGCGCGCGAAAGATTGAATCGAGAACGTCTTTAGGGTTTTGACCCTTTTTTTTTAGAAAGAATTGAATTTTGTCCTTTTTTGCAATTAATGAAATTAAGCCTAATTACTAATTAATTAATTTATTAAAAGAAAAAATGTTTTTGTGTTTTTTATGTTTTTAATGAAATAAAATAAAAAAATAGAAATTAAAAGTGTCAAAAAACCCTAAGTCTAATTCATTTTTATTTATTGTAAAAGAAAATTAAAATTAAACCTAATTAAACTAGATTAATTTAAATTAGTGTTTATTTACAAAATAATTAAACTAAAGTGAAATTAATAAAATATAAAATATTTACATTTTTAGTTTTTCTGAATTTTTATGGAAAATATTAATTATCTAGTTAATAATAATAATAATAATAATTAAAGAAAATAAAAGGAAAAAGAAAAATGAAGAAAAAGGAATAGTGAACCATGGGTGTTGGGCCAGCAAGGGGGTGAGTTTAGAAATTCAGAAGCCCAAGAAGAATCAAGCCCTATTGACTTTATGGAATTGTCCACGTGCATGTGGACTGAGGAGCACCATGATCCTCCATCTCTGGCCTTTGGATCTGGGTTTGAGGCCACTTGGCGCCCATCTGGATGAGGCGTATGGTGAGATGCTTTGTATAGCCTGCATAGGATCATATGAAGCAAAATATGAAATAATTATTTGGGGGACCTGGGATTCAAACCCAGGTCCCAAGGGATTATGCTTGCACGCCTTAACCAACCCAACTGCCTTGTTCAATTGAAATAATAATAATGAGTGGTTATTATATTAGTAAAACAACACAATGCCTGGAAAAAAATATAAACGCGCTACTTTTTGAAAGTGCAAATGAGAGGGAGACGCGTCAGCGTCTTCTTCCTTTGTTATTGGTTTTTTACCTGCGGATTTCTATCCGCAGGAAGTTTCGCAGGCTGCCTCAAAAATTGTCCTCGGGCCATGAAAACGCCACCTAAAGCCATGGGCCTATTCGTCTTGGTTCCCTGATCACATCCATACTCATGATTTACTCCAATTGTACCTGGAAACAAAATGCCTAAAACGCAAAAGGATGAACCTTAGAACCGGGCATCACGATTCAGGGCCTAAAAACGCAATTGGATATTACAGTTATGTTAGAAATCAAATAAGGAACACAAACATGCCAATACTTTTGAGAAAAAGTGCAAGAATAAGGAGTTCAAGTTTCGTGTACAGGGGTCTGTATTTGAGAACTTACAGCGCTATTCAATGGATCTTAGGACGTGATATTGGTCTCTTTAGGTTCAGTGGACAGCAAGGAGGAAGACTACGTGCTTCTTTTGATCTCCAAATGCCTGCAACCTTGTTCTAGATCTCTCACTTTTCCAACAATTTTTGAGTTTTGATTTTGCCGTTTCAGCAATGCTTGGGTCGTGAATTAGGTCTGGCCTCCTTGCCTCTGTATATGGCAATCAGTTTTGGTTCAAATGTGGGCTTGCATCCTTGTGTAATTAAGTTTTGAGATTTTGTTGTCCACCATTAAAGACCTTTCCATCTTTGAAGCAAAACCAAGATTTCATGCACAAAATAGCCCTAGCACGAATTTGGTAGCTGGCATGTGGTATATGAAAGTTGTTCAAATCCAAAAGATGCCATTCCATTAATTTTTAGATTTTATTTGAATTATTATGGATTTAAAATGAATTAAATCAATAAAAATTAAATAAAATGGAAAAATAAATGTTTGATCTTGAAATTAATCATGGGACACGTGGGTGGCATGACAAGGCTGAATCAAGTGGGAGAAAGTGGGTCCTTTTGTCAAAAATTGAAGTTTTAAGGATAGTTGACTTTTGCCATTTCACAAAAATTTCCCAACTTCTCCAATGCATATCTTGCTCAATTTTGATCATATGAACATGATCTTGGACATTTTGGAAAGGTCTTGAAGTCCTCTAACCAATGCCTTTGGTCCCACGTCATTTGGATTTACCAATCTCAAGTTATGGTCTTTGACTTAAAATGCCTTTTTGTTGACTTTTGAAAATGACCTATAATGTAGAAATTGATAACTTTTGTGAGAGCATTTCTTGGACTTGGAATGTGAATATGAGTTGTAGTAAATGTCCTCCCCTTCAAAATGAGCATTGGATGGGGTTTTTCTGATGAACCATGAAAAAGTTATGCCTTGGTCAAGTTACAGTTGACTTTTCAACTGTCCAAAAATAGCAACTTTTGCATCTTTGATGATTTTTGAGTCATTCTTGTGGAACCATGATCAAGACTTGATCAAATGATAATTGTGTTCTCAAAATAAGATGTTGACCAAAAATTCTGACTTTTGACTGTAAAATGACCATTTTGCCCCTGCAGTTGATTGTGAAGCAAATGAATCTTTTGACTGTGCCATTTGATACTGTGAGTATTGAAACTTGGCATGTAGATGCTTGACAATATATATAGGCCTATGGGACTTGATTGAGCCATTGAAAATCCCAAAATCTTTGAAGGAACCAAAACCCTGATTTTGACTGGCTTAGGAGATGTTTGGACTGTGCAACCCTTGAGGAATCTTGAAGCATTTGAAGATTGATCTTGACAAATCTTGAAGAATATGGGAGGGAAAATTTTGGGGTACAACAATGTACTTGTGATAGGATTGAGATTCATCAACCATCTATCTCTATAGATTATAATTCCTAACCTTTTAGGGAATCTCTCCTAAGCATTTCATCAAAATTATTTCCTTAACCATGTCCTACATTTGTGTTGCAGGGAATTCATTTTGATAATCAGTATGTCGCCTACATATTATACTAGATTAATGAAAATACTCCCACTAACGTTCTTGTCTGCACAATATTTAAACTTGACATTTATTAATCCAAGTTTTCATAAAACTTCATTAATAAAAGAATTTAGTTCCAAAAAGTTTTCCTTAATCCATAAATGGATATAGACAACTTACATACATTTCTAGAATCTTATGCCCCATGAACCAATTGTCTAACAACAACTCCCTTGTTGAATTGTTTCATATTCCTTTCTCATAAAGATATGTATTTCATGTTTCTTTAATTTCTTCAAGTTCTACATCACTCCCACCGGTTCCTTTAGATACATAATATCTCTAAAGGAAGATTTCAGTTCTATTGACAAAACAATTTTGTCCCATAACGTGTTATAGAATATGTGTCCCTTGTTTTCATTGTGATACATCCATAAATACGTCTTCATCTAGATTGTGATAAAGTTTATTTAATAAACATTACAACTTAAATGATCATAAAGACAAACTAGGTACTCTTACCTCCATATAAAATATGGTGTCTCTATGACTACTTTAAATGAAATTGGTTTTGGATATGAGTAATTGTATGTAAAATAATTTATAAAAGAGTCACAAAGATATAATTGAACTATCTTAAATTTATCAATGTCAAACATGATACAATTTAAATGGTCATTATATTCTTTATATAGGTATATACCATAGCGAACAATTTGTATGATCTTAATACCTTTTTCGAGTTGTTTCCTTCTACTTCACTCTTGAACTCTTCTCAAAATAATTCTAACTCGTGTCAAATATATGAGTTTCAAATATTATTTCATCTATCCCACATTTATTGTAGATGAGCATATCAATATCTTAGAACTCAAATCTACTACTTGATTTAGTATTGAAAATATTGTTTGGATAATCATAACAACGATTGTCCATTATCAAAATGAGCACTCATCATCTTGTCAATACAAGACTTAGAATTAGTGTTTATTACTAAATGAAACTTAATAATAATTATTTGGTTTCATTCTAAGCTCTAATTTAAGTCTAATTATAAGCTCTTATAGTAATGAAACACATTGTTTCATTCTAGACGTAAGCTGACTCAAACTAACACTCATTCAACACATGTTTCAAGTATAGTTCAGATACAATCCAGAGACAGATGTCATTCTGACACTCATTCAACACATGTTTCAAGAAATGGTGCAGATACGATCCAGAGACGGATGTCATTCTGACACCCATTCAACACATGTTTCAGGTAGGATCCAGAAACGGATGTCATCCTGACACTTATTCCAGATTCTCATCTAGAAACGGTTCGGGTACGATCCAGAGATGGATATCATCCTGTTACTTATTCAGATTATCATCTAGAAAAGGTTCAGGTATAATCCAGAGACGGATATCATCCTGATACTTATTCCAGACTATCTTCTAGCAACAGTTCAGTTCACAAAGTTTACCTTCCCCAACAGAGTTTATTTCTCTAACTGTGGAAGTTTATCCCCCGACAGAGTTTGTTTCTCTACATTGGTAAAATCTTCCGATAGAGCATCCTTCCCCTACAGAGTCATTCTGAAGCAGGAGTTAAAGATCCCCGGCAGAATATCCTTGAGCGAAAAGGGAAAATCCTCGGAAAATCATCTCCATTCATCATCCCTAGCGGAAATGAAGGATTCAGCTTCCCAATACTCTCCAGCAGCAGTCAAGGATTTATTTTCCCAGACTAGGAAATATCGCAACAACATCCCATATTCATATATCATGGCATGCGCATACACATCGCATACAGCATAAACTCGTTTATTTTGAGAACATCATCACAATGCACTTCATACATCATGGCATTGCATATGACTAACTCTTTACCTTTTTCAAGAAATATCAAATCAATAAACATTGTTGACTACTTACATGACATGGTAGTCTTCTCAAAGGCTACGTCTGACGAAGGTCTATTTTAGCATTTTCCTCAGAAAAATGTTCTCGAAGGACCTTCTCTGGTTCAGTTAAATTGATACTAAGATTTTCCTGATTTTTATTCCAGTTTAAGATAATTCAAAACTTTTCTCTGGTTTAGTTAAATCGACACTAAGATTTTTCTGATTTCTATTCTAGTTGAAGTTCAAGATAACCCAAGACCTTTTTCTGGTTCAGTTAAATCGATACTAAGATTTTTCTGATTTCTATTCTAGTCAAATTTAATTCAAGACCTTCCTCTGGTTCAGCTAAATCGATACTACGATTTCCCTGATTTCTATTCCAGTTGAAGACAACTCAAAACTTTTCTCTGGTTCAGTTAAATCGATACTAAGATTTTTCTGATTTCTATTCCAGTCAAAGTTAATTCAATACCTTCTTCTGGTTCAGCTAAATCGATATTAAGATTTCCCTGATTTCTATTCCAGTTGAAGATAACTCAAGACCTTTCTCTGGTTTAGTTAAATAAACACTAAGATTTTTCTGATTTCTATTCCAGTTAAAGAAACTGCAAAGCCTGGAGTTCGACCAGATAGTAGTTAATTTCACATTCCCCCAGTAAGTCGCTGAGAAGTCGTGAATACGACTAGATGACAGTCAACCTTATCATCCTCAGCAAGTCACTGTGAAGCCTGGATCCTAACCAGATAGCAGTTCACTTCCGCCTCTTCAATCAAGAGATACTCCCCAGTAGAGTAATGGATAATTGAAGCTCTTAAACTCTACTTCTCGAACAAAGACCAACATTCCTCAGTGGAATCCTCCTCGGACAACAGGAACAGGAATCCCCATAAAGAGACCTCTTATGAAGTCAACATCTACTTTGGATGGCATCGTTAAGCCCGTCTCCGACAACTCTTAGTCATCTTCTCCAAATGGCATCTGTAAGCCCATTCCTGACATCATCAACCAATGGCATTGCTTCATGCGAGTGCAAATTTCAGGGCACTCTAGTGTTCAATCATCTTCCACCTTCAGATCACGAAAGGCAGGAAAGCCAATCTAAATCTTCAGGTTTAAGAAGATTGAACAGGGGCAACTGTTATACCCCAAAATTCCCCTCTCGTGTTTTTTCCAAGATTTCCTCTTGCATAGGTGGTTACAAACCTTTGCCTAAAGAAAAGGAAAATTTTCAAATTATGGTTAAGTGTCCTTCGATTGGCATCTGCAAAAGGTCCTTCGATTAGCATATGCAAAAGGTCCTTCGATTAGCATATGCAAAAGGTCCTTCGATTGGCATATGCAAAAGGTCCTTCGATTGGTATAGGGCCCTTCGATGGGCATTTCCAACAAGGTAGCTTCGACGGGCATCTTAAATAAGGTTGTTTTTCGTTAGAATGTACAAAGTGCCTTTCGACAGGCATGTTAACCAAGTGATGTTTCGATTGGCATATCAACAGGACGATATTCCGATTGCCCAAGTTAGAGAAAATGATATCAAAATAAGCAAGAAATGAGAGGGTTCCAGAAGCTCTGATGATGGGCATTCGAATTCATGCAGATTGGAGAGGATAACTCTGAGCCTTTCTGTAGACTACAGTTCAAACGTAGAAGCTCTGATGCTGAGAATATGAGCAATTCAAATCAAGATGCAGAACCATCGAAGGGAGCAAGGCTTAAGATCTAATCGAAGGATCCCTGATAACAAAGTTGGTGCAATTCGAATTCAGAGCCTTCGAAGGAAAACAAATGTTCTGATGAGGGAAGCTCTGGGAAATTCGAATCAGGACTTAGAGCCGTTAAGGAGTGTAGAATAACACTTCGATTAGTCAATAAGATAACGCTTCGATTGGACCAAGTTCAAAGCCATCGAAGAGAGTAAAACTTGAGACTTAATTGAAGGAACCATGATGAAAGCCTTAAGCAAAATTTGAACAAAACACCTATCCTAACCTGTCCAGGTTCACCCAAAGTTCAAAATGGCATGTTTTTCTTGCAAATATGGCAAGAATTCAATGTTGAAAATATTTGTCTTGTACGTGCAATCAAAAATTAAAACCAGATGAAACATATTCAACAACTTCACAGAATCGAGACGTGTCCAGGAGATACCAGCTACAATACCTGAGTTGTCCATATTTCTAGTCCAACATATTCATTTCTCTTTGTGAATAAGGCTCAATAACATTTGCATTTCTGTCAATGTACCTCTCTTGCCCATTTTATATGTTGATCAAGCTTTATATACCTAGGTGTTGTACCCCAAAATTTGCCCTCCCATTTTTCACAGAAAGTACAACCCTAGGGTTTCTCAGATGTTCAAGTTGGCTCAGGAACCGATCAGACAGATTTTCTCCTGTGGAAGTAAACCAGCAATTAGGGTTTTTCTTGCAATTCTCAAAAGAATTGAATTCTCAAATATCCAATTGGCTTTCACATGTTTTCATGCTTTCTCAAGATTACTGAAAAAACAGTGTTTGTTTTCAAGGTTAACCAGATAATTTGCGTCTTTTAAAACACTTGCTTGTTTATGGAATAAACATTTGCTTGTTTATGGAATAGACAATACGTGTTTTGATTGGAATGTAGTTGCAAGATTACAGAATTATTAGATTACTTGGAGTTTAAGTTATCAAATGGGAACATTTTGTTTCAATTATCTTGATTGGGAATCTTTAAGATTTAGTTAAGATGCGAAGAGAAAATTGCGAGTTATTGACAGTAATGGATTTTAATGGACGTCAGAATATCTCATAAGACTTTCTCCATTTATTTCAAAAGTTGTTACAAAACAATTTATTATTTAAATACTTTAGGTTTTACAACTTATCGTATTTGAAAAATAAATTAGTACAATTAATTGAATGTTTCTCTCTAAATTACAAAGAAAGTGAATCTATGCCTAAGGTTGACTGAGCTTCCATTGCTTCCACGCTTGCCACAGAGTCTCTTGTTTCCTCTGCTTTGCCACCATCCAGTTGTGCTCATATGAAAACAAAAGACAGAAGAAATAGTTAGTACAAAAACTATTTGGGCATAAGCAAGAATTTTCAAAAGAAAGAATGGTGTTCATCATTAAAGTTTGCAATTTAGAATCAGAAGGCTATTTTTAATTCATCGCGTTTTTATTTTTCTATTTGCAAATCACAAGAAGATTATTCTTCTTGGTTCACAAAAATAAAAATAAGAAATGCAAGCAAAGCTGTCCAAATAAAAAATGCAAGCAAATTGTCCAAATGCAACAAGACTGTCCAAACAAGAAATGCAACAAGGCTATCGAAACAAACAAATATTCAAAACAGAGCCAAACAGACAGCAGCGCATCACCAAACTAGACAGCAGCGCATCATCAAACAAACAGCAGCATGGCAAAAACAAAATGCAAGCAGTACAAGCAACAAATATCACAGCAGTAGGAAGCAAGCAGACAACAAAGAAAATATAACAATATGGTAAACCAAGTCAACAAGCAAGAGGCTTGTTCAATAAGCCATTTCATCATCTTCCTTTTTATTGCAAACTTTTCAGAAAAAAGGTAAAAGAGAATTTGGCTCTTAGGGTCATTAAGAGAGAGAGAGGAAAGAAGTCACCTAGGGATGCTGCCCTGCTGTCACAATTGCATAAGAACTTCTAGAAAACAAAAACTGCAAGAAAAAGAGCATGAGAACAATATGTCAAATATTCAAAATTTAGTGGTTTTCCCACCATTTTTAATAAGCTATCAAACAAAAGCAACTAATATAACAGTAGACAGCTCTCAAGCAAAAGGGAGAAGAGAAATTATCAAACACAACACACACAAAAAACTCCAAATTGTCAAACTGCCATCAACCTCCAAACTGTCAAACCAGTTTTCAAACCTCAACAACCAACCTTCGAAAAATGATAAACCATTTCAATACCATCAAACCAAATCTGAACAAACTCCTCAAACCTATTAACCAACAAATCCAAAAACAACAAAAACAGTCAAAAACCAAAACTGCATAACCAAAGGCAACCAAAAACCTGTCAAGACTTCCAAAAGTATCAATCCAAAAACAACAAACTCAGAAACAGGGCCAAACCAACAGCAACATACAAAATCCTAAACCAACAGCAACATACAAAATCACAAAACTCTCAAGCCTGCAACATTTCAAGCCAATATCCCAAGCCTGATCTCAAGGCCACAAACAAACCTTCAAAACTGTATAACAAAAACCTGTTGATAACTAACAAGTCCAAAACCAGAAAAACATACTCAAACACAACCTGCAATCCATCAACAAAACATACCAAGCCAAACTGTAACAACAACCTGCAAAAGCCAAACTATAACAAAACCAAAAAACCTCAAAGTCTGAAACTGATAAAAAACAGTAACAGCATCTGAACCAACAACCACCATCAAATCTGTAAAGCAACTGACTCAAAACATATCCAAAACATCATCAAACTAAAACCATCATCACAAAACCAAGTTCCAGAATCAGTAAAAGCTGATAAGAAACATCCAACAATCACAAAAAATCACAAAACCCAGAAGTACAACATCATCATCATTCAAAGCTCAAAGGACAGAAAGAAGTTACCAGAAAAGCAAGGCATTCAATCATCATCTCTTCCTCCTTGCGAATTCCGCCACAAGGGAGCGCCTCCCTCAGTCTCACTACCCTTTTTTTCGTTTCACAGAAAAAATTCCACAAGTATGATTACTTTACATTCCTCATAACATTTCCTACATCGCAATGGATAGTACAATAGGTTAACAGAAAAAATATGAACAAGATAAAAAACAAAAAAAATCGCTCAAGCTTCAAAGTTATAGAACTTAACCTTTTTTCAAGAAACAAAGCCATTAGGGCTTGGTTAGACGGTGAGGGAGAGAGCTCCGGTAACAGAACTTTGGGGGGAAGATCAGATAAGCATAAATTTGACCTTAGGGTTTTCATAGAAAACGCGAATCGCCGTGAGATGATGAGAGATTAGGTTGTTAGGAGAGTGATTTGTTCATGAAATTAGGAAGAGGTGAGTAACAGAGATCAGAGATGAACAAAATTGGAAGAGAGGGACGAAAGGTGCGAACGGCGCCGCTCTGTACCAAGGGGTTCCATAAACCCTAATCTGTTTGTTTACCCTAATCAAATAATTTTTGCCATTTAGGAGCTTTGGGCCTGTTTAGGTATAAACCCTTTAAGCCCACACGATTATTGGCTCACACCCCCCCTTTTGTCTCATTTTTGTTAAACAGCAAAACACCATTGGGCCTCTCATCTAAATCCTTAGGCCCATTTTTTCTTTTTCTTTTTTAATTTGTTTATTTTGCTTTGAAAGATTTTTAAATAAATCTTAAAACCTTTTTTTATTAATTTAGATTTTAGTATTTAATTATTTTCATTTTCTTTTTTACAACTTATTTTTATTAACCTTTTTACATTTAATAAAAACACCAAAAGAATTAACTTAGCTTATTTTCTTTCTTTAAGTTTGTTTACATAATTAATAAAATACATAATAATAAAGATTTATAATTCAAATCAATTTCTTTTTTAGAATAGGTTTTATTTTTTCTTTTTCAAGTAAATACATACATTTCATACTTTGTTGATTTTATAATTTCTCATAGCTTTATCTTAAATTGCACAATAATTCAATTTGGTTGTATTGCTTGATATTTGGACATTGCTATTTTTATTTGATTCATCCCCATTTGTAACAATTATACCCCCATTCCCGAATACATTTTGTAATAGCATAGAATTTCAATTCCCGCAATTTACTGTTTTCCATATACTGTATAGTAACTAGGCATGTATGGCAAGATTCAAAAAGCAATCGCTAGATGACCTAATCAAAGAACAAATAACTTGAAATCAACACACTTTCTCACACGTGCACCTCTAGGGTAACCTCGCTCGTTGCCTCGGAAATACAATCATGTCCCTCGAGTATGAGACACTCTAGCAAATGGCCCTTCGATAAACAAAGATCGTAGACCCTCAATGTTGCCTTCGATTAAAAACGATCTCGTCCCTTACAAAAAATTGCTAGAGCGTCTCACATGTTGCCTTCAATAATTATAAAATTGACCCGCGCCAGTCCCTTTACATCCAATGGTGGGGCTTCTTACCAAATCAATGGTAAGATAGCACCATTAAAAGGAAGAAGAAAAGAACAACTTAAGACCTTTCGAGTAGATAGATTCACTCTTAGTTACTCGCTTGCTCACGACAAAAACGTTTACACCTACACTCCCATTTCAAAACATTTTCCAAAAAGATAAAACATTTTGTATACGTTCTTATAGAGACGAGAACCATTACAAAGAGATTTTTTTCAAAATACTTTCAAAGCCCACACCACAAGCACACAATCAAACAAAAGCAAGTGATCTAAAACGAGTAACTAAGAGCCCATGGAAAACCATGGATGAAAAGGGTGCTAATACCTTCCCTTTTCATAATCTACCCCCCGAACCCGAGAAAATTCTCGAAAGGTCTTTCCTGTGCTTTTTTAACTTTCCTTTTAGATAAAAGAAAAGTCGGTGGCGACTCTTGCTAACCGCACAAGTGCGAATGAAACGCAAAACATCTAGTCAGTTCTCCCACCGTATCACACTAGGTAATACTCGTGAGATTTTCTTGATCTTTGTCTTTCAAAGTAGAAACTATGTACCTTGAAACCATATTGTACTTCGTCATGTCATTCACAAACTTTCTTTCACGGTCTTTTAGACGATCCAATATTTCATGGCCTTCTAAACCCATATATATCCTATGATTGTGCACCTCGCATCTAATCATCATCTTCCAATTGATACCACTTGGAACAGATCTCAGCCTAAAAGGACATTTAATCTTCATACTATAAATGCTATCAGAGAAATTAGTGATTTCATATGCATTTTTTCTTTTGTAATTTCCTCCTCTCTCACAGCCTATAATTAATTTAGTCTTCCTCCCTCGCATTCCATTAGCAGAATCAGAACGAACATTAACAACAATAATACCATGTTGTTTACCAGTAGATTGTGCCCATGCTAAACTTCAGATCGGGATTTAAAAATCTGTCAATTACAACATATAATTATTAAACTTTATAAGTTTCATAAATGACGGAAAATAATTAAAACTACATTAATTCAATAGAAAACATACAGTATCTGGGGTGAAGAACTCCTATAATATGTACATGAATCCGTAGAAGAAGCTACAGGCTCTGGACCACACAGATACAAAATTTTATCTACAGACATACCAGAAATTTCAAGCTTATGCAAAATTTCTGATATTACGTTTCGTCCCAGAAATTCAGTAAATTTCCAGTATATTTTCCAACTTGGTTTTCCCCGACAATTTTGAAATTCCCATTAAATCGCTCCGGAAATTTGAAAATATCCAGTAAATCGCCATCGAAAATTTTGAAAATGCAAACAATTTCCGATAAATGCACAATCGAAAATTTGGTTCTGCGTATCGGAAATTTCGTTTTTCACCTGTTGACCAATGGTAAAAAAATTGACAAGTATAATTTTTTTAGAGATAAATAATATCAGGGGTATTTTTGGAATAAAAAAATTGGGAAGTGTCGGGTAAAATACTCTCAAACATATCATCCCATCCAAACCGATTTCATTTCATCTTTCATAAAATCATTCAACCCATGTTTATCACTTCAAAAAAAGAATTTAATCATCAGTCTATATTAGAAATAGATTTCTAGTAAGATTCTGTTAGTATCAAAAAGGTTTAGTTCTACCGAATCTTTTTTATGTTTAATAGAGTATTAAATATAGTATATAGTTCCCTATTCTTACACATAAGATCCTAAAAAAAGGAAATGGAATTTTTTGAAACATACAATAAAGTTATCTATTGACTCACTGACAAAAATATTCTGATTATGAAGAGCAACAAAGGCCTCGTCTTCATCCAACTCTCAGGAGATTCCAAAAGGAAAAAGAACCAAAATGCAAGCAAACAAAGAATCTCCTCGTCCTCATGTTAAAATCATCCCACCAAGTGTTCCTGATTTTACTCATGTCTCTGCTGCTTTTAGCCAGAGTCAGAATTTAGCTGCTTTAGTAAGAAAGGCTGTACACTTACCGTTTGAAGAGGATCAGTATTAACAAACCAAAAGGAATAAAGAAGAACGTTGTTTTGAAGTACAAAACTTGAATGAAACGAGATTTAGGTAGGTTTTTCAAAAAATGTAAATTGTCTACTAGGCAAAAGGACTCCAAATCCGACAAATGATAGCAATTACCCTTTCGTTTGACTGTGTGATGATGCAATGCTAAACCATAGGAAGGACACTTCCTAAGGAGATCCTATAACATCTCAATCAACAAAATAAACAAGAAGCCTAATGGAGATTTTAAAAAATCAACCTTACACTGATATATCCAAAGCCGATTAACTGAGGTGCCACAAATTTTAGTATTATACAAAACAAAAACGCGGCGCAAAATTCTAAATCTGTAAGTACAAACATTTGTACTGTTTAAGAATAAAAAATATAACAAACGCTGCAATCTACAAACTCTAGGACACAGACAAAGGGAAATCTAATAGTTTCACGACAATAACCAGTTTCTCAACAATCCTTGGAAGCCGAAGGATTTTCATCAGATGAAACAGTATCTTTGGGGGATGGAGATGTAGTTGCTCTCATTTTCAAATCACCTAATTGTTGTTGCTGCTGCTGTTGTTCCTGCTGCTGCTGCTGCTGCATTTGCTGCTGCTGCTGCTGTATATGTTGTTGATGTTGTTGAAATTGATGCTGAAATTGATGCTGCTGCTTCTGAGGATGAATTTGGAGCTGTTGAAACTGTTGTGCAGCTAAAAGAGTGTGCATGGCATGATTATTATTATTATTATTATTATTTGGATAGAACTGCTGCCCCCCTCCAAAAGATGCAAAGTTCATCATAGGTCCTCCATTTGGTGGTATAGCTTGCCCAGTCAGTACTTTCAAATGCTGAATTTCCTCTTTTAATGCATCATTTAGAGCTTCAAGGACAAAAGTAAAGGTGAATTAGCTTTCATAATATTAATAGTGCTGAGATCAATATGAACTTATCCACCTTGCATACACTCACATGCTTACACATTAAAAGCTACTAAACTGAAGTTTCAGGTAAAATCCCACATTTCAACTTTTATTCAACCAGAAAACCAACCCAACAATAAAATTTCGCACCCAACCTCACACTAAATATGCATAAAATATTATATCATACTGTGTTTTGAAAGGATATTACACATAATATTCATAAAATAGTCTTCCGATAAATATGTTTCAGAGAGAGTTAGAGTTAGCAAGAGAAGCAACTAAAACAGCAGAGCAGTAGGGTTCAGAAACATCTAAAATGCCCCGGGCTTACCATCCTGCAAGTGAACTTGTTGTTCCATGGTTTGCAAT
This sequence comes from Vicia faba, assembly GCA_948472305.1. Classification (NCBI taxonomy): domain Eukaryota; kingdom Viridiplantae; phylum Streptophyta; class Magnoliopsida; order Fabales; family Fabaceae; genus Vicia; species Vicia faba. The sequence continues at coordinate 187,160,840 of OX451735.1, read as the reverse complement.
CGCAGCTTCAGCTCACTGTTCTCAGAATTCAGTCCGTTTGTATCTCTCTGCTCATAATAGACCAAAATATGTTTAACATAGTCATCAAACTAGCTTTTCAATCAGAAGGTGATTTAGTAATTTGTAATAGCAAAGCAATCAACATCTTAATAACAAGCACAAGCGTCAATACCTGCAAGAGAGTTAATTGTGCAGACAAAGATGTTGCTTCTGTTTGCAGTGTCTGCACTTTCCTTTCAAGCTCAGCAATGTATCGCATCTTCCTCTCTTTTGACCTTGCAGCAGACTGCCTATTTGCCCATATCCTGTTGCAGGCAATTGTAAGTGGTGTGTGTCAACGTTAGAAAGTTCCAAAACCAAAAAAAAAAGAGATAGGAAAAAACAACAGAATATAGTTCTTACACCCTCCACTTTTCAAGTGCAGGAGATAAAACAAAATAGGCTTAGGGGAACCGTTCTATCCAAGCAGCATTTCAAAACTACACGCTGCAATGCAGGCAGAGTATCAAAAAGCAGGATATAGGGATTCTATGGAATAATAATAGCCACAACCCAAACAACAGCTTTACAAAGTAACTGCCGATCTAGAACTGCCAAAACAATGTTAGGGTAACTGCAATTAGTGTTATTGTCAATGAAATGTTAACACTCTCCTTCTAGTAAAAATAGCGCAACCTGGTGTTATAGACTACTTCCATGGCATCTAAGGAAGAGTTGGATCCATTATTTATGGGTTATTATTGTAGAAAGTCTTACCTAGCATTCGCAAAACATTTGCAACAGACGGATTTAACAACGTGATCAGTGACTTTCTAGTCATACTGCAGCAACTACAATTTATACTTAGTAAGCTTACAATTTTTTAAGCACCCCTGTCTATCACTGTTCATTTCAATACATTGAGTCTAAATATTTAACTATGCCTGCCATTGTCTCTAGTCTTTCTCAAAGATAAGTCATAAGTAACTATTAAACTTGACAGGATACTTAATGTCATGTTAATGTCGTCAAAATCGAGATCTTGAATAAGATTGGGAAGGGATAGCAGCAAGATCACAGCATATCGAATCGCAACTAGAATCGCAAGATTCTACTTAAATAAATAATTACCTAAGATCGGAGGGGGATCGCAGAAGGTAAGATCGCATGATCGCAGATGGTAAGATCGCAGAAGGTAAGATCACAACCAAAATCTTTAGATTGCAACCAAAATAAAATTAAAAAAATCGCGCACATTGCATAAAATAAATTAAGCCTTTTCCATTTAAATATAGCTGATTTAAGGAAAGAAAAAGGAATTTTATAGTTATGGAATATTTTAAATTGATTAGTCGTCATTTTACTTAACTTATAGTTGGGCCTTCATGAAAAAAACAGCCCAAACCTATGTTAATGTAGTACAAACACAACAGTAAAGGAATAATGCTAATGAGTTGGACCTAAAGTAGCCGAATACCCTTCTGCCTTCTCTAACAGAAACGAAACCCTAAATTTCTTTTGTCCCCAGCAGCCTACCAACATCAGGAGCAATGCTGCCATCATTCTTCTCGTCTTTCTTCTTCCTCTTCCAGAGAGGGCATGGACATGATCCCAAATGACAACCAGACACAGTGAGATGTTTGGGAAAAGATGGTTGTTTAGAGAGGTGACTGCACAGAGAGATCTGCGAGAGAAGACAAAATTGCAAGACCCGAGTGCGGCCTGCAAATGGTTTTTTTTTTCTTCTGAAAACAGCATGAGGACACGATCTCACCAGTTCTGTGAGATTTTTCACAATCTCACTGTGATCACAGCAATGTAGGATTCTGCTTAAGATCGGGATCGACAGGCTTGCGTAAAGTCGAGAATCACAGGATCTTGCGATTTAAATGGTGATTTTAACAATAGTCGTGTATGCACATAAATATCAATCACAACATAAAACAAAACCTTACAATATTTAGTTAAAAACATACACATACAGCACAGTGTTCTTTCTTGTGGTTCATGTTTTGTCATGCTTTCTTTTGTGTTTCTGAAATTCTTCAGGAATGCACTTCTATAGGTCTTCTAGAATCAATCTAGAGTTTCATCTCTTAGATTTTTTCTAACATAAGTTTATCTAAAATCCTATTCCACCTCAAAGCTGCAGAATTTGTCGAAAATGCTTTTAGATCCATGAAGTGGATTTTGGGGGACATGTATATTAATTTGCTAAACATGTTTATATAACACCTAATTTACGTATGCTAAATCAAGCACCAATAAATAATTAATCATAATATAGCATGCAGAAAGCAATGTTTTGTTATGCTATGTAGAATTACTTAAAATGATTCTGAAACATTAGGGTAAAAATGACTCGTCCAGAAATAATACCTTTTTGCACGCTTTGGGTCAATCAAGGCAAGTTCTGCAAGCTTTGCCGCAGACATTGCTTTTTTGGAATCAGCTGCAGACAAGTCTTCTGAACCCGAGACTAACATCTCAGGTTTGATGGTTGTTGACCCATCCATGGATTGGCTGTGCTGGTGTCTAATTCTAGGCCTTTCATTGTTACCAACGGCAGCATTCTCTCCAGAAGAACTACCTGCTCCCGAAGCCTGCCCTGCCAAAATCGGCCCCAAACCCGATCCCGCTCCAGCATTAAACTGCTCACCCATTTGAAACGTTGATGTTGCAGACGACGAATTGAACTTATCCATATCAAGGTACATCGACAGCAAGTCTTCCTCAGTATCATCAGAGAACGACGGCCCATCAGCACCACCAACTACACCAAGGTCACTATCAAAGCTAATATCATCAGGCAGTGTAAGAATCTCAGAATGAGCACGCCTATGACCTCTATTCCTCGGAGGATTAACAGACATTCTGCTAATATCCTGACTAAAACCACTAGAATCTGAACTAGTAGCAGGAGCAAGCGGCGGAAACGACGACGACGAAGGTTCCGATTTCACATTGAAACCACTCCCAGTAGGAGAATAACCCGTAAAACGTCCCGACGGAGGCGGAAAACCACCGCCAAGACCCAAAGATTTGTCCTTTTCCATTCCAAATCCCCTAACCCTAAACAACCTTCCACAATCTCAAACCTAATCCAGTTCAATCACTTCAAAACCCTAGTAACAAATCAACACATCAAAAAAAAAAACTAAATCAGTTTCAAACAACTATATATTCCCTATTCCAATCCACCTCATTGCATGACAAATAAAAATAGAATGCAAAAATTGAAAGAAAAAAATTTATAAAAAATAATCAATTTCATTGTTGAAATTTGAAATGATGGTGAGTAATAAGAGCGTAAATTTGAAGTTGGAAGGAGTGAAAAATGTTACCTTTGCGCGTAGATCAGCGAAGATCGGAGGAGAGAAAGAAAACCCTAGAAATGAAATTGGGATCTGAGAGAAAGAAGAGAGAGAAAATGAAAAACCGAAGCTTATATAACTCAAGACATCATTCTCGTCAATGAAACAACCCAGAGAAACACAGACACATGTATTGTATTCTACGGTATATGTTTTAAAACATTTTATCTACAATTACTACTACTCAATCCAAGTGTCCTAAGAAAATAATTGTTTAAGAACCCTTCTAGTTTTAAGTTTAGTAACTTTCCCTCTAAATCCTCTATAATAATTTCTTAATTTTTTGTTTCTAACCTTTTTGTGATTATGCTATTATCTAAAAATTAAATTGATGACCAAATATGTAAATCCATCAAATCATTTTTAAGTGGATTATACATGAAATTGAATAAGTGCATTATCATATGGATGTATTTACGCGTTTAAGTTATTTTTTATCGTTGAATTAAGATATATTGTTCGGTAAAATATATTTTTAATTTTTGTTTTATAATTTTAAATGTCAAATTGAAATTTTTACCATTCAATCTTGATCAAACAACTACTAATATTTTGAATGTATGAATATGTGATTATCGACTGCAAAGAAACTCAATGTACTGTACATAGACTTACTATCCATTGAGCTCGTGATTCATGGTAGGGTTATAGGATTAAATCCAATTCCTCCATGGTCCATATTCTCAAACAAACAATCATTTATCTTTTTGTTTATATTTGTCTCGACAAACTTTACTAATCACAATCATTGATAGTTTTTTAAGGTCATTTAATAACTGGTTAAAATCGTCTATTATATCTTGTTTACCAAATTGATAGATGAGATTGAGATCATTGAAATCTCTTATAATGCACTACAAAAGAATAAATTAGTGGGATGAAGATCTAAAGATATTCAGTTATTCTTATTGTTCTCATTTGTGAAATGCCATAAAACCACATTAATTTTCAAAATTCCATGTTATCATCTTCATGGATAATCTCATATTAATAAATTTCTATAAATAATATGTTATTCATCATTAACAATTAACCATTAATAGTAATAAATTAAATATTTTAATCTACATGCATGAAAAATGAAGGTTTAAATTTAAAAAAAAAAAAAATTATTATATCCAATATTTCTTATGATGGTTTTCATATGCACGTCTTCGGATAGTTTTTTTCGAGTTGTTACTTCATATTGTTGATGACGGTTCTTTGGCAAATTCAGTCCTACCATGGTGTTTCTCTCTTATGTTTGTTCTGTTTCATCTCGTCGACAGTTGATTCAGGCAAATCATTATTGCTGGTGGTCTTGTTCATCAAACGCATGTGATAGTTTTTGGGTAGACATGAAAGAAAATCATGGTTTACTCTATTTCATCCCGTCGACGGTTGATTCAGGAAAATCATCATTGCTTGGTGGTCTTGTTTATCAAACGTCGGTGATAGCTTTTGGGTATACATGGAAGAAAATTATGGTTCTGGATTGAATTTGTGTTACTGTAACACCCCTTAAATCCCCACGCAATAATATGGTTTAATAAGAGTAAAATTATCATGCATATCAAAATAGTGTATCACATGTATTTCAAAACCAACACAAATACATTGGTCATGCTCATAACACTCATATAAAATTATGTTCCATATACTAACACATATGGATATCATAACAGAATAGCTCTCTTTTCAAAAACGATACCAATAATTGGATCTCATAATAGAAATAATGTATTAAAACATTAGGCACTAAAGACCAATCATCAGATAATCTCAAATACAATATAAAATAAAAGAGATTATATCAAGCATATCTTAAAACAACATGAGTTCAAACGTTTCTCCGTGTTAATCCTTGCGATAAAGCACCACTACTCTTCAGTACCTGAGTGATTTCGTATAAAACATCATTTCAACATAAGGGTGAGAATTCACATCATTATAGAAATATATAATAATAAGTAATGCATAACATACATACATCAATTGGATTCATCATACTTCACATATTCATGTATTCAATACTATCCAATCTAATTTACATGTTTACATATACAATATTGCTCAACAATCCATAATTCAAATGATAATCAATCACAAATACCACGAAATATAACATTCACATCAATATCACATATTGCACACCAATTCAATATTTCACATCGCCACATATGACTCAAATGCAACTTCATATGATGCAAGATGCATGCGGTACCAATTGTTATCCTTACACAGTTTTCACGTTTAAATCGGGCTCATCTCCAAGACAGATAACCACCAAAAAGTATGTCCTCTACGCTTTCAAACTAGTCCTCTAGGTTTGGAACAAGTCGGTAGCTCTCTCAAAAACTAGCAAATGTTGCCTCTTAACAACAAATGATACATGTGCAATCTCCACAATTATAAGCAATTAACATCATCTCTCAATCTTAATTATACAAGCATATATCACATAATTCATCTCATTTTAAATTATCACACAATTTCACATACAAACACATATTCATAATCATAACATCCTTGCTTCAAACATCATCACCACACATAGCAAGTAATACACAAAGTATCATCACAATCCAACCTCAATTCACAAAATTCACATCACCAATTAAACATATAATAATTAATCCATCATCAATAATTAAATTCAATAATCATGTTATAACTAAAATTATCAATAATTTAGTAAACATGTATTATTATTCGGCAGCTCCAAATTGCTCTACTGACAACTCTAAACATGTGAGAGTTACACAAAACAAATAAAATATGACTCTTAATAACTCAAAACAACTCTGACAATTCTATTGACAACTCTAACAACTCTATAAACAACTATAACAAAATTGAAATTAACTTAAATCAACTAAATTATCTAATATTTATCTCTAACTCAAAACTCCTAAAAATATTATATTAATAATACTAAATCATTATTACTAATATTATTATTCTAATAAAATATAGAAATGTTGCTATAGTGTTAATGCATTATGTCATAAAGGAATTCTATCTCACTATATAATTCATGTGAAGTGATATCTATAGTAATATATTTATCTTTAAATATGTGTATCATAAAAAAATGTATATATATATATATATATATATATATATATATATATATATATATATATATATATATATATATATATATATATATATATATATATATATATATATATATATATATATATATATATATATATATATATATATATATATATATATATATATATATATATATATATGAAGGAATGGAATGGTTACTCTATATCCTTTTCTAGGATTCTCTCTTCTTCTCTTCTCTTTTCTCCTCTTTTTCTCCTTCTTCTCTTCTCTTCTTTTGATAACTTCTCTCTCTAGATCTATTTTCTCTTTGTTTTACATACTAACTATTATTTTATTCTGATGGCTTATCTCACACACCAACACTAATGTGACACATAAGACCTAATTAATTAACAATAGTATTCTCACACTTACTAACTCAATTACACATATAACACATATTCTCAATTTATAAAATAAATCATATATCACACATCACACCAATTAATCCAAATAACTCACATATTCACAAATCACACAATTTAATTAATTACTATATTATATAATAATTAATAAAAATATATAACTAATAAAATAACTAGTAAATAAAATTGGGGTGTTACAACTCTCCATCACTTAAAAGATTTTCGTCCTCGAAAATTAACTCAAACAAACAACTCAGGATAAGACTCTCTCATCTGGCTCTCGAGTTCCCAAGTCACGTTTCCACCCATTAGTCCTTCCCAAGCTACCTTCACCAAGAAAATCTCTTTACCACGAAGCTGCTTCAACTCTTGATCCTCTATCCACATAAGTGATGTCTCCACAGTCAGGTTATCTCTTACATGTACATCATCTAATTGGACCATATGAGATATATCCTCAATGTATCTCCTCAATTGAGACACGTGAAACACACCATGGAGACACTACGAAAAAAACAGTTTTTGGCAGCGCATCTACGAAAGCGCTTTCGTAGCCTTTAAAAAAATTCGCTTAAAAAAAGCGCTTTTATAGGGTTCCCTACGAAAGCGCTTTTCAGAAAGCGCTTTCATAGGTATTTGAAATATCTAACCTACGAAAGCGCTTTTGAAAAGCGCTCTTATAGGTGGCCCTATAAAAGCGCTTTTGAAAAGCGCTTTGAAAGGGGGACCTACGAAAGCGCTTTCTAAAGCGCTCTTATATGGGGGACATACGAAAGCGCTTTTTACCTCAGAAGCGCTCTCATATGGGGGGCATACGAAAGCGCTTTTAAAAGCGCTTTCGTAGGTTGTTTTTATAATAAAATTAAAAATCCCTAAATCTGTTCTTTAGTCTTCTTCATTTCTTTCGTTCAGATCTTCTTCATTTCTTCGTTCGTCTTAAGCTTCCTCATTTCTGCCGTCGCCGCCGTTCGTTCCTTCCTCTTCAGTCGTCGCCGCCGCCGTTCGTTCCTTCCTCTTCAGTCGTCGCCGCCGCCGTTCGTTCCTTCCTCTTCAGTCGTCGCCGTCGCCGATCATTCCGTCTTCTCCACCTTGGTAAGATTCTGAATCAATATAGTGTAGGAATGGTTCAAGCTTAGCATTTTCCTTCTGCATTCCGTCATTCCGTTGGTGTAACTGCCAGAATTTTAATATAGTGGTAAATGGTGTAAAATCTATATACCTTCAGAGGCTCTGTTGCCATTGTCATGAATTGTGAAAGGTTCTTCGTTATCCTTTATACCGGTGTCGTAATCCTCTTCGTATAAATATGATATGAATGAAAAATAAAGAAATGTCAATAGTAGTGAGTGTTGAATTGAAAGCTTGTGGAATGAATTGTCGTGTATAATGTTGTAGATGGCAATAGACTTACTTGTAAAAGGGTCATAGTCGCTATCAGTCTGAGTCACTGTTAAAATCAAAATTGACTGTAGGTGTAAAAATAGGACATGCATTCTCTTATCTATGAATGGGAATCTGTGTGGTATGTGAAATTGGTGTAGCCACAGGGGAAATAGGTTGACTCTCTTTGTGGGGGATTTGTTGATCAGGCACATAAGTTTTGCTCTTATTTCTGCTACTATTTTTGCATAAACAGAATATTTTATAAACATGCATACATGATAAGATATTAAGTATTGTTAACATAATACATTAGTTTATAACATTCTAGGAAGAAGTACCTAGATTGGCTGTTTGTTACAGTTGTTAAGTTATACGTGGACTTTGAGATATTGACAGATTCATTAGGAATAAACCTGTTCAAATTCATAGCCAGATTTGGTACCCCCAATTGTTTTTCAGGCCTACCACGACATGACTTGGCAATGGTTCCACTTATTTTATAAGGGTTAAAAGCAAACAACTGTTAATATGAAGGCATTGCAGGAATTTGTAAACATGTTCATTGACTTCACAATATCAATAAAATGAAGAACATATATCTACTTTTTTTCCTGCAACATAATAAGTAGTAGTATAATACACAACAATAGTTATATTAACAAATAATATATTACAGGTTAAATGAGTTATAACAATCTTACTGTGTTTGAGTTTGGGAATGTTGTGTCCATGCTTTCTGTTTTCTTTTGATGGTATGGCTAAATGGTTTCTTTGGTACAACACTGCTAACTTGAGTAATTTTGTTTGGGTGGTTAGGAATTTGTGGACCTCTGTAATGATAATATAATAAATGTTTAAATATAAACCAACAAATTCATGTACGTGTTTCTTAAAGAATTCTTTTCTATGAAACTTAAAAGATATACCTGTTTTGGACATGCAACATCTCAATAGGCACATTCTTCTGCTTTGATGAGCTTGGTATTTTAAAACTTCTTTACATGTGATAAAGAATGACATGCATGTGAAGATATTAAATATTAAAATTTCAATGAGGTTATCTTAAATAACAATATTAATTATCAAAAGATACTTACGTGGGTGTATGAGAAGAACTACCAACTTCAAAGATGGGGTTGTGTGGAAAAGGAAACTGATGTTGCGTATCATCCAAAGAAGAAGGATGATACCTCTCATTTTGTAACAGTGTTAAAATAGTATATATCTTTCGACAATCGATCCGAAATATTGAATAACATTCTATGAAATTGCAGCGTTTCCCGGCCTAGTTCGACGTACGACGCTCATTCTCCGCGTTTCTTAGAGTTCGAAACATCTGAGAGGTAACTTTCTTCCTCAAATTACTGGTATATATTGTGATGAATTTGTCTTAAATTGTCTTTCGTATGTTGCATTTTCTTGATACGAATTCATTCCGTGTATACTTTGCGTTTTGACAGAAACGCAGTATACTACTTTTTTGTGCACTAATTAGTTGATATGGATAAGACATGGATGTATTCCAATCGATTGTCGAAAGACTACGAGAATGGTGTTTCTGAGTTTGTTAAGTTTGTTGTTGCGCACGCCAAAGACCCCAGTCGTATGACATGTCCCTGTTTGTATTGCTGTTATGGGAACCGGGTTGACGCAGTTCAGTTGGCATCGCATTTAATTCGGTATGGAATTGATAGGAGTTATACATGTTGGAATATGCATGGTGAGATAAGTAACGGGAATGTTGAATCGGGGTATGCAAGGACCTATGTTTTAAATGATGATTGCACAGATACATACGATTATGATCGAGTCGAAGAAATTGCAGAAGCGCTTGAAGAAGATCTTAACGATTGTCCCAAAATGTTCGAGAGGTTGGTAAGCGATGCAGAGAAACCGTTGTATAATGGTTGTACAAAATTCACAAGATTGTTTGCGGTGTTAAAGTTGTACAACTTAAAAGCCGGCAATGGATGGTCGGATAAAAGTTTCAGAGTTATTAGCCCTTATGAAAGATATGCTACCAGAGGATAATGTTCTTCCCAATCGAACGTATGAGGCCAAAAAGATGTTGTACTCCATTGGCATGAGCTATGATAAGATACATGCGTGTCCAAAAGATTGCGTTTTGTTTCGAAACGAGTATGCATCGTTAAATGAGTGTCCTAAATGCGGTGCCCCTCGATATAAGAAAAAGTTGTCTCCGGCAAAAGTCTTATGGTATTTTCCTATAATCCCGAGATTTAGAAGGATGTATCGTAGTGAAACCGATTCAAGACAATTGACTTGGCATTCAGATGAAAGAATTATTGATGGAAAATTTCGACATCCGGCAGATTCTCCACAGTGGATGAAAATTGATAATGATTATCCTGAATTTGGAAAAGAAGCAAGAAACCTTCGCTTGGCATTGTCTACTGATGGAATGAACCCACACGGTATTCAAAGTATCTCGCATAGCACATGGCCTGTGATTCTTATGATTTATAACCTACCTCCATGGCTATGTATGAAGCGTAAGTACATGATGTTGTCTATGTTAATTTCTGGGCCTAAACAACCAGGAAATGACATAGACGTATACTTGGAACCATTAATCGAAGATTTGAAGATTTTGTGGGAGAACGGTGTGGAGGTTTATGATGGTTATAGGAAAGAAAGTTTCAACTTGAGGGCGATGTTGTTTGGAACAATTAACGATTTTCCAGCATACGACAATCTATCCGGGTATAGCATTAAAGGTGAAAAAGCGTGTCCTGTTTGTGAAGACGGAACCGATACCATGCGATTGAAACTTTGTCAGAAGAATGTCTTTCTCGGTCATCGTAGATTCTTAACTTCTAAACATCAGTATCGTGGATGGAGAAAAGCGTTCAACGGAGATACCGAACAACGTAGAGCTCCGCCTGGTTTGACAGGTGAAAAAATTTTTGAAAAGGTGAAAGATGTGAATATTCAGTTTGGCAAGCCTTTTGCACATAAAGTTGTCACAGGTGGGTGGAAGAAGAGGTCGATTTTTTTTGAATTGCCATATTGGAAATCTTTGTACGTAAGACATTTTCTTGATGTGATGCATATTGAAAAAAATGTATTTGACAGTGTTATTGGTACGTTACTCAATATAAAAGGGAAGTCTAAGGATGGCCTTAAATCAAGGGAGGACTTGGTAAACATGGGAATAAGAACTGAACTGGGACCCGTGAAGAAAGGAAGACGGACATACCTACCACCTGCTGTTTACACTCTATCTAGAAAGGAGAAAAAAATATTGTGTAAGTTTCTGAGTGAAGTTAAAGTTCCAGAAGGCTACTCATCAGATATTAGAAGACTTGTGTCTATGAAAGACCTCAAGTTAAAGAGTTTAAAGACGCATGATTGCCATGTTATAATGGAACATTTTCTACCGATAGGTATACATTCTATTCTGCCAGAAAAGGTAAGAAGCGCAATAACTAAATTGTGTTTTTTCTTCAAGTCAATTTGCAGTAAGGTGATCGATCCTGAGATCTTGCCAACATTGCAAAAAGAAATAGTTGTTACTTTGTGTGAGCTTGAAATGTATTTTCCTCCCTCGTTTTTTGACATAATGGTTCATCTTGTCGTTCATCTTGTGAAAGAGACACAATTGTGCGGACCAGCTTATATGAGATGGATGTACCCTGCTGAATGTTATATGAAAATATTAAAAGGGTATGTGAAAAATCGGAGTCGACCAGAGGGTTGTATTGCCGAAAGATACATTGTTGAAGAAGCGGTTGAGTTTTGTACTGAATATCTGTCAAATGTTCAGTCAATTGGACTCCCCAAATCTCATGTTGTTGAAAAAAAAGAAGGTAAGAAGCTAATTGGAAATAAAGTTGTGACAGTATCAAGGGTCGAACGGGATCAAGTGCATTTGTATGTTTTGCACAATGAGATTGAGGTTGAGCCGTATGTCGATATACACAAGGGTGTTCTTCGAGGTTTAAATTCGAATAGAAATGAGAATTGGATTGTACGAGAGCACAATCGAAGTTTCATACCATGGTTTAAGGAACATATTTATTCAAAGTATCGTTCAGATCCCGCCTCAGTGACAGAAAGGTTGAGATGTTTAGCATATGGTCCAAGTTTGGTTGCGTTTTCTTATAGCGCATACGCAATTAATGGATACACATTTTATACCAAAGAACAAGATGATAAAAGTACTGTGCAAAATAGTGGTGTCACCTTGGTAGCTGAAGCAATGCACATATCTAGTGTGAAGGACTTAAACCCGAAATTTGCAAATCTGTCGTATTTTGGGGTTATCGAGCGCATTTGGGTCTTTGATTACGAGAAATTTCAGATTCCTATATTCGGTTGCAAGTGGGTTGAAAATAATAATGGTATACAGATGGATAAGTCAGGATTTTTGCAAGTTGATCTTAACAGGGCGGGGTACAAAGATGAGCCTTTCATTCTAGCCTCTCAAGCTAAACAAGTGTTCTATGTCACTGATCCGACAAGTACGAAATGGTCTATAGTGCTTTTCTCTAACAAAGTAATTGATGAAAAGATTGGAGACCAAGGCGATATTGGTGTTGACATTGAATCTTTTACCAGAAATGATCAAAATGATAATGAATCATGCGTTAGAAATGATCATAATGAGGGTATTTGGATCAATCCAACCGTTCGCGTTGTTACGAGACGAGTAGAACATATTCCTACCAAGAAAAGAAAGAGATGTTAGTGAAAAAGGTAATAGTATATATAATTATAGACAATGTCATTCAATAAAATGTATATATATGCCATTTCATTTTTTTCATTATAGTTTAATATATATAGCCTATATCATTTCATTTTTTTCATTATAGTATAATATATATAGCCTATATCATTTCATTTTTTTCATTATAGTATAATATATATTGCCTATATCATTTCATTTTTTTCATTATAGTATAATATATATAGCCTATATCATTTCATTTTTTTCATTATAGTATAATATATATAGCCTATATCATCCAGTAAAATTTAAATATACGTCATTTCATTTTTTTGCTTTATGGAATTTTATGAAATATTTGTTATCTGACATCTTTGCTTTATGGAATTTTATTTATGTTTCGACGTACGACGCTCATTCTCCGCGTTTCTTAGAGTTCGAAACATCTGAGAGGTAACTTTCTTCCTCAAATTACTGGTATATTTCTTTTTCATTCTTTATCAGTTCGTAACTATTTAATCATAAATTTAATAGTATCCATCTTTTCATTCTATTTAATCCATTGTCCGAAATATTGAATAACATTCTATGAATTTGCAGCGTTTCCCGGCCTAGTTCGACGTACGACGCTCATTCTCCGCGTTTCTTAGAGTTCGAAACAACTGAGAGGTAACTTTCTTCCTCAAATTACTGGTATATATTGTGATGAAGTTGTCTAAAATTGTCTTTCGTATGTTGCATTTTCTTGATACGGATTCATTCCGTGTATACTTTGCATTTTGACTGAAAATTTGTTATCTGACATCTTAGTTTTTTGAAATATTTAGGATTGTTTTATTTATGTTTTGATGTAGGTATATTTCTTTTTCATTCTTTATCAGTTTGAAACTATTTAATCATAAATTTAACAGTATCCATCTTTTCATTCTATTTAATCCATTGTCCGAAATATTGAATAACATTCTATTTAATTCATTCCGTGTATACTTTGTGTTTTGACAGAAAATGTATCACGATGTTCCACAATGGGATGTTCCACAAGATAATCCAGAAAATGTTCATCAAGGAGATGTTCCACAAGATAGTGTTCCACAAGACACTTCAGATAAGGACATCACACGAGGCATAACTATCATGCGGGGAATCATCCGTGATAGAGATAGAGGTATTACGTATAATGTAGATTGGAATAATGATGACCAACTAATTGGGCCTAATTCTGCAAAGCTGACAAGCTACATCGGTACGCTTGTTCGTATGCACATTCCGATCACCACTACTAGCTGGAAAAAAGGAGAGTTGGATGCTAAAGAAAGAATTTGGACCGAGATAAAGGTATCATATATGGTTGTTGTTATTTGCTTTATTTTGACGAAATTATTGTTTTTAAATTACATATACTAACACCCTCTATGTGTATGTTTTTTTGTAGAGGTCTTTTAACATTGAAGATGCCCGCAAAAAGTATATAATGGGCTTGGCCGGAAAAAGACATAGAGGGTGGAGAAATTTTTTGACAAATAAGTTTCTTAAAGACGATGAAGGAAATTTTGTTGAAGAGGTGAAGGAAAATTGCGATCAAAACGCAGCGGAATATAAAATTTTCCTTTAGAGATCCTTACGAATGAGCATGGTCAGTGATAGAAAGTTTTACCTCTTGTGGCGATTCAGACTTTTGATGTCGTGATCACGAGCGTTGATGAAGAACAACGCCTCTACTCAGTCCACACGAACAGATCGCTTCCGGTCACAGTGCTAGCTGATCACGAACGGAAACCTTGAGTGAGAGAGAGAGAGTCAAAAACGAAAATGCATCAAGTGAAAAAACTTCATCACAAGGGATCTATTTATAGAATCACTCGTGTGGGCTACAAGCTAAAAGCCCAATTAAGGCTATAATCTAAAAGCCCAATTAAGCTTATGGACATCATACCTTATGATGTACCATATATCACTTATCCACGTGGTACCTTACCACTTTCCGTATTACACTTATGTGCACCGTACCTTATGGTGTTCCTTATTTATTCTATCTCTCATCAACCTGTCCTTATGTGTGTGACCCTGTAGGTTTTTGCGACGTTGGCAATTATATTAAATTACACATTTAATATAATAAACAGTGAGCGGTATCTAGCAACACATCACTGTTACCCAAGTCACGAAAATGTCATGTGATCTGACCAAACCTTTTCCGTGATAATATTTGTGTTGTACAATTACCCTTTTGCCCTCATGTCTATATTGAACACAAGGCATACACTGTGTCACCCTTGTCCAGTTCAATATTGGGCCCTTAGACATTTATCCTGTTATGCAGGATGAGAAAATTCCATCTAGGTCACTCATGTCCCTTAGCATGCTTTGTGAAGTACCCATCAACCATCTTTATAGTCATCCAGTTACGGATGACGTTTGATCAGCAATAAAGTACTTGACTCTACATCTAGGGTCCATAATGGTTTCAGGTCGAAGGGTGGTATACACCATTATCATCATGAGAATAACTTATGACACTTTGCATAACATTCTATGTAGTATTCTCATAACGGGTCAATCCAGTATAAATATTACTCCTAATATTCATACCTATGTCAAGACTTGATAACTCCTTATCTATGATCCATGAGATGTGATCATCAATCTATCTTCATAATAATCTTAATGCTTTAATGTTATCCCACTTCACATTAAAGCTTGACTACGGATACTTTAAGAATAGTTTCTTATGTTTAATGGGATCTCATGATTAAGTCACACTTAACATTTCATTAAACCAATAAACCATTCTAGGGACTTTATTATTTTGGAAAACATAATAAAGAAATGCCTTTTATTATTAATAAATAATTCGATACAAGTACCAAAAGTATTGGCCTCTAGGGCTTACACCAACAATCTCCCACTAGCACTAGAGCCAATCAGGCATACCCCTAATACCCATAGATCTAGTATGTCCATCATGCTTCAGCTGCGCAAGAGGCTTTGTTAATGGGTCAGCAACATTGTCAAGTGTAGGTACTCTGCATATTTTCACATCTCCCCGATCGATTATCTCTCGAATGAGATGATAACGCCTAAGTATGTGTTTGGATCGTTGGTGAGATCTAGGCTCCTTAGCTTGTGCGATAGCACCATTGTTATCACAATAGAGATCAATGGGATCCACAATGCTATGGACTATGCCAAGTTCACTAATGAACTTCTTGATCCAAACAGCTTCCTTTGCTGCAATTGAGGCAGCAATATACTCAGCCTCGGTTGTAGAATCAGCAACTGTATCTTGCTTTGAACTTTTCCAGCTCACAGCGCCACCATTTAAACAAAACACATAACCAGATTGCGATCTAAAGTCATCCTTATCTGTCTGGAAGCTAGCATCAGTGTATCCAATTACAGCAAGCTCTTCCTGACCTCCATATATCAAGAATGAATCCTTAGTCCTTCTCAAGTACTTAAGGATATTCTTGACAGCTACCCAATGAGCATCACCGGGATTAGACTGGTACCTACTTGTTGCACTTAAAGAATACGAGACATCTGGTCGAGTACATAGCATGGCATACATGATAGATCCTATTGCAGATGCATATGGAATCTTATCCATGCGATCCCTTTCTTCCTTACTTGAAGGGGATTGTGTTTTTGACAGACACATGCCATGTTGCATAGGTATGAATCCTTTCTTGGAATCATGCATATTAAAGCGTCTCAACACTTTTTCTATGTATGTACTCTGACTTAGGCCAAGCAGTTTTTGTGACCTATCTCTATAGATCCTGATTCCTAATATATAGGCTGCTTCACCTAGGTCCTTCATTGAAAAGCATTTCCCTAACCAAGTCTTCACTTGTTGCAAGGTAGGGACATCGTTTCCAATGAGTAATATGTCATCTACATATAATACCAGGAATACGATCATGCTCCCACTAACCTTCTTGTAGACACAAGGCTCGTCTTCATTCTTGATGAATCCATATTGTTTTACTGTTTCATCAAAACGAAGATTCCAGCTTCTGGAAGCTTGCTTTAATCCATAAATTGATCGCTGTAACTTACATATCTTTTGGGCTTCCTCTGGTATGTCAAATCCTTCAGGTTGTGTCATGTACACATCCTCAAGAAGATTCCCATTAAGGAAAGCAGTTTTGACATCCATCTGCCATATTTCATAATCATGATATGTAGCGATAGCAAGTAAAATCCGAACAGATTTAAGCATTGCAACTGGTGAAAAGGTTTCATCATAGTCCACCCCATGAATTTGTTTATAGCCTTTTGCAACCAGTCTTGCCTTATAGGTATGTACCTTACCATCCATGTCAGTCTTCTTTTTGAAGACCCACTTGCATCCTATAGGGTTAACTCCTATAGGAGGCTCTACCAAGGTCCAAACCTGGTTTGTGTACATGGAATCCATTTCAGATTTCATGGCTTCTAGCCACTTCTCGGACTCAGGACCAGTTATGGCCTCTTGGTAGGTCACAGGCTCATCTTGATCCATGAGTAATACATCACCCTGATCACTTATGAGATATCCATATCTCTCAGGTTGTTGACGTATCCTGCTTGACCTACGCTGGTCTTGTTCTACTTGAGCAGGTTGCTCTTCCACAACTACTTGTGTTTCCTGCTCTAATTCCTCCATAGGTGTATCAATGCTTTGTGGTTCTTGAATTTCTTCAAGCTCTATTTTCCTCCCACTGATTCTTTTGGAAATAAAATCCTTTTCCAGAAAAACTCCAGTTCGAGCGACAAACACTTTGCCCTCAGAAGGATTGTAGAAGTAATACCCTCTTGTTTCTTTAGGATACCCAACAAATAAGCATTTGTCAGATTTGGGCTCAAGCTTAGTTGAAATTTATCGTTTCACATAAACTTCACAACCCCAAATCTTCATGTAAGACATGTGTGGTTTCTTACCACTCCATATCTCATGTGGTGTCTTCTCAACCTTTTTGGATGGAACTCGGTTAAGTGTGTAAGCTGCAGTCAATAGTGCATGTCCCCAAAAGGAGTTCGGAAGATCGGCGTGACTCATCATGGATCGAACCATGTCTAACAAGGTCCGATTTCTTCTCTCGGATACACCATTCCATTGTGGTGTTCCGGGAGGAGTAAGTTGGGATAAAATCCCACATTCCTTTAGATGGTCATCAAACTCTAGGCTTAAATATTCACCGCCTCGATCTGATCGAAGAACTTTAATATTCTTACCTAGTTGGTTTTGTACTTCATTCTTGAATTCCTTGAATTTTTCAAAGGTTTCAGATTTGTGTTTCATTAAATACACATAACCATATCTACTGAAATCATCAGTAAATGTGATGAAGTATTGAAAACCTCCTCTGGCTGGTATGTTCAGTGGTCCACATACATCAGTATGTATGAGGGCCAAAAGATCATTAGCCCTTTCACCTTTTCCTGTGAATGGGGACTTTGTCATCTTTCCAATTAAACAAGATCTGCATGTCTCATATGATTCATAATCAAAAGAGTCCAAGAGTCCATCTTTATGGAGTTTGGAAATGCGTTTCTCATTTATGTGGCCTAAGCGACAGTGCCAAAGGTAGCTTGGATTTAACTCATTAGGTTTAATCCGTTTAGTATTAATGTTATAAATTGGCATTTCAAGATCAAGGACATATAGTCCATTGTTCATTTGTGCAGAAGCATAGAATATATCATTCAAATAAATAGAGCAACAATTGTTCTTTATTATAAATGAAAAACCAAACTTGTCCAAACAAGAAACGGAAATAATATTCCTACTAATTGCAGGTACATAATAACAGTTCTCTAACTGAATTATTAAACCACTAGGTAAAGTCAAAACATAAGTTCCTACGGCTAAAGCAGCAACCTTTGCTCCATTTCCAACTCGTAGGTCAACTTCACCTTTTGCCAAATCTCTACTCCTTTTTAGCCCCTGCACATTAGTACAAATGTGAGAACCGCATCCAGTATCTAATACCCATGATGCAGAAGTAGATAAATTAATTTCAATAACAAAAATACCTGAATTTGAAGTCGCTACTCCATTTTTAATATCTTCCAGGTACTTTGGGCAGTTTCTCTTCCAATGTCCGGTCTTACCGCAATGGAAGCAAGTACCCTCCTTTGCTACGCCTCCACTAGGCTTCAAAGCAGGAACAGTAGGTTTAGGCTTGGCAAATTCCTTGCCTTTCCCTTTACCAACCTGCTTGGTAGGCCTCTTGTTCAGCTTCTTTCCATTACTGACCATCAGAATGGACTTCCCTTTTGTCTTCATATTCTGCTCAGCAGTTTTCAACATGCTTAGCAATTCTGGAAGACTCTTATCCATGTCATTCATGTTGAAATTCATGACAAACTGATTAAAGCTATCTGGCAACGATTGCAAGATAAAATCAGTTGCAAGTTCCTTTCCAAGCGGAAACCCTAACCTTTCAAGGTTCTCCACATACCCGATCATTTTGAGTACATGGGGACCTACAGGGTTTCCCTCAGATAACTTGCTGTTAAAAAGGGCCTCTGAAACCTGAAACCTCTCATTTCTTGCCTGCTCTTGATAGAGCATTTTCAGATGTCCGATCATATCGAACGCTGACATGTTCTCGTGTTGCTTTTGCAACTCCGAGTTCATAGTAGATAGTATGAGACAAGCGGCTTCATTAGCATCATCAAGATGCTTCTTATAAGCTTCTCTTTCTGCCTTAGGTGCCGAACTAGGCGGTTCCTCTTCAGGAACAGGTGTCTCCAAGACATACAGCTTCTTATCGTGCTTGAGGACAATCCTCAGATTTCGGTGCCAATCCAGGAAATTTGTCCCAGACAATTTTTCCTTATCTAGGATTGATCGCAAAATATGGTTGTTTGTTGTCATGGTAATCTACAAAAAAAAATGAAAATATAAGTATCATTAAAACAACATATTTAATTAGGCCTTTAATCAAATATGCTCCCACTATTTTACTCAAACCAAATGACCCTCATCATTTGATTCGGAAAATCCCGTTGGAAGACTTTCTAGTGGGTCGAGATCCATATTTCACTTTGTTCTAAGTCAGCGTTAGGCTGATTACACAAAACTAGGTTATTTAGGTAGGAACTCCTTCCAATTGTATCTCATACAACTCTCGAATATTTTCAGTTGGGTGAATAACTCCTTATTCTAATTCATCATATGAATCATTCCCAACTCTTGCTTCTAAACATGTATAATCTTATTATAATGTGTTTAGTTAAGTTTGACCCATTGTTTTAGCAGTTGGATATTACAATTATCCCATCGCACCTTACTAATATAGAACATGCACCTCGCGTAGGCGAAACCTACATTATTCGATACTAGTCTTGATGAGTGCTAAAACTTGGAAAGCATGAACTTAATATTTAACTTGAGGGATTTTGTTATTAGTTTGATCTCACCGGCTTAACATGCAATTCGTCTCTCTCATGCATCAACATACAAACACATGCATCAATATACATAAAAGGATACAGTTATGGCCCCTAGCGCAATTGTTCTCCCAAGCCAATGAGAGAACCTAAGCTAACCTAATAACGATCTAAACTTCTCCAAGCAAGATCTCCAAGGTTATCCTCCTTTGATATTGTATTCTTCTCTTTCTTCATAACATTACATTACATAAAAGAAACTCGTTTTACATACGAGGGAGTGAGATGAGAAAAGAAGTTACATCAAGAATTTTAGAGAGAGGCACGACACGCAGGCCGTATTTTTCAATCCCAAAACAAAATAAAGGAAAAAAAAAACTAAGGCCATAACTGATCACCACAAGACAATAATAATAAACACACTTTTATTATTAGTTTAAATTTTGTTAATTAAAAAAAGGCAAATTATATTTCGATGATTGATCACACTACGCAGAGTTAGCCGGGATGAACAATTCATTTGAAATCGGCGTCATTTTCGCACAACTCTTGTGCATTCACAACCCTAATCGCATAACTCTGCAACAACACAACCCTTGTGCCGTCATGAACCCTAATGCAACAGTTTCATGCTGTCAAACACATCTCGATTGATAATTCAGTATGATTAATCACATGCCATTGCTTCACCATACTAATGTCGGATTCCGAAGCATATGAACAGTGATCGGTCAAAGGAATAACAATCATCAAGTGTTTGAATGAACGAAACAAAAACAGTATATCACATATACCATTGTTGCATCAGATTTACTTATATCATATATAAGAGTGATCGATCTTATTTGTGTAACCTATGGACGATCGATGTATCGCTGCTTCACCATACTAATGTCGGATTCCGAAGCATAGTCAACATCAATCATCCAAATCGTACACAACAGATGCCAAATTTAATTAATCGTTTATTATTCAATTCATTCTGGTTTTAATCGAATCAAAACAGAAAATATAGAACATAAACAACTATCAGATCCATGGTTTCGTAAGTGGCTCTGATACCACTGAAGGAAAATTGCGATCAAAACGCAGCGGAATATAAAATTTTCCTTTAGAGATCCTTACGAATGAGCATGGTCAGTGATAGAAAGTTTTACCTCTTGTGGCGATTCAGACTTTTGATGTCGTGATCACGAGCGTTGATGAAGAACAACGCCTCTACTCAGTCCACACGAACAGATCGCTTCCGGTCACAGTGCTAGCTGATCACGAACGGAAACCTTGAGTGAGAGAGAGAGAGAGTCAAAAACGAAAATGCATCAAGTGAAAAAACTTCATCACAAGGGATCTATTTATAGAATCACTCGTGTGGGCTACAAGCTAAAAGCCCAATTAAGGCTATAAGCTAAAAGCCCAATTAAGCTTATGGACATCATACCTTATGATGTACCATATATCACTTATCCACGTGGTACCTTACCACTTTCCGTATTACACTTAAGTGCACCGTACCTTATGGTGTTCCTTATTTATTCTATCTCTCATCAACCTGTCCTTATGTGTGTGACCCTGTAGGTTTTCGCGACGTTGGCAATTATATTAAATTACACATTTAATATAATAAACAGTGAGCGGTATCTAGCAACACATCACTGTTACCCAAGTCACGAAAATGTCATGTGATCTGACCAAACCTTTTCCGTGATAATATTTGTGTTGTACAATTACCCTTTTGCCCTCATGTCTATATTGAACACAAGGCATACACTGTGTCACCCTTGTCCAGTTCAATATTGGGCCCTTATACATTTATCCTGTTATGCAGGATGAGCAAATTCCATCTAGGTCACTCATGTCCCTTAGCATGCTTTGTGAAGTACCCATCAACCATCTTTATAGTCATCCAGTTACGGATGACGTTTGATCAGCAATAAAGTACTTGACTCTACATCTAGGGTCCATAGTGGTTTCAGGTCGAAGGGTGGTATACACCATTATCATCATGAGAATAACTTATGACACTTTGCATAACATTCTATGTAGTATTCTCATAACGGGTCAATCCAGTATAAATATTACTCCTAATATTCATACCTATGTCAAGACTTGATAACTCCTTATCTATGATCCATGAGATGTGATCATCAATCTATCTTCATAATAATCTTAATGCTTTAATGTTATCCCACTTCACATTAAAGCTTGACTACGGATACTTTAAGAATAGTTTCTTATGTTTAATGGGATCTCATGATTAAGTCACACTTAACATTTCATTAAACCAATAAACCATTCTAGGGACTTTATTATTTTGGAAAACATAATAAAGAAATGCCTTTTATTATTAATAAATAATTCGATACAAGTACCAAAAGTATTGGCCTCTAGGGCTTACACCAACAAGAGGAACCTGAACGACCAAAAAAATATGAGAGCTTCATTACACCCGAAGAATGGGTTACTTTTGTGGGCCAAAGAAAAGACGATAATTTCAAGAAAGTGAGTGCTGTAAATCGGGATAGAGCGTCAAAACCCGCATATCCATATAAAAAAGGTCGTTTGGGATATGCACGCTTACAAGAAAAAATTGTAAGTAAATCTCAATTCTATGATCTTATTAATTATCTCAATGTGTATTATTAATTTGTAACAATGTGTATTGATGATTTTATTATTTGTAACAATGCGTAGTTGGAGGAGACGCAGAGTGACGAAACATCACTACCTGCACATGTGCTGTGGAAGGAAGCTCGTGTTGGCAGAGATAAAGTTGTTAACCCCGATCTGCAACATATTTATGATGAGTGTGTAAGTATACCATTATGTCTTTAATTAATATATAATTAACGTTGTGTCTTTAATTATCGATATTTAAATGAATTACAGGAGACTATATCGCAATCGGTATCCTCGGGTGATGACTCGAATATCAGGAGCGTACTCAGTCGAGCACTATGTGTTGCTGAGTATCCGGGACGAGTGAGGGGTAAAGGCCATGGTGTGACTCCTACCTCTCTTTATAACAATCCAAGAAAAAGAAATCCTAGCAATGCGGAAGTGATGCAAACATTGCAGGATTTACAAGCACAAGTCCGTGAACTGCAGAGGGACAAAGAGAGGTATATGGCCGAAAGGAGCAGTTCACAGTTGAAAGAAACTAGTGACAAGGCTAGTATCAACCGTCAACAAAATTTTCCCGAGGTAATTAAGATGATAATCCATTATATTTAGAGAAAGTATAATTATAACGATTATTATTGTCAACATTAAAGGAAGTCTAACGGTTATTATTGGTTTAGGGCATTTCATGTTGTCAGCTGTATCTAGCTTCTCCGACTTATCGGGTAGTTGGAAAGGGAAAAGTGCACAACACCTCGGGAGATTTAATTCACCATAGACCGCTCCCGGATGGCCACATGAAGGTATCAGTTGATGTTGTTTTAGATATGAATGCATTGCTACCGGTACCTGACATTGTTGCGGAGACCATATTGCTGCGAGATGCAGTAGGATCTTTTGTGGCATGGCCATCAGACCTCATCTGCATAGATGATCAGGTATGTTGAAAACCATTATGAATCTTTAAGTATTCAACTGACAGTTCTGACCTGAATTTTATACATGGTAATTTTAGACTCCTGCAAAACCCGCATCTAAGGATAAAGGGATTTTGCAGCGCGGCGAGTGTATTGCATCGCAAAGATAGGTACTTTTATAGTGTTTCATTTATGATCGGAATAAAAAACTGCATAACTTTGTATCTTACATAATTCTATATGATTTTTAAGGTACCTTCTCAAGATCAGTCACAGCAGGTGAGCCAGAAAGGTAGTAGGGTTCCACCTAAGAAGAAGGTTCCTGTCCGTAAATTTGTGCCTAGGTATCGACAGTGTCTGGAGACACTAGTTGGCACATCAGATTTGATGAATGATGGAATTCGTCAAATCGATGTGGATGAAATTGTCTTTGGTTTTCCATGTACCGAAACCATTGGATTAGAGGACATGGAACAAATCTTTCATCATCGAGAGTTAGGCATCAGTGTGATGCACTCGTACATCCGGTAACCCGATCAATATATTATTTAATTGGTTAAACATTTTTTTTAAACATTTAATTGAAATAGTCTAATATTAATTATGTTTTTATTTAAGGATGTTATTTGACAAATTGATGCGCGGGAATCAATTGTCAAATAGATTCCGTTTCGTGTCTTCCTCCCGTGTTAGCGGAGCAACAATTTCTAGGGAACCTGATTCAGTAAGAGAACACTTGGTCGAAAGATTCAGGACAACTGCCAGTACAGAGAGCTTGTATCTTTTGCCTTATAATACAGGGTTAGATTTTCATTCTAAGCTCCTTTTAATATTTGTATTTTTTACATTAAAATTCGCTTCTAAATTGTTGCTTTAATTTATAGATGTCACTGGTTGTTGCTTGCAATCAATCCCATAAAAGAAGTGGTCTATTACCTGAATTCGGTTGACGGTGATTGGACAAATTATCCGGAAATGAAGCTAGTGATTGATACGTAAGTGACATTATTCTAAATATTCGTTTGTGTTTATATATTTAATTATTTCAATGTCATTGTTCTAAATAAATATTTTAATTTTGTCATCAGTTCAATACAAGTATTCCGATGTGAAAGGGGAGCACGAGTACCACGGTCTAGATCAAACAACATTAATTGGATCAAAGTACAGGTATATAAATTTCAACAATTTTGCTTATAATATTTATGCTACTTGATAAATCAATAGATGTGTATAATCTTATTTGTTTTTCTATGTAGTGCCTTCAACAACAAAACGGCATAGATTGCGGATACTTCGTTTTGATGTTTATCAAATAAATCATTCAAATGAATGAAATCGAGATTCCAATCACGGTATGGATTTATACTTTGTTTTATTACTTATCGGATTTTGCATATAATTTATTACATTAAACTAAATCATGCATATATTTTGTTTTGTAATGTAGTATTTTGATCAATACAATTGTCCATATTACTCGCCACGTCAATTGGAAGAACTCAAAGAGGAGTTGTGCCAATATTTTATTGAGCTAAGAATCATATAATAAGGTACGATTACATTGTTGTGTGAAAATTGGTTAATTATGAATATATTATTTTGTGTATACAACACTGACCGTGTTATTATGTTCATATTGCAGGATCAGGACCTTGGATATATATGTAGATTAGGATTGATTTACTTAGTGTTATATAGCTGATTTCTTAGGGTGTATTTTGTTACGTTTAAAAACATGTTAATATTGAATTACAATGGTGTATATATATTTTGGATATGAATTGATTATAATGGTATTTGTATATATATATATAATATTTGGTATTTGAATTACATTTGGTATTTGGATTAAAACTAATATATATTGGTATTTCTAGATTAGATTGTAAAATACCGGTTTAAGAATTACAGGTTTGCTGCAAAAAAAATGCAGGTTTAGAAATTTTTTAAATTTTAGATTTTTCAGTAGAAAACCTATGAAAGCGCTTTTAAGAAAAAAGCGCTCTCTTAGGCCTACCTATGAAAGCGCTTTTAAGAAAAAAGCGCTTTCATAGGTAGGCCTAAGAGAGCGCTTTTTTCTGAACAAAAAGCGCTCTTATAGGCCTACTTTATATGCATTCTGAATACACCTATGAAAGCGCTTTTTGTTCAGAAAAAAGCGCTCTCGTAGGCCTACCTATGAAAGCTCTTTTTTCTTAAAAGCGCTTTCATAGGTAGGCCTACGAGAGCGCTTTTTTCTGAACAAAAAGCGCTCTTATAGGCCTACTTTATATGCATTCTGAATACACCTATGAAAGCGCTTTTTGTTCAGAAAAAAGCGCTCTCGTAGGCCTACCTATGAAAGCGCTTTTTTCTTAAAAGCGCTTTCATAGGTAGGCCTACGAGAGCGCTTTTTTCTGAACAAAAAGCGCTCTTATAGGCCTACTTTATATACATTCTGAATACACCTATGAAAGCGTTTTTTCAGGAAAAAGCGCTCTCGTAGGCCTACCTATGAAAGCGCTTTTTTCTTAAAAGCGCTTTCATAGGTAGGCCTACGAGAGCGCTTTTTTCTGAACAAAAAGCGCTGCTAAAACCTTTAGCAGCGCCACCTACAAGAGCGCTTTTAAGCGCTTTTAAAGCCCAAAAAAAGCGCTTTCGTAGGTTATTTCTGGCATAGAGATTAGCAAGCAACTGTGGCAAAACAATCTAATAAGTCACTTCACTGATCTTCTCTGAAATCTGATAAGGACCAATAAAACGTGGCATCAACTTACACGACTTCAACACTCGACCAACACCTGTTATTGAAGTAACTCAAAGAAACACATGATCTTCCTTCTCAAACTCAAGTGCTTTCCTCTTCTTATCATGATAACTCTTATGAAGACTCTGAGAAGCCTTCATCTTCTCCTGAATCATCTTAATATTATCGATAGTCTACTGGACTATCTCAGGTCCAACCATAGCACCCTCTCTTGATTCATACCAACACAAAGGCGTCATACACCTTCTACCATACAAAGCCTTAAACTGTGTCATTCCATACTTGAATGGAAACTATTTGTAGGTGTTTAGGTATTGGCTTGAATTTTTGGTAAATCCCAAATGTATGTGTGAATGTCATGACTGATGTCATAACATTCTAGTTCAGTTTGTACTGACTCATTAGGTACCTTTGCAGAAAAATATTGTAATTCAAATACTGATGTTTATAAGTGTGTATCTGAGCATTTTGCAAAATGATCACATTTTGCTAAATCAGTAGACAGGTTTTCTCAGATGTCATAACAGATGTTATGACATCCTGTTCTGAACTAACAGGATTGCAGGATTGGATAAGTCTGAGTTTTTTCAGGAAATAACTCAGTCCTTTCTGAACAGAATTCTGCGTTTTCTGAGGGGTAACCTAGCTCAACCCTAACCTGGTTAATAAAGTCCTGTGACCTGGTCTTTAGGTCAAACGGAATTAACCCTAGGTTTTTGGAAACCCTAACTGAAGCTGCAGCTGCTATATATTCAACAGAGCTGCTGTTTTTCAAGTATCTTGGCTGACTGATTAGAAGATCATTTTTTATAATCTGTATAGATTTGTTCATTGTACTCCAAGCAATTATCATTGTGATAAGTGCCTTGGAATGGGTTTCTATTTGTAATGGTTGTGTAGCACTCTAAGCTTTGAAGCAAGAGTGTTTGAATGCTCCTTGACCAAAGCTGTGAAGCAGAGTCAAGTTAGTTGTGTGCATCACTCAAAGCTGTGAAGCACGAGTGATTGTGTTGCTTGATTAAAAAGCTGTGAAGCTTAATCAAGTGTGTGTTTTTGAAGAGTGTCTTCATCAAATCTTAAGTCAAATTGGTTTATGAATCACTGCTGTGATTGAGGGGGAGTGAGTAGGAACTCAGGTTTAAGTTGTACTTAGATTAGAATTGCATTGGGTAGGTCTTAAGTGAAGGAGATAAACTGGTTGGTTTATTCCTGAATTAACATCTCTTATAGTGGATTCTCTCCCTGGCTTGGTAGCCCCCAGAGTAGGTGTTGTTGCACACTGAACTGGGTAAACAATTGACTGTGTTCTTTATTGCTTTTGTATTTACTGTCATATAGTAAGTCAGATACGATGTCATAACATTGAACGTGACATTGAGTATCTGCAGCCAGAATTTCAATTGGCATCAGAGCAGACACCCTGCCTGTATTACTGGGTGAGATCTAGGGATATCACTTTCTGGCACTATGGACAAAGAAGGAGTTTTTGGTAATAGACCACCCATTCTGGATGGAACTAATTATGACTACTGGAAACCTCGTATGATTGCCTTCCTAAAATCTCTGGACAAAAAGGCTTGGAGAGCTGCTGACAAAGGATGGATTCATCCCACCATAACTGAGATAGATGGGACAATCAGTCTGAAGCCTGAGGAAGATTGGAGTAAAGAAGAAGATGAGTTAGCTCTGGGAAATTCAAAAGCTTTAAATGCCTTGTTCAATGGAATTGATAGAAACATCTTCAGACTAGTACATCAATATGAATTGGCCAAGGAAGTTTGGGACACTCTCAAAACTACTCATGAGGGCACTTCCAAAGTAAAAATGTCAAGGCTTCAGATGTTGACCACTAAGTTTGAGAATCTAAAAATGATGGAAGATGAAACCATTCATGAGTTTCACATGAACATCTTGGAGATTGCCAACACCTCAGGAGCACTGGGAGAAAAAATGTCAGAAGAAAAACTGGTGAGGAAGATTCTCAGATCCTTGCCTAAAAGATTTGCAATGAAGGTAACTGCCATAGAGGAAGCCCAGGACATTAGCAAGTTGAAAGTGGATGAACTTATTGGGTCTCTTCAGACTTTTGAGATGGGAATCACTGATAATGGTGTCAAAAAGAACAAGAGCATAGCACTTGTGTCCAACACTGATGTTGAAGAAAACATTTCAGAAGCTGTAGCCATGCTTGGAAGACAGTTCAACAAACTCATCAAAAGAATAGACCCAAAGTCAAGGTCTAATGTCCATAACATTCCCTCTAACATTGACAGTTCCAGCAGAAGACCAAGGTCAGAAGAGAAGGGAGTTCAAGGCAGAGGAATTCAATGCCATGGTTGTGAAGGATATGGGCATATTCGAGCTGAATGTCCTACCTTTCTTAAGAAACAAAAAGGAATGATAGTTACTTGGTCTGACTGCGATTCAGAAAGTAATTCTGAAGAAGAGACTGCCAAACGAGTTACTGCTTTGACTGGTGTTTGTACCTCTGAAAGTGACATCAGTGATGAAGAGGTGACTTTTGAAGAACTTGCTGATACTTACAAGGAATTGTGTATCAGAAGTACTGAAGTCTGTGTGCAGAATGAGAAACAATCAAAACTCATCATAAAGATGGAGGCTGAAAAAAGGGCAAACCTTGAAACTATAAGTCAGCTAGAAGGAGAAGTTCAATTGCTGAACTCAGAACTAAGTCAAATGACCAAATCTGTCAAGATGTTGACAAATGGAACAGACAAATTGGAAGAGATCCTACAGGTTGGACAAAGTGTGGGAAATAAATCTGGTCTAGGATTTATGGAAGCAACGAAATCTGGTTCTGGTAAGCAAATGTTAAAACAGATGTCTCAACACAACTCTCGACATCAGGAACAGAAACATATGAAGAAAAGGTACCAAAGATGGAAATGTCATCATTGTGGTAGATATGGCCACATAAAGCCCTTCTGCTTCAGATTACATGGATACCCTAATCAGAACTCAGGTGTCAAACCTAAGTCTAAAAAGGTACCACATGCTTCTCAATGGAAGAAAAAGACTACTGCACTGATAGCTCACACTTCCCTGAGGGTCTCTGCAAAAGAAGACTGGTACTTTGACAGTGGATGTTCCAGACATATGACTGGAATCAAGAACCTCCTCAATAATGTTAAGCCTCACACCACCAGTTTTGTGACCTTTGGAGATGGGGCTAAAGGTGAAATCAAAGGAGTTGGTGATTTGGACTGCCCTGGAGTTCCAAGTCTGAATGAAGTACTGCTGGTGAAAGGACTGACCGCTAATCTCATTAGTATCAGTCAACTGTGTGATCTAGGATTCAAGGTCAATTTCTCAAGATCTGAATGCCTTGTAATCAATGACAAACAAGAGATAGTAATGAAAGGAGTCAGATCCAAAGACAACTGTTACTTATGGGAGGCTGAGAACACTAATTTCTCATCTGTGTGTTCCATTGCAAAAGAAGAAAAAGAGGTGAAACTGTGGCACCAAAAACTTGGCCATCTTCATCTAAGGGGTATGAAGAGGATTATCTCCTTGGAGGCAGTCAGAGGGATTCCAAAACTGCAAATTGATGAAGGAAGAGTTTGTGGTGAATGTCAGGTTGGTAAGCAGACTAGGATGTCACATCCAAAGTCAAGACATCTGACCACCTCTAAGGTTCTAGAACTCCTCCATATGGATCTGATGGGACCAATGCAAGTAGAGAGTCTTGGTGGTAAAAGATATGCCTATGTGGTTGTGGATGATTTTTCCAGATTCACCTGGATTAATTTCATTAGGGAAAAATCAGATGCATTTGAAGTTTTTAGAGAACTGTGCAAGAGAATTCAAAGAGAAATCATCTCAAACTCTTGTTTTGTGTCCAAAATGGAACCAAGAAATGTCAAGGAAGCCTTAACTGATGAATATTGGATTGGTGCAATGCAAGATGAACTGAACCAATTCAAGCAACATGAAGTTTGGGAACTGGTTCCTAGACCTGAAGGAACTAACATCATTGGGACAAAATGGATATTCAAGAACAAGTCAGATGCTGAAGGAGTTGTCACCAGAAATAAGGCAAGACTTGTTGCTCAAGGATACACCCAGGTTGAAGGGGTTGATTTTGATGAAACCTTTGCACCTGTAGCCAGATTGGAATCAATCAGACTCTTGTTGTCAATTGCTTGTCTTCTGAAGTTCAAGTTATTTCAGATGGATGTGAAAAGTGCCTTTCTAAATGGGTACTTAAATGAGGAAGCTTATGTGGAACAACCTAAAGGTTTTGTGGATCCAACCCATCCTGATCATGTCTACAAGCTGAGAAAAGCTCTATATGGCCTGAAACAAGCTCCTAGAGCATGGTATGACAGGTTAACAAAGTTTCTCTCAGACAAAGGCTACAGAAAAGGAGGCTTGGACAAAACTCTCTTTGTCAAAACTGAAGGAGGGAAGTTGATGGTTGCCCAAATATATGTTGATGACATAGTGTTTGGAGGAATGTCAGAACATATGGTTAAACACTTTGCTGACCAGATGCAGGCTGAATTTGAAATGAGTCTCATGGGAGAACTAACTTATTTTCTTGGACTACAAATCTCACAGATGGAGGACTCAATCTTCTTATCTCAAAGCAAGTATGCTAAGAATATTGTAAAGAAGTTTGGTATGGAGAATGCAAGTCACAAAAGGACTCCTGCTCCTACTCATCTAAAGCTTTCCAAAGATTCAAGTGGGGTTAAGGTGGATCAAAGTCTGTACAGAAGCATGATAGGAAGCTTGTTGTACTTAACTGCCAACAGACCTGATATTGCCTTTGCAGTTGGAGTTTGTGCTAGATACCAAGCTGATCCCAAAGTCAGTCATATCAATCAAGTGAAGAGAATTTTGAAGTATGTAAGTGGTACTTACAACTATGGATTGATGTATACTCATGGCTGTGAACCAGCTCTGACTGGCTACTGTGATGCTGATTGGGCTGGTAGTGCTGATGATAGAAAAAGCACCTCTGGAGGATGTTTCTTCTTGGGAAGTAATCTGGTTTCCTGGTTCAGCAAGAAACAGAATTGTGTGTCTCTTTCCACTGCTGAAGCTGAATACATTGCAGCTGGTAGTAGCTGCTCTCAAATGATATGGATGAAACAGATGCTCACTGAGTATAATGTCACACAAGATGTTATGACATTGTACTGTGACAATCTGAGTACAATCAACATATCCAAGAATCCCATTCAGCATAGCAGGACCAAACATATTGATATACGACATCACTTTATCAGAGACCTTGTAGAAGAGAAGACAATCAAATTGGAACATGTTGCCACTGAGCTACAGCTGGCTGACATTTTTACCAAGGCTCTGGATGCAAATCAATTTGAAAACTTAAGGGGTAAGCTGGGTATTTTCCAACATGAGGAATTGTAGCAATTAATTTTGCTTAAAACAAGGATCAAAGGATTTATGTCTGTTCTGATTGGGTTAAAATTGTATTTTCTCATTTCCTACAATTCTTTTAAGAAGTTGAATAGACACTCCTTTGCTTCCTTCCTCTCTCGTCTCCTCATCAAAACCCAGTCTCTCAATCAGAAATCTCTCCTCATTTGCTGTTGGTCCTTCAAAACTGACAAAATGTCTCAAACACCATCATCATCCAATACGACCATCTCAACCTCTTCCTCTGATCAAGATTCTGGGACAATCTCTTCCTGTCTGGACTCTGACGTTCTGGAGATCTCTTCTCATAGAAAAGTGGGAACTAACCCCACCAAGGTCAAAGAGTTGAGAACAAGACATGCAGGTAATCCATCTCATCCTTCCTCTTCAGTTCCCCCTGAAATTGCAAATAGGGAAGGGACAGCCTATGTTAATCAAGCAATAGCAAAAATTGTTTCAAGAATTCTGAACGAGAACCACTCAGTTCCTGGCATTTTTGTTCCTCTGAACCAAGAAAGCCCAAATGCTGAAACAAATCCAGATGTCTCTAAGAATGTTGAGACATCAAACAAAGAGAAGAATGCTGACATTGCTCACAAAAAAAAAAGAAGGAAGCCTGAATCCTCTGGATCGGATGACAGTGCTTGAAGAATGATTGCTGTTTGGTGGTGTTGCTGGTTGGTGCTGAAGTGTATTCAATTGTTTGCTGCTGCTGCTCTTACTAGTTTGTTTTAGATAACTGTATAATTTTATGAACATGTATCTTTGGCCCATTTGTGGCTAAAGAGGGGGAGAATATTTTGGTACTTGCTTAATTAGTACTTGACATTCTATTTTTATGCTGTCACTTATTTCTGCTGCTATCTATCTCTGATTGTTTAGGGTCTTTAGCCAAAAATCTGCCAAAGGGGGAGTTTGTAGGTGTTTAGGTATTGGCTTGAATTTTTGGTAAATCCCAAATGTATGTGTGAATGTCATGACTGATGTCATAACATTCTAGTTCAGTTTGTACTGACTCATTAGGTACCTTTGCAGAAAAATATTGTAATTCAAATACTGATGTTTATAAGTGTGTATCTGAGCATTTTGCAAAATGATCACATTTTGCTAAATCAGTAGACAGGTTTTCTCAGATGTCATAACAGATGTTATGACATCCTGTTCTGAACTAACAGGATTGCAGGATTGGATAAGTCTGAGTTTTTTCAGGAAATAACTCAGTCCTTTCTGAACAGAATCCTGCGTTTTCTGAGGGGTAACCTAGCTCAACCCTAACCTGGTTAATAAAGTCCTGTGACCTGGTCTTTAGGTCAAACGGAATTAACCCTAGGTTTTTGGAAACCCTAACTGAAGCTGCAGCTGCTATATATTCAACAGAGCTGCTGTTTTTCAAGTATCTTGGCTGACTGATTAGAAGATCATTTTTTGTAATCTGTATAGATTTGTTCATTGTACTCCAAGCAATTATCATTGTGATAAGTGCCTTGGAATAGGTTTCTATTTGTAAGGGTTGTGTAGCACTCTAAGCTTTGAAGCAAGAGTGTTTGAATGTTCCTTGACCAAAGCTGTGAAGCAGAGTCAAGTTAGTTGTGTGCATCACTCAAAGCTGTGAAGCACGAGTGATTGTGTTGCTTGATTAAAAAGCTGTGAAGCTTAATCAAGTGTGTGTTTTTGAAGAGTGTCTTCATCAAATCTTAAGTCAAATTGGTTTATGAATCACTGCTGTGATTGAGGGGGAGTGAGTAGGAACTCAGGTTTAAGTTGTACTTAGATTAGAATTGCATTGGGTAGGTCTTAAGTGAAGGAGATAAACTGGTTGGTTTATTCCTGAATTAACATCTCTTATAGTGGATTCTCTCCCTGGCTTGGTAGCCCCCAGAGTAGGTGTTGTTGCACACTGAACTGGGTAAACAATTGACTGTGTTCTTTATTGCTTTTGTATTTACTGTCATATAGTAAGTCAGATACGATGTCATAACATTGAACGTGACATTGAGTATCTGCAGCCAGAATTTCACTATTATTATAAGTAAACTCAATCAAAGGCAAGTAATTATCCCAAGCACCTCCTTGTTCTAATACATAAACTCTCAAAATATCCTAAAGTGACTGAACTGTCCTTTCAGTCTGACCATTTGTTTATGGATGATAAGAAGAACTCAAATGCAACTTCGTATCCAAAGCATTTTGCAAACCTTCCTAAAATCTTGAAGTAAGTCTTGTATCCCTATCTGATGTAATGCTAGACAGAATACCATGCAAACTGAAAATCATCTCAATGTACAGTTTTGCAAGCTTCTCCATTGGATAATTCATTCTCATCGGAATAAAGTGAGCAGTTTTAGTCAATCTATCCACAATAATCCAAATAGCCTCAAAATTACTTGGTGTTCTGGATAAATCAGAAACAAAGTCCATAGAGATATTATCTCATTTCCATTCAGGAATAGATAACGGTTGCATCAAATCAGACAGTTTATGATGTTTAATCTTTGACTTCTGACAAATCAAACAAGAATACACAAATTCCACAATCTATTTATTTATACCTGGCTACCAAAATAATTTCCTCAAATCCTAATACATCTTAGTAGCTCCAGGATAAATACTCAATCCACTATGATGCCTTACCTCAATAATCATCTTCTTCAAATCGGCTATATTCAGAATACAA
Organism: Vicia faba; assembly: GCA_948472305.1. Taxonomy (NCBI): domain Eukaryota; kingdom Viridiplantae; phylum Streptophyta; class Magnoliopsida; order Fabales; family Fabaceae; genus Vicia; species Vicia faba. The sequence continues at coordinate 187,126,196 of OX451735.1, read as the reverse complement.
ACTCTATCACGATATCTCATGATATCATTCTCATCAATCCGAAAATCTCAACGTCAACCTTGATTGATCAACGTCAATCGATCCATCAAACTCAAATCAGATTTCTAACCTTCTCGAATCTCATCAAGAATGCCACTAGTAAGCTTCAACATACCAAACTTAACTCTAGAAGAAGTCTCTTCACAAATCAAACTCATATCTCAAAATTGCTCAAGTAATTCCAACTCTCGCACCATCAACATCGACATATGCAAAGACTCCCTACTTAATGCATCAGCTACAACATTTGCTTTACTCTGATGGTAATTCAAACCAATATCATAATACTTCAATAATTCCAACCATCTTCTTTTCCTCATATTCAACTATTTCTTATCAAACACATTTTCAAACTCTTGTGATCACTAAACACATCAAACCTTGATCCAAACAAATAATGCCTCCAAAGTTTCAATACAAACACAACAGAAGCTAACTCTAAATCATGAGTTGGATAATTCCTTTCATGTACTTTAAGTTGCCTTGAAGCATAAGCTATAATTTGTCAATTATGCATCAACACACCTCCTAAATTCATCAATGAAGCATCACAATACACAACAAACAGTTCTATCGGATTAGGTAAATCAAATAGGAGCGATTATCAACCTTCTCTTAAGCTCTTGAAAACCAGCTCCACACTGTGCAGTCCAGATAAAAGCTTGACCATTCCTAGTCAATTGCATTAACGGAAAGGTTAACTTGGAAAATCCTTCAATAAACTTCTGATAATAACCTGCTAAGCTAAGAAAACGTTTAATTTCAGAAACAGATTTCAGAGCTTCCCATTGATACATGTCTTCAATCTTTGACTGACCAACAACAATACTACCACTCGATATCACATAACCAAGGAAATTCACTTCCTTCAACCAAAACTCACACTTAGAAAGTTTAGCATACAATTGCTTCTCTTTCAACATAGATAGCACAATATTCAGATGCTCAGTATGATCCTCTTCACTCTTTGAATAGATCAAAATATCACCGATTAAAACCACAACAAACTTATCCAAATACTGATGGAAAATCTTGTTCATGTATTTCATAAATACACCAGGTGCATTGGTCACACCGAACAGCATCGTATAACACTTATAATAAATATACCTTATTCTAAAAGCAGTCTTCTGAATATCTTTAGCCTTCACACAAATCTGATGATACCCATACCTTAAATCTATCTTACCGAACACACTTGCACCAACCAATTAATCCATAAAATCATCAATCCTCGGAAGTGGATATTTATTCTTGATAGTCACCTTGTTCAATTATCTATAATCCACACATAACCCCATAGTACCTTCTTTCTTCTTAACCAACAAAACTGGTGCACCCCACAGTGACACACTAGGATGAATGAATATCTTCTCAAGAAAATCCTCAAGTTAACTCTTCAACTCTTTCAGTTTAGATGCTGACATCCAATATGGAGCCATCGATATCGGACTAGTTATGGGAACTAAGTCGATCGTAAACTCCACCTCATACTCTGGTGGTAAATCACTTACATCTTCAGGAAACACCTCAGAAAAATCACAAATGATTGGAAATTCATCCACCGCTCTCTTTTCACAAATATCAAATGTTGCCATCAAAGCCAACAACACAGCACCATCTTGCAGACTCATTCACTTTCTTGGCAGACATTTACGAATCTCTCTCAAAACCATAATCAAGAAAAATAATCGTCTTATCAAAATAGCTGATATAGACATGGTTGTATTCCAACTAGTTTATCCCAAGAATAATATCAAGTTGATATAACGGAAGACACACTAAATCAACTCCAAACTCTTTACCAAAAATACCCAACGGACAATTCAAACGCACATATGAAGTAGTCACTGAACCCATGGTAGGAGTATCAATAATCATACTTCCATTCATATCAAATAACTCAAGATTTAATCTCTTAACACAATCCAAAGAAATTAAATAATGTGTCGCACTAGTATCAATAATAACAATCAAAGGTGTACCATTAATAAAGCTTGTACCACAAATTAGTCTATCCTTAGCAGCAGTCTCAAAACCAGATAGAGCAACACTTTCCCTCTAGCTTGTTCCTTCTTCGGCTTGTCACACTTGGTACTAATATGCCATTGCTAACCATAGTTGTAGCAAGTTACACTCTCACCTCCTCTGCAATTATGAGCTTTGTGACCTAGCTTGCCACACTTGAAACACTTCACATCAGAACTTATGCACTCAGGAGCACTATGTCCTTCGACACCATACTTGTAGCACCTAACCAGAGTAGGAGCTCCTCCCCCACTCAGATTCCTTTCATAAACCGCTTTATGTTTCCCCTTATCAACAGAAGTCCCATACGAATTTCCTATGAATTGGCATTTTCCCTTCTTATTATTCAAAGACTTATAATGAGCAACACTATCTCTACTATCCTCATCATAGATCCTACTCTTATTAACCATCTCATAAAATCGTCTAATCTGCTGATAACCAATAAATTTCTTGATTTCATGTCTAAAACTATTCACAAACTTAAGACACTTAGATCTCTCAGCATTAGCAGTATTGTATTGAGGATAATACTTAATCAACTCCTCTAAACTTGTAGTATACTCAGTCACAGTTCCATTACCCTGATTCATCTTAAGAAACTCAATCTCCTTCTTCCCATACACATCCTCTGGAAAATACTTCTCCAGAAATGCATCTCTAAAAAGAGCCCAAGTAACCTCAATCTCATCTTCTTCAAATCTCTAAACAGTGTTACTCCACCAATCCTCAACTTCCTTCTCAACCATATGGGTACCAAACTGCACCATCTGAGCATCCAAACAATTCATGACTCGAAAGATCTTCTCAATCTCTTTCGTCCATATATGTGCTTTGTCAGGTCCATGAGCTCCCTCAAAGATTGGAGGATTGTTCCTCTGAAACTTCCCTAAAGCATGGAATTCATCATCATCCCTGCTACCAGCATTCACATTTGGAACTTGTCCAATCGCACCAGCCAGCATTGCCAATGCCTCAGCAATAGCATCATCATTCCTTCCTACAACCATCGTCATGAGATTTCCAACCAACCAACTTATTATTATTATTATTATTATTATTATTATATATATATATATATATATATATATATATATATATATATATATATATATATATATATATATATATATATATATATATATATATATATATATATATATATATATATATATATATATATATATAAAATAAGTTGGATCCCCAATCATCTCTCAGTTTCACCAATATATCAATTTCAAACACAATTAATCATCACATATCAAAGATTACTCATCAAAACCAAATAATGTCAAAACCATAAAAATTAGGGATTTTAACCTAAACATGTTTCTACCTATTATATACATCACATACTCTCATAATCAAGTAAAAATTCACTCTTACCTTAGATGTAGATCATTTTCTAGGGTTCTCCCTTCTTCTCTTCTCTTTTCTCCTCTTTTCCTCTTTCTTCTCTTCTCTTGTTTTGGAAACTTCTCTCTCTAGATCTATTTTCTCTTTGTTTTATATATTAATTATTATTTTACTCTTTTGGGCTTATCTCACTCACTCACACTAATGTGACACATAAGACCCAATTAATTAACAATGATATTCTCACACTTACTAAATCAATTACACATACTCCCTCCGGTCTCATTTATAAGAAAAAATTAACTTTTTAGATACATTAAATAAGTAATGTATTTGGACAATATATTGTCCAAATACATTACTTATTCAATGTATATAAAAAATTAATTTTTTCTTATAAATGAGACCGGAGGGAGTATAACACATATTTCCAATCTATAAAATAAATCATATATCACACATCATACCAATTAATCCAAATAACTCGCATATTCACAAAATCACACAATTTAATTAATTATTATATTATATAATAATTAATAAAGTAAATAACTAATAAAGTAACTAGTAAATAAAATTGGGGTGTTGTAGTTACCTTTATCGTTTCAAACAGTTTCTGATCTAGTTTTGCAGTGTCTAGATCTTTTGTTACTGCAATCGTTTAATCGTTCTTTCGATTCACAATGTATTGCGTTAGTTGTTTGAATGCTTATTTAAGATGTGCTGATAATTTCTTTTTCATTTTCGGTTTCAGTGTGCAGTTTGTCAGTGAATTGACAGTTAAAGAATTTGTTATCATGTTGGCGGACAGATCTATTCGTTGTTTTCATAATCTAATTTCGATGCTCGTCATTTTACGTTTCACTTTTTTTGCAATTTCATTACGCCCCCCCCCCCCCCTAAGTGGGTTCACTAGATTTTTCACGTGATGCGTAAGTGTGACTTAAAATTTTGATTTTCTTTATATTTTGTTTGCTTTGTTATTTCATCGGGTTTGGTTCTATGTTCCCCCAGTTTATTTGTAAGGTTTCGGTTTTTAATCTACTTTTAGTGATGCAAATTTTTCTACATCCATTTGACTTAAAAAAATGGCTTCTAAAGTTGGAGTATGTTATACTTTTAGAAATAACTTGTATCAAGGGCAACAAGTTTTTTTTGTAAAAGGGAATTTTAAGTTTATGAGCAAAGTGAAAAATGTGTTTGTGTGAAAATCATTATTCTATCGTAGTATAATTTTGTGTCAGCGAGAATCACAAAGTATGAGTCAATTTATATCGTATTCACAAGAATTATCGTTAATTTGACAAGATAAAAGAGAGTGAACTTATTATTAAATATGTGAAAGACATAACTGTAATTTGGGGTGTGCTGAGTGTAGTTAATTGGGTTGTGTAATAACTATAAAGCTAAATGCCTAAACTAATTCTAAACAAATAGTATGGTAAAAACGATTAAGTCCCCCCTTTGAATCTTTTGTCATTTTCTTGTAGTTAACCTCGCCTTAAATTTCTAGTGGGTCTTCTGATATCACGACTATTTTACAAAATATGGTTACATAAAAAATCCATCGGCAAGTAATACAATTTGTTTGATGCGACCCCTCATCATTCTTGAGAGATTATGATTTCAACTGACGAAGGTTTTAGAGAATAAAATACCTATTGTCACGATTGATTCTCTAACAATCATAACAAACTCACAGTGTTATTTAATTCTAATATGCAAATATACAGTTAGTTCTCTTTTTTATCTAGAACGATTTCCAAAATTCCGTATACGGGAAAAACACATGAAACTTAAAAATATGTTGAATAATTATAAAAAGAGGTTCATTATATAGAGTAAATCTACACAAATCACATAAGTCACATTATTAGGGGTAAATTCATTTAAAGGGAGCCTAATTTAAAGGAATTTAGTCATTCATCCTGAAGGGATTCATGGCAATTATAATAGAAAAGAGAAGAATAACCTTGCCGACGATTAGGGGTGATTATCTAGTAACGTTGTGCATTTTCTCTTCTCCCTTTCTTTAGAATATTAATTGCTATGATAAAATTTCATAACCTTGGAATCAAAATTGTGTAACAAAATTGGACAGCGAAAACCTTTGTCTTCTTTCTCATTATATAGATATTGCAGTGGCCTTTTAGTAGGCATGACAACAAAAATCACACTTGTGGATATCATGAATCTATGTGCTTACAGGTATGATTTTTGCAGTTTTCTGATTGATTTTGACAATGATAACACTATAAAGTGGAGTCTCTGTCAAAAGTGTTGATCAAATCCATATGGGTTAAATGATGACAACTCGGAGAGGTGGAGTCGTTATTTAATGTGATGATCAATTATAGTGCTTGAAGATCAAGATGTCAAAGCTCATCTCTGGAGGAAAACTTCTAATATCAAGTGGCATTTGGTGGAGTCAGTGAGAATCTTTGATTAAGAAATATTTCTAATGATTATTCCTATAAAAAAGTAGTCAAGCATCATCAGATAGAATAAGTTTCGTGTCCTAGATGAAGTGTTGAATCAAGTAAGGGGTCATAAATCTTCAAAGTTATGAAAGAAAGAAAATGTGAAAGCTCTCATTGTATGTGTTGAGTGATGTGTGTCTATAATGATATAAGATTAGCTTTTGGATTTACTAAGGTAAATCACACTTTCAAATAATAAAAAAAGCCTCTCTAATTTTTTTAAGCAATCAAAAAATATTTTAGACTAATTCTAATCAATTAAAAGGGTTTTTTAAATGGAATAATTTATTATCCCATTAGGGTTAATCAATTATCACTTTTGTAACTCTAATAATTAATTATTAGGTCTCCTAATCATTTAATGACTTCACTTTTAAAAATATTTCACTTTTTGTATTACATAAATCGATTGTGTGATGTGAATAATCAATTATGGACATTAAAAGGCACATTGATTCTTTCCATATTTGAGCCACATTTTGTATTATAAATAGAGGAATCATCTCTCATTTCATTCACACCATAAAACGTATTTCAAATTTCATCTCTCTCTCTCTCTCTCTCTCTCTCTCTCTCAAATTTTGCCTTAATACTTTTGAGAGTAAATATTCTATATGTGAGGTGTTTGATTATAAAATTGGCCATTATATTGATATATCTCACTGTGAGAAGTTTGTTTTGACTGTGAGCTAAATCAATTAAAAATTTATTCTTTGGTTGTTAAGGTGAACCAGGTAAAACCTCTTTTATTTGATTGGAAGCTCTATGTAGTTAAAACTCATGTTTGGTTAGTGGGTTTAGTTTGTTGATAAAAGCTCTTCTTTAGTTCGAGATTGTCCTGGTCGTAAGTTCTCTTGGTTGGGAGGTTTATGTAGTTAAAACTATTGTGTTTGGTTTGAATGATATCCATTGTATAACTCTTATTCTTTTGTGAGGAGGTTTGTGGGAAAAATCTGTCTAATGATCATATAATAGTGAAAACTCTCAAGAAGAAATTCTTGGAAAGATGTGTAGGTAAAATCATTAGTCATAATCTCTATAAATCTTGGGTGTATCTTTCTCTTCCCTTATCACTTTACATTTTATTTATTTATAATTTCCATTGTATTTCCTTCATTCTGATTTTCTTTATTTCTTTTCTTATCTCTCGTTTGTTTTATAAACTTGTTTTAAACTATGCTTTTATCAAATATTTTCATTTGAATATCGTTTTTTAAACCCACGCAATTCACCCCTCCTCCCTCTTGTATTTGAATTCACTTGTTCAAAAAATAGCATTGAGAGTCTAACTCCTATTTAAGGACTAATCGTCTCAAGAAGAAGATAATGACTTCAAACACTTCTATTTTGAATGCTAGATTTGAAATTTATACAAAAGTAATTGATTTTGAAATGTGGAATTTGTTTAATCAATGTTTTATTTATTCCCATTTTCCCTTTAATGATGAAGTAGTAAATAAATCCCATTTTTATTGGACAGTAGAAGATAAGATAAAAGTGAAAGTCGATTTTAAAGTCAAATATCTATTGATAAAGGCTTTAAGCTCTAAATAATTATTTTATATTTTTAATTGTGATTGCGCCAATGAAGTGTGGGACACTCTTGAGATGATTCATGGATTTCTCCAAGAATGCAACAAGAGAGAACAAACACACGAATCCATGAAGTTAGAATATGATACTCAACCATTGGAACCCTTTAAGGTTAATGGATTTAAAGTGGATATTATTATAAGAATATATATGAGACCACTTTAAATCCTGAACTTTGTTAAAACAATAATGAGCAATATGGTCATTTCTAACATAATAATTGCACTTAAAGACATTATGTGATAGAACTAGAGTTTGGCTTAACTCATTCCTACAAAATCGACTTGTAAGATGAGGGATATCACTCTATATAAACTACTTATGTACTTTATCTTTAATCAATGTGGAACTTGGATATTTTCCATTACACCCCCACACGCCTTACACTATTGGGTTTGGTATGTTGATATAAACGGTGGATAGCCTAAATTGATAGGCTCGTGATACCATATTGGAGTTTGGCTTAACTCGTCCTTAAAATATACTTATAAGGTGATGAGAGATACTCTATATAAACTCTTTATAGGCTCTATGTCTAACCAATGTGGAACTTGAAATATTTCTAATACACCCCTCACGCCAACACTCTTTTGGGCTTGGTGCACATATAAATAATGGGAGACCCGAATCATTAGGCTCATGATATCATGGTAGAATTAGAGTTTTGACTAACTCATTCCTAAAAAAACTAGCTTGTAAGATGAGGGGTGTCACTCTATATAAACTCTTTGTGGATTTTGTCTTTAACCAATATGAGACTTAGGTTTTTTCTGTATGATTGATTTTATTTTTAGCAGGCAAATATTATTGAAGGTTTTGGCACTATTCTTAAGTTGATAACCTAGACCGACTTTATTATAAGTTCATCATGTTTGATTAAATAAGATAGTGTCAAGATTTTATCTCTACCTCTAGAAAATTTACAAAGAGTTTCATGCAACTCTTCAATTTTAATTTTTAGACTATCACAATTTTCACATTTTGTACTTTTGTTATCATAAAAGTAGAATTAGCATTCAAGATTGTACAAGATAGATTTCCTCGATAATGTCTTCGAGAAATTAACTTGCCACCCTCCCCCCCCCCCCCCCCCCAACAAATTTCATTATTTCCAAAATACCCTTTTTATTATTTACTCTGAATTTTTTACTTTTGTCAAAAAAATTTACCATTGGTCGAAGGAGTTAAAAATTGAAATTTTTGGTACGCTAAGCAAATTTCTGGTGCCGATTTTGGTTGCTTACTGGAAATTCTTTATATTATACAAATTTCTGGTTGCGATTAACCGAAAATCTCAAAATTTCTAGTTGCAATTCATCGAAAATTTTAAAATTTTCGTGCCAATTTTCAAAAGCTAGCACACGTACCGGAAATTACGCAAATTTCCGGTAGAAAATGTTAACCGGAAATTTGAAATTTCTGGCGTACCAGAAATTTCAGTTATACTTGAAATTTCTGATATATCTGCGGATAAAATTTTATATCTTTGTGGTCCTGAACCGACATCTTCAGCTTCTTCTACAGATTCGTGTACTGATCTTACACAGTTCTTCATCACAGATACTGTATGGTTTTTATTTAATTTACTTTTTTTTTTGTAAATTGATGAAGTTTAGTTATATTTTGTTGTAATTGTCAGATTTTTGAATCACGAGCTAAAGTTCTAGAATGGGCACAGTCTATTGGTAAAAATCATGGTATTGTTGTTGTTACAATTTGGTCTGATTCTGCTAATGGACTGCGAGGGAGGAAGGATAAATTGATTATGGGTTGTGACAGAGGAGGAAATTATAAAAATAAAAATGAATCTAGGAACCTTTCTAATGGAAACTATATTATGAAGGTTAGATGCCCATTTAGGCTGAGATCTATTCCAAGTGGTATCGGTTGGAAGGTGATGGTTAGATGCAGGATGCACAATCATATACTAGATAAGTATTTGGAAGGCCATGGAATATTAGGCCGTTTAAAAGGTCATGAAATAAAGTTTGTGAATGACATGACGAAGTACAACATGGCACAAAGGTACATCGTGTCTGCTTTGAAAGACAAAGACCCAAAAAATCTCATGAGTATTACCCAGGTATATCGAGCTAGAGCAACATACAGAATGGGAAAGAGAGGTGCAATGACAGGAATGCAAATGTTATTGAGACTTATTCATCAAGATAAATACATGTGTTGTACTAGAAATAGGGAGAATTCAGATATTGTAGGTGATATCTTCTGGACACATCCTGATTATGTGAAGTTGTTGAATATGTTTCATATGGTGTTAATTTTTTATTGCACATACAAGACAAATAGGTAAAAAGGTACTTCTCTCATTCTAAAATAGGATTGAGTGACATGGTTGATTATGTGCATTTTAATCGTGCAAGTACCGACTACCATTGCTAGAGATTGTTGGAGTTACATCAACAAAATTAACATTTTCAGTTGCTTTTGTCTATTTGGAATATGAAAGGGAGGAGAACTTCACATGGGCTTTAGAGAATCTCAAAGTGTTGCTATATTCATATAAATTGCTTCTGAATGTTGTGGTGACGGACCAAGAACTTACATTAATGAATGCCATTGATCATGTGTTTCCAAATGTAACTCATATGTTGTGTACATTCCATATTTCAAAAAATGTGAGCATGAAATGTAAGGAGTATGTGAAATTAGAAAGACAAGAATATGTCATGGATCAATGGAACAACATCATGTATTCAAATACAAAAGACGAGTTTGATGTACATTTCAACCACTTCGAGAGTGTTTGTGGTGATATTACATTATTTGTCAAGTATGTGAATGAAACATGGTTAACACCATATAAAGAAAGATTTGTTGTTGTATGGACTAACAGAGTCACTCATTTAGGGAACACAACAAAAAACAATTACATTGGACAAACAGAAAATATGTTTATGTTTAGATATTAATTTGAAATTTGTTTAGATAATATGTTCATGATTTTTAGGGTGGAGTCTACACATCGTAGACTAAAGAACTTGTTAACTATAGGTCGTGGTGATTTATGTCGAATTTGGGATGCTGTGAACATAATGTTGGAGTTGCAACTAGGTTCCATCAGAGTGTCATTTCAAAAAAGTATCATCAATATTGAGCATCGGTATAAAACCTTTTCTATTCTAAATTGCACAATTTTGTCTCAATACAATGTATACAACTAATTGGAAAGGAACTAGAAAAAGTAAAATTTGTTGGTGCAAGTAAGGAGATGTGAGGTTGTTACATTAGAACAATACATGGATTACCGTGTGGGTGTTAGCTTGCCGGTTTCCAAATTTTAGGCACACTTATACCTTTGGAATCAATTCATATATTTTGGACAAAAATATACATTTCAGAACATGATGTGACTCATGATGAGAGTAAGCGGGATTTAGAATAAGAGTGTGAATAGTTGAAGAGATATTTTAGTAATTTGGATATTGTGGGTCAGAGGGCGTTGAAGAAAAAAGTCGGATCTAACTTATCCATCTACAACTTCAACGTGTCCATCGTCGGTTGTAGAGATGAAAATTGGAGATCAAGCTATTAATTAACTTGACTAGCAAATAAGCAAGAGTTGCCATCGCGCTTTATTATTTCCAAGAGAAGGGGAAAAGAGCGAAATAAAACCCATAAGTAAATATGCAATGCAATAAAGAGATATAAAGTTCGGGGGTTATTATACAAAGGGAATGTGTTAGCACCCAATGCATCTGTAGTACTCTACAAGAAACTCTTATTATATCTGTGTGTTAAAATTAGTTGTTTGCTAAAATATTAGTTTAAAGGGATTTTGAAAATACAACGACCTAATGTCGAAGTTTTGGCTTAAAAGAGTGTAAGTTTAAAAAATGAGATTTTTGGAGATCTAACTTAAGATTAGCAAAACTTAAAGATGGATGAAGGAATTCACACAATCATATAAGATACGCTCGATGACATGAAGTTAACGAATTAATCCTTTCCCTTGGATTCAAACACAAAGATAATAATCAGATAAAGACCGAATTAGAACCATGCATCAGATAAAAATGGATAGTAATCATAGTCCAAGGATTAAAGAACCAATTTTATTTTTTTTCTTTATTAAGTGGCCTATAACAAGCAAAAAAAAGGAAGCTCAAGTGAGCAAAGAGAAGATAAATGCTCAAGTGAGTAAAGAAAAAAATGCATAAAGTAAATAAAATAAAATAATATGGATGATAAATGGTATAAAAGTAAAGAGAAGAAAATATAAAGTGTAGAAATATAAATGACATTAAAGTAAAGTTAGTACAATACAAAGTTAATAATCTGATTTGGGATAAATGTAACTTCATATGGAGCATACAATATATGTATCCATACATGTTATAGAAATGACATTTTGAAGTTTATTCTCTTATACATGTAGTACAATTAACAAATATGTGGGATCAAGACAAAGTCAATGAAGATATATTATGACAAACTTATCATCAATCCCAAGTACCTTGAATGATCAAAGGACCATTTAGAGGTAGATTGGAAATGATGAAAGTTCATCAAATATCCGACAAGCTTAGATGAACTAAAAAAAGCTCAAATGCTTTTCAAATTGATCGAAATAAAAATAAATAATAATAATAAAATAGATAAAGAAAAATAAGATGAAGTCTATAATAAAAATAGTATAACTGTCACAACTTTCTCAATTTTTCATGAAATTAAACAAATGATAATGAAAATTTATCTACTCAATCTCACGACCAAAGATCCATGCTCAAAATAAGTAAGTAAATAACAAAAAATAACAGAAAAAAATGAAAATTAAACAACAACAAATCACTTTTGCTTTTGGAGGTTCAAGAACACTTTTCGACTCTTGATTTTGAATCAATGGAGTTTCATTCTAAAATTGTGATAATTATGGTATTAAATAAATAAATAAAGAGTAAAAATGCAATAGAATTAAATAAAAACAAATATAATAGCCTACTTATTCAATAAAAAGAAGAATTGACTTGAAAGAAAATGAAGAGAAAAAAAAAGAGAGTTTTGTGAATGATTTATGATATTGTTAGTTACAAATGAAAGAAAAAGATATCTTATTTATAGGGTGAATGAGGTGGGAGTGTTGATATGACAATCCACGTGACTTTATGAGAATGATTCTTGGCCATTGATAAATCCAAATTGATAATCCATGTGAAGTGCGAGAATAATTCTTGACCATTGATAAGTACAAGTTGAGAATCCATGAAGTGTTTGTACTACATTATAGTGGTCTCAACTTTTCTTTATTGACACAAAAAAATAAAAATACAAAGTAATAATAATAATAATAATAATAATAATAATAATAATAATAATAATAATAATAATAATAATAATAATAATAATAATAAAAGAAACTAAAAGTGTTAGTAATAATAATAAATACAAAATAGAAAATAAAAGAGACATTAAATTAACTATTTATGATTTTTTTTCTTGAATTAAAATAAATGAAAATAAAAGTGTAAATTAAAAGATAAAAAATAAAATACATATAAGAAAGTAAAAAAATTTATATAAATTTTTCTAGATTTTTTTTAAAAATAAATGATACCAATATATAAATTTAAATTAATAAAAGAATATATTTTTGATAAATTTTTAGTAAAAAAAGTAAAAATAGTAAATAAAAAAATAACATGATGCTAAGTACATTTTTTGTGATTTTTTTAAATGGAAAAGAAATCATGAATAAAACACAATAAAAATCAAATTTCACTAAATTCATAAACGACTTCTAACGTTTCTATTTTTTCGTGGCTTTTCAAAGCATAATCAACTTTTGACTTGTAAAGAAAAATTGTAGACGACGTCAAGGAGAATCATATGCACAAAGAACCGCTCAAAATATCGAAATTTGAAGAAGTTGTGAATTTTTAAAATTTGACTTGAGAATTGGCAAAAATAGGTCAAACCACTCGTGAACACTTGTCATGTAATGATGTAGATGGAGGGTGAGATTGTATGTCAAAAATTAGGGTATGACACATGTGAAATACAAGCCAAAGAGGGGAGTTAAGAAAAGTAGAAAAGACGAGGAGAGTGATGTGCATCGTGATCCTAGCCAGTGGGAATATGATGCAGCTTCGCAAGGGAGTCAGACTACAAATAGATCATGAACAAAACCAATTGGAAGTCAATCGTCAATCATACTGATTGGTATGCAACCTTCTACCAAATCTTCAAGAGCTGAGTTCTTGTCACAATTTCTTGCTTTCTTTCATCCATACATTGATGACATAATTGATGTTGAGAATGATAGAAACTGTGGTTTCCGTTGTATTTCATCTTTATTAGGATGAGGGCAAGATGCATGTTATTCGATTCAGAAGCAGTTGGATCCTCAAGTCCATTAACACGTTGACTTATTTTTCAAATTGTTCTATGACATTGTCTTTGTTGTTAGAATTTCGTTACAAGTAAAACACTTGAGTGTGCAGGATAGTGGTAAATGGATGTTGATTCCTGATATAGGTTATCCCATTGCTTCTAAATACGAAGTCGTATTTATTTCTATTTCCATGAGACTTAACATAACATTTTCCCACTTCTCATAGTTCCACTCCCGTACACGAGTCGACATACAACACTGTTGTTGGTTTTGTCAACGATAATTATTGGGTTCAACTAAAATTGAACTCTGCTTGTCCACTACCTTCTCTGTCACTACTCGTTGGAGGGAGAATTGCTCTAATGATGCAAAAACATGAGAATCAACATATGCGGGTCGTTTGAGGTATCAGAAAGAATTGTCTAGAAAGTAATCGAAATTTTTTTTAATGCATATATGCATGACATTTATTCTATCTATATATTAAGTCAGTTCGATATTTCACTGTGTATTTTATTCAAGTAAAAGCTAAAAAACAAAAGTTTCACTACTACCGAAAATTTTAAGTTCCTAGTTTTTTATACACACCGAAAATTTCAAATTTCCGATTTCTTATAAAGATGAAATACACTGAAATTTTGAAATATCTGATACCGAAAATTACAAATTTCTGATTAAGTTCATATAGCGCGGTAAAATATTGAAAATTCAACAAAATTTTCGATATTTTCATGAAATTCCTGATACTGCATCGAAAATTTTAAAAATTCTAATATATTTCAAGGACAATTTCGTAAATGTGATAAGACTGGAGGTGCATGTATAATATGGGAGTACCATGTTAATTTCTCATTGTTTTCATTTTCATTTTCTAAGAAGGTGATATGATTTTTAGAATTAATAATCTAACCTATCATTTTATCTATTTAGATTCTTGCCTATAGAATATAATTTTAGAAAGGAAAAAATTGTTTTAACATTATTTACCTCATCATCTTCATTGAGTTTCAATTGTTGCTTTCTTTTGTGATGACCTTTTTGTTTTCTATTATTTCATTTTGAACCTTGTCTTTTTACATAATTATTTCTCTAAGTTTTTGATAACTTTTAACTCAGGCAATATCTCCTTTAGTTTATCAAAAACATTAATATTTCCAGAGTGTGTATCCTCAAATTTCAATAAATAATTTTTGACACTCAATTAAAAAAAACTGTGCCAAACTCGATTTTAATTTTAAGCTTAACCAATTGTTATTAAGTCGAACTAAGTCCTCAACTCATATCCAACTCTAATCTCTGTACTTCATCTAACCTCTATTATAAGAAAAATAACATATCTGATTTACATAAATCAACTAGGGATGAATATCCATATCAAAATTCTAAAATTCACACTTAAATAAATTGTAAACGGAATAAACACAGATCCATTCACCCAAAAATTGTCTCATGTTATTTTCATCTTAAACAACATCAAGATGAGCAAGCAGTCTGTAAGGCATGAGTCAGATACATTTCTTGTGTGGACAGATTTAGACAAAACTAACAGTGAAGAATTGATATAAGAGGAAAAATTACCATAACATTCATGTACTATGCAAGATCAAAGGAAGCTTAAATGGATGGAGAGTTGCTGAAATTGGAGGACAAAAAGCCATGTCCCGGATCTTTCGGTCCTTTTGGCAGCATCGTCTAGCTGCATTTCATCTGCAATTATATCCCTCTTTACTATTCTCTTTTTTGCCTATTGAGCCAATACATGGTAGGCTGCTCTTCTTTTGGTCTAAGGCGTGAAACCGATTTTAGAGATTTGAAAGCAAGTGGGATGGCTGCAAGTAATGATGTGGATGCTGTTGGGGCAGATCCATCAGGAACCTGGTGGCTGGTTGCAGTTTACTCGAACAAAATTCAGAAATCGTATTGAAAAGATGGAATGAAGCATACATTATTCCACAAGGGGATTTCATTAATCTACTCTATACAGAATAAGTCTTTAATTGAAAATATCTAAAAATCATCCTTTGCTTGTCGGATGATACCCAGGGCTTCTGCATCATCTGCTGTGACTGCAATGTTTAACGATTTCCGGATTTGTGCACTGGATGTTCGAAGGAATGGATTGCAAGCTTTTTCCAACTTCAGCATGGTTGGAATCTGCACAAATAACACTTATTCTTTAGGTAAGAGGAAAAGGACTGAAACAGGCTAACAAAGACATTATAGTGACACAAAGATCAACAAGGAAGTGCAATTCCAAAACTCACTGTGGGCAAGCCTTTACTTCGGAGGTAAGTAACATGGGCAGCATAGGATTTAAGTTCCTTGTTTTCGGGTTCGACCGATAATGCAAACTTTGCATTACTCTGCAAAACTCCAAAGAACGAGAGTCAATGTCACAGCACTTGGAGCAAAGAAAACAACGCAAAGAACAAAAGGGGCAAAACAGGAAATAACTCACCAATGTGTACTCGTGTCCACAGTATATACTTGTATTGTCGGGTAAAGACGTGATCTTTTTAAGAGAAGATTGCATCTGTAACATGGAGGAAATTCTTAATGCATGAAGATATAAAATGTTTTACAAGTTTACCAAGTTACTGAGATAACAGCATTTGAGAATTTGCTTACACTTACAGTTGCATAAGCAACAACATTTATACTAATGAACATCCATCCAATATTCTAATACCACCAAGCATTTTTTTTACATGAAAATATGAAATGCATACATCCTCAGAAAGACATATTCAAAGAACGAAAAACAATAACCGAATGAACTCGATCAGTTATATATTTCTAATCTCTAATAACACAAGAAAGATTAGCACAACAACATACAATTCAATTGAACATTTCATACTCGTGCTAATCAAAGGGACAAAAAGATAAACTCTTTTCATTCATTAAGATTACAGACTAGGGGGCAATTGTTTATTGTAGTATTCTACTCCATTACAAAATACAATGCAAAACAGGATGCAATGAGCTTCTCATTAAAGATGTTGATCACCACACAGTCTCCATTTGATTTCAATTTAAATAACAAGTTCAGTATCTTAAAACTTCACGGAATTTTGGCAAAGGGGCAAAATAAAACATACAATGCAGTGATTTATCTGTTATCTCTGAGAGAGACACCACATATTCACTCAAAACCTTAAAGTGATAGGTATGTGGGTTCTTCCACTTATAAAGTGCTCAATCTTTCCCTTTTTAACTTCTTCCTCACACTTGATTCTCAACACTCTCCCTCAAGTGTGAGTCTAATGTTCCCCTCAAGTGGAAGCTCTTTCTTCCACATACACTTGTACCGCCGTTTAACGGGACCTATCCACCACTTGAGAAGTGCAGCACACAATTTCAAGAACATCAGCCGGTGATAGTTTCTTGAACCAATTAGCTAGTTGTGGTGTGAAGGGAGTTTTTAGACTATCAGCCACCGTTTATGTACCATTCGACACAATTTATGTCTCAGGTGATGATTTCTTGAAGAACTTTCTTTTTATCCATTTAACTATTACAGCTGCTAAGAAACCAACAACATAACCAAAATCATACAGCGTTCTACTTGGGATTTGTTTTGAGATTCCCCAAACATAGAAAAGTCATGCAATTCTACTTTGGATTTGTTGAGATTCCCCAAAACATAGAAAAGTCATAAAAACAGAAAAATCTAAAGAAATTAGAGTAAGAAAATAGAACCAGTTGAACATCACTTTTTTAATAAGAGTTTCTTCACGGCGATAGAGAAATTGAGTCCAACGAACACCACAAAGAAAAAATTAACATGAGTATGTAATCAGCAAATTAATTAACGCCTTATCTTTGTCGGAGACCACCGAATCTGAGTGAGGAGTCATACCATTCGAAGATCAGAGTGGCGAGTAGTTTCTTGAATTTCTATCTCCGGCATGATTTCCGAGAAACAGAGAGAATCGGCGGTGATAGAAATTCAAGAAATTACTCGTCACTCTTGCTCCTCACTCAGATCCAATGGTCTCCGATAAAGATAATTAATTTGGTGATTACATACTCATTTCAATTTCTTTCTTTCTTTGCGGTGCTCGTTGGACTCAATTTCTCTACCGTAAAGAAACTTTTACTAAAAAAGTGATGTTCAACTAGTTCTATTTTCTTGCCCTAATCTCTTTAGAGTTATTTAGATTTTTTTGCTGCTCGCATGATTTTTATATGTTTGGAAAAATTTCAAAACAAATAGAATTTTGTATGATTCTCATTATTGATGGCTTGATCTGTCTCTTACTATCATGTTTGATATCTATTGATCAATTATTAAATCAAGCAATTGCATGTGTTCTTGTTTGGATTGTTGGTTTCTTAGTCGCTGTAAGAAGTAAATGGATAAAAATAAATTTTTTTAAGAAATCATCAGCTGAGGCAGAAAATGTGTCCGATGATACTTAAACTATGGTTGATGGTACAAAAACTCCTTGTTTGAAAGTGTGTTGCTATTCTCAAGTGATGGATAGGTCCCGTTAAACGGCGGTACAAGTGTATGTGAAAGAAAGAGTTTCCACTTGAGGGAGAGCATTAGACTCACACTTGAGAGGAGGGTTGAGAATCAAGTGTGAAGAAGTCCCACATTGATTTAAAAAAAAAAAGAAAGTAAGATTGAACATAAGTGGGAGAAACCACACACCCATCACCTTAAGGTTTTGGGTGAATATGTGGTGTCTCTCACTTATAAAGTGCTTAATCTTCCCTTTCCAACTTGTTCAGCGCTTCCTTCAAAGAGTTTGCCACATGATAAACTGAACATTCTCAACGACAAGTAAAACCAACCTGTTCAGGGCTTCCTTCAAAGAGTTTTCCGCATGATAAACTGAACAAAGTGTCTCCAGTAAAGATTGCCCCAGATCCCGGAAAGTAGAAGCTTATATGACCTGCTTACAAAATAAATGGAAAAAAATTAGAAAAAAGAGCGACACAAAAAAAAGGGTTTGATAATAATAATAATGCAAATAGGCCATGTTTGTGACCTCGAGTGTGACCAGGTGTGTCCATTACATGCACCTCATGGCCAGCAAACATCCACTTATCACCGTCATTCAAAAGGATGTCGATGCCAGGAATCCTTTCCTTGTCAGCTCTTGAACCAATCACCTGTAATGCAACATGGGAAGGGTTAATAACACATAAAACCTCTGAAGTATGGGTACTTCTAAAATTGTGAAGTACCGGTACCGGGTACACACACATACCATATTTGTGGTACTTCATTTGTAGTTTTTCCATATATTTAACATAATAGATTTAATTATTTTAGTTTCTTCGTTATAGTAACTTAACTACAGAATATCAATAAATAAAGAAGAGAATACTTTAGTAGAAGATACAAATATCATGCCTTTGCCCCATATCTTGCTTTTAATTCTACATTTCCGCCAGTGTGATCATGATGATGGTGAGTGTTGAGTATGTAATTCAAATTTCGTTTTGACTTGCTTAACGCATCTATGACAGGTAAAGCTTCAGAAGGATCAACAACTCCAACCGTGCCCGTATCAACATCATGTAAGAGGTACGCATAATTGTCACTCAAGCAAGGTACCTAATTATTTTTTTAAAACACCATAACACAACTCAGATTAGGCTTTCAGCATCACATTTCTTCAGAAACCTTACCACCTGTGAAACTTAATATCAACCAAATGTCACCTAAACAATTTATATAAAAAATAAATTAAAAAAAAAAAAGCAAGAGACCTGCTCTCACCAATTCAATCTGCAACGTAGAAGACATATTCGCGACACTACAAAACCGAGCCACCTTGAGTGATCGACTAGCTCCTCCTCGCAGTGTTTTATACGGAGTAGAAAACATTCGCATAAACCCATACAGAATACCTTTTCTAAAGCAAAGTTGCCTCACATTAGGCCACACACTAAACCCAGCTCTCACCTAAGAAACAAAGAGTAATAATCATCATTAATCAATTCAAATTCAACATCCATTATCAAATCATCAAAATACTAAACTTTGCCATAGGTTAAGGTATAATCACAAACAAACAAGCAAAAATACATATAAATCCAAAAACCAGAATTTAACAATTCCTAATGATAATTGATAAACAATAAACATAATCAAATAATGATAACATATAAAGATCAATAATTTATATGATAAAAAATGCATTTTCAATGATTCAGCTGCTGAAAAATCAAAATACCTTCATAATAATTCTTCAAGATGCAAACAACAAAACCTAGAAAAGTGGGTTTTTTTTAATAATTGTATATAATTTAAGGAAGAAAAAATTGAAGGATTGCATCCAAATTGCGTTGTTCCTTGAGAAACTGAAATAAAAATCGAAAATTTAATTGAGAAATGAAATGAAAATGGAAAAGAGGGGTGAAGGGAGAAAAGGACGAACCCTAGAAGTTGAAAAGGTGAGCATGGCGGATGTTGAAGGGTTTGAAAGCATGTGAATGGAGAATGGAATTGAAGGAAAGAGAAAGAGTGGGTTGGCACTAATTTTAGTGTTTGGTTGAAAATGAAATTGGGTTGTGTTCTTTCTCTTTCCTACCACCGTGTCTTCCACCACCACCTCTTCCTCTTCATCAATACTCCTTTTCATATTTCTCTCTTCTTATTTATTTTATATTTTTTTATTTTTATTTTCTTCTTTATTTGAGGTGGTGATAGAGCACTCAATTTTCTAATTTTTTTAATAAAATATTTAATGTTAATAGAAAAATGTTTATTTAAACAACATTAAACATGCATATTTTGGAGTTTAATATTTTGAATTTAATTTATACAATTGTGATATGCCTTACATTTTTTAGTGATAAAGATAAAGGAAATATAGTGTGATAATGTAGAAATTAGAAATCAATCGGGAAGTGTAATGAGTAACGACGATACGATAATGGATACGGATTTGGCAGACGATTTTGTCCGTTAAAGTTTAAGAATGATTTCTCGGTTCGTGTGTATTAGACTTTGTAGTATTATATTTCTAAAGGTTCTATTTAGGGCGATGAACATAAACCACCCTCATGAGAGGCGACGTTCATATGATGCCCTTAAGGAGGTATCGCCTTGTTCCTAGATGCTTCTCTACCGCCAGACGTGGAAAATATGGGATAATACGTTTATGCGTAAGAGAGAAGTTAGAGTCGGTAACTGACCCACGCTTCCTTGGAAATAGTGATTCAACGGTCCACCGTTGACCAGATGTGTAGTGTTTTTTCCCAAGAAAATCATAGGTCCAAAAGGCCTCTATAAATATCCCCTTCCAACTAATGAGAGAAGGATAGATCATAACTCATACCTAAATTGATACAAAGCATCACCCTGGTATAGAGTCTCTCACCTCATGAGAGCAGATACTCTAAAACCATCATTAAACACCACCGTATCGGAGCTTCTCGCTGCTGTGGGCGAGTCCAAACCACCATACAGTGTAATATACCTATAAAGGCCTATAATTCCTTCTGCCCTTGTAGGAGGAACTCACACACCTGTACTTTTTTACCAGTACAGTGTCGTCCATCATGGGGCCTTGGTAAAACTAACATGGGTCAGACCTTTCTCACTCTTACTCTTTCCATCTTCTCCTTGAAGATGGCTAGTAGAACTCTACACTTCGAAGTAAGCGCCATAGCCAGAGGTTTCGTTGGAGGGGGTAGTTCCAAATCTTCCCAAAGGAGATATGCAAAATAGGTACTTGTAGCAGACGTCACTTCTCCTTCCTCTCATAGAGGTGCGCAGGGAGAAACAAAGGATAATATCACATTCTCTAATAAGGACACCATTGGAGCCATCCCTCATGATAATGACCCTCTGGTCATCACCAAGTAGCATGACAATTGGGATATCAAGTGAGTCTTGGTAGATCCTGGCGGTTCTGCTAACGTCCTATTCTATAAATTGTGACTCAACCCTAATAACGTCAAATTTTTCAGGGGCTCATTGATAGCATTGAAAGGTGAAAATATGCAAGTAAGAGGTCGTGTAATCATGGAGACAATATGCAACAATGGAGTAAACATTAAGGCGGTCGATGTCGGCTACCTTATCGTCGATGCCTTGTCGCCCAACAACATCATTTTAGATTGTCCAACCATCAATGCACTGGGAGCGGCCACTTCCACTTGGTACCTGGTCCTAAAATACTCGTTGCCTGGTGGGCGAGTCGACACGATTAGAGGAGTGTGAGTGCAATATCATTCTCTTAGATGTTTTTAATGATGCCAAAATTAGGCAATGTGTAGTATTTGTACGTTAAACATTATCTCTCTATGTCTAAGTTTCATTTTCATATTAAGACACTTATGGATCATGTCAAAGCCATTGGACAAGTCAAACACTTCAAAAATATGCATTTTGGTAAAAAAAAATCAAGTTTGGAGTTGACTCCCCCGTGTTAGGAGTCGACTCCTTCTGAAGTTGTTTCAAAAAGGAACTTTCTATCAAATATGAGTCGATACATATAACCTTTGGAATCGAGACAGAACTGAAAGGAGTAGACTCCCAAGTGTATGTCTTGACTCCTACTGAAGATGATTTTCAAAAACCACTTTTGTCCAATTGGAGTTGACTCCTAAGTTGTATGGGTCGACTCCCTTGCCCTTAGGATTCGACTCTCACTTTTAATGGGTCGACTCATGCTGATCAAATTGTCTAAATTTGTCATTTTGCAACCTTATTTTCTTTGTTTCATTCACACACTTACATATATATATATATATATATATATATATATATATATATATATATATATATATATATATATATATATATATATATATATATATATATATATATATATATATATATATATATATATATATATATATATATATATATATATATATATATATATATATATATATATATATATATATTAATTCATGCATCTTTTTATTTACACGAAATCACAAATATACAAAGCAATTGCTCATCATCTCTCTACGCATATACACAGACAAATTACACATAATCATTTTTTGTTTGGGTGTCATCTAAAGATAGCTTGATAACGTCCAATTAGGGTTCATTGTAATCGATTAGGTTGAGAATTATTTGTGGGTTTCAAATAAGAAAATCAAGGTGGGGTTTTCCTTCAAAATCAATTGGTGATTTGAAGATTTTAAACAAGATTACGCAATTTGGATTCAGCCAAGTGAAAGCTTCGAAGAACAGTGGGTTCGGTGGAAGAAGTAGCGCAAGACGGAGGATCAAATTGGTAAATATAGGGGTCACGATATGTTCTCAATTTGGAATCAGCCGAGTGAAGTATTTGAATAATGGGGGTTCTTGTAAATGAGTATCGTGAGATGGGGGAACAAACTGGAAGTATTAGGTTCCCTTGATCGAGCTCAAGATCAAGGGGGGAGAAGAACATAGAATCTACAACATACTTAGGATGTTGTTTGTTGGATTGTTATTTGTTCTCTTGTATCAACATTTTGCAAAGGTTAATTTTCATTATCTCAATTCCGAACGGAATTGGGGGTATATGTACCCATAGTGAGGCCGATTAGGGAACTGCCTAAACAAATCCCCGTGTCACTCTCTTTCTCTCTTACTCTCTAATTTATATTTTATTGCAAATTGTGAAAACTTCAATTGTATGATCAAAGCATCGAGATAATCTCTTAAATTAATACCATAAACTATTTTGTTGATTTGATTACAATCCTTGTGATTGTAATTGTTTTTTAACATCAATAAAATCAAACAAAAATCTAGTTTATATCGATTGCATTCCCAGTGTTCGACAAACTGCCTTAGTTAAATTTTATCGATTATTTCATTGGAAATTTATTGATATAGTATGGTTTATTCAAAGTTGGTTTGCTGGAAATTTATTGGTTATTTTTCTCATCATACGTAAACTAGTTCCATTAGTTTAACACATATCCGGTCTTTTCGATAATGGTTTGGCTAGACGATTATCGATCCAGGTTTATTTCTGTGCGCCATGGTTTAAAACATTTTAAAACAAAATTTTAATTTGAAATTTTCATTTGTGATTTATTCTACCCCTCTTCTAGATCATAGTCTATCGTCTAACAAGTGGTATCATGAGCTCTGGTTCATTTCGTGCTTCAAAATTACTTTTAAGATAATGGATTTTGAACCAAAATGGGTGTATAATAAAGCGCTTATTTTCAATGGCGAAAACTATAGTTATTGGAAAGATTGTATGTGTATCCATCTTAATTTCATAGAAAGGAAAGTGTGGAACGCCGTCCAAGATGGTCCTTTTCAAATTACCACGACCAATGAGGATGGTGCCACTATATCTAAACTGGGAGCACAATGGGACGCGAATGTGAAATTATGGTTGTATTATTGGAAAGTAAAGAATATTATCGTATTCGCTTTAGGTGTCAATGAATATTATTGTGTTTCTCATGTACAAACGCTAAAGCTATGTGGAGCACATTGCAAGTTGCCCAAAAGTTTGAACTCTTTCATATGAAGCATGGTGAAACCATTACCGATATGCAAAAGAGGTTCTCTTATCTTGTAAACCGCTTGAATGCACTAGGTAAGTCAGTTTCCAATAAAATTTCTACTAAAAAAGTGTTGATATGTCTTAATAGAGATTAGAAACCAAAGGTTACCGCAATCAAGAAAGCTAATGATCTATTGACATTAGACACTACTCCTTTGTTTGGCAAGCTTGAAGAACATGAGCAAGAGCTCATTTTCCTATAGAAACATGAGAAGATGGTTAAGAAAGAAAATAATAAGGAAAAAGAGATAGAGAAGAAGTCAATTGCTCTTATGACTTCTAGCTTTAAGTCCTCAAATAAAGAGCAAGATAATATTGGATTGAGTGATGATGATTGTTCAGATAAGGAAGATATGGGGTTGTTTGTAAGAAAATACAATAGGTATCTCAAGAAGAATGAAGTGAAACACTCCGACAAAGGTCTCATAAACTATAGAAGGCCATCAAATTCCTCAAGACAAGATGAGAATAAGAAAAAAAATCAAGGATTTCATGCAATAATCACGGAAAGGTCAGTCATTATAAAGTGGATTGTCCATTCATTAAGAAAGATAAGGAAAAGGGTCAAAACAAGAAGTCTAGCCATCCTAGAAGAGCTTACATTGATTGGGAAAGCGATGATAAATCCTCAAGTGATGATATCTTAAGTGATGATGATGAATTGGCAAATTTTTGTCTCTCGACTCATTACAAGAAGAAGAGTTCTAGCAAGCCTAGAAGGAAAAATCTCAGGTAATGATGGTAGGATAACAAACATTTACATCATGGCTCATCAAAATAAAAACAAAGTAAGTTACCCTAAACATGAATCTTTTGATAATATGTCTTATTTTGAATTGCAAGTTTCTTTTGAAAATCTACATGGTGAAGCCATAGATGCTTTTAAGAGACTAGTTTCAAATAAAAGAATTTTTTCATACCTTGAAACTAAAGTTTTAGAAGCTGAAAAAACAAAATGGAAGCTCTTAGGCAATCCATGTTAGATATTACAAAAGATGATGATGAAGATGAACCTTCTTGGTTTGGTTGTGAAACTTATCATATTTGGAAAAAAGAGGTAATATTGTGAATGCATTTTCCTCTTAGATATATGTTTTGTATAATGTCAAAACTATGATAAATTTATATTTTATGTATATTGAACGATATCTCCGAGTCATTGTATGCACCCTTGCATTAGGGATCTTAGAATGCATCTAGAACATGTTTGAAAAGGTTTTCAATAGGTATCATGCACTAAAAATCAACTTTTTCATAAAAACAAGTTGCATGTGTCGACACATCCGTTCTATGTGTCGACACATATGGATCAATAATAAAGCTTGTAGGCTCTGTAACTATGTGTCAACATATTCCTCATTTCAGGTCGACACGTGTCATTATGAAACCTTGGATGTGTCGACACATATGTGTTTCCTATCGATGCATGTACTACTATTTAAAATCCTATAGCTTCTGTAAATTCATGTCAACAAAATTACCTCAAATAAGTCAACACATGTCATTACACGTGTCGACACATAACTTACATGTGTCAGAATTTCTCAAGAATTGTTTTCCTTTTTAAACTTCTAGGTTTCCCTTTTGCCTCCAACTTGCACACCTATATATACTTCATACATGCATCATTTTTTATTTGATGAAACTATAAACACATACTAATATTATTCATTGTATTCAACCTTGCATCTATGCATATACACAAACAAAGTACACATAATCATTCATTATTTGGGCACCATCTAGACTTGGTTGATAACGTTCAATTTAGGTTGGTTATAACCTAAGGTTGGGTTGAGAATCATAGGGGGTTTCATCAGAAAAATGGTGAGAGTTTTTACCTCAAGATCAAAGTGTGGATTTTGGGTTTTTTTACAAGGTTTCTCAAATATTGGATTCGACCGAGTGAAAGGCTTTAAATAATGGTAAGTTCTTGCAAAGTAGTAGCGTGAGACGGTGAATTGTTTGGAAATCCTGGGTGACAATAATGCACAATTTAGATTCGGCCGAGTGAAGAGCTTTGAAGAATGATGGTTTCTTGCAAAGGAGTAGCGCGAGACGGTGGATCAAATTAGTATTGTTGGGTGACTTGATCAAACTCATATCAAAGGAAGATAAATTTCTAGGATCAACATCAAACATAGGATTTTTAGGGTTGGATTGCTACTTTTATCTTGTAAACAACTTTTTGCATAGTAAGAATTCATATCTCAATTCCAAACAAAATTGCGGGTGGACGTAGCTATAGCAAGGACGACTGATGAACTTCCTAAACAAATCCTAGTGGCATTCTCTCTCTCTCTCTCTCTCTCTCTCTCTCTCTCTCTCTCTCTATATATATATATATATATATATATATATATATATATATATATATATATATATATATATATATATATATATATATATATATATATATATATATATATATATATATATATATATATATATATATATATATATATATATATATATATATATATATATATATATATATATATATATATATATATATATATATATATATATATATATATATATATATATATATATATATATATCATTTACATTTTATTAGCAATTTATTAAACTCTTTAATTGTGCAATTAATTCATATAGTCAAATCCTTTTATTGCTAAATTTATTTATTGATTATCTTACAATCTATTAGATTGTAAGAGGTATTTCATGCTAACAAAGTTTAAAGGAAAATTTGAAAAATTAAGTGCACACCAAGTGTTTGATAAATTGTTTCACTTAGTTTTATAAATTGTTTCATTGGATATTGGATGGCCTTGTAATTGTAAAATAATTACTTGAGAATTTATTGTATTAAGATCTTATCATTATTATTTCATTGAGTTTGATATTACGCATATTCGATCCTCCAATAACGGGTTCAGTTTGGATGACTTGTGATCTATTATACGACTTCCGCTTGCTATAGTTTTTGCTTAATTTTTTATAACAAATTTTTAAGTGAAAAATTTCTTTGGGGATTTATTCACCCCCTCTAGATAAGTTGTTGTCGTCTAACAAGTGGTATCAGAGCCCTGTTGACTTGATGTGCTTCAAAAATGCTTATTAGATAATGGCTACCGAACCTAAAAGGGCGTACAATAGAACACCTGTAATCACCAATAAAAACTATGGTTATTGGAAAGCTTGTATGTGTTTTCATATCAATTCATATGATAAGGGTGTGTGGGATGTTATTATCAACGGTCCAACAGAAATTACCGTAACCGTAGATGGTGTCACCACATCCAATATGAAAACACAATGAATTGATGATGATGATAAGAAAAAGTGGGGTTACGATTGGAAAGCATGAAACATTCCCATATCGTCTCTTGGTATTGATGAGTTTTATTATGTTTCCCATTGTGAAATCGCTAAAGCTATATGGGACGCATTGCAACTTGACCAAGAGGGAACCAATGAAGTCAAACGATCTAGAATTAATACACTAAATCAATATTATAAACTATTTAGCATGAAGCACCGTGAAACCATTACCAAAATGCAAAAGGGTTCTACTCATCTCATTAATTGTTTGAATTCACTTGGAAAACCGGTACCTAATGAAATTGCTACTAATAAAGTTTTGAGATGTCTTACTAGGAATTGACAACCAATGGTCACGGCGATCAAGGAAACTAGTGATCTCACTAGACTTGATCTCACTATATTGTTTGGTAAGCTTGAAGAAAATAAGAAATAGCTCACTTGCTTAGAGAAAGATGAGAAAAAGGATCAAAAGAAGCTAAATAAGGAGAAAGGCAGTTATAAAGAGGTAGAAAATAAGTTTATTTCTCTAAAGGATTCTAATTCAAGGTCCTCAACAAATGAGCAAAGTGATTGTGAAATTAGTGACAATAAGAAGTTGGATGATAAAGATGTGGTACTATTTGTGAAAAGATACAATAGATATATCAAAAGAAATGGTGTAAGGAGTTCCAAAAAATATCTCACCAAGTCTAAAAGACAATCCACATCCTTAAAGTAAGATGACGACAAGAAAGGAAGATCAAAACATTCTTGTTATAATTGTGAAAAAATTGGCCATTACAAGCCTAAATATCCACTCCTTGATAAAGATAATGAGAATGGTCAACACAAGAAATCTAGCAAGTCTACAAAAACTTATATGACTTGGGGAAGTGATCGTGATTCCTTAAGTGATGAAGACCAAAGTGATAGTGAAGAATCGCAGTCGTTTGTATCTCGGCATATTATGATAAAAAGAAAAAAAGGATGTCAAACCATAAAAATATGATGAAGTTTGTTGCTCGCCTCATTATCATGAAAATAAGAAAAAGGATGGCAAACCATCGAAACATGATGAGGTTTGTCTCTCAATCCATTATCATGAAAGGAAGAAAAAGAATATAAGTCATCCTAAACATTAACATATTGATAGATTGTCTCATTCCAAATTACCTGGTGCTTTTGAAAATATACATAGAGAAGCAATAAAATAATTTCAAAAATCTAGCTTCAAATAAAAAGATCTTTCCATACTTGGAAGCTAAGGTTGTTAAAACCGAAAAGCAAATGGAAGCTCTAGAGTGTTCTATGGTAGAAGTTCAAAAAGTACAAGATGAAAATGAAAAACCCTCGTGGTTTGAATTTGGTTGTGGTGCTTGTCACATTTGGAAAAAGGAGGTTAAATCTATAAAGGTCAAATTAAACAAGGCTTTATAACCAAAGATAACTTTTTGCATTGATACCTCAAAATACAAATTTCCTTCTCATAATCCTTATAGGACGTATAAATTTGTTGAAAAGTAATCAAAGGACAAAAGTTCATCTCATCTTAATTTGACTTGTCACTATTGTTGTGTAAAAGGTCATACCATTGCTAAATGCAAACTTAGGAAGTTTTGTTAGAACATAGTTTGGTTCTACATCCAATTATTAGTTTTGATGATAACAAATACACAATTTTTGTGAAGAACAATTATGCACTCTAATCATTTAATTAAATTTACAGAGAAGTTCGGATGAAAGCAAGAATGTTAATGACGTGAAAAGTCACATATGAAGCTCTGAAGAAGAAGAACATATAAGAAGCTCTAAAGAGAAGCTAAAACAATACGCAAGAAAGAGATGTTCTGATGCTGATAGTCAAAACTTCTGAAGCACCAAGCTGCAAGCTATACTCTGATAAGTGAAGTTTTGAAAGAACAAAGGAAGTCTCAACACACTCATTTATTCTGAAGTTCTAAGACTCAACACTTAAGTTCAAGACACTCTGATGAATTGTAAATCTAGCATCACATTAAATTATAATCATTACAAGATTAAGATTGTAACGGATGAAACATTATGGATAGAAACAAGATCTTTATTTTTGGAAAATATATTAACATCAAATCATCAACCTTCCAGAAATATTGCACATGTCTCCAACGAATCTCTTGGATCAAATTTCTATTTAAAGGATAGGATGAAGATGGATCCAAAAAACACACTCACATGCATATCAAATAAGAGCAAACAAAATTATCTATTATTTTTATCTCTTGAATTATAATTATGCTGAAAATTTGTGCAAACATCACAGTTGTGATAAAGCTTGTTAGAAGCAAACTCAAACACATTGTATAATTATTTTTAGTTGTATTTCCTTGAGAAACCAAGTTGTGGTTTGATCTCAAGAAGACGTTGACAGTTGTCTTCGTGAATTGTAATCATTTGTGATTAGTGGATTAAGACCTCGATTGAGAGAGGCGAAATCACATTGGAGGGTAGATTGGAGTAGTTTTGAGTTCAAAATGAACCAGGATAACTAACATGTTTTATAGAATTATTTTTTGAAAACCCCAATTCATACCCCTTTCCTTGTGTTTTTCTATCCTTCAGACTTTAGTTCCTAATGGCATTTATCAAGTGTTGCCTAAATGCAACCAAGTTTTTACTTACCCTCAAGAACCTAATGAAGATTGAGTAGCTAGTTTGTCTTGTTGATTTTGCAGAAAAATGTCTTGGCTCTATGAAGAGAATATGAGTTATCATTTATGGTAGCTCAAGGCATATGATAATGTGACATCTCCAAATTCCACAAACTTTATGGAAATGAAGAAGGAGTTTGTGACCTAGAAGGCATCAACAAGTATCCTTAAATTAGTAAAAGCTATGTAAGTTACTTATAATGAATATAACCTGAGAAATACCGAAAAAGGTATTTCGTTTTATGTTATAGATGTATCTTCAATAAGACATACTTAATGATGTTGAAGAAGGAATTGATAAACCCAAATCGGTGAAACATGAGGAGGAGCAAGATAAATATCATGAAATGGACAAAGATGAAAGTTCAATCAAAGTGAATGATTGTAAAATAAATGGCCTTCTTGGATTTGTTACAAATCATACTTTTGGGTATTTTGTCAAAGATAAAAGTGTTAAGAACATTGGTGTCTAAAGCTTTTATGGAATGTTGCTGCATTTGTTTCAACTTTCATTTGAAAGTTCCTTGTGAAATGCAAAGTGCATCCTCTGTCATATTGAATGGTGAGGTAGTATCATTTCAATTTTTTGCTTTGTAAGTTCTTTTACCTGTTTATTGTTCAAAGGTATGTGACATATTTAATGTGTGATATATGTTATGAGTGTCCATTTCTAAAAATTTCTAATTGAAAACCATTGTGTGTTTTCAATTTACATGTTTATAGTTAGGGGTGGCAAAATGGGCCTGGCCCGTTAGGCATGCTCGTTTTACCCGCACTTTAGTGCGGGGCGGGCCAAGATTTTAGGCCTTCATTCTCTAATATGACCGCCCCGTTTTCTTCGCGGGATTTTATGGGCATGATTATTAGCATAAATTTTTGCATTTTTAAGCCTAAAAGGTGCAGTGTCTACGGGCTTTCCCCGCCCCACACTCACTTTTTCATGGGGCGGGCCTAGGTTTTAGGCCCCCATCCTCAACTATGCTCGCCCACCCTATTTTTTTATGGGCTTTTGTGGGGCGGGCCTAAACGGGGCGGGCTTGCCCATTTGCCACCTCTATTTATAGTTACCTCACTCTAATTCATCACATGAATATTAAAACATTTTTTGTGTGCATATGTTTATATGTTGATTATTGCCATCAAATCATGAAAAAAGATCATTTACATGGGCATTTCATAACCATTCATGCATGAGTCAAGTTGTGTCACTTGAAACCAACCCAAAATCTTGTCTGTCTACCTAATATTGATTTTTGTGTATCATGTGTCGACACATGATACATATTGGTCGACACATATTTCATCAATTTAATTATTTTTTTCAATTCAATATGTGTCGACATGAAAATCGAATGTGTCGATTCATCAATTAAAATTTCAATTTCCTTCATATTTGACTCAGTATGTATTGACACATGGGTTGTATACATCGACACATGAGTCTAACAAAGGTCGATGCATGCATTACTTGAGTCATCCATTTCAGATTTTGGCTTATCTATTCATATTCCTCTTTGTCTCTCATTCATGCACCCTTCTTAAAACTTCTCCAAATTAAAATTGTGTCTTGATACAATTCAACCCACATATTTAATCCTCCACTAAACCTCTTTAATATCCCACTACAAATCATTTGACTTCACTTTTACCAACTAATCATTAAAACTCTACCAAAATTCTACTTCTATAAAACCCTGTTCTTTCATTTTCTTAAACACATCCTCATCCTATTCACGATCTTACATTCATCTGTTGTTGAATTATAATTTTTGTATGTTGCATCATTATCTAGCATTTAGGGTTTCTGGGTAATGAAAAATCTCTCAAACAACAAGTTGATTAATTTAGAACTTAAATCAAACACCTTATGTGCAAGCTAAGTTTGTAAATTTCACCATGCCTCAATGAGTTACAAGGAATAAAGGTAATTCCAAGGATTATGAAAGACACTGGTTTAGATGAAGACGAGTGGATTCAGACTCGACTTGACCAAATGAATTTGATTAATGAAAAAAGGCTTGCGGCTGTTTTTCATGGTCAGGTGTATCAGAAATGCATGATCAAGGCTTTTAACAAGAAAGTCAAACATCAAGTGTACCAGGCCAGTGATTTGGTAATAAAGCGCATCATCCTACCATAAGGTGATCCAAGGGGCAAATGGACTCTCACATATGATGGGCCATTTGTGATCAAAAATATATTTTTTGGCGGTGCTATGATACTTACCACCATGGACGGTAAAGATTTTCCGCACCCTGTTGTTGTACCCCAATTTTTGCCCCTAAGATCTATCATATCATATCAACTCGATCATAACAAGATCATATTAGGGTTGGTTCTTCCTCTTTTTCTATCTCTTATCTTTAAGTTTGCTCTTGAGGAATCTCCAAGCACCTTAGTTGTGTATTTTGTATATGTGTTGTTGACTAACTTCTAATCAAAATACAAAAAATATTTGTCTTTGTCTTTGTATATTTTTGTTTTGTAGGTACCAAGTCGAAGCATCTGACAAATAAGGATTTCTGGTATTATTTTCCTAAAATCTCTATTTGCAAAGGAAAAATTAACAAAAATTCATTTTTTCATTGATGCAAGCGATTGCTCTTAGAGTGCAATCGATTGCACATAGTGCATTTTGCGCCATTTTTGAAAAAAGACATTGTGCAAATCGATTTGCACTATAGTGCAATCGATTGCACAACGTGAAAATTTGGAAAAAAATCAGCAATTTTAAACTTGTCAAATTTTGGCTCCAATTTTCCTTCATTTTTGGAACATGTACCATCAATTCAAATTTTAGTGCCAATCTTTCATTTTTAAGAATAATTATCATTAATTCAAATTTTGGCTCTAATATTTGAAAGAATTATCATTAATTCAAATTTTGGCTCTAAGAATCAATTACCAAATTACCACTAATCCCAATCCTAAACTCTATAAATAGAGCACTCATTTCATTCAAATTTCAAGCTTTTGATAGCCAAATCCACCTTGCTAAAAAATCTCTCAATTCTCTCCATCTATCAAATTCACTCAAAGCTCCATTTTCAAAAAGGTAGTAAGCTTTGCATTGAAGCTTACTAATCTTTGAGCTAAACCTTAATCCAAACACTTTTTCTTTATCAATTCTCTACATCCAAGCTTGAGCAATTCATTCTTGTGGTTGAATTGAAGCAAATTCTTGAAGTTGTTTTGATAATTCTCTAGATCAACATTTGGTAAGTTGGATAATTCATCTTTCACAATGTGATCTCTTGTTAATCTTTGGGATTGATTCATTGAGCATTATTTTGTGATTCTAATGGTGTTATTTTCTCATAATTTGATGGAATTTTCGTGTACAATTGTATCCATGATCATAAGGTATTTGATGGAAAGTTTGAACAAGAATTTGGCCTTTTAAAATGCTGTTTTGCTGCCTGTAACAGTGTGCAATCGATTGCAGTAACAGTGCAATCGATTGCACAGAAGCAATTTCGCACAAATTTTTGAAAACTGTACTGTGTGAATCGATTTACACAATAGTGCAATCGATTTACACAGGGACAAAATGCACTTTTTTGCCTTGTTTTGGGGCAGCTTTGATCCAAAATGCTTTTTCTACTCACTCCTTTTGATTGTTGGTTTGGATTGCGATTTTAAATGTCCAATTTCTCTTTAAACTCAATGGACTTTGTGATGTAGATGAAGTTGGATAAATGTTCATCAATTCAAATCTACCTAAGAGTGAATTATTTAATTCATTTTTTGTG
Source organism: Vicia faba (assembly GCA_948472305.1). NCBI lineage: Eukaryota > Viridiplantae > Streptophyta > Magnoliopsida > Fabales > Fabaceae > Vicia > Vicia faba. The sequence continues at coordinate 187,092,146 of OX451735.1, read as the reverse complement.
CTTTGGATTAATGATATGTTTAGTGCTTTAATCCATCTAGAGGAGTGGTTGGACTTAAATATGAAAGAATTTTGAAATGGTGATCCAAATTAGCTTATCATTCCCCTACCTCTTCATCTTATCCATTTCTTTTTTAATTGTGCTACATGTTAAGGGATGGTGATCTCTATATCATTTATCCAAACATGAAGTACATAAATTGCTATTGACCGGCCTCAAAATAGGTGCGACTTCTACATAAGTCCACTTACGATTGCTTAACATAGCGCTAAATTTTGTCTCGATTCGAATAAATGATCATTCGTGGCCCAAACTTATGACTGCAAGCCCAAGTATGTTAATTTGATCTCTTTGATCCAATAACTTTGAGATTCATTGTGTGTAGGCTTTGGTTCTACCAATCCTCTAATGGATCTACAACACCTTTGGTCAACATGGATCACTTAAACATCGTTGATCATTAAATGTTACTTTTGAGGATTCCAAAATAGATGATATACTTGACAAAATGCAAATGCAACTTATTGTGTGGAGGCTTTGGTTCTACCAATCCTCTAATGAGTTCCAAATGCAAGTTTCAAGATGGTCATCCAACTAACCACTAATTTCTAACAATTGACTTTACTTTATACTTTTATTTTTTATGCTTTATGTACCATTTACTTTATGTACCATTTACATTTCATGCTATTTTCATATTTGCTCACTTGATCATTTACTTTTATGTCATTTTTATTTTGATCACTTGAGCTTTTTCTTTTCCTTTTAAAGACACCTAATAATCAACATGAACCATAAAAATCTTTAATGATACTTGGACTATTTGGTTACTATCCTTGGCATTATGGAGCATTGGACTTCTTGGACTTAGGATTAGAAACCTTGGCCTATCTTGGAGACTTTGTGACTTTATTTGATATTTTGTCTGGAGTTCTTGAGGTTTACCTCAAGACATTGGGTTGTTTGTTTGTTTTGTGTGCAGGTTATTGTGATTACACCCTTTGTTTGTAATCTAGAATTCATCCATATACAGCCGTTACTCTGCCCAATTTTTGCGAAGACTTAAAACACTTGAAGTTTGGTTCTCTCAAAAGGTCTAGTATCTTTGCTTGCTTGGTTTCAATCCTAATAATGGGAATTCTATATTGACTCATAATGTCAAGTATTTACTTCTTGTTGGTTAGATGGTTCTTATCCATAGCTTTTACCTTATGCTTTAGGATAGTCTCTTCATCTCCTCCCATCTTCTTTAATTTCAAAAATCTTCTCCCTCCTTTTGAAAACTCTTCTTGTTTCTAAACTTGAACCATTTTCATAATAAACTTGGACTTATGTACATGCATTTTCAAAACATTTTCATAAATAAACTTCAATCAATTTAATAATACCTTGACATTTTTTGTGAGAAGACTAAAAATCAATCAATCTCATTTCAAACCATTTTGCCACTTTGGCTTTTATCTTTAAACTTTTCTCAAAAGATTAGACTCTTGTCAATCCTTGTAGTGATGCAAACAACTATACTTATACAATATGTAGTGAAGTGAGATATTTTCCACTTGGGTGTTGAGTGAGGCATTGTTGATTTTAAAATCCAAGCCATATCCTCCCCTTTGAGATGATGCAAATTCTCCTTTCTCATGATTGTGGGTAGTAAGTATGTTTTCCACACGGACAATGACGATGATGTATTATCTCATAAAATTAACCAACACACTTGTTTTTTAAATTTTTAAAAGAGGAACTACGTGTACCCTGATCCCCTATTGCATGAAAGGTGGTATGTAGGCACTAAAGGTTCGCAACCGCGGAGGGTGCAAAAATCATAAAAAAATAATTATTTTCTCACCTCCACCATCCATTTTATATACAACACATTTTTATAGCCAAAATATACAGATTTTACAAAGAGGTTCCTGCGGAGTACCGTAGATGTTTAGGGTGCTAATACCTTCCCTTTGCATAACCAACCCCCTTACCTTGAATCTTTCCCCCTCTTTTTGGGTTATTCGCTCTTTTCCCATTCCTTTGGAAACAATAAAGCGCGGTGGCGATTTTTATTTTGATTTGTATAAAGTTTAGTCAATCCAATGGCTTAGTCTTGAACATTTCTACCGCTACAGAAAAATGGCAACTTCAATGGGGAAAGATTGACCTCTTGCTGGTCCATCCCTAAGTGAGTTGAGCCTATCTTTGTTTATATCTGTATATGTGCTATTATTGTTTATGTGTTACATTTTGTATATATGTTTGTTTGGACTTTCTTGGTTTTCAGGGTGCTTGGTGATTACTTATAAGTCCTATACCCGGACTTGGGCAAACTTTAATATAGGACGGGCGGTATAGTCTTGTTAACTTTGAGGGTGTAATCCCAAAAAAGGAGGCATGAGATCCCCCACTCATTGTAGGCCCCTTTGACTGTAGTGTTGTTTACCGAGTAAACGGGAAGACGTACTGCTTTCGACCTGGGAGCCTGTTGAAGCTGAGGACCGTAGATTACCTAACCCATCTTGGCCTTTTAGGTGTAGGGCGGAAGCTATGACGGAGTAATCCGGAAATAGTTATCACGCGATACTGCGTTCAGATGAGTCTTTCTTGAGAATATTACTAATTACCGAGTTAATCGGGAAGTTGGTAATATCCGAAAGAAGGATGTAAACTCTGGGAACCTCTAGAACCTTGTTCGGTAGGTGATAACTTTTTAGACCAACACCTTATGGGTAGTACCTTCGGCCTCATGCTCGTGACGTTGAACCTATGAACCATATATGTGTGATCTTGTGTGTGATTGTTGCATCATGCATCCATGCACTCATAAGCATCTTTTGAAGAAACAATATTTCAAGGGATTTGAAGGTTGACTATTTGTGAATATCTCAGGTACTTTTAACCATGGATTCTGGAAAGAGGAAGACCGGGAAATACAATTTCAAGGATCTCAAGATAGATGAGTTGGTCAGTCTAATTCCAAAGATTGAGTGTCCTGCTGACTTTCAAAAGAAGTATGGATCCATTATTCCTCTCATGAAGCTGAAGATGAAGGAGGGTATTCTCTCGACCTTGGTCCAGTTCTATGATCCGGTGTATCACTGCTTTACTTTTCCCGATTATCAGTTGATGCCTACACTAGAGGAGTATTCTTATATATTGGATTTACCCGTTACCGATCGTGTTCCTTTTACTGGTTTAGAGGATGAGCCAAAACCACATGAGATTGCTGCTTTGATTCATATGGGGAAGTCTGAGTTGGAAGCCCATATGACTACTAAAGGAGGGATTAGAGGATTACCAGCTCAGTTCTTATTGGAGAAAACTCGTTACTTTTCCAGGATGAAGAGTACAGTCGCTTTTGAGGCCGTCTTTTCTCTACTTGCTTACGGGTTGTTCTTATTTCCTAATGTTGACAAGTTTGTCGACATTAACGCTATCAGGATTTTCATGATTAGAAACCCAGTTCCTACACTGTTGGGTGATGCTTATTACTCTGTTCATCTTCGGAATTCTTATCATGGATGGATGATTATCTGTTTCATGCTTCTGTTATATCGGTGGTTCATCTCTCATATGCCTCAGTCTGATGCTTTTTGGGATGTCAAGAAGGAACCCCGTTGGGCTCCTAAGATCATGGCACTTACTCACTCGGATATTGATTGGTATCATCGAGCTTACCAGGATGTGGAGATTATTGACAGTTGTGGTAGTTTCCCCAATGTGCCTCTTCTTGGTACAAAGGGAGGAATTAACTATAACCCTATTCTTGCGCGGTGACAACTTGGTTATACGATGAGGGATAGACCGAATAGTATTCATTTGAGTAGTTTCTTTATGAAGGAAGGGGAAGACCATAGGGAAGCTAGGGAGCAGATTGCAAAGGCCTGGTGTCACATTCATAAGAAGAGTAGGAAGGATTTGGGACCTAGGGGTGTTGTTTCTTTGGATCCATATCTTCAGTGGGTCCGATTGAGAGCCATTCAGTTGAAGATGTCGTATACTCGGGAGACACCCATGCCTGATTTGTTTGTGAAGACCACTCCTCCCTTATTAGATGATCTAGAAGAACTGCAACACGCTTTGGTTAGGATGCAACAAGAAAGGGATGCTTGGAAGAACAAGTTCCAGACTTTAGAGAGTTCCTACAAAATAGACTTGAAGGAGAAATACGATTTGATCGAGATCCTTGAGAGTCAAGCGGTGGAGTCTATGGAGAGGAAAGGGTATTTATTTTCCCCTAAGCCTCAAACAGGTGCTGATTACTCACTTTCTGATCCAGATGATTGGAGGGAGGTTGCCATCAGACATTTGGAAGAAAACCAGAGGTTGAGGGCTCAGATTGTAGGGCTCACAGGGAAGCGCCAGCGTACAGATTGATCTCCATCAATTCTTTTTCTCAGGATTTTAGATTGTATTTTCATCTTGTAGTTAGGACCATTGAAACTTGTAATCCATTTTGAAGTGATTATAATAAAAAAAATTCAGTATTTCAAAAGCTTTATTACTTTGATGTTTGCAATGTGTCTATAAATCTTAAATCCCTTGAAATATTAAATAATGAAGTAAAAATAATCATGTGCATTGCATATCATGCATCATATTGCACATATTTCTTGAACACATATCCAGGTTCCTTACCCAGCTTCTTTACTTCACTCAGCAAGCTGACTCATCACTACAACACTCGAGCTAACTTCAAAAAGAAGATGGACAACTTGGAACAGGAGAATTGCGAGCTACGCAAAGAAGTTTCCGCTTTGAAGGCTGGCTTGGGAAATTTGACTACTCTGATGGAAGCTCTGGTGGTTGCTCAGAATCAGCCACCGAGTGTTCAACCTCAACCAACAAGGGCAAGTACTGAAGTTCTGACTGTTCATGTATCCGCTACTCCGGCAGTTATTCAAAATTGTATGCCTCAAGGTTATCCATGGGGAATGCAAGAGAATTTTGCACCCGAAGGTTTCAATCTTGGCCCTCAAGATGCTCCAGTGGTTCAGAATGTTGTTACTCCATCACCTCCTGTGGTGCATATTGTTCCTGCTGCACCTCCTTCGGTAAATTTGGTTTCGTTTGTTAATGAAGATGTGTGTCGTACTTTCCCTCCGTCGAGTGAAGACTTGGGTCTTTATGACAAAATGGATGATTTCTAAGAACAGTTTGATAGAATGTAAAGAGAGATGAAGGCTCTTAGGGGAAAAGAGTTATTTGGGCAGAATGTGAATGAGCTGTGTTTGGCCCCGAATGTTAAGGTGCCTGCTAAGTTCAAGGTCCCGGAATTTGAGAAGTACAAGGGCAACACTTACCCTCGTGCTCACTTGGTGATGTACGTGAGGAGAATGTCTACCCACACCGATGATCAGCGTCTGCCGATTCACTTTTTTAAGGATAGTCTGACCGGCGCAGCGTTGAAATGGTACATGAGTTTAGACAGCGCCAACATCCATACTTTTAATGATTTGGGAGAAGCATTCATTAAACAATACAAGTACAATGTGGACATGGCGCCCGACCGTGACCAGCTTAGGGCCATGGTTCAGAAAGACAGAGAATCGTTCAAAGAGTATGCGCAAAGATGGCGCGAGGTAGCCTCCCAAGTGATTCCTCCCATGGAAGAGAAATAAATGACTAAGATTTTTCTGAAGACGCTAGGTGCTTTCTACTACGAAAGAATGGTAGCAAGTGCCCCAAGTGATTTTACAGAGATGGTAGGAATGGGTGTCCGCCTAGAAGAGGCAGTAAGAGAAGTCCATTTGACAAAGGGTGAAGGATCCAGAGGTGTGAAAAAGCTAGCTTATGGGTTTACAAAGAAGAAAGAGGGGGATACAAATGTTGTTATGCAAGAGAGAAGGGTAAACGCTCCTAGAAGGAATTATCAGCGTCATCAGCAAGTCGCCTCAGTTACTCCTGTTATGAATGTCGCTCCAACTACCGTTGCTTAACAGAGACCGTCCCAGCATAGGAATCAAGGGTATACTTAGAGAAGGGAGAACTATGACCTTATTCCCATGAGCTATGTAGAGCTACTACCAGCATTGATTTAGAAGAAGTTGGTCCAGACACGACCACCTCCCGCCATACCATCACCATTGCCTTGGTATTACAAAGCACACCAAACGTGTGTGTTGTAACCCAAAATTTTCCCTCTTATTTTATCAAGATTTTCCCTCACAAGACTCTTGGACTCCAGACAGGATTAGGGTTTGCTCTGCTCAAGACATCTCCTTGCACTAATGACCTGAAATTAGGGTTTGAGTTTTCACAAGGATTTTTGGACCTCCAATGCTCAATATGACTTTCATACTTCATGTTGGACTTATAAGATTTCCCATACCAAGTTTCAAGCCTTGAATCAAATTTTTGCCCAGTCAATTGGACAGTTGACCTAGAAATCAACTGTATTGAGGAAAAAGTCAACTATGGCCAATTTACAATCAAACCTCATAATTTTTGATCCACGTCAACATCATAGACTCATATGAACCATTTGATCAAGTTTGGACCACAACTCCTCAAGAAATTTGATCAGATCATCAAAAGGGCAAAATGGTCATTTTTAGGGTTTTGACTGCAGAAAGGCAATTTCTGATTTTTAACCTAGCCAATGGAAAATTGGGTTCAAGAATGGATTCAAGGACTAAATGTCATCATCTTTACCTAATCACAAGATTCAAAAGATCTCAAAAGCATTGGATTGACAGATGAATTTTCCAGTCAACTGATCAAAAATCAATTGTACACTTAAAAGTCAAACTTTGACTTTTTGGTCAAAATCAAGTGCCAAGGGTAATTTTTTCATCAAGATGTGTCAAAATATGAAACTTGTTCATCAAGATGTGTCAAAATATGAAACTTGTTCATCAAGAAACCTAATTTTGAAAATTAGGGTTTAAAATGGAAAATTTTCATAACTTAGAAAATTTCTAAGTTATGAAAATTTCTTATTTTTTCCCAATGTTTCTCAATATTTTCACCATGATGCAATTGGATTCAAAGAAAACTTTCAACATGAAAGTTGTAGTCCTCCAAAAAATATACAAATTTTATTCACAAAGTTTTCCCAAAAGATTCTTGGATCTCAAGTTATGATTTTGTGAACAAGGATCCATGAAACTTTTAACTTAGTGAAATTTTGCCCTAGTTTAGGCAGGATTTTGACCTATCTTCATGGAAATTTTTCACCTAGTTACAAGTGGAATCTCAAAATGAATTTCAAAGATGGATTGTAGATCATGTTACAATATTTCCAAAATGTCCAAGAACTCTCCAAGATCATTTGTGGTTAGGGAGAATCGAAGGTTTGAATTTGGCAAAATATCACTTTGATCCATGGCATTTTTCATGTTGCTACAAGTTGCAAATTTTGTCCAGCCTTGCTTGTACTTGTTTACAGGTACTTAAACCCTTCCACACTCAAAAATTGAATGCAAACACAATGGATTAAGGCATTGTTCTGATCAATGAAGTATTATACAAAGGATTAATCTAAAAATGGCAAAAAGTTAACAATGCCATTTTGATAAAGGTTGTTTTATGCAATTTTGTTTCTCTTGAGTTGTGAACCCAATCCTTTGAAGCAAACCAACTCCACAAACTTAGGAAAAATTACACCAACTATCAGCATGCTTGGAGCTAGCTTGTATAGGCCATAGCATTGTCAATTCACACTTTTGCTTCAAAACCAAGAAACCTTGCAAAAGGTCAACAACTTTGCAATCTGATAAGACTAAAGCTTGTAAACATTTCAAATAAGTTTTACATATTGCCTAAGATAAGAAACACGAGCTAGCAACCTCTCAAACACCCTTGTACACCAAAACACCAAAATCTTGCAAAACAGGACAAGTTCTGCAGTTTGACTTCCATCTTCACATTGCCTCGTGCGTTTTGTCCCAAACCAGTTCCAACACACTCCATACAACCTACCTAAACTATCCCAACCATTCCCAAGTCACTATAACTCCATTTACACACTTCACCATTTTTGAATTCTGACTTTGCAGGTTGACTTCTACAAGCATATTCAGGCAAGTTCAAAGCAAGCTAGGCATTGGGAAAGCTCAAGGGAACTTCAAGCAAGCTCACAAGCATCTCAGGCCTCACTGAAAACCCCTACATTGCCATATTCGAGCTTGAATGAAACAGGTAAAGTTCAAACTTCTATCTCTCTATTTAGGAATCATTAGGCTTAGGTTTGTGAATAAAAAATGTAGTACTCATTTCCATTGAGATGTACATATGCATAGAATTCATTTAAATTAACTGAGCTGGGAGAATTTGAATGATGAACTTTCTGAAAAAACTAGGTTAGAAATTAGGGCCAGAGAAATTCTCTTTGGTCTTTGAGAGTTAGATTAAGTTTTTTACATGGTTAGAATCGTGTGATTATGCTCTATAACTTTCATGTTGCAAGTTTTTGCTTTTGAGCATGTATGCAGGATTTCCAGGTTTGAACATCAAGCACACATTTTTGTTTGATCAGAGGTTAGAGATGTAGTGAGTTGGGCTGGGCCTGGATCTGGCTGGCTATTTGCACCCTCCTTTGTGCTTTCTGCACCCCCTTGGCCCATTTAAATTATTTTTGTATATTTTTTCTATTTCTTTTACATTTCTGACTTTTAATATTTTTTCTAAATATAAAAAATCATCAAAAACATTTTCTTAAATTTTCACATTTTATTTTATTATTTTTATCATTTTTTGGACATAAAAATAGTTTCTTAAATAATATACTTTTATTTTCTTAAATAAAAACTTGTAAAAAATACAAAAAATATCATATATTTTTATTTTTATTATTTATACACTTAAATAATATTTTCTCATATATTTTTATTTTCTAAACATTTGTATATATTTTATTTTATTTACTTGTACATAAATAAATAATTATAATATATATATTTTCTTAAAACAAATTAGGGTTTCCGCCCTTAATAAAAATAATCTTTTATTTTCTTATTTTTGATGCACTAAATAATTTATTTTACATACATAAAATAAAATACAAAAACATTGTGCATATTTATATTTAATTGTCCATTTAAATATTTATCTATTTATTTATTTGTACAATGAGTTCAATTGGGTTGTAATAGTTGAATTAGGGTTTTAATTTCTTGCAAAAATATCCCCTATTCAAAATTGTATCCCCCTCCCCATATCAATGTTGTAATAGTTATAGATTTACTTTTACGCATTTATTGATTTCAAATATGCATGATAGAAAGATTAGGGTTTGTATGTAAAAATCCAAAATCAAACAAATAGCTTGACTAATACAAGACAAAAATGCATGAAAAATGACAACACAATGCACACAATCACCCCTAGGGTTTCATCCACTTGTTGCCTTAAAAATGGCCATGGTATGCATGCTAGGTATCTTGGCAAAACAAAATCAAAACAAAAAGATCATAGTCCCTCGATGATGCTATCTTGGTTGCCTATACAAAAATGATCTAGTCCCTCAAAAATTTGCTAAAGATACTTGGCACAATTGCTATCATGGTCAATGCGATGACCCGCGCTTGTCCCGTTTAACATCCAAACATAAGGTTGTTTACCAAATACAATGGTAAAACAACAATGTAAAAGGGTTAAAAATGTGTAGGAAAGATCTTTGAGTAGGGTAGACAACTCCTAGTTACTTGATCAAACTTGCAAACATCCTTGTTATTTTCAAAAACACACCACAACACATTTCAAAACATTTTCCTAAAACAAACTTTCAAACATTGAAACATTTTTCAAAAGACTAAGCACCTTTGTATACATTCAAACAAGAATCATTACAAAGGTTGCCACAATGATGGCCTCTTTTCAAAATACTTTCAAAACCACACACAAAAGCACCATTTCAAACAATTGAAAAGCCAAAGCAAGTGATCTAAAACAAGTAACTAAGATCCCATGGAAAACCATGAATGAAAAGGGTGCTAGCACCTTCCCTTTTCATAATCTACCCCCCGAACCCAAGAAAACATCTCAAAGGTCTTTCCTGTGCTTTTTGACCTTTCCTTTGGATAAATAAAAAGTCGGTGGCGACTCTTGCTAAACCGAAACATTTACGAACACAAACGCAAAACCTCTAGTCAGTTCTCCCACCGCATCACAGAACTGGCGACTCTGCTGGGGATAATTATAAAAGTGGGGTTACCTTAGGGTTTTAGATCACCTTTACATGCTTATCTTGCTTGACTTGATTGCTTTACATTTGGTTCTACTGTTTGGGTTTGAATCCTCTACCTGGATTTGGGAAACATTCATAGGTAAATAGCAATACATTGTGGAAACTGTGCGGGGTATACCGACATGGTTGAAGCAATAGCTATATTAGTGCGACATATTTGTGGGTATCGGTAGCCCTTGAGTTAATCAAAGAGAATACGGAGCCGCTGAGTGATGTCATGAAGCACTAATGGACTTTTAGAACCTTTACTTGACCATCTTGGCCTTTTTAGGAGTAGTGAGATGACCGACTTTGGTGCAGTCCGAAGTTGGTAGATACTCGATACTACACTCATTGAGGGTTGTTTTCTTGGAATATTTCGGTCGCCAGTTAAGTGGCTAAACTGAAACAATGAACACAGAAAATAATCCAGTGATATTGAGCTCCTTAGAACCCGATTACTATTTATAGGACAAGTTGAGCCAACTAAACTTTAAGAGGGTACTTACCTATGAAACCCCATGCAAGCCTGAAACTAGGAACTTGTGTGATTTGTTTGTACATATATACTTGTGCATAACATCATGGACATCATGAAGCATCATATGCATCCACTAACCATTTTAAGGATTTGGATCTTCATCTTTATTCCTGTTTTTTAGGTAATGGATTCACTTCGCAGGAAAACAATTCAAGTCAACCTTGTAAGAATTCCTCCTCAACTCAAGGAGTTAGCTTCAAGGATTCCTGAGAATTCTCCATTCACCGAGAGGCATGGTCGTCTTCTCAACTTAGTCAACACCAACACTGAGGAGGACATGGTGAAAGTTAATTTCCAGTTCTTTGACCCCCTACACCACTGCTTCACATTTCATGATTACCAGCTCGTGTCTACTTTGGAGGAATTTTCTCAACTCCTGAGGATTCCTATTCTCCATCAACTACCCTACAATGGTACAAAAAGAGATCCAAAGCCTGAAGATATTGCTCAAGCCCTACACTTACAACCATCTGATATCATAGGTCATTGGGAAACTAGAAGTGGTGTTAAGGGTTTCTTGTCAAAGTTTCTATTTGAGAAGGACCAAAGCTGCTGGAATTCTTTGGACTTACAAGCCTTTGAGGAGATTGTGGCTCTTCTCATCTATGGGTTGGTCTTGTTCCCAAACCCTGACCAGCTTATAGATGTCAGTGCTGTCAAAATTTTCATGGCTCGCAACCCGGTGCCTACATTGCTTGGGGATATCCTCCACTCATTTCACACACGAACAATGAGGAAAAGAGGTGTTCTCATGTGCTGTACTCCTCTTCTAGCAAGGTGGTCTATTTCTCACATTCCCCAATCAGTCTTGAAGAATGAGCAAGGTATGAGGTGGTCACAATGATTGATGACTCTTACACATTCAGATGTTCATTGGTGTTCTCGATCTAGAGAAAATGTTATCATCATTGATCATTGTGGGGAATTACCTAATGTCCCTCTACTAGGCATTAGGGGAGGCATCACCTACAACCCCTGCTTGGCTCTGAGACAGTTTGGGTATGCCCGAAGGGAAGGCTCACATGACATGCTGATTCCAGACTTGGTTTTTGACTTCGACAATGATGATCAAGGACTTCGATAAAGGTTTATCCGAGCTTGGAGAATGCCCAACAAGGTGGACAGTAAGACCTTGGGACACAAGAATTCCATCCCCCTTGAGCCTTACCTCAAGTGGGTACGAACCCGCACTCAAAGTCTTATGATGCCTTACCCCTACATGCTTCCTGTGATCAAAGAGACTATTATGGAAGGAGAAGTTCCATACACCCTCCTACATCCTGACATGCCAACATCACTTGAATATTTGCAAAGGAGTTGGATACAGCTCAAGGGAGAACGCGATACTTTTGAAGCCCAATTCTACGCCAGTGAGAAGAAGGTTTTGGAACTTACTCGCCAACTTCACGAAGAGTAGACTCTCAACACCTACATAGTACCAAAGAGGATGCGCAACGTCTTTTTACATTAGAATTTTGTATTATTTTTCCCATGGGGCATTTATGTAATAACAAATTCTTCTTATTAATATGACGTGTGTTCTTTTTATTTGCAACAAATTTGAATTTCTGAATCCTTGAATGCATTACATGAATAACATATCATTCATCATATGCATAAGCAGGTCTTCACACCAGGTTTCCTTATCTCTCTGCTGTTTATTTCAGCAAGATGGATATAGAGCAGACGGTCAAAGACTTACAAGCGCAGAATTCACAGTTCCAACAGCTACTCATGACCTTGGCAAAGGGTCAGGAGGAGCTCAAAGGCCTACTGGAAAAGGAAAAGGAGAAAAATAAAAAGAAGAGGGTTGGTGTGGCTACCATGGGTAGAAGATTTGAAGGTCAAGCTAGAAGGGTCATGGATTTCCCCTCAACATCTGATGAAGGGGTAGGAAAGGGTAAAGGAACTTCCGTGCAATCTGAGTCTGAGGAAGAAGAAGATGAAGAGGATGAATACTATTCTGAGCAGCAGTATCCTCCTGCAGACGACAAGTATAAGAATCTGGAAGAACGTCTGGCAGCTATGGAGGTGCAAAGAGTGCTTGGGCTGGACTTTGAAGAGCTAGGGCTGGTTTCTTGGATTGTGATTCCCCCTAAGTTTAAGGTGCCTTTTTTTTTGCTAAATACGATGGTTTGTCTTGTCCAAAGATGCATCTGTGGTCTTACGTCAGAAAAATCCAACCTCATTCTTCTGATAAAGACCTGTGGGTTCATTTCTTCCAGGACAGTCTTTCGGGGATGCAGTTAGATTGGTTCTACCAGCTAGAGAGGTCCGATGTGCATAATTGGGAGGATTTGGCTGCTGCCTTCTATAGACAGTACCAATATAATGCAGATTTAGCACCAACCCGTACTCAACTACAGAGTATGGGCATGGTATCAAATGAAGGTTTCAAAGAGTATGCCCAGAAATAGAGAGATTTGGCGGGGCGAGTACAACCACCTCTATCTAAGAGGGAGCTGGTAGATATGTTCTTGGGTACACTGTCAGGCCCCTTTTTCAATCACCTGATTGGAAGATCGTCTGCAGGGTTCACCGAGTTAATTCTGACTGGTGAGAGGGTTGAAGCCGGAATCAAGAGTGGAAAAATTCAAAAGGATGCATCTGCTTCCGCTGCCATCAAAAAGACTTTTCCAGCCAAGAAAGAAGTCTCAGCTGTCTACTCTCAGAGAAGTCAAGAAAAAGTTAAGCGCTAGCCAGCGGTGGGGGCTGTAATGATTCAGAAGTCTGCAGCTGATCAGCCTAGAAACAATCAACCCAGAACTAACCAAGCAAGGGTGGAAAGGCCTACACGGAAATTCACTCAGATCAATATGACACCTACTCAGGTTCTCCCTCATCTTTTGAAGTTAAACCTTGCCAACTTGAAAGAGGCACCGAAGAATCCGAATACATCTTCTCCTTACTACCATGCTAATGCCAAGTGTGCTTATCATTCAGACAGCCTGGGGCATGACACCAACAATTGTTGGGCCCTCAAAAATAAGATCCAGGACTTGATAGATGCTAAAGAGGTGGAATTCGACGCCCCTGAAAAGCCTAACGTGATCTCTGCTCTAATGCTAAAACATGGTCACAATGTCCATGCTGTTGAAGAAGATCTTTTTGTGGTTGCTGTTGATGATTTGATGACTCCGCTACCGATAATCAAGTTGAATTTGCTGAAGGCTAGGATTTTCCCAGGTTGTAAAGAAGATTGCTACCTTTGTTCATCCTTACCAACCGACTGTCCGTTGTTAAAGTCAGGCATCCAACGCATAATGGATAACCAAGAGATCCTTTTTGAAAAGACTCTTGTTACACCGACTCTTGTTAATGATGTTTCGATAATTACCATATTCACCAGTGTTTCCAAGGTCTCCAAAAGACCTGTTAAGATTACATCCGATCCAAAGATTGTACCTTTGAAGATAACCATGTTGGGGCCTATCCCGTACAAGTCCAACAAATCAATACCGTGGAACTATGGGGGAGAGATCTTCTATCACGGTGTTAAACAAATTGAATCGACTGAAGAGAGTTCTGATGAAGAGACTTCCGACATTGGAAACATTGCCGGAATGAGTAAAATCACCCGCATTGGAAGAATTTTCTCTCTAGATATTGCGCCTCCAAAGGTAATCTTCGGACCCTCAGCCGCTCCTAAGGTTACTCCTGCACCGGTCAACAAATCCGTGGGAACTCCAGTTATTGAAGAAGTTGTGACTCCTGAAGTCGTCCACTCTGCTGTTGCTGATGATAGAGGGAAAGAGATCCAAGAAGAGCCTGTCAGGACGAAGGCTCAACCGTTGATCATCCCTGAGACCTCTCAAAAAGAAATGGAAGAGATTTTGAAAATAATCAAGAAAAGCGATTATAATGTTGTTGAGCAACTGGGGCAAACCCCCTCAAAAATCTATATGCTGGCCTTACCGCCTTGTTCAGAAGCTCATGCCAAAGCTTTTATCAAATTCTTGAAGACGGCCCATGTGCCCCAGGAAACCTCCACGGACCAGTTCCAGGAATGTGTAGCCAGCCTAACAGCAGACAACGATCTAGGGTTCTCCGATGCTGATCTAACAATCAAAGGGAGAGAACATAATGACGCTTTACATGTCTCGGTAGAATACAAAGGGACTACTCTAGCACATGTTCTGGTAGACACTGGTTCATCACTGAATGTCCTACCAAAGAAGGCATTGGATAGGTTACATTGTGAAGGTTTAACTTTGAAGCCCAACAACATCATTGTCGGAGCCTTTGATGGTTCTAAACAGATGGTCCATTGGGAGGTGGACATCCCGATTAAAGTGGGAACTGAAACCTTAAACTACACATTCTATGTCATGGACATCCGTCCCTCCTATTCTTGCTTGTTGGGAAGACCCTGGATTCATCATGCTGGAGCCGTTACTTCCACTCTGCATCAGAAGCTCAAGTACCCTGTCCAGGGGAAAATTGTGACAGTTCACGGTGAAGAGGAATACATGATAAGCCATCTTAATTCTTTCCGCTATGTGGAATTGGATGGTGAATTCATCGAAACCCCCTTTCAGCATTTTGAGGAGGTTTCTGAGGAGATTGCAGCCACCAAGATAGTGCCTTCTGTACCCGTGATTACCCGATCTCTGCCTCAGATGTCGTCACTCAAAGATGCGAAGGCTATGATTGAAGAAGGAGGAAGCACAATCTGGGGGCAACTTCCAGACTTTCCCTTTAAATCTGATAAATTCGGCTTGGGTTTCACCGCTGCTAGTCAAAAGGCTGTGCGTCACTCGCGGGCTGGAGGGCCATCGGTGAAGATCACTCATCATGGAGTCAATGCTTTAGAGGATGGTGAAGAGGAGAGCAATCTAGAGGACTAGATTTTCCCTACCGTTGAAGGAGGATTATGCAACTGGGAGGCAAAGGACTTTATTCCCATTACTTTCATCAATCAGTAATTTATCTTTCAAACATTTCTGTTGGTTTGTAATAATTCCTAAACAATTCGTACACTTTTAACCTTGTGCCTTACCCAAGGTACATAGGTCCATTTGTAAGGGTTTGATTTTTCATCTTCATATGCCATTTTAATGAATCATGGATGTTTTCATATATAAACTTTTGTGTTCATTTTCTTTCTTTTTACATTTTATTTGTGTAAAGGTGGCTATCCCTTACACACACCCACACTCACCAATGCAGGTACCCATCCATTCCGGATTCCATGGGTAACAATTCTGCTATGGCCTTCAGTGACTCTGAAGATCCTGTCTACCATGCCGAATACGAAGGTGATGAAGACTGTGAAGTGCTTAGAGAGTTGGCTAGACTGCTACAACAGGAAGAAAGGGCTATTCTACCTCACGAGGAGTTGTTAGAGACTATCAACTTGGGAACAGAGGAAGATAGAAAAGAAGTTAGAGTGGGTGCCAACCTAGAGCCAAGTGTCAAGGAGCGCTTAGTTTAGCTGTTGAATGAATATGTTGAGATCTTCGCCTGGTCCTACGAAGATATGCCGGGGCTGGATATAAATATTGTGGTTCACCGTCTCCATATAAGAGAAGACTGTCCACCAATTAAACAGAAAGTTCGCCGCATGAGGCCCGACATGTCTGAAAAGATCAAAGTTGAAGTGATGAAGCAGTTCAATGCTAGCTTTCTGGCTGTTACTTCCTATCCACAATGGGTTGCTAACATTGTGCCCGTGCCTAAGAAGGACGGCAAGGTTAGGATGTGCGTGGATTATAGAGACTTAAATAGGGCTAGCCCTAAAGATGATTTTCCACTACCGCACATTGACATCTTGGTTGACAATACATCTCAACACAAGGTATTTTCTTTCGTGGATGGATTTTCAGGGTACAACCAGATCAAAATGGCCCCTGAAGACATGGAGAAAACTACTTTTGTTACACAGTGGGGTACGTTCTGTTATAAAGTGATGCCATTCGGACTGAAGAATGCCGGGGCAACCTATCAACGCGCCATGGTGGCTTTGTTTCATGATATGATACATCATGAGATAGAGGTCTACGTAGACGACATGATAGCCCGTTCACAAACTGAAGAAGAACACCTCGACCATCTGCAAAAGCTGTTTGTCAGGTTGAAAGAGTACAAGCTCAGACTGAACCCTAACAAGTGCACTTTCGGAGTCAGGTCTGGTAAACTCTTGGGTTTCATTGTCAGTAACAAAGGCATCGAGGTTGATCCTACCAAAGTCAAAGCTATACAAGAAATGCCTGCCCCTCGCACTGAGAAGGAGGTCAGAGGTTTCTTGGGACGCCTAAACTACATTGCAAGGTTCATCTCTCACCTAACATCTACCTGTGAACCAATCTTCAAGCTGTTGAAGAAAGATCAGGTGGTTAAATGGAATGATGATTGTCAAGTTACTTTTGATAAAATCAAGGAGTATTTGCTGGAACCTCCTATCTTGATGCCTCCCGTCAAAGGAAGACCGCTAATCATGTATCTGAATGTCCTAGAAAATTCAATGGGGTGCGTACTGGGCCAACATGACGAGTCTGGCCGAAAAGAGCATGCCATTTATTACCTTAGAAAAAAGTTTACCGACTGTGAGACTCGCTACTCATTGCTCGAGAAAACTTGTTGCGCTTTAGTATGGGCTGCTTGCCGGCTAAGGCAGTATATGTTGACTCATACCACTTTACTGATCTCTAAGATGGATCCGATCAAGTACATCTTTGTGAAGCCTGCTCTATCCGGAAGAATCGCTAGATGGTAGATGATCCTCATAGAGTATGATATACAGTACACGACCCAAAAATCTATAAAGGGGAGTGTACTAGCCGATCATCTGGCCCATCAAGCTATCGAAGATTACCAATCCATGAGGTTCGATTTCCCCGACGAGGATATCATGAGTTTGAGCAACATTGAAGAAAACAAACCATATGACAGACCTGGACAAGGATCCCAATGGACTTTGTACTTTGATGGTGCCTCCAACGCACTTGGCAACGGTATCGGCATGGTACTTATCTCTCCAGAAGGTTGCCATACACCTTTCACTGCCAGACTCTGCTTCAGCTGTACCAACAACATGGCTGAACATGAAGCTTGTATCTTTGGTCTCAAGGCTGCAATTGACCCGGGAATCAAATCTTTAATTGTATTTGGGGACTCAGCTTTAGTTATCAGTCAAATCAAAGGAGAGCGGGATACTAAACATCCAAACCTCATCCCTTACAAAGAACATGTCCTGATATTGTTACCACATTTCGAGCAGATTACCTTCGAGCACTTCCCACAAGAAGAAAATCAGCTAGCGGATGCTCTAGCTACAATGTCATCCATGTTTAAACTTAACTGGGATAATGAGGCTCCTCAAATCACCATTGAACGGATGGACAAGCCTGCACATTGTCACGAGATTAATACCGAAGAAGTAGTGGACTGACCGTGGTTTCATGATGTCAAAAGGTATCTCGAAGCACAAGAATACCCTGAAGGAGCTTCGGTCAACGACAAGAAGTTTCTGAGGAGGTTCTCAGCTAAGTTCTTCCTAAGCAATGGTATCCTATACAAGCGCAATCATGATTGCATTCTGCTCCGTTGTGTGGACAAGGTTGAAGCTAAGAAGATCATGGCTGAACTGCACAATGGTACCTTTGGCACTCACTCGAGCGGACATACAATGGCTAAGAAAATTCTACGGGCAGGCTATTACTGGTCTACCATGGAAGCTGAATGCCATCAACATTCCCGTACTTGTCACAAATGCCAAATCTACGCTGACAAGGTACATATATCTCCAGTTCCTCTCAATGTATTAACAGCTCCTTGGCCATTCGCGATGTGGGCAATCAACATGATTGGAGAGATCAAGCCTACAACATCCAATGGACACCGTTTCATCATGGTGGCCATTGACTACTTCACCAAGTGGGTCGAAGCAGCTTCCTTCGCCTCCGTTACAAAGAATGTTGTTGCCCGCTTTATCAAGCAGAACCTCATTTTCCGGTACGACATCCCTGACAAGATCATCACCGACAACGGTACAAACTTGAACAACACTATGATCACCGCTCTGTGTGAGCAGTTCCAGATTCAACATCACAATTCATCTCCCTATCGGCCTAAGATGAACGGTGTTGTCGAAGCTGCGAACAAAAATATCAAGAAGATCATACAAAAGATGACAGTCACCTACAAGGACTGGCATGAGATGTTACCGTTTGCTCTGCACGGGTACCGTACCACGACACGAACATCAACTGGGGCAACACCCTATTCTTTGGTATACAGCATGGAAGTTGTTTTACCTATCGAGGTTCAGATTCCCTCCTTGAGAATCATGAATGATGCTGGTTTGAGTGAAGACGATTGGATTCAGACCCGGCTTGATCAACTTAACTTGATTGACGAGAAGCGACTTACTGTTGTTTGTCATGGTCAGGCGTATCAAAAACACATGATCAAGGCATTCAACAAGAAAGTCAGGCGCCACGTATATCAAGTCGGGGACCTTGTAATCAAGCGGATCATCTTGCCTCAAAGTGATCCCAGGGGCAAATGGACTCCTACTTACGAATGACCATTTATGATCAAAAACATCTTTTCTGGTGGGGCAATGATCCTGACCACCATGGACAACGACGATCTGCCGCACCCTGCGAACGCAGACATAGTCAAAAGATACTACGCATAAACGACCCGACAAGTTGAAAACCCGAAAGGGCGACTTGGGCAAAAATGGGCATCCCGGTGAATCGAAAACCCGAAAGGGCGGTTCAAGCAAAAATTAGGGATAAATAAAAAAAATTTGTACACCCGGCAAGTTGAAAACCCGAAAGGGCGGCTTGGGCAAAAAAGGGTTTCCCGGTGGATCAAAAACCCGAAAGGGCGGTCCAGGCAAAAGTTAGGGAATTAAAGCGTATGACTATGTCTCGTTGGATCACTTTAAGGACAATCTCTTCACAGACAGGCTCTGGGCTTCTGATCAATCTAATCATCGTCGGATGAAGCAACGAATGGACAAGATATCCAGAGTTACGAAGGCTATAGCAGAATGGGAACCCCATGGAATTTTTACACATATCTATCTTTCTTTGTATAAAGTTTTCACAATTTTTATGACAACATTATCTTACTAGGATGTCTGTCTCCTTTGTACAAAATACTTACACAAAGTTAATACAAAGATACTTCAAAGTGCAGAAAACTATTTGCCTTTTCTTTTCTCTTTACACTTGTGTTTTATTTGAAAACGTCCAATGGTTTATTAAATGAGCATATGCATTTGAATATAATCACTGTTTACCAATAAACGGAATGTGAAAGAATAATTATTGACAGGTTGAAAGGATAGGAAAACGTCTTTAGGCTATTCCAAGAGAAATCCCCTGCAGTACATCACCTAGATCCCTAGCGGAGCTACAACATTTGAGATACTTATCCCCAGTAGAATCAAATTTCAAAATCCTCGCCAGAGTCCAAACTTCAAACTTCCAATCCTCGGCGGAGTCATATTTTCAAACCTTTAATCCACCATCAGAATTAAACCTCTAAAACTCCCAATCCTCAGCGGAGTAAACACTTTGGGTCATAACTCCCCAGCAAAGATGAAACCTTCTTCCCCAGCGAAGTCAAACTTCCAACTACCAATCCCCAACACAAACCATTCAGTTTTCCCCAGATTCCCCAACAAGTTGTCTTAAAGTCTGAGAATCAACCAGATAATAGTTAACTTTCATCCCCACCTCCGGATAATTCCCCAGTAGATTGGCATACAACCCAAACTCCTGAACTTTTTTCCAAACGAGAATAAAACTTTTCCCCCAGAGTCTTGAACTTACTTTCTAGCAGGATAGCTTACTCTCCAGCAGTATAGCTACTCCCCACAGAGTTTTTACTCCCCAACAGAATGAAGATTCTCATTCTTAACTCTCCAGTTTGAAGTCCCCAAGGATTCAAATTCCCCTAGCAGATTAAAGATTCTCAGTCTGGATTCCCCAGTGAAGTTACCCGAGCCTTCGTAACTCCCCAGCATGGTTTTGCCAGAATTTTCAATCCCTTTCAGATCGAAGATTCTCATTCTCACTTCTCCAGTGAAGCCCCCAAGGTGTCAAATTTCCCCAGAAGATTGAAGATTCTCATTCTGAAATTCCTCGCAGAGGCCATCAGAGTTTTCCTTATTCTCCAACAGATCAAGGTTTTCTTTCATCTAATCCCTAGTAGAGGCCATCAGAGTTTCCTTATTCCCCAGCCGAGCAAGGATTCCCATTGTGTAATCTCCATCCATAGTCATCAAAGTTCTCGAGATTCCCCAGGCAGGTTTCTCAGCAAACTTGAAGGATCCCTATATCCCCAAGAAAGTCGTGAAGGATTCTCACATCCCCACAGAAGTTGTCGAAGTTCTTGTTAATCCCCACAAGTTGCCAAGGATTTTCTATCCCCAACAGTGGTCCAAGGATTTCTCATCCTCAGCAATCAAAGATTTTAAGTCTCCAACAACGGTCAAGGATTTACTTTCCCCGGCAGCAGTCAAAGATTTCATTATCTCCAGCTATCAAGGATTTATTTCCTCAGCAAGACAGCGAATCAACTTACATGCACATACATTACATTCATATATCATAAACTTTGATAAAACACATTTTATTACATCATACATTTCATGCAACATAACTTTGTGTTTCAGCTAACATTTTACCCTTTTCAGGATAAGATTAACAGTTATCTTTAACAAATATTCAAAGATCTCAGATACAGTACATATACACTCCAAGACATGGAAGTCATTCTGCTACTCATTCAGATCTCTTATTCAGATACAATATGGATACACCCCAGACACGGAGGTCATTCTATTACTTATTCAGAATTTCAAGTCAAGATACAGTACGGATACGCTCCAGACACGGATGCCATTCTGTCACTCATTCAGACTTTAACAGTCAGATACAGACTAGATACGCTCCAGACACGTAAGCCATTCTATTTCTCATTCAGATTCAACTATCAATTTCAAGTTCAGATACACTCCAGACGCGGAAGTCATTCTATCACTTGTCCAGATCCCAGTTACAGTTCAGATACAGTCCATATACGCACCAGACACGGTAGCCATTCTGTCACTCATCCAACTTTTCCCCCAGCCCAGAGATGCTCTAGACACGGATGTCTTTCTGTCGCTTATTCAGATTTCAGATTCAGATACAATACAAATACACTCCAGACACGACACTCATTCTGTTATTCATTCAAGAATAAAATACAGTTACAGCTCGGATACGCTCCAGACACGGACGCCATTCCTTTGCTCATACATATCCAATCTCCAGATACAACTCAGATACGTTCCGGATATGGATACCATTCTGATGTTCATTCTCCTGATTTTCAACAAACAGCCTTTGATGGCATCTCTAAGCCCATCTCCAACAAGATTCAATCATCTCCAAATGGGATCTTTAAGCCCATTCCCTCAACAACATTTTTGACGAGTGCAAATTTATGGGCACTCTAGTGTCCAATCATCTTTTACCTTCGAGTCACGAACGACAAACTCGCCAATCTAACTCTTCAGGTTCAAGAAGATTGAATAGGGGCAGCTGTTGTACCCCAAAATTTTCCCTCTCATTTTATCAAGATTTCCCCTCACAAGACTCTTGGACTCCAGACATGATTAGGGTTTGCTCTGCTCAAGACATCTCCTTGCACTGATGACCTGAAATTAGGGTTTGAGTTTGCACAAGGATTTTTGGACCTCCAATGCTCAATATGACTTTCATACTCCATGTTGGACTTATAAGATTGCCCATACCAAGTTTCAAGCCTTGAATCAAATTTTTGCCCAGTAAATTGGACAATTGACCTAGAAATCAGCTTTATTGAGGAAAAAGTCAACTGTGGCCAATTTATAGTCAAACCTCATAATTTTTTATCCACATCAACATCATAGACTCATATGAACCATTTGATCAAGTTTTTACCACAACTCCACAAGAAATTTAATCAACTCATCAAAAGGGCAAAATGGTCATTTTTAGGGTTTTGACTGCAGAAGGGTAATTTCTGATTTTTAACCTATCCGATGGAAAATTGGGTTCAAGCATGGATTCAATGACTCAATGGAATCATCTTGACCTAATCACAAGGTTCAAAAGATCTCAAAAGCATTGGATTGACAGATGAATTTTCCAGTCAACTGATCAAAAATCAATTGTACACTGAAAAGTCAAACTTTGACTTTTTGTCAAAATCAAGTGCCAAGGGTCATTTTTTCATCAAAATGTGTCAAAATATGAAAATTGTTCATCAAGAAACCTAATTTTGAAAATTAGGGTTTAAAATGGAAAATTTTCATAACTTAGAAAATTTCTAAGTTATGAAAATTTCTTATTTTTCCCCAACTTTTCCCAACATTTTCACCATGATGCAATTGGATTCAAAGAAAACTTCCAACATGAAAGTTGTAGTCCTCCAAAAAATCTATAACTTTTATTCACAAAGTTTTCCCAAAAGATGCTTGAATATCAAGTTATGATTTTGTGAACAAGGGTCCATGAAACTTTTAACTTAGTGAAATTTTGCCCTAGTTTAGGCAGGATTTTGACCTATCTTCATGGAAAATTTTCACCTAGTTCCAAGTGGAATCTCAAAATGCATTTCAAATATGGATTGTAGAGCATGTTTAAAAGCTTTCCAAAATGACCAAGAACTCTCCAATATCATTTGTGGTTAGGGAGAATCGAAGGTTTGAATGTGGAAAAATATCACTTTGATCCATGGCATTTTTCATGTTGCTACAAGTTGCAAATTTTGTCCAGCCTTGCTTGTACTTGTTTACAGGTCCTTAAACCCTTCCACACTCAAAAATTGAATGCAAACACAATGGATTAAGGCATTGTTCTGATCAATGAAGCATTATACAAAGGATTAATCTAAAAATAGCAAAAAGTTAACAATGCCATTTTGATAAAGGTTGCTTTATGCAATTTTGTTTCTCTTGAGCTGTGAACCCAATCCTTTGCAACAAACCAACTCCACAAACTTAAGCAAAAGTACACCAACTATCAGCATGCTTGGAGCTAGCTTGTACAGTCCATAGCATTGTCAATTCACACTTTTGCTTCAAAACCAAGAAACCTTGCAAAGGGTCAACAACTTTGCAATCTGATAAGACCAAAGCTTGTAAACATTTCAAATAAGTTTTGCATATTTCCTAAGGTCAGAAACACGAGCTAGCAACCTCTCAAACACCCTTTTACACCAAAACACCAAAATCTTGCAAAACAGGGCAGGTTCTGCAGTTTGACTTCCATTTTCACATTGCCTCGTGCGTTTTGTCCCAAACCAGTTCCAACACACTCCATACAACCTACCTAAACTATCCCAACCATTCCCAAGTCATTGTAACTCCATTTACACACTTCACCATTTTTGAATTCTGACTTTGCAGGTTGACTTCTACAAGCATATTCAGACAAGTTTAAAGCAAGCTAGGCATTGGGAAAGCTCAAGGGAACTTCAAGCAAGCTCACAAGCATCTCAGGCCTCACTGAAAACCCCTACATTGCCATACTCGAGCTTGACTGAAATAGGTAAAGTTAAACTTATATCTCTCTATTTAGGAATCATTAGGCTTAGGTTTATGAATAAAAAATGTAGTACTCATTGCCCTTGAGCTGTACATATGCATATAATTCATTTAAATTAACTGAGCTGGGAGAATTTGAATGATGACTTTCTGAAAAAACTAGGTTAGAAATTAGGGCCAGAGAAATTCTCTCTGGTCTTTGAGAGTTAGATTAAGTTTTTTACATGGTTAGAATCGTGTGATTATGCTCTATAACTTTCATGTTGCAAGTTTTTGCTTTTGAGCACGTATGCAGGATTTCCAGGTTTGAACATCAAGCGCGCGTTTTTGTTTGATCAGAGGTTAGAGATGAAGTGAGTTGGGCTGGGCCTGGCTCTGGCTGGCTATTTGCACCCTCCTTTGTGCTTTCTGCACACCCTTGGCCCATTTAAATTATTTTTCTATATTTTTTCTATTTCTTTTACATTTCTGACTTTTAATATTTTTTCTAAATATAAAAAATCATCAAAAACATTTTCTTAAATTTTCACATTTTATTTTATTATTTTTATTATTTTTTGGATATAAAAATAGTTTCTTAAATAGTATAATTTTATTTTCTTAAATAAAAACTTGTAAATAATACAGAAAATATCATATATTTTTATTTTTATTATTTATACACTTAAATAATATTTTCTCATATATTTTTATTTTCTAAACATTTGTATATATTTTATTTTATTTACTTGTACATAAATAAATAATTATAATATATATATTTTCTTAAAACAAATTAGGGTTTCTGCCCTTAATAAAAATAATATTTTATTTTCTTATTTTTGATGCACTAAATAATTTATTTTACATACATAAAATAAAATACAAAAACATTGTGCATATTTATATTTAATTGTCCATTTAAATATTTGTCTATTTATTTATTTGTACAATGAGTTCAATTGGGTTGTAATAGTTGAATTAGGGTTTTAATTTCTTGCAAAAAATCCCCTATTCAAAATTGTATCCCCCTCCCCATATCAATGTTGTAATAGTTGTAGATTTACTTTTACACATTTATTGCTTTCAAATATGCATGATAGAAAGATTAGGGTTTGTATGCAAAAATCCAAAATCAAACAAATAGCTTGACTAATACAAGACAAAAATGCATGAAAAATGACAACACAATGCACACAAGCACCCCTAGGGTTTCATCCACTTGTTGCCTTAAAAATGGCCTTGGTATGCATGCTAGGTATCTTGGAAAAACAAAATCAAAACAAAAAGATCATAGTCCCTCGATGACGCTATCTTGGTTGCCTATACAAAAATGATCTAGTCCCTAAAAAATTTGCTAAAGATACCTGGCACAATTGCTATCATGGTCAATACGATGACCCGCGCCTGTCCCGTTTAACATCCAAACACAAGGTTGTTTACCGAATACAATGGTAAAACAACAATGTAAAAGGGTTAAAAATGTGTAGGAAATATCTTTGAGTAGGGTAGACAACTCCTAGTTACTTGATCAAACTTGCAAACATCCTTGCTATTTTCAAAAACACACCACACCACATTTCAAAACATTTTACCAAAACAAACTTTCAAACATTGAAACATTTTTCAAAAGACTAAACACCTTTGTATACATTCAAACAAGAATCATTACAAAGGTTGCCACAACGATGGCCTCTTTTCAAAATAATTTCAAAACCACACACAAAAGCACCATTTCAAATAATTGAAAAGAAAAAGCAAGTGATCTAAAACAAGTAACTAAGAGCCCATGGAAAACCATGGATGAAAAGGGTGCTAGCACCTTCCCTTTTTATAATCTACCCCCCGAACCCAAGAAAACATCTCAAAGGTCTTTCCTGTGCTTTTTGACCTTTCCTTTGGATAAATAAAAATTCGGTGGCAACTCTTGCTAAACCGAAACATTTACGAACACAAACGCAAAACCTCTAGTTAGTTCTCCCACCGTATCATAGTGTGCCTTTCATCAGTGAGCACCAGGGCATAGTGTTGAGAATTGTTATCGTTTGAGGACTGAAGTGAAAAGGTTGGTGAAGTTTGGAATTCTATCTTTCAAAGACGTGGGACCTAATATGAAAGACAATCCTCTACCCAAGCACGGTGGGGTGAATGCTGTAAATATGGTGGTCGGCTGTCTAGGCGACTTCCAGATTTTTGACATTAATCTGGTTAGAGGGGATATGGTGAAGATGTACGCAGACCTCTGTGAATTCAGTTATTATACGCATGACCACGCTGGTTGTGCTATTTGCAGTACAAATATACAGGGTTGTGAGAAGATAAAGGCTAATTTACATGAGATGATGGATGAGGGTTTAATCCATATAATCAGGCCTAGGGCAGAATATGAAGAGGAAGTGAATATGGTTTCTGGATGTCCTGGTGAATTCAGAATTTTTGATGTGGAGTATTTGAATGAGGATCTTGTGCAATTGCATGCCATTGTAGAGGATGAAGCAGAGCAGGAAGTACCGAATTATGTGACGCATGGAGTCCGAGTTCAGAACTGGGTCACCATTGATGTTCCTTCTTGCATACATGTTTCAAAGTAATTTGTTTTGTTAATGTGTTTCTTTCTTTTGAAAAGCTTTCACTCTGCCCAAGGTGAAAGTATTGTATGGGCTTATCTATTTGCTTTGACTGTTAAGATCATTAATAAAAGTTGTCTTTCCAAAAAATATGTCTTTATTTTCTGCTTTTTCTTGGGAAATGGTAATCAAATAAAAAACCTTTCAAAATAATAACTGAAATTTAATTTGCATGATCACTTATTATATGTGTCAGTCTCTAAAAGCAATCATAAATCATATGTGCAGATTAATTAAAAAACCCATTGAATACAATGACCCTGCACCCTCCCCCAACTTTGATTGTCCTGTGTTTGGGGCTGAAAAAGAAGATTATGGTGAGATTCCAGAAGAGGTCTCACGGTTGCTTGAGCACGAGGAAAATACCATTCAGCCATATAAGGAGCCTTTGGAAGTGATTAATTTGGGTTCAGAAGAAGATCCGAAGGAAGTCAAGATTGGAGCATCATTGCATCCTTATGTAAAGAGCGGGTTGATTGAGCTGTTGAAAGAGTATGTGGATATTTTTGCTTGGTCTTATCAAGATATGCCTGGTCTGGATACAGACATTGTCGAGCATCGTTTGCCGTTGAAGCCAGAGTGTCTGCCAGTTAAACAAAAGTTGAGAAGAACCCACCTAGATATGGCAGTAAAGATCAAAGAGGAGGTCCTAAAGCCGATCAATGCGGGTTTTCTTGTGACGTCAGTGTATCCTCAATGGATTGCCAATATTGTCCCAGTACCGAAAAAAGATGAAAAAGTCCGCATGTGCATAGATTACCGAGATCTAAATAAAGCTAGTCCAAAAGATGATTTTCCATTGCCTCACATTGACATGTTAGTGGACAGCACATCAAAATTCAAAGTATTCTCGTTCATGGACGTATTTTCCGGGTATAATCAAATAAGAATGGCTCCAGAGGACATGGAAAAAACAACGTTTATCACACCCTGGGGAACATTCTGTTACAGAGTGATGCCCTTCGAGTTGAAGAACGTTAGTGCAACGTACCAGAGGGCTATGACAACCCTATTCCATGATCTGATGCACAAAGAAATCGAAGTATATGTTGATGATATGATTGCCAAATCCCAAACTTAAGAAGGGCATATATAATATTTGTTGAAGTTGTTTCAGCGTTTGAGGAAGTATCGTCTCCGCTTGAATCCAAATAAATGCACCTTCGGAGTTAGATCGGGGAAATTGTTGGGTTTTATTGTTATCCAAATAAATGCACCTTCGCATGATTGTTTTAATTAAATTTTATTTTTATTTTTAAATTTATATTATATTATATTGAATGATAATGATTATATGAATGTGAAACAACAATGACACAATTGGTAAGGACGCTGTATAGTATTACAAAGGGTGTGGGTTTGATCCCAACTTTTGGCAATTTCTTTTGTTTTTCAGGATAACGTGCAGGTTTATAATAGATTAATTCATTCTCGTTCATAAACACAAACAACACCATGGCGCAGTGGATATAAGGGCATTTTTTGAGGCTGAGGGCGTGGGTTCAACTCCCACCCCATACATTTTGTTTCTTTACTTTCTAACCCTAGTTTTTTTATTCTATTTTACTAATTACTTTTTAATTAACCATCCATTAATCATTCACTAATTAGTTTTAGGGTTAGTTGGCCAAATAATTTTCCATAATTAGTTAGACTTTTTTTATTAATTAAAATGAATTATACATTAGGATTTCTAATTAGTAATTATGGTTTTTGAATTTTTTAATTAACTTAATTAGGTTAGAATCAATTAGTTAATTAGGTCTTAATTGTCATTACCATTAAAATCATTTTCTAAAAACACAAAAACATTAAAACATTTTTTTCTAACATTCTTTTTCTTATTTCTTTTTGCTATTTAAATTCCTAGAACAAATGTATAGGTTTGCACTCTCAAATGTAATAGCTTAGATTTATATTCCCGCATTTTTGTCTAATTATGTATCTTCCCAAAATCCATGTAATAGCGTATGAATTTTACATTCCGCACTTTAATTTTCTGTACATATTTAACTGTTAGTAAAATAGGGCTTGTATGGAAAGACTAAAAGTAATATAGATAACCCTAATTCAAGATTAAGAAACCGAAAATACACACTCTTCACACTTGCACCTCTAGGGTAACCTCTCTCGTTGCCTTATGAATATTGGTCATGTCCCCTCGAAAGTGGGGATACTTTAGCAAAAGACTCCCGATTTAACAATATCATCATGGTCCCTTTAGAATAAAGATCATAATCCCTCGATGACCCTTCGAGTTGCCTCAAAAATGATCTAGTCCCTTCGATTACTCTATGAGAAAAATGATGATAGTCCCTTCGATACAATTGCTAAAGTATCCTTACATGTTGCCTTCAATGACCATAC
The DNA here is from genome assembly GCA_948472305.1 of Vicia faba. NCBI lineage: Eukaryota > Viridiplantae > Streptophyta > Magnoliopsida > Fabales > Fabaceae > Vicia > Vicia faba. The sequence continues at coordinate 187,062,939 of OX451735.1, read as the reverse complement.
AATAACCCTACGCATGTTCCTTCACATCCAATAGATAGGATTACCTACCAACTAATGATATGGATAATACTATCTCTAAAGTAGAAGGAAAATAACAATAAATACTTTAGTGGGTAAGAACTCTTAAATGCTTGCTCACAATCTTTTTCACAACTCAAAATATTTTTGCACTACACTTTCAAACAAATGTTAAAAAAAAAACACTTTATATACATTCTTAAGGACCGACACAAGGATTATTACAAAGTTAGCCTTACATTGGAATTCAAAATATTTTCAAATCACACACACAAAGCATGTTTTAAAAGTGATCTAAGCAATTAAGAGCCCGTAGATATCTATAGATGAAAAGGGTACTAACACCTTCCTTTTTCATAACTTACCCCCCAAACTCAAAATCTATCAAAGGTATTTCCTGTTCTTTTCACCTTTCCTAAATATTGGATAAAAGAAAAGTTGATGGCAACTCTTTTTAACCGTAACATTTGCGATTAAAAAAAGTCAGTTCTCCCACTGTATTACACATAACAAAGATGAAACTTTTTCGGCTTTCTCTAGTTTTGCAAGGTTGTCTCAAAATAAAATGAATCCAAAAATAATTGTTATTCGAAATGATCATGGAGGTGAATTTTATCTCTTTGAGGATTATTGTTATAAACATGACATTGAACATAATTTTCCGCTCCTAGAACTCTACAATAAAATGGTGTTATGGAGCACAAAAAATGTTATTTAGAGGAGTTGGGAAGAACTATGATCAATGAAGGTGGTCTACCAAAATATTTTTAGAATGATGCGATAAGCACGACTTATTATGTTTTAAATATGATACTTATACGCCCTATTTTAAATAAAACTCTCTATGAACTTCTAAAAGGTAGAAAACCAAATTTATCACATCTTCATGTCTTCAGATGAAAATGTTTTATTTTAAATAATGGTAAAGAAAATCTTGAAAAATTTAATGCAAAAGTGAATAAAGGTATCTTCCTTGGATACTCCCAGTGAAGTAAAGCCTATAGAATTTATAATAAGATGCTACTTATTGTTGAAGAGTCTGTGTATGTTACTTTTGATAAATCTTGTTCGAAGAATGTCAGAAAATGTATTTCTTTTCATGATGCTGGTATATCTTCAGAAGACATACTCAAAGACACCAAAGAGGGAATTGATTAACCAGAAACGGTGAAACCAGAGGATGAGGAAGATGATGATCCTAAAAAGTAGAAGGATGAGAATCCAAATAAAGTGGATGATCTACCCTTGGCCTGGAGGTCTTCAAAGGACCATCCCATGGACAACATTCTCGGATATATCACCAAAGGCGTAACGACGCACTCTAAGATAAGTAATTTATGTTATCACTTTGCATTCATGTCTCAAATTGAACCTAAAAACGCAAAAGAGGCCCTGCTTGATGAACATTGGCTTATGGCCATGCAAGATGATTTAAATAAATTTAAAAGAAATGACGTATGAGACCTCATCTCCCCTCCGCAAGATCAACAAGTTATTGGTACTAAGTGAGTTTTTAGAAACAAGTTAGACGAATGGAGTGATAACAAGGAATAAGGCCCGACTAGTGGCTCAAGGATATAACCAAGAGAAGGGCATAAACTTATGAGTAAACTTATCCTCTGATTTCCCACCTCGTGGCTATACGCCTTTTACTAACATTTGTATGTTCTAAAAATTTTAAGTTATTTCAAATGGATATGAAAAGTGCTTTCCTTAACAATTACATTAATAAAGAGGTGTATGTTTTAGAACCTTCCGGTTTTGAAAATCATGAGTATCATAATCATGTCTTTAAACTAAAACGTGCTTTGTATGGTCTCAAACAAGACCCTAGGGCTTTGCATGAGAGACTTAGAAAATTTTTACTTGATCAAGAATATTCTAGAGGGAAGATAGATACAATGCTTTTCATTAAACGTCAAGGAAGAAATATTCTTCTTATTCAAATTTATGTTGATGATATCATATTTGGTTCCACTAACATGCAATTGGTCAAAGAGTTTAATGATGCAGGGAGAGTTTGAAATGAGTCTAATGGGGAGTTAAACTACTTTTTGGGACTTCAAATCAAACAACTCAAAGAAGGGACTTTTGTGTGTCAAAAAATGTATTGCCAATAGTTGCTTAAACGCTTAGGAATGGTAAATGCAAAGTCAATTAACACTCCAATGCCCACAAATTGAAACTTGTACAAAGAGGAAAATGATAAGTATGTTGATGTCAAAAGGTATATAGGAATAATTGGTTCTCTCATATATCTTACTACATCTAGGCCTGATATTATGTTTAGTTTATGCATGTGCGCACGATATCAATCGGCTCCTAAGAAATATCATTTAAAATTCATAAAGTGCACTCTTAGGTATCTTCATGGTTCTTCTAAGTATGGGCTTTGGTATCCCAAATGATGCAATTGTAGTTTAGTTGGTTACTCTGATTCTGACTTTGTCGGTTGCAAAGCAGATAGGAAAAGAACTAGTGAAACTTGCCACTTATTTTCAAACTCTTTAGTCAGTTGGCATAACAAGAAGCAAGTCTATGTTGCCTTGTCAACTGCATAAGTGGAATACCTCACTTCAGGTAGTTGTTATGCTCAAATCTAGTGGCCCAAACAACAATTGCTTGATTTTGACATTAAACTTCAATGTATTCCTATAATATGCGATAATACTAGTGCTATTAACCTAACTAAAAATCATGTGCTACAGTCATATACTAAACTTATTAAGATATGTGTCCATTTCCTACACGATGATGTTAAAAATGGGGATGTCATATTTAAGCATGTTGATAGCAAAATCCAACTTGTTGATATTTTCATAAAACCTCTTGCAATCGAATCATTTTTCAATATTCATCAGGAATTGGCCATTCTCGATATCTCAGATTTTGCCTAAATAGTTTGATGCATGCACTCTCTCTCTATAATTATTTAACCTTCATTGAAAAGTTCTAGTTCATGTGAGTGCATCCTTCATTTTTTGTCCTATGAGGTAATATCGTTTCACTTATCTCTTTGATCGTAAGTGTTTATCTCTTACATTGCTTGTCAATATCTCTTAAAAAATTGATTGGGTATTTATGTTCCAAAGGTATGCGATATATTTGATGTGCAATGCAATCCCATGAATGTTCACTTCTAAATTTTTTGTTGATAACCTTGTGTGTTTTCAATCCATATGCTTATAGTGACTTCATGTTTTAATCTTTTACATTTCACGATCATTTGTACTTCATGGCATGAAATTTTCATTTGAAATACATTATGATAGCTTGGTTGAACATGTTATTTATCTCTATTTCATTTTCATGCATTGGTTGGCTATCTATGTTTAAGCATTATCATTTTAACTTTATTCTATGTGAGTGCTATTTTTGTTGATCAAAATTATCTTTGCAACGCCTCTTAGTGGTTTATATAACATTGTATTGTTTTACTTGATGCTTCTTACACTTTGTACTCTTTTTCTCTTTTTGATGTTGTCAAAGGAGGTAGAAGATAGCAAGAACAAAAAAGACAAAGAGGAATATAGTTTGTTGAAAATACTAAAAGGAATATGCATATATTTAGGGGGAGATATGATCAAAGCTACAAATACATCGTACGTTTGCAATCATAAAAAATGGGGAGTATGTAAGTGTAATACCCTTCTCTTATATGTCTTGAATGATGTCAAAACTAGGCTGAAATTCTGGTATTCAGATCTCAGATGTCCTAAAATATGTCGAGACACCTTTCTATTAATAAACACACAATGACAAGGTATATGATTAACAAAGTGCAAAAAATTAAAGAACACACAGGATTGTTAACCCAATTTGGTATAAATCAACACCTACTCTGGGGGCTACCAAGCCGAGGATCAAGTTAACTACTAATAATATTAATTCGAAGCTAAACTCCACCACTTACAACTTTTAACTTAATCACTACCCTTTCTTAACTTCTACCTAAGACTCCATAAGGTATGAGACCCTTATCAAATCCATTTTAATCACAACACAATGATTGACCAATTCTAAACACTTAGAAAAACCATACAGAACAGATGTCGTAACATTTTTCCATTCTTCCATGTTCTTCTAGATGATTACTTCTCCCCCTCAAGAGAGAATTCAAAAGCAAAATGTAACATCCCGATTTTTATTAACTATTTTATTAGTTATTTATTTATTTAGATATTATGTGGTATGATACTTATTTAATATTTAATTATTTAATTATGTGATTATGTGACTATTTGGCTAATTGGGTCATTAAGTGTGATAATAGAAATAAGGTATTGGGCCTAACTATGATGAATAGAAGTAATAAAGGAGGTGTGTGCAAGAAATCCCATTAGTTATATAATACTAGTTAGTAAAGAAACTAGGTTAGAGGTTCATTTGTGAAAAATAAGAGAAGAGAATAGGCAAAGGAGAGAAGAGAAGAGGCAAGGGAGAAAAGAGAAGAAAAAGGAGAAGAGGCAACCCTAGAGTATTCCTCCTTAGAGGTAAGGGTGAGTGTTCATGTTGTTATGGGTATATAATGTATGCAATGGGTAGTAATATGATAAGTGTTGTTGATTTCAATTTCTAAAATCTCACATGTTAGGGTTTGTGTAGAAACCTATAAAATTGATAAGATTTGATGTGCTGAATGGAATAGAATGAGTGATCTCATGTTAGAATGATAGGTTCTTATAAAAATTGATAAGTATGATGATTTGTGGTGATTTATAATGTTTTTAGAAAGGAATTTCATGTGGAATTTGTGTTAGAAAATGCAGAAAAACCCTTTTAACACAATATACGTCAACTCACACAGAGGGGGGGGGGGGGGCGTCGACCTAAGCATACCCGCGAGGTAGAGTCTCTCTGTAGAATAGTGATGCATCGACGCAAAAAGGTATGAGTTGACTCATAGGTGACCAACAAAATCAGTATGGGTTGACTCATAGGTCGACCTGAGCAGACCCGAGTGGTATCCAATATTTTTGACAGATTTTTATAACGACAATAACTTTTGAACCGTAACTCCGTTTTAGTCACCATTCAAAGCATTAGAAAGTTAACTCAATAACCTTTAATATAAAACTAGTTTATTGGAATTGTATGATTGGATCATTATGTGATTGTGTAAAGTGACATGAATATGTGTATATGTATGTTATGAATTGGTGAAATATGAATAATATGTATTGCTAAATGCTATTCGTGATATGTGTGATTGATGAATTCTAAATAATTGCATTGTTGGTAATGACAACATGATAGTGCATTGGCGGGATAATTCATTTTGATGGATTATTATGATATGCGGTATGATTAAGGTTTGGTGATAATCTTAATTTGCATATAATTGGTTATGTTTGCACATGCATACATGGGGATATTGAACTCCAGTTAGTTGCTTTGATCCTTGTATGTAAATAGAAGTGGTGGACTATATGTTCATAATGATGCACTTTGATCTTGTCCGAATCGGAAGCGTGGCTCTGTTTCTAGATATGGAATCGAGAGCAGGGTGAGCTTGATGTTTACGATGGTACCACATGCACGAGTCGTATTGAGTTGCATTAGGGTCACATTGGTTATTATGTGATTGTTGTACCCAAAAATTCCCTATCATTTCAAAAGACTTTCTCATGCTCCTAAGGTTATAAAGTGTTCAAGACTACTCAAGAATGATCAAATGAGTCCTCCTCCTAAGTAGTGGCCTATAATTAGGGTTTTGGTTCTCTCAAAGGAAAATTGGACTTCTAATGCCTCAAGTGAATTTTATGGTTCCTCATATGCTTCAAAGTATCCTCATACCAAATTTTAAGCCTTGGAGCACAAGTTTGCTCAGTAACTAGTCAGATGATTGAAAATCAACTGTATTAGGTAAAAAGTCAATTATGGTCAACATAAAGTCAAACTTCAAAATTTTTGGTCAACATCAATGTTTTGAAATTAAATTCACCATTTTATCAAGGGTTGATCATAACTCATCAAGAAAACTCAAGATTCATCAAAAGTTGCTAAATTAGTGTTTTCTTTAGGAGAAGTCAATTGAACATTGACCAAGCATAACTTTCACATGCTTCATCAGAAAATTCTCAACCAAATCTCATTTTGAATCAAATTCAATTCTCTACAGCTTTGCCTCTATAAGATTAAGGCCCAAAGTTGCTTCATTTGAGAGATATGAGCTAAAACATTACAGGTCATTTTAAAAGTCAACAAAAAGACACTTTTTCTCAAAGTAATTTACATCAAGTTAAAATCTTCAAATGGAAAAATGACCAGCATAGAGATTGTAGAGGACATCTTGAGGATTCTAAAAAGTCCAAGATCGCCTTCATATGATAAAAATTTAGAGAGTTATGATTGGTGCAAGTTGGGAAATTTTCAGAAAGTGCATGAAATCCAATTTGAGCAAACTTAAATTTTGGGACAAATGGGCTTATCTTTTAGAGTCCAAATGTGTTCTTGACCTTATAATTGACATCTAAATATATTCATACACCCTTTTAATTTTTTTTATTTCATTTATTTTGATTTTATTTATTTAAATTCAAAATTAAATCAAATAAATATCAAAGGGAGGTGCAAAGTATAATAGGCATTTGTTTCAAATCTATTGGAGGCCCAAGATGGTATAAAAATCATGTGGAGTTAACTTGCAAAACAAATCTTGATATTTTATCTTATTCCAATTTCTATTTTTCAAACAAAATCGAAGGTTTTATACAAAGTCCAAGCCCATGCCTTAACCTAAACTCTTCATCTATATATAGCCAGCATATTCATACATTAAAGACACGAAACCTTGCAAGAAAAATACATCCTAAAAACCTCAAATTTTGTCAAAGTTAGGGCAAACTTGCAATCCTAGTTTCAGCCCTTTTCAAAGCAAACTAACCACTCAAATTAATCCTTGAGACATTACAGAGTAAGTTGGGATAATCCTTGATGACCAAAGAAGCCTCAAACACGCATCCCATGCATCATCGGTTTCCATACTTTTGCCAATTTTGATTTTTTTAATTATTTTTACCATGCTTTGGTCCGTACTAATGCTTTCACTGTATTTCTGAGATGTAAATATATAGGTCTGAATCATTGCATGAACCCCATGATGCCAGAATCATGTGTTACTATTCTTGAACCGATTGAGAATATTTTCTTTGTATTTCATTATGCAGGGAGAATTATCCAAAACTAAGGGCACCATTGAATTTGCAGCCCTCGATTTATGGGGGTAGGGTCCTATTTGGTCACTAATATGCTTTGTTTCACAGGTTTTAAAAAATGTCTCACCGGAGAAGACAAATGGAGCTAGGGCTTTAGCGCTTCTCCAGTCCCTCTGACCAGGTTTATGTTATATTTATTTTGTTTGGTTTCATTAACGGATGTATAACCACCCTAGTGGCGGAAGCGCGTGCATTAAGGCATTACTATATAAGGGCGTGGGTTCGATCCTTGCTTTTTGCAATCTTTTTTTCATATTTTTCCAATTCATGCAGGTTTCATATATTATGCAACGCACTTGTATTTCTAACACAACAAGCAGCTTGGTGCAGTGGTAGAAGGGTGTGCTGGTGAAGCCAAGGACGTAGGTTCAACACCCACCCCATGCATTATTTTTCTGTCTTTTTTCACTAACCTTATTTTTCTTCTTTTCCACTTATTTTCTTTTAATTAAAACCCTAATTTTAATTAAACTTAATCTTTTTTAAACCTAATAATTTTCTAATACTAATTAAATTAGGTTTAGTTTTTTTAACAATTAAAATTTGTACTTTTATTTTTATTAGTTAATTAAACCTACTTTTTTTAAAATATTAAAATCAATTAGAAATTTTAGATTTATTAATTATTTTTATCATTAAAAATTATTTTCTAAATTACCAAAACTTTTTCTCATATTTTAATTTCTTTTTTGCTATTTTAATTTTTAGATAAAAGTGTATATGTCACATTATTTGATTGTATTTGTAATACGGTGGGAGAACTGACTTAGGTGTTTTGCTTTTATCGCAATTGTTGTGGATAGCAATAGTCGCTACCGACTTTTCTTTTATCCAATAAACGAAAGGGTGAAAAGAACAGGAAAAACCTTTTGATAATTTTCTTGAGTTCGGGGGGTAGGTTATGAAAAGCGAAGGTGTTAGCACCCTTTTCATCTGTAGTCATCTACGGTCTCTTAGTTGCTAGCTCACTTTGAAATGCTTTATAAAAATGTGTTTGTGTGGTTTTGAAAGTATTTTTGGAAAGTGCCTTCATTTAGGCGAACTTTGTAATGATTCTCATCTCTATAAGAATGTTTACAAAGTGTTGACTTTTGAAAATATATCATGGAAAGTGTTGGTGTATTTTAAAATGTTTTGTTTGAAATGTTTGTGGGCAAGCAACTACGAGTGTTCTACCTACTCAAAAAGTCTTAGTTCTTTTCCTCCTCCTTTAGACATTTCTATCTTACCATTGATTGGTAAGAAGCTTTATCATTAGATGCAAAGGGACGTGCATGGGTCCTTGTACAATCATAGAAAGCAACTTGTAGGATACTTTAGCAATTGTCGTAAGGGACTAAGATCATTTACCGAAGGCAACATTGAAGGGTCATTTGAGGGACTATGATCTTTTAATCAAGGGTCTTTGCTAAAGTATCTCATGTTCGAGGGACATGACTGTTTACAACCGAGGTAACAAGTGGGGTATACCCTAGAAGTGCATGTGTGAATTATGTTTTAATTTCATGTATTTTTGTCTTTGAAATTAGGGTTTTCTAAGATTGATTTTATCTTTCCATAAAAATCCTAATTACTAGCAATAATGGAAAGCGGTAAATTGCGGAAATTAAATGTTCTATGCTATTACAACGCTTTAGAGGATGGGGGTACAAGTTTATGAATGAGGGATGAAAGCAATAATGCCTAATTACTATTACAAATCAATGAACAATTGTATAATTGTAAAGTAATATAAAAGAGCAAGTAATTGTGTAAAGAGGGAAAAAAGGGTTAAGTGTGGTAAACCCTAAAATATTCTAAGTGTTTTGAGAATTTTTTTTTGTTGTTTTTATCTTTGTTTGAGAAAAAGGTTTTGAATAAAAGGAAAGAAAATAGTAATTAACCCTAATTCTATTTATCTACAAAATAAAAGAAGAAAAGGTAAGATAATTTAATTTATATTTATGAAAATAAATTAAATCATAAAAATATTTTAGGAAATGTTATTTTTTTGGATTTTTTGATTTAGGAATATATTTTTTTAATGTGTAAAGTTATGATAAAAAATCCTAGTTTTTAATTAATGTACAAATTAATTAAAAAAATAAAATAAAGGGTAATGAAAAATAAATTAATTTTTATGCAAAAATTAATAAAATCTAAATCTAATATTTTTAATGATTTTATGATGTTAAATAAAAATAATATAAAACAAAACAAATAAATTAAAATAGTAAAAGAAAATAATTTGGGCCTAGTGTGTGCAAAAGTGAAATGAGGGGTTAGAGACAGTAAAAGAAGTCAAGCCCAAGGCACAGAAAGCCCAAGAGCTTGTTCTGTGATCCCATAGGGGTGGCTGGTGAGGGAGTATCATAGGCAGGCTATCTGGAGCGTTGAATTTGTTTGATGATGAGATTAGAGGATGTTGATTGAAGGAGCACCGTGCGCGCTAGCTTGGCATGTACCTGATCTTGAAACAAGAGAAAATATGGAGAGAGAAAAACAAAAGGGGGGTTTACATTGGTTCGAACCCTCGGCCTTTAGGTCAGGAAAGCTTTAGTACGCGCGCGCTCGCCACTGGGGTGGTTGTTTCATCCGGTCTTAAAACAACTTGCGCTAAATATAAAAAAAAACTTGTCCCTGAATATTTAAAATCATCTTCTTCTTCCTTTATGCGACCGCAGAACACAACATCCACCATTGTTAATCTTGTAACTTTCTCATTTCTTGATCATTTTAAAAAGTACAAACATGAAACTTGCTGGAAATTTTACCATGAATTTAACCATATAATTTATTTAAGCTAAAAATCAAAGATTAAACTTAATTTTGTTTAATACCAAACGCGTGCCCTAACTGGTCAGAAGCAAAATTCTTCACACACAAGCAAGTAAAATGCAAACTAAGAACATGGTTAGCTTTAGGGAAATGATGTCCACATTTTTGCTTCAGAATACATGTACAAAAGATGCTTGAACCAAGATATCAAAGTTTAGAAAACTTACCTTGCAAGTGAGATTCGTGTATAGAGTCTTGGCAACCTTTGAGGTGTCCTAATGATCTGTTTATCTTGCCCGGACCTCCTTGAGTATACTCTAACTCTTACTTTGCTTTGAGGGTGGCTGGACTCTTTACTCAAGTCAAGTTGCAAGCTTGAGTTTTGAAAATGGTTGATAATAGAAATGGAGTTACATTTAAGAAACAAGGATATGGATCACTTTGATATGAGGTATGGAATGTGTATGGATAATTAGATTTGAAAACGCACGAGTGGTTTTTGTTTTGGGTGTTTGAAGTTCAAAAATGCAAAGTTTTGGCCAGTTCTATGCAGCAGGGTATGTGGGAGTGTTTGAGGGGGCTTCAGCTCGTGTCTTTGCTTGAAATAGACTTGTATATATGTATAAAAAAGATTTGAGATGATTTGCACAAAGGATTTCTGAGTTCTAGGCTTTTGGCTTTATGGCTTGCTTTTGAAGAAAAGTGAGAAGACAAGTCTCAAATGTGTTGTACAAGCATGGCCTAAAGTTGGTAGAGGCTTTAGGCATGCTGCTTTTGGTTTTGACTTTGCTTGTGTTCAGATGAAACAAGTTAGGAGCTCAATGGATTGACTTTGTGATTAAAGTCACTTTTCCAAAATGGAAGTCTTGCCTTTCTTCCCAAAATGGCAAGATATGTTGGACAATGCTTGAATTAAATGGACAATGGCTCAAAAGTGTGTGAAGTTAACTGATTATGGATAGATTTAGGGGATTAGAGGCCTGCAAAGAAATATTATACAACATGGCATGAAGATTTGAATTCTTGTTCATCACAAAATGACCTATAATTTAAGAATGGATGCCCAACTTCATGTCTTTGAATCTTCTAGTCAAACATGACCTCTTCAAGTTCTTGGACATTTTAGAAAACTTGAAACATTATCCACAACTTTCATGTTGCCCATTTTTTCTAAATCAATTTGGAACTAGGTGAAACTTGGCCAAGAAGTTAGGTCAAAATCCTGACCAAACTAGGTTAAAATTTCACCAAGTGTTTAAGAAAAAGTGTATGACTTCATGGGCCTATAACTAAAAATCTAAGCATTTTTTGGACATGAACCCTCAAATACAAAGTTGTATATTTCATCAAGATCTACAATTTTCATGTTGAAAGTTTTCTTTGAACCATCTTGCATCTTGGTGGAAAATTGGCATGAAGTTAGGAAATAATAAGGTTCAAAACACTTAGAAAAATTTCTAAGTCTTGAAAAGTTTGAATTTTTATATTGAATTTTGAATTTCTTGATTTCTTGATGATCAAGCTTCATATTTTTGAATGTCTTGATGAATTATGATCTTTGAAAATCAATGTTGATCAAAAAGTCAAAGTTTGACTTTTGGTGTATTCGTTGACTTTTCATCAGTTGACTGAATTTCAACTATCAATCAATTGATCTTGAGAAATGCTTTGAGCTATGAAATTGGGTCATCATGTTGTGTTTGAGTCCTTGAGATCATGCTGCAAGCCATTGGATCATGTATTAGGTCAAAAGTCAATGATCAGTCAAAACCCTAATTTTGACCCTTTAGCCCTTTTGGTAAATTGAGTAATTTTCTTGAGGGATTATGATCAATACTTTATCAAGTGATGAATAGGATCTTAAAATGTTGATGTTGGAAAAAAATTATGAAGTTTGACCGTAGGTTGATCATAATTGACTTTTTTACCCAATACAGCTGATTTTCAGTCATCTTGTCAATTGACTGAGCAAAATTGTGATTCAGGACTTTGAAACTTGACATGAGTGTTCTTTGAAGTCTATAATGATCCATGAAAGACATTTGAGGCATTAGAAGTCCAATTATCCTTGTAAAAATCAAAACCCTAATTTGAAGCATCAATGTTTAGGAGATGGTTTGACCTAGTCAACACTTGTGCAATTTTGAGCCATTGAAGATCTTGTAGGAAATGTCTTGAGAAAAGAGAGGGAAAAATTTGGGGTACAATAGTAATAATTTAGGTTTATTTTTCTTTCACTTTTTCTCTATTATGTATTTGCTTCTAGGATGTAATAGTTTTAGGGTTTTATTTTCCGCATCTTTATTATGTAACTGCCCCGAAGCCATGTAATAGCGTAGACCTTTATTTTCCACACATTTATATTTCTACTATATTGTATGCTGTTAGTAATTAGGCGTGTATGGAATGATAATAATCAACCGATAGCATAACCCTAAATACAAGATAAAATAATTGAATTGAATCATTATTCCCACTCGCACCTCTAGGGTAACCTTCCTTTGTTGCCTTCAAAACATGGTCATGTCCCTAAAAAATAGGGATACTTCAGCAAAGTCCCCCGAATAAAAGACCATAGTCCATCGATGATCCTTCGATGTTGCCTATGAAAAATGATCTAGTCCCTCAGATAAATTGCTAAAGTATCCTTATCTGTTGCCTTCGATGACCATACGATGAACTTCGATTGTCCCTTCATATCCAATAGATGGGGATACCTACCAACTAATGGTACGAATAGTACTATCTCTAAAGGAGAAGTAAAATAAAAAGAACGACCTTGAGTGGGTAAGAACTATTAATCGCTCGCTCATAACTTTTCTAAAAAAAAATTCACACATCACTTTCAAACAAATATTTTCAAAACACTTTGTATGCGTTCTTGAGGACTGATACAAGAACCATTACAAAGTTAGCCGTACTTTGGCTTTTCAAGATATTTTTCAAAACACTTACACAAAAAAGCAATTTTCAAAAGTGAGCTAGCGATTAAGAGCCCGTAGATAACTACAGATGAAAAGGGTGTTAACACCTTTCCTTTTCATAAATTATCCCCCAAACTCAAAATCTTCAAGGTATTTCCTGTTCTTTTCACCCTTTCCTTATTGGATAAAAGAAAAGTCGGTGGTGACTGTAGCTATCCGCACATTTGCGATAAAACGCAAAAGTCAGTTCTCCCACTGTATTACAGAACTGGCGACTCTGCTGAGCAATAATACTTAAAAAGAGGGGTTACCCTAGAGTCTAGATGACTTTTAATTGCTTTAATTGTCTGAATTGTTTGCTTTATTTTAAAGGGTTGCTTAGGTTTATTTTCTTGCAAGATACTACACTCGGATCTAGGGTACCTTAGGTAAGTAGCAATAGATCATGGAAATTGTACGACACAGACTAATATGGTTGAAGTGATGGTTACGATTAGTGCGGCACTTTGGATTTTACTAATGTTCCTCGAGCCAGTCGAGGATTACATTAGGCTTCCGTGTGGTGTCATTAGCACTAACTAGACTTTTAGAACCTTAATTGACCCATCTTGGTCATTAGAAGGTAGTGAGATGGTCAGCTTTAGTGCAGTCCAAGGTTTGTTGATACTCGATGCTACACTCATAGAGATTCGACTCGCAGGATGTTTTGATGGCAAATCAGTTGCTGTACTAAAATAAAACCTTCGAGAAAGATTTGTGATATGATATTCCTAGAACCCAGTTTCTATTTTAGGACAGGTTGAGCCAACTTAACTTCAATAGAGAAGGGTACTTTCCTATGGACCCCATGCAAGCCTTTAAACCTAAGGCTCTTGTATGATTTGCTTGTGTTTGCTATCTGTTTAAACATAAACATAACATCATGACATCATAACATCCGACATGGCATTTACTAACCATTTCAAGGATCTTATGGATCTTTGTTGTAGGATTTCAAGCCGGACTGCTAGCAAGGGGCAAGAGGATTTATTTTCCTCTAACCAGACGCCATCAAAGATCAAAATACGTTCTTTGAGTCAAAGGATAAGACCCACTTGATATGGTGAGCTTGATACTTATAGAAGGATGTCAAAAAATGAAGACTCAATGTTCCACAAGTCAAAGCTGCGGCCAAATTCATCTTCAATCTTTTTTTACCCCTTAAGATCCTTGAAAACATTGCATTTACATCTACATATCATGCATTTCATTACATAACAAGTACCTTTCAAGACTAGTTTTATCTTCTTGTTGTTGTTTATTTCAGACAGAAAAAATGGATCTTGAACAAACAGTCAGAGATATCCAAGCTCAGAATACCCAATTCCAAGAGATGTTCCTGAACATAGCCAAGGGGCAGGAAGAGCTAAAGGTATTATTCACCAGTGAGAAGAAGAAAAAAGTGAAGAAACCAATTGGCATTCTTAACATGGGAAGAAGGTTCAGAAGTCTTGTCAAGCAAGCTCGAGATCTTAACATCCCATCTGATGAAGATGACAAGCAGGATGAAGACAGTAAGAGTGTGAAGACTGAAAGAAGCAATCCTGGTTCTAACAAATTTCCTAATGAAGAGGAAGAAGATTACCTGGATGAGTAGTATCCCTCTGCCGATGAGAAGTATAAACCACTGGAAAAGTGTCTGAGGGCTATGGAAATCCAGAAAGTGCCTGGATTAAACTTTGATGATTTGGGTCTAGTTTCAGGAGTTATCATCCCTCCTAAATTCAAAATTCCCGTCTTTGCTAAGTATGATGGCATTTATTGTTCTAAGCTACATTTGAGGTCTTATGTTCAGAAAATCCAACCGTACAATGCTGTCAAGAAACTGTGGGCTCATTTCTTTAAAGAGAGCTTGTCTGGAACACAACTGGAATGGTTCTATCAACTGGAAGGGAGCAATATTCACACTTGGGAAGATTTGGTTGCTGCTTTTTATAAGCAATACCAATATAATGCTGATCTTGCACCAACCTGTATGCAATTGCAGAGTATGACCATGGGTTCTGATGAAGGCTTTAAAGAGTATGCCCAGAAATGAAGAGACCTTGGGGGCAGAGTTCAAACTCCTTTGGATGAAAGAGATATGGTTGACATGTTTATGAGCATACTGACTGATCCCTTTTACAATCATCTGCTAGGAAGTTATTTGGCTGGATTCGCCGATCTGATCTTGACAGGGGAACATGTGGAAAATGGAATCTGGAGCGGTAAAATTCAAGTGGCTACATCTTCAAATGTTGTGAAGAAGACTTATAATGGGAAGAGGGAATGCAATGTTATGTACGGCTAGAAAAGTCATAATAAGAGTGATTGCAACCAATTTGTGGAGGCAATATTGATCTCGAATCTTACACTAGTGCAATAACAACAAAAGACAGTTTACAAATACCAACATGCCATTGGCGCAAGCTTTACAACACATGTTAAAGGCAGGGCTGGTTACATTGAGAGAGCCTCCTCCGAATCCCAATATTTCCTCTCCCTGCTACATTCCCAATGCAAGATGTGCATACCACTCCGATAGCCTTAGGCACGACACTAACAATTGTTGGGCTCTGAAGAATAAGATCCTATACATGATTGATGCCAAAGAAATTGAGTTTGACCCTCCTGAGACCCCTAATGTGATTACTGCACCCATGCCTAATCATGATAAGGGTGTTAATGCTATTGAAGATGTTTCTTATATTTCTATTATGAATGATTTCACTACTCCCCCGATGATTGTTAAGGAAAAACTACTACAAGCAAATTTATTTTCGGGTTATGCCGAAGACTGTTACTAATATACATCCCAATACAATGGTTATGAATTGTTGAAAGAAGGTATTCAGTGTTTGATGGATGACCGTGAGATCCTATTTGAGAATATTCCTTTTGAGAAGACTCCTTATATGGAGAGTACATCCCAAGACCTAAATCTCGAAGACGTGTCTACAATTTCCGGTACCCTATAAGGATCACTTTTAAGGGTCCTGTAAAGATTATTGCTGAACCTAAATTTTCTCCCTTGATTATTACTGCACCTGGGCCAATTCCATATTCTTAAGATAAGGATATAGAATTATGGAGCTGATGTCTATTATGATGGCGTCAAACATGAACCATTGACTGTTGAAGAGGAAAATTCTAATCCCGATGTTGGCAATATTTCTAGGACTAATAAGGTTACCAAAAGTGGAAGGGTTTTCTCTTCAGAGATATCTCCGAAGAATGTCACTGTACCAGTTTGTATCACTGCTACTGAATCAACTACTAAAATTCGAGATAAAGAACATATGACCGAGACTGCCCTGGCGGAGGCACCAAAAGAAGTTACTATCGAAGACCCCTCCAAGCAAGAGATAAAGGAAATATTAAAGATTATCCGAAAGAGTGACTACAAGATTATTGAACAGCTGGGAAAGACCCCCTCCAAAATATCTATGTTATCCCCGTTGTTATGCTCTGAAGCCCATGCTCAGGTGTGATACGGTGGGAGAATTGACTCAGGTCGTTTTGCGTTTGATCACAAATTTCGCAGTTAGCAAGAGTCGCCACCGACTTTTCTTTTATCCAATAAGGAAAGGCTGAAAAGAACAGGAAAGATCTTTAGAGATGTTTTCTTGAGTTCGGGGGGTAGATTATGAAAAGGGAAGATATTAACACCCTTTTCATCCATGGTTTTCCATGGGCTCTTAGTTGCTTGCTAGATCACTTGCTTTGTTTGAAAATATGCTTTGTGTTGTGGGTTTGAAAATATTTTAAAAATGTCTTTGTAATGGTTCTTGTTTCTATAAGAACACGTACAAAGTGTTGTTTTGAAAATAGTTCAAAGAGGTGTTTGTGGAATGTGTTTTTGAAAGTGATTTTGAAAAAGTGTCTTTGTAATGGCTCTCGTTTCTATAAGAACACGTACAAAGTGTTGTCTTTTGGAAATGTTTCAAAATGAGAGTGTTGGTGTATAAAATGTTTTTGTTGTGAGCAAGCGATTAACTAGGAGCGAAAGCGAGCAACTAGGAGCGAATCTACCTACTCAAAAGGTCTTAAAAGTTTCTTTTCCTCCTCCTTTAGATGTTACTATCTTATCATTGATTTGGTAAGAATCCCCGTCATTGGATATGAAGGGACGAGCATGGGACGTTTGTATAGTCATATAAGGCAACCCATGGAACGTTTTAGCAACGTTGTTTTAGGGACTAGATCATTTACTGAAGGCAACATCGAGGGTCATCGAGGGACTACAGTCTTTTATCGAGGGTCTTTTGCTAAAATGCCCATATTCGAGGGACATGACTATTTTTCGATAGGCAACAAAATGGGATTTCCTTAAGGGTGCTAGTGTGCAAGTGTGTTTGATTGCATGCATTTAGTCTTGATTAAGGTGATCTATTTCATGTCTTGCCATACACCCCCTAATTACTAGCATTATATTTGAAAAGCGATAAATTGCGGAAATATAAAGTCCTACGCTATTACAATATTTAGGGATGGGGGGTACAAATTTACAAATGGGGGGTTATAAGAATTTGAACCTATTTAACTATTACAACCATATTGAAGTGTACAATGCAAGAAAGAAAAAGGATTGGTTTTGAAAATGGTTTTTTTCTTAATGAATAATAAAAAAGGAAATAAATTAACTAAAAAAATAAAATATTTTTTATGTCTGTTTTTTTTTTATATTAATAAAAAGGATGTTAATGCTAAAAATGATAAAAAAAGAAAATAACAAGAGAAAAGAATCAACATGCTGTTGAAAGCAAAACAAAGGGGATCAGAAGTTCTGATGTTAGGCACGCAGTGGTTCAGAAAGAGGCGTCAAAAGTTCTGGATTGATACGCTCTGAGGTCCTGCAAGACACATTAGAGGGAAAAACACAAAAGTTCTGGGTTGCTATATGCTGAAACTTCTGAGTGTTAGAACAATGAGAAAGTCTTAGAAGTTCTGTGTACTAAAATAGTGAAGAGAACTCAGAAGTTCAGTATGAGCTAAGACAGTGAGTGAACATCAGCAGTTCAGTGAGTGTTAATTGTTAGAACATAGTTTGATTCTACAACCCTCAGTTAGAATTTTGATGATAACAAAATACAAGATTAATTGAATTATGAGTGTTATATAAGACATAGATGCTACTTAAAATTATGTTGTGTATTTACAGGAAACTCTGATGGAATCAACATCAAAACATCAGTATCAACATAAGCATCAGAAGATCAATACATGCGCTACACTGAAGTCTGATGAACAGAATCTGCGCTCAACACACTCTGACTCTGATCAGGATCTTATCAATGTCATCAGCACTCAAAAGCAATCAGAATAAGCTAAAAGCCAAAGAACGCTCTGATATTAATCAAGCAGAACATTCTGAAGTGTTTACGTTACTACATTCAAGACAGCTTAATTACCAACGACTTTATTCCAAGACAAAGATCTTCTCAAAATGGAAAGAACGTAATGAGCATTGAAATGGAATTATTGGCATCAACGTATCTATTCCAAGAAGTATTTAAACAAATCAGTGAGAAGTGAAATGGCTAATGCTCTACAGTACCTTACACGCATATACACGCCTAAAGCCTATCATCATCAAGCTCGTTCTCACTTTTGCTAAAAGCTCTCAATTGATTATTCTATAGCTCTAGCAATCTAGTATCATCTAAGCTTTATTTTGTGTATTATCACAGTTGTGATATATCGTTTTTTCTAGAAAACATTTAACACACATTTGTTCATTTTTCTATAAAAGAATTTCCTTGAGAAACCGGTTTGTGGTTTAGACTCAAGAAGGCTTTAGCAGTTGTTAAAGCAGTTTTGTATTTATTTGAATATAGTGGATTAAGACCTCGTTGGAGAGAGGCGAAATCACCTTGACGGGTGGACTGGAGTAGTTTGAGATTAAACGAACCAGGATAAAAATAACGTGTTGTCTGCATTTGATTTCAAGTTTTAACAATTCAACCCCCATTCTTGTGTTTTTCAAATCTTCAATTGGCATCAGAGCACCTGGTTCTGAGTTCATAACACTTAACCGTGTCAGTACAACATCCAGCATTGAAAAACACTATGGCAGGAACACATCACAACATCAGCAATGACAACAATGAAGAAAGAGACAGATTCAGTGGAAAACCTCCAGTCTTTGATGGAGAGAACTTTGATTACTGGAAAGACAGAATTGAAAGCTTCTTTCTAGCCCATGATGCTGATCTGTGGGATATGGTGACAGATGGATACACGCACCCAGTGAATGCAAGTGGTCAGAAGATTGACAGGAAAGCAATGTCTGATCAACAAAAGCGTGATTTCAAAAACCATCACAAGGCCATAACTATTCTTCTCAGTGCTATCTCTTACTCTGATTATGAAAAGATTTCAAACAGAGACACTGCCAAGAACATGTTTGACTCTCTCAGAATGACACATGAAGGCAACCTTCAAGTGAAAGAAACTAAAGCTCTTGCACTCATTCAGAAGTATGAGGCATTCAAGATGGAAGAAAGTGAATCTATTGAAACAATGTTCTCAAGATTTCAGATTCTGGTTGCTGGTCTCAAAGTTCTGGACAAAGGGTATTCTACTGCTGATCATGTAAAGAAGATCATCAGAAGCTTGCCAAAACAGTGGAGGCCAATGGTCACAGCGCTGAAGCTAGCTAAGGATCTCAACAAAATCTCTCTGGAGGAACTTGTCAGCTCCCTCAAAAGTCACGATATAGAGCTAGAAGCTGATGAACCTCAAAAGCAAGGTAAGCCTTTAGCTTTAAAATCTAACAGAAAATCTGACTCCAAGGTTTTGCAGGCTGTTGAAGAAACTTCTGATGGGTCCTCATCAGAAGAAGATGAACTGTCTCTCCTCTCCA
The DNA here is from genome assembly GCA_948472305.1 of Vicia faba. NCBI lineage: Eukaryota > Viridiplantae > Streptophyta > Magnoliopsida > Fabales > Fabaceae > Vicia > Vicia faba. The sequence goes on along the minus strand of OX451735.1, from coordinate 187,043,140 downwards.
GAAGGGTGAACCAACTGTGGAAGTAGAGGCAAAGAAAGTTCAGGAATCTCAGAAGATCTGAGAACCAGAACAAATCCTCCTCCAGATACAGAAGATCAGAATCCTCCTCTGGACACAGAAGATCTGAAGGCTCTTCAGGAAGAAGAAAGCCAAACAACAAATACATCATCTGTTATGAGTGTAATGAGCAAGGACACTACAAGAGTGAATACCCAAAGCTTGAGAAGGAAAAGCCCAGAATAAAGTTTGGAAAGGAAAAGAAGAAAAGTCTCATGGCTACATGGGATGACTCTGACACATCTGAAGCTGACTCAGAATCAGATGATGAGAGAGCAAACATAGCTCTCATGGCGAACATAGTAGAAGACAGTGAAGCTTCTGAATCAGACTCTGAATCAGACACAGAAGAGGTATTTCCTGACTTTGCTATTAATTTTACTAAGGCTGAACTAGCTGAAAGCCTCAATGAGATTCTGGAACGATATCAGCAAATCAGAGTCAAATTCAGAAACCTGAAAAGGGATCTTGCTTCTGACTCTGATAAAACTGAGAGTCTCAAATTGGAGAATTCTGAGTTGAAAAATAAAGTTTCAAAATTAGAAAATATGTTACAAAACTCTCAGAAGGAAACAATTCCTGAAACTCCCAGTAGTGCTGATGAGATCATCAAGGAGTATGATCACAGCTTCCAGAAGTTTCTAGCTAAAAGCATAGATATAAGCAAGATGGCTTCAATGATCTATGGAGTTAGCAGAAATGACAGAAAGGGAATAGGATACCAAGGTAAGGTACCTACACCAAATAATTCCATGGATTTAGTTATTAAACGAACTCCTCTTAATTCACACTTTGTATATGGGCACACACACGACATTAAATATACCAGTAGTAATTATTCTGTCAAACCAAAATTCTACCAGAGTTTTGGTAAAACTAACAAATCAGGACCCAAGAAAATATGGGTACCTAAGGATAAAATAATACATGTTGCAGATCTCTTTAGCAGCAAAGCAGAAACACCAGTCATGGTACCTGGACTCTGGCTGCTCACGACACATGACGGGAAGAAGTCATATGTTCCAAAGCCATGAACTTAAGCCTGGAGGCCACGTAGGCTTTGGAAGCAATTAAAGGGGAAAGATTATTGGCTCTGGAATAGTAGGTAACGGAAATCTTCCCTCTATAAGTAATGTGTTATTAGTAGATGGATTAATGCATAACCTGTTATCCATAAGTCAATTAAGTGATAACGGTTATGATATAATCTTTAATCAAAATTCATGTAAAGCTGTTAGTCAGAAAGATGGGACTATCCTGTTTAATGGAAAGAGGAGAAACAACATTTACAAAATCAAACTTTCTGAACTGAAAAATCAGAATGTAAAGTGTCTTCTGTCTGTTAACAACGAGCAATGGATCTGGCACAGAAGATTGGGGTATGTTAGTATGAGAAGAATATCTCATATTAACAAACTCAATCTGGTCAGAGGACTTCCTAACATGAAGTTCAATTCAGATGCTCTGTGTGAAGCATGTCAGAAAGGCAAGTTTGCAAAACCTGATTTTAAATCTAAAAACGTTGTTTCCACCTCTAAGCCATTAGAACTTCTGCTCATTGACTTATTTGGACCAGTTAAAACTGCTTCAGTCAGTGGCAAGAAGTATGGGTTAGTAATCGTAGATGACTATAGCAGATGGACATGGGTAAAGTTCTTAAGACACAAGGACGAGTCACACTCTGTATTTGTTACCTTCTGTAACCATGTTCAGAATGAAAAGGATCTTAGAATCTTCAAAGTCAGAAGTGATCATGGTGGAGAGTTTGAAAACAAAGATTTTGAATCATTTTTTAATGACAAAGGCATTCTGCATGATTTCTCTTGTCCAAGAACTCCCCAGCAAAATGGAGTTGTAGAACGAAAGAACAGAACATTGCAAGAAATGGCCAGAACCATGATCAACGAGACTAACGTTGCTAAGATCTTCTGGGCAGAGGCAATAAACACAACATGCTACATTCAGAATAGAATCTTTATAAGACTTATTCTGGAAAAGACTCCATATGAATTGTGGAAGAACAGAAAGCCCAACATTTCATATTTTCATCCATTTGGATGTACTTGTTTTATTTTAAATACTAAGAATTATTTGAACAAGTTTGACTCTAAAGCACAGAAGTGTATTATGTTAGGATACTCTGAACGCTCAAGAGGGTACAGAGTATACAATACAGAAACACAGGTTGTGGAAGAATCAATCAGTGTTCGTTTTGATGACAAGCTTAACTCTCAAAAGTCAAAGCAGAATGAATTACTTGCAGGTATGGAAGTTGAATTCACAGGTACTGAAGACAAGTCATCAGAAGCTCTTAACAGAGACACTCCCTCAACATCAGAAAGAGGCACTGCAAGCAATCCAGCATCTTCTGTTGATCCACCTCAGAAAAGACCATCCAGAAGCAGCATGGATCACCCTGAAGAAACTATTTTAGGAAGAAAGGAAGATCCAATCAGAACAAGAGCCAACTTCAGAAACTCTGAAGAATCCCTCACGAGACTTGTTTCTCTGATTGAACCATCCTCAATTGATGAAGCATTTCTGGAAAATGACTGGATTCTAGCAATGCAAGAGGAGCTGAATCAATTCACAAGGAATGACGTATGGGATTTAGTTCCTAAGCTAAAAGGATTCAACGTCATTGGAACAAAATGGGTGTTCAGAAACAAACTGAATGAACAAGGTGAAGTCATCAGAAACAAGGCACGATTGGTAGCACAAGGTTATAGTCAGCAAGAGGGGATAGACTATACAGAAACCTTTACTCCAGTCGCCAGGTTAGAATCTATCAGACTTTTAATTTCTTTTGCTGTTAATAAAGGCATCACTCTGTATCAGATGGATGTCAAAAGTGCATTCTTAAATGGCTATATAGAAGAAGAGGTATATGTGCACCAACCCCCTGGTTTTGAAAGCTCAAAAAATCCAGAATATGTTTTCAAACTAAAGAAGTCACTGTATGGTCTGAAACAAGCTCCCAGAGCTTGGTATGAAAGACTAAGTAACTTCCTGTTAGAAAAGGAATTCACCAGAGGGAAGGTGGACATAAACTTATTCTGTAAAACAGTTAAGAATGACATTTTAGTCTGTCAAATTTATGTTGATGATATAATATTTGGATCTACTAAACCCTATATGGGAAGAGAATTTGCTAAGTGTATGCAGGCAGAATTTGAGATGAGCCTGATGGGGGAACTAAAATTCTTTATGGGCATCCCGATCAATCAAACCCCAGAAGGAACTTACATTCATCCGAGCAAATATGTCAGAGAACTTCTGAAGAAATTTGATCTCTCAGAATGTAAGCCATCAAAGATTCCAATGCATCCCACGTGCATTCTGGAAAGAGAAGAGGTAAGCAAAAATGTAGAACAGAAAGTCTACATAGGTATGATTGGTTCTCTTCTTTATCTTACAGCTTCAAGGCATGATATTTTATTCAGTGTATGCATTTGTGCAAGATTCCAATCAGATCTTAGAGAATCTCACTTAACAACTGTTAAGCGAATTTTCAAGTATCTGAAAGGTACTACTAATCTGGGTTTGTTTTATAGAAAATTTGATGATTACAGCTTAGTAGGTTACTGTGATGCTGACTTTGCTGGAGACAGAGTAAAACGCAAAATCACTTCTGGAAGCTACCAGTTTCTGGGAGAAAATCTGATCTCATGGTCCAGCAAAAGACAATCCACGATTGCTCTATCAACAGCAGAAGCTGAATACATAGCAGCAGCTGGATGCAGCACACAAATGCTCTGGATAAAAAGTCAACTTGAGGACTTCCAGATTTATGAGAGTAACATTCCTATACTCTGATAATACTTCTGCTATTTGCTTAAGTAGAAATCCAATTTTGCATTCTAGGGCTAAGCATATAGAAATAAAACATCATTTTATTAGGGACTATATTCAGAAAGGCATTTTAAACTTAAAATTTATTGATACATACCATCAATGGGCTGATATCTTCACAAAACCACTTTCTGAAGATAGGTTCAACTTCATTCTGAAACATCTCAGCATGAAGCTCTGTCCAGAATAAAACTGTTTTAATTTTATATATTAACCCTCAGAATCATGTTTATTACTCTGAACTTCTGATCAATCCTCGTTCAGATTTTTAGAAATACAGATTGTATCCGATCTATCCATGAAGCTCTGAGCTCTTCATCTCAAGGATAGAAGTGATGTTCACTCAAAGCAAATAAGTGTCATCCATTCATCAGCTGGTTCCTGAGGCTGAACACGCGTTCACGCTTCTGAAAAGGCAAAGCGCTGATTGGTTGCATTGAGACACATGTCACTGGTAACCGTTTAAGTATCTTTCTGAAATCCCCTAAAATTAGCAATCAATTAATGCTATTAATCATGATTTATTTCTCTCTCTTAAGCGTTTATGTTTTCAAAAACTTTTTCAAAATCTATTTAAACACCATTCACACTATTCACAATGTTTACCCTTACTTTCGTTTTCAATCAATTTTTCTGATATCTGTGTTTGTGTTCTTACTGCTCAAGAAAACCCTCTCAATTTTTTCTCTCAAAACCTCGTGTGAACAATGGCGTCTTCCAGCAATATCTCTTTAGGTTTCCAGAAAGATGCATCAGCTGAGCAATATGAGGTTCCTCTCAGAACACTACTCACCCCAGTCAAGAATCTGGAAGTTCTAACAGAGATTATAGTGGATTTCAACAGTTTAAAGGAAAATGGTTTTGATTTATCAGAAGAGATTCAAGCTCAAGGATGGGAGAAATATTTTGACAGGTTGGTGGGTCCAACTTTTCCTATCTTGGTTAAGGAATTTTAGATTCAAGCCTCTTCCTCAAATTACCAAGTCACTTCCTACATCATGGGGAAGAAAATTGTGATTACTGAAGATTTGATTGCTCGTCTGATTGGCTACAATGGTGGTGGCATTCGCTGTATAGACATGGCTGAAAGATGTTCAGATGTTGCTGTCATAGCAAGGGAAATTTTCACGCTGGGGCTTCCCTCCAGCAAGATAAGGGATCTGAGAGATAAGCACAGAATTTGGGCAAAGATTATTCTTGGCTGTTTCAATCACAGGAAGCCTACAAGCTCTCCTGATTACATAAACATAGATCAGCAGTTTCTGATCTATTTTATTAATCAGAAGGTAAAGATTAATCTAGCTCATCTTCTGTTCAACCATCTGAGAACCAGCGTCAAGGAGACTAGAGAAGAAGAACGTAATAAAAGGGATTGGATACCCTTGGGCAGATTGATATCAAATATTCTGACTGAGAATAGGCTGATTGAACACTTGACAGAGGCACAAGAGATCAGCACCCTGGAACCTTCTGTTGGCAAGCAACTGAATGCCAAGAATCTCAAGAAGATGAAGCTGATAGAGAACATTAAGAAGGAGCCCAACATCACTCCTTTTGCTGAAATCTCCAGCAGGAGAATCCCTCTGGACGACTTTCCTATGTTCTCAGAGATTGACTCCAAGCCTCAGATCATTCTGAGATATTTGGATGCGTGCAAAGCTGATGGTACAGCACCCAATCTGAACATTCAAGATCTTCAGCAGAAGGCACCAGAGGTTGCTCTAAAGAAGACTAAGAAGAGAAAAGATGCTCCAGAAGGACCATCACAACAGACTCCAAAGAAAAGAGGTAATTCTGTTTCTGTATCTGTTTTAAGTTCAAGTGTTGTTTCCTCATCTATTCCTACCCCTATTCCAACTCTAGCTGATATCCCAACACCCCAAACCTTTGAAGATTTTGAAGACTTTGACCCTTCTGAGTCATTAACCCTCAGAAGATCCCGCTCCAAACCACAAAATCCAAACACTACAACCATTCCAGAACCAGAACTTGCACAAGTTCTGTCTGACATAGACCAACATACTTCCGCTCCTGAAATAAACAATCCAAATACACAACCAGAAATTCCCATTTCTCCACAACCTGACATTCCACTTTCACCCATTCCAGAAACTCCCCTCACTCCAATACCAGAACCAGAAATTCCACAACCTTCCTCTCCCCAACCAGACATTAATCCTCCATCTCCTCCACATGCACAAACTCCACAACCTGAGACACAAAACTCTGAGGCTCAAACCTCTGAGTCTCCTGAACCACAACCCTTGGCCATTCAATTGCCTTGTGGCACAACTGTGAACATGTCTCAACTACCATCCTCACCAGAAATAACTCATCCAAACACCCCATCAATTCCAATCGTTATTTCTGATTCTCCTACTCCCTCACCTAAGAAAAATACAGAAAGCCACAACAAGACAGTCATTGACTTAACAGTCCTTGAACGCCTTGCTGCAATAAACCAGAAAACTTCCATCCCCAAACCGAAACAACCAGATGTTGGTTCCAGCATGATGAAATTTGAATCAGATATGTAGAAACGGATATCTTCTTTGAAACAAGCAACTCTGGAAGTTGTTGATCCTGCTGTATCAGATCATCTCTGGACTCAATTCAGAAGATGGGTATGCGCTGAAACTTTCAAGCTACAAGACCAGAGCTATGGATAGGCTCAACAGAACTTCAGCAATCTGCTGAAGGAAATGGAAGGTCCAGTTCTGAGCAAGTTGCTGAAGGAAGAAGTTTTGCATCTGGACAATGAGCCTTGGTCTGAAAAGCGTCTAACATCTCAAGTTCAAGCTGCAGAAGAACAGGTTATTCAAGCTGAAGACTTGGGTCAAGCAGAAGAAGCTACAGAAAGCTCTGATAAGCAGACTGTATCTGAAGATCCTCAAACTTCCTCTTTTGATAGGCAGACTCTGGAGGATCTAAAGAGATCAGACATGCTGATGAATGAACGGATGGACAAGCAGGATATCAAGATTGAATCTATTGCAAACATGGTAGCAAAGCAAACCGAAACCAGGGAACAAATCAAGAGCATGTTGGAAGCGCTGTTCACATGACTTCCTCCTTCTTCTTAGATTTTTCTTATGTTTTCCGTCTTTTCTTTTCATGTTTGATTGTAATATTTCTACTTGTTCTAAACTATCATTGCTTCTGGTTCAATACAAACGTGTTTTGCTCTAATCTTTTTTAACTCTGGTTATATATGCTTTTTGATCGCTGATAAAAAGGGGGAGAAAGAATGATATTTTTCAATAACGGTTTACTGAGACAAAAGTCTCAAACATTCTAACATTCTTATATATTTGAAGTTCTTTGTTCTGAAAAGCTTACAGGTACAAGAATCTGAAGAACTCTGATAAAGCAAAATTTTGATGCTTAAAGAAAGGTTCAATAAAGTTCTGATACTCAAGGAATCAAAAGGAAATAATCAACTCAGGGGGAGTTTTTCTCATCTTTACTCTGATACTTTTTATTTCTTACCCTCTCAGCTCTGATAACTTTGTCTCATTATCTGATTAGCTCTGATACTGTTTCCTCTCTATTCTTAAACTCTGATACTTTCATCACTTTATTTTAATTGAAAAAATCTAGTTTTTGTCATCATAAAAAAGGGGGAGATTGTTAGAACATAGTTTGATTCTACAACCCTCAGTTAGAGTTTTGATGATAACAAAATACAAGATTAATTGAATTATGAGTGTTATATAAGACATAGATGCTACTTAAAATTATGTTGTGTATTTACAGGAAACTCTGATGGAATCAGCATCAGAACATCAGTATCAACATCAGCATCAGAAGATCAATACATGCGCTACGCTGAAGTCTGATGAACAGAATCTGCGCTTAACATACTCTAACTCTGATCAGGATCTTATCAATGTCATCAGCACTCAGAAGCAATCAGAATAAGCTAAAAGCCAAAGAACGCTCTGATCTTAATCAAGCAGAACATTCTGAAGTGTTTACGTTACTACATTAAAGGCAGTTTAATTACCAACGACTTTATTCCAAGACAAATATCTTCTCAAAATGGAAAGAACGTAATGAGCATTGAAATGGAATTATTGGCATCAACGTATCTATTCCAAGAAGTATTTAAACAAATCAGTGAGAAGTGAAATGGCTAATGCTCTACAGTACCTTACACGCATATACACGCCTAAAGCCTATCATCATCAAGCTCGTTCTCACTTTTGCTAAAAGCTCTCAATTGATTATTCTATAGCTCTAGCAATCTAGTATCATCTAAGCTTTATTTTGTGTATTATCACAGTTGTGATATATCGTTTTTTCTAGAAAACATTTAACACACATTTGTTCATTTTTCTGTAAAAGAATTTCCTTGAGAAACCGGTCTGTGGTTTAGTCTCAAGAAGGCTTTAGCAGTTGTTAAAGCAATTTTGTATTCAGTTGAATATAGTGGATTAAGACCTCGTTGGAGAGAGGCGAAATCACCTTGACGGGTGGAATGGAGTAGTTTGAGATCAAACGAACCAGGATAAAAATAACATGTTGTCTGCATTTGATTTCAAGTTTTAACAATTCAACCCCCTTCTTGTGTTTTTCACATCTTCATTAACAGTGAGTGAACATCAGAAGTTCAGTGTGTTTAAACAATTAGGAAATCATAGAAGTTCTGTATGTTAAAACTGTGAGGAGAACTCAGAAGTTCTGTGTTGTGCTAAAACCGTGAGTGAAAATCAGAAGTTCTGTGCCACATCTCAACTCTTTCCTCATATTAATCAGCACATCAACAATTTATTAAGTTCTTAACAAACAGCAAATCAGAAGGATAAAAGCACAATAGTTTGTAGAAGTTATAATCTTAAATCTGGGCCTGGCCCTAATCAAGAAGTTCTGATCCATAATTTTTCTACTTATGCAATGACAGGGACAACATTAATACTATGTGTGATACGGTGGAAGAATTGACTTGGGATTTGCGTTTGTTTTCGCACTTATTCGGTTTAGCAAGAGTCGCCACCGACTTTTTATTTTATCCTAAGGAAAGGTCAAAAAGCACAGGAAAGACCTTTGAGATGTTTTCGTGGGTTCGGGGGGTAGATTATGAAAAGGGAAGGTGCTAGCACCATTTTCATCCATGGTTATCCATGGGCTCTTAGTTACTTGTTTTTAGATCACTTGCCTTTGCTTTTCAATTGTTTGAAATGGTGCTTTGTGTGTGTGGTTTTGAAAATGTTTTGAAAAAGATGCCTTGTCTAGGCAACCTTTGTAATGATTCTTGTTTGAATATATACAAAGGTGTGGTGTCTTTTTGAAAAGATAATTTAATGTTTTGAGAGTTGTTTGGAATTTGTTTTTTGAAGTTGTGTTGTGAAGTGTGTTTTGAAAAATGGCAAGGATGTTTTGCAAGATTTTTGATCAAGTAACTAAGAGTTGTCTACCCTATTTTACTCAAAGATTTTCTTGTGTTTTAACCCTTTTAACAGTGTTGTTTCACCATTGTGTTTGATGAACAACCTTGCGTTAGGATGTTAAACGGGACAGGTGCAGGTCATCATATATAATCATTGAAGGCAACTTGTGAGATGCTCTAGCAATTTTGTAAGGGACGAGATCGTTTTATCGAAGGCAACATCGAGGGTCATCGAGGGACTACGATCTTTGTTTATCGAAGGGACATGTGTCTCATACTCGAGGAACATGATTGCATTTTCCGAGGCAACAAGCGAGGTTACCCTAGAGGTACAAGTGTGAATGGTGTATTGATTTTCATGCATTTTTCTTGTATTAGGTTATCTAGCGGTTGATTTTGAATCTTCGCATACAAACCCTAATTACTATACAGTATATGGAAAGCGATAAATTGCGGGAATTTAAAGTCTAAGTTATTACAAATAAGTATCCGGGGATGGGGGTACAAATGTTTACAAATGGGGATGAATCTTATTAGAATAGTAATGTCCAAATATTATTTACAACCAAATCGAAACGTCGCATTCTCAATGTACAAAATATAACAAGGTATAAGAATCAAAGAGATTCAAAAGTATTGTATGATGCATATGATTATTTACAGATGATCAAAATATTAACCTAATGCAAATTAAGTATTATTATTTTTGTGTTTTTGTTAGTTTTATATAAACAAAGGGGTTTTAAAGAAAAAAGAGAATTATTTAACCTAATAAATTCTATTATTTATATATTTTGGTTAATGTTATTTAGGAACTTGTATAAAAAGATTTATCAAACAAAAAGTTTTAAAACAAAGACAAATTATTAAAAATCTATTATTTACATACTTTTAAATGCAATAAATATTAAAAAAGCTATTAAGAATATTTTATACAAAAAATCTAATATATTATTTTTATTTAACAAAGAGAATTAGGAATTAGGTTATATAAAAAAATGAAAATAAGGTGATAATAATAAAAAAAGGGTATTGATTTGTAAACATAAGAAAAATAAAAAGAAATTAAATGGGCTTTAGGGGATATGTTTGGCCCAAATAACAAAACAAAACAGATTAAAAAAAGGGGGTGTATGTGCTGAAAGATTGGGCTTAAGGGTTTGGTTCAAGGGGCGAAAGCCCAATGGCATTGTACAACGTTTTAGGGTTTTTAGGTTTTTACTCTTTGCATGTTATTGATCTTTGATTGTTTACGTTTGTATGAGGTGTAAATCAGAAAGAAGGAAATTGATACCTTGGAGTTTTGTTTCTGGAGAGGAGGCGGAAGGTTGGACGGTGGCGCTCTCAGGTGGTCGGAGGAGGGAGAACTGTGATGACACTACTTGCTTTCTGGTATTTGTACCTTTCTCTCCGTTTTGTGATGAACCCTAATTCTGAAAACGCTATTTCATTAGCTTCTGAATCTCTTCATCTCTTGGGCTTTGTTGATTCTGATTGATGATGAACTTTGAAATTTGTTTGTTGCTAGCTTTTACAATCTTCCTCTCTTTTTTTTGTCAATGATGATATTTTTCTGAGATGCTTGTTGTTCTTTGAGTATGTTAGTGATGATTAAATCTGAAACATTGCCTTTGATATGTTCTTCTTTGTTGGCTTTGTTGATTCTGTGATGAACTTATTTCTGAGAATGCTTGTTTGCTTCTGACTTTTCCCTCTTCTTTGGGCTTTGTTGGTTTTCAATGATGAGTTTCAATCTGAGATATTGCTATTGTTGTTGTTTGGTTTTGGTTATGTTGACTCTGTGATGAACTTTGTTCTGAGAGTGTTTGTTATTGTTGCTGTTGATTTGGATGTTTGATGATGAATTTCTGAGGACACTTGCTCCTGAGTTGTTTTTCTTTGAAGGCAAGTTTGGTGTTTTTGTGTTGGATTGCAGTTTGAAACAGGTTTGCCACCTTGTAGTGCTTGTGCTTACAAGCCAGTTTTGCAGGTTATGCAGGCCTGTAGTGCTGGTTTGAATGTTTTTTTGCAGGTTTTGCAAGTTTGAGTTTGCTTTAGGCAGGCTACTAAGTTCTTGTAATTTAACAGGTATTTGCTTGTTGTTTTGGACAGGTTTTAGGCAAGCTTGGATCTTGGATAACAGATCTGAGTTTATTTGTTTTGTAAGGCAGGTTTAAGACTTACTACACTTGTGCCTTTTTGAAGCAGGCTGGAAGGTTTTATTTGTTTGGTTAGTGCAGGCAGGTTTGAGACTTGCTTGCTTGGTAAGGAAAGCAGGCTACTGAGTTCTTGTTTGGTACAGGCAGGTTTGAGACTTGCTTGCTTGGTAAGGAAGGCAGGCTACTGAGTTCTTGTTTGGTACAGGCAGGCTTTGGTAGCTTGTAATTTAACAGGTGTTTGCTCGTTGTTTTGGACAGGATTTAGGCAGGCTTGTTGTGCTTGCTTCTGCAGGTTTTGAGTTTGTTAGTTCACAGGCTTGGTTTTTTTACTGGTTTTAGGCAGGTGGATGCAGTTCTAGATTTGATGTTTGGAGGTTTTATGCAGGCTTGAAGGCTTGTTCCTTCTGTGAGTTTGGTGTTTGAACAAGTTTTAGCAAGTTGATAACTTGCAGCTTTGCCTCTGTTTTTTGGTTCTCTCTTCTGAACTGTTAGAAAATGTTATATTTATTTTCTTTCTTCCTGCTCTGTATAGCCTGCCAAATTGCAAAGCCTACTTCACTCTCTCTTTCTCTCTCCATCAAAAAAGCATATTTAATTGCTTAATGTATTTTTAATTCTGAAAAGGTTGTTGTTGGCCAGGAAATGATGAAATGTTTTGACAAGCTGCTTGCTTGCATCTTGGTTTTCCTATGCATTCTATACTTTCTTCCAGATTTTCTGCATTGCTTTTTTTGATAGCTTGTATGCAGTTTTTCTGTTTTGACAGCTTCTTGACAGCTTGGGTACTTTGACAGCTTGTGTGACAGTTTCTTGACAGCTTGGTTTGCTTTTATGCAACTTGGTTTGCTTTGTTTGACATTGCAATTTGATTTGCTCAGTTTGACATTGCAATTTGATTTGCTCAGTTTGAACTTGTGCAACTTTGTGCCTTGTATTATATGCAGCCTTGTGCCTTCTATTTAATTGATTTATAAGCTTGCAAAATTAATTTTACTTTTCCTCTTTGTGAACCAAGAAGAGAAATCTTCTTGTGATTTGCAAAGAGGATGAGTAAAACATGATGAAACCAAAACGATCTGATTCCGGCCAACAATCTTTAATGATGAGTTTTTTATTTATCTGTTCAAAACTGCTTTTCAATTTAACTGTACTGATTTCTTTCTTCTGTCTTTGTAGGTAAATACCATTTGGGATAATGGAAGCAGCAGTATAAGATAGAAGACTTCAAGAGATTTTAGATTTTAGATTTATTTTATTTTCAATTATTGTAATAAATATCATTGTAAATATTGTAAATAAATTTACAGTATCCAAATAACATTTGTAACAACAATTAAAAATAAATAAAAATATTTGTCAGATAATTCTTTATTTCTTCTGCACTGTTTATTTAACTATTTAAATCTCTTGAATTAAAATGACTGGAAATGCATCCCAATTATTTTAATTTAGATAAAATAAATAATCAACAAACGTTGCAGTCTCACAATCTTGCATTAACCACCATACGCCCGACATTCCAGTTAATCATATGCTTTGCACAGTTAAACAAACAAACATCCATACACCTTTCACTTCACTGATCAAACCAATGCTTCAAGCTTTCAATCAAAAGCCTCAGCTCCTAGCCCATATGTTTAGATTTTGAGAAACAAACAACAATCTTGAACAAGCGTAAAACAATGTAACAGTTAATTTGAAATACTGTGGACTCAAATTCTTCTGAGAAATACGAGTGAAAAACCCTAATTCCAGATTTGCCGTCAAAGAAAAGTCCGCTTGATCAAACCCTGAGCCAAACTCAACCAAATCAATAGAAACCCTAATTTTGGATAGACTGATAAGAAAAATCTGTTTGACTGATTCAAAATCAATGGAAACCCTAATTTTGGATTGACTGTCTCAAAATCAATGGAAACCCTAATTTTGGATAGACTGATAAGAAAAGTCTTTTTGACCGATTCTTGAGCCAATCTGAAAAATCAGGGGAAACCCGAAGCTGTGATTTCTTGTGAAAAAAGGAGGACAAATTTTGGGGTACAACAGTTGCCCCTGTTCAATCTTCTTGAACCTGAAGAGTTAGATTGGCAGTTTTGTCGTTCGCGACTCGAAGGTAAAAGATGATTGGATACTAGAGTGCCCAAAAAATTTGCACTCGTCAAAGCGTAGTTGAGGGAATGGGCTTAAAGATGCCATTTGGAGATGTGACAGAATCTTGTCGGAGATGGGCTTAAAGATGCCATATGGAGGTGTGACAGAATCTTGTCGGAGATGGGCTTAAAGGTGCCATCTGGAGGTGTGAAATAAGTCTTACTGGAGATGGGATTAAAAGATGCCATCCAAGAATGTTTGTTGAACTGTATGTCGTTGGTGAGTCGGTGAGTATCAGAGAGGTGTCCATGTTTGGAACATCTCTGAACTGGGGGTCTGAATAAGCAATAAATTGACATCCATGTTTGGAGAATCCGTAAACTGTTTTCAGAAGTTTTGAAGTTGAATAAGTAATAGATCAACATCCATGTTGGGAAGCATCCGTAAACTGTTTTCAAAAGTTGAAGTCTGTATGAGCAGCAGAATGACTTCCGTGGCGATAGCACTAGGGAGAATCAAGCTGCTGGTGTAAAGGACAGAATGGCATCCGTGTCTGGCACGTATCTGAACTTTGAGGTTGATAGTTGAATCTAAATGAGGGATAGAATGGCTGCCGTGTCTGGGGCGTATCTAGTCTGTATCGGATTGCTGAAGTCTGAATGAATAGCAGAATGACCGCCGTGTCTGGGGTGTATCTGTACTGTATCTGAGCAATTGTTAACAAAAGCCTTTTAATCTTATCCTGAAAAGGGTAAAATGTTAGCTAAAACACAAAGTTATGTTGCATGATATGTATGATGCAATGAGCTGTATTTCATTAATGTTTATGATATATGAATGTAATGGTTATGCATGCAAGCTGAGTAGTCGTATTATTGAGGAAGATAAAATCCGGATAGCGGGAGATAATGGATTCTTTGAATGCTGCCGGGGAAAGTGAATCCTTGACTGCTGTAGGGGATTGCAAGTCCTTTGATCGTTAAAATGAGAAGTCCTGGGACCACTGTTGGGGAAATCAGGAGTTTGGGTTGTATGCCAATCTACTGGGGATTCTTGTTTTGAGGAGATCTTCACTGGGGAATATCTGAATACTCTATGAGGAACTGAGAATGAGAGTCTTCATTCTACTTGGGGAATAAGAATTTTGTGGGGAATGGCCATACTGTTGCGGAGTGGCTATCCTGTTGGAGAGTAAAAACTCAGGACTCTGGGAAAAGCTTATTCCTGTCTGGAAGAAGTTCAGGTTTAGGTTGTATGCCGCTTTAAGAATGAGAAACTTCATTCTGTCAGGAATATCAGGAAGTTGAATTGTATGTTATAGGTGAAAGGATGAGAAGCAGGAAGGTATCTGCGTTTGGAGCATCTCTGGGCTGAGGATAAATTCTGAATGAGTGACAGAATGGCAACCGTGTCTGGAGCGTATCTGGACTGTATCTGAAGTTGAGATCTATATGAGTAGCAGAATGACTTCCGTGTCTGGAGTGTATCTGAAACTGTAACTGGGATCTGAATAAGTGAAAAAATGGCAACCGTGTCTGGAGCGTATCTGTATCTGAAGTTGAGATCTGTATGAGTAGTAGAATGACTTCCGTGTCTGGAGTGTATCTGAAACTGTAACTGGGATCTGAATAAGTGACAGAATGGCAACCGTGTCTGGAGGGTATCTGGACTATATATGAAGTTGAGATCTGTATGAGTAGCAAAATGACTTCCGTGTCTGGAGTGTATCTGAGACTGTAACTGGGATTTGAATAAGTGACAGAATGGCAACCGTGTCTGGAGCATATCTGAACTGTATCTGAAGTTGAGATCTGTATGAGTAGCAGAATGACTTCCGTGTCTGGAGTGTATCTGAGACTAACTGGGATCTGAATAAGTGACAGAATGGCAACCGTGTATGGAGCATATCTGGACTGTATCTGAAGTTGAGATCTGTATGAGTAGCAGAATGACTTCCGTGTCTGGAGTGTATCTGAGACTGTAACTGGGATCTGAATAAGTGACAGAATGGCAACCGTGTCTGGAGCGTATCTGGACTGTATCTGAAGTTGAGATCTGTATGAGTAGCAGAATGACTTTCGTGTTTGGAGTGTATCTGAAACTGTAATTGGGATCTGAATAAGTGACAGAATGGCAACCGTGTCTAGAGCGTATCTGGACTGTATCTGAAGTTGAGATCTGTATGAGTAGAAGAATGACTTCCGTGTCTGGAGTGTATCTGAGACTGTAACTGGGATCTGAATAAGTGACAAAATGGAAACCGTGTCTGGAGCATATCTGGACTGTATCTGAAGTTGAGATCTCTATGAGTAGCAGAATGACTTCCGTGTCTGGAGTGTATCTGAGACTGTAATTGGGATCTGAATAAGTGACAGAATGGCAACCGTGTCTGGAGCATATCTGGACTGTATCTGAAGTTGAGATCTGTATGAGTAGCATAATGACTTCCGTGTCTGGAGTGTATCTGAAACTGTAACTGGGATCTGAATAAGCGACAAAATGGCAACCGTGTCTGGAGCGTATCTGAACTGTATCTGAAGTTGAGATCTGTATGAGTAGCAGAATGACTTCCGTGTCTGGAGTGTATCTGAAACTGTAACTGGGATCTGAATAAGTGACAAAATGGAAACCGTGTCTGAAGCGTATCTAGACTGTATCTAAAGTTGAGATCTGTATGAGTAGCAGAATGACTTCCGTGTCTGGAGTGTATCTGAGACTGTAACTGGGATCTGAATAAATGACAGAATGACAACCGTGTCTGGAGCATATCTGGACTGTATCTGAAGTTGAGATCTGTATGAGTAGTAGAATGACTTCCGTGTCCGGAGTGTATCTGAGACTGTAACTGGGATCTGAATAAGTGACAGAATGGCAACCGTGTCTGGAGCGTATCTGGACTGTATATGAAGTTGAGAGATTTCTTAAAATCTTGACTGGACTGCCCCAGGTTTAATGGACTTTGAAAGATTTGTTGAAATCTTGACTGGACTGCCCCAGATTTGTTGGACAATACCAAACCAAGTCTCTTTTTGTTGATTGGAGATTTTTGCAACGGGAGTATCATCCCACTTGAAGTGATTTTCCTCACTGAGAGAGCTTTCGTTCCTCCGAACATTCACTGTATGAATTTCTTTGTTGTTAAACAAGTAAACCATGTGCAAACAACGATATTCAAATAATGCAAAGTTTATGCTTGTCTCGAAGTTTTGAAAAATGCGTTTTTTAGCAGAAAACTTTTTATAAGACAAATTCAACACAAGATTTTAGGGCAAAGCCTTACAGGAGTCAGGATACCTTTTGTAACAGTATGCTTTCGAACTAACCCATGCTTCAATTAGGACTTTTGAAGGGTTGTAACGTGGCTTGGTTCACGGTTTAAGAAACAAAGGATAAAGGCTCAAAGTATATTTGTTCCCACCCACTCTTCGTGATATCCTTCAGTCCTAAACTCAGTTAATTGTGCGTCGAACTCTATTCGAGTTTGGAACGACATTTTGGTGATGGTTCATACCAGTAGAATTTTATGGAAGGAAGTCTTCATTTTTGCAACATTTTTCATGTTATTGAGGATTTATAATGACCTCTTTCTTTTGATTCGTTATCCCTAACTTTTGCCTGACTGTTCCTGTTTTTCGAGATTACAGTCAGCGGGATGCCCCGGCTTTCTTAAGCCTCCTTTATAGGTTTTGGCTTAGTGGGATTTTTTATTATATTTTTGAGAGGTAATGACTGCCTATGACATAAGGAACCATCACTATATTTTGGTTACAAAGGAATGTTTTGGATGTCATTCATTGTATTACGAACTGAGAGTTTGCGACTTCAATGTGTATCTTTTTTGAATTAACTGAGAGACTACCCTGCCCCAGGTTTAAATCAAAGGTTTCAATTTGTTTAAAAACAGAAAACTCCTACTTCTTTGGCTCGGAGGGGTTGACTAGGGATTATCTTCCTTATAACTCCGGTGTTTAGGATTTGAAAGAAATGCATGTACATTGTCAGCAAGGCCTGTTCAAAAGCATACTGTATGAGATTATGGTATTGTTTCGTCATCCTCCCTCTAAAAGCTTGTAGATTTTTATCAAGAGTTAAATATCATAAAGAAAGTAGAAAGCATAGCTTAAGAATAGTGAAAACGAATGGATAAATTCAAGACAAACATATGCAATGCATTAATGAAACAGAGTTTGACATCAACCGATAATTGTTTGAATAACAAAAGAAATTACAACTTGAAAATTCAAATGGAACAAAAGTCTCTCAGTTCGAGCCTTGTCATTTCAAATGGAGAACCATTAGCGGAAGATTTTCATCTCGCCATCCGGCATGAATTCCAGCACTCCTTCGTCAATAAAGTCTTGGATCTTATTTTTCAAAGCCCAACAGTCATCGGTGTCATGTCCAGGACTATGGGAGTGGTATACACAAAACGCGTCGGGATGATAGCTAGGAGTAGAGGTATTGGGCTTCCGAATAGGATCCTTTAAAGCAAGCAGGTTGACCTCCAACAAGCGTTTCAGTATTAGAGATGATGGTATGTCAGTCTCAGAGAAATGTCTTCCAGACGTATTTTTCTTACGCCGATTACCCTATTGACGTTGACGAGGTTGTTGCTGGGCTTGTGACCCTGAAGCAAGTTGAGGAGCTTTTCCCTTGTCTTCTTGTCTCAAAGGAGGTTGGATGATGACTTGATCTTCAACCCTAAATGTTTGCCCCACTTGGTTGTCCCGAAGCAGTTTGTTGACGAGAACCCTGAGCTCTTCTTGTCTTTGAGCTAGGTTTTGAATGAGAGCCATCTGGCCCACCAGTTGTCCCATCATCTGGATCTTCATTATTGCCAGCTCAAACTGAAGTTCTTCCAACTGATCATTCCTTACGCTGCTTGAATTCCCTAGGACCATGCCCCTTGTGAGGAGAGCTTTCACTTCTTCTTGCCCCTGAGACAGGTTTAAGAACATTTCTTGAAGTTGAGCATTTTGATTCTGGATATCTTTGACAGTCCTTTCTAGAGCCATCTCTACTGAAATAAACAGTAGGAGAATAAGGAAACCTGAAAAGGAAAACCTGTTATGATACAATGCATGATATGCGGATGCATGTTTTCAAGAATCTCGCGGGGTAAACACAAGAAAATGTTAGAGATTGAAGTTTGATCAACATCTTTGATTAGAGAACTTTGTATCGGTGGATGTCTTTCCACGAGAATCAAGCTCACCATGTCGAGTGGGTCATAGCCCCTGATTCAAGTTATTGCACTTGATCTTTGACGGTGTTTGTTTAGAGAGGAACCCTCCTGCCCTTTGGTAGATGTCTGGTTCAACGTGACCCTGCATCAAAAGACCCTCGAGATCCTTGAAATGGTTATTGAAAATGCTATGGTATGATGTTATGATGTTATGTACATGTATGCAAAAGTGAGCAAGTGTATATACAGGCAATCATATTCACACAGAGCAAACAAGTCCTTAGGTTTAGGCTTGCATGGGGTTTGTAGGTAAGTACCCTCTTGAAGTTAGTTGGCTTAACCTGTCCTAAAATAGAAACCGGGTTCTAAGGAGCTCAATATCACTGGATTATTTTCTGTGTTCATGGTTTCAGTTTAGCCACTTTACTGGCGACCGAAATATTCCAAGAAAATAATCCTCAATGAGTGTAGTATCGAGTATCTACCAACTTCGGACTGCACCAAAGTCGGTCACCTCACTACCCCTAAAAAGGCCAAGATGGTCAAGTAAGGTTCTAAAGTCCATTGATGCTTCATGACACCACGCGGCGGCCCCGTACTCTCCTTGATTCAACTCAAGGGTTACCGGTACCAACCAAAGTGCCACATCAATGTAGCTACTGTTTCAACCATGTCGGTATATCCCGCACAGTTCCCTCACAGTTTATTGCTACTTACCTAAAAAGGTGCCCCCAAATCCGGGTGTAGGATTTAAAACAAACCCAAACGAGGAACCCAAAAAAGTAAAGCAATAAAAGCAATCAAAGTAAGCATGTATAGGTGATCTAAAACCCTAAGGTAACCCCAATTTTAGAAATTTTCCCCAGCAGAGTCGCCAGTTCTGTGATACGGTGGGAGAACTGACTTGGGATTTGCATTTGTTTTCGCACTTATTCGGTTTAGCAAGAGTCGCCACTGACTTTTTACTTTATCCTAAGGAAAGGTCAAAAAGCACAGGAAACACCTTTAAGATGTTTTCGTGGGTTTGGGGGGTAGATTATGAAAAGGGAAGGTGCTAGCACCCTTTTCATCCATGGTTATCCATGGGCTCTTAGTTACTTGTTTTTAGATCACTTGCCTTTGCTTTTCAATTGTTTGAAATGGTGCTTTGTGTGTGTGGTTTTGAAAATGTTTTGAAAAAGATGCCTTGTCCAGGCAACCTTTGTAATGATTCTTGTTTGAATATATACAAAGGTGTGTGTGTCTTTTTGAAAAGATAATTTAATGTTTTGAGAGTTGTTTGGAATTTGTTTTTTGAAGTTGTGTAGTGAAGTGTGTTTTGAAAAATGGCAAGGATGTTTTGCAAGATTTTTGATCAAGTAACTAAGAGTTGTCTACCCTATTTTACTCAAAGATTTTCTTGTGTTTTAACCCTTTTAACAGTGTTGTTTCACCATTGTGTTTGATGAACAACCTTGCGTTAGGATGTTAAACAGGACAGGTGCAGGTCATCAAATACAATCATTGAAGGCAACTTGTGAGACACTCTAGCAATTTTGTAAGGGACGAGATCGTTTTATCGAAGGCAACATCGAGGGTCATCAAGGGACTACGATCTTTGTTTATCAAAACGACATTTGGCTAGAGTGTCTCATACTCGAGGGACATGATTGCATTTTCCGAGGCAACAAGCGAGGTTACCCTAGAGGTGCAAGTGTGAATGGTGTATTGATTTTCATGCATTTGTCTTGTATTAGGTTATCTAGCGGTTGATTTTGAATCTTCGCATACAAACCCTAATTACTATACAGTATATGGAAAGCGATAAATTGCGGGAATTTAAAGTCTAAGTTATTACAAATAAGTATCCGGGGATGGGGTACAAATGTTTACAAATGGGGATGAATCTTATCAGAATAGTAATGTCCAAATATTATTTACAACCAAATCGAAACGTCACATTCTCAATGTACAAAATATAACAAGGTATAAGAATCAAAGAGAATCAAAAGTATTGTATGATGCATATGATTATTTACAGATGATCAAAATATTAACCTAATGCAAATTAAGTATTATTATTTTTGTGTTTTTGTTAGTTTTATATAAACAAAGGGGTTTTACAGAAAAAAGAGAATTATTTAACCTAATAAATTATATTATTTATATATTTTGGTTAATGTTATTTAGGAACTTGTATAAAAAGATTTATCAAACAAAAAGTTTTAAAACAAAGACAAATTATTAAAAATCTATTATTTACATACTTTTAAATGAAATAAATATTAAAAAAGCTATTAAGAATATTTTATACAAAAAATCTAATATATTATTTTTATTTAACAAAGAGAATTAGGAATTAGGTTATATAAAAAAAAATGAAAATAAGGTGATAATAATTAAAAAAAAGGGTATTGATTTGTAAACATAATAAAAATAAAAAGAAATTAAATGGGCTTTAGGGGATATGTTTTACCCAAATAACAAAACAAAACAGATTAAAAAAAGGGGGTGTATGTGCTGAAAGATTGGGCTTCAGGGTTTGGTTCAAGGGGCGAAAGCCCAATGGCATTGTACAACGTTTTTGTTAGGGTTTGCATTTGTTTTGCTCAGAATTAGGTTTGCAGTTTTGTGAACGGCGCCGCTCTCCTCTCATCTTCTTCGCCTATTAATCATTCTCAAACAGAGATTCTGAATATCCTTTCCAACCCTCAGGCCACCAGAATGCCACCTCCAATCTCTCCTCCCCGTGATTGTACAAGGCGACGATTAAAAGGTATTGCTTTGTTCTAACGCGTTTTAGGGTTTTTAGGTTTTTACTCTTTGCATGTTATTGATCTTTGATTGTTTACGTTTGTATGAGGTGTAAATCAGAAAGAAGGAAATTGATACCTTGGGGTTTTGTTTCTGGAGAGGAGGCGGAAGGTTGGACGGCGGCGCTCTCAGGTGTCCGGAGGAGGGAGAACTGTGATGACACTACTTGCTTTCTGGTATTTGTACCTTTCTCTCCGTTTTGTGATGAACCCTAATTCTGAAAATTCTATTTCATTAGCTTCTGAATCTCTTCCTCTCTTGGGCTTTGTTGATTCTGATTGATGATGAACTTTGAAATTTGTTTGTTGCTAGATTTTACAATCTTCCTCTTTTTTTTTTTGTCAATGATGATATTCTTCTGAGATGCTTGTTGTTCTTTGAGTATGTTAGTGATGATTAAATCTGAAACATTTCCTTTGATATGTTCTTCTTTGTTGGCTTTATTGATTCTGTGATGAACTTATTTCTGAGAATGCTTGTTTGCTTCTGACTTTTCCCTCTTCTTTGGGCTTTGTTGGTTTTCAATGATGAGTTTCAATCTGAGATATTGCTATTGTTGTTGTTTGGTTTTGGTTATGTTGACTATGTGATGAACTTTGTTCTGAGAGTGTTTGTTATTGTTGCTGTTGATTTGGATGTTTGATGATGAATTTCTGAGGACACTTGCTTCTGAGTTGTTTTTCTTTGAAGGCAAGTTTGGTGTTTTTGTGTTGGATTGCAGTTTGAAACAGGTTTGCCACCTTGTAGTGCTTGTTCTTACAAGCCAGTTTTGCAGGTTATGCAGGCCTGTAGTGCAGGTTTGAATGTTTTTTTGCAGGTTTTTCAAGTTTGAGTTTGCTTTAGGCAGGCTACTGAGTTCTTGTAATTTAACAGGTATTTGCTTGTTGTTTTGGACAGGTTTTAGGCAGGCTTAGATCTTGGATAATAGATATGAGTTTATTTGTTTTGTAAGGCAGGTTTAAGACTTGCTACACTTGTGCCTTTTTAAAGCAGGCTGGAAGGTTTTATTTATTTGGTTAGTGCAGGCAGGTTTGAGACTTGCTTGCTTGGTAAGGAAAGCAGGCTATTGAGTTCTTGTTTGGTACAGGCAGGTTTGAGACTTGCTTGCTTGGTAAGGAAGGCAGGCTACTGAGTTCTTGTTTGGTACAGGCAGGCTTTGATAGCTTGTAATTTAACAAGTGTTTGCTCGTTGTTTTGGACAGGTTTTAGGCAGGCTTGTTGTGCTTGCTTATGCAGGTTTTGAGTTTGTTAGTTCACATGCTTGGTTTTTTTACTTGTTTTAGGCAGGTGGATGCAGTTCTGGATTTGTTGTTTGGAGGTTTTATGCAGGCTTGAAGGCTTGTTCCTTCTGTGAGTTTGGTGTTTGAACAAGTTTTAGCAAGTTGATAACTTGCAGCTTTGCCTCTGTTTTTTGGTTCTCTCTCCTGAACTGTTAGAAAATGTTATATTTATTTTCTTTCTTCCTGCTCTGTATAGCCTACCAAACTGCAAAGCCTACTTCACTCTCTCTTTCTCTCTCCATCAAAAAGCATAATTAATTGCTTAATGTATTTTTAATTTTGAAAAGGTTGTTGTTGGCCAGGAAATGATGAAATGTTTTGACAAGCTGCTTGCTTGCATCTTGGTTTTCCTATGCATTCTGTACTTTCTTCTAGATTTTCTGCATTGCTTTTTTTGATAGCTTGTATACAGTTTTTCTGTTTTGACAGCTTCTTGACAGCTTGGGTACTTTGACAGCTTGTGTGACAGTTTCTTGACAACTTGGTTTGCTTTTATGCAACTTGGTTTGCTTTGTTTGACATTGCAATTTGATTTGCTCAGTTTGAGATTGCAATTTGATTTGCTCAGTTTGAACTTGTGCATCTTTGTGCCTTGTATTATATGCAGCCTTGTACCTTCTATTTAATTGATTTATAAGCTTGCAAAATTAATTTTACTTTTCCTCTTTGTGAACCAAGAAGAGAAATCTTCTTGTGATTTGAAAAGAGGACGAGTAAAACATGATGAAACCAAAACGATATGATTCCGGCCAACAATCTTTAATGATGAGTTTTTTATTTATCTGTTCAAAACTGCTTTTCAATTTAACTGTACTGATTTCTTTCTTCTGTCTTTGTAGGTAAATACCAGTTGGGATAATGGAAGCAGCAGTAGAAGATAGAAGACTTAAAGAGACTTTAGATTTTAGATTTGTTTTATTTTCAATTATTGTAATAAATATCATTGTAAATATTTTAAATAAATTTAAAGTATCCAAATAACATTTGTAACAACAATTAAAAATAAATAAAAATCTTTGTCAGATAATTCTTTATTTCTTCTGCACTATTTATTTAACTATTTAAATCTCTTGAATTAAAATGACTGGAAATGCATCCCAATTATTTTAATTTAGATAAAATAAATAATCAACAAACGTTGCAGTCTCACAATCTTGCATTAACCACCATACACCCGGCATTCCAGTTAATCATATGCTTTGCACAGTTAAACAAACAAACATCCATACACCTTTCACTTCACTGATCAAACCAATGCTTCAAGCTTTCAATCAAAAGCCTCAGCTCCTAGCCCAGATGTTTATATTTTGAGAAACAAACAACAATCTTGAACAAGCGTAAAATAATGTAACAGTTAATTTGAAATACTGTGGACTCAAATTCTTATGAGAAATACGAGTGAAAAACCCTAATTCCAGATTTGCCGTCAAAGAAAAGTCCGCTTGATCAAACCCTGAGCCAAACTCAACCAAATCAATAGAAACCCTAATTTTGGATAGACTGATAAGAAAAATCTGTTTGACTGATTCAAAATCAATGGAAACCCTAATTTTGGATTGACTGACTCAAAATCAATGGAAACCCTAATTTTGGATAGACTGATAAGAAAAGTCTGTTTGACCGATTCTTGAGCCAATCTGAAAAATCAGGGAAAACCCGAAGCTGTGATTTCTTGTGAAAAAGGGAGGGCAAATTTTGGGGTACAACACTATGATATTTACATATTTAATGATGTTCTAAAATGAAAATATGCAAAGTCAGAAAGACTTACCTTGAATCTGAAGCGTGTGCCCGGGACTTGAGCTGCTGCCTTCAGATGTTCTGGAGTCAACAAGAGCAACTGAAGAGAAAACACCAAGTTTTTTGACTCAAAGGGAAGAACAAAGGTTTGATTTTATGTTTGGGGATTATGGATTTTTATGAAGGTTTCACAGCTTTCTTTTCTCTCTTTTGACAATTCTCTCTCTCTAAAGGCCAACCCCTTGAACGTGTGATGGATCTACTTATTTATAGATGGGGTTGCTGTGGTTTTAGGGAGAAAAACAAATGGGATTCAAACCTTTTTGGTATACTGTTCCATTGCTTTTTAATCATAGTTTTTGTATGCTAATTTGGTGCAAGTATAAGGCTTGAGAAAAATGTAGGCGTGGACTAGATCATTAGCAATTTGGAGTGTTGTGGCAGCTAGTTGCAGGACTGTGCTATAGCAGTGCAACATGCTATTAAAATAAGGTTTTGGGGCTTTGTGATGTTATGATCGAAAAAGACCAGAATGAAACTCGAAGGGTGATGCTCTGATCGAAGCATATGCTGAAGAGTCATGTTCTGAACCATGTTTGCAAATTCTGACTGCACTTGCGCGGAGGCTGGTTCAGAAGTTCTGAAGTACCATATTCTCTTTAACACTTAGAAAATTTTCTAAATGTTTAGAAATTTTATTTTTCAAAGTAATTTCTGACTTCTGATTTTTGACGAACCAATTTCAAGTCTTGATGAAATATAATTGTTGAAACTTGATTTTTGATCTAAAAGTTAAAGTTTGACTTTTCAGTGTGCTTTTGACCATTTTGCCCCCTGTGAATGATTTTCTTGAAAAGTTGTAATTCAAGACTTGAAACTTGATAGAAGCAAACCTGAGGGTCCAGGATGATCCTTTGAGAAATGAGAGGGCACATTTTGGGGTACAACAACTGCCCCTGTTCAATCTTCTTAAGCCTGCAGATGTAGATTGGCTGGTCTGCTTTTCATGATCTGAAGGTGGAAGATGATTGAACACTAGAGTGCCCAGAAATTTGCACTCGCATGAAGTAATAATGATTGGTGATATTGGGAATGGGCTTACAGATTCCATTTTGAAGGCGACGGAGAATCGTCAGAGATGGGCTTAAAGATGCCATCCAGAAAAGATTGGTTGCATAAGAGATTCCTTGGCGAGAATTCCTGTACCTGCTGTTGAGGAGGACTTCGCCAGAGAATGTTGATTTATATCCTGGGAAGTAGAGTCTAGAAGCTTCAGTTGTCCATTACTCTACTGGGGAATTAACTCTTGATTAAGGAGGTGAAAGTAGAATGTATACCTGGTCAGGGTCCAGGTTGTACATCGACTTAATGGGGAAATGTGAAATCGACCGTATCTGGTCGGGTTCAGGCCTTATAGTGTTGTAAACTGTTGTCTGGAGATAAGGGAGAAGGAACCTGGATAGTAGGATTACTTCGAGATAAAATCCTGGATAGTAGGGCCATGAGAAGGAACCTGGGTAATAGGGTTACTTCGAAATGAAAGCCTGGATAATAGGGCTATGAGAAGGAACCTGGGTAGTAGGGTTACTTCGAGTTGAAATCCTGGATAGTAGGGCCATGAGAAGGAACCTAGGTAATAGTGTTACTTCGAAATGGAAGCCTGGATAGTAGGTGTTGTACCCCAAAATTTACCCTCTCATTTATCAAGACTTTCTCACAAGACTTCTTGGACTCATGACAAGATTAGGGTTTGGTCAGCTCAAGACTCATCTTGCACTGATACCCCAAAATTAGGGTTTGAGTTTGCATAAGGATTTTTGGACCATCAATGCTTCATGTGACTTTCATACACCATGTTGGATCCCTAAGATTGCTCATGACAAGTTTCAAGCCTTGAACCACATTTTTGACCAGTCAATTGGACAGTTGACCTAAAAATCAACTGTATTAGGGAAAAAGTCTACCATGGCCAATTTATAGTCAAAATTAATAATTTTTGATCCACATCAACATTTTAGGCTCCTATGTACCATTTGATCAAGTTTGGATCACAACTCCTCAAGAAATTTGATCAAATCATCAAAAGGGCAAAGTGGTCAAAATTAGGGTTTTGACTGAGAAAGGGCAATTTCTGATTTTTAACCTAGCCAATGACCAAATGGGTTCAAACATGATTTCAAGGACTCAATGTAATTATCTTTACCTAATCACATAGTTCAAAAGATCTCAAGTTCATTGGATTGACAGATGAATTTTGTAGTCAACTGATCAAAAATCGACTATACACTAAAAAGTCAAACTTTGACTTTTTGGTCAAAATCAAGTGCCAAGGGTCATAATTCATCAAGATATGTCAAAATATGAAACTTGTTGACCAAGAAAACCAATTTTGAAAATTAGGATTTTGAATTTGAAAAATTTCGTAACTTAGAATTTTTCTAAGTATGGAAATTTTCTTATTTTTTCCCAACTTTTCACTATTTTTTCACCATGATGCAATTTGATTCAAAGAAAACTTCCAACATGAAAGTTGTAGTCCTCCATGAAATATACAACTTTTCTTCACAAAATTTTCCAAAAAGATGCTTGGATCTCAAGTTATGAATTTGTGAATAGGGGTCCATGAACTAAATGACTTAGTGAAATTTTGCCCTAATTTAGGCAGGTTTTTGACCCAACTTCATGGACATTTTTCACCTAGTTCCAAGAGGTATCTCTAAATGCATTTCAAATATGGATTGTAGAGCACATTGCAAGCTTTCTAAAATGTACAAGAACTTTCCAAGATCATTTGTGGTTAGGGAGAATCGAAGAAGATAAATTGGCATTTTGTCACTTTTGATCAAGCCATTTTTACAAGGCATCAAGTTGCAAATCTGATCTTGGATGCTTGTACATTTCATTACAGGTCCTAAACTCATTCTACACTCCATAATTAAATGCAAACTCAGAGGTTAAAGGCTTTATTTTCACTTTTGAAGCATTGTACAAGTTGTAATTCCATTTTTGGCCAAAAGTGCACAATGCCATTTTCATAAAGGCAAGCTTTTGCAACTTTATCATTCTTGAGCCCTGGAGCTGTCCCTTTGAGGCAAGCAATCTCCACAGATCTTAAGCAATATGTACCAACTCCTATCAGCTCACAAGCAAGCAGTACAAGCATGTTTGCATAAGTCATTTCACCTTTCTTAAAATGCAAGAAAAGTTGCAAAAGAGGTCAGAACTTGTACAGCAAGGGAAGAGTGGACTTTGTATCATTCCATACATATTCAAAAAGTCATTACAATGCAAAGACACGAATGCTTAACATCCAAAACACCCTAAAACTAAGAAACTTCATTTTTCTGCCAAGAACATCCAGTTGCTGCAAAACTCTAGCCAACTTCATTTTGGCTCGTGCGTTTCTTGTTTCAACACTTTAAACACCTTCCATATATCCTACCAAAGCTATCCAAGCCCTTGTCCTGGTTCTGTGAGCTCTGTTTCAGCCATTGCCATTTTCAAATTTGAAGGTTGCAGCTTGACTTCTACAGAGAGTTTTGACCATCTACAAAGCAAGCTAGGTATTGGAATAGGTTGAAGGAACTTCAAGGAAGCTCACACGATCCTCAGGCCTCACTCAAAGTCCCCACATTGTCATATCCAAATCCAGCTGAAGGAGGTCTTTTTCAAAAATCTATCTCTCTATTTAGGCATCCTCATGCCACGATTTGTGAAGCAAAAATAATGTCCTTAACATGTTGAAGCTGTACATATGCATACTTTCCATTTATATTAACTGAGCTGAGAGAATTTGAAGTTTGAAAATGCTGAAATTTCTAGGTCACGAATTAGGGGTGATAAAATTCTCCCTGATCTTTTAGAGTTAGATTACAAATTTTATACGGTTGGAATCGTGATAAAAAATACTACATGTTTTATGTTATGAGATTTTGTTTTTATGCAAGCATGTGAAAGATACAGATTTGAACATAGCGCGCGTAGAGCTGAAGGACAGGGACGAAGATGAGCTGGCTTGGGCTTTTTGTTGCATTTGGCCTTTTTGTTTTTACTTTTTGCACCCCCTGTATTACTTTTGCACCCCATTGCATATTTGTTTTATTTTTCATATTTCTTTTTATATTTTTAAATTTATTGCTTTTATTTATTTTTTCTGAATCATAAAAATCATGAAAAATATTTTCTTTATTTTTTGCATTTTTTTTGTTATTTAATTATTTTTTGGCATAAATAATAGCTTATTAGGATAATAGACTTTATTTTATTAAATAAATTATAAATACATTTAATAAATACTATAAATTTTTTTATTTTATTATTTTACACATAAAATATTATTTTCTACACATACTTAATTTTTAAATATTTATATATTATATTATTTATTATTTTTCTTATACAAAAATGGACAAAATAATAATATAGAATATATATTTTCTTTAATAAAAAATTAGGGTTTCCACCCTTTCAAAAAAAATAATATATTTTTTCTCTTATTTTTAGGGCTTAAATAAATCATTTTTCTCATACAAAAAACAAATACAAACCTTTTTTCCATAAATACATTGCATTACATATTTAAATATTTGTATATTTATTTATTCCGCACAATATTCAATTGGGTTGTAATAGTATTTTTAGGGTTTATTTTGTGCAATATCCCCATTCAAAAACTTATATCCCCCTCCCATAATAATTGTTTTAATAGCTTAGTTTACTTTTACGCAATTTATTGCTTTCATATACCATGTTAGTAAATTAGGGTTTGCATGATAAGACCAAAAACAAAACAAATAGACAAGACCTAATACAAGACAAATCAAATGCATGTAAAATGACACACTTTGCACACAAGCACCCTTAGGGTTTCACCCACTTGGTTTCCTAAACAAACATGGCCATGTTACGCATGCGAAGTATCTTGGCAAAACAATACAAAATAAGATCATAGTCCCTCGATGACGCTATCAAAAGGTTGCCTAAAACAAAGATGATCTTGGTCCCTAAAAATTGCTAAGATACTTGGCAATATTGCTATCATGGTCATATGATGACCCACGCCCGTCCCGTTTACATCCAAAGATATAGTTGTTTACCAAATCAATGGTAAATCAACAATGTCAAAGGAATAAAAGTGCACAAGAAAGACTTTTTGAGTAGGTAGAATGCTTCTAGTTACTTGATTAATTTCAAAACGATCCTTGCTATTTTCAAAAACAAACACACACACACATTTTCATAACATTTCCAAACATCTTTCAAAACATTGAAACATTTTTCAAAAGACAAACATCTTTGTATACATTGTTACGAACGAGAGTCATTACAAAGATTGCCTAAACGATGGCCTCTTTTCAAAATACTTTCAAAACCACACAAAACACCATTTCAAACAATTTCAAAGCAAAGCAAGTGATCTAAACAAGTAACTAAGAGCCCATGGGAAACCATGGATGAAAATGGTGCTAGCACCTTCCCTTTTCATAATCTACCCCCCGAACTCAAGAAAACATCTCAAAGGTATTTCCTGTGCTTTTTTTACCTTTCCTTTTTGGATAAAAGAAAAGTCGGTGGCGACTCTTGCTAACCGCAACATTTGCGAACACAAACGCAAAACCTCAAGTCAGTTCTCCCACCGCATCACAGAACTGGCGACTCTGCTGGGGACTATTCTAAAAGTGGGGTTACCTTAGGGTTTAGATCACCTTTATTTGCTTACAAATTGTTTGACTTGTTTGCTTTACATTTTGGTTCTATTGTTTGGGTTTGAATCCTCCACCCGAATTTGGGAAACATTATAGGTAAATAGCAATACGTTATGGAAACTGTGCGGGGTATACCGACATAGTCTAAGCAATAGCTATATTAGTGTGACATATTTGTGGGTACCGGTAGCCTTTGAGTCAATCAAAGAGAATACGGGGCCGCTGAGTGATGTCATGAAGCACTAATGAACTTCTAGAACCTTTATTTGACCAACTTGGCCTTTTAGGATGTAGTGAGGTGACCGGATTTGGTGCAGTCCGAAGTTGGTAGATACTCGATACTACACTCATTGAGGGTTAGTTCCTTGGAATATTTCGGTCGCCAATAAAGAGGCTTAAACTGAAACAATGAACAAGGAAACAATCCAGTGATATTGAGCTCCTTAGAACCCGGTTACTATTACTAGGACAGGTTGAGCCAACTAAACTTCAAGAGGGTACTTACCTATAGACCCCATGCAAGCCTAAACTAGGAACTTGTGTGACTTGCTTGTACATATATACTTGTCCATAACATTATGGACATCATAAACATCATGTGCATTCACTAACCATTTCAAGGATTTTGGAGATTCATCTTTGTTCTTGTTTTGTAGGTTATGGATTCACTTCGCAGGAAAACTATCCAAATCAACCTTATAAGAATTCCTCCACAACTCAAGGAGCTAGCTTCAAGGATTCTTGAGAATTCTCCATTCACCGAGAGACATGGTCATCTACTCAACTTGGTCACTTCCAACACAGAGGAGGATATGATGAAAGTTCTCTTCCAGTTCTTTGACCCTTTGCATCATTGCTTCACATTTCCTGACTACTAACTTGTGCCCACTTTGGAAGAATTCTCTCAACTTCTGAGAATTCCTATTCTCAATCAACTACCTTTAAACGGTACAGAAAGAGATCCAAAGCCATAATAGATTGCTCAAGCCCTGCACTTGCACTCATCGGATGTCACAACACATTGGGAAACTAAAAGTGGTGTCAAAGGCTTCTTGGCAAAGTTCTTGTTTGAGAAGGCCCAAAGCTGTTGGAATTCCCTA
This sequence comes from Vicia faba, assembly GCA_948472305.1. Taxonomy (NCBI): domain Eukaryota; kingdom Viridiplantae; phylum Streptophyta; class Magnoliopsida; order Fabales; family Fabaceae; genus Vicia; species Vicia faba. The sequence continues at coordinate 187,011,789 of OX451735.1, read as the reverse complement.
GACTTGCAAGCTTTTGAGGAGATTGTAGATCTTCTCATCTATGGGATGGTCTTGTTCCCTAACCCTGATCAACTCATAGATGTGAGCACTATCAAAATCTTCATGACTCGTAACCCGATGCCTACATTGCTTGGGGATATCCTCCACTCTTTTCACACTCGTACAATGAGGAAAATAGGTGTTCTTATGTGTTGCACTCCTCTCCTGGAAAGATGGTTTATTTCTCATCTTCCCCAATCAATCTTGAAGAACGAGCAAGGTTTGAGGTGGTCACAACGGTTAATAACACTTAACCATTCAGATGTTCATTGGTGTTCTCGATCCAAAGAGAATGTCATCATTATTGACCGTTGTGGGGAATTCCCTAATGTCCCTCTACTTGGCATTAGGGGAGGCATCACCTACAACCCTTGCTTGGCTCTAATACAATTTGGTTATTCTCGAAGGGATGGCCCACATGACATGCTGATTCAAGGATTGGTTTTCGACTACGACAACGACGACCAAGAACTCCGTCAGAGATTCATCCGAGCTTGGAGAATGCCCAACAGGGTAGATAGCAAGACTCTGGGACACAATAATTCCATCCCTCTTGAGCCTTACCTCAAGTGGGTATGAACCCGCGCCCAAAGTCTTTTGATGCCTTATCCCTCCATTCTCCCAGTGATTATAGAGCCTGTTAAGGAAGGAGAGGTTCCATACACCACCCTACATCCTGACATGCCAACATCACTTGAAGACCTGCAAAGGAGTTAGATACAGCTCAAGGGAGAGCGCGATACTTTTGAAGCCCAATTCTACGCAAGCGAGAAGAAGGTTTTGGAACTCACTCGGCTACTTCACGAAGAGCAGACTCTCAACACCTACATTTCCCCAAAGAGGATGCGCAACGTCTTTTTACCTTAGATTTCTGTATTATTTTTCCCAAGGGGCATTGATGTACTCATAATTCTATCTTATTAATATGACGTGTGTTTCTTTTTTGTTTAAAACAAATTTGAATTTCTGAATCCTTGAAAGCATTGCATGAATACGTATCATTCATCATAAGAATAAACAGGTCTTCACACTAGGTTTCCTCATCTCTCTACTGTTTATTTTAGTAAGATGGATATCGAACAAATGGTCAAAGACTTGCAAGCTCAGAATTCACAATTTCAACAGTTGCTCATGACCTTAGCCAAGGGGCAGGAGGAACTGAAGACTCTGCTAGAGAAGGAGAAAGAGAAAAAGAAGAAGAAGCCAGCCGGTGTGGTTATCATGGGCAGAAGATTTTAGGGACAAGCCAGAAGGACCTTAGAATTTCCAACAACATCTGATGAAGAGGAAAGAAAAGGAAAAGAAACGACTGTACCATCAGATTCTGAAGAAGAAGAAGAGGAAGAAGAGGACAACTCTGAACAACAATACCCTCTGGCTGATGACAAGTACAAACACCTTGAAGAGTGACTCAGCGCTATGGAAATCCAAAGAGTACCAGGACTAGACTTTGAGGAGTTAGGGCTGCTGTCAGGAATTGTAATCCCTCCAAAGTTTAAAGTGCCACTGTTTGCCAAGTATGATGGGGTGTCTTGCCTTAAAATGCACCTCAGATCCTATTTCAGGAAGATTCAACCATATTCTGCCGACAAAGACCTGTGAGTCCACTTTTTCCAGGACAATTTATCAGGAACGCAACTTGGTTGGTTCTACCAGTTGGAGAGGGCTGATGTTCATAATTAGGAAGACATGGCAGCTGCTTTCTATAAACAGTATCAATACAACGCCGACTTGGGCCACAATTTCTAATCGTAAGTCCAAGAAGTCCATCACTCCATAATGCCAAGGATAGTAACCAAGTGGTCCAAGTAACATTAAAGCTTTTAGGGTTCAAGTTGATTATTAGGTATCTTCAAAAATAAAATGAGAAACTCAAGTGAGCAAAATAAAAATGATATGAAGATAAAGGCTCAAGTGAGCAAAGATAAAAATAGCATGAAACGTAAATGCTAAAGTAAATGTTATATAAAGTAAAAGCATAAAATAAAGGCATAAAAATAAATTCAATTATTAGGAATTAGTAGTTAGTTGGATGACCATCTTGAAACTTTCTGAAATTCTGGCTGTAGATACTCAATGTCACAGTCAATGTTGTGACACCGTATCTGACTTTCTATAAGACAGTAAATACAAAAACAGTAAAGAACACAGTCAATTATTTACCCAGTTCAGTGTGAAACAACACCTACTCTGGGGGCTACCAAGCCAGGGAGGAAATCCACTATAAGAGATATTAATTCAGGAATAAACCAACCAGTTTATCTCCTTCACTTAAGACCTACCCAATGCAACTTCAATCTAAGTTCTACTTAAACCTGAGTTCCTACTCACTCCCCCTCAATCACAGCAGTGATACTTAAAACAATTGACTAATGAATTAATGAAGACACTCTTCAAAACATACACTTGATTATGCTTCACAGCTTTTTAATCAAGTAACACAAACACTCTTGCTTCACAGCTTTGAGTGATATATAACCCTAACTTGACTTTGCTTCAAAGCTTTAGTCAAGAGACACAAAACACTCTTGCTTCAAAGCTTTGAGTGGTACAAAAACCCTTACAAACAAAACCTATTCCAAGTAACTTATCAAAATGATAATTGCTTGGATTACAGCAGTTAAAACTATACAGTTTCTGATTGATCTTCAGTCCAAAGAGATGTTTTCCAAACAGCAGTCCTGTTGAATATATAGCAGCTGTTTCTTCAGTTAGGGTTTCCATAAAAAGCTAGGGTTAATTAGGTTTAACCATAAGACTTAGTCACAAGACTTTATCAACCAGTTTTAGGGTTGAGCTAGGTTAACCCAAAGACAACGGGAGATTCTGTTCTGGAAGGAATGAGCCAACTTCCTGAAAAATCTCAGAATTAACCAAAATGCACTACTGTTAGATCAGTACAGGATGTCTTAACATTTGTTATGACATCAGAATTTCTGTTTACTGATTTTGGCAATAAATGTGATCTTTTGCAAAATGCTCAGATACACACTCATACACAGAAGCACCTGTATGCCATTATTTTTCTGCAAAGATACCTAATAAACCTGTACCTAATAAACCAGAATGTTATGACATCAATCATGACATTCACACACCTGGTTTTACCAAAAATACATGCCAATAAATAAACATCTACAAACTCCCCCTTTGGCAGATTTTTGGCTAAAGCCCCTAAGCAATCAGAGAATAGATAGCAGCATAATAAATGTGACTGCAGAAAAATATAGTGTCTATCAAGTAATTAACCACAGAATATCTCCCCCTATTTAGCCACAAATGGGCCAAAGATACATGTACTTAAAAGTTATACAGTCATCCCAAACAAAGACAGCAAAAGAAAAACAAACAAAACACTTGCATCAACTGGAACTAGCAGCCAGTTTGCCATCTCCACTGAACTTTAAGCACTGTCATCAGACTCAGAAGTTTCGGGCTTCTTCCTTTTCTTGTGAGCAATATCAGCATTCTTCTCTTTGTCCATGTCAACAATTGGGGCTTCAGCATCCTTATCTTTGTCTGGTGTCTCAACATCCTTAGAGACATCTGGATTTGTTTCAGCATTTGAACTTTCTTGATTCAAAGGAACGGAAATGCCAGGAACTAAGTGGTTCTCATTCAGAATTCTTGTAACAAGTTTAGCTATTGCTTGACGTACATAGGCTGACCCTTCCCTATTTGCAATTTCAGAGGGAACAGAAGAATAAGGATAAGAGGGATTACCAGAAGCAGTAGTTTGGGACCTTCCTGCATGCCTTGTTCTCAGCTCTTTGACCTTGGTGAGGTTAGTTTCCATTTCTCTAAGAGGAGCAATCTCCAGGACTTCAGAATCCAGGCAAGATGAGATTGCCCTAGAATCTTGATCAGAGGAAGAGGATGAAATAGTCGTATTGGATGATGATGATGTTTGAGACATTTTGATAGTCTTAGAAGACCAATAGCAACTAGAGAGAAAATTTTGATTGTGAGACTGGGTTTTGATGCGGAGGCGAGAGGGGAAGGAGGTAAATAAGTGACTATTCAAATTCTTAAATATTTTGAAGGAAATGGGAAAGCATATGTTTAACCCAATCAAAATAGACTTAGCAAAAATAACTCCTTCAACCCTTGTTTTAAGCAAAATTAATTGCTACAATTCCTCATGTTGGCAAATACCCAACTTGCCCATCAAGTTTTCAAATTGATTTGCATCAAGTGCCTTTGTAAAAATGTCATCCAACTGTAGCTCAGTGGCAACATGTTCCAGTTTAATCGTCTTCTCTTCTACAAGGTCTCTGATAAAGTGATGTCTTATGTCAATATGTTTGGTCCTACTATGCTGAATAGGATTTTTGGAAATGTTGATTGTACTCAGATTGTCACAGTACAATGTCATAACATCTTGTGTGACATTATACTCAGTAAGCATTTGTTTCATCCAGATCATTTGAGAACAACTACTACCAGCTGCAATGTATTCAGCTTCAGCAGTAGAGAGAGATACACAGTTCTGTTTCTTGCTGAACCAGGAAACTAGATTGTTTCCTAAGAAGAAACATCCACCAGAGGTGCTTTTTCTATCATCAGCACTTCCAGCCCAATCAGCATCACAATAACCAGTCAGAGTTGGTTCACAGCTGTTGTACCCCAAAATTTGCCCTCCCATCTCTCAATGATTTCTCATCACAAAGCCCTTGAAGCTCAAGATCCAGTTAGGGTTTCATCTACTCAAGATTTCTCCTTGCACTGTTGACCCAAATTAGGGTTTGTGTTTGCACAAAGATGTTTTGACCAAAAATGCCTAAGATGACTTTCATGCTTCATATTGGACTCCCAATTTTATCCATACCAAGTTTCAAGTCCTGATTCCAAATTTTGCCCAGTCAATTAGACAGTTGACCAAGAAATCAGCTGTATTGGGGAAAAAGTCAACTGTGGCCAATTGACAGTCAAATCTCATGGAAATTGACCCACATCAACATTATGAACTCACATGGACCATTTGATCAAGTTTGGATCACAATTCCACAAGAAATTTGATCAAATCACCAAAAGGGCAAAATGGTCATTTTTAGGGTTTTGACTGCACAAAGGCAATTTTTGACTGTTTGACCTAGCCAATGGCAAACCAAGCTCACATATGGACTCAAGGACCCCATGGAATTGTCTTGACATGCTCAACAAGTTCAAAAGATCCCAAATGCACAAGATTGACAGTTGAATTTCCCAGTCAATTGATCAATTTTGACTGTATACTGAAAAGTCAAACTTTGACTTTTTGGTTAAAATCAAATGTCAAGATTCATTTTTCATCAAAACATGCCAAATCATGAAACTTGTTCATCAAGAAATCAAGAATTGCAAATTAGGGTTTGAAATGAAGATTTTTCATAACTTAGAATTTTTCTAAGTTATGAAAAACCCTAATTTTTTCCTAACTTTGCCCCACTTTCTCACCAAGATTCATTTGGATTCAAGCAAACGTCAAAACATGAAAGTTGTAGCATATTGCATAATCTACAACTTTGATTCACAAAGTTTTCCCAAAAGAAGCTTGTAGCTCAAGTTACAATTTTTGGAACAAGGGTACCAAACCATTCTTAACTTAGAGAAAATTTGACCTATTTTAGGCAGGATTTTTGCCTAACTTCAAGACCATTTTTCACATACTTCCACTTGTAATTTCAATTTTCATTTCAAAGATGGATTGTAGTACACATTCCAAGCTTTCCAAAATTTCCAAGAACTCATCAAACAACCTCATGGTTAGGGAGAATCGAATTTGACAATATGGGAAAAACTCACTTTTGATTTGGCCAAGTTACATGTTCATACATTTGTGCCATTTTGAATTCAGCATGCTTCCCTTGATTACAGGTCCTATATCCCATTTGCACTCAATAATTTAATGCTAATTCATTGTGCCAAGGCCTTGTTTTATGAGTTTAAGCATTACATGTTGAACTAAGCCATAAATAGAAAAAGTAAAATAGCCATTTTTGATAAAGTTACACTTTATGTCAAATTTGCAATCCAAGTGGTACAGTTCAAAATCTCTTTGGCACAAGTTTATAGACTAATTGCACTGATCAAGACTGAGTTATGCAGCACATTAGGGGGGCCTGTACAAGCTAGAAACTCAACTTGGCCATTGGTTGCTTAAAGTAGAAGAAACTTGCCATAACTTAAGACAACTCTCATATCAGTTAACACATGCTTAGAAAAACTTGCAAAAAACATTCAAGACAATCATCCTAAGCTGAAACACGAGCCTAGCATCCCCAATACCTCCCCATTCCCAGAATCACCCTTAAACTGTCCAAACAGAGCACATGCTGCAGTTTGAATCCCACAACTCATTTCCATCGTGCATTCTTGCTAAAACCACTTCAAACACCTTCCCTACCATCAATGCAAACTATCCAAAGCACTAGAAGTGGACTGTAACTCCTCTAATCAGTTTGGCCATTTTCATTTTCTTGTTTTGCAGGTGGAGTGCTACAACTCGATTCAGCTAGTTTCAAAGCAAAGTAAAACTTGGAATAGCATCCCTGGACATCAAGGAAGCTGTACCAATCATCACCTTGCTCTGAAAGTACCTCCATCATCAGATACAACTTCAACTGAACAGGTATATTCTTGAACTTCTAACTCTCAATGTAGGCATCATTAGCTCTAAGCTTGTGAATAAGAAGTGTTCTACTCATGCCCCTGAAACTGTACATACCTTTACTTTCCATTTAATTTGCATATGTTGTGAGAATTTAAGGTCTGAACATTGATAAAAAATTAGGTTAAGATTTGGGAATGTAGAAATTCTCTCTCATTTTTGAGAGTTAGATCAAGTTTTTGGTATGTATGAATTCGTTGTTTGATGCTGAACATTTTTGATGTTGTGAGTTTTCATTAAAAAGCCAAGAATCCAGGTGTTTGAATCATTGAACAAAGCGCGCGTTTTTGACATTTTTTCTGGCCAGAGGTTGAAGAAGGACTTGGTGGGCTGGGCTTGATTTGTCATTTCTGTTTACACACTATTTTTTACTTTGACACCCCCTAGGCCCATTTGGCTTATTTTTTTTATGATTTTTGACTTTTGTTTTTTATTCCTGACTTATTTATTTTTCCTCATAATATTAAAAACATAAAAAACATTTTTTACACCATTTTTATATTTTTTAGGCATTTATTTGTTTATATTGATATTTGTATGTAAATAAATACATAATATTATTATTTAGAATAGCTAGAAAAAAATAATGTAAACACATTCATTTTTTTGATTTTTATTTTATCTTCTGAAAATATTTTATATAGAATATACTTTTTTTATAAATATTAAATATTATTATTTTGTATATATAATACATATTTAGAAAATAATACAAATATATATATATATTTATTAGAATATTTAGGACAAAAATACAAAAATATATACATTTTTATTTTTATTAATATTTGATAGTAAAAATACCTTTTTGGCAAATATACTTCATTTTTTATTTTATTTTGTATATAATTGATAAATATTTGTACATATTAAATAAATAATACCTTTTACCTAATAAAATTAGGGTTTTACCCTAAACATAAAAATACCCAAAAATTAATACTTTTTATTTTGTTTACTTGACATATAAAAATACTCTTTTTCATACACATAAAAAACATTTTTTTTTTGCATCTTGCATATTTATTTTATTTCCATTTAATTTGTGCAATTAATTATCTTGTAAATAATCTCAAATTGATGTAATAGCTAGGTTTAAATTCCTTGTCAAATACCCCCATTTGAACATTTGTACCCCCTTCCCATATATTGTGTTGTAATAGCTTAGAAACTTTAATTTTCGCACTTTAATGCTTTCTAAATATACCATGTTAGAATTAGGGTTTGTATGCAAATAAAAACAACAAAAATAGTTTGACCTAATTTCAAGATAATCAAGCATGAAAATGGACAACACTAATCACACTTGCATCCTTAGGGTATTCCACTTGTTGCCTTCAATAAATGGGCCATATTGCATGTTAGGTCTCTTTGGGCAAAACAAAACAATTCAAATGATCATAGTCCCTCGATGACGCTTTCGAAAAGTTGCCTAAAAATGATCAAGTCCCTTAAAGGAAAATTGCCCAAAGATACTTGGCACCATTGCAATCATGGTCTAAACGATGACCCGCGCCCGTCCCTTTCACATCCTAACACAAGATTGTCCACCAAATGCAATGGTGGAACAAAATTGTTAAAAGGGTTAAAACATAGCAAAAATCTTTGAGAACTTTAGGGTAGATAGCTCTTAAGTACTTGTCAACTTGCAAAACAAAAACACTTGCCTATTTTTCAAACCACACTTCACAAACACTTTCAAAACAAACTTTCGAAAAAACCTTGAAACATCTTTTCAAAAAGACAAACACCTTTTGTAAAACATTCGAGTAAAGAATTGTTACAAGGGTAGCCTAGACAAGGCATCTTTTTCAAAACATTTTTTCAAAACCACGCACAAAGCATCATTTCAAACAATTGAAAATCAAGGCAAGTTGATCTAAGCAAGTACCTAAGAGCCCATGGATAACCATGGATAGAAAGGGTGCTAATACCTTCCCTTTCTATAATCTACTCCCCGAACCCAAGAAAACATCTCAAAGGTTTTTGCTGTGCTTTTTTAACCTTTCCTTAGGATAAAATAAAAATTCGGTGGCGACTCTTGCTCAACCGAAACATTTGCGAAAAACGCAAAACCATAGTCAGTTCTCCCACCGTATCACAGAACTGGCGACTCTGTTGGGGACAAATTTAAAAGTGGAGTAACCTTAGGGCTTAGATCACCCTCTTGCATGACTAATTGTTTGATTTGATTGCTTTATATTTTGGCTCTCTTGTTTGGGTTTGCAATCCTACACCCGGATTTTGGGAAACATTCATAGATAGCAATACGTTGTGGAAACTGTGCGGGGTATACCGACACGGTCGAAGCAATAGCTATATTAGCGCGACATATTTGTGAGTACCGGTAACCCTTGAGTTCAGTCAAGGAGAGTACGGGGCCGCTGAGTGATGTCACTAAGCACTAATGACCTAGAACCTTACTTGACCATCTTGGCCTTTTATTAGGGGTAGTGAGATGACCGGCTTTGGTGCAGTCCCAAGTTGATAGATACTCGATACTACACTCATTGAGGGTTGTTTTCTTGGAATATTTTGGTCGCTAGTTAAGTGGCTAAACCAAAACAATGAACATTGAAAACAATCCAATGATATTGAGCTCCTTAGAACCCGGTTACTATTTATAGGACAGGTTTTTAAGCCAACTGCACTCAAGAGGGTACTTACCTATGAAACCTCATGCAAGCCTGAAACTAGGGTTTGGTGTGAATTGCTTGTACATATGTTTTGTGCATACATCATAAACATCATAAAGCATCATATGCATTCACTAACCACTTCAAGGGTTTAGATCTTCATCTTTGTTCTTGTTTTGTAGGTCATGGAAATTCCTCGCAGAAAAACCATCCAAGTCAACCTTGTGAGAATCACTCCTCAACTCAAGGAGCTCACCTCAAGAATTCCGGAAAGCTCTTCCTTCAGTGAAAGACATGGTAGACTGCTCAGCTTAGTCAACACCAACATTGAAGAAGACATGATGAAAGTGCTATTCCAGTTCTTTGACCCTCTTCACCACTGTTTCACTTTCCCTGATTATCAGTTGGTGCCCACTTTGGAGGAGTTTTCTCAACTCCTAAGAATCCCTATCCTTAATCAACTACCTTTCAATGGTACGGAAAAGGAACCAAAGCCGGAAGATGTTGCTCGAGCATTACATCTACAACCATCCGACATCAAGGGGCATTGGGAAACCAGAAGCGGCGTCAAAGGATTCTTAGCAAAATTCTTGTTCGAGAAGGCACAAGAATGTTGGAACTCATTGGACCTGCAAGCCTTTGAAGAGATTGTGGCACTCCTTATCTATGGGTTGGTCTTATTCCCAAATTCTGACCAATTGGTAGATGTCAACGCCGTCAAAATCTTCTTATCCAGAAATCCAGTACCAACATTGCTTGGGGACATTCTTCACTCATTTTACACACGAACAATGAGAAAGAGGGGTGTTCTCATGTGCTGTACTCCTCTCCTTGCAAGGTGGTTTATTTCGCACCTTCCACAATTTGTCTTGAAGAATGACCAAGGCTCAAGGTGGTCCCAACGGTTGATGACTCTTACTCACTCTGATGTACATTGGTGTTCTCGGTCCAGAGAAAATGTCATCATCGTCGATCGTTGCGGAGAGTTTCCTAATGTTCCTTTACTTGGAATCAGAGGAGGTATCACCTACAACCCTTGCCTATCTTTGAGGCAATTTGGATATGCACGGAGGGATGGCCCTCACGACATGTTGATTCCTGACCTAGTTTTTGACTTCGACAACGACGCGCAAGGACTTCGCCAAAGATTCATCAGAGCTTGGGGAAGGCCCAACAAGGTTGATAGCCAGACACTGGGACACAAGAACTCCATCCCTCTTGAGCCTTATCTCAAGTGGGTACGAGCCCGAGCCCAGAGTCTAATGATGCCTTATCCTCATGTTCTCCCTATTATTAAAGAGCCCGTCAAGGAAGGAGAGGTTCCCTACACTATCCTACATCCTGATATGCCTACATCGTGGGAGGAGATGCAGAAGAGTTGGAATCAGCTCAAGAAGGAACGGAACACTTTTGAAGCCAGCTTCTACGCTAGTGAGAAGAAGGTTCTAGAGCTTACCCTCCGACTCCATGAGTAAGAGGCCCTCAACACCTACATCTCACCAAAGAGGATGCGCAATGTCTTTTTACCTTGAGAAGTTGTTTTTGTAATATTTGGTCCATGGGGCATTTATGTACTAACAAAATTCTTCTTATTAATATGACATGCATTCTTTTTTTGTCTGCAACAATTTTGAATATTCTAAATCCTTGAATGCATTGCATACATAAGCATACCATTCATCATGTGCATAAGCAGGTCTCACTCCGGGTTTCCTTATCTATCTGCTGTTTATTTCAGTAGGATGGATCTCGAGCAAACAGTCAAAGACCTGCAAGCTCAAAATGCACAGTTCCAGCAGCTCCTGATGACCTTGGCTAAGGGTCAGGAGGACCTAAAGACCTTGCTGGGGAACAAAGACCCAGTGAAAAAGAAGAAAAAGAGACTCGGGGTGGCTACCTTAGGGAGAAGATTTGACGGAGAGGCCATGAGAGTGCTTGAATTTCCTCCTACTTCTGATGAAGGAACCAGTAAAGGAGGTGGGGCTGCGGTACCTTCCGGGTCCGATGTGGAAGAAGAAGAGGTCGAAGAGGATGAAGACTACTCTGATCAACAATACCCTCCGGCTGATGATAAATACAAAGGTTTAGAAGACAGGTTGGCCGCCATGGAGCTACAGAGAGTACCGGGTTTGGATTTCGAAGACTTGGGTTTAGTTGCCGGGATTGTGATTCCCCCAAAGTTCAAGGTGCCAGTTTTTGTGAGGTATGACGGGCTGTCCTGTCCAAAAATGCATCTCAGGTCCTACGTAAGGAAGATCCAGCCTTATACGGCAGATAAGAACCTTTGGATCCATTTCTTTCAAGATAGCCTTTCTGGAGCTCAACTGGAGTGGTTTTATCAGCTAGAGGGAACCAGCGTCCAGAACTGGGAAGACTTGGCCACTGCCTTCTACAAACAATATCAGTACAATTCTGACCTTGCTCCCACGCGTACCCAACTTCAGGGTATGTCACTGGGAACCGGCGAAGGATTCAAAGAATATGCCCAAAAATGGAGGGATTTGGCTGGCAGGGTGCAGCCTCCTTTAACTGACCGTGAACTTGTTGATATGTTTCTAGGGACCCTATCTGGGCCATTTTTCAATCTTCTGATTGGTAACTCTTCCGCGAGGTTTACCGATTTGATCTTAACAGGCGAAAGAATAGAAGCTGGCATCAAGTCAGGAAAAATTCAGAAGGGTGTTGCTGCAAGTGTTGAGAAGAAGCCTTTTAAGAAGGAAACGACTGTGGTATATTCTCAGAGAAGAGCAGGGAATACTGAGCGCCAGCCAACCGTAGGGGCCGTAATGATTCAAAACCCTTCAAGTGAACATCCTCGCTATAACCAGTCCAGACCAAATCAACAACGGGTGGAACGGCCACAACGGCAGTTCACCCGCATTAATATGACTCCAGCGCAAGTGCTTCCCCATCTGTTAAAGTTGAATCTCGCCACTATCAAAGAGGCGCCAAAAAATGTGAATACATCCTCTCCGCATTATCATCCTAATGCTAAATGCGCCTACCATTCTGACAGTGTCGGGCACGACACCAATGATTGTTGGGCACTCAAGCATAAAATCCAAGACCTGATAGAGGCGAAGGAGGTGGAGTTCGACGCTCCAGAGAAGCCGAACGTGATATCTGCTCCAATGCCGAAGCACGGCCGAAATGTCAATGCCATTGAAGAAGATTTGTATGTTGCTGATGTCAATGATCTGATAACTCCATTGTTAACCATCAAGTTGAATCTGTTAAGGGCCGGGATCTTCCCGGGATGTAAAGAAGATTGTTATTGTTGTTACTCTCTGTCGTTTGATTGTCCGCTACTGAAGAAAGGCATCCAAGGCCTAATGGATAGTCGACAAATTTTGTTTGAAAAAGTTTCTGCCATTCCAACTCATACTGAAGATGTCTCAATCATAACCATTCACGCCAATCTTTCCAAGGCCGTCAGAAAGCCTGTTAAGATTACACCAGCTACGAAATCTGTTCCTTTGAAGATAACAATGCCAGGGCCTGTCCCCTATGTTTCTGAGAAGTCAATACCATGGAACTATGGCGGTGACGTCTACTACCATGGTATTAAACAAATCGAAATAACTGAAGAAAGTTCGGATGATGAAGAATCCAGCATTGGAAACATTGCAGGCACGAGCAAAATCACCCGGAGCGGGAGAATATTTTCTCCAGAGATTGCCCCTCCAAGAGCAATCTTTGGACCCTCATCTGCTGACAAGGTCATCCCTGCACCAATAAAACTCTCCGCTAGAACCCCATTGATTGAAGATGTTGTTGTTCCTAGTACTGTCCCTCCTACCGCTGCTGATAAAGGTAAGGGAATCCAAGATGAGCTCGTCAGGATGAGGGCTCAACCCTTGGTCATCCCGGAGACCTCCAAGAAGGAAATGGATGAGATCTTGAAGATAATCAAAAGGAGTGATTACGATGTGGTAGAACAGCTGGGGTAAACCCCCTCAAAGATCTCCATGCTGGCACTACTACTTTGCTCGGAAGCGCACGCTAAAGCTTTGATAAAGTTCCTGAAGGCAGCCCATGTGCCCCAGGAAACCTCTGCAGATCAATTTCAAAATTGCGTGGCCAGCCTTACTGCAGACAATGGATTAGGCTTCTCTGATGCCGACCTAACTCCTAAAGGTAGAAACCACAATGATGCTTTGCACATTTCAGTCGAGTGCCGAGGAAGTACTCTCGCACATGTCTTGGTCGACACTGGTTCGTCGCTGAATGTACTGCCTAAGAAGGCCTTGGACCGACTAGATTGTGAAGGGTTGGAGTTAAAACCGAGTGATATTGTTGTCAGAGCTTTCGATGGTTCGAAGAGAATGGTCCATGGGGAGGTTGATATTCCCATCAAGATAGGCACTGAGGTGTTTAAATCTACTTTCTATGTGATGGACATCCGTCCGTCATACTCTTGCTTGTTGGGTAGGCCTTGGATACACCATGCAGGGGCAGTCACCTCCTCCTTACATCAGATGTTGAAGTATCCTGTCAAGGGAAAGATTATAACCGTCCATGGCGAAGAGGAGTACATGATCAGCCACTTGAACTCCTTCCGGTATGTGGAGGTTGAGGGGGAGTTCATTGAGACGCCTTTCCAGCATTTCGAAGAAGTCCTTCCTGAAATAACAGTAGCAAAGTTGGCAGCTGAAGCACCGAGGCAGATGGCCAGGATGGCATCTCTGGAGGACGCAAAGGCCGCAATAAAGGAGGGGAAGAATTCAGCATGGGGGCAGTTGCCTGATATTCCACATAAGACAGACAAATTTGGATTAGGGTTCACTACCGCGGGCCAGAAGGCTATGCGCCGTTCGAAGATTGAAAGAGCGCCAGTCAAAATTTCTCCCTACGGAATCAACGCTTTGGAGGATGAAGACAAAGAGAGCAACATCGAAGAGTGGATTTACCCAATTGTCAAAGGAGGATTGTGCAACTGGGAGGCAAAAGACTTTGTCCCCATCACTTTTATTCATCAGTAATTTATCTGTCAAACATTTCCTATTTGGTCTGTAATATTTATTTTCGAACAATCCGTACACTATCTTTCCACCGCATGCCTTGCCCGGGGCATGTAGGTCCATTTGTAAGGGTTTTGATTATTTTCATATCCATATGCCATGTTTAATGATTCATTGGACGTTTTTCATTTGATAAACTGCTGTGTTCATTTTCTTTCCTTTTGCATTTTTTGTTTAAGGATGGCTATCCCTTACACACACCCACACTCACAAATGCAGGTACCCATCCACTCCGGATTCCATGGGTGACTATTCTGCTATATCCTTCAATAACTCTGAAGATCTGGTCAATCAAGCCGAGTATGAAGATGACGAAGGTTGTGAAGTACCAGAGGAATTAGCCAGACTTCTACAGCAAGAGGAAAGGGCCATCTTACCTCACGAAGAGTCATTGGAAACTATCAACTTAGGGTCCGAGGAAGACCGGAAGGAGGTGCAAGTGGGTGCCAATCTGGAACCAAGTGTCAAGGAAAGCCTGATACAGTTGTTGAATGAGTATGTTGAAATCTTCGCTTGGTCTTATGAAGACATGTCGGGTTTAGACACAGACATCGTGGTTCACCGTCTCCCCACAAGAGAGGATTGTCCACCGATCAAGCAAAAAGTCCGCCGAATGAGGCCTGACATGTCTGAAAAGATCAAAGCAGAAGTGATGAAGCAATTCGATGCTGGCTTTCTGGCTGTTACGTCCTATCCTCAATGGGTCGCTAACATCGTGCCAGTACCTAAGAAAGATGGCAAAGTCAGGATGTGTGTGGACTACCGGGATTTGAATAGGGCCAGCCCCAAAGATGATTTTCCACTTCCACACATTGACATTTTGACCGACAATACAGCTCAGCATAAAGTGTTTTCCTTCATGGATGGATTCTCGGGTTACAATCAAATCAAAATGGCCCCCGAGGATATGGAGAAAACAACTTTTGTCACGCAATGGGGTACTTTCTGTTACAAGGTGATGCCGTTCGGGCTGAAGAATGCAGGGGAAACTTATCAACGCGCCATGGTAGCTTTGTTCCATGATATGATACATCATGAGATTGAAGTTTACGTAGACGATATGATAGCTCGGTCACAAACAGAGGAGGAGCACCTTGAACATCTAGAAAAGCTGTTTGCCAGATTGAAAGAATACAAACTCAGGCTGAATCCAAGTAAGTGCACTTTTGGAGTTAGGTCTGGTAAACTTCTGGGATTCATTGTAAGCAACAAAGGCATTGAAGTCGATCCAACAAAAGTGAAAGCAATACAAGATATGCCTGCTCCCCGTACTGAAAAGGAGGTTAGAGGGTTCTTGGGGCGCTTGAACTATATTGCCAGATTCATCTCTCATCTGACTTCTACCTGTGAGCCAATTTTCAAACTCTTGAAGAAAGATCAGGTAGTCGAATGGAACGACGATTGCCAAGCTGCTTTTGATAAGATCAAGGAGTATTTGCTAGAACCTCCTATTCTGATGCCACCCGTTGAAGGAAGACCATTGATCATGTATCTAACCGTCTTGGATAACTCAATGGGGTGTGTTTTGGGCCAGCATGACGAGTCTGGTCGAAAAGAGCATGCTATTTATTACCTTAGCAAAAAGTTTACCGACTGTGAGACTCGCTACTCACTGCTCGAGAAAACTTGCTGCGCTTTGGTATGGGCTGCTCGCCGACTAAGACAGTATATGTTGACTCATACTACCTTGTTGATTTCCAAAATGGATCCTATCAAGTATATCTTCGAAAAGCCTGCTTTATCTGGAAGGATAGCTAGATGGCAAATGATCCTAACTGAGTATGACATCCAGTACACCATCCAAAAAGCTATAAAAGGGAGTGTACTAGCTGACCATCTGGCTCATCAAGCTATCGAAGATTATCAACCCATGAGATTTGACTTCCCAGACGAGGACATCATGAATTTGGACAACATTGAAAGTAACGGACCGTATGACGGACCCGAAAAGGGATCCCGATGGACCCTGTACTTTGATGGTGCTTCAAATGCACTTGGAAATGGTATCGGCGCAGTACTCATTTCTCCGGAAGGTTGTCACACACCTTTCACGGCCCGACTTTGCTTCAGCTGCACAAACAACATGGCTGAGTATGAGGCTTGCATCTTTGGTCTCAAGGCTGCTATGGATTTGGGGATCAAATCTTTGATCGTATTTGGGGACTCGGCTTTGGTTATCAGTAAAATCAAAGGAGAGTGGGATACCAAGCATCCTAATCTTATCCCATACAAAGAACATGTCCTGACATTGTTGCCTCATTTCGAGCAAATTACCTTCGAGCATTTCCCGCGAGAAGAGAATCAGCTAGCAGATGCTCTAGCTACAATGTCCTCCATGTTTAAACTCAACTGGGATAATGAGGCTCCCCAAATCACCATCGATCGAATGGATGAACCTGCACATTGTCACGAGATTAATACCGAAGAAGTAGTGGAACAACCCTGGTTCCAAGAAATCAAAAGGCATCTCCAGACTAGAGATTATCCCGAAGGAGCTTCCGTAAATGACAAGAAGTTCTTAAGAAAATTTGCTGCCAAGTTCTTCCTGAGCAACGACATCCTTTACAAATGAAGCCATGATTGTGTATTACTCCGATGCGTAGACAAAGCTGAAGCAGAGTTGATCATGACCGAGATACACAGCGGCATATTTGGCACTCACTTGAGCGGGCATACAATGGCTAAGAAGATCCTAAGGGCAGGCTATTACTGGTCTACCATGGAAGCTGACTGCCATCAACATTCCCGTATTTGCCACAAATGTCAAGTCTACGCTGATAAAGTTCATATCCCTCCGGTTCCTCTCAACGTTCTGACTGCTCCTTGGCCATTTGCAATGTGGGGCATTGACATGATTGGAGAGATCAAGCCCACGGCTTCCAACGGACATCGTTTCATCCTGGTTGCCATTGACTATTTCACCAAGTGGGTCGAAGCAGCTTCCTTCGCCTCTGTTACTAAAAATGTGGTTGCCCGCTTCATCAAGCAAAATCTCATATGTCGGTATGGTGTTCCAGACATGATCATCACAGACAACGGTACAAATCTGAATAACACAATGATCACCGCATTGTGCGAACAGTTCAAGATTTATCATCACAATTCATCTCCCTACCGGCCGAAGATGAACGGTGCTGTTGAAGCTGCGAACAAAAACATTAAGAAGATCATTCAGAAAATGACAGTCACTTACAAAGACTGGCATGAGATGTTACCGTTTGCTCTACATGGATACCGTACGACGGCACGTACTTCAACCGGGGCAACCCCATTTTCGTTGGTATATCGCATGGAAGCTGTCCTGCCTATGGAAGTTCAGATTCCTTCTCTAAGGATTATGAAGGACACAAGTTTGAATGAAGATGATTGGATTCAGACCCGACTTGATCAACTCAATTTGATCGACGAGAAGCGACTCGCTGCTATATGCCATGGTCAGACGTATCAAAAGCGGATGATCAAGGCCTTCAATAAGAAAGTCAGACGTCAAGTGTATCAAGTCGGAGATCTCGTAATCAAGAGGATTATCTTGCCGCAAAGTGATCCCAGGGGCAAATGGACTCCTACATATGAAGGACCATTTGTGATCAAGAGCATATTTTCTGGTGGTGCAATGATTCTGACCACCATGGATGGCGACAATTTTCCGCACCCTGCGAATGCAGACATAGTCAAAAGATAATACGCATAAAATAACCCGACAAGTCGAAAACCCGAAAGGGCGGCTTGGGCAAAAATGGGCATCCCGGTGAACCGAAAACCCGAAAGGGCGGTTCAGGCAAAAGTTAGGGATAAAAATTAAAAAAATCTGTATACCCGGCAAGCTGAAAACTCGAGAGGGCGGCTTGGGCAAAAAGGGGTTTCCCGGTGGATCGAAAACCCGAAAGGGCGATTCAGGCAAAAGTTAGGGAATTAAAGCGTATGACTATGTCTCGTAGGATCACTTCAAAGACAATCTCTTCATCAACCAGTTCCAGGCTTCTGATCAATCAAGTCATCGGCAAACGAAGCATTGGATGGACAGATATTCAGAGTTGTGAAGGCTATAACGGAATGGAATCCTATGGAATTATTTCACATAGCCATCTTTATTTTGTATAAATCTTTCAATATTTACGACAAAATCCTCTTACTAGGATGATTGTCTCCTTTGTACAAATATACTCAGAGAAAGTTAATACAAATACTTTTCCCATGAATTTGTGTCATTTCCTTTTTCTTTTTCTCTTGCACTAATTGTTTTATTTTGAGAAACGTCCAATGTTTTGTTAAATAGGCATATGCATTTGAACATAATCATTTCCTTATGAATCCAGAAAGAGGATTACTGATAGGTTGAAGGTGCAGTTGGATATCTTGATACCCTTTCAAAGGAAACCCCCAGGAGATTTGGAATCCATATCCCCAGCAAGTCTTGAAGCTTATCCCCAGTAGATTCTGGAAGCTTATCCCCTGCAGAGTACAGACGTCTCTCCCGAGCTTTATTCAAAGTTATTCCTCACAAGAGCTTATAACTGGGTTATCCTCAGCTTATTGCCACGGAAGATCGCACTCGGCAAAATTCTCCCTATCCCCAGCGGAGTTCATCAAAATAACTTATCAATACAATCCCCGGAGGAGTTTATCTTTGTTATCCCCAGCCAGAGAATCCTCCAGAACTCATTTCCCCTCAGAGTTTAAGTTTCAGTATCCCCAGCAGAGCTAAAACTTCAAATTATCAATCCCCAGCGGAGCCAGACTAGTGAACCCTCTCCCCACAGAATTGCTTCTCCCTAGACTAGAGATTCTCAGTCTTATCTCCCCAGCTTGAGTCTACCAGGTTCTAAAATCCCCAGTAGACATCATCAGAAATTCTTTTACCCTGCAAGTCACCAAGGAAATTCCAAGTCCCCGCAAGTGGTTCTAAGGCCCCTCGACGTTTGAAGGACTGGTATTCCCCAAGCAAACTTGAAGGCTTTCAGTTTTCAGTTCCTCATTGTATATTAGAAGATTCTCCAGTGAAGGTCTCCTCAAGACAGGAATTCCCCAGAAGATTGGTATACAACCCAAGCTCCTTATTCTCCAGCAAACAACCAGGAATTATTCTCCCTGGCAGCAGTCAAGAGGCTTTTATCTTCGGCCATCCAGGATTCACTTATCCTCAGCAAGATAACTCATCAGCTTACACGCGCATTCATTTACATTCATATCATATAATATACGTTGCATCATGCATCATGACATTGCATACAACTAACTCTTTACCTTTTCAGGTAAGATCAGTCGACAGACTAAAATAATTATCTCCCGAGATTCTTTCCAGGGATAGTTCAGATGTGACCCAGACATGGCAACATTCTAATGCTTATTCCAGATGCAGTTTTTACACGAGCTCATCATCAGGAAACCCTACACCGGTTCCTCCTCCACCTTCAAGATTTCTGAAAACAGTTCACGGGTTCGCCAAGTAACGGATGCTAACCTATCGCTTGTTCAGTTTCTTCTCAAGACTTCTGAAAACAGTTTATGGATTCTTCCCAACAATGGATGTTAATCTATCGATTTGTTCAGATACAACTTTTGAAAACAGTTTACGGACGCTTCCCAACAACGGATGCTGCTCTATTGCTTATTCAACTTCAAGACTTCTGAAAACAGTTCACGGGTTCTCCAGTAACGGATGTTAACCTATCGCTTGTTCAGTTTCTTCTCAAGACTTCTGAAAATAGTTTATGGATTCTTCCCAACAACGGATGTTAATCTATCGCTTGTTCAGATGCAACTTTTGAAAACAGTTTACGAACGCTTCCCAACAACGGATGCTGCTCTATTGCTTATTCAATTTCAAGATTTCTGAAAACAGTTCACGGGTTCTCCAAGTATCAGATGTTAACCTATCGCTTGTTCAGATTCTTCTCAAGACTTCTGAAAACAGTTTATGGATTCTTCCCCACAACGGATGTTAATCTATCGCTTGTTCAGACTCTTCTCAACCTCTGAAAACAGTTTACGGATGCCTCCAGATACGTATGTCAATCTATTGCTTATTCAAACCCCAGTTCAGAGATAGTCCAAAACATGGACACCTTTCTGATACTCATTCCAGATGGCATCTTTAAGCCCATCCCCGACAAGTTTCTGTCACTCCTCCCGATGGCATCGTTAAGCCCATATCCAAATGGCATCTCTAATCCCATTCCCGCATCCATTGCTTTGACGAGTGCAAATTTAAGGGCACTCTAGTGTCCAATCTCCTTTTGCCCTCGAGTCGCGAAAGGCAAACTTGCCAATATAACTCTTCGGATTCAAGAAGATTGAACAGGGGCAACTGTTGTACCCCAAAATTTGCCCTCCCATCTCTTAATGATTTCTCATCACAAAGCCCTTGAAGCTCAAGATCCAGTTAGGGTTTCATCTACTCAAGACTTCTCCTTGCATTGTTGACCCAAATTAGGGTTTGTGTTTGCACAAAGATGTTTTGACCAAAAATGCCTAAGATGACTTTCATGCTTCATATTGGACTCCCAAGTTTATCCATACCAAGTTTCAAGTCCTGATTCCAAATTTTGCCCAGTCAATTGGACAGTTGACCTAGAAATCAGCTGTATTGGGGAAAAAGTCAACTGTGGCCAATTGACAGTCAAATCTCATGGAAATTGACCCACATCAACATTATGAACTCACATGGACCATTTGATCAAGTTTGGATCACAATTCCACAAGAAATTTGATCAAATCACCAAAAGGGCAAAATGGTCATTTTTAGGGTTTTGACTGCACAAAGGCAATTTTTGACTGTTTGACCTAGCCAATGGCAAACCAAGCTCACATATGGACTCAAGGACCCCATGGAATTGTCTTGACATGCTCAACAAGTTCAAAAGATCCCAAATGCACAAGATTGACAGATGAATTTTCCAGTCAATTGATCAATTTTAACTGTATACTGAAAAGTCAAACTTTGACTGTATACTGAAAAGTCAAACTTTGACTTTTTGGTCAAAATCAAATGTCAAGATTCATTTTTCATCAAAACGTGCCAAATCATGAAACCTGTTCATCAAGAAATCAAGAATTGCAAATTAGGGTTTGAAATGAAGATTTTTCATAACTTAGAATTTTTCTAAGTTATGAAAAACCCTAATTTTTTCCTAACTTTGCCCCACTTTCTCACCAAGATTAATTTGGATTCAAGCAAAAGTCAAAACATGAAAGTTGTAGCCTATTGCATAATCTACAACTTTGATGCACAAATTTTTCCCAAAAGAAGCTTGTAGCTCAAGTTACAATTTTTGGAACAAGGGTACCAAACCATTCTTAACTTAGAGAAAATTGGACCTATTTTAGGCAGGATTTTTGCCTAACTTCAAGACCATTTTTCACATACTTCCACTTGTAATTTCAATTTTCATTTCAAAGATGGATTGTAGTACACATTCCAAGCTTTCCAAAATGTCCAAGAACTCATCAAACAACCCCATGGTTAGGGAGAATCGAATTTGACAATATGGGAAAAACTCACTTTTGATTTGGCCAAGTTACATATTCATACATTTGTGCCATTTTGAATTCATCATGCTTCCCTTGATTACAGGTCCTATATCCCATTTGCACTCAATAATTTAATGCTAATTCATTGTGCCAAGGCCTTGTTTTATGAGTTTAAGTATTACATGTTGAACTAAGCCATAAATAGAAAAAGTAAAATAGCCATTTTTGATAAAGTTACACTTTATGTCAAATTTGCAATCCAAGTGGTACAGTTCAAAATCTCTTTGGCACAAGTTTATGGACTAATTGCACTGATCAAGACTGAGTTATGCAGCACATTAGGGGGGCCTGTACAAGCTAGAAACTCAACTTGGCCATTTGTTGCTTAAAGTAGAAGAAACTTGCCATAACTTAAGAAACCTCTCATATCAGTTAACACATGCTTAGAAAAACTTGCAAAACACATTCAAGACAATCATCCTAAGCTGAAACACGAGCCTAGCATCCCCAATACCTCCCCATTCCCAGAATCACCCTTAAACTGTCCAAACAAAGCACATGCTGCAGTTTGAATCCCACAACTCATTTCCATCGTGCATTCTTGCTAAAACCACTTCAAACACCTTCCCTACCATCAATGCAAACTATCCAAAGCACTAGAAGTGGACTGTAACTCCTCTAATCAGTTTGGCCATTTTCATTTTCTTGTTTTGCAGGTGGAGTGCTACAACTCGATTCAGCTAGTTTCAAAGCAAAGTAAAACTTGGAATAGCATCCCTGGACATCAAGGAAGCTGTACCAATCATCACCTTGCTCTGAAAGTACCTCCATCATCAGATACAAGTTCAACTGAACAAGTATATTCTTGAACTTCTAACTCTCAATGTAGGCATCATTAGCTCTAAGTTTGTGAATAAGAAGTGTTCTACTCATGCCTCTGAAACTGTACATACCTTTACTTTCCATTTATTTTGCATATGTTGTGAGAATTTAAGGTCTGAACATTGATAAAAAATTAGGTTAAGATTTGGGAATGGAGAAATTCTCTCTCATTTTTGAGAGTTAGATCAAGTTTTTGGTATGTATGGATTCGTTGTTTGATGCTGAACATTTTTGATGTTGTGAGTTTTCATTAAAAAGCCAAGAATCCAGGTGTTTGAATCATTGAACAAAGCGCGCGTTTTTGACATTGTTTCTGGCCAGAGGTTGAAGAAGGACTTGGTGGGCTGGGCTTGATTTGTCATTTCTGTTTACACACTATTTTTTACTTTGACACCCCCTAGGCCCATTTGGCTTATTTTTTATGATTTTTGACTTTTGTTTTTTATTCCTGACTTATTTATTTTTCCTCATAATATTAAAAACATAAAAAACATTTTTTACACCATTTTTATATTTTTTAGGCATTTATTTGTTTATATTGATATTTGTATGTAAATAAATACATAATATTATTATTTAGAATAGCTAGAAAAAAATAATGTAAACACATTCATTTTTTTGATTTTTATTTTATCTTCTGAAAATATTTTATATAGAATATACTTTTTTTATAAATATTAAATATTATTATTTTTTATATATAATACATATTTAGAAAATAATACAAATATATATATATATATATATATATTTATTAGAATATTTAGGACAAAAATACAAAAATATATACATTTTTATTTTTATTAATATTTGATAGTAAAAATACCTTTTTAGCAAATATACTTCATTTTTATTTTATTTTGTATATAATTGATAAATATTTGTACATATTAAATAAATAATACCTTTTACCTAATAAAATTAGGGTTTTACCCTAAACATAAAAATACCCAAAAATTAATACTTTTTATTTTGTTTACTTGACATATAAAAATACTCTTTTTCATACACATAAAAAACATTTTTTTTTGCATCTTGCATATTTATTTTATTTCCATTTAATTTGTGCAATTAATTATCTTGTAAATAATCTCAAATTGATGTAATAGCTAGGTTTAAATTCCTTGTCAAATACCCCCCATTTGAACATTTGTACCCCCCTTCCCATATATTGTGTTGTAATAGCTTAGAAACTTTAATTTTCGCACTTTAATGCTTTCTAAATATACCATGTTAGAATTAGGGTTTGTATGCAAATAAAAACAACAAAAATAGTTTGACCTAATTTCAAGATAATCAAGCATGAAAATGGACAACACTAATCACACTTGCATCCCTAGGGTATTCCACTTGTTGCCTTCAATAAATGGGCCATATTGCATGTTAGGTCTCTTTGGGCAAAACAAAACAATTCAAATGATCATAGTCCCTCGATGACGCTTTCGAAAAGTTGCCTAAAAATGATCAAGTCCCTTAAAGGAAAATTGCCCAAAGATACTTGGCACCATTGCAATCATGGTCTAAACGATGACCCGCACCCGTCCCTTTCACATCCTAACACAAGATTGTCCACCAAATGCAATGGTGGAACAAAATTGTTAAAAGGGTTAAAACATAGCAAAAATCTTTGAGAACTTTAGGGTAGATAGCTCTTAAGTACTTGTCAACTTGCAAAACAAAAACACTTGCCTATTTTTCAAACCACACTTCACAAACACTTTCAAAGTAAACTTTCGAAAAAACCTTGAAACATCTTTTCAAAAAGACAAACACCTTTTGTAAAACATTCGAGTAAAGAATTGTTACAAGGGTAGCCTAGACAAGGCATCTTTTTCAAAACATTTTTTCAAAACCACGCACAAAGCACCATTTCAAACAATTGAAAATCAAGGCAAGTTGATCTAAGCAAGTACCTAAGAGCCCATGGATAACCATGGATAGAAAGGGTGCTAATACCTTCCCTTTCTATAATCTACTCCCCGAACCCAAGAAAACATCTCAAAGGTTTTTACTGTGCTTTTTTAACCTTTCCTTAGGATAAAATAAAAAGTCGGTGGCGACTCTTGCTCAACCGAAACATTTGCGAAAAACGCAAAACCATAGTCAGTTCTCCCACCGTATCACAACAGCCATGAGAATATAACAAGCCATAGTTGTAAGTTCCACTCACATACTTCAAAATTCTCTCCACTTGGTTGATATGACTGACTTTAGGATCAGCTTGGTATCTTGCACAAACTTCAACTGCAAAAGCAATGTCAGGTCTGCTGGAAGTTAAGTACCGCAAACTTCCTATCATGCTTCTGTACAGACTTTGGTCCACCTTAACCCCACTTGAATATTTTGATATCTTTAAATGAGTAGGTGCAGGAGTCCTTTTGTGACTGGCATTCTCCATACCAAACTTCTTTACAATGTTCTTTGCATACTTGCTTTGAGATAGAAAGATTGAGTCCTCCATCTGTGAGACTTGCATCCCAAAAAAATAAGTCAGTTCTCCCATGAGACTCATTTCGAATTCAGCCTGCATCTGGTCAGCAAAATGTTTAACCATTTGTTCTGACATTCCCCCAAACACTATGTCATCAACATATATTTGAGCTACCATTAACTTCCCTCCTTCAGTTTTGACAAAGAGGGTTTTATCCAAGCCTCCTTTTCTGTATCCTTTGTCTGAGAGAAATTTTGTTAACCTGTCATACCATGCTCTAGGAGCTTGTTTCAGGCCATATAGAGCTTTCCTCAATTTGTAGACATGATCAGGGTGGTTTGGATCCATAAAGCCTTTAGGCTGTTCCACATAAGCTTCCTCATTCAAGTACCCATTTAGGAAGGCACTTTTCACATCCATCTGAAATAACTTGAACTTCAGGAGACAAGCAATTGCCAATAGGAGTCTGATTGATTCCAGCCTGGCTACAGGAGCAAAGGTTTCATCAAAATCAACCCCTTCAACTTGAGTGTATCCTTGAGCAACAAGTCTTGCCTTATTTCTGGTGACAACTCCTTCAACATCTGATTTGTTCTTGAAAATCCATTTTGTGCCAATGATGTTTGTTCCTTCAGGTCTAGGAACTAGCTCCCAAACTTCATGTTGCTTGAATTGGTTCAGTTCATCTTGCATTGCTCCAATCCAGTATTCACCAGTTAAAGCTTCCTTGACATTTCTTGGTTCAATTTTAGACACAAAGCAAGAGTTTGAGATGATTTCTCTAGATCTTGTAATGACTCCACTGTTGGGATCTCCTATGATGAGCTCTTTTGGATGATCCTTCTGAATTCTGATGGAAGGGATTTTGCTAGCTTCCTTTGATTCAGATTCTGCTGTGGTGGTGTTGGGTGGATCATTTTGTTGAGTTGGAGTCTCAAAGAATGTCTCAACATTACAAGGGACATCTGTTTCCTCATGATAATCATCAATTATGACATTTATTGATTCCATCATGGCTTTGGTCCTGGAGTTGAATACCCTATAAGCTCTGCTGTTTGAGGAGTATCCTAGAAATATGCCTTCATCACTTTTAGGGTCCAGTTTTCTCCTTTGTTCACGATCTGCCAGAATATAACATTTGCTACCAAATACATGGAAGTACTTCACAGTTGGTTTTCTTCCTTTCCAGAGTTCATATATGGTGGATGAGGTTCCCTTTCTCAATGTGAACCTGTTATGGACATAGCAGGCTGTATTCATAGCTTCAGCCCAAAAATACATAGGAAGTCTTTTGGCATGTATCATTGCTCTGGCAGATTCCTGTATGGTCCTGTTTTTCCTTTCCACAACTCCATTTTGTTGAGGAGTTATAGGAGAATAAAATTCATGACTAATTCCTTCCGAGGAACAGAACTCATCAAACTTGCTGTTTTCAAATTCCTTGCCATGATCACTTCTGATTCTGACAATACACCCTTCTTTTTCTCTTTGAATTCTTTTGCACAGTTCTTTAAAAACATCAAATACATCAGATTTTTCCCTAATGAAGTTAATCCAGGTGAATCTGGAAAAATCATCCACAACAACATAGGCATATCTTTTTCCACCAAGACTTTCCACCTGCATTGGTCCCATCAGATCCATATGAAGAATTTCTAGAACTTTAGAGGTGGTCAGATGTCTTGACTTTGGATGTGACATCCTAGTCTGCTTACCAACCTGACATTCACCACAAACTCTTCCTTCATCAATTTGCAGTCTCGGAATCCCTCTGACTTCCTCCATGGAGATAATCCTTTTCATTCCTCTTAGATGAAGGTGGCCAAGTTTTTGGTGCCACAGTTTCACCTCTTTTTCTTCTTTGGCAATAGAACACACAGTAGAGGTATTAGTGTTCTTAGGCTCCCACAAATAACAGTTGTCTTTAGATCTGACTCCTTTCATTACAACTTCTTGTTTTTCATTGATTACAAGACATTCAGATTTTGAGAAATTGACCTTGAATCCATGATCACACAATTGACTGATACTAATGAGATTAGCAGTCAGGCCTTTTACCAATAGTACTTCATTCAGATTTGGAACTCCAGGGCAGTCCAAATTACCAACTCCTTTGATTTCACCTCTAGCACCATCTCCAAAGGTCACATAACTAGTGGTGTGAGGTTTAACATTATTGAGAAGGTTCTTGATTCCAGTCATGTGCTTAGAACACCCACTGTCAAAGTAGCAGTCTTCCTTTGCAGAGACTCTCAGGGAAGTGTGGGCTATCAGGGCAGTAGCTTTTTTTTTTCCATTGAGGAGTATGTGGTACCCTTTTAGGTTTAACACCTGGGTTCTGATTAGGGTATCCATACAATCTGAAGCAGAAAGGCTTAATGTGACCATACCTCCCACAATGATGACATCTCCATCTTTGGTACCTTTTCTTCATATATCTCTGTTCCTGATGTTGAGAGTTATGTTGAGACATCTGCTTTGACATTTGTTTATCAAACCTGATCTTCTTGTCTGCACCATATTTCTTTGCTTCCACAAATCCTAGTCCAGACTTGTTTCCCACATTTTGTCCAACCTGAAGGATTTCTTCCAATTTGTCAGTTCCATTTGTCAGCATCTTGACAGATTTGGTCATCTGGTTCAGTTTAGAGTTCAACATTTGAACTTCCCCTTCTAGATGACTTATAGTTTCAAGGTCTGCCCTTTTTTCAGCCTCCAGCTTTATGATGAGTTTTGTTTGTTTCTCATTCTGCACATAGACTTCAGCACTTCTGATACACAATTTCTTGTAAGTATAAGCCAGTTCTTCAAATGTCACTTCCTCATCACTAGTGTCACTTTCAGAGGAATAAACACTAGTTAGTGCAGTAACTAGTTTGGCAGATTCTTCTTCAGAATTACTTTCTGAATCACAGTCAGACCAGGTAACAGTCATTCCTTTCTTTTGTTTCTTAAGAAAGGTAGGACATTCAGCTCGAATATGCCCATATCCTTCACAACCATGGCATTGAATTCCTCTGCCTTGATTTCCCTTCTCTTTTGACCTTGGTCTTCTGCTGGAACTGTCAATGTCAGATGGGATGTTATGAATATTAGACCTTAACTTTGGATCTATTCTTTTGATGAGTTTGTTGAATTGTCTTCCAAGCATGGCTATAGCTTCTGAAATATTTTCTTCTTCATCCTCCTTGTTTTCATCTTCAGTGTTGGATACAAGTGCTATGCTCTTGTTCTTTTTGTCAACATTTTCAGTGATCCCCATCTCAAAAGTCTGAAGAGACCCAATGAGTTCATCCACTTTCAACTTGCTGATATCCTGGGCTTCCTCTATAGCAGTTACCTTCATTGCAAATCTTTTAGGCAAGGATCTGAGAATCTTTCTCACCAGTTTTTCTTCTGACATCTTTTCTCCCAATGCTCCTGAGGTGTTGGCAATCTCCAAGATGTTCATGTGAAACTCATGAATGGTTTCATCTTCCATCATTTTTAGATTCTCAAACTTGGTAGTCAGCATCTGAAGCCTTGACATTTTTACTTTGGAAGTGCCCTCATGGGTAGTTTTGAGAGTGTCCCAAACTTCCTTGGCCAGTTCATATTGATATACTAGTCTGAATATGTTTATATCAATTCCATTGAACAAGGCATTTAAAGCTTTGGAATTTCCCAAGGCTAACTCATCTTCTTCTTTACTCCATTCTTCCTCAGGCTTCAGACTGATTGTCCCATCTTTCTCAGTTATGGTGGGATGGTTCCATCCTTTGTCAGCAGCTCTCCAGGCCTTTTTGTCCAAAGATTTTAAGAAGGCAATCATACGAGGTTTCCAATAGTCATAATTTGTTCCATCCAGAATGGGTGGTCTATTTCCAAAAACTCCTTCTTTGTCCATAGTGCCAGAAAGTGATATCCCTAGATCTCACCCAGTAATACAGGCAGGGTGCCTGCTCTGATGCCAATTGAAATTCTGGCTGTAGATACTCAATGTCACAGTCAATGTTGTGACACCGTATCTGACTTTCTATAAGACAGTAAATACAAAAACAGTAAAGAACACAGTCAATTGTTTACCCAGTTCAGTGTGAAACAACACCTACTCTGGGGGCTACCAAGCCAGGGAGGAAATCCACTATAAGAGATATTAATTCAGGAATAAACCAACCAGTTTATCTCCTTCACTTAAGACCTACCCAATGCAACTTCAATCTAAGTTCTACTTAAACCTGAGTTCCTACTCACTCCCCCTCAATCACAGCAGTGATACTTAAAACAATTGACTAATGAATTAATGAAGACACTCTTCAAAACATACACTTGATTATGCTTCACAGCTTTTTAATCAAGTAACACAAACACTCTTGCTTCACAGCTTTGAGTGATACATAAACCTAACTTGACTTTGCTTCAAAGCTTTAGTCAAGAGACACAAAACACTCTTGCTTCAAAGCTTTGAGTGGTACAAAAACCCTTACAAACAAAACCTATTCCAAGTCACTTATCACAATGATAATTGCTTGGATTACAGCAGTTAAAACTATACAGTTTCTGATTGATCTTCAGTCCAAAGAGATGTTTTCCAAACAGCAGTCCTGTTGAATATATAGCAGCTGTTTCTTCAGTTAGGGTTTCCACAAAAAGCTAGGGTTAATTAGGTTTAACCATAAGACTTGGTCACAAGACTTTATCAACCAGTTTTAGGGTTGAGCTAGGTTAACCCAAAGACAACGGGAGATTCTGTTCTGGAAGGAATGAGCCAACTTCCTGAAAAATCTCAGAATTAACCAAACTGCACTACTGTTAGATCAGTACAGGATGTCTTAACATTTGTTATGGCATCAGAATTCCTGTTTACTGATTTTGGCAATAAATGTGATCTTTTGCAAAATGCTCAGATACACACTCATACACAGAAGCACCTGTATGCCATTATTTTTCTGCAAAGGTACCTAATAAACCTGTACCTAATAAACCAGAATGTTATGATATCAGTCATGACATTCACACACCTGGTTTTACCAAAAATACATGCCAATAACTAAACATCTACACTTTCATTTTGGAACTCATTAGAAGATTGGTAGAACCAATGCCTCTGAACAACAAATTGCATTTTCTTTTTGTCAAGTATATCATCCATTTAAGAATTCTTAAGATAACAGTTAATGATTAATGATGTTTAAGTGATCCACTTTGACCAAAATTGATGAAGTTTCATTAGAGGATTGGTAGAACCAAAACCTCCTAACAATGGATCTCAAGGATATTGGATCAAAGGGTTCAAATTAACATACTTGGGCTTGCAAACATAGGTTTGAGCCACGAATGATCATTTTCTCAAATCAGGACAAAATTTAGCGCTATGTTAAGCAATCGTAAGTGGACTTATATAAAAGTCACACCTGTTTTGAGGCCGGTCAATAGAAATCTATGCACCTCATGTTTTGAGAAATGATATGTAAATCATGCTCCAATAACATTTGGTACAATAAGAATGAGATAAGATAAAGAGGGAAGGGGGGATGAATAAACTACATTTGAACCAAAAATTTAATCAAACTATTATTAAAATCATTCATCCATTTTTTTGGAGTTAGACTCAACACTATGGATCCAATGATGTTAATAAATTTTATGATCAAAATTTTAATCCAAGATCAGCCAGAAAATATACAAACTAAAATTATATTTAAAATAAAAGAAAAAAAGGTTTTTAAAATGATTATAAAATGGAAATAAGAGATAAAATTAGAAACTATATTCAAATTAATCCAGAAAAAAAAGTAATACCATATAAAAATCAGGAATAAGTTCAAATATTTATATAAAATTTTTGGTAATTTTTGAAAGTCAAAAACTATTTTTAAAATTAAAAGAAGTAGGTAAAATAAACCAAAAATGATAAAAATAACAAAGTCAGAAATAAAAAATAAATGAGGTCACCAATATTTGTCAAAATGTCATTGGATCCTTCCCTATTTTTTTAGAACTAAAAATGAAAAAAAAGTATTTTTAAACATTTAAAACAACTCAAATAAAGTAAAAAGTTATTAAAAAAAATACCAAAACACAAAATAAAATTGTGAAAATATAAGAATCAAAAAGAGAAAAATAAAAAATATTTTCCATAATTTTTTTAGATTTTTTGGAGTAAAAATGAATTTTCTATGAATTTTTGAAGTTTGAAACAATTTAAATATAAAAATCAGAAAATAAAATAAATGTGGACCAATGGATGAGAGTCAAAATGAATTAGTAAGCTAATCTGATGGATCAGACGCGTTGTGCATATCATGGTCATTACTGAATAAAGCACTGAATCACATATAAAATCAGATTTTCAAAAAAAAAAACCAAATGGGACGCCATCATTGGTTGGAAGATGACACATTGGTCATCTTCAACCTCCAACCAACGTGAAACACATATCCCTTAAACTGTAAAATCAGAAGCTCATACCTATGCCATTCGCTTCGTCTCATCAAGATGAAGACAACTACACCTTCGCGAAAAATTTATATAAACTGTAGCTCAAACAATTTAGAAGAGAAGTTTTGAAAAGGGATTTAAAATTTCGTGGTCAAAATGTTCTTCCAGTTAAAAACAAGTGTTGCGACTAGGACCAGGATGATGAGAGCTTCACAATAGTATCAAAGTTTGAGAGAATTGGTGAAGGAATCTACCTATTAAAGTTAAGTTGCAGAGCTCTGAAACTGGAATTGGCTAGCACGATTTAGGGAGTTTTAGAGCTTAATTCTTCTTCTGTTAGCTTTAGTGAGGTTCAAGGAAGGTGAATTGACAAAGAAAAATGATTGAGAAAAGCTGTAAGAACAAATTCGAAGATACAGAAAATTGAGTTCAAGAAAGAGTTTGGCAGAGTGATTATGGCTTTCTAAGCTTTAGGAAATGAATGAGGGATGACCCTCTTTTTATAGGGAATCAAATGGGATGCTCAAGCGTGTGAAATGATGAAGTTTGGAGGGAAATCGTGTAAACCTGATACACGAGCAAAGTGTGAGCTGTTTTGCATCAAAACTCATCCAATCCTTGCGTTTTAAGGCTCTAATCCACTTTGGCAAGTTGGTTAAACATTCTTAGACCAAAAACGCGTGCTAATTTGATGTTTAGAAGCTATAACATGAACTTCAAATTCTGACTTGTGGTGAAACTTCAGTTTCAAGTTACCAAATTCAAATCAATGGTATGCATGATTCAGGGCATCTCAAGACTTGATTCTTGTTGCATTGGAAATATGAGATTATAATCTTTACAATGTTCAAAGGATGGGATTAAATGGATGCTTGAGCTAAAAATTGTAATGAGTCAAAGTTGATAAAAAAATGTTGACTTTCTATAATTAGAGAATTTCTATGTTTTTCCTCAAAAATGACTTGTAATGTCTTGCATCCAAACATGGATTTCCACTTGAAATTTTCTCTTGACCAAAAAAGATGACATGAAGTAGATCTCTTTAATGAAATTTTTAAACTTGAAACATTCAAAATATCCAAAAATTGAGAGAGTTATGACTTGTTGAAGTTGGCAAAAATTTATGAAATGACCTATAATCTTTTGCATCCTTAGGGAATCTTCTATGCATTTTCACACTTTGCACATGAAAGAAAGGTTGAAGTTCATATCTTCAAGACCATCATGGAGAAATAATGGGTTCAAAGTGATAAAAATTGAGCAAGTTATGATCATTTGAAGTCACATAAGGGAATTTGAGGGTTCATCTAGAGGACTTGTAATCTTTCTTCATCATCAAGTTTCTTCCACACAAAATTTCTTTGAAACTTTTGAAGTGACTTGTTAATAACCCTTTGAAGAGAATGATGTCTTTAGAATCATTCAAAAATACCAAAAGATGAGCAAGATATACCCCTTTGAAATTCAAAATCCTAACTCCTAGAGCAAGAAATTTCCTTGGGAAACCTTTGCAATTTTGACCAACCTTCTTGCACAAATACCCTTGTCATGTGAATATAAGTTGTTGACGATGATAAGGAGAAGTAATAGCAACCAAAACCACTTTCAAATCTTGAAAATTGAAGGAAATAGGCACTTGTAATCAATGAATCAAAGATTTGTCCAATTGGGTCTACTTCTTCAATCAACCCTTGTACCTTTGAACTATATTTTGCCAACTTGAAGTGTGATGAATCATTATAGACTTTTCCATGACATTACTTCAAATCATCTTCAATGGTGAAGCTTGAATCTCAATGAAGATTTGTTCAGGAAGGCACAAAAATGGACTCATGATTCCATAGATCAATCTTGATGGAATGTATTGTGCTTTTACCTACAACATCAACAACTGGGGCAAACAATCATTGTATTTATTAGTTATAGGATAATCAATACAAAACATAGATGATCATAAAATACAAGTCAAGGTGCTTGGTTATTCCTCCTAGAGAAAAAGCTAAAAATAAGGAGAAGAACCAAATCTTAATGTGATCTTGTTGTGATTGAATTGATATGATATGATGAAGGGATCTTAGGGGCAACAATTTAGTTACAACACCCACAATGGAAGAATTATCTAAGTTGCTTGAAGTGCCTATTCTTGATCAGATACCTTTGATCGGTCTAGGGCAAGCTCTGAAACTTGAAGAAGTTGCAGTAGCCCTACACCTGAATGACCAGACGTTGTATCCAATTGGGAAACAAGGAACGAAATCAAGGGTTTCTCTCCTAAATTTCTGATAGAGAAGGCTTAAGGATTTCTAGATGCCATGAAAATTCGTGCTTTTGAGGATATTTTGGCCTTACTGATCTATGGTTTGGTACTATTCCTTAATCCGGACCAATTTATAGATATGAGTGCCATCAAAATATTTCTCACTCATAATCTGGTACCTGCTTTGCTCGGAGATATCATGTATTCCCTCCACACTCGTACTATGAAGAAGTGAGGAACTCTTATGTGTTGCATACATCTACTGTCTAGGTGGTTTATTTCACATTTGCCCCGATCAATGATAAAGAACGAACAAGGTCTAAGGTGGTCTCAAAGATTGATGTCACTCACTCATGCAGATATCTATTGGTGTTCTCGATCTCAAACAAATGTCACTATTATTTATCGATGTGGGGAATTCCCTAATGTACCTTTCCTTAGTATAAGAGGGGACATCACTTATAACCCTTCTCTAGCTCAGCGTCAGTTTGGTTATGCTCGAAGAGATGGTCCTTATGATATGCTCATCCAAGGTATTCAGTTCGACTATGAGAACGATCCTCAGAATTACCATCAAAAGTTCATACATGCTTAGGGCGCGGTCAACAAGATTGATAGCAAGACTTTGGGACACAAGAATTCCATTCCTTTAGAGTCTTACCTCAGATGGGTGCGGTCTCGTGGTCAGAATCTTAGGATGCCATATCCCGCTATCCTACCAGTGATCGTAAAGCCTGTTGTTGAAGGAAATGTTTCTTATATTGTTCTTCATCTCGATATGCCTACCGACTTCGAAGAACTACAAAAGTATTGGATCCAACTTAAGGAATAAAAAGATAACTTCGAAGATCAGTTCTATGCTAGTGATAAGAAAGTACTAGAGATGAAAAAATGACTCCACGAAGAACAAAGCCTTAACGCATATGTCAACACAAAGAGGAAGCGTCCATGGGAGACTTGAATTTATATTTTTGCTATTTTTGTAACTCTTTCATTGAAAGAAATTGTAATTTGATTTTATTACTAAAATTTCTTTTGTTTCCTTTTGTTTAAATAAATTTAAATCCCACGATGATCCTTGAAAACATTACATCTGCATATCATACATCATTACATAAACAAGTTTTCCCATACAAGTTTTCTCATCTTCTTGCTATTTATTTCAGTAACAGATGGCTCTTGAACAAACTGTTATGGAATTCGAAGCTCGGAATGCCAAATTCCAGGAGACCCTCCTGAATCTTGCTCAAGGACATAAGGATATGATGGCATTCATTACCAAAAAGAAGAAGAATCAGAAGCCAATTGTTATTCTCAACATGGGAAGAAGATTCAAAGGTCCTGCTAAACAAGTTCAAACTGCTGATATCACTTATGATGAAGATGACAACCAAGAGGAGGATGGTAGAAGTGTCAGGGATGGAGGTGGAAGCAACCTTGTGTTAGAACATAGTTTGATTCTACAACCCTAGTAAGAGTTTTGATGATAACAAACACAAAGAACAATTATGCACTCTAAAATTATATTCTATTTTGTAGAGAAGTTCTAATGGAACAAGATCATAAGATAAGCTACAAGGTTGTTCCTGTTGTGAATGTAGACAATTCTCAAAAAGCTCTGATGATAGAGGATCAGAAGTTGCGCTAAAAGAAAGGTGTTTTAACTCTGATTACACAACTCTAGGAAAGTAAGTCTAATGCTACAAACAGGATCCTATGGCTCTGACCTTCAAAAGCTCTGAAGCAAGAAGCAACACATACCTCAATGTTCTAAAGCGTTACAAATCAAATATTTCCATTTCAAGAGTAACGGTTGGAAGGGAACAAGGATCTTTATTTTTGGAAAGCACCTTAACTACCATTAATCATGTTTCCAAAAGATCATTCATGCTGCGCCTATTTAAACAAGACGTGAGGATAAATCGTTCACGATTTCATAACACTCAACAATGCTGCAATATTTTCTAATCCTCATACATACAATTCTCTCAACTGTGTAAAACATCACATACTGTGATACTGTTTTGTAAGAAAACATTATTGTACACCGTCTCATAATTATATTATTTAGTGAAATTCCTTGAGAAAAATCGGGTTATGGTCATACTCAAGAAGACTTTGGCAGTAGTCAAAGTAGATTTGTAATCAAGATTGGTTAGTAGATTAAGACCTCGTTGGAGAGAGGCGAAATCACCTTGACGGGTGGACTAGAGTAGTTTGAGTTTAAACAAACCAGGATAAAAATCATCGTGTTCTTTCCATTGAATTTTAAGATTCCAATTCAACCCCCTTCTTGTGTTTTTTAATTCTTCACCTTGGTTCTAGTAATATTCCTGAGGATGGAGACTATTCTAATGAGCAGTATCCTCCTGCTGATGACAGATACAAGAAGCCAGAAGACCATCTTAAGGCTATGGAAATCCAGAAAGTGCCTGGATTGGATTTTGGAGAGCTGGGTCCTATTCTGGGGGTAGTTATCCCTCACAAGTTCAAAGTCCCTGCTTTTGCTAAATATGATGGTGTGTCTTGTCCAAAACTTCATTTGTGATCTCATGTTCGGAAGATCTAACCTCATACTGCTAACAGAAAGTTATGGGTTCACTTTTTTCAAGAAAGCTTGTCAGGTACACAACTCGAGTGGTTCTATCAACTGGAAGGAACAAACATCCATACTTGGGAAGACTTGGCCGCTGCTTTCTACAAGCAGTATCAATATAATGCTGACCTTGCACCGACTCGTGTGCAAATATAAAACATGACTATGGGTCCTGTTGTACCCCAAAATTTTCCCTCTCATTTCATCAACATTTTCTCAATCACAAGACTCTTGGAACTCAAGATCAAGCTAGGGTTTGCTCTGCTCAAGACACCTCCTTACACTGTTGACCTAAATTAGGGTTTGAGTTTGCACAAGGACGTTTTGACCTAAAATTCCCAAAATGACTTTCATACTTCATGTTGGACTCACAAGTTTGTCCATACCAAGTTTCAAGCCTTGATTCAAATTTTTGCCCAGTCAATTTGACAGTTGACCTAGAAATCAGCTGTATTAGGGAAAAAGTCAACTGTGGCCAATTGACAGTCAAACCTCATGAAATTTGACCCACATCAACATTATGGACTCATATGAACCATTTTATCAAGTTTGGATCACAATTCCACAAGAAATTTGATCATATCACTAAAAGGGCAAAATGGTCATTTTTAGGGTTTTGACTGCACAAAGACAATTTTTGACTGTTTGACCTAACCAATGGCAAATAAAGCTCACACATGGACTCAAGAAATCAATGACATTGTCTTGACCCATTCAACAAGTTCAAAAGATCTCAAATGCATAGGATTGACAGATGAATTTTTCAGTCAACTGATCAAAATTTGACTGTACCCTAAAAAGTCAAACTTTGACTTTTTTGTCAAAATCAAGTGCCAAGGGTCATTTTTCATCAATACATGTCAAATTATGAGACTTGTTCATCAAGAAACCCAAAAATGCAAATTAGGGTTTAAAATGGAAAATTTTCATAACTTAGAAATTTTTTAAGTTATGAAAGTTTCTTATTTTTTCCTAACTTTGTCCCATTTTTTCACCAAGATGCAAATGGATTCAAACAAAACTTGCAACATGAAAGTTGTATTCCATCACAAAGTCTACAACTTTGATTCACAAAGTTTTCTCAAAAGAGGCTTGTATCTCAAGTTATGCTTTTTGGAACAAGGGTACCTAAAACTTTTAACTTAGAGAAAATTTGCCCTAATCTAGGCAGGATTTTGACCCATCTTCTTGGCCACTTTTCACATAGTTCCACTTGTAGTTTCAAGTTGCATTTCAAATATGGATTATAGTACATGTTACAAGATTTTCAAATTGTCTAAGAGCTCCTCAAACACCCTTGTGGTTAGAGAGAATCGAATGCTTGAAGTTGGCAAAAACACACTTTGATCCATGGCCAATACATGTCCATACCAATTTGCAAATCTGATCTAGCTAGATTGGTTCACAATTACAGGCCTCAAAACCAGTTTGTACTCCGTAATTTAATGCATAACCATTGAGCTAAGGTATTATCTTTGTCATTTGGACATTGCATACAAGATTAAGCCCTAAATGGTAAAAGGTATATTGCCATTTTTGCAAAAGGTTACTTTATGTCAAAACACTAAGCCTTGAGACTTGAACAAAATATGATACTGCAAACCAAATCCGTGAATTAGAGGGGCCAAAAGTGTTGTGTGTAGGGTGATAGGAGGGCCTGTACATAGCTATAACATCACTTCCACACTCTTGCTTCAAGAAGGAGAAAAGTTGCAAATCACATGCCATCTCTCACATCTGTTAAAACCAACTTACACAAACATTGCAAAAAAGTTTGATACCTCCTAACAAGCCAGAAACACGACCCCTTTGCCTCTCAAACTCCCTTGTACACAGAATCACTGTTTTTCTGCAAAACAGGGCAAGCCCTGCAGAACCATCTCCATCTCCATTCTCCCTCGTGCGTTTTGCCTAAAATTTGTTCCAATACCTTCCACTCAACTCACCTGAACTATCCCAGGCCTCCATTTCTAGCTGTAACACCATTAACACGCATTGCCATTTTTGTTTCAAAGCTTTGCAGGTTGAGTTCTTTGGCACGATTCAAGCCATTTCAAAACAAAGTAAGCATTGGGAAAGCTTCCTTGGACCTCAGACAAGCTCAAAAGAAGCTCAAGCACCCTTGAAAGTTGCTGCATTGCCCAGCTCGAAGTCAACTGAAACAGGTATTTCATGAACTTCTATCTCTCTATTTAGGAAGAGTTAGACTTAGGTTTGTGAATGAAAGATGTTGTATTCATAGCCCTGAAGCCATACATATGCTTAGTTTGCATTTATATTAATCGTGCTAGGAGAATTTTGTTCATGAACTTTATGAAAAAATTAGGTTAAGAATTAGGGCCAGAGAAATTCTCTCTGGTCTTTGAGAGTTAGCTTAAGTTTTTTATATGGTTGAATTCGTTGTTTGATGCTCTACAAGTTTCATGTTATGAGTTTTGTCAAAAAATCAAAGAATCAAGAGATAGCCATTGGTGTACAGAATACGCGTTTTTGTGAACAAGAGGAAGAAGATGAAGTCTGACTAGGCTGGGCCTGGTTGTTTTTACTCTTTACACATGCATTTTCAGTTTACACCCCCCTGGCCCATTTATTTGTACATTGGTCATTTTTGCATTTTTATTTCATTTTTGATTTTGATATTTTATTTTCTAACATAAAAATACTTTAAAAATTATTTTCATAAATTTTTGCATTTATTTGAAATTTATTTTAATTATTACTAGTATAAATATATAAATCATTTATTTTATTTTTATCAAAAACCTAAAGAATAATGTAAAATATGTTTATTTTCATTTATCATTTTTTTATTTACATTTGAAAACATTTTCTTGAATATACACCTTTTTTGTAAATGATTAATTTTTATTTTTATATATATATATATATATATATATATATATATATATATATATATATATATATATATATATATATATATATATATATATATATATATATATATATATATATATATATATATATATATATATATATATATATATATATATATATATATATATATATATATATATATATATATATATATATATATATATATATACTTTATTTTATTAAATAATTAGGACAAAAATACAAAAATATTGCATTTTTATTTTTATTAATATTTTGCACTAAAAATATATTTTTTTGCAATATACTTTTATTTTTGTATAAATTAATATATTATTGTATATAATTAATAAATAATACTATTTATTTAAGAATTAGGGTTTTTGCCCTAAATAACAAAATAATTAAAATTGACTTTTTTTATTTTTATTTACACTTCACATTAAAAAATACTTTTTCATATATAAAAAACATTTTTTGCAAAATACATTTTATTTGACATTTATTTGTTGTATTTTATTTAATTATTGTACATTTAAATATTGTATCTTGTACATTCAATTTGGTTGTAATAGTAATTTAGGGTTTAATTTCTTGCAAAATAATCCCCAATTCAAATTTGTACCCCCCTCCCTATATCATGTTGTAATAATGTAGGATTTAAATTCTCGCACTTTTAAATGCTTCCAATTATGCCATGCTTAGACTTAGGGTTTGTATGCAAAAAATCAAATTAACAAATAACTTGACCTAATTCAAGATAACAATGCATGAAAAACAAACAAAATGTACACTTGCACCCCTAGGGTTACAATCCACTTGCTGCCTTCAAAAATGGGCCATGGTTGCATGTCAAGTACTTTGGCAAAACAAAAGATCATAGCCCCTCGATGACGCTATCTTGGTTGCCTAATCAAAATGATCAAGTCCCTCAAGAAAATTGCCAAAAATACTTGACACAATTGTTATCATGGTCTATACGATGACCCGCACCTGTCCCGTTTAACATCCTAACACAAGGTTGTTCACCAAATATAATGGTGAAGCAACACTGTTAAAAGGGTTAAAAACATAAGAAAGATCTTTGAGTAAAATAGGTTAGATAGCTCTTAGTTACTTGATCAAAACTTGCAAAAACATCCTTGCTATCTTCAAAACACACTTCACAACACAATTTCAAAACCCTACTTTCAAACATTGAAAACTTTTCAAAATACAAAAACACCTTTGTATACATTCAAACAAGAATCATTACAAAGGTTGCCACAATGATGGCCTCTTTTCAAAACATCTTTCAAAATCACACACAAAGCACCATTTCAAACAATTGAAAAGCACCATTTCAAACAATT
Organism: Vicia faba; assembly: GCA_948472305.1. Taxonomy (NCBI): domain Eukaryota; kingdom Viridiplantae; phylum Streptophyta; class Magnoliopsida; order Fabales; family Fabaceae; genus Vicia; species Vicia faba. Next base: position 186,971,183 of record OX451735.1, on the reverse strand, counting down.
AAAAAGCAAAGCAAGTGATCTAAGCAAGTAACTAAGAGCTCATGGATAACAATGGATAGAAAGGGTGTTGATACCTTCCCTTTCTATAATCTACTCCCCGAACCCAAGAAAACATCTCAAAGGTCTTTCCTGTGCTTTTTGACCTTTCCTTAGGATAAAATAAAAAGTCGGTGGCGACTCTTGCTAAACCGAAACATTTGCAAACACAAACGCAAAATCCCAAGTCAGTTCTCCCACCGTATCACAGGTCCAAATGAAGGGTTCAAGGAATATGCCCAGAAGTGGAGAGACTTAGCTGGAAAGGTGCAACCTCCCTTTTCTGACCGAGAGCTAGTTGATATGTTCATGGGCGCTCAGGCATGTCCATTCTTTAATCATCTGATCGGGATTTCTTCGTCTGGTTTTACTGAACTGATTATAATTGGGGAACAAGTTGAAAGTGGTATTAAGAGCAGAAAATTTAAGTGGTTGCGTCTTCGAGTGTTGTAAAGAAGACATTTAAAAATAAAAAGGAAATCGATGTTGTTTATGGTTAGAAGGACCATGGTAAAAATGACCACAATCAGTCCGTGGGAGCGGTACTAATTTCTAACCCTGCACCTGTTCAACAACAACATCAACAAGGAAATATGCGTAGGTCAGACACTCCGGGAAGGCAGTTTCCCAAGATTAATATTCCATTGTCTCAGGCGTTACAACATTTGCTAAAAGCCTAATTGATTACGCTAAGGGATCCTCCTCAGAATTCAAACAACACCTCTCCTAAGTACAATCTGAACACGAGATGTGCCTATCATTCTAATAGTCATGGGCACGATACCAACAATTGCTAGAGCCTGAAAAACAAAATTTAGGATATGATTGACAATAAGGAAATTAATTTTGATCCTATGAAGACTCCAAATGTAATTATTGCGCCTATGCTGAAGCATGACAAAGGCATAAGTGCAATTAAATATGTTCTTTATGTTACTACTGTAAGTGAAGTGATGACTCCTCTACCAACTATCAAGAAGGATCTGCTGCAGGCCAGTTTATTTCCGGGCAGTATTGAAAAATGTTACTACTGCGCAACCCAATGGCTACAAGTTACTGAAGGAATGAGTTCAACGCCTAATGGACAATCATATAACTCTGATCGAGAGGGTTCCGTTTTCTGAGAATCTGTGTCAAGACTTATCCATAATTTCTGGCCCTCCTGTCAGGATCACCTCCAAAGGTCCTGTAAGGATTACTGCCAACGAAAAAGATGATCCCCTGATCATCACTACACACGGGCCTATCCCATATTTTCCGGACAAAGCTATTTCTTAGAACTATGGATCCGACGTCTATTACCATGGCGTCAAACAAGAACTACCAACTGTTGAAGATTAAGTTACTGAAGTTGCTGATCCCGACAATGACAATATTGATGGAACCAATAAGGTTACTAGAAGAGGAAGGGTATTCTCCCCGGAAATATCTATGAAAACTATTGCTACACTTTTCAAAGTTACTTCTACCGAATCAACTGTCGAGGCTCGGAGCAAAGAGCAAGTAACAGAGCTTTCCTAGACGAAGGCGCATAACGAAGTTACAACTGAAGACACCTCTAGAAAAAATCTGGAAAAGGTATTGAAGATTATCTGCAAGAGTGATTACAAAATTGTTGAACAACTTGGGCAAACCCCATCTAAGATCTCTATGTTATCACTACTATTGTGTTATGAAGCCCATGCACAGACTTTAGTGAAATTCTTGAAGACTGCTCACATGCCACAAGATATTTCGGCTGATCAATTTGGAAGTTATGTTACGAGCTTGACAACTGACAATAGTTTAGGTTTCTCCGATGATGATCTAACTCCTGAGGGAAGAAATCATAACAAAGCCCTGTATGTCTCCATTGAATGCAAGGGCACTACTTTAGCTCATATGTTGATTGATACTGGTTCTTGATGGAATGTTCTACCGAAAGGCGCTCATGACATAATTGATTACAGAGGGGTCATACTGAAACCTAGTGATATTGTGGTTCGATCCTTTGACAGATTAAAAAGGATGGTACACGGGGAAGTGGATCTTCCGATCAAGGTGGGTTCACATATTGTTGAATCTACCTTTTATGTAATGGACATTCAACCAACTTACTCTTTCTTACTGGGACTCCCCTGGATCCATGGGGCAGGCGCTTTCACCTCAACCATACATCAGAAGTTAAAGTACCCTGTAAATGGAAAGATTGTTACTGTCTGTGGCAAAGAAGAATACATGGTTAGCCACTTGAGTTCTTTCTGATATGTAGGTGTGATACGTTGGTAGAACCGACTGTTATATTGGTTTTGCGTTTGTGTTTGCAAATGTTGCGGTAAGCAAGAGTCGCCAGCGACTTTTATTTTATACAACAAAAGAAAGGGTGAAAAGAACAGAAAAGACCTTTCAAGAGTTTTCTAAGTAAGGGGGTAGATTATGGAAAGGGAAGGTGTTAGCACCCTTTCCATCCGTAGTTATCTACGGGCTCTTAGATGCTTAGCTCATGTTTTTAAATACCTTGTGTTTTTGAAAAGTAGTTTGAAAAGGCCTTAGTGCGGCGTTTCGCTTCATGATAACTCTTGTATCTGTTCTCAAGAGTGTTGATAAAGTGAATTTTTTGAAAGTTGTTTTTGAAATGTGTAAGTGTAAAAGTCTGTTTTATTTGAGCAAGCATCTAATAACTATCTACTTGTACTCGAAAAAGTTTATTCTTTTCCTCCTCATCCTTTAGACAGTGCTATCCTACTATTAGTGAGTAGGTATCCCTATCGTTGGATGTTTGAGGGACATTCGAAGGGACATACAGTCATAAAGGCAACATGTAGAGATGCTTTAGCAATTTTTCTTAAGGGACTAGATCATTTACCGAAAGGTAACATGTAGAGACGTTTTCACAACTTTTGAACGATTTTGAGAATTTTGAGAGAGCTTTGTGAAGAACTTTTGAAGAGATTTTTGAAGAGTAATTTTGTGCCCCATTGCTAATGGTTTGCTTATGCTTATATAGAGGTATGAATGAGTCAACATACATGGCAATGAATCAATTAATCAAACCATGATAAAACAAAAATCAAACATATTGAAAATTTTCCATTTTTTGAGTTTGTTCTTGCCATTTTTGAAGATCCTTGTCTCTTTTTGAATGTTCAATGAACCTGGACAATTTGGATGTATCTTGCACGAAAATATGGGCCTTCTAACAGATAAAATCAAACCCAAATGTCATGGCCCATTATTCTTTGTATTTTTATTTAATTTATTTGATTTAATTCATATTTAAATGAATAAAAATTCAAATAAATAGAAATAAAAATAAAATAGTGCATGGTTAGGTTTATAGGTCCTTGGGTATGTCATAAACATGTTTGAACCCTAAAAGTTAGGTCTATTAACCTAAAAATGCAATTTTGCTCAAAGTTGACATCATGCATTTTTCACAAATTTGCCTAACTTGTGCAAACCATAACTTACTCAATTTTCATCTTTTGAAGATGATCTTTGAATTTTTAGAAATCCCAAGATGTCCTATACAATCTCTATTTTGATCATATTTCTTTTTAAGACATTATCTTGATGTAAGTTGTCTTGACAAAAAGTGTCTTTTGTTGACTTTTTGAAAATGACCTGTAATGTATGAACTTGTATCTTTCAATTGGTGCATTTCTTGAACTGGAGGATAAAAGAGAAGTTGTAGGAATTGGATTCTCTTAAAAATGAGCTTTGGTTGGGGAAAATGGATGAAGTATGTGAAAGTTATGCCTGGTCAAAGTTCAATTGACTTTTCATAGGAAACCCTAATTTAGTAAATCTTGATTTTTGATGATCTGAGGACTTTCCTTGAGGAATCATGATCAACCCTTGATTAAATGATGAATATCACTTAAAAATGTTGATGTTGATAAAAAATCTTGAAGTTTGACTGTATATAGGCCACAATTGACTTTTAACCTAGTATAGTTAATTTTCAGGCATTTGAGCAATTGACTGAGCAAACTTGTAGTGGAATGCATGAAATTTGTCATGGACAATCTTGTAGGCATATTAGGACCATGGAAAATATTTGTGACCTTTGGAGCTTACACATCTTGATGAAAAGTGAAACCCTAATTAGAGGCTCATTGCTTAGGAGGAGAGTTTGTATGATCAATTGTTGGTCAACCTTGAGAAATTGAGGACCTCTAGAAGCATGTCTTGAGTGAAAATGGGAGGGAAAATTTTGGGGTACAACAGTAAGGATGGATGGTGAATTCATCGAGACTCCCTGTTAGACTTTTGGAGTTATCCTTCATGTCGCTACTGAAGTTGTCTCTGCCATTCCCAAAGTTACTAGAGTTCTGCCCAAAGTGGCTTCATTGAAAGATGCTAAAGCTACTGTAGAAGAAGGTGGTTGTACTATTTAGGGTGAACTTCCTGACATCCCCTATAAATCTGACAAGTTTGGTTTGGGTTTCACTGCAGAAAGTCATAGGGTTGTTCGCCGCGCTCGTGCTAGAAGACCACGATTCCTCAATAGCAACAACGGAGTCAACGTAATAGAAGATACTGACAGTGATTATTACCTTGACAGCTGGATCTTTCCTACCATTGGCAACGGGCTCAGCAACTAGAAGGCAAAAGACGTTATCTCTATCTCCTTTAGATATGAGTAATAGCTACTTTTCTATTTTTATTTCTTTCGAGTTTTGGTTTCGTATATTTTAACAATGACTTTAAGCCTTGTGCCTTACCCAGGGCACAACAATTCATTTGTTAAGGGTTGTCATTTCATAAACATATTTTCATTTAATAAAATAATTGGACACTTTGCATTCAAATTTTGTGCTCTCTTTATTTCTTTTCACTATTATCACTTCCAAATAGCTATGTGCTCTTACACACATCCACACAATACATTGCAGATCCATATCCATCCTGGATATCATTGATAACAATTCTGCTATTGCCACTTATGACTTCGAAAATCTGATCTACCAAGCCGAGGACGAAGGTGAGGAAGATTGTTAAATACTAGGAGAACTTTCCAGACTGTTAGTACAATAAGAGAAAGCTATTCAACCACATGAAGAGCCAGTTGAAGTGGTAATCTTGGGTTCTGAAACAGACAGAAAAGAGGTCAAGATAGGTTCCAACTTAGAGGATAGTGTCAAGAACATGTTAATACAGATGTTGCATGAATATGTTAAGATCTTTGCTTGGTCATACGAAGACATGCCAGGAATAGATACCGATATTATGGTTCACCATCTACTGATGAAAGAGGGTTGTGCTCTGATAAAATAGAAGGTTCTTCGTATGCGTCCCAAGGTGTCAGAGAATATCAAGGCTGAGGTCATTAAACAATTCAACGCAGGGTTCTAAGCAGTGACATCTTATCCTTAATGGGTTGCGAATGTTGTTCCGGTACCAAAGAAAGATGGAAAGGTATGTATGTGTGTAGATTACAAGGATCTGAACAGGGCAAGCCCCAAAGATGACTTTCCGCTTCCCCATATTGATGTTTTAGTCGACAACACCATTCAACACAAGGTATTCTCCTTCATGGATGGTTTCTCAGGGTATAATTAGATCAAGATGGCACTGGAAGACATGGAAAATACTACTTTTGTTACACAACGGGGCACTTTCTGCTACAAGGTTATGCCTTTTGGGTTGAAGAACGTCGGTGCAACTTATCAATGTGCTATGGTAGCTTTGTTCCTTGACATGATTCATCACGAGATAAAGGTCTATGTCGATGATATGATAGCCAAATCACAGACTGAAGAAGAGTATCTGGACCATCTACATAAATTGTTTGAGAGATTGAGGAAGTATAAACTAGGATTGAATCCGAACAAGTGCAACTTTAGGGTGAGATCTGGTAAGCTCCTAGGTTTTGTTGTCAGCGGTAAAGGAATCGAGATTAATCCTGCCAAAGTTAAAGCCATTCAAGAAATGCATGCTCTCTGCACCGAGAAAGAAGTCAAAGGATTCTTGGGATGACTGAACTATATTGCCAAATTTATTTCTCACTTGACCGCTACTTGTGAGTCGATCTTTAAGTTGTTGAAGAAAGATCAAGTAGTGAATTGAAACGATGATTTCTCGATAAACTTTGACAAAATCAAGGAGTATATACAAGAACCTCTAATAAAATTCCACCAATTGAAGGAAGACCTTTGATCATGTACCTAACAGTGTTAGAGAATTCAATGGGGTGTGTACTGGGTCAACATCATGAGTCTGGTCTAAAAGAGCATGCAATATACTACCTTAGCAAAAAGTTTACCGATTGTGAAAAAAGATATTCACCGCTCGAGAAAACTTGTTGCGCTTTAGCATGGGCTGCTTGCCGACTAAGACAGTATATGTTGACTCATACTACCTTATTGATCTTTAAAATGGATCAAATAAAATATATATTCGAGAAACCCGCTCTCGCTAGAAGAATAGCCATATGGAAAATGGTCTTGAAAGAATACGACATTCAGTACACCAATCAGAAGGCAATTAAAGGAAGTGTAATTGAAGATCATTTGGCTCATCAAGCCGTAGACGACTACCAATCTATGAATTTCGAATTCCCGGATGAGAATATTATGCAAGTTACAGATTATGAAGAATCTGGACCATATGAAGGACCTGAGTCAGGATCCCAATGGATTATGGTTTTCAATGGAGCTTCTAATGCACTCGGAAACGAAATTGGTGCTATGATTATCTCAACTCAAGGTTTCCATACGCCCTTCACCACTAGATTATGCTTCGATTGTACCAACAATATGGCTGAATATAAAGTGTGCATCATGGGCATCAAAGCTGCTATTAACCTAAGAATCAAGTTCTTGAGTGTATATAGAGACTTAGCCCTGGTAATCAGTCAGATTAAGGGAGAATGGGATACTAAGCACCTGAATCTCATTCTGTACTGAGAGCATGTGTTGACCTTAATTCTATATTTCGAAGAGATCACTTTTGAGCACGTCCCGGGAGAAGAGAATCAGTTAGCAGATGCGTTAGCAACGATGTCGTCTATGTTTAAAGTTAGATGGGACAACAAGGGTCCCAAAATTACCATTGATAGGCTATATGAACCATAACACTACTATGATATTGACACTGATAGAGTAGAAGAGAATCCTTGGTTTCACGAAGTGAGAAGATATCTTGAGGCTTAAGAGTACCCTGAGGAAGCATCTATCAACGACAAGAAATTCCTATGGAGGTTCTCAGCCAAGTTCTTCCTGAGCAACAAAATTTTGTACAGGCGCAACCATGATTCAACTCTTCTTTATTGTATGGACAAGAAGGAGGTAGGGAATATTATGGAGGATATCCATGAAGGTATCTTTGGTACTCATTCCAATGGACATACTATGGCTAAGAAAATTCGGAGAGTGGGTTACTATTGGTCGACCATGGAAACAGACTGCCATAATCACTCAAGAACTTGTCAGAAGTGCCATATCTATGCTGACATAGTACATGTGCCTCTAGTACCTCTGAATGTTTTGACTTCCCCTTGGCCCTTTGCAATGTGGGGCATTGATATGATTGGAGAAATCAAACCTACTGCTTCTAACAGACACCGCTTCATCCTTGTCACCATTGATTACTTCAAAAAGTGGGTTGAAGCAGCCTTGTTTGCCTCTGTTACTAAGAATGTGGTTTCCAGGTTCATTAGGCATAACCTTATTTGTTGGTATGGCATCCCCAAAAGGATCATCACAGATAATGGTACTAATCTGAACAACACTATGATCATGGAACTCTACACACAGTTCAAGATCAAACACCATAATTCTTCTCCGTATTGACCGAAGATTAATGGCGCAGTGGAAGCCGCCAATAAGAACATTGAGAAGATTGTACAGAAGATGGTTGTGACCTACAAAGACTAGCACGAGATGTTACCCTTTTCTCTTCATGGTTATCGCACTTCAGCTTGGACATTAACTGGGGCAACCCCATTCTCTCTGGTCTATGGTATGAAAGTTGTCCTACCTATCAAAGTTCACATTCCTTCTCTGAGAATTATGAAAGATGTAGACTTGGACAAATACGAATGGATTCAGACTAGGCTGGATCAGTTGAATTTGATTGACGAGAAGAGGCTTGTGACTGTCTGACTATAGAGGTAAAATCAATGAAGTCGCCACCGAGTATTTATTTATCCCACAAAATGGAAAAGAAAATTATCGAAGAAAAAACCTATATGGGAAATCAAGGTCTTGCGACCGAGAGATTGGGTAAGGTAGTCGATTACGCGAGGGGAATGTATTAGCACCCCACACTTCCGTAGTACTCTACGGGATTCACTCTCGTTGTTCTAATCAAAGGGTGTGTTCAATCTAATGCTTAAGAGTTACAAACTAAGTAAGAATGCATGCAAAGAAAACACGGGGAAAATAAGGAAATATTTACATATTTTTGCTCGGCTGAGCCCCGTGACCAGATGCCTGCGTATCCCTTTTAAGGAATCAGAGCGCTGTAGTTCGGCTCACATATTTTGTTTGTTTGTATTTTTCAAATGAACAATGTTGAATTCAATCATTCCACCGCTGCCCGACCTTTGGAGAGTTACAACCTGTAGTGGAAAGAAACTAACATGCTCTTAGAAGAGAAAAGCCGAATGGCGAAAATAAATGGATTGGTTGGTATTTTTTACCATGAAAAGAATTTTTGTATGCTTAGTATTTTTTATACATTTGCCAAGAAAAAGAGGTTTTAGTTTTAAATGCAATTATGCAAAAGAAGAAAGAAAAGTCTAAAGGGAGACTAACCTATCTCTAACCTAATGTTATCATAAAATGAGTGATCCTATCTAAGTTAGCAAGCCAAAGAAAGTATAACAAACTATCCTATACGGAACATACAATGAGAGAAAAGTTGTGATCTCAATTTCTAAATTGAGCGACTCATCGATCAACAAGAAATAAAGGAAAGCGATAAAATCCTATAGGGAGCATGCACTGAGATCGAAGTCGTGATATCAATTTCTAAATTGAGTGACTCATCAATCAACAAGAATAGAATATTCAGAATCAAAGCAAAGAAACCCGAAATACTTCACGCGAGATGGCATCAACAAATAAACAGTCAGAGTTCGAATATTCGGAATAGGCGTCGAAGCTTCATCGAAGTGAAAAAAAATCACAATCAAAATACAAACATATCCGCATATCAAACAATGAACCTGCATAAGACTCAACTCAACAAGCAAAGGTGAATCACAAGTTTCAAGTAATCGAAAATAATTAGGAATTAATTTCCTAAAATCAAATAAAAAGCCTAAAGATTTTTTTATTAATTTTGTAGATCATTATCTAAAAAAATAAAGAAAAATTTCTAAATTCTACATATATATTTTCTTTATTAGTTCCTAAAATCACCAAAATATAAGAAAATCTAAGGAAAACTCTAAAATTCTAAACAGGAGTGGTGAGAATTGGAATCAGGGGTACAAATCAGAATCTTAGGAATGAACTAAATCATGTTCACATGCCAGACATTGGGCTTAACCCAGAGGTGTGTATAGAAATATGCTAAGGCCCGTTCTCCATTTTTGCATTGAATCCAAACAAATAAATAACCTGATTTAATTGTTGACAACATTATTCCAAGTAAAATGAAAATAATAATTAAAAAAACAATTAAAGGGGAAGAAGTGTGAAATGCAAATGTTTGGTTCAGTGCTAGGTTAGACTCTTCATATTTCTCAAAACATGCTCTCTTCTCAAGTTCATTCACCTTCCTCCGCCATGAACGACATTCTCGTCACCTCATCTTCTTTCAAGAAACTCACCTTAGGCTCATGCGATTACCAACGATTCCGCCGCCGTAACTGCATCATTTCCGTCTCTCATCACCTCTGTTCGAAACCCCAAGCCTCTACGAATTCATTTGCCTCGCTCTCCTCTCTGCTTCGATCCGCAACATAAAGCAACTGTTTACTTCCGTTTCATTCTTCCTCATTGTCAGTTCTCTTCTTCTTCATCTCAGATCATCACAACTCACCTTCTTCACAAAAGCTTCGCCATTCTCAGCACTTTGTTCGTGAGTTCAATTCGAATTATCAGACTTATCCTCAAAACAATCCAAGTGATATTTGATTCGAAACTATGCTATGATAAAATTTACGGTGCAAAAACGATGAAGGAAGAAAGGTAAAGGAATTCTTTACTTACCGACTGGAGACACTCCGGTGACTTCTTCAATCGATGAAGATGAGAAAATTAGAGAACACTTGAGATTCCGGTATGTGTATTTTTCTCTATCACTTTCAATAAATTTTTTCCTTTCCCTGATTCTTTCTCCTGTCTGTGTTTTGACCTTGTGATATCGTTGCAGTTACGAATTCTTGATGCAGATTGCGTTGAAGATGAAGGTGTAGATAAGGATGCAGATTCGTTAATGTGAAACAAATGGAGGCTAATCTAGATTTGACGCGGCGGAATTGATGCGGTTATATGATTCTGCTAGTACTGAAACTTAGTTGTGTTGATAAATGTTGTCACAAATTCTATCACAAATTGATGAAGATTGCGAAGAAGTATTTTTGAGAAGGGGGTTGAAGGTTACAGGTCGTTGAAGCTTTTTCAGGTATCGTGAATGAGGGTTATGGGTTGAAGAGAAAGTGAGAAGAGCGAAGGTCGAAGATGAAAGAGGGAACAGAAGGTTGAAGATGACAGAGAGAGTCAAAGTTCAAGATGACTGAGATCGTCGAAAAAGTGATACTGAGATTTAGTAGATAATGAAAATGAAGCAGAGAGAGAGAGAGAGAGGAGAAATTTGTGATGAGTTCTTCTCTGTAATTTTCTATTCTTCTTTTTTTGCATCATCAATTTTCCCTCTTTTTGTTAAGAAACTATTATAGCCTCCTCTTTCCAATTCTGTTTTTTCCTTCTGTCTTCCTGAACTCCCTTTTCTATTTCTGTTATATTCCTGTTATATAGCAGCCCCCATTCTGTTATGAATCTTTCCCTCCTCCTGATAATTCTGTTACCGTTATGTTATATAGGTTCCAATGAGAGGCTCCTAGTTGTTAGATTACAAAGAGTTTGTTATGGAATGAAGGGTAGGGGTTAGGTGGTTAGAAATCAGTTAGGAGTTTGTACTAGGTTGTTAGGCAAATGCGGTTGGAAGTTATTTTCTGTTTTCTGTTAAGAAGTTTGTTGAAATATGTTTTTAGGGTGAGTTGGCTAGAGAATTCTGTTATTGTTGGTCTTTTTCTATTAGGAGGTTAGTTGTTGAACTTGAAATTTTTATTTAACTGATTTTCTGATAAAACTCTCTTTTCTGATTTACTGTTGAGATAGTTTATTGATTTTCACGGGTTTGGACTAATAATTTCCTGATTTTTCTTCTTATTATGTTGCGACCTCTTCTTTTCAGACTTATTGGTGAAAAGATAAATAGTAAATCACAACAAGAATTGGTTTTGGAACCATTTCTGAAAGCTCTTTATCCATATCAAGAACATCATCGCATCCAACTTGATCCTTCGGAAGAACAAGATCAGAAAAGGTTTTTATACAAGCACTAAGCTTCAGACTTGGAGTAGACATCATAACATTATTTTTATATTAATTAAAATTTAGTCTCCTATGGTAGATAATATTGTCAAACACTCGAGGCATTGCATTTTTTTGAGTAAAATCTTGGGCTTTTAGCTCTAGCTTCCTGTTAGAGAATTGACATTTATTGTTTGTAAGAAACAGTCTCGAGCCAGTTTAGACTGGTCACTCAGTGTCGAGAATTGTACAAAAAACATGGAAGTCTAATGGTAGTTCTAAGCATATTTCACTGCAATGTTATCCTCCTCGCTTTCAATAATCGTTGCCCGGAACTGAAGAGTTTCTCATTCAACAATCTGCCCAACTGCCACCAGTAATTTTCTGAACATTTTTATCTAACATTAACTCTCTTACTTTTGCCGATCCTTCCCAGTCTTCAGAAGTTGCAAGTATGTTAGATAATTGTATATAAGCACATGAATTTTTAGGATCAATCAGAATAATTTTCTCTACTGCCATTTTCCCAATAGTCTTGTTTCCATAGGATATGCAACCTCTTAATACTGATAACCACATGTTTGCATCAGCCTGAAAAGGCATCTCTTCAATAAGATAGGTTGCTTCCCCAAAACAACCAGCTCTGGCAAAAAGTTCAACCATGCAAGAGTAATGTTCAATCCATGTATTTATAGCATACTCGTGCTTCACAGTATGGAACAAATTTCTTCCTTCTTCTACCAGACCACAGTGATCACAAGCAGAAATAACCCCAATAAAAATAATAGCAGAAGGTCTCACAACATTAAACCTCATTTGCATCTTCAATTCTTCCATAATTACAATACACAGTAATCATAGTATTAAGAAATATTACATCATAAGCTTTAAGCTCACTAAAAATTTTGCAAGCTTCACGAGAGTGTTGACACTTGGAGTATGCATCAAGAAGAGCACTAGGAACCATAATATCATCAGTCTCCCCAAATTTGAAAGCATGGCCATGCATTTGCGTAACAAGTTTAACATTGAGCAAGCTACTAGCAGCACTCAAAATATTTGCAACATTAGACAAGTCACCCCAAATCTCATGCCTACGCATTGAGTTAAAGAGAGCCAATTCCTCCATTTCTTCACCATTAGACACATAACCCGAAATAATTGAATTCCACAGCGCAGAACAAGGATAACCTTGTTATCAAAAAGCCTTCTTGCATCTCTTATTCTACCAGCATTTGCATAAGTTGCTATCAAAGAAGATCAGGAAAAGTCATCAATTTCCTTCACCAAAACCCATAACCCGAGCAACATTATCCAAATCAAGCAACACAAATTGTTTTCGTTCAAAGAAAACGTAAGCCCATTGCTCAAGCTGTAGTTTTCACTTTAAATGTCAAATGACTTTATCTTCAAGCCTTGCTCGACAGGTAACATGTGATAAAACCCTTTGAATGATAAAATTCGATGATATACTAAATATTTAAAGATCCCATCTTGAATGCCACCTTATTTCAAAGCAAGCTCTGATGAAGCCTTGATGAAACCCCAAACACTCGATGCACTTGAGAAATCTTGACGAAGGAAAGCCTTGTAGCTTGATGAGAGACGAAGCCCATAATGTCTATGAACACAAAACTCTAATTCCATAGTCTAGTATACCAAGAAGAACCACTACCAAGCTTGAATAAAATGAAGAGAAATCTTGATTCTCTGGCTGAGTTAAACCTCAATGCCTTTGTTTCTTGAAGAAACTCTGATAAAGAAATTTTTTGTATTTCGAGGAACCCTGCTAACGAAGACGTCTATGCTACTTGAGATCCAAAACCCTAATCTCATACCAAGAATAATGAGAGCATCAACTGGATCAACATGAAGAATGTAACAACCTTAGTCCATAGATAAAAAACCTTAATGCGAAAAGTTCTTTGATCCCGTAAGTATGGAACCGATGATATGTATGAGATTTATATGATGTGATGAGGGATCTTAGGGGCACAAATTGGGGTATAACAGCTGCCCTTATTTAATTGTATTCTATCTGGAGATGAGAAGGTTAAAATCTTTGTTTCGACGTAATTGAAGATACTTAAATATAAAACAAGCCCTATTTTTAGCCCTAAGATGCCATGCGATGCTCATGATTATGGATGTAAACTTCACATAGGTGAACAAGACGCCACTGGAGAAGTGAAAATAAAATCAACAGACTTAACAAAAAGAAGCCGACCTAGGAAAATAAATCTCTAGGGTACAACACGACTTTGGGAACAGACATTTGAATCTATTGAAGACAAATTGGCTCCGCTAGGGAAAAGAAGACTCAACTATAGTGGGGTAAGGTCCAGAGAGGAGACAAAATAACATAAACTCAAAAACCGAGGGAAAATTAATGGATGACTATAATTAACAGATAGTTGTGAACTACCCCCTCATAGAGGAGATATAAAAAAGAGAGTAACATCAACACAGGAGATCAAAAACTGCTAACCCGAAGGGTACGAACAAAAACAGTAAGATAATATCGGCTCAGAGATGACGACAAACACCAATGCCTAGATTTATAAGTGGATGCTTGGTATCAGTTCTTATGCCTAAGACAATACTGACTTTTTTTGAAGGTAAAGAAATAGAAGATACACCAACGTTTACTGAAGATGGAGATATGAAATATGCATCGACTTTTACTGAAGGTGAGCCACCGACTTTTACTGAAGGTAGAGAGAAAAGAAGATACGCCAACATTTACTGAAGGTGAGCTACCAACTTTTACTGAAGGTAGAGAGAAAAGTAGATACACCAACGTTTACTGAAGGTGAGCTACCGAATTTTATTGAAGGTAGAGAGGAAAGAAGATACACCAACATTTACTGAAGGTGAAATCTACATTAACAATAACGAATTTCCCAAAATTCTGACATTCTACTTAGAACGAGTAAAAATACAAGCTATCTAAAATAAAGAGACTACCACTTAAAATGATTTCACAACAAACTTCTCTTGCAAAACTTCCTCGAAGAGATACCATTTGATGGAGAATCAGATAAACTTCCCCTCAATCCTGACTATTGGAGAGAGAGTAACATAACTTTGCAAAGAAGATATGCTGACAAAACATCAATGAATGCAAATGAGTAATGAATTTTAAATTCATCTATGTATAATGTGTATGAATGTATCAATGTTATCGTATGTATATGCTGAAAAAATAACGATAATGTACTAGGGAGAACCAGACAAAGCTAACTTGGGCGAAGACAACACTCGGCCAAGTCACATCCAGGATGAAGGTTCCGTAGGAGAATAAGCATCAACTGAGGAAACAAAGTCCTATTTCACGGCTTAACTTCACTGGGAAGAACATGGCTTGGAAACATTCAAAGCACCACCTGACTGGAAACAAATAAAGTTGTGGAGATACAATAAACTCCTCTAGGTTTCACCGGGGAACGTTAATACAGACTTTGACAGGGGAAGACAAAGCTTCATCGACTAGACTTCACCTGGAGAATCCAAAACTAACTTCACTAGGGAAGGTGAAAACCATATCATCGAGACTTCAACTAGGGATGTCAATACATACCTCACCGGGGAAGATTAAAAACTACGTCGTTAATGTTTCAACTGGGGATTGTTATGCTAACTTCATTGGGGAAAAAGAAACTGCACACATCGAAGAGAGCCCAAATACAGTCTTCAATATCAAGCATAATAATTGTGTAAACTTCTCTAGCGAGAAATCATGAAATTTCATGGGATAATAACTTCAGAGGGAAGCATCATCCTCGACTCATTTGGAGAATTAAGAAGTCAACATCACAGTAATAGGTCAGCTCATGGAGATTTTAAATCAAACCCAGTGCACAACAAGAGAACACCCAAGGAGTAGACGCTTATATCAATACTTATTAGAATGTATATTGACCTTGTCTGCCTATTTGGAGGCATACCATAATAACAATGTCTAAATTGGAGGGCGTAATATCCTGCTTGAGATTCTGTATTACTTTTCAACACAAAGGGAGAACTCGACAGTTAAGCACATGCTTTGTAACTTTGCAACCTCTTCTTGATCACCATTCGATTATGGAAATAAATTAAACTTAGTCAGAGAAACCTAAATCAGGACTTGACTGGGAAGGATGGGATTAGAAACCCAACAACAAGTAGCTGCTTGAAGACAGTCTGAACCAAGACTTAACTGGGTAAAGATGGGAACATAAACCCAAATTCTACACCATATATCAAATTGTATGAGATTCATCTATCCTAAGAAGAAGTATCATAAACGGAATACACACATATCAGCAAGTGCAACCAGGGAAATCTTTCTTGGGGGAACCTTTCAAAACTTAGGAGTTCGTTCATCCTTGGAATCACCACTTTTGTTCCACTCAAATCACAACATCAGAAGCAAAAGGTAATTTGTAAATTGTTTTCAAAACATTTTTTACTATTAAGTCTTTTTATTTTGAAAATTACTATCGATAATAAATGAAATCTTTGCAAACAGAATAAAGTAAGAACTACAAAGGATTGGATAAAGGCTTAAACTTTATTAATAGAATGGTAGTCTGCAAACGGCGAGACTTCATGGATGATTACAGAGTTTGGAAAATGGTAAATATATGGAAAAGATACATTGAAATATAATGACCACTATTCTCCCTAACAACTTCGAACTCCTGAGCAAAGACTCCAGTTGAAGTGTGATGAGAATTTGAGAAGATTGTTGCTTCAGTGATCATGTCTTGTCTGACGCAGTTACTTGCCAAGAAATCCCTAACTGTTTCCTAGGTTGCCCTTACGGGTATTCAACCTACCGGGAAGGTTTATTCTGTTTGTGTCTCTAATTTTTGCCTAGACTGCCCTTTCGGGTTTTTAGCCTACCGAGAAGCTCCTTTTTGCCTTAGTCACCCTTTCGGATTTTCAACTTAGCGAGCTGTTCTTTTATTTCTTTAGGAGAAGTATTTCTTGTCTGCATCAGCATTCAAAGGACGTGGGAACTCCTCGCCATCCATAGTTTCAAGAATCAATGCACCTCCAGAGAAGGCTTTCTTGACAACATATGGGCCTTCGTAATTGGGAGTCCACTTGCCCCTAGAATCAAAGTTAAAAGACATGATCTTCTTGAGCACGAGATCTCCTTCTCTGAATTCACGAGGCTTGACCTTCTTATCAAAAGCTTTCTTCATTCTCTTTTAGTATAACTGACCATGACAAAAGGCTGTCATTCTCTTTTCTTCAAACAAATTCAACTGGTCAAATGACAACTTGGTTTCTATCATCACGCGTAAAGAGGGAATCTCAACCTCGACCGGGAGCACTACTTCCATACAATACACAAGCGAGAACGGGGTTCCCCCTGTTGAAGTAAGGACGTATGTACGATACCCATGCAAAGCAAAAGGAAGCATCTCATGCCAATCTTTATAAGTAACAACCATCTTCTGGATAATTTTCTTAATGTTCTTATTAGCAGCTTCGACGGCCCCATTCATCTTTGGCCTGTAGGGAGATGAATTATGATGGACAATCTTGAATTCTTCACAGAGTTCTATCATTATCTTATTGTTTATATTCGAGCCGTTGTCAGTGATAATCCCGCTTGGCACACCATACCGACAAATAAGATTATTCTTGATGAAGCGTACTACCACCTGCTTAGTAACATTAGCATATAAAGTTGCTTCCACCCACTTGGTGAAATAGTCAACCGCTACCAAGATAAAACGATGTCCATTCGACGCCTTAGGTTCAATCATTCCAATCATGTTAATACCCCATATAGAGAAGGGCCACGGGGAAGAAATAACATTGAGAAGTGCTGGAGGCACATGAATCTTGTCAGCGTAAATCTGACACTTGTGGCACTTCTTCGCAAATTTGCAACAGTCAGATTCCATTGTCAGCCAATAGTAACCTGCCTTAAGCATCCTCTTTGCCATCGAATATCCATTGGCATGGGTACCAAAGGAACCTTCATGGATCTCATGCATCAACATGTCTTCTTCGTGTCTATCCACGCATCTGAGTAGGACCATGTCATGATTTCTTTTGTATAGCACATCTTCATTAAGGAAAAAGCTACCTGCCAACCTTCTCAAGGTCTTTCTATCTTTATTTGACGCACCCAATGGGTATTATTGAGTCTGGAGAAAATGCTTGATATCATAATACCAAGGCTTTTCGTCTGATGCTTCCTCTGCTACAAATACATGGGAAGGTCTATCCAGACGTCATACTGTGATACGAGGCATATCGTTCTAAGTATTCACTTGATACATAGACAACAAAGTTGCCAAAGCATCTTCCATTTGATTTTCCTATCTAGGAATATGATGAAATTCAACTTTGTTAAAGAAGGGTAATAATATTCTATCATAGTCTTTATAAGGGATCAAGCCAGGGTGACGAGTATCCCGTTCTCCTTTAATCTGGTTTATTACTAAATCTGAATCACCATAGACATCAAGGATTTTGATTCTGAGATCCATAGCCGCTTCGAGACTCATGATGCAAGCTTCATACTCCACCATGTTATTGGTACAATCAAAGGTCAACCTTGTAGCGAAAGGGATATGAGACCCATGAGGGGTGATAATCACAACACTAATTCCTTTCTCGTAAGCGTTTATTGCTCCATCAAACACCATACCCCATTGGGACTCAGGATCATGGCCTTCCTCAGACAGAGGTTCATCACAATATTTTAATTTCAAAAACATCACATCTTCATCAGGGAAGTCATATTTGACAGACTGATAATCATCAATCGGTTAGTGAGCAAGATATTCTGCCAACTCACTTCCTTTAATAGCCTTCTGAGTACGGTATTCAATATCGTATTCAGACAACAACATCTGCCAATGAGAAATTCTCCCAGTAAGAGCAGGCTTTTCAAAGATATGCTTAATTGGATCCATTTTTGATATCAACCAAGTAGTGTGATTCAACATGTACTGACACAGGTGATTCACTGCCCAAGCCAAAGCACAACATGTCTTTTCAAGTAGAGTGTACCGCGACTCGCAATCAGTGAACTTTTTACTCAGATAGTAAATGGCGTATTCTTTTCTTCCTGTTTCATCTTGTTGTCCCAAAATACAACCCATAGAATTATCCAACACTGTCAGATACATAATAAATGGCGTTCCTTCAACGGGAGGGAGCAAGAGAGGAGGTTCAAGCAGATACTCTTTAATGCTTTCAAATGCCCTCTGGGAATCATCAGTGCATACACACCCTTAATCTTTCTTCAGAAGCTTGAAGATGGGTTCATACGTTGCAGTCATATGGGAGATGAACCTGGAAATATAATTCAACCGCCCGAGGAAACCTCTAACTTATTTTTCAGTCCTTGGAGCAGGCATTTCTTGAATTTCCCTGAATTTATCAGGATCAACTTCAATTCCTTTTTGGCCGACAATGAACCTATCAACTTTCCAGAACGAACACCAAAGGTATATTTATTCAGATTCAAACAAAGGCGATACTTCCTCAAACACTGAAATAACTTCAACAAATTGTCCATATGTCCTTCCTCGGTATGAGATTTAGCGATCATATCATCAAAATATACTTTTATTTCCTTATGCATCAGATCATGAAATAGGGTTGTCATATCCCTCTGGTACGTTGCACCAACATTCTTCAACCCGAAGGGCATCACTCTGTAACAGAATGTTCCCCAGGGTGTGTGTGATATAGTGGGAGAACTGGCTTGGGGGTTTTATGTTTTACCGCAAATGTTGCAGTTAGCAAGAGTCGCCATCAACTTTTCTTTTATCCAAAAGGAAAGGCTGAAAAGAACACGAAAGACCTTTGAGATTATTTCTTGAGTTCGGGGGGTAGATTATGTAAAGGGAAAGTATTAGCACCCTTTCCATCCATAGTTATCTATGGGCTCTTAGTTGCTTTCTAGATCACTTGATTTTGTTTGAAAATGTGCTTTGTGTGGTTTTTGAAAGTATTTTGAAAAGGCGCCATCGTTTAGGCAAACTTTGTAATTGTTCTCGTTCGTAAGAACGTATATAAAGTGTTGAGCTTTTGAAAATGTTTCAAATTTGGAAGATGTTTTGAAAGTGTTTCTGAAAGTGTTGGTGTTTGTTTTGAAAATAAGCAAGAGTATTTGATTTGAAATTAAGAAAGAGTGTTTGATTTGAAATTGAGCAAGAAACTAAGAACAATCTGTTGTACCCCAATTTTTGCCCCTAAGATTCCTCTATCATATCATATTAACTCGATCATAACAAGATCACATTAGGGTTGGTTCTTCCTCTTTTTTTCCTATCTTTAAGTTTGCTCTTGAGGAATCTCCAATCACCTTGGTTGTATATTTTGTATATGTGTTGTTGACTAACTTCTAATCAAAATACAAAAAATATTTGTCTTTGTCTTTGTATATTTTTGTTTTGTAGGTACCAAGTCGAAGCATCTGACAAATAAGGATTTCTGGTATTATTTTCCTAAAATCTCTATTTTGCAAAGAAAAAGAATTAAAAAATTTCATTTTTTTCACTGATGCAATCGATTGCTCTTAAAGTGCAATCGATTGCACATAGTGTATTTTGCACCATTTTTGAAAAAAATACACTGTGCAATCGATTTGCACTGTAGTGCAATCGATTGCACAGCGTGAAAATTAAAAAAAAAACAGCATTTTAAACTTGTCAAATTTTGACTCCAATTTTCCTTCACTTTTGAAAGATGTATCATTAATTCAAATTTTAGTGCCAATCTTTCATTTTTAAAAAGAATTATCATTAATTCAAATTTTGGCTCTAATATTTGAAAGAATTGTCATTAATTCAAATTTTGGCTCTAATTTTTGAAAGAGTTATCATTAATTCAAATTTTGGCTCCAAGAATCAATTACCAAATTACCACTAATCCCAATCCTAAAACTCTATAAATAGAGCTCTCATTTCATTCAAATTTCAAGCTTTTGATAGCCAAATCCACCTTGCTAAAAAATATCTCAATTCTCTCCATCTACCAAATTCACTCAAAGCTCCATTTTCAAAAAGTTAGTAAGCTTTGCATTGAAGCTTACTAATCTTTGAGCTAAACCTTCATCCAAACACTTTTTCTCCATCAATTCTCTACATCCAATCTTGGTCAATTGATTCTTGTGGTTGAATTGAAGCAAATTCTTGAAGTTGTTTTGATAATTCTCTAGATCTACCTTTGGTAAGTTGGATAATTCATCTTTCACAATGTGATCTCTTGGTGATCTTTGGGATTGATTCATTGAGCATTCTTTTGTGATTTCAATGGTGTTATTTTCTCATAATTTGATGGAATTTTCGTGCTCAATTGGATCCATGATCATAAGGTGTTTGATGGAAAGTTTGAACAAGAAATTAGCCTTTAAAAATGTTGTTTTTGCTACTGTAACAGTGTGCAATCGATTGCACATAAGCAATTTTGCACAATTTTTTGAAAACTGTACTGTGTAAATCGATTTACACAATAGTGCAATCGATTTACAACAGGGACAGAATACATTTTTTTGGCTTGTTTTGGGGAAGCTTTGATCCAAAATGCTTTTTCTACTCACTCCTTTTTGATTGTTGGTTTGGATTGCAATTTTAAATGTCCAATTTGTCTTTAAACTCAATGGACTTTGTGATGTAGATGAAGTTGGATAAATGTTCATCAATTCAAATCTACCTAAGAGTGAATTATTTAATTCATTTTTGGTGCTTTGGATTAATGATATGTTTAGTGCTTTAATCCATCTAGAGGAGTGGTTGAATTTAAAGATGAAAGAATTTTGAAATGGTGATCCAAATTAGCTTATCATTTCCCTCCCTCTTCATCTTATCCCTTTCTTTTTTAATTGTGCTACATGTTAAGGGATGGTGATCTCTATATCATTTATCCAAACATGAAGTACATAGATTGCTATTTACCGGCCTCAAAATAGGTGTGACTTCTACATAAGTCCACTTACGATTGCTTAACATAGCGCTAAATTTTGTCCCGATTCGAATAAATGAGCATTCGTGGCCCAAACTTATGATTGCAAGCCCAAGTATGTTAATTTGATCTCTTTGATCCAATAACCTTGAGATTCATTGTGTGGAGGCTTTGGTTCTACCAATCCTCTAATGTATCTACAACACCTTTGGTCAATGCGGATCACTTAAACATCGTTGATCATTACATGTTGCCTTGTGAGAATTCCAAAATGGATGATATACTTGACAAAAAGCAAATGCAACTTGTTGTGTGGATGCTTTGGTTCTACCAATCCTCTAATGAGTTCCAAATGCAAGTTTCAATATGGTCATCCAACTAACCACTAATTACTAACAATTAACTTTACTTTACGCTTTTATTTTCATGCTTTATGTACCATTTACTTTTAGCATTTTACATTTCATGCTATTTTCATATTTGCTCACTTGAGCATTTACTTTTATGTCATTTTTATTTTGCTCACTTGAGCTTTTCTTTCTTTTTAAAGACACCTAATAATCAACATGAACCATAAAAATCATTAATGATACTTGGAATACATGGTTACTATCCTTTGCATTATGGAGTGATGGACTTCTTGGACTTAGGATTAGAGACCTTGGGCTATCTTGGAGACTTTGTGACTTTATTTGATATTTTATCTGGAGTTCTTGAGGTTTACCTCAAGACATTGGGTTGTTTGTTTGTTTTGTGTGCATGTTATTGAGATTACGATCTTTGTTTGTAATCTGGAATTCACCCGTATACAGCCGTTACTCTGCCCAATTTTTGCGAAGACTTAAAACACTTGAAGTTTGGTTCTCTCAAGAGGTCTAGTATCTTTGCTTACTTGGTTTCAATCCGAAGAATGGGAATTCTATATTGACTCATAATGTCAAGTATTGGCTTCTTATTGGTTAGATGGTTCTTATCCCTAGCTTTTACCTTATGCTTTAGGATAGCCTCTTCTTCTCCTCCCATCTTTTTTAATTTCAAAAATCTTCTCCCTCCTTTTAAAAAAAACTCTTCTTGTTTTGAAACTTGAAACATTTTCATAATAAACTTGGACTTAGGTCCATGCATCTTCGAAACATTTTCATAAATAAATTTCAATCAATTTAATAATACCTTGACCTTTTTTTGTGAGAAGACTAAAAGTCAATCAATCTCATTTCAAACCATTTTTCCACTTTGGCTTTTATCTTTAAACTTTTCTCAAAAGATCAGACTCTTGCCAATCCTTATAGTGATGCAAACAACTATACTTCTACAATATGTAGTGAAGTGAGATATTTTCCACTTGGGTGTTGAGTGAGGCATTGTTGATTTTAAAATCCAAGCCGTATCCTCCACTTTGAGATGATGCAAATTCTCCTTTCTCATGATTGTGGGTAGTAAGTATGTTTTTCACACGGACAATTGCGATGATGTCTTATCTCATAAAATCAACCAACACACTTGTGTTTCAAATTTTTAAAAGAGGAACTACGTGTACCCTGATCCCCTATTGCACAAAATGTGGTACGTAGGCACTAAAGGTTCGCAACCGTGGCGGGTGCAAAAATCATAAAAATATTTCTTTTCTCACCTGCACCATCCATTTTATATACAACACATTTTTATAGCCAAAATATACAGATTTTTCAAAGAGGTTCCTGCAGAGTACCGTAGATGTTTAGGGTGCTAATACCTTCCCTTTGCATAACCAACCCCCTTACCTTGAATCTTTCCCCCTCTTTTTAGGTTATTCGCTCTTTTCCCATTCCTTTGGAAACAATAAAACGCGGTGGCGATTTTTTATTTTTATTTGTATAAAGTCTAGTCAATCCAATGGCTTAGTCTTGCACATTTCTACCGCCACACAATCTACCTACTCAAAAGTCTTAGTTCATTTCTTCCTTTCCTTTGATATTGTTATCTTACCATTGATTTGGTAAGAAACCCTATCTTTGGATGTAGAGGGATGGGCATGGGTCATCGTATAACCATGATAGAAATATTGTGAAATATCTTAGCAATTCTCTTTGAGGGACTAAGATCATTTTGAAAAGGAAACATTGATAGCGTCATCGAGGGACTATGATCTTGTATTTTTTTGATTGCTTTTGCTAAGATATCCCATATGTATAACATGGCCATTTTTGTAAGGCAACAAAGTGGAATTACCCTAAGGGTGTAAGTATGCAAGTGTGTTGATTTACATGCATTGTTTTGTCTTGAATTAGGATTTGCTAACTTGTTGATTTTATCTTTCCATACAAACTCTAATTTACTAGCATTTATATATAAAGCATTAAATTGCCGAAAATAAAAATAGTAAGCTATTACATCATTAGGGGAGGGGGTATACAAATTTACAAATGGGGATTGCAAGTAAATTAAATCCTAAGTTACTATTACAACCATATTGAACGGATAAGAATGTACAAGAAATGAATAAACGTACAAGAAAGTAAATGGAAGAGAAAATGAATTTTGTTTTTGATTTTGTTAAGAAAATGGTTTTAAACCTAATCATCTAAAGGGGAATAAATTGACTAAAACAAAGAAAATAGTTTAATTTGAAGAAAACAATTTTTTAGTTTTTTTTTGTGAAAAGAGTTATGAAAATTAATTTAAATAAAAACCTAAGTTCTAAATAAATTAAACCTAAGTTTATTTAAATTATTTAAGAAAAGAAATTAAGTTTGTACAAGAAAATGTTTTTGGTCTTTTTGTATTGAAAGAAAATAAAATAAGTATACTAAAGTATAAATACTAAATAATTTTTTTTTTGGGATTTTATTAATAAAAATAAATGATATTAATAATAATAATATTACTAACAATAAAAATAATATATAAAAAAAGATAAAAATAGAAATAAATCAGGGTGTGTGAAATGATTTGGGGTGATCTAGGGGTAAAAACAGTTTTGATTCGTTTAAGCCCAACAAGGATTTTTTTTGTAAACAGAAAAAAATAAAACAATGAAATGGGCCTATGTGGTGCCTAGAAATAAGGGGTGTGTGTGTGTGTGAAATGGGGCGCTGGGCTGTCAATTTAAGCCCAACAACCTGAAAAAAATGAGAAAAAAGAATAATAAAACAAGTAAAAGGAGAAAATGGTCCCAGGGGGTTTCAAACCCCTGTCTTTGTGTTTTCCAAACCATGCCTTCACCAACGCGCCAAGCTGTTTCATCTGTAGACAATATAATTCAAATAATATATAAAAATAGAACGTTAGGTTTTAAAATATAAAAAAATATATGGTGGGCTTGGGCCGAACCGGGTCGACCCAAGACCCACCTCCTGAAATAACACAAAAGAACACAAGGGTTTATGAAACCCTAAATTCAGAAGAGACAACGCCTCTACTTCATCTCTCCCACTGTGACGCAATCCTTGCCTCATTCTTCATCTTCTTCGATTGGACACGATGGATGTATCTTTGATTCTGTATCGTTTTCTTTGCTCTGTATTATTTTCTCTTATGTAGTTCTGAGTTTCTGAACGAATTTGTGTGATTTACAGTGAAAAATGCATATGGAAAAGAGAGGAAGGAAGAAGGAGATCTTCGGTTTTACCAGCTTGATTTCCGGATTTATCTCGGTGAAATCTTTCTTACTTTTTTTTCTTCTTCTCCTTTACGAATTTCTGAAGGGTGATTTGGGAAAATGATGCATGACAATTTAGGGTTTTTGTTTTGTTCTTGTTGTACTTTTTGTATATTTTCTATGGCCGGAAAAAGGAATGAAAAGGGTTTGATGTATTGCTATTCTGTTTTGGTTTTTTTTCCTCTATATTTTTTATGGTGAAAAAATCCTCTCTCTTGAAAACAATATTGCTGCCTCTTTATACTATGGTTGGCCTTTGCTCATTTTCTGTGATAGATTGTTGCTGGCTTTTTGGGAAGCTTCAGTTTCGACTAGTTACTTTTACTGATTTCACAAATCAACTTTATTGTTCTTTGGTAAGTTAATTTTGCTGTCTGGTTTCTGTGACGCTAGCTTGCTTTGGTACTTTTAGCAGGCTAGTTCGTTGACTTTGTACCTTGTTGCTTGTGATGCTGGATGTTATATTTATTTATGATGGATGTTGACTTTTACTTTATTGTACTGGTTATTTGTTGGATGGTTGTACTTGCTGTATTTTATACTAGTTTCTTGTTGGATTTGCTGTACCTTGAACTGAATTGCCTCTTTTTCTTTACTTTGAACAAAACTTGCTTTTGCAGTAAACTTGGGAACCTGATTTTCTTTGACATGAAACAACATGAAAGTTGTTATTCCTTTGCGTGAAAATATGATGATAAATATGACATTCTATCTTATCTTTTCTTTATCTATTTATGAACCAAAATTCACACCTTTTAGCCAATGATGTATGTTATGTACGAGGCTTTCCTTTGGGCAGCATTGATATTCTTTTTGAATCCTGTTGGGCTGAATTCTATTTGTATCTTTTCTATATTGTGAACCAACAATTGGTTGCGATTTGCAATAGAAATTGGCCCATGATAGAAACTAATTGTTTGAGGCCTTAGAACACAAAACCCTTCTTTTCTTATTCAACAAAAACCACCCTAATGATGAATTAAAATACTTTGTATCTTTTGTTCATTTTTTGATGTTTAAGTTGCTAACAAACTTCTCCTTTTGTTTCATGTATTGGATGCATTGGCATAGGATTGGAAAGATGATAAAAGATGGCTTGAAGAATGTGGGAACAAGGCATTTGAAGATGGAGCAAGAGGAGTTTTTCCTTTGTATAGAACAAAAATAGGGAAATTGTAGTTTGTATTGTAATTGAACTTTGAAATTATTTGGAATGTATTTGAACAATAAGTTTCTAAAATGTATCGAATAATGTTTGAAATGGAATGAAACCTGTTTGATTCGAATAAAAATTGAAATGGGTAATGAAAGAAATGATATGAAATTTGAATCTTTTAAGTTGGAATTGGAACTTTAGACTTTATGACATAAGATCAAATGAAACTCAAATTTCAAATCTTATTCACAAACATAATCCAAGATGAGTTCATAGTTGAAACGAAAAATCCGCCTTGATCACAACATTAATCCAACAATTTCATCGCTTGTATCGTGCTTTTCCTTCATTCTGTTTTCAAACAATAATGCCCTAGCCTTGCAAATAAAACCCTAATTCTTTGAAAAAAGTTTGAATGCGAAAGCCTTGTAGCTTCAAGAAACAGAAAATCTTTAGTAATCTTGAATTCTAAACATTTGAACCTTTAACCATTTCAAACACAAATATCTAATCTTGAGATGTCCCAAAGCCTTAGAGGTCTCAGTAGCTCTAACTAATAGGACACGAGGTCTATCTCAGATTGATTGTCAACAATTAAATACTAATGTTTGAATAAGGTCTTGATCTTGTCTAAACGCATAAATACATATGATGAAACACAAGCCAGGTAAATAAAAATGAAGAGGGAAAATTTTGGGGTACAACAGTGTGATAAACGTTGTTTTTTCCATGTCCTCAGGAGCCATCTTAATTTGATTGTATCCAGAAAATCCTTCCATGAACGAGAACACTTTGATTTTTGATGTGCTATCTACCAACATATCAATATGCGGTAATGGAAAGTCATCTTTTGGACTTGCTTTATTTAGATTTCTATAATCAACACACATGCGAACTTTTCTTTCTTTTTTTGGTACCGGAACAATATTGACAATCCATTGAGGATACACTGATGTCACAAGAAAACCAGCATTAATCTGTTTCAAGACCTCTTCTTTAATCTTCACTGCCATATCGGGGTGAGTTCTTCTTAACTTCTGCTTGATGGGAAGACATTCTGGCTTCAACGGCAGGTGGTGCTCCACAATATCAGTGTTTAACCCAAGCATATCCTGGTAAGACCAAGAAAAAATATCAGAATATTCTTTCAGTAGCTCAATCAACTTTATCTTCACGCTGGGATGGAGCAATGCTCCAATATTGACTCCTCTTGGGTCTTCTGCTGATCCCAAGTTAATCACCTCCAATGACTCTTTATACGGCTGAATGGTATTCCCATCACGCTCAAGCAACCGTGAAACTTCTTCTGGGATTTCATTGTATTCTTCTTCCTCGGCCAAATACACAGGATATTTGAAGTTGGGAGAGGGCGCAGGGTCATTGTATTCAATGACATTCTTAGTTAATATACACATGCGATTATGATTGGTTTTAGAAACTGACCGGTGTATAAGTGATTATGCAGATTTACTAATGATTATCATTTATTTCGAAAGGTTTTTTTTCTTCTGATTACCATTTTCCAAGAAAAAGCAATAAATAAAACATAATTTGGAAAACAAAAATATCTTTTATTAATGATGTAAAAGTCCAAATCAAAAGACATGCCCGTACAATACCACTTTCACCTTGGTCAGAGTGAAATGATTTTTGGAAAGATAAACAAAAACAATATACTTCAATATGTGGATGCAAGAAGACACATCAATGGTGATCCAATTATGGACCCTCACTCCATGCATTACGAAACTCGGCATCTCTTGCCCTGGCTCATCCTCATGGATAGCATTGATCTTCGAAGTAGTTGGATGCAGATACCCTGCACTGTGGAATATGTCTTGATACTTGCTAAAATTAGACTTTGGCTTCAAAATCTCACACTTATTATTCTTTACCGAGAAGCCCAGACCAACTTTATTCTTATTCACTGGTGGATCAATAATTTGCCCCCACGCCTTGCTAGAGACATTTTGTACTACCTATTGAGCATCTTTGAATGAAGCAATAGAATCCTCATTCTTCCTTATATTATCGATCGACAAAGCTTGGAACTGCTTTCTAACAACAACCTCGTCAGCCTCTACAACACTGAAGGAAGATAAATGAGATATTAATAAAGCTTTCTCTCCATTTACGATTACCACCTTCCCTTCTCGGAAAAACTCTAACTTCTGATGAAGAGTCGACGTAACAGCCCCTGCCTCGTGGATCCATGGTCTTCCAAATAGACAACTATAAGAGGGAACAATATCCATCACCTGGAAAGTAATCTGGAACATATGCGGACCTATATACATAGGCAAGTCTACCTCTCCAATGACTGACTTCCTGGAGCCATCGAAAGCTTTCACTATGATACCACTGGGGCGCATGGAAACTCCTCGATACTTAAGCTTTAAGAGAGTGCTCCTTGGTATCACATTTAAGGCAGAACCGTTATCAATCAATACACTGGATAGAGAATCATTTTTGCAATTCATTGAGATATGTAGAGCCATATTATGGTTTCTTCCCTGCTCGAGAAATTCTTCATCACAAAAGCTCAAATTATTACAAGAAGTAATGTTCTGAAAACACCGTTAAACTGATCCATGGGCATATCTCTTTCAACAAACCCCTGATCTAGTACTCTCATCAGGGATTCCTGATGGGCAGCGGAATTCATCAATAAAGCCAAGATAGAAATCTTAGAATGGGTCTGTAAAAACTGATCTACAATCTTATAGTCACTCATCTTAATGATCTTTAGCAAATCATCAACTTCTTTCTCTAAGGTAGTGCCACTAGATTCCCCAACCGCCTTTTTAGGTTCAACATTGGTTTCAACAACTTTCTTGCCATGATCAACATCTCCCCTAAAATTAGGAGCAAATACACGGCCACTACGCATCACTCGACTGGCTTCAACGATATTCTCCACATGTGTCAAAGGTCGTATCGGAATCTCCACCCCGTCTTCTAGGATGGTCACATTGTATTTATAGGGTACAACTCTGTCTGATTCATACAGGACGCGACCAGGTAAACATATAACAACAGGGGTTACTGCAGGCTTGCTGCAATACGTAATCTCCACCGAAGTAGGAATGTCAAAATGGGGGACAATAACATTCACCCCTACCTCTTTTGTATATTCAGACTTCACAAAATTACCAATAAAAGTATCATCTTCAACTACAGGCTTAGACTCGTCGTCAGAAAAGAAATCATCAGCAAAAATGTATTCATCATCCGACACGATCTCACCAGAATGGTCTTCAATCATGTTGACTCCAATGTAACCATCTCTGTTTCTTGTGACGCTAACAGTTCCTTCATCTAAAAGTAATTGGATACCTCTCTTCACGATGGAACAGCCACGGGGTCCCTACAACAAATCCGACAACCACCATATTGATATACCTCTTGTCCTGGCATATGGAAAAAGTTTGCATGTAACTGCACCAGATTATCCTCCATATCATTCACTTCATAAATTCGGAACTCACTGGGACATCCGTGCACCATGTTCACTCCTTCTTCACATCCAGCCTTGGTCCTGATAATACAAACAAGGCCTTCATCAATCACTTTTTAAAGGTTAACTTTTACCTTATCACATCCACGGCTATTTCGGCTGCATATATTACACATCTTATGGTCATGCATGCAATAACTGAACCTGCAAAGGTCAGCATACATCTTCACAAAATTGCCTTTTATTAAACTCACATCATAAATCTTGGACTCTCCTGGATTATTAGAAATCATATTTGTCGTTCCTCCACCTCCATGTTTAGGTAACATGTTATCTTTCACGTTGGGACCAACATCTTTAAAGGACAAAAGGCCAGATCTAACCATCTTCTGAACCTCAGACTTCAAAGGGTAGAAGTTCTCGATGTTGTGCCCAGGGGCTCCCTGATGAAAGGCATATGTCTGGTCTGCCTTATAGTACCATGGCAAAGGAGACGGTATAGCAGGAGGATTCCTGGTTTGCACTAAGATTTTCTGAATCAATGCTGGAAATAGCTCTGCATAGCTCATAGGGATGGGATCAAAGGCTTCCCTTTTCTGACCCTACCCTTGATTAATTTGTTGGGGTGTTCTTTGATACGCAACAGTAGTCGGAGCTACATTAACAACCAGAGTCACCGAAGCAACCTGTTGTTGATGCACATGATTCCTTCTAGGAGGTTTAGCCCTTCTCTCTTGAACAACAACATTTGTATCTCCTTTTTTCTTTCTAGCAAATCCATATGATGATTTTTTCGTACCACTGGAACCTTTATCTCTTGTCAAGCGGCCTTGCCTCACAACTTCTTCTAAGCGAACACTCATACCCACCATTTCGGTGAAATCACTTGGTGCACTCTCCACCATTCTTTCATAGTAGAAGGAACCTAAAGTCTTTATAAATATCTTCGTCATCTCCTTCTCTTCCATTGGAGGGATTACCTGGGCGCATTCCTTAAACGATTCCTTATCTTTTTGGACCATAGCCATGAGTTGATCACAGTCAGTTTCCATATCCACATTGTACTTGTACTGCTTAACGAACGCTTCTCCTAGGTCGTTGAAGGTATGAATGTTGGCACTATCCAAGCTCATGTACCATTTCAGTGCAGCACCAGTCATACTATCTTGAAACAAATGGATTAGCAGATGTTGATCATCAGTGTGAGTGGATATCCTTTTCACATACATCAACAGGTGAGCACGAGGGAAAGTATTTCCTTTGTATTTATCAAATTCCGGCACGTTGAACTTCGCAGGTACTTTTACGTTTGGAACTAGGCATAGATTGCTTACATTTTATCCGAACAGTTCTTTTCCCCGGAGGGCCTTCATTTCTTTTTGCATCTCATTAAACTGATCTTGGAAGTCATCCATTCTGTCATAGAATACAATTCCTTCACTTGGTGGGGGAGTAGTATGGTGAACCACATCACTAATAACAGGGACAACATTCATTACTGGAGGCACAACATGACGGATTTCATTGTTAACAATAGGAGTAACGTGTACCACAGGAGGGGAAAAAGCCATAACTTGTTGAGAAGGTTGATCAATTTGAGCAGTAGAGTTATATCCTTCTAGCATATAACCTTTGGGAATTCCCCATGGATAACCAGGAGGCATGCGATGCTGAGCGGCGGTAGTATTCAGAGCAACTGAGATGGGAACTATCGTAATTTCAGAGATAATCATTGCTTGTTGTGGTTTCATAGCATGAGGAGGTGGAGGTGGTGGTGGCTGATTCTGACCAGCCACCAACGACTCTACCAAATTAGTCAAGTTCGCCATTCCAGTTCTTAAAGCAGTAACCTCTTCGCGCAGTTCGCGATTCTCCTGTTCGAGATTTTCCATATTCTTCTTAGAGTTGGCTCGAGTTTTGTACCGGTGAGACAACTTGATTCTGAAGACTAAAGGACCTTGGATAAGACTTCAGGGAGACTCATGAAATGCATAGTTAAATGTAACATGATGCATGATATGCAATACAAGTTCCATGTTTTCATTTCCAAAAGTTTATACGCTTTGATTCCTATTATTAAGCCACTGTATTCTTATATATTTTTTCCTGTATTTATTATATATCTTTTTTTTCAATGTTTATTTTTTTGCTTAACAATTGGAATCAAAAAATTATGTTTGGAAACGAAAAACATGCATGCTGATAATTACATTAATATGTTATGTATGCAAACATGTGGGACCAAAGCTTCCGCAATACTGAATAACTGCTGAGCTGATAATAGAACCATAGTCACATGTAACAAGATCAAGAGTCCGGACCAATTTAGAATACCAAGAACCAAAGTCATTAGCATAACCAGAGTCACCCACAAAACATGTATAGTCACCATATGTACCTGTAAAGATTATTCCCTCCCCACTCACGGGTCAAGACTAGGTCAGGGTAAAGTCAATGGTAACTCAAAATCACGGGTTCGCTTGAGAATACTATCATCAGACACCTACGTGATAACGATAGCACCTCATTAAAACCTCATATGAGCATGGACGACAAAGACATATAGGGTAATCTACATCTCGCATCTGACTGTTCCACTCTATTCCTAATGTTCCTATTGTTTGTCACTTAGCTTGGGTATTGAGCCTTTTACCTCATAGTAACACCCACCTAACAAAGAAGCCAGCACAACAACAATATAACAAATAACAATAAAGATGCAATGCAAACATATGCTAAAACATATAAAAATGAATAATCCATAAAAGCGCAATGATAAACACCCTAAGAAAAGAAAAATGGGATCTGGGATTGACTCACGGGATGGACCAGCAATTGGTCGACACGTTCTCCCCAGTGAAGTCTCCATTTTTCTGTAGCGGTAAAATCAATAAAGTCACCATCGAGTATTTATTTATCCCACAAAAGAGAAAGGAAAATCATCGAATAAAAAATATAAAGGGGAAATCAAGGTCTTGCGACTGAGAGATTGGGTAAGAGAGTCGATTACGTGAGAGGAAGGTATTAGCACCCCACACTTCCATAGTACTCTAGGGGATCCACTCTCGTTGTTTTAATCAAAGGGTGTGTTCAATATAATTCTTAATATTTATAGACTAAGAGAGAATGCATGCAAAAAACACGGGGAAAAGAAGGAAATATTTACAAATTTTCGATCGGCTGAGCCCCGTGACCAGATGCCTACGTATCCCTTTTAAGGAATCAGAGCATCGTAGTTCGACTCACATATTTTGTTTGTTTGTATTTTTTAAATGAACAATGTTGAATTCAATCATTCCACCGCTGCTCGACCTTTGGAGACTTACGACCTGTAGTGGAAAGGAACTAACATGCTCTTAGAAGAGAAAAGCCGAAGTGAAAATAAATGGATTGGTTGGTATTTTTTACCATGAAAAGAATTTTTGTATGCTTAGAATTTTTTATACATTTGCCAAGAAAAAGAGGTTTTAGTTTTAAATGCAATTATGCAAAAGAAGAAAGAAAAGTCTAAAGGGAGACTAACCTATCTCTAACCTAATGTTATCGTACAATGAGTGATCCTATCTAAGTTATCATGCCAAAGAAAGTCTAACAAGCTATCTTGTAGGGAACATACAATGAGAGCGAAGTCGTGATCTCAATTTCTAAATTGAGTGACTCATCGATCATCAAGAAATAAAGGAAAGTGATAAAATCCTATAGGGAGCATGCACTGAGAGCGAATTCGTGATCTCAATTTCTAAATTGAGTGACTCATCGATCAACAAGAAAGGAAACAAACACAAGCACAACACATATAATAAATGAAGTGCGGAATGCCTGCTACAGGTCTTTAGACAGCAACTTCGAGCGCACACTCTTTATTTCCTACTTCTCATGATATCTAGAAAGCGATAAAATGCGGAAATATAACTTGGAAGCAGTATAATACCAAATGAACAATAATGTCTGCAAAAAAGCGCAATCAAAGCAAAGAAACCCGGAATACTTCACACGAGCTGCCATTAACAAATAAACAGTCAAAGTTTGAATATTCAGAATAGGCGTAAAAGCTTCATCGAATTGAAAATAAATCACAATTGGAATCCAAATACATCTGCATATCAAATAATGAACCTGCATAAGACTCAACTCAACAAGCAAAGGTGAATCACAAGTTTCAAGTAATCGAAAAAAATTAGGAATTAATTTCCTAAAATCAAATAAAAAGCCTAAAGATTTTTTTATTAATTTTGTATTTTATTATCTAAAAAAATAAAGAAAAATTTCTAAATTCTACATATATTTTTTCTTTACGAGTTCCTAAAATCACCAAAAAAAAAGAAAATCTAAGGAAAACTCTAAAATTCTAAACAGGAGGGGTGAGAATCGGAATCAGGGGTACAAATTAGAATCTTAGGAATGAACTAAATCATGTTCACATGCCATACATTGGGCTTAACCCAAAGGTGTGTATAGAAATATGCTAAGGCCCATTCTCCATTTTTGCATTGAATCCAAACAAACAAATAACCTGACTTAATTGTTGACAACATTATTCCAAGTAAAATGAAAATAATAATTAAAAAAACAATTAAAGGGGCAGAAGTGTGAAACGCAAACATTTGGTTCAGTGCTAGGTTAGACTCTTCATCTTTCTCAAAACACGCTCTCTTCTCAAGTTCATTCACCTTCTGCCGCCATGAACGACATTCTCGCCGCCTAAACTTCTTTCAAGAAACTCACATTCGGCTCATTCAATTACCAGCGATTCCGCCGCTGTAACTACATCATTTCGGTCTCCCATCACCTCTGTTCGAAACCCCAGGCCTCTGCGAATTCATTTGCCTCGCTCGCCTCTTCGCTTTGATCCGCAACATAAAGCAATTGTTTACTTCCGTTTCGTTATTCCTCGTTGTCAGTTCTCTTCTTCTTCATCTCAGATCATCACGACTCACCTTCTTCATAAAAGCTTCGCCGTTCTCAGCGCTTTGTTCATGAGTTCAATTAGAATTCTCAGACTTATCCTCAAAACGATCCAAGCGATATTTGATTCGAAACTATGCTATGATAAAATTTACGGTGCAAAAATGATGAAGGAATAAAGGCAAAGGGATTCTTTACTTACCGACCGAAGACGCTCCGTTGACTTCTTCAATCGAAGAAGATGAGAAAATTAGAGAACACTTGAGGTTCTTGTATGCATATTTTGCTCTATCCCTTTCAATCAATTTCGTCCTTTCCCTGATTCTTTCTTTTGTCTGTGTTTGGACCTTGTGATATCGTTGTGGTTATGAATTCTTGATGCAGATTACGTTGAAGATGAAGGCGTAGATGATGATGCAGATTCGTTAATGTGAAACAAATGGAGGCTAATCAAGATTTGACGCGACGAAATTGATGCGGTTATATGATTCTTCTAGTATTGAAACTTAGTTATGTTAATAAATATTGTCACAGATTCTATCACAAATTGATGAAGATTGTGAAGAAGTATTGCCGAAAAGGGGATTGAAGGTTACAGGTCGTTGAAGCTTTTTCAGGTATCGTGAATGAGGTTACAAGTTGAAGAGAAAGTGAGAAGAGTGAAGGTTGAAGATGAAAGAGGGAATGAAAGGTTGAAGATGACAGAGAGAGTCAAAGTTCAAGATTACTGAGATCGTCGAAAAAGTGATACTGAGATTTAGAAGATAATGAAAATGAAGCAGAGAGAGAGGAGAAATTTGTGGTGAGTTCTTCTCTATAATTTTCTATTCTTTTTTTTTGCATCATCAATTTTCCCTCCTTTTTTTGTTAGGAAACTATTATAGCCTCCTCTTTCCAATTCTATTTTTTCCTTCTGTCTTCCTGAACTCCCTTTTCTATTTCTGTTATATAGCAGCCCTCGTTTTGTTATGAATCTTTCCCTCCTCCTGATAATAGCGTTACCGTTCTGTTATATAGGTTCCAATGAGAAGCTCCTAATTATTAGATTATAGAGAGTTTGTTATGGAATGAAGGGTAGAGTTTAGGTGGTTAGAAATAGGTTAGGAGTTTGTACTAGGTTGTTAGGCAAATGCGGTTGGAAGTTATTTTCTATTTTTTGTTAAGAAGTTTGTTGAAATCTGTTTTGAGGGTGAGTTGGCTAGAGAATTCTGTTATTGTTGGTCTTTTTTCTGTTAGGAGGTTAGTTGTTGAACTTGAATTTTTTGTTTAACTGATTTTCTTATAAAACTCTCTTTTCTGATTTAGTGATTAGCTAGTTTATTGATTTTCACGGTTTTGGACTAATAATTTCCTGATTTTTCTTCTTATTCTATTGCGACCTCTTCTTTTCAGACTTATTGGTGAAAATATAAAGAAGAAATCACAACAAGAATTGGTTTTGGAACCATTTCCGAAAGCTCTTTATCCATATCAAGAACATTATTGCATCCAACTTGATCCTTCGGAAGAACAAGACCAGAAAAGGTTTTTATACAAGCACTAGGCTTTAGACTTGGAGTAGACATCATAACATTATTTTTTTATATTACATAGAATTTAGTCTCCTATGGTAGATAATATTGTCTAACACTCGAGGAATTGCATTTTATTTTGAGTAAAATCTTGTGCTTTTAGCTCTAGCTTCCTGTTAGAGCATTGAAATTTATTGTTTGTAAGAAATAGTCTCGAGCCAGTTTAAATTGGTCAGTCAGTGCCGAAAATTGTACAAAAAACATGGAAGTCTAATGGTAGTTCTAAGCATATTTTGCTGCAACGTTATCCTCCTTGCTTTCATTAATCGTTTCTCGGAACTGAAGAGTTTCTCATTCAACAATCTGCCCAACTACAACCAGTAAATTTCTAAACATTTTTTATGTCTCATTAACTCTCTTACTTTTGCTGATCCTTCCCAGTCTTCAGAAGTTCCAAGTATGTTAGATAATTGTATATAAGCACATGAATTTTCAGGATCAAGCTGAATAATTTTCTTTGCTGCCATTTTCCCAATAGTCTTATTTCCATAGGATATGCAACCTCTTAATACTGATAACCACATGTTTGCATCAGCCTGAAAAGGCATCTCTTCAATAAGATAGGTTGCTTCCCCAAAACAACCATCTCTGGCAAAAAGGTCAACCATGCAAGAGTAATGTTCAATCCATGTATTTATAGTATACTCGTGCTTCATAGTATGGAACAAATTTCTTCCTTCTTCTACCAGATCAGAATGATCACAAGCAGAGAGAACCCCGATAAAAGTAATAGCACAAGGTCTCACAACATTAAACCTCATTTCATTAAAAATGGTTAGTGTTTCTATCCCATATATATTTGTCGCATATCCCATCAGCATTATATTCCATGAAACTTCATCAGTTTTTTGTCATTCCATCAAAATCTTTTCGTCCCATCCCAACAAGACCACATTTACAATAAAAGTAAACAAGTGAGGTAGAAATGATTTGGTCAGATTCAAGCCTCAAAGTAATAGCTTTAGCAAATACCTCCTCACCTAGTTCAAGGGATTACTTACTAGCACAAGCACTGATAACACTAGCAAAGCTAAACTTATCCTTTTTCACATCCAGCTTATTCATCTTACAAAAAGTATTTAAGGCCTCACTTGGACATGCATTCTGGGTAAGGCCAACCAAGATTGAATTCCATGAAATCAAGGTTTTATTATGCATTGCGTTAAAAATACACTTTGCATCTTCAATTCTTCCATAATTACAATACACAGTAATCATAGTATTAAGCAATATTACATCATAAGCTTTGAGCTCACTAAAAAATTTGCAAGCTTCACGAGAGTGTTAACACTTGGAGTATGCATCAAGAAGAGCACTAGAAA
Organism: Vicia faba; assembly: GCA_948472305.1. Classification (NCBI taxonomy): domain Eukaryota; kingdom Viridiplantae; phylum Streptophyta; class Magnoliopsida; order Fabales; family Fabaceae; genus Vicia; species Vicia faba. Next base: position 186,933,707 of record OX451735.1, on the reverse strand, counting down.
CCATAATATCATCAGTCGCCCCAAATTTAAAAGCATGGCCATGCATTTGCTTAACAAGTTCAACATTGAGCAAGCTACTAGCAGCACTCAAAATATTTGCAACAGTAGACAAGTCTCCCCAAATCTCATGCCTACGCATTGAGTTAAAGAGAGCCAATTCCTCAATTTCTTTAACATTAGACACATAACCCGAAATAATTGAATTCCACAGCACAGAACAAGGATAACCTTGTTATTAAAAACCCTTCTTTCATATCTCATTCTACCAGCATTTGCATAAGCTGATATCAAAGTATATCAGGAAAAGTCATCAATTTCCTTCACCAAAACCCATAACCTGAGCAGCATTATCCAAATCAAGCTACAAAACTTATTTTAGTTCAAAGAAAATGTAAGCCCATTTCTCAAGCTGTAGTTTGCACTTTAAATTTCAAATGACTTTATCTTCAAGCCTTGATCGACAAGTAACATGTGATAAAACCCTTTGAATGATAAAATTCGATGATATACCAAATCTTTAAAGAGCCCATCTTGAATGCCACCTTATTTCAAAGCAACCTCTGATGAAGCCTTGATGAAACCCCAAACACTTGATGCACTTGAGAAATCTTGACGAAGGAAAGCCTTGTAGCTTGATGAGAGACGAAGCCCATAATGTCTATGAACACAAAACCCTAATTCCATAGTCTGGTATACCAAGAAGAACCACTACCAAGCTCGAACAAAATGAAGAGAAATCATGATTCTCTGGTTGAGTTAAACCTTAATGCCTTTGTTCCTTGAAGAAACTCTAATAAAGAAAAAAATTGTATTTCGAGGAACCCTGCTAACGAAGACGTCTATGCTGCTTAAGATCCAAAACCCTAATCTCATACCAAGAATAATGAGAGCACCAGATGGATCAACATGAAGAATGTAATATCCTTAGTCCACAGATAAAAAACCCTAATGCCAAAAGTTCTTTGATCCCGTAACCATGGAACCGATGATATGTATGAGATTTATATGATGTGTTGAGGGATCTTAGGGGCAAAAATTGGGGTATAACAGCTGCCCTTATTTAAGTGTCTTCTATCTGGAGATGCAAAGGTTAAAATCTTCGTTTCGACGTGATTGAAGATACTTAAATATAAAACAAGCCCTATTTTTGGCCCTAAGATGCCATGCAATGCTCATGATTATGGATGTAAACTTCACATAGGTGAACAAGATGCCACTAGAGAAGTGAAAATAAAATCAACAGACTTAACAAAAATAAGTCAACCTAGGAAAATAAATCTCTAGGGAACAACACGACTCTGGGAACAGACATTTGAATCTATTGGAGACAAATTGGCTCCGCTAGGGAAAATAAGACTCAACTTTACTGGGGTAAGGTCCAAAGAGGAGACAAAATAACATAAACTCAAAAACTAGGGAAAAGTAATGGATGACAACAATTAATCGATAGCTGTGAACTATCCGGTTACTTTGATTAGGACAGGTTGAACCCACCAACTTCAAGAGGGTAATACCCAGACCTCATGCTGGCCTAAACCTTAAGGGCTCTTTTGTGTGACTTGTATGCCTTCGTACTTGACTATCTACGTGCTTGTTACCTGACACTTGTTTCTTGCAGGTCTTGTTTATAGTCCTTAATTGGGACTCATAACACGGTACTAAATTTCTTGCAGGGTTGTTTATAGTCCTTAATTGGGACTCATAACAGGGTTATTCACATTACCCCATGCATAGCATGACATCATACCATTGCATACCATTGCATACATCTTAACCTATTTCAAGGATCTCAAGGGTCTGTGATGCAGGTCATGATGAACCCATTGTCCAGCAAGGGGCAAAGAGGATTTATTTTCCTCTAGCCAAGGTTGTCAGGGGCTATGACCCACTTGGTATGGTGAGCTCTGACTCCTGAAGAAGGTTCCCCTAACCAAGGTTGCTTGGAAATCAAAACCAGACATGATGACTAAAGTCAGGGGCTATGACCCACTGGATATGGTGAGCCTTTGACCCTTCAAGAAGAACCCTCAACAGCATGGGTTTCCTTCAATCAAAGCTACCGGTTTCAAATCTTAACCAATTTTCTTGTTTACCCCGCGAGGTCCTTGAAAACATTGCATGCATATCATACATATCATTGCATTACAGATACCTATTCTTTGCAGGTCACTCACCCTTCTCGCTGTTTATTTCAGCAATGGCTTGCCCACAAGACAACCAGGACTTTCTTGCTCAAGAGACTCGGTTCGGGGAAATCCTCCTGAATCTATCCAAGGGGCAGGAGGAGCTAAGGATACTTCTCACGGAGACCTCCGTCAGAAGCAATGCTGAGGATAAAAAGTTGGAACACCTACGAGCTGAGATGGATGCTATGAAAGCCCAGATGCTGGGACAGAGGAATGTCATTCACTGCCTAGTTCAAAGACAAGAGGAGCTCTGGTTTCTCTTCAACCAACTGCTTCAGGGTAACTTACTGGGGCAAACAGCTAAGGGTAAAAAGCCATTCATCATCCAATCATCCTCGAGACAAGAGGATAAGGGGAAAGCTCCTCAAATGACTCCAGTGCCACAAATTCAGCGCCAACCTCGCCAAGTTCAGCCAGACAAGCCCAGGAGGCAATTCACCCAGCTCAACATGTCGCTGTTTCAAGCTTTGCAACGCCTATTAAGGTTGAATCTGATCACATTAAGGGCTCATCCCCGGAACCCCAACACAGCATCTCCTGCCTATGATCCCAATAAGAGGTGCGCCTACCACTCTGCTAGCCCAGGACATGATACCAATGAATGTTGGGAGCTGAGGAACAAAATCCAGGACCTGATCGATGAAGGGGCATTGGAGTTCACACAAGATGGACAGGCTGAATTTTTCTACCATTCCTCCAAGGCTCATCAGTTAAAGTGACAAGCTCTGAGACTAGGAAACTTTTGTTCATTCGAATGTTCAAGTTGCAATTTTCTTTTGTTCAAACATTTATTCATTGTTAAAACATTGTTATTTCATTAATGCATCGCTTATGTCTATTTTGAATCAATATATTCGTATTCACTATACGCAAATTATTTTCATATTTTTTCTGATGTCAACTCTTGATCCAAGATTCTAAGCCTCTTGAGGGAGGATGACGAAAACGATACCGCAATCATTACAGTATGCTTTTGAACAGACCCCGCTGATGAGGTACAGGCATTGTTTCAATCCCTAAACACTGGAGTTATAAGGATGATAATCCCTCGTCAACCCCTCTGAGCCAAAGAAGTAGGAGTTTTATTTTCAACCCTTAATCACAACCTGGGGCAGGGTAGTCTCTCAGTGGATCCAAGTGCATAACGAATAGCACCGAAGAGGTCTTTACAAAACGAACAAAGACAATGATGGTTCAGAACCATCAAAAGGGCGGGCAGTCATCATCAAAATTCATAAATGAAAAGCCCAAAAAGTCTAAACCTATGAAAAGAGACTTATGAAACTGGGGCATCCCGCTGACTGTAATCCCAAAAAGGAAACAGCTCAGGCAAAAAAAGAAAGGGATAACAAAAAATCAAAAAGGAAGAGGTCATACAAACCCTCAACAAAAGGAAATGACTGCCCATTCAAAATAAATCATCAATATCCGAACCATCACCGGAACATCAAAGCAAAGACTCAAACAAGGTCTAACGCACGATCAACTGAGTTTAGGTTTGGAGAACATCACGAAGAGCGGGTGGGTACAAATAAAATTTGAGCCTTTATCCTTTGTTTCTTAAACCGTGAACCAGGCCACGTTATAACCCTTAAAAGTCCTAGCTGAAGCATGGGTTAGTTCGAAAGCATACTGTTACGAAAATTATCCTGACTCCTTAAGGCTACGGTAAATACAGTGTTGACATCACGTTTTACAAACAATCACTTGTTTTATGAAAAAAAAACGCATTTACAAAATCTTCAAGACAGACATAGGCTTTGCATTTTTAACATAACATTGTTTGCATATGACTTTTTGTTTTAACAGCAGAAGTTCGCACGACGAATGCCTAATGAACAGAAGTACCTCCAATCAAGGGGCAGACATGAGCATGGTCCATCATCTGGGGCAGTCCAATCAAGATTCGGAGAATCTCTCAAAGGCCAAATAGCCTGGGGCAAATCTCCTCCTGAGTCACTGGGGGCATTTCAACAACGAATCTGGCCTGATCAAATACCTTCTGGTGGCATGACAAAACACTTCTAACAGGGGCAACTCCCTACATTCTGAGAACATGGACATGGTCGAAAAAATACTGCGCAAAATCAAAGACCCGCTAGGTTGACATACCTAGGCAAAAATAAGGGCTCCCCGGCGAACCAAAAGGGTTCGGGCAAAATGAAGGGACGAAATGAAAAATCTGTACACCCGGCAAGTCGAAAACCTGAAAAGGCGGCTTGAGCAAAAATGGGTATCCCGGTGGACTGAAAACCCGAAAGGGCGGTCCAGGCAAAAGTTAGGGATTAAAGCGTACGACTATGTCCTGTTATCTTGTCACCTGCCTACCAGAAGAAGGTTTGACCCTCAACAACTACCGGTACCTCACAGGTCTTCCTCTCCCACCTCAGAAGCAGGGGCAATGATGAGCTGTCCAAACAAGCTAATTGTTATGTCCTCCAAAGGTACCAAGGTAACCTCAGCTAAAGAACATAACCAACATGTCTCAATTCCCCAGAGAGTAAGTCAGCAGTCAGTGCATCCTTCTCCAAGCGGAGTATCAAATCCCAAGGAAATTGAGTATCCTCCCGTAGATCTCAAACATTCCCCAGCAGCAATACATATATTCTTAACAAGCATCCCCTGCAGTCTTGGTCTACAGATTGTTCCCCGGCGGCATACCAACGTTCAAAGGAATCACTTCCCCGCAGTCCAAAACTTCCCCAAAGAGACCAAGTCCAACCCAATTTCCCCAGGAAAGTTGGAATTCATATCTCCCCAGGCAGTAAGCTTACCCCCAGTAAATTCTGGAAGCTTACCCTCACAAGAGCACGAACGCGTCTCCCGGCTTTATTTAAAGAGTTATTTCCTTAACAGGATATAACTGGGTTATCCTCAGCCAAAAGCCACGGGAAGAGCATCGTCGACAAAGCCTTCTTATCCCCAGCGAAGTCCGTCAACACCTCATACAACAACGGTATCCTCAGCAAGTCATTCTCAATAATTCAAGCAAAGCATCTCTATCCCCACAAAGTACCGCTTCCCAGCATAGTCGCTAGAGTATCTTTTCTCCCCGCAGACTCTTCATTTGCCAAGTTTATTCCTCAACGGAGTTATCTTCTCCTACTGGTATTCTTGCAGTTATCATCCCCAGCGGAAGCAAAATCTATTCTTCAACGTCAGCCCAGGATGCAACTTCCCGGCACCCGTCAAGGATTCACTTTCCTAGACGAAAACATACATAAAACTTCACATACATCATCATAGCATGCATAACGCACTGCATCATACAAGTCTCCTTTATGTTGAGAACATCATTGCTTGATCCATATCATGCATTGCATATGACTGAGTTTTACCTTTCAGGAAAGATGCAGTTTAAAGTCTCAATCACATTTCAAGACCTAGACCGGTTCAGTTAAATCGACCCTAAGATTTTCCTGATGCTTATCCAGTCAAAGGCCTTCTCTTGGTTCAGTCAGATCGACCCTAAGATCTCTCTGATGCTTATCCAGTTGAAGATATTTTAAGACCTAGACCGGTTCAGTTAAATCGACCCTAAGATTTTCCTGATGCTTATCCAGTCAAAGGCCTTCTCTTGGTTCAGTCAGATCGACCCTAAGATCTCTCTGATGCTTATCCAGTTGAAGATATTTCAAGACCTAGACCGGTTCAGTTAAATCGACCCTAAGATTTTCCTGATTCTTACCCAGTCCAAGGCCTTCTCTGGTTCAGTCAGATCGACCCTAAGATCTCCCTGATACTTATCCAGTTGAAGATGTTTCAAGACCTAGACCGGTTCAGTTAAATCGACCCTAAGATTTCCCTGATTCTTACCCAGTCCAAGGCCTTCTCTGGTTCAGTCAGATCGACCCTAAGATCTCCCTGATACTTATCCAGTTGAAGATGTTTCAAGACCTAGACCGGTTCAGTTAAATTGACCCTAAGATTTTCCTGATTCTTACCCAGTCCAAGGCCTTCTCTGGTTCAGTCAGATCGACCCTAAGATCTCCCTGATACTTATCCAGTTGAAGATGTTTCAAGACCTAGACCGGTTCAGTTAAATCGACCCTAAGATTTTCCTGATTCCTACCCAGTCAAAGGCCTCTCTGGTTCAGTCAGATCGACCCTAAGATCTCCCTGATTCTTATCCAGTAGAAGACACCCAAGATTTTTCTCAACAAGCGTTGTTGAAGTTAAAGACACCCAAGATTTTTCTCAACAAGCGTTGTTGAAGTTAAAGACACCCAAGATTTTTCTCAACGAGCGTTGTTGAAGTTAAAGTCGCCCAAGGTTCTCTTACCATTCATGCTAAGGTAGTAACCATATCAGGTTCATTCATCAGCGTTTGAAGCTCCAGATTCAGCTCCTGTAACCAGTCAGGACGCATCCGTATCAAGCATCTAAAATCAGCTCCTGCAACGTGTCAGGTACTCTTTTTTCTTCTGCAGGTATGCAGGTTCTCGCTAAGGAATCTCTTATGCGATCAACATCCAGATGGCATCTATAAGCCCATCCTCCTATCCGTCATCTCTCCAAATGACATCTGTAAACTCATTCCCGCCATCACGTTGCTGATACTCTACTATGCGAGTGCAAATTTCTGGGCACTCTAGTGTTCAATCATCTTCTACCCTCGGATTACGAAAGGCACGTCAGCCAATCTGCATCCTCAGGTCTAAGAAGATTGAACAGGGGCAACTGTTGTACCCCAAAATTTGCCCTCCCATATCCTTCAAGATTTGTCAAGTCAAGGTCACAAAATTCCCCAAGGGTTATGCAGCTCAACTGTCTCCTATACAATCAAAACTAGGGTTTGGGTTCTGATCAAGAAAAGGAAGTTTTCAAAGGCCCAATCAAGTCTCACATGCCTACAAAGATGGTCAAGTATCCTCATATCAAGTTTCAAGGCATTCAGCTCAAAATTGCACAGTCAAAACCCTAGATTGCACTACAGTCAACTGTAGGGGCAAAATGGTCATTTGACAGTCAAAAGTTCAAATTTTTGGTCAACATATCATTTTGAAGCCACAAACATCATTTGATCAATTCTTGATCATGATTCTCAAAATTTGGCTCAGAAATAATCAAAGATGCAAAAGTTACTATATTTGGACAGCTGAAAAAGTCAACTGAAATTGACCAGGGCATAACTTTCACATGGATTATCAGAAAAATTCCATCCAAAGCTCATTTTGAAGAGAAAGACATTTCCCACAACTCATCTTCATACTTCAAGTCCAAGAAATGCTCTCACAAAAAGTTATCAATTTCAACATTATAGGTCATTTTCAAAAGTCAACAAAAAGGGACTTTAAGTCAAAGGCCATAACTTGAGATTGGTAAATCAAAATGACATGGGACCAAAGGAATTGGTTAAAGGACTCAAAGACCTTTCCAAAATGTCCAAGAACATGAGAAAAGCTTAAAAATTGACCAAGTTATGCCTTGTGGAAGTTGGGAAATGTTTGGAAATTTTTGAAAGTCAACTTTACTTCAAATGATCCAAAATTGCTAATGGGCCCATTTTTCTTCCAAGTTTCTTCATGCCAAGCCTATGCACGACCATTAAGCCCAAAAGGAAGTTTTTCTCCATTTTTATTTATTTATTTGGATTTTTTATCATTTATAATTCATTTAATTAAATAAAATGCATGAAAAATATAAACCTAATGAAAACAAATCTTTTTATGCATGTTTGATACTCAATATTTCGTGTAAATGCAAATGGGGAAAGATTTGGAGCTGATTGGCATAATTGAGAGCAAATACACTTGAAAAAGATATGGAAAAGATATGAAGAAATCAAATATGTGAAATCATCAATGCCATGGATTTTGTTCAGTTTTCTTGACCTAATCATCTCACTACATATTCAGGATGATAACCCTAATGCTAGACAACTCTAAGCTGCGCTGAAAACTCCATTGCACGCTTGAAAAAATTGTCATAAAATTCAATTCTGAAAACGTGGTTAGAGATTCATTCAGGTCCTAATTCTTGTTTCAAAGGCTTCCTCAAGGCCCCCTGAAGCAATTCCAACTCCAAACATCCATCCAAACGTGAAGAATCGGTAACAAGGACCTTCCCTGTACAGAGAAACTTTTGAAATCCTATATCATAATTCATACATTCTCTTGCATTTTTATTTGTGAATTCTTGTTTAATATGAAGTTTCCAAGCTAACTGATATGTTTAATTGAGTTTTCATAAGCCATACGCGAATCTACCATGTTTGGATATTAGGGTTTTCAGGATTCAAAATTAGGGCTTCTCAAACGAAGCAAAATCATGACTCCAGACTCACACCATTGCACTCAGCTCAACTGGACGAAGAAATCCCAATAGTCGCGATGAATTTATGTTCAAGGATAGCCTAATCGCTATTTTCTTGAAACCTGTCTAAAGCCACGCATCCAAAACCGTGGCTGAAAGTTCTTGTTTTCAGAAAAAACAAAATAGAATGGAGAAGACGATACCGTGTCAAACGCTGGTTGGTTCATACAAATCAGCGCGCGCTTTTTTTTTGTTTTTAGTGGCCACTAACCAATTTTTCCTTTTGTTATTTATATGTTATTATATGTCAAATGATTAAGTGATGGTTCAGTGGCAAGAGGCGTTGTTTGGAATGATACATGACCTGGGTTCGAGCCCCAGGTCTTACAAATTTCCATATCATTTTTCAAAAGCAATTCCTATGCGCTTCAGTAACGTAGGCATACCACGCATCCTCAATGATCAAACCTACACGCGTCCTAAACGATCAAACCAAAGGCATAGATTCAAGGGACACGCTGCACCTGGTCAAGCGCATCACATAGGATCCAGAAAGGTCAACAAATTTCCAGCTTACTGGGCCTGAATTGCTAGGCCTGAACCTCACATTTGGGACTACACCCCCACCCTGGTTTGCATTTCTTCTATTTTTCTTCTTATTTTACTTTTGCTATTTTATTTATTTTATTTGTTTTAACATAATTAATTTATTTCCACAAAAAAATCAGAAAAGATGAAAAATAATAAATATTTATATTATAGTTATTTTCATAAAGAAATGCTTGTAATTATTTAGTTTTAATTAGGTTACAAATTTAATTCTTTTAATAACAAAATACAAAAATATAGAATTAGGTTAATTAGCAATTTTGATTCCTTTTCATATTTTGCCCTTTTTTTCACAGTAATAATTATTTATTTATTTATATTTTATAATTAAATTTGTACATAAATAAATTAGATTTAAATTAGGTCAAATTTCAATATTTTCACAATAAACTTAAAAAACATTAGAATTAGGGTTTAGCATTTCATTTTAATTTTAATTAATTTTTCTTTTTCTCCTTAAATCTTAAAAAAAAAACATAAAATACCAAAAAAAAATTTAATCTTTAATTCCAATTAATTCATCAACTTTTAATATTTTGCAAAAGGGTCCAACGCCCGTCGCTTTAATTATTTTATTTCGCACATTACTTTGTCACTTATTATAATTATGTACATGTCCCAAAGCCTTGTAACAATTTTATTTCTCGCACTTTTTATTGCTTTATTTTATTTTCTGTTAAATCGGGTCCGGTTTAATTTTGGCGATGTGGACCCGCGCCATTTGTAATAGCCTTAGGTTTATTTTTCGCAAACTTTATAACTGTTAAATATGCATGCAAGAATGAATGGCCCTAACTAAAATCAAGCGTAGAACACAAATAAACATGACAAGACAAATAACTGAAACATGACACACAATTCGTACACACCACCCCTAGGGTACGCCTCACTGTTGCCTTTCGAAAGGTGATCGTCGAGTAGAGGACGTCTTAGTAAGTCCTCATGATCCGGGAACCTGGCATGAGGGTAGCTTCTAAGGTGTCTTCCTATTGCTCCGGTGATCACCATGTCCCTAAACTCGAATTGACCCGAACACCTCCAACGGTGGTGCTACCTACCTCTCAATGGTGGGATGGCACTACTTTAAAGGACTCTTACCCAGACGAATTCCTTAGGGTAGGTAGGTTCTCAAGGATACTTGCTCTAATTTCAAACAAATCAAAAGACTTTTCACATTAACACATTTTCAAAAGCTTTCAAAGCAAACTTTTCAAACACTCTGACGTACGAGTCGAACTGAAATTTTTCAAAGAAACTTTTTTAAAACCCACATTGAAAAGCAAACAAAACATTTTTGAAAACACAATGAGCAAGTATCTAAGAGCCCATGGATAACCATGGATAGAAAGGGTGCTAACACCTTCCCTTTCTATAACCTACCTCCCGAACCGAGAGCAATCTCTTTAAAGGAATTTTTCTGTGCTTTTGTCCTTTCCATTTGGAGAAAATAAAAGACGGTGGCGACTCTTGCTTACCGCGACATTTCGCGAACCAGCGTTAAACAGTCAGTTCCAGATCCACCGATCACAGAACTGGCGACTCTGCTGGGGACCCTTAAACTTAAAGTGAGGTGTACCTTAGGGCTAGCTCATAACTATGTTTTCAATTGTTTTCCTTGTGTGCTTTAAATTGTGGGTTGCTTGGGAGTTCTATAGATCCTAAACCCGGATCTGGGGATACCTTTCTTAGAAAGTAGCAACAAGGCTGTGAGGGAACTGTGCGGGGTATACCGACATGGTTGAAACAGTCTGCTACGTTGATGTGGCACTTTGGTGTGTACCGGTAACCCTTGAGTTCAGTCAAGGAGAGTACGGGGCCTCCGCGTGGTGTCGTGAAGCATCAACAGACCTTAGGAACCTTAATTGAACTATCTTGGCCTCTTTAGGGTAGTGAGATAACTGACTTTGGTGCAGTCCGAGGTTGGTTGATACTCGATACTACACTCAATTGAGGGTTGCTTTCCTGGAATATTTCGGTCGCCAGTTCAGTGGCTAAATCGAAACGATGAACAATGAAAGCAATCCCGTGATATTGGGAACCTTAGAACCCGGTTACTTTGATTAGGACAGGTTGAACCCACCAACTTCAAGAGGGTAATACCCAGACCTCATGCTGGCCTAAACCTTAAGGGCTCTTTTGTGTGACTTGTATGCCTTCGTACTTGACTATCTACGTGCTTGTTACCTGACACTTGTTTCTTGCAGGTCTTGTTTATAGTCCTTAATTGGGACTCATAACACGGTACTAAATTTCTTGCAGGGTTATTTATAGTCCTTAATTGGGACTCATAACAGGGTTATTCACATTACCCCATGCATAGCATGACATCATACCATTGCATACCATTGCATACATCTTAACCTATTTCAAGGATCTCAAGGGTCTGTGATGCAGGTCATGATGAACCCATTGTCCAGCAAGGGGCAAAGAGGATTTATTTTCCTCTAGCCAAGGTTGTCAGGGGCTATGACCCACTTGGTATGGTGAGCTCTGACTCCTGAAGAAGGTTCCCCTAACCAAGGTTGCTTGGAAATCAAAACCAGACATGATGACTAAAGTCAGGGGCTATGACCCACTGGATATGGTGAGCCTTTGACCCTTCAAGAAGAACCCTCAACAGCATGGGTTTCCTTCAATCAAAGCTACCGGTTTCAAATCTTAACCAATTTTCTTGTTTACCCCGCGAGGTCCTTGAAAACATTGCATGCATATCATACATTTCATTGCATTACAGATACCTATTCTTTGCAGGTCACTCACCCTTCTCGCTGTTTATTTCAGCAATGGCTTGCCCACAAGACAACCAGGACTTTCTTGCTCAAGAGACTCGGTTCGGGGAAATCCTCCTGAATCTATCCAAGGGGCAGGAGGAGCTAAGGATACTTCTCACGGAGACCTCCGTCAGAAGCAATGCTGAGGATAAAAAGTTGGAACACCTACGAGCTGAGATGGATGCTATGAAAGCCCAAATGCCGGGACAGAGGAATGTCATTCACTGCCTAGTTCAAAGACAAGAGGAGCTCTGGTTTCTCTTCAACCAACTGCTTCAGGGTAACTTACTGGGGCAAACAGCTAAGGGTAAAAAGCCATTCATCATCCAATCATCCTCGAGACAAGAGGATAAGGGGAAAGCTCCTCAAATGACTCCAGTGCCACAAATTCAGCGCCAACCTCGCCAAGTTCAGCCAGACAAGCCCAGGAGGCAATTCACCCAGCTCAACATGTCGCTGTTTCAAGCTTTGCAACGCCTATTAAGGTTGAATCTGATCACATTAAGGGCTCATCCCCGGAACCCCAACACAGCATCTCCTGCCTATGATCCCAATAAGAGGTGCGCCTACCACTCTGCTAGCCCAGGACATGATACCAATGAATGTTGGGAGCTGAGGAACAAAATCCAGGACCTGATCGATGAAGGGGCATTGGAGTTCACACAAGATGGACAGGCTGAATTTTTCTACCATTCCTCCAAGGCTCATCAGTTAAAGTGACAAGCTCCGAGACTAGGAAACTTTTGTTCATTCGAATGTTCAAGTTGCAATTTTCTTTTGTTCAAACATTTATTCATTGTTAAAACATTGTTATTTCATTAATGCATCGCTTATGTCTATTTTGAATCAATATATTCGTATTCACTATACGCAAATTATTTTCATATTTTTTCTGATGTCAACTCTTGATCCAAGATTCTAAGCCTCTTGAGGGAGGATGACGAAAACGATACCGCAATCATTACAGTATGCTTTTGAACAGACCCCGCTGATGAGGTACAGGCATTGTTTCAATCCCTAAACACTGGAGTTATAAGGATGATAATCCCTCGTCAACCCCTCTGAGCCAAAGAAGTAGGAGTTTTATTTTCAACCCTTAATCACAACCTGGGGCAGGGTAGTCTCTCAGTGGATCCAAGTGCATAACGAATAGCACCGAAGAGGTCTTTACAAAACGAACAAAGACAGTGATGGTTCAGAACCATCAAAAGGGCAGGCAGTCATCATCAAAATTCATAAATGAAAAGCCCAAAAAGTCTAAACCTATGAAAAGAGACTTATGAAACTGGGGCATCCCGCTGACTGTAATCCCAAAAAGGAAACAGCTCAGGCAAAAAAAGAAAGGGATAACAAAAAATCAAAAAGGAAGAGGTCATACAAACCCTCAACAAAAGGAAATGACTGCCCATTCAAAATAAATCATCAATATCCGAACCATCACCGGAACATCAAAGCAAAGACTCAAACAAGGTCTAACGCACGATCAACTGAGTTTAGGTTTGGAGAACATCACGAAGAGCGGGTGGGTACAAATAAAATTTGAGCCTTTATCCTTTGTTTCTTAAACCGTGAACCAGGCCACGTTATAACCCTTAAAAGTCCTAGCTGAAGCATGGGTTAGTTCGAAAGCATACTGTTACGAAAAGTATCCTGACTCCTTAAGGCTACGGTAAATACAGTGTTGACATCACGTTTTACAAACAATCACTTGTTTTATGAAAAAAAAACGCATTTACAAAATCTTCAAGACAGATATAGGCTTTGCATTTTTAACATAACATTGTTTGCATATGACTTTTTGTTTGAACAACAGAAGTTCGCACGACAAATGCCTAATGAACAGAAGTACCTCCAATCAAGGGGCAGACATGAGCATGGTCCATCATCTGGGGCAGTCCAATCAAGATTCGGAGAATCTCTCAAAGGCCAAATAGCCTGGGGCAAATCTCCTCCTGAGTCACTGGGGGCATTTCAACAACGAATCTGGCCTGATCAAATACCTTCTGGTGGCATGACAAAACACTTCTAACAGGGGCAACTCCCTACATTCTGAGAACATGGACATGGTCGAAAAAATACTGCGCAAAATCAAAGACCCGCTAGGTTGACATACCTAGGCAAAAATAAGGGCTCCCCGGCGAACCAAAAGGGTTCGGGCAAAATGAAGGGACGAAATGAAAAATCTGTACACCCGGCAAGTCGAAAACCTGAAAAGGCGGCTTGAGCAAAAATGGGTATCCCGGTGGACTGAAAACCCGAAAGGGCGGTCCAGGCAAAAGTTAGGGATTAAAGCGTACGACTATGTCCTGTTATCTTGTCACCTGCCTACCAGAAGAAGGTTTGACCCTCAACAACTACCGGTACCTCACAGGTCTTCCTCTCCCACCTCAGAAGCAGGGGCAATGATGAGCTGTCCAAACAAGCTAATTGTTATGTCCTCCAAAGGTACCAAGGTAACCTCAGCTAAAGAACATAACCAACATGTCTCAATTCCCCAGAGAGTAAGTCAGCAGTCAGTGCATCCTTCTCCAAGCGGAGTATCAAATCCCAAGGAAATTGAGTATCCTCCCGTAGATCTCAAACATTCCCCAGCAGCAATACATATATTCTTAACAAGCATCCCCTGCAGTCTTGGTCTACAGATTGTTCCCCGGCGGCATACCAACGTTCAAAGGAATCACTTCCCCGCAGTCCAAAACTTCCCCAAAGAGACCAAGTCCAACCCAATTTCCCCAGGAAAGTTGGAATTCATATCTCCCCAGGCAGTAAGCTTACCCCCAGTAAATTCTGGAAGCTTACCCTCACAAGAGCACGAACGCGTCTCCCGGCTTTATTTAAAGAGTTATTTCCTTAACAGGATATAACTGGGTTATCCTCAGCCAAAAGCCACGGGAAGAGCATCGTCGACAAAGCCTTCTTATCCCCAGCGAAGTCCGTCAACACCTCATACAACAACGGTATCCTCAGCAAGTCATTCTCAATAATTCAAGCAAAGCATCTCTATCCCCACAAAGTACCGCTTCCCAGCATAGTCGCTAGAGTATCTTTTCTCCCCGCAGACTCTTCATTTGCCAAGTTTATTCCTCAACGGAGTTATCTTCTCCTACTGGTATTCTTGCAGTTATCATCCCCAGCGGAAGCAAAATCTATTCTTCAACGTCAGCCCAGGATGCAACTTCCCGGCACCCGTCAAGGATTCACTTTCCTAGACGAAAACATACATAAAACTTCACATACATCATCATAGCATGCATAACGCACTGCATCATACAAGTCTCCTTTATGTTGAGAACATCATTGCTTGATCCATATCATGCATTGCATATGACTGAGTTTTACCTTTCAGGAAAGATGCAGTTTAAAGTCTCAATCACATTTCAAGACCTAGACCGGTTCAGTTAAATCGACCCTAAGATTTTCCTGATGCTTATCCAGTCAAAGGCCTTCTCTTGGTTCAGTCAGATCGACCCTAAGATCTCTCTGATGCTTATCCAGTTGAAGATATTTTAAGACCTAGACCGGTTCAGTTAAATCGACCCTAAGATTTTCCTGATGCTTATCCAGTCAAAGGCCTTCTCTTGGTTCAGTCAGATCGACCCTAAGATCTCTCTGATGCTTATCCAGTTGAAGATATTTCAAGACCTAGACCGGTTCAGTTAAATCGACCCTAAGATTTTCCTGATTCTTACCCAGTCCAAGGCCTTCTCTGGTTCAGTCAGATCGACCCTAAGATCTCCCTGATACTTATCCAGTTGAAGATGTTTCAAGACCTAGACCGGTTCAGTTAAATCGACCCTAAGATTTCCCTGATTCTTACCCAGTCCAAGGCCTTCTCTGGTTCAGTCAGATCGACCCTAAGATCTCCCTGATACTTATCCAGTTGAAGATGTTTCAAGACCTAGACCGGTTCAGTTAAATTGACCCTAAGATTTTCCTGATTCTTACCCAGTCCAAGGCCTTCTCTGGTTCAGTCAGATCGACCCTAAGATCTCCCTGATACTTATCCAGTTGAAGATGTTTCAAGACCTAGACCGGTTCAGTTAAATCGACCCTAAGATTTTCCTGATTCCTACCCAGTCAAAGGCCTCTCTGGTTCAGTCAGATCGACCCTAAGATCTCCCTGATTCTTATCCAGTAGAAGACACCCAAGATTTTTCTCAACAAGCGTTGTTGAAGTTAAAGACACCCAAGATTTTTCTCAACAAGCGTTGTTGAAGTTAAAGACACCCAAGATTTTTCTCAACGAGCGTTGTTGAAGTTAAAGTCGCCCAAGGTTCTCTTACCATTCATGCTAAGGTAGTAACCATATCAGGTTCATTCATCAGCGTTTGAAGCTCCAGATTCAGCTCCTGTAACCAGTCAGGACGCATCCGTATCAAGCATCTAAAATCAGCTCCTGCAACGTGTCAGGTACTCTTTTTTCTTCTGCAGGTATGCAGGTTCTCGCTAAGGAATCTCTTATGCGATCAACATCCAGATGGCATCTATAAGCCCATCCTCCTATCCGTCATCTCTCCAAATGACATCTGTAAACTCATTCCCGCCATCACGTTGCTGATACTCTACTATGCGAGTGCAAATTTCTGGGCACTCTAGTGTTCAATCATCTTCTACCCTCGGATTACGAAAGGCACGTCAGCCAATCTGCATCCTCAGGTATAAGAAGATTGAACAGGGGCAACTGTTGTACCCCAAAATTTTCCCTCCCATATCCTTCAAGATTTGTCAAGTCAAGGTCACAAAATTCCCCAAGGGTTATGCAGCTCAACTGTCTCCTATACAATCAAAACTAGGGTTTGGGTTCTGATCAAGAAAAGGAATTTTTCAAAGGCCCAATCAAGTCTCACATGCCTACAAAGATGGTCAAGTATCCTCATATCAAGTTTCAAGGCATTCAGCTCAAAATTGCACAGTCAAAACCCTAGATTGCACTACAGTCAACTGTAGGGGCAAAATGGTCATTTGACAGTCAAAAGTTCAAATTTTTGGTCAACATATCATTTTGAAGCCACAAACATCATTTGATCAATGCTTGATCATGATTCTCAAAATTTGGCTCAGAAATAATCAAAGATGCAAAAGTTACTATATTTGGACAGTTGAAAAAGTCAACTGAAATTGACCAGGGCATAACTTTCACATGGATTATCAGAAAAATTCCATCCAAAGCTCATTTTGAAGAGAAAGACATTTCCCACAACTCATCTTCATACTTCAAGTCCAAGAAATGCTCTCACAAAAAGTTATCAATTTCAACATTATAGGTCATTTTCAAAAGTCAACAAAAAGGGACTTTAAGTCAAAGGCCATAACTTGAGATTGGTAAATCAAAATGACATGGGACCAAAGTCATTGGTTAAAGGACTCAAAGACCTTTCCAAAATGTCCAAGAACATGAGAAAAGCTTAAAAATTGACCAAGTTATGCCTTGTGGAAGTTGGGAAATTTTTGGAAATTTTTGAAAGTCAACTTTACTTCAAATGATCCAAAATTGCTAATGGGCCCATTTTTCTTCCAAGTTTCTTCATGCCAAGCCTATGCACGACCATTAAGCCCAAAAGGAAGTTTTTCTCCATTTTTATTTATTTATTTGGATTTTTTATCATTTATAATTCATTTAATTAAATAAAATGCATGAAAAATATAAACCTAATGAAAACAAATCTTTTTATGCATGTTTGATACTCAATATTTCGTGTAAATGCAAATGGGGAAAGATTTGGAGCTGATTGGCATAATTGAGAGCAAATACACTTGAAAAAGATATGGAAAAGATATGAAGAAATCAAATATGTGAAATCATCAATGCCATGGATTTTGTTCAGTTTTCTTGACCTAATCATCTCACTACATATTCAGGATGATAACCCTAATGCTAGACAACTCTAAGCTGCGCTGAAAACTCCATTGCACGCTTGAAAAAATTGTCATAAAATTCAATTCTGAAAACGTGGTTAGAGATTCATTCAGGTCCTAATTCTTGTTTCAAAGGCTTCCTCAAGGCCCCCTGAAGCAATTCCAACTCCAAACATCCATCCAAACGTGAAGAATCGGTAACAAGGACCTTCCCTGTACAGAGAAACTTTTGAAATCCTATATCATAATTCATACATTCTCTTGCATTTTTATTTGTGAATTCTTGTTTAATATGAAGTTTCCAAGCTAACTGATATGTTTAATTGAGTTTTCATAAGCCATACGCGAATCTACCATGTTTGGATATTAGGGTTTTCAGGATTCAAAATTAGGGCTTCTCAAACGAAGCAAAATCATGACTCCAGACTCACACCATTGCACTCAGCTCAACTGGACGAAGAAATCCCAATAGTCGCGATGAATTTATGTTCAAGGATAGCCTAATCGCTATTTTCTTGAAACCTGTCTAAAGCCACGCATCCAAAACCGTGGCTGAAAGTTCTTGTTTTCAGAAAAAACAAAATAGAATGGAGAAGACGATACCGTGTCAAACGCTGGTTGGTTCATACAAATCAGCGCGCGCTTTTTTTTGTTTTTAGTGGCCACTAACCAATTTTTCCTTTTGTTATTTATATGTTATTATATGTCAAATGATTAAGCGATGGTTCAGTGGCAAGAGGCGTTGTTTGGAATGATACATGACCTGGGTTCGAGCCCCAGGTCTTACAAATTTCCATATCATTTTTCAAAAGCAATTCCTATGCGCTTCAGTAACGTAGGCATACCACGCATCCTCAATGATCAAACCTACACGCGTCCTAAACGATCAAACCAAAGGCATAGATTCAAGGGACACGCTGCACCTGGTCAAGCGCATCACATAGGATCCAGAAAGGTCAACAAATTTCCAGCTTACTGGGCCTGAATTGCTAGGCCTGAACCTTACATTTGGGACTACACCCCCACCCTGGTTTGCATTTCTTCTATTTTTCTTCTTATTTTACTTTTGCTATTTTATTTATTTTATTTGTTTTAACATAATTAATTTATTTCCACAAAAAAATCAGAAAAGATGAAAAATAATAAATATTTATATTATAGTTATTTTCATAAAGAAATGCTTGTAATTATTTAGTTTTAATTAGGTTACAAATTTAATTCTTTTAATAACAAAATACAAAAATATAGAATTAGGTTAATTAGCAATTTTGATTCCTTTTCATATTTTGCCCTTTTTTTCACAGTAATAATTATTTATTTATTTATATTTTATAATTAAATTTGTACATAAATAAATTAGATTTAAATTAGGTCAAATTTCAATATTTTCACAATAAACTTAAAAAACATTAGAATTAGGGTTTAGCATTTCATTTTAATTTTAATTAATTTTTCTTTTTCTCCTTAAATCTTAAAAAAAAACATAAAATACCAAAAAAACATTTAATCTTTAATTCCAATTAATTCATCAACTTTTAATATTTTGCAAAAGGGTCCAACGCCCGTCGCTTTAATTATTTTATTTCGCACATTACTTTGTCACTTATTATAATTATGTACATGTCCCAAAGCCTTGTAACAATTTTATTTCTCGCACTTTTTATTGCTTTATTTTATTTTCTGTTAAATCGGGTCCGGTTTAATTTTGGCGATGTGGACCCGCGCCATTTGTAATAGCCTTAGATTTATTTTTCGCAAACTTTATAACTGTTAAATATGCATGCAAGAATGAATGGCCCTAACTAAAATCAAGCGTAGAACACAAATAAACATGACAAGACAAATAACTGAAACATGACACACAATTCGCACACACCACCCCTAGGGTACGCCTCACTGTTTCCTTTCGAAAGGTGATCGTCGAGTAGAGGACGTCTTAGTAAGTCCTCATGATCCGGGAACCTGGCATGAGGGTAGCTTCTAAGGTGTCTTCCTATTGCTCCGGTGATCACCATGTCCCTAAACTCGAATTGACCCGAACACCTCCAACGGTGGTGCTACCTACCTCTCAATGGTGGGATGGCACTACTTTAAAGGACTCTTACCCAGACGAATTCCTTAGGGTAGGTAGGTTCTCAAGGATACTTGCTCTAATTTCAAACAAATCAAAAGACTTTTCACATTAACACATTTTCAAAAGCTTTCAAAGCAAACTTTTCAAACACTCTGACGTACGAGTCGAACTGAAATTTTTCAAAGAAACTTTTTTAAAACCCACATTGAAAAGCAAACAAAACATTTTTGAAAACACAATGAGCAAGTATCTAAGAGCCCATGGATAACCATGGATAGAAAGGGTGCTAACACCTTCCCTTTCTATAACCTACCTCCCGAACCGAGAGCAATCTCTTTAAAGGAATTTTTCTGTGCTTTTGTCCTTTCCATTTGGAGAAAATAAAAGACGGTGGCGACTCTTGCTTACCGCGACATTTCGCGAACCAGCGTTAAACAGTCAGTTCCAGATCCACCGATCACAGTGAGCTACCGACTTTTAATGAAGGTAGAGAGGAAAGAAGATACACCAACGTTTACTGAAGGTGAAATCTATATTAACGATAACGAATTTCCCAAAATTCTGACATTCTACTTAGAACGAGTAAAAATACAAGCTATCTCAAATAAAGAGACTACCACTTGAAATTATTTCACAACAAACTTCTATTACGAAACTTCCTCGAAGAGATACCATTTGATGGAGAATTAGATAAACTTCCCCTCGATCCTGACTATAAGCCACGAACTAGTCCTAGTTTCTTCTTTAACCAAGATGTTTCACTTGGAAAGGGTAACAATACAAACTATCTCAAATAAAGAGACTACCACCTGTAAAGATTTATCAACAAACTTCTCTTACGAAACTTCCTCGAAGAGATACCATTTGAAGGAGAATCAGATAAACTTCCCCTCGATCCTGACTATAAGCCACAAATTGGTCTCAGTTTCTTCTTTAACCAAGATATTTCACCTGGAAAGGGTAAAAATACAAGCTATCTCAAATAAAGAGACTACCACTTACGACGATTTCACAACAAACTTCTCTTGCGAAACTTCCTCAAAGAGATACCTTTTGATGGAGAATCAGATAAACTTCCCCTCGATCCTGACTATAAGCCACGAATTGGTCCCAATTTCTCTTTAACCAAGATGTTTCACCTGGAAAGGGTAACAATACAAGCTATCTCAAATAAAGAGACTACCACCTACAAAGATTTCTCAATAAACTTATCTTGCAAAACTACCTCGAATAGATACCATTTAAAGGAGAATCAGATAAACTTCCCCTCGATCCTGACTATAAGCCACGAAATAGTCTCAGTTTCTTCTTTAACCAAGATGTTTCACCTAGAAAGGGTAACAATACAAGCTATCTCAAATAAAGAGACTACCACCTGTAAAGATTTCTCAACAAAATACTCTTGCGAAACTTCCTCGAAGAGATACCATTTGAAGGAGAATCAGATAAACTTCCCCTCGATCCTGACTATAAGCCACAAACAAGTCTCAGTTTCTTCTTTAACCAAGATGTTTCACCTGGAAATGGTAACATATTGCTGTAAGAATCTTTCAACAAACTGTCTTTATCATTGAAGTACAACCAAACTCAACAACGAACTATCTCCCATGATGATGAGACTACCATTCATTGGAGTAACAAATTTCAGCAATAAACTACCTTCCATAATAACAAGGATAACATTCATTGGAAAAATAATCTATAACAACGAACTATCTCCCATAATGACAAGATTAGCATTCATTGGAAAAAAACATTGTCCCCGGTATTAACAGACTTACTGGGAAGAAAAGGTTGCTCACATAAAGAGAACTTCCGCTTATTGTTTAAGAATGAATTGTAACAAGACTGGCGGGAAATGAAGCTTGATTTCCTGCCGAAATACTAATACATTCCTGTTGAGGAGAAAAAAGTCTCTGTGTGCAAAATAATTGCACATTGTCGAACCAAAGCACGAATCCTGTAGAAGTCAGAATAATAATATTATCGGGGACTACAAATTCAAAACCAGAAATAAACTGGAATGAAATAATCAACCAAGACAGCACCCGATGAGAAATAAACTCAAAATGGGATCACACTCCATCCAGATAATGAACTGAATAGGAAGGCTCACGAGGGATAACTCAGCGGGGAAATTGAAAGGATATACACTTTCTATTTAAAGTTGACAACTCTATTGGAAAGAGAGTAACATAACTTTGCAAAGAAGATATGCTGATAAAACATCAATGAATGCAAATGAGTAATGAATTTTAAATTCATCTATGCATGATGTGTATCAATGTATCAATGTTATCATATGTATTTATAGCATACTCGTGCTTTATAGTATGGAACAAATTTCTTCCTTCTTCTACCAGACCACATTGATCACAAGCAGAAAGAACCCCTGTTGTACCCCAATTTTTTCCCCTAAGATCCCTTCATCATACCATGTTGTTTCACTCACAACAAGATCACACTAGGATCCTTGGTTCCCCTCTATACTTTCAGTTATGCTCCTTTTGAGAGATTACCAAGCACCTTGACTTATGTTCCTTTTGTGATCATGAATATTGTTTTGATTTCTTCACTTATAAAATACAATGTTGGCTTGTCTTGTTTGTTATCCATGTAGGTAAGGGCAATGAGATTTAACAAGTTACCCCCATGGGTTCATGAGTTTATTTCCATGCCCTAGTCAATACAAGATTGAGAAGTTAAAACCTCATCATTGGATTAGTTTTGAAAGAAATGGCATGGCAAGATTGTTTTGGTTCACCATATTTCAAGGTTATTAAATTTGACCCAAAAGTACAAGGGGTTGATTGGAGAAGTTGTCATATTTGGACAAGGCCTTGTTCCTACTGGTCACAAGAGCATATTTCTCTCAAAATTCAAGATATGGAAGTGGTTTTGATGGCTATGAGTTCTCATTATCATCCTCAACAACATCTATTTACAAAGAAAAAGTGTTGGTACAAGAAGGTTTTTCAAACTTGTCAAAGTTCTCCAAGGCATTCTCTTGATCTAGAAGCTAGGGTTTTGAACTTCAAAGGAGCTTATCTTGCTCACCTTTTGGTATTTTTGAGTAATTCCAAAGACATCTTTCTCTTCAAAGGGTTATAAACAAACCACTTTAACAACTCCAAAGAGTTTTCACATGGAAGGAACTTGGTGAAGAAGAAAGATTACAAGTCATCCATATGAATCCACAATTTTCCATATGTGACTTCAAATGGTCATAACTTGTTCATTTTTCATCACCTTGAGTCCATTATTTTTTCATAATGATCTTGAATATGTGTACCTTATGCCTTCTTTTATGTGAAAAGTGAGAAAATGGATGGAAGTTGCCTTAAAGATACAAAATATTATAGGTCATTTCATGATTCTTGGCCAACTTCAACAACTCATAACTCTCTCAAGTTTTAGAGATTTTGAATGGTTTAAGTCCTAAAATGTCATTTAATAGGTCTACTTCATTCCATATTTTTTGGTCAAGAGCAAATTCCAAGTGGAAGGCCATGTTTGGATGCAAAAGATTATAGGTCATTATTGAAGAAGAATTTGAAATATTTCTAAGTATGGAAAGTCAACTCTTTTTCTTCAACTTTGACTCCATGTAACTTTCATCTCAAGCATCCATTTGATTCCATTATTTTTCCATTGCAAAGTTTGTAACCTCATCTTTCCAAACATCAAGAATCATACCCTAAGACCCCTTGAGTTGGAAATGCCATGAATTTGAATTTGGTAATTTGAAACTGATTTTTTCACAAAATCAGAATTTTGAAATCCATAATGTGACTTCTAAACACAAGATTTATGCGTGTTTTTGATTTAAACTTGATCAGAAAACTTGCCAAAAGTGATTAGCACCACAAAACACAAGATTTGGTTGAGTTTTGATGGAAATGAAGTCACACTTCACTCGTGCTCGACGCTCACTAAATTTCCCTCCAAACTTCCTTGTTTCTTCAAATTTTCATTCCCATTCACTTCCCTATAAATAGAGGGTCATTCCTCATTCATTTCTTCAAGCTTTGAGAGCCAAGAACACCCTGCAAAAAAAACCTCACACGAACCCATCTTTTTTGAATTCAGTTTCTGATATTTAAGCTCTCTTTTCCAAAATTCTTTGCGCATTCATCATCCTTGATCGTCATATAAACTCTCCAGCACTTAAACCAATCAAAACAAGCCATAATTCAAGCTACAAAATTCCAGTTTCAGAGCTTCCTCCTTGAACTTTGAAAAGGTAGAATTCTCCACCATTTGGATCCAAATCAAGCACTAATCTATTCTACTCCTTCTCCTGATTCTAATGTTGCTTACAATTTTTAAATCCATTGAGAATTGAGAGAGAAATCTCAAATCGAAGGTGCTCGCTATTTTTTGGGTTTTTGATTCATATCTCTCTCCATACCTTATATACATTTGGCGCAATGGTTTTGTTAGAATCGTCTTGAAGAGACGATTCAATGATGCTAGCCTGAGATCCTAACTTTTCCATTTGAAGGATCTCTTAAAATCCCCATTGCAGGGTGTCTGGAGGTTGAAGACGATGACATGTCTCGTCTCAGCCAATGATAGCGTGCCAAACGTTTTAATTTCATTGGTTGCCCTTTTTCTGATCCCATGTGTATCTCACTAAGGTCTATATCAAGTACGACTCGTCTGGTCCATTGGATTAGCTTACTAATACGTTTTGACTATGATCTGATGGTCCACATCTTTTTGGTTTTATTTTATTTTCTGATTTTATATTTTTATTGATTAAATTTTCAAAAATTCATAACTCTTTTATTTTTTATCCAATAATTATGAAAAAATCCAAAAAAAATCTTTGAATTATTTCTGATCTCATGACTATTTTTTCACATTTTTATTTTGACATTTGGTATTTTTGTATTTTTTGTATTATTTTCTTTCTTTTAATTATCTAAAAAATACACTCTGACATTTTTTTAATTTTGAAAAAATTCATAAAAGTTATTTTGCATATTTTTGACTTTCTGAAAATTTTATGAAGTCTATGTTGAGGTTTACTATTTTTGACCTATTTTATGTTTGTTTGAGCAATTTTAAATAGTTTAAAAATAGTTTCTGACTTTTAAAAATTACCAAAATTTTTATAAAAAATATTTGGATCCATTTCTGATTTTTCTATGGCCTTACTTCTCACTTCTTGATTAATTTGAACATAATTGATATTTTTCTCATTATTTTCTATTTTTAAAACATTTTTTTAATCCTTTTTTTAATATTAAATGTGATATTATTTTGTGATCATTTTCTGGCTAATCTTGGGTTAGGTTTTGGATCATGAACTTTATTAACATCATTGGAACCATGATGTTGAGTTTAACTCCACAAAAAATGGATGAATGATTTTAATAATAGTTTGATTAAAATTTAATTCAAATGTGATTTGTATATTTTTTTACTCTATCCCTCTTCATCTCATCCCCTTCTTATTGCACTAAATGTTGTTGGAGCATGATCTCTATATCATGTATCAAAACAAATGGTGCATAAATTGCTATTGACCGGCCTCAAAATAGGTGTGACTTTTATATAAGTCCACTTACGATTGCTTAACATAGCACTAAATTTTGTCCCGATTTGAATAAATGATCATTCATGGCCCAAACTTATGATTGCAAGCCCAAGTATGTTGATTTGATCTCTTTGATCCAATAACCTTGAGATTCATTGTGTGGAGGCTTTGGTTCTACCCATCCTCTAATGGATCTACAATACCTTTGGTCAACGCGGATCACTTAAACATCGTTGATCATTAAATGGTACTTATGAGAATTCCAAATGGATGATATACTTGACAAAAAGCAAATGCAACTTGTTATGTGGAGGCTTTGGTTCTACCAATCCTCTAATGAGTTCCAAATGCAAGTTTAAAGATGGTCATCCAACTAACCACTAATTATTGACTTGTTTTACCTTATGCTTTTATCCTTTTTTATGCTTTATGTACTATTTACTATTAGCATTTACATTTCATGCTATTTTCATCTTTTCTCATTTGAGCATTTATTTTCTTGTCATTTTTACTTTGCTCACTTGAGATTTTCTCTTGCTTTCTTAAGATACTTAATAATCAACATAAACCCTAAAAAATCTTTAATGATACTTGGACTAATTGGTTACTATCCTTGGCATTATGGAGCATGGGACTTTTCTTGGACTTAGGATTAGAAGCCTTGGCCTATCTTGGAGATCTTATCTGATTATTTTGTCTGGAGTTCTTGAGGTTTACCTCAAGACATTGGGTTGCTTATTTGTTTTGATGTGCAGATTTTTGTGATTACATCCTTTATTTGTGATATGGAATTCACCCGTATACAGCCGTTACTCTGGCCAATTTTTTGTGAAGACTTAATACACTCAAAGTTTAGTTCTCTCAAGAGGTCTAGTATTTCTTTGCTCGATTGGTTCCAATCCAAGGAATGGGAATTCTACCTTGGCTTATAATGTCAAGTTTTGGCTTCTTGTTGGTTAGATGGTTCTTATCCCTAAATTTTATCTTATGCTTTCGGATAGCCTCCTCTTCTCCTCCCACATTCTTTAATTTCAAAAATCTTCTTCCTCCTTTTAAAAACTCTTCTTGTTTTGAAACCTGAACCATTTTCATGATAAAATTGGACTTAGGTCCATGCATTTTCAAAGCATTTTCATAAATAAATTCCAATCAACTTAATAATACCTTGACATTTTTTGTGAGAAGACTAAAAGTCAATCAATCTCGTTTAAACCATTTTTCCACTTTGGCTTTTTACTTTAAACTTTTCTCAAAAGATTAAACTCTTGTCAATCCTTGTAGTGATGCAAACAACTATACTTCTATAATATGTAGTGAAGAGAGATATTTTCCACTTGTGTGTTGAGTGAGGCATTATCGATTTTAAAATCCGAGTCATATCCTCCACTTTGAGATGATGTAAATTCTCCTTTCTCATAATTGTGTGTAGTAGGTAGGTTTTCCACACGGACAATGACGATGATGTTTTATCTCATAAAATTAACCAACGCATTTGTGTTTCAAATTTTTAAAAGAGGAACTACGTATACCCTGATCCCCTGTTGCACGAAAGGTTGTACGTAGGCACTAAAGGTTCGCAACTGCGGCGGGTGCAAAAATCATAAACAATACATTTCTTTTCTCACCTCCACCATCCATTTTAGATACAATAGTTTTTATAGCCAAAATATACAGATTTTACAAAGAGGCTCCTGCGGAGTACCGTAGATGTTTAGGGTGATAATACCTTCCATCTGCATAACCAACCCCCTTACCTTGAATCTTTACCCCTCTTTTGGGTTATTCGCTCTTTTCCCATTCCTTTGGAAACAATAAAGCGCGGTGGCGATTTTTATTTTTGATTTGTATAAAGTCTAGTCAATCCAATGGCTTAGTCTTGAAAATTTCTACCGCAGCAGAAAAATGGAGACTTCACTGGGGAAAGATTGACCTCTTGCTGGTCCATCCCTAAGTGGGTTAATCCTATCTTTGTTTATATCTGTATATGTGTTATTACTGTTTTTGTGTTATATGTTATATTTGTTCGTCTGGATTTTTCTGGTTTTCAGGGTGCTTGGTGATTACTCATAAGTCCTATACCCGGACTTGGGAAAACTTTAAGATAGAACAGGAGGTATAGTCATGTTAACTTTGAGGGAGTAATACCAAAAAAGGAGGCATGAGATGCCGCACTCAGTGGAGGCCCCTTTGACTGTAGTGTCGTTTAGCGAGTAATTGGGAAGACGTGCTGCTTTCGACCCGAGAGCCTACTGAAACTGAGGACCGTAGAATACCTAACCCATCTTGGCCTTTTAGGTGTAGTGCGAAAGCTATGACCGAGTAATCCAGGAATAGTTGTCACGCGATACTACGCTCGGACGAGTCTTTCTTGAGAATATTACTAATTACCGAGTTAATCGAGAAGTTGGTAATATCCGAAGGAAGGATGTAGACTCTGCGAACCTCTAGAACCTTGTTCAACAGGTGATAACTCTTAGACCAACACCTTATGGGCAGTACCTTCGACCTCATGCTCGTGACTTTGAACCTATGAACCCTATATATATATATATGATCTTGTGTGTGATTGTTACATCATGCATCCATGCACTCATAAGCATCTGTTGAAGAAAACAATATTTCAAGGGATTTAAAGGTTGACCATTTATGAATATCTCAGGTACTTTTAACCATGGATTCTGGAAAGAGAAATACCGGGTAATACAGTTTCAAGGATCCTAAGATAGATGAGTTGGTCTATCTAATTCCAGAGATCGAGTGTTCTGCAGACTTTCGGAAGAAGTATGGATCCATTATTCCTCTCATGAAGCTGAAGATGAAGGAGGATATTCTCTCGACCTTGGTCCAGTTCTATGATCCGATGTTTCATTGTTTTTCTTTTCCCGACTATCAGTTGATGCCTACACTAGAGGAGTATTCTTATCTATTGGATTTACCTGTTACTGATCGTGTTCCTTTTACTGGTTTGGAGGGTGAGCCAAAACCACATGAGATTACTGCTTTGATTCATCTGGGGTAATCTGAGGTAGAAGCCCATATGATTACTAAAGGAGGAATTAGAGGATTACCAGTTCAGTTCTTATTGGAGAAAGCTCGTTAATTTGCCAAGATGAAGAGTACAGTTTCTTTTGAGGCCATCTTTGCTCTGCTTGCTTATGGGTTGTTCTTATTTCCTAATGTGGACAAGTTTGTTGACATTAATGCTATCAGGATTTTCATGATTGGAAACCCAATTCCTATATTGTTGGGTGATGCTTATTACTCTATTCATCTTTGGAATTCTTATCATGGGGGGATGATTATCTGTTGCACGCCTCTGTTGTACCGGTGGTTTATCTCTCATATGCCTCGTCTGATGCTTTTTGGGATGTCAAGAAGGAACCCCGTTGGGCTCCTAAGATCATGGCACTTACTCACTCGGATATTGACTGGTATCATCGAGCTTACCAGGATATAGAGATTATTGACAGTTG
The DNA here is from genome assembly GCA_948472305.1 of Vicia faba. Taxonomy (NCBI): domain Eukaryota; kingdom Viridiplantae; phylum Streptophyta; class Magnoliopsida; order Fabales; family Fabaceae; genus Vicia; species Vicia faba. The sequence goes on along the minus strand of OX451735.1, from coordinate 186,904,938 downwards.
TGGTAGTTTCCCCAATGTACCTCTTCTTGGTACAAAGGGAGGAATTAACTATAACCATGTTCTTGCACGGCTACAACTTGGTTATCCTATGAGGGATAAACTGAATAGCATTCATCTGAGTAGTTTCTTTATGATGGAAAGAGAAGACCATAGGGAAGCTAGGGAGAATATTGCGAAGGCCTGGCGTCACATTCATAAGAAGAGTAGGAAGGATTTTGGAACTAGGGGTGTTATTTCTTTGGAGCCATATCTTCAATGGATCCGACTGAGAGCTATTCAGTTAAAGATGCTGTATACTCGGGAGATACCCATGCCTGATCTATTTATGAATACCACTCCACCCTTATTAGATCATCTAGAAGATATGTAACTCGCTTTGGTTAGGATGCAACAGGAAAGGGATGCTTGGAAGAACAAGTTCCAAACTTTAGAAAGTTCCTACAAAGCAGACCTGAAGGAGAAAGACAACTTGATTGAGATCCTTGAGAGTCGAGCGATGGAGTCTATGGAGAGGCAAGGGGATTTATTTTCTCATAAGCCTCAAACAGGTGTTGATTCCTCACTTCCTGATTCAGATGATTGGAAGGAGGTTGCCATCAGACATGCAGAAGAAAACCAGAGGTTGAGGGCTCAGATTTCCAGGCTCACAGGGAAGCGCCAACGTATGGATTGATCTCCATCAGTTCTTCTTCTCAGGATTTTAGATTGTATTTTCATCTTGTACTTGGGATCATTGAAACTTGTAATCCATCTTGGAGTTGTTATAAATTTTTTTTCCAGTATTTCAAATGCGTTATTACCTTGATATTTGCAATATGTCCATAAATTTTAAATCCCTTGAAATATTAAATAAAATAAAATCATGTGCATTGCATATCATGCATCATATTGCATATATTTCTTGTATTTGGTATGCATATCCAGGTGTCTTACCAAGCTTCTTTACTCTGATTCAGCAAGCTGACTCATCACTATAACACTCGAGCTAATTTCGAAAAGAGGATGGACAACTTAGAGCAAGAGAATCGCGAGCTGCGCGAGGAAGTTACTGCTTTGAAGGCCGACATGTCCAATCTAACTACTATGATGGAAGCTCTGGTGGCTGCTCAGAATCAGCCACCGAGTGTTCAACCTCAACCAACAAGGGCAAATACTGAAGTTCCTACTGTTCCCATATCTGCCACTCCTACTATTGTTTAGAATCTCATGCCCCAAGGTTATCCATGGGGAATTCCAGAGAATTTTTCACCTGAAGGTTTCAATCTTGGTCCTCAAGATACACCGGTGGTTCAGAATATTGTTACTCCAGCACCTCCTATGGTGCATGCTGTTCCTGTTGCACCTCCATCAGTGAATATGATCTCGTTTGTTAATGATGATGTGTGTCGTCCTTTCCCTCTGCCGAGTGAAGACTTGGGTCTTTATGACATAATGGATGATTTTCAAGAGCAGTTTGATAAGATGCAAAGAGAGATGAAGGCTCTTAGGGGAAAAGAGCTATTTGGGAAGAATTTGAATGAGCTATGTTTGGTCCCGAATATTAAGATACCTGCTAAGTTTAAGGTCTAGGAGTTTGAGAAGTATAAAGGAAACACTTGCCCTAGGGTTCACCTGGTGATGTACATAAGAAGAATGTCTACCCACACTGATGATCAGCGTCTGCTGATTCACTTTTTTCAAGATAGTTTGACTGGCGCAGCACTGAAATGGTATATTGGTTTGGACAGCGCCAACATCCATACTTTTAATGATTTGTGAGAAGCATTCATCAAACAATATAAGTACAACATGGACATGGAACCCGATCGTGACCAACTTAGGTCTATGGTTGAGAAAGACAGGGAATCGTTCAAAGAGTATGCGCAAAGATGGCGCGAAGTAGCTTCCCAAGTGATTCCTCCCATGGAAGAGAAGGAGATGACTAAGATTTTTCTGAAGACGCTGGGTGCTTTCTACTACGAAAGGATGGTAGCAAGCACACCAAGTGACTTTACAGAGATGGTAGGGATGGATATCCGCCAAGAAGAGGCTGTAAGAGAAGGTCGTTTAATGAAGAGTGAAGGATACAGAGGTGTGAAGAAGCCATCTTATGGGTTTACCAAGAAGAAAGAAGGGGATGCAAATGTTGTTATACAAGAGAGGAGGGTAAACACTCCTAGAAGGAATTATCAGCATCACCAGCAATTCGCCTTAGTTACTCTTGTGATGAGTATTGCTCCGACTACCATTGCTTATCAAAGACCTTCCCACAAGGGGAACCAAGGGAATAATCAGAGAAGGGAGAACTATGACCCTATTCCCATGAGCTATGCAGAGCTACTACCAACATTGATTCAGAAAAAGTTGGTCCAGACACGATCACCTCCCACCGTACCATCACCATTGCCTTGGTATTACAAGGCTGACCAAACGTGTGTTTTTCATCAGGGAGCACCAGGGCATAGTGTTGAGAATTGTTATCCTTTGAAGACTGAAGTGAAAAAGTTGGTAAAGTATGGAATTCTATCTTTTAAGGACATGGGACCTAATGTAAAAGATAATCCTCTACCCAAGCATGGGGGAGTAAATGCTGTAAATATGGTGGCCGGTTGTCCAGGCGACTTCCGGATGTTTTACATTAATCTAGTTAGAGGAGATTTGGTGAAAATGCACGCAGACCTCTGTGAATTCAGCTACTATACGCATGACCATGCCGGTTGTGCTATTTGCAGTACAAATATATAGGGTTGCGAGAAGATAAAGGTGGATTTACAGGAGATGGTGGATGAGGGCTTAATTTATATAATCAGGCATAAGGCAGAGTATGATGAGGAAGTCAATATGGTTTCTGGATGTCCTGGTGAATTTAGAATTTTTGATGTGGAGCATTTGAACGAGGATCTCGTGCAATTGCATACCTTCCTCCATACGGCTAGTCAGGTGGAACACCAATATGGATCTTGCCCGGTTTGTTGTCGAAATCCCCGAGGATGTTCAATTATGAGGGAGGGTGTTCAGTTGCTGTTACACAATGGAACTATTAAGGTCATAGGTCAGAGGGATGATTATCATGAGGTTGATATGGTTGAAGTTTTTTTAACGGAAGAAGAGTCAGAGGAAGAGTATGCCTCCGTGGATGAGTATTTCTCTTCAGACGAAAATTTGTCTCCCATAAATGACTTTTTGATGACTGATTCTGTTGAAGAAGGGGTAAACGTCATTGTGCCTTGTTTTGGTGCACCTGCTCATTTGGAAGTGGATTACCATAGAAAGTCAGCTGTTACCTCATTGGTAATTAGTTTGCCAGGTCCCATCCCCTACAAATCAGATCAGGCTGTGCCTTACAAATACAACACTACAATCTTAGAAGATGGGGTGGAAATTCCCATCCAGCCAATGCCTGATATAGGAAATATAGCTGAAAATAGCAGGGTGACTCGTAGTGGTCGTGTGTTTGTATCGGTTGTTCGGAGAGATGTTGCTGCTGGAAAGAAAATTGCCGAGAATGATGAACCTAAGAAGGCTACAGGAGAGACTTGTGGAGCTACATTAGAGAAAGAAGTGGATAATATTTTGAAGATAATTAAGATGAGCGACTACAAAATTGTAGATCAGCTACTGCAGACTCCTTCAAAGATATCTATCCTATCTTTATTAATTAATTACTCTTCTCATAGAGAATCATTGATGAGGGTACTAGACCAAGCTTTTGTGGAGAGTGACATGCCAATAGATCAATTCAGCAGCGTAATTGGAAACATTACGTCATGTAATAACTTGAGTTTCTGCGATGATGAGTTACCAGATGAAGGGAGGAATCACAACCTGACCCTCCACATATCTATGAACTGCAAGAATGATTATCTATCCAATGTGCTAATTGCTAATGGATCTGCGTTGAATGTTATACTGAGGAGTACTCTCATGAAGTTAAAGTATCAAGGAGCACCTATGCACCCGAGTGGCATCATTGTGAAAGAATTTTATGGGTCGAGGAAATCTGTCATCAGTGAAGTGGACTTACCCATCCATATAGGACAATATTTGTTCTAGATAACCTTCCAGGTTATGGACATTATTCCCGCATTTAGTTGTTTGCTAGGACGACCATAGATAAACGAAGCAGGGGCTGTCACTTCAACTCTACATCAGAAGCTAAAGTTTGTGCGTGAATGGAAGGCGGTGATCATAAATGGGGAGCAGGCGTTGTTGGTATCCCATTTGTCTTCTTTCAGTATCGTAGAAGCGGATGAGGCTGCTGTTGGAACCCACTTCCAAGCCCTATCCATTGACAACATAAGGAGAAATGAGAATTTCGTGGTTTCTCTAAAGGACGCACAACAGGTTGTGCGCAATGGTCATAATGCAGTTTGGGGATGAATTATGGATCCACCCGTGAACAAGCATAGAGCTGGTTTGGGTTTCTCTTCGAAGAATGGCAAAGGTGAAAGTTTGAATTCAAAGTCTACTATGAACAGTTATCATGATGTTTTCCGCAGCGGAGGCTACCTCCATCCAATTGATTATGGAATTAATGATGTTGAAGAGGATGAAGCAGAGCAGGAAGTACCGAATTATGTGACACATGGAGTCAGGGTTCAGAACTGGGTCACCATTGATGTTCCTTCTTGCATACATGTTTCAAAGTAATTTGTTTTGTTAATCTTTTTTCTTGAAAAATCTTTCACTCTGCCCAAGGTGGAAGTATTAATGTTGTAGGGCTTATCTGTTTGCTGTGACTTTTAAGATCATTAATAAAAGTTTTCTTTGCTTCTCAAATTATGTCTTTATTTTATGCTTTTTCTTGGAAAATGGTAATAAAAAAAACTTTCAAAATAAATAATAACTGAAATTCAATTTGCATGATCACTTGTTATATGTGTCAGTTTCTAAAAGCAATCATAAATCATATGTGCAGATTAATTAAAAAACCCGTTGAATACAATAACCCTGCACCCTCTCCCAACTTTGAATGTCCTGTGTTTGGGGCTGAAGAAGAATATTATAATGAGATTCCAAAAGAGGTCTCACGGTTGCTCGAGCACGAGGAAAATACCATTCAACCATATAAAGAGCCTTTGGAAGTGATAAATTTGGGTTCAGAAGAAGATCTGAAGGAGGTCAAGATTGGAGCATCATTATATCCCGATGTAAAAAGAAGGTTGATTGAGTTGTTGAAAGAGTATGTGGATATTTTTGCTTGGTCTTACCAAGACATGCCTGGTCTAGATACAAATATCGTGGAGCACCGTTTTCCATTGAAGCCAGAGTGTCCGCCAATTAAACAAAAGTTGAGAAGAACTCACCCAGATATGGCAGTAAAGATCAAAGAGGAGGTTCTAAAGCATATTAATGCTGATTTTCTTGTGACGTCAGTGTATCCTCAATGGATTGCCAATATTGTCCTAGTACTCAAAAATGACGGAAAAGTCCGCATGTCCGTAGATTACAGAGATCTAAATAAAGCTAGTCCAAAAGATGATTTTCCATTGCCTCACATCGACATGTTAGTGGATAGCACAACAAAATTCAAAGTATTCTCGTTCATGGACGGATTTTCCGTGTATAATCAAATAAGAATGGCTCCAGAGGCATGGAAAAAACAACGTTTATCACAACCTGGGGAAAATTCTGTTACAGAGTGATGCCCTTCGGGTTGAAGAACGCTGGTGCAACGTACCAGAGGGCTATGACAACCCTATTCATGATCTGATGCACAAGGAAATCGAAGTATATGTTGATGATATGATTTCCAAATCCCAGACTGAAGAAGGGCATACATAAGATTTGTTGAAGTTGTTTCAGCGTTTGAGGAAGTATCGTCTCCGCTCGAATCCAAATAAGTGCACCTTAGGTGTTTGATCGGGGAAGTTATTGGGTTTCATTGTTAGCTAGAAAGGAATCAAAGTTGACACTGATAAAGTCAAAGCAATTCAAGAAATGCCAACACCAAGACCTAAAAAGCAAGTCAGAGGTTTCCTCGGGCATTTGAATTATATTTCCAGATTTATTTCCCATATGACTGCAACATGTGAACCGATCTTTAAGTTGTTAAAGAAAGATCAAGGTTATGTGTGGACGGATGACTGCCAAAGGGAATTTGAGAGTATTAAAGAATATCTGCTTCAACCTCCTATCTTGCTCCCTCCCGTAGAAGGAAGATCGTTGATTATGTATTTGACAGTGTTAGATAAATCCATGGGTTGTATTTTGGGACAACATGATGAAACAGGGAAGAAGGAGTTCTCCATTTATTACCTCAGCAAAAAATTCACTGATTGTGAGTCGCGGTATTCCATACTGGAAAAGACATGTTGTGCTTTGGCCTGGGCGGCAAATTGTTTGCGGCAGTATATGTTGAATCATACCACTTGGTTGATCTCCAAAATGGATCCAATAAAGTACATTTTTGAAAAGCCTGCTCTTACTGGGAGAATTTCCTGCTGGCAGATGTTGTTATCTGAATATGATATCAAGTACCGCACTCAAAAGGCTATTAAAAGTAGTGTGTTGGCAGATTATCTTGCTCACCAACCGGTGGAAGATTATTAGTCTGCAGAATATGAATTCCCCGATGAGGATGTGATGTTCCTAAAAGTGAAAGATTGTGATGAACCATTGCCTAAGGAAGGCCCTGACCATGAATCTCGTTGGAGTATGATATTTGATGGAGCTGTGAATGCTTATGGTAGAGGAATTGGTGTTGTAATTGTCACTCCTCATGGATCGCACATTCCTTTTACTACAAGGTTAACATTTGATTGCACTAATAATATGGCAGAATATGAGGCTTGCATCATGGGTCTCGAGGAAGCTATTGATCTCAGAATCAAAATTCTAGATGTGTATGGAGATTCATCTTTGGTAATAAATCAGATTAAAGGAGAATGGGACACTCGTCACCCTGGCTTGATCTCTTACAAAGATTATGCTAGAATATTATTACCCTTCTTCAATAAAGTTGAATTCCATCACATCCATAGAGATGAAAATCAAATGGCAGATGCTCTGGCAACTCTGGCTTCCATGTACCAAGTGAATACTTGGAATGATATACCCCAAATTACAGTTCGACGGCTGGATAAGCTCGCTCATGTGTTTACGACAGAGGAGGTAGCAGATGAAAAACCTTGGTATTATGATATCAAGCATTTTCTTTAGACTCGGGAATACCCGATTGGTGCGTCGAGGAAAGATAGAAACACACTGAGAAGATTGGCAGGCCGTTTCTTCCTCAATGAAGATGTGTTACACAAGAGAAATTATGACATGGTCTTGCTCAGATGCGTAGATAGGCACGAAGCGTACATGTTGATGCATGAGATTCATGAAGGTTCATTTGGCACTCATGCTAATGGACATTCGATGGCTAAAAAGATGCTAAGGGCAGGTTATTATTGGCTAACAATGGAGTCTGATTGTTACAAATTTGCAAAGAAGTTCCATAAATTCCAAATCTATGCAGACAAGGTCCATGTGCCTCTGACAGTTCTCAATGTGATTTCCTCCCCATGGCCTTTCTCTATGTGGGGTATTGACATGATTGGGATGATAGAACCCAAAGCTTTGAATGTGCACCGTTTTATCTTGGTATCAATTGACTACTTCACCAAATGGGTAGATGCTGCTTCATATACCAATGTTACCAAACAGGTGGTTGTGTGTTTCATAAAAAATAATCTTATATGCCGGTATGGTGTGCCGAACAGAAATATCACTGACAATGGCTCAAATTTAAACAACAAGATGATGACAGAACTGTGTGAAGAATTCAAGATTGTCCATCACAATTCATCTCCATACAGGCCAAAGATGAATGGGGCTGTTGAAGCTGCTAATAAAAATATCAAGAGAATTATCCAGAAAATGGTTGTTACTTATAAGGATTGGCATGAAATGCTCACTTTTACTATGCATGGATATCGAACATCTGTCCGCACTTCAACAGGAGCAACCCCGTTCTCCCTGGTGTATGGAATGGAAGCTGTACTTCCTGTCGAGGTAGAGATTCCCTCATTGCGTGTGATAATGGAAACCAAATTGACAGAGGCTGAATGGGTCCAGAACAAGTTTGACCAATTGAATTTGATTGAGGAGAAGATAATGACAACTTTGTGTCATGGGCAGTTATATCAGAAAAGAATGAAGAAAGCTTTTGATAAAAAGGTCAAACCTCGTGAATTCAGAGAAGGCGACCTCGTGCTCAGGAAGATCATGTCTCTCAACACTGATTCTAGGGGCAAATGGACTCCCAATTTTGAAGGCCCGTATGTTGTAAATAAAGCCTTCTCTGGCGGTGCGTTAATTCTTGAAACTATGGATGGCGAGGAGTTCCTACGTCCCATGAATGCTGACGCAATCAAGAAATACTTCTCCTAAAGAAACAAAAGAACATCTCGCTAAGTTGAAAACCTGAAAGGGCGGCTTAGGCAAAAAGGAGCGTCTCAGTAGGCCGAAAACCTGAAAGGGCGGTCTAGGCAAAAATTAGAGACATAAAAAAAAATTTCTCGCTAAGTTGAAAACCCGCAAGGGAAGCTTAGGCAAAAGTTAGGGATTTTCTTGGCAAGTAACTACGTCAGACAAGACTTGATCGTTGAAGCAACAATCTTCTCGGATCCTTACCATACTTCAACAAAAGCTGTTGTTCAGGAGTTCAAAAGTTGTTAGGGGCGATAGTGGTCATTCTATCTCAATGTATCTTTTCCATTATGTATTACCATTTCCCAAACTTTGTAATCATCTATGGAGTCTCGCCATTCACAGACTACCATTCTATTAATGAAATTTTAGCTGTTACCCAATTCTTTGTGCTTCTTATTTTATTTAGCTTGCAAAGACTCCATTTATTACTGATAATAACTTTCAAAGCAAAGAGATTAAATAACAAAATTGATTTTTCAAAAAAAAAAGGATTTTTACAATTTACTTTTACTTTGAGATTTGTGATGAAACAATAAAAAAAAATGGTGATCCCAGGAATGGACAAACTCCGGTTGTTTTGAGAAGTTTTGTTCCCCTCGGGAAGGTCTACTCGGGTTGTTTTCACCGTATTAGGTTTATGGTTCCGGTATCCTCGGACAAGTTTGGGTTCATTTCTCCTCTTTTCTGAGTTTTCATGATGTGAAGTTTCTATCCGCGTTTTTATCCAGGGAAGTAGGCTTGAATTCCCTAGCGAAGTTTGATTGTGTCGGTGTCAGTCTGCTTTATTTGAGACTGGTCTTGCCATCTCCAGTAGGAATGTTACTTCTGAGAAAAACTGGTTTATCCGATGAAGTCGGAAGAAGGATGTTCTATCCCAGTATCTGTTTGATTTGTCTACCTCCGGATTATGTTCCTCCTCAGTAAAGTTAAGGCCGGCAGTAGGTTTGGTTTCTGCAGCTGGCCTTTACCTTTATTGGAATGATCATTCTGGTTGAAGTTTAGCCAAGTGTTGTTAGTGCCTGAGGCGACTTTGTTTGTTTGTTCCCACTGATCGTGTATCTGTTTTGTCAGCATACACACATAGCACTCATACATTCATACATACATCATGCATGGCTAAAATTGACAAATCATTGTTCATTGACATTTGTTAATATTTTTGTTGACATATCACCCTGTTTTGCAGAGTCACGTTGTCCTCTCTTCAATAGAATGTTGGCCTTAAGCAGAAAGCGTATATTCTTTCAATATCCCCACTGAGTTATCCCTCGTGGAATATTTTTTTTTGCTCTAGCTTTCCTGCAACACTCCTTATTTAGATGGATTTGGTTTTCCCTCTTGAGTTTATTTCTCAAAGGATGTATCTTTGTTGACTATTTTGTTCTAGTTTATTTCTGGTTTGAATCCGTGGTTCCACAATGATATGATTTACTATGGATTTCTGAAAACTTCGAGTTTTAGTTTGTGCATTTATCTTGCACGAGAAGACTTTATTTCCTCAGCAGGAATATCATGGCATTTCCCCAGAAAGTCATTTATTTTTGCAATCCTCCATGACAACAAGTAGTAGGTCTCTTTATTTGAGCAACTTATGTTTCCCTGTAAAAGTCGACGTAACTTTTGCTACCTCCTCTATGAGTGGATAGTTTTCAGTCTGTCGTCAATTTACGCCAGTGGATGGCAAGGCTTTCAAACTCGCAGAAACATCTCGTTGTGAAATATTTGCAAGTGGAAGTATCTTTATTTGAGACAGCTTACATATAACCCTTTCTAGGAAAAGTGCCTCGGTTAAAGAAGAAGTTGAGACCCGTTCTAGGCAAAACACCAGAATCTTGGGGAAACTTGTTATTTCTCTACATTCAGTGAAAGTTGGTAGGACATCAACAGTGAACATCGATGTTTGTCATCTTTTTGCTATCTTTAGTGAACGTTGGTAGTTCATCGTCAGTGAACGACGATGATATGATTTTCTCTTTCTACCTTCAGTGAAAGTTGGTAGGACATCGGCAGTGAACATTGGTGTTTGTTATCTTTTTGCTATCTTCAGTGAACGTGGATAGCTCATCGTCTGTGAACGATGATGATTTGATTATTTCTCTTTCTACCTTCAGTGAAAGTTTGTAGACCATCAGTAGTGAACGTCAGTGTTTGTTATCTTTTTGCTATCTTCAGTGAACGTGGATAGCTCATCGTTAGTGAACAACGATGATTTGATTATTTCTCTTTCTACCTTCAGTGAAAGTTGGTAGACCATCGGCAGTGAACGTCGGTGTTTTTTTTATCTTTTTGCTATCTTTAGTGAACGTGGATAGCTCATCGTCAGTGAACGGTGATGATTTGATTATTTCTCTTTCTACCTTTAGTGAAAGTTGGTAGACCATCGGCAGTGAACGTCGGTGTTTGTTATCTTTTTTCTATCTTCAGTGAACTTGGATAGCTCATCATCAGTGAATGACGATGATTTGATTATTTCTCTTTCTACCTTCAGTGAAAGTTGGTAGACCATCGGCGGTGAACGTTGGTGTTTGTTATCTTTTTGCTATCTTCAGTGAACGTGGATAGCTCATCGTCAGTGAACGACGATGATTTGATTATTTCTCTTTCTACCTTTAGTGAAAGTTGTTAGACGATCGGCAGTGAACGTCAGTGTTTGTTATCTTTTTTCTATCTTCAGTGAACATGGATAGTTCATCGTCAGTGAATGGCGATGATTTGATTATTTCTCTTTCTACCTTCAGTGAAAGTTGGTAGACCATCAGCAGTGAACGTTGGTGTTTGATATCTTTTTTCTATCTTCAGTGAATGTGGATAGCTCATCGTCAATGAACAGTGATGATTTGATTATTTCTCTTGCTACCTTCAGTGAAAGTTGGTAGACCATCGGCAGTGAACATCAGTGTTTTTTATCTTTTTGCAATCTTCAGTGAATGTGGATAGCTCATCGTCAGTGAACGAAGATGATTTGATTATTTCTCTTTCTACCTTCAGTAAAAGGTTGTAGACCATCGGCAGTGAACGTCGGTGTTTGTTATATTTTTTCTATCTTCAGTGAACGTTGGTAGTTCATCGTTAGTGAACATCGATGATATGATTTTCTCTTTCTACCTTCAGTGAAAGTTGGTAGAACATCGGCAGTGAACGTCAATGTCTGTTATCTTTCTCTCCGCCTTCAGTAAACGTTGGTAGCTTCGCCTTCAGTAGAAGTTGGTGTATCCTTTGACCATTCTACCATTCTCCCCGATTCAGTTCTTTTGGTCCACCAATGATTTATTTTCCTGGTGGGGTTTCTCCTTTGTTTTTTTTTTATTATTTCACCCCTAGTGATACTTTGCGTCTCTATGATCATGTTCATATACATTCATATGCATAAAAATTTTCATGGCATCTTAGGGCCAAAAATAAGGTCTTTTTTATATTTAAGTATCTTCGATCGCATCGACACGAAGATTTTTAACCTTCGTATCTCCGGATAGAAGAAACTTAAATAAGGGTAGTTGTTGTACCCCAATTTTCCCCCTAAGATCCCTTCATCATACCATGTTGTTTCACTCACAACAAGATCACACTAGGATCCTTGGTTCCCCTCTATACTTTCAGTTATGCTCCTTTTGAGAGATTACCAAGCACCTTGACTTATGTTCCTTTTGTGATCATGAATATTGTTTTGATTTCTTCACTTATAAAATACAATGTTGGCTTGTCTTGTTTGTTATCCATGTAGGTAAGGGCAATGAGATTTAACAAGTTACCCCCATGGGTTCATGAGTTTATTTCCATGCCCTAGTCAATACAAGCTTGAGAAGTTCAAACCTCATCATTGGATTAGTTTTGAAAGAAATGGCATGGCAAGATTGTTTTGGTTCACCATATTTCAAGGTTATTAAATTTGACCCAAAAGTACAAGGGGTTGATTGGAGAAGTTGTCATATTTGGACAAGGCCTTGTTCCTACTGGTCACAAGAGCATATTTCTCTCAAAATTAAAGATATGGAAGTGGTTTTGATGGCTATGAGTTTTCATTATCATCCTCAACAACATCTATTTACAAAGCAAAAGTGTTGGTACAAGAAGGTTGTTCAAACTTGTCAAAGTTCTCCAAGGCATTCTCTTGATCTAGAAGCTAGGGTTTTGAACATCAAAGGAGCTTATCTTGCTCACCTTTTGGTATTTTTGAGTAATTCCAAAGACATATTTCTATTCAAAGGGTTATAAACAAACCACTTTAACAAATCCAAAGAGTTTTCACATGGAAGGAACTTGGTGAAGAAGAAAGATTACAAGTCATCCATATGAATCCACAATTTTCCATATGTGACTTCAAATGGTCATAACTTGTTCATTTTTCATCACCTTGAGTCCATTATTTTTTCATAATGATCTTGAATATGTGTACCTTATGCCTTCTTTTATGTGAAAAGTGAGAAAATGGATGGAAGTTGCCTTAAAGATACAAAATATTATAGGTCATTTCATGATTCTTGGCCAACTTCAACAAGTCATAACTCTCTCAAGTTTTAGAGATTTTGAATGGTTTAAGTCCTAAAATTTCATTTAATAGATCTAATTCATTCCATATTTTTTGGTCAAGAGCAAATTCCAAGTGGAAGGCCATGTTTGGATGCAAAAGATTATAGGTCATTATTGAAGAAGAATTTGAAATATTTCTAAGTATGGAAAGTCAACTCTTTTTCTTCAACTTTGACTCCATGTAACTTTCAGCTCAAGCATCCATTTGATTCCATTATTTTTCCATTGCAAAGCTTGTAACCTCATCTTTCCAAACATCAAGAATCATACCCTAAGACCCCTTGAGTTGGAAATGGCGTGAATTTGAATTTGGTAATTTGAAACTGATTTTTTCACAAAATCAGAATTTTGAAATCCATAATGTGACTTCTAAACACAAGATTTATGCGTGTTTTTGATTTAAACTTGATTAGAAAACTTGCCAAAAGTGATTAGCACCACAAAAAACAGGATTTGGTTGAGTTTTGATGGAAATGAAGTCACACTTCACTCGTGCTCGACGCTCACTAAATTTCCCTCCAAACTTCCTTGTTTCTTCAAATTTTCATTCCCATTCACTTCCCTATAAATAGAGGGTCATTCCTCATTCATTTCTTCAAGCTTTGAGAGCCAAGAACACCCTGCCAAAAAACCTCACACGAATCCATCTTTTTTGAATTCAGTTTCTGAGATTTAAGCTCTCTTTTCCAAAATTCTTTGCGCATTCATCATCCTTGATCGTCATATAAACTCTCCAGCACTTAAACCAATCAAAACAATCCATAATTCAAGCTACAGAAGTCCAGTTTCAGAGCTTCCTCCTTGAACTTCGAAAAGGTAGAATTCTCCACCATTTGGATCCAAATCAAGCACTAATCTATTCTACTCCTTCTCCTGATTCTAATGTTGCTTACAATTTTTAAATCCATTGAGAATTGAGAGAGAAATCTCAAATTGAAGGTGCTCGCTATTATCTGGGTTTTTGATTCATATCTCTCTCCATACCTTATATAAATTTGGCGCGATGGTTTTGTTAGAATCGTCTTGAAGAGACGAGTTCAATGATGCTAGCCTGAGATCCTAACTTTTCCATTTGAAGGATCTCTTAAAATCCCCATTGCAGGGTGTCTGGAGGTTGAAGACTCAGCCAATGATAGCGTGCCAAACGTTTTAATTTCATTGGTTGCCCTTTTTCTGATCCCATGTGTATCTCACTAAGGTCTATATCAAGCACGACGCGTCTGGTCCACTGGATTAGCTTACTAATACGTTTTGACTATGATCTGATGGTCCACATCTTTTTGGTTTTATTTTATTTTTTGATTTTATATTTTTATTGATTAAATTTTCAAAAATTCATAACTCTTTTATTTTTTATCCAAAAATTATGAAAAAAATCAAAAAAAATCTTTGAATTATTTCTGATCTCATGACTATTTTTTCACATTTTTATTTTGACATTTGGTATTTTTGTATTTTTTGTATTATTTTCTTTCTTTTAATTATCTAAAAAATACACTCTGACATTTTTTTAATTCTGAAAAAATTCATAAAAGTTATTTTGCATATTTTTGACTTTCTGAAAATTTTATGAAGTCTATGTTGAGGTTTACTATTTTTGACCTATTTTATGTCTGTTTGAGCAATTTTAAATAGTTTAAAAATAGTTTCTGACTTTTAAAAATTACCAAAATTTTTATAAAAAATATTTGGATCCATTTCTGATTTTTCTATGGCCTTACTTCTCACTTCTTGATTAATTTGAACATAATTGATATTTTTCTCATTATTTTCTATTTTTAAAACATTTTTTTAATCCTTTTTTTAATATTAAATGTGATATTATTTTGTGATCATTTTCTGGCTAATCTTGGGTTAGGTTTTGGATCATGAACTTTATTAACATCATTGGAACCATGGTGTTGAGTTTAACTACACAAAAAATGGATGAATGATTTTAATAATAGTTTGATTAAAATTTAATTCAAATGTGATTTGTATATTTTTTTACCCTATCCCTCTTCATCTCATCCCCTTCTTATTGCACTAAATGTTGTTGGAGCATGATCTCTATATCATGTATCAAAACAAATGGTGCATAAATTGCTATTGACCGGCCTAAAAATAGGTGTGACTTTTATATAAGTCCACTTACGATTGCTTAACATAGCACTAAATTTTGTCCCGATTCGAATAAATGATCATTCGTGGCCCAAACTTATGATTGCAAGCCCAAGTATGTTGATTTGATCTCTTTGATCCAATAACCTTGAGATTCATTGTGTGGAGGCTTTGGTTCTACCCATCCTCTAATGGATCTACAATACCTTTGGTCAACGCGGATCACTTAAACATCGTTGATCATTAAATGGTACTTATGAGAATTCCAAATGGATGATATACTTGACAAAAAGCAAATGCAACTTGTTATGTGGAGGCTTTGGTTCTACCAATCCTCTAATGAGTTCCAAATGCAAGTTTAAAGATGGTCATCCAACTAACCACTAATTATTGACTTGTTTTACCTTATGCTTTTATCCTTTTTTATGCTTTATGTACTATTTACTATTAGCATTTACATTTCATGCCATTTTCATCTTTTCTCATTTGAGCATTTATTTTCTTGCCATTTTTACTTTGCTCACTTGAGATTTTCTCTTGCTTTCTTAAGATACTTAATAATCAACATAAACCCTAAAAAATATTTAATGATACTTGGACTAATTGGTTACTATCCTTGGCATTATGGAGCATGGGACTTTTCTTGGACTTAGGATTAGAAGCCTTGGCCTATCTTGGAGATCTTATCTGATTATTTTGTCTGGAGTTCTTGAGGTTTACCTCAAGACATTGGGTTGCTTATTTGTTTTGATGTGCAGGTTTTTGTGATTACATCCTTTATTTTTGATATGGAATTCACCCGTATACAACCGTTACTCTGGCCAATTTTTTGTGAAGACTTAATACACTCAAAGTTTAGTTCTCTCAAGAGGTCTAGTATTTCTTTGCTTGATTGGTTCCAATCCAAGGAATGGGAATTCTACCTTGGCTTATAATTTCAAGTTTTGGCTTCTTGTTGGTTAGATGGTTCTTATCCCTAAATTTTATCTTATGCTTTCGGATAACCTCCTCTTCTCCTCCCACATTCTTTAATTTCAAAAATATTCTTCCTCCTTTTAAAAACTCTTCTTGTTTTGAAACCTGAACCATTTTCATGATAAAATTGGACTTAGGTCCATGCATTTTCAAAGCATTTTCATAAATAAATTTCAATCAACTTAATAATACCTTGACATTTTTTGTGAGAAGACTAAAAGTCAATCAATCTCGTTTAAACCATTTTTCCACTTTGGCTTTTTACTTTAAACTTTTCTCAAAAGATTAAACTCTTGTCAATCCTTGTAGTGATGCAAACAACTATACTTCTACAATATGTAGTGAAGAGAGATATTTTCCACTTGGGTGTTGAGTGAGGCATTGTTGATTTTAAAATCCGAGTCGTATCCTCCACTTTGAGATGATGTAAATTCTCCTTTCTCATAATTGTGTGTAGTAGGTAGGTTTTCCACACAGACAATGACGATGATGTTTTATCTCATAAAATTAACCAACGCATTTGTGTTTCAAATATTTAAAAGAGGAACTACGTATACCCTGATCCCCTGTTGCACGAAAGGTTGTACGTAGGCACTAAAGGTTCGCAACCGCGGCGGGTGCAAAAATCATAAACAATACATTTCTTTTCTCACCTCCACCATCCATTTTAGATACAATAGTTTTTATAGCCAAAATATACAGATTTTACAAAGAGGCTCATGCGGAGTACCATAGATGTTTAGGGTGCTAATACCTTCCCTCTGCATAACCAACCCCCTTACCTTGAATCTTTACCCCTCTTTTGGGTTATTCGCTCTTTTCCCATTCCTTTGGAAACAATAAAGCGCGGTGGCGATTTTTATTTTTGATTTGTATAAAGTCTAGTCAATCCAATGGCTTAGTCTTGAAAATTTCTACCGCAGCAGAAAAATGGAGACTTCACTGGGGAAAGATTGACCTCTTGCTGGTCCATCCCTAAGTGGGTTAATCCTATCTTTTTTTATATCTGTATATGTGTTATTATTGTTTTTGTGTTATATGTTATATTTGTTCTTCTGGATTTTTCTGGTTTTCAGGGTGCTTGGTGATTACTCAAAAGTCCTATACCCGGACTTGGGCAAACTTTAAGATAGAATAGGCGGTATAGTCATGTTAACTTTGAGGGAGTAATACCAAAAAAGGAGGCATGAGATGCCGCACTCAGTGGAGGCCCCTTTGACTGTAGTGTCGTTTAGCGAGTAATCGGGAAGACGTGCTGCTTTCGACCCGAGAGCCTACTGAAACTGAGGACCGTAGAATACCTAACCCATCTTGGCCTTTTAGGTGTAGTGCGAAAGCTATGACTGAGTAATCCAGAAATAGTTGTCACGCGATACTACGCTCGGACGAGTCTTTCTTGAGAATATTACTAATTACCGAGTTAATCGAGAAGTTGGTAATATCCGAAGGAAGGATGTAGACTCTGCAAACCTCTAGAACCTTGTTCAGCAGGTGATAACTCTTAGACCAACACCTTATGGGCAGTACCTTCGACCTCATGCTCGTGACTTTGAACCTATGAACCCTATATATATATATGATCTTGTGTGTGATTGTTACATCATGCATCCATGCACTCATAAGCATCTGTTGAAGAAAACAATATTTCAAGGGATTTAAAGGTTGACCATTTATGAATATCTCAGGTACTTTTAACCATGGATTCTGGAAAGAGAAATACCGGGTAATACAGTTTCAAGGATCCCAAGATAGATGAGTTGGTCTATCTAATTCCAGAGATCGAGTGTTCTGCAGACTTTCGGAAGAAGTATGGATCCATTATTCCTCTCATGAAGCTGAAGATGAAGGAGGATATTCTCTCGACCTTGGTCCAGTTCTATGATCCGATGTTTCATTGTTTTTCTTTTCCCGACTATCAGTTGATGCCTACACTAGAGGAGTATTCTTATCTATTGGATTTACCTGTTACCGATCGTGTTCCTTTTACTGGTTTGGAGGGTGAGCCAAAACCACATGAGATTACTGCTTTGATTCATCTGGGGTAATATGAGGTGGAAGCCCATATGATTACTAAAGGAGGAATTAGAGGATTACAGTTCAGTTCTTATTGGAGAAATCTCGTTAATTTGCCAAGATGAAGAGTACAGTTTCTTTTGAGGCCATCTTTGCTCTGCTTGCTTATGGGTTGTTCTTATTTCCTAATGTGGACAAGTTTGTTGACATTAATGCTATTAGGATTTTCATGATTGGAAACCCAATTCCTATATTGTTGGGTGATGCTTATTACTCTATTCATCTTTGGAATTATTATCATGGGGGGATGATTATCTGTTGCACGCCTCTGTTGTACCGGTGGTTTATCTCTCATATGCCTCGTCTGATGCTTTTTGGGATGTACAGAAGGAACCCCGTTGGGCTCCTAAGATCATGGCACTTACTCACTCGGATATTGATTGGTATCATCGAGCTTACCAGGATATAGAGATTATTGACAGTTGTGGTAGTTTCCCCAATGTACCTCTTCTTGGTACAAAGGGAGGAATTAACTATAACCATGTTCTTGCACGGCTACAACATGGTTATCCTATGAGGGATAAACTGAATAGTATTCATCTGAGTAGTTTCTTTATGATGGAAAGAGAAGACCATAGGGAAGCTAGGGAGAAGATTGGGAAGGCCTGGCGTCACATTCATAAGAAGAGTAGGAAGGATTTTGGAACTAGGGGTGTTATTTCTTTGGAGCCATATCTTCAATGGATCCGACTGAGATCTATTCAGTTAAAGATGTCGTATACTCGGGAGATACCCATGCTTGATCTATTTATGAATACCACTCCACCCTTATTAGATGATCTAGAAGATATGTAACTCGCTTTGGTTAGGATGCAACAGGAAAGGGATGCTTGGAAGAACAAGTTCCAAACTTTAGAAAGTTCCTACAAAGCAGACCTGAAGGAGAAAGACAACTTGATTGAGATCCTTGAGAGTCGAGCGATGGAGTCTATGGAGAGGCAAGGGGATTTATTTTCTCCTAAGCCTCAAACAGGTGTTGATTACTCACTTCCTGATTCAGATGATTGGAAGGAGGTTGCCATCAGACATGCAGAAGAAAACCAGAGGTTGAGGGCTCAGATTGCCAGGCTCACAGGGAAGCGCCAACGTATGGATTGATCTCCATCAGTTCTTCTTCTCAGGATTTTAGATTGTATTTTCATCTTGTACTTGGGATCATTGAAACTTGTAATCCATCTTGGAGTTGTTATAAATTTTTTTCCAGTATTTCAAATGCGTTATTACCTTGATATTTGCAATATGTCCATAAATTTTAAATCCCTTGAAATATTAAATAAAATAAAATCATGTGCATTGCATATCATGCATCATATTGCATATATTTCTTGCATTTGGTATGCATATCCAGGTGTCTTACCAAGCTTCTTTACTCTGATTCAGCAAGCTGACTCATCACTACAACACTCGAGCTAATTTCAAAAAGAGGATGGACAACTTAGAGCAAGAGAATCGCGAGCTGCGCGAGGAAGTTACTGCTTTGAAGGCCGACATGGCCAATCTAAATACTATGATGGAAGCTCTGGTGGCTGCTCAGAATCAGCCACCGAGTGTTCAACCTCAACTAACAAGGGCAAATACTGAAGTTCCTACTGTTCCCATATCTGCCACTCCTACTATTGTTTAGAATCTCATGCCCCAAGGTTATCCATGGGGAATTCCAGAGAATTTTTCACCTGAAGGTTTCAATCTTGGTCCTCAAGATACACCGGTGGTTCAGAATATTGTTACTCCAGCACCTCCTATGGTGCATGTTGTTCCTGTTGCACCTCCATCAGTGAATATGATCTCGTTTGTTAATGATGATGTGTGTCGTCCTTTCCCTCTGCCGAGTGAATACTTGGGTCTTTATGACATAATGGATGATTTTCAAGAGCAGTTTGATAAGATGCAAAGAGAGATGAAGGCTCTTAGGGGAAAAGAGCTATTTGGGAAGAATTTGAATGAGCTATGTTTGGTCCCAAATATTAAGATACCTGCTAAGTTTAAGGTCCAGCAGTTTGAGAAGTATAAAGGAAACACTTGCCCTAGGGCTCACCTGGTGATGTACATAAGAAGAATGTCTACCCACACTGATGATCAGCGTCTGCTGATTCACTTTTTTCAGGATAGTTTGACCGGCGCAGCACTGAAATGGTATATTGGTTTGGACAACGCCAACATCCATACTTTTAATGATTTGTGAGAAGCATTCATCAAACAATACAAGTACAACATGGACATGGAACCCGACCGTTACCAACTTAGGTCTATGGTTCAGAAAGACAGAGAATCGTTCAAAGAGTATGCACAAAGATGGCGCGAAGTAGCTTCCCAAGTGATTCCTCCCATGGAAGAGAAGGAGATGACTAAGATTTTTCTGAAGACGCTAGGTGCTTTCTACTACGAAAGGATGGTAGCAAGCACACCAAGTGACTTTACAGAGATGGTAGGGATGGATATCCGCCAAGAAGAGGCTGTAAGAGAAGGCCGTTTAATGAAGAGTGAAGGATACGGAGGTGTGAAAAAGCCATCTTATGGGTTTACCAAGAAGAAAGAAGGGGATGCAAATGTTGTTATACAAGAGAGGAGGGTAAACACTCCTAGAAGGAATTATCAGCGTCACCAGCAATTCGCCTTAGTTACTCTTGTGATGAGTATTGCTCCGACTACCATTGCTTATCAAAGACCTTCCCAGCAGGGGAACCAAGGGAATAATCAGAGAAGGGAGAACTATGACCCTATTCCCATGAGCTATGCAGAGCTACTACCAACATTGATTCAGAAAAAGTTGGTCCAAACACGATCACCTCCCACCGTACCATCACCATTGCCTTGGTATTACAAGGCAGACCAAACGTGTGTTTTTCATCAGGGAGCACCAGGGCATAGTGTTGAGAATTGTTATCCTTTGAAGACTGAAGTGAAAATGTTGGTAAAGTATGGAATTCTATCTTTTAAGGACATGGGACCTAATGTAAAAGATAATCCTCTACCCAAGCATGGGGGAGTAAATGCTGTAAATATGGTGGCCGGTTGTCCAGGCGACTTCCGGATGTTTTACATTAATCTGGTTAGAGGAGATTTGGTGAAAATGCACGCAGACCTCTGAATTCAGCTACTATACGCATGACCATGCCGGTTGTGCTATTTGCAGTACAAATATATAGGGTTGCGAGAAGATAAAGGTTGATTTACAGGAGATGGTGGATGAGGGCTTAATTTATATAATCAGGCATAAGGCAGAGTATGATGAGGAAGTCAATATGGTTTCTGGATGTCCTGGTGAATTCAGAATTTTTGATGTGGAGCATTTGAACGAGGATCTCGTGCAGTTGCATACCTTCCTCCATACGGCTAGTCAGGTGGAACACCAATATGGATCTTGCCTGGTTTGTTGTCGAAATCCCCGAGGATGTTCAATTATGAGGGAGGGTGTTCAGTTGTTGTTACATAATGGAACTATTAAGGTCATAGGTCAGAGGGATGATTATCATGAGGTTGATATGGTTAAAGTTTTTTTAACGGAAGAAGAGTCAGAGGAAGAGTATGCCTCAGTGGATGAGTATTTCTCTTCAGACGAAGATTTGTCTCCCATAAATGACTTTTTGATGACTGATTCTGTTGAAGAAGGGGTAAACGTCATTGTGCCTTATTTTGGTGCACCTTCTCATTTGGAAGTGGATTACCATAGAAAGTCAGCTGTTACCTCATTGGTAATTAGTTTTCCAGGTCCCATCCCCTACAAATCAGATCAGGCTGTGCCTTACAAATACAACACTATAATCTTAGAAGACGGGGTGGAAATTCCCATCCAGCCAATGCCTGATATGGGAAATATAGCTGAAAATAGCAGGGTGACTCGTAGTGGTCGTGTGTTTGTATCGGTTGTTCGGGGATATGTTGCTGCTGGAAAGAAAATTGCCGAGAATGATGAACCTAAGAAGGCTACAGGAGAGACTGGTGGAGCTACATTAGAGAAAGAAGTGGATAATATTTTGAAGATAATTAAGATGAGCGACTACAAAATTGTAGATCAGCTACTGCAGGCTCCTTCAAAGATATTTATCCTATCTTTATTAATGAATTACTCTTCTCATAGAGAATCATTGATGAGGGTACTAGACCAAGCTTTTGTGGAGAGTGACATGCCAATAGATCAATTCAACAGCGTAATTGGAAACATTACATCATGTAATAACTTGAGTTTCTGCGATGATGAGTTACCAGAAGAAGGGAGGAATCACAACCTGACCCTCCACATATCTATGAACTGCAAGAATGATTCTCTATCCAATGTGCTAATTGCTAATGGATCTGCGTTGAATGTTATACCGAGGAGTACTCTCATGAAGTTAAAGTATCAAGGAGCACCTATGCGCCCGAGTGGCATCATTGTGAAAGAATTTTATGGGTCGACGAAATCTGTCATCAGTGAAGTGGACTTACCCATCCATATAGGACCATATTTGTTCTAGATAACCTTCCAGGTTATGGACATTATTCCCGCATTTAGTTGTTTGCTAGGACGGCCATAGATACACGAAGCAGGGGCTGTCACTTCAACTCTACATCAGAAGCTAAAGTTTGTGCGTGAATGGAAGGTGGTGATCATAAATGGGGAGCAGGCGTTGTTGGTATCCCATTTGTCCTCTTTCAGTATCGTAGAAGCGGATGAGGCTGCTGTTGGAACCCACTTCCAAGCCCTATCCATTGACAACATAAGGAGAAATGAGAATTTCGTGGTTTCTCTAAAGGATGCACAACAGGTTGTGCACAATGGTCATAATGCAGTTTGGGGATGAATTATGGATCCACCCGTGAACAAGCATAGAGTTGGTTTGGGTTTCTCTTCGAAGAATGGCAAAGGTGAAAGTTTGAATTCAAAGTCTACTATGAACAATTATCATGATGTTTTCCGCAGAGGAGGCTACCTCCATCCAATTGATTATGGAATTAATGATGTTGAAGAGGATGAAGCAGAGCAGGAAGTACCGAATTATGTGACACATGGAGTCAGGGTTCAGAACTGGGTCACCATTGATGTTCCTTCTTGCATACATGTTTCAAAGTAATTTGTTTTGTTAATCTTTTTTCTTGAAAAATCTTTCACTCTGCCCAAGGTGGAAGTATTAATGTTGTAGGGCTTATCTGTTTGCTGTGACTTTTAAGATCATTAATAAAAGTTGTCTTTGCTTCTCGAATTATGTCTTTATTTTATGCTTTTTCTTGGAAAATGGTAATAAAAAAACCTTTCAAAATAAATAATAACTGAAATTCAATTTGCATGATCACTTGTTATATGTGTCAGTTTCTAAAAGCAATCATAAATCATATGTGCAGATTAATTAAAAAACCCGTTGAATACAATAACCCTGCACCCTCTCCCAACTTTGAATGTCCTATGTTTGGGGCTGAAGAAGAATATTATAATGAGATTCCAAAAGAGGTCTCACGGTTGCTTGAGCACGAGGAAAATACCATTCAACCATATAAAGAGCCTTTGGAAGTGATAAATTTGGGTTCAGAAGAAGATCTGAAGGAGGTCAAGATTGGAGCATCATTATATCCCGATGTAAAAAGAAGGTTGATTGAGTTGTTGAAAGAGTATGTGGATATTTTTGCTTGGTCTTACCAAGACATGCCTGGTCTAGATACAAATATCGTGGAGCACCGTTTTCCATTGAAGCCAGAGTGTCCGCCAATTAAACAAAAGTTGAGAAGAACTCACCCAGATATGACAGTAAAGATCAAATAGGAGGTTCTAAAGCATATTAATGCTGATTTTCTTGTGACGTCAGTGTATCCTCAATGGATTGCCAATATTGTCCTAGTACTCAAAAAAGACGGAAAAGTCCGCATGTGCGTAGATTACAGAGATCTAAATAAAGCTAGTCCAAAAGATGATTTTCCATTGCCTCACATCGACATGTTAGTGGATAGCACAACAAAATTCAAAGTATTCTCGTTCATGGACGGATTTTCTGTGTATAATCAAATAAGAATGGCTCCAGAGGCATGGAAAAAACAACGTTTATCACACCCTGGGGAACATTCTATTACAGAGTGATGCCCTTCGGGTTGAAGAACGCTGGTGCAACGTACCAGAGGGCTATGACAACCCTATTCCATGATCTGATGCACAAGGAAATCGAAGTATATGTTGATGATATGATTTCCAAATCCCAGACTGAAGAAGGGCATACATAAGATTTGTTGAAGTTGTTTCAGCGTTTGAGGAAGTATCGTCTCCGCTTGAATCCAAATAAGTGCACCTTCGGTGTTTGATCGGGGAAGTTATTGGGTTTCATTGTTAGCTAGAAAGGAATCAAATTTGACCCTGATAAAGTCAAAGCAATTCAAGAAATGCCAACACTAAGACCTGAAAAGCAAGTCAGAGGTTTCCTCGGGCGTTTGAATTATATTTCCAGATTTATTTCCCATATGAATGCAACATGTGAACCGATCTTTAAGTTGTTAAAGAAAGTTCAAGGTTATGTGTGGACGGATGACTGCCAAAGGGAATTTGAGAGTATTAAAGAATATCTGCTTCAACCTCCTATCTTGCTCCCTCCCGTAGAAGGAAGACCGTTGATTATGTATTTGACAGTGTTAGATAAATCCATGGGTTGTATTTTGGGACAACATGATGAAACAGGGAAGAAGGAGTTCTCCATTAATTATCTCAGCAAAAAATTCACTGATTGTGAGTCGCGGTATTCCATGCTGGAAAAGACATGTTGTGCTTTGGCCTGGGCGGCAAAGTGTTTGCGGCAGTATATGTTGAATTATACCACTTGGTTGATCTCCAAAATGGATCCAATAAAGTACATTTTTGAAAAGCCTGCTCTTAGTGGGAGAATTTCCTGCTGGCAAATGTTGTTATCTGAATATGATATCAAGTACCGCACTCAAAAGGCTATTAAAAGTAGTGTGTTGGAAGATTATCTTGCTCACCAACCGGTGGAAGATTATTAGTCTGCAGAATATGAATTCCCCGATGAGGATGTGATGTTCCTAAAAGTTAAATATTGTGATGAACCATTGCCTAAGGAAGGCCCTGACCATGAATCTCATTGGAGTATGATATTTGATGGAGCTGTGAATGCTTATGGTAGAGGAATTGGTGTTGTAATTGTCACTCCTCATGGATCGCACATTCCTTTTACTACAAGGTTAACATTTGATTGCACTAATAATATGGTAGAATATGAGGCTTGCATCATGGGTCTCGAGGAAGCTATTGATCTCAGAATCAAAATTCTAGATGTGTATGGTGATTCAGCTTTGGTAATAAATCAGATTATAGGAGAATGGGACACTCGTCACCCTGGCTTGATCTCTTACAAAGATTATGCTAGAATATTATTACCCTTCTTCAATAAAGTTGAATTCCATCACATCCATAGAGATGAAAATCAAATGGCAGATGCTCTGGCAACTCTGGCTTCCATGTACCAAGTGAATACTTGGAATGATATACCCCAAATTACAGTTCGACGGCTGGATAAGCTCGCTCATGTGTTTACGATAGAGGAGGTAGCAGATGAAAAACCTTGGTATTATGATATCAAGCATTTTCTTTAGACTCGGGAATACCCGATTGGTGCGTCGAGGAAAGATAGAAAGACACTGAGAAGATTGGCAGGCCGTTTCTTCCTCAGTGAAAATGTGTTACACAAGAGAAATTATGACATGGTCTTGCTCAGATGCGTGGATAGGCACGAAGCGTACATGTTGATGCATGAGATTCATGAAGGTTCATTTGGCACTCATGCTAATGGACATTCGATGGCTAAAAAGATGCTAAGGGCAGGTTATTATTGGCTAACAATGGAGTCTAATTGTTACAAATTTGCAAAGAAGTGCCATAAATTCCAAATCTATGCAGACAAGGTCCATGTGCCTCTGACAGTTCTCAATGTGATTTCCTCCCCATGGCCTTTCTCTATGTGGGGTATTGACATGATTGGGATGATAGAACCTAAAGCTTTGAATGGGCACTGTTTTATCTTGGTATCAATTGACTACTTCACCAAATGGGTAGATGCTGCTTCATATACCAATGTTACCAAACAGGTGGTTGTGTGTTTCATAAAAAATAATCTTATATGCCGGTATGGTGTGCCGAACAGAAATATCACTGACAATGGCTCAAATTTGAACAACAAGATGATGACAGAACTGTGTGAAGAATTCAAGATTGTCCATCACAATTCATCTCCATACAGGCCAAAGATGAATGGGGCTGTTGAAGCTGCTAATAAAAATATCAAGAGAATTATCCAGAAAATGGTTGTTACTTATAAGGATTGGCATGAAATGCTCACTTTTGCTATGCATGGATATCGAACATCTGTCCGCACTTCAACAGGAGCAACCCCATTCTCCCTGGTGTATGGAATGGAAGCTGTACTTCCTGTCGAGGTAGAGATTCCCTCATTGCGTGTGATAATGGAAACCAAATTGACAGAGGCTGAATGGGTCCAGAACAAGTTTGACCAATTGAATTTGATTGAGGAGAAGATAATGACAGCTTTGTGTCATGGGCAGTTATATCAGAAAAGAATGAAGAAAGATTTTGATAAAAAGGTCAAACCTCGTGAATTCAGAGAAGGCGACCTCGTGCTCAGGAAGATCATGTCTCTCAACACTGATTCTAGGGGCAAATGGACTCCCAATTTTGAAGGCCCGTATGTTGTAAAGAAAGCCTTCTCTGGCAGTGCGTTAATTCTTGAAACTATGGATGGCGAGGAGTTCCCACGTCCCATGAATGCTGACGCAGTCAAGAAATACTTCTCCTAAAGAAACAAAAGAACATCTCGCTAAGTTGAAAACCTGAAAGGGAGGCTTAGGCAAAAAGGAGCGTCTCAGTAGGCCAAAAACCTGAAAGGGCGGTCTAGGCAAAAATTAGAGACATAAAAAAAATTTCTCGCTAAGTTGAAAACCCGCAAGGGAAGCTTAGGCAAAAGTTAGGGATTTTCTTGGCAAGTAGCTACGTCAGACAAGACTTGATCGTTGAAGCAACAATCTTCTCGGATCCTTACCATACTTCAACAAAAGCTGTTGTTCAGGAGTTCAAAAGTTGTTAGGGGGGATAGTGGTCATTCTATCTCAATGTGTCTTTTCCATTATGTATTACCATTTCCCAAACTTTTTAATCATCTATGGAGTCTCGCCATTCACAGACTACCATTCTATTAATGAAATTTGAGCTGTTACCCAATTCTTTATGCTTCTTATTTTATTTAGCTTGCAAAGACTCCATTTATTACTGATAATAACTTTCAAAGCAAAGAGATTAAATAACAAAATTGATTTTTCAAAAAAAAAAGGATTTTTACAATTTACTTTTACTTTGAGATTTGTGATGAAACAATAAAAAAAAATGGTGATCCCAGGAATGGACAAACTCCGGTTGTTTTGAGAAGTTTTGTTCCCCTCGGGAAGGTCTACTCGGGTTGTTTTCACCGTATTAGGTTTATGGTTCCGGTATCCTCGGACAAGTTTGGGTTCATTTCTCCTCTTTTCTGAGTTTTCATGATGTGAAGTTTCTATCCGCGTTTTTATCCAGGGAAGTAGGCTTGAATTCCCCAGCGAAGTTTGATTGTGTCGGTGTCAGTCTGCTTTATTTGAGACTGGTCTTGCCATCTCCAGTAGGAATGTTACTTCTGAGAAAAACTGGTTTATCTGATGAAGTCGGAAGAAGGATGTTCTATCCCAGTATCTGTTTGATTTGTCTACCTCCGGATTATGTTCCTCCTCAGTAAAGTTAAGGCCGGCAGTAGGTTTGGTTTCTGCAGCTGGCCTTTACCTTTATTGGAATGATCATTCTGGTTGAAGTTTAGCCAAGTGTTGTTAGTGCCTGAGGCGACTTTGTTTGTTTGTTCCCACTGATCGTGTATCTGTTTTGTCAGCATACACACATAGCACTCATACATTCATACATACATCATGCATGGCTAAAATTGACAAATCATTGTTCATTGACATTTGTTAATATTTTTATTGACATATCACCCTGTTTTGCAGAGTCACGTTGTCCTCTCTTCAATAGAATGTTGGCCTTAAGCAGAAAGCGTATATTCTTTCAATATCCCCACTGAGTTGTCCCTCGTGGAATATTTTTTTTTGCTCTAGCTTTCCTGCAACACTCCTTATTTAGATGGATTTGGTTTTCCCTCTTGAGTTTATTTCTCAAAGGATGTATCTTGGTTGACTGTTTTGTTCTAGTTTATTTCTGGTTTGAATCCGTGGTTCCACAATGATATGATTTACTATGGATTTCTGAAAACTTCGAGTTTTAGTTTGTGCATTTATCTTGCACGAGAAGACTTTATTTCCTCAGCAGGAATATCATGGCATTTCCCCAGAAAGTCATTTATTTTTGCAATCCTCCATGACAACAAGTAGTAGGTCTCTTTATTTGAGCAACTTATGTTTCCCTGTAAAAGTCGACGTAACTTTTGCTACCTCCTCTATGAGTGGATAGTTTTCAGTCTGTCGTCAATTTACGCCAGTGGATGGCAAGGCTTTCAAACTCGCAGAAACATCTCGTTGTGAAATATTTGCAAGTGGAAGTATCTTTATTTGAGACAGCTTACATATAACCCTTTCCAGGAAAAGTGCCTCGGTTAAAGAAGAAGTTGAGACCCGTTCTAGGCAAAACACCAGAATCTTGGGGAAACTTGTTATTTCTCTACATTCAGTGAAAGTTGGTAGGACATCAACAATGAACGTCGATGTTTGTTATCTTTTTGCTATCTTTAGTGAACGTTGGTAGTTCATCGTCAGTGAACGGCGATGATATGATTTTCTCTTTCTACCTTCAATGAAAGTTGGTAGGACATCGGCAGTGAACATTGGTGTTTGTTATCTTTTTGCTATCTTCAGTGAACGTGGATAGCTCATCGTCTGTGAACGATGATGATTTGATTATTTCTCTTTCTACCTTCAGTGAAAGTTTGTAGACCATCAGTAGTGAACGTCAGTGTTTGTTATTTTTTTGCTATCTTCAGTGAACGTGGATAGCTCATCGTTAGTGAACAACGATGATTTGATTATTTCTCTTTCTACCTTCAGTGAAAGTTGGTAGACCATCGGCAGTGAACGTCGGTGTTTTTTTATCTTTTTGCTATCTTTAGTGAACGTGGATAGCTCATCGTCAGTGAAGGGTGATGATTTGATTATTTCTCTTTCTACCTTTAGTGAAAGTTGGTAGACCATCGGCAGTGAACGTCGGTATTTATTATCTTTTTTCTATCTTCAGTGAACTTGGATAGCTCATCATCAGTGAATGGCGATGATTTGATTATTTCTCTTTCTACCTTCAGTGAAAGTTGGTAGACCATCGGCAGTGAACGTTGGTGTTTGTTATCTTTTTGCTATCTTCAGTGAACGTGGATAGCTCATCGTCAGTGAACGGTGATGATTTGATTATTTCTCTTTCTACCTTTAGTGAAAGTTGTTAGACGATCGGCAGTGAACGTCAGTGTTTGTTATATTTTTTCTATCTTCAGTGAACATGGATAGCTCATCATCAGTGAATGGAGATGATTTGATTATTTCTCTTTCTACCTTCAGTGAAAGTTGGTAGACCATCGGCAGTGAACGTTGGTGTTTGATATCTTTTTGCTATCTTCAGTGAACGTGGATAGCTCATCGTCAATGAACGGTGATGATTTGATTATTTCTCTTGCTACCTTCAGTGAAATTTGGTAGACCATCGGCAGTGAACATCAGTGTTTTTTATCTTTTTGCAATCTTCAGTGAATGTGGATAGCTCATCGTCAGTGAACGAAGATGATTTGATTATTTCTCTTTCTACCTTCAGTGAAAGGTTATAGACCATCGGCAGTGAACGTCGGTGTTTGTTATATTTTTTCTATCTTCAGTGAACGTTGGTAGTTCATCGTCAGTGAACATTGATGATATGATTTTCTCTTTCTACCTTCAGTGAAAGTTGGTAGAACATCGGCAGTGAACGTCAATGTCTGTTATCTTTCTCTCCGCCTTCAGTAAACGTTGGTAGCTTCACCTTCAGTAGAAGTTGGTGTATCCTTTGACCATTCTACCATTCTCCCTGATTCAGTTCTTTTGGTCCACCAATGATTTATTTTCCTGGTGGGGTTTCTCCTTTGTTTTTTTTATTATTATTTCACCCCTAGTGATACTTTGCGTCTCTATGATCATGTTCATATACATTCATATGCATAAGAATTTGCATGGCATCTTAGGGAAAAAAATAAGGTCTTTTTTATATTTAAGTATCTTCGATCGCATCGACACGAAGATTTTTAACCTTCGTATCTCCGGATAGAAGAAACTTAAATAAGGGTAGTTGTTGTACCCCAATTTTTCCCCTAAGATCCCTTCATCATACCATGTTGTTTCACTCACAACAAGATCACACTAGGATCCTTGGTTCCCCTCTATACTTTCAGTTATGCTCCTTTTGAGAGATTACCAAGCACCTTGACTTATGTTCCTTTTGTGATCATGAATATTGTTTTGATTTCTTCACTTATAAAATACAATGTTGGCTTGTCTTGTTTATTATCCATGTAGGTAAGGGCAATGAGATTTAACAAGTTACCCCCATGGGTTCATGAGTTTATTTCCATGCCCTAGTCAATACAAGCTTGAGAAGTTCAAACCTCATCATTGGATTAGTTTTGAAAGAAATGGCATGGCAAGATTGTTTTGGTTCACCATATTTCAAGGTTATTAAATTTGACCCAAAAGTACAAGGGGTTGATTGGAGAAGTTGTCATATTTGGACAAGGCCTTGTTCCTACTGGTCACAAGAGCATATTTCTCTCAAAATTCAAGATATGGAAGTGGTTTTGATGGCTATGAGTTCTCATTATCATCCTCAACAACATCTATTTACAAAGAAAAAGTGTTGGTACAAGAAGGTTGTTCAAACTTGTCAAAGTTCTCCAAGGCATTCTCTTGATCTAGAAGCTAGGGTTTTGAACTTCAAAGGAGCTTATCTTGCTCACCTTTTGGTATTTTTAAGTAATTCCAAAGACATCTTTCTCTTCAAAGGGTTATAAACAAACCACTTTAACAACTCCAAAGAGTTTTCACATGGAAGGAACTTGGTGAATAAGAAAGATTACAAGTCATCCATATGAATCCACAATTTTCCATATGTGACTTCAAATGGTCATAACTTGTTCATTTTTCATCACCTTGAGTCCATTATTTTTTTCATAATGATCTTGAATATGTGTACCTTATGCCTTCTTTTATGTGAAAAGTGAGAAAATGGATGGAAGTTGCCTTAAAGATACAAAATATTATAGGTCATTTCATGATTCTTGGCCAACTTCAACAAGTCATAACTCTCTCAAGTTTTAGAGATTTTGAATGGTTTAAGTCCTAAAATGTCATTTAATAGATCTACTTCATTCCATATTTTTTGGTCAAGAGCAAATTCCAAGTGGAAGGCCATGTTTGGATGCAAAAGATTATAGGTCATTATTGAAGAAGAATTTGAAATATTTCTAAGTATGGAAAGTCAACTCTTTTTCTTCAACTTTGACTCCATGTAACTTTCAGCTCAAGCATCCATTTGATTCCATTATTTTTCCATTGCAAAGCTTGTAACCTCATCTTTCCAAACATCAAGAATCATACCCTAAGACCCCTTGAGTTGGAAATGCCGTGAATTTGAATTTGGTAATTTGAAACTGATTTTTTCACAAAATCAGAATTTTGAAATCCATAATGTGACTTCTAAACACAAGATTTATGCGTGTTTTTGATTTAAACTTGATTAGAAAACTTGCCAAAAGTGATTAGCACCACAAAACACAAGATTTGGTTGAGTTTTGATGGAAATGAAGTCACACTTCACTCGTGCTCGACGCTCACTAAATTTCCCTCCAAACTTCCTTGTTTCTTCAAATTTTCATTCCCATTCACTTCCCTATAAATAGAGGGTCATTCCTCATTCATTTCTTCAAGCTTTGAGAGCCAAGAACACCCTGCCAAAAAACCTCACACGAATCCATCTTTTTTTAATTCAGTTTCTGAGATTTAAGCTCTCTTTTCCAAAATTCTTTGCGCATTCATCATCCTTGACCGTCATATAAACTCTCCAGCACTTAAACCAATCAAAACAAGCCATAATTCAAGCTATAGAAGTCCAGTTTCAGAGCTTCCTCCTTGAACTTCGAAAAGGTAGAATTCTCCACCATTTGGATCCAAATTAAGCACTAATCTATTCTACTCCTTCTCCTGATTCTAATGTTGCTTACAATTTTTAAATCCATTGAGAATTGAGAGATAAATCTCAAATTGAAGGTGCTCGCTATTTTCTGGGTTTTTGATTCATATCTCTCTCCATACCTTATATAAATTTGGCGCGATGGTTTTGTTAGAATCGTCTTGAAGAGACGAGTTCAATGATGCTAGCCTGAGATCCTAACTTTTCCATTTGAAGGATCTCTTAAAATCCCCATTGCAGGGTGTCTGGAGGTTGAAGACGACGACATGTCTCGTCTCAGCCAATGATAGCGTGCCAAACGTTTTAATTTCATTGGTTGCCCTTTTTCTGATCCCATGTGTATCTCACTAAGGTCTATATCAAGCACATCGCGTCTGGTCCACTGGATTAGCTTACTAATACGTTTTGACTATGATCTGATGGTCCACATCTTTTTGGTTTTATTTTATTTTCTGATTTTATATTTTTATTGATTAAATTTTCAAAAATTCATAACTCTTTTATTTTTTATCCAAAAATTATGAAAAAATTCAAAAAAAATCTTTGAATTATTTATGATCTCATGACTATTTTTTCACATTTTTATTTTGACATTTGGTATTTTTGTATTTTTTGTATTATTTTCTTTCTTTTAATTATCTAAAAAATACACTCTGACATTTTTTTAATTCTGAAAAAATTTATAAAAGTTATTTTGCATATTTTTGACTTTCTGAAAATTTTATGAAGTCTATGTTGAGGTTTACTATTTTTGACCTATTTTATGTTTGTTTGAGCAATTTTAAATAGTTTAAAAATAGTTTCTGACTTTTAAAAATTACCAAAAATTTTATAAAAAATATTTGGATCCATTTCTAATTTTTTTTATGGCCTTACTTCTCACTTCTTGATTAATTTAAATATAATTGATATTTTTCTCATTATTTTCTATTTTTAAAACTTTTTTAAATCTTTTTTTTATATTAAATGTGATATTATTTTGTGATCATTTTCTGGCTAATCTTGGGTTAGGTTTTGGATCATGGACTTTATTAACATCATTGGATCCATGGTGTTGAGTTAACTCCACAAAAAATGGATGAATGATTTTAATAATAGTTTGATTGAAATTTAATTCAAATGTGGTTTGTATATTTTTTACCCTATCCCTATCCCTCTTCATCTCATCCCCTTCTTATTGAACTAAATGTTGTTGGAGCATGATCTCTATAACATGTCTCAAAACAAATGATGCATAAATTGCTATTTACCGACCTCAAAATAGGTGTCACTTCTATATAAGTCCACTTACGATTGCTTAACATAGCGCTAAATTTTGTCCCGATTCGAATAAATGATCATTCGTGGCCCAAACTTATGATTGTAAGCCCAAGTATGTTGATTTGATCTCTTTCATCCAATAACCTTGAGATTCATTGTGTGGAGGCTTTGGTTCTACTAATCCTCTAATGGATCTACAACACCTTTGGTTAACGCGGATCACTTAAACATCGTTGATCATTAAATGGTACTTATGAGAATTCCAAATGGATGATATACTTGATAAAAAGCAAATGCAACTTGTTGTGTAGAGGATTTGTTGCTACCAATCCTATAATGAGTTCCAAATGCAAGTTTCAAGATGGTCATCCAACTAACCACTAATTATTGACTTGTTTTATCTTATGCTTTTATCCTTTTTTATGCTTTATGTACTATTTACTTTTAGCATTTACATTCCATGCCATTTTCATCTTTGCTCATTTGAAAATTTATTTTCTTTCCATTTTTACTTTGCTCACTTGAGCTTTTCTCTTCCTTTCTTAAGATACATTTAATGATACTTGGACTACTTGGTTATTATCCTTGGCATTATGGAGCATGTGACTTTTCTTGGACTTAGGATTAGAAACCTTGGCCTATCTTGGAGATCTTATTTGATTATTTTGTCTGGAGTTCTTGAGGTTTACCTCAAGACATTGGGTTGCTTGTTTGTTTTGATGTGCATGTTTTTGTGATTACATCCTTTATTTGTGATCTGGAATTCACCCGCATACAGTCGTTACTTTGCCCAATTTTTGTGAAGATTTAATACACTCAAAGTTTAGTTCTCTCAAGAGGTCTAGTATTTATTTTCTTGATTGGTTCCAATCCAAGGAATGGGAATTCTACCTTGGCTTATAATGTCAAGTTTTGGCTTCTTGTTGGTTAGATGGAATTCTACCCTTTTGCCATCTTGGCTTATATCTTAAACTTTTCTCAAAAGGTTGGACTCTTGTCAATCTTTGTAGTGATAAAAACAATTATACTTATACAATATGTATAGTAAAGAGAGATATTTTCCACTTGGGTGTTGAGTGAGGCATTGTTGATTTTAAAATCCAAGCCGTATCCTCCACTTTGAGATTTTGCAAATTATCCTTTCTCATAATTGTGGTAGTAGGTAGGTTTTCCATACAGACAATGACAATGATGTTTTATCTCATAAAATTGACCAACACATTTGTGTTTCAAATTTTTAAAAGAGGAACTACGTGTACCCTGATCCCCTATTGCATAAAAGGTGGTACGTAGGCACTAAAGGTTCGCAACCGGGGCAGGTGCAAAAATCATAAAAAATGCATTTCTTTTCTCACCTCCACCATCCATTTTAGATACAACAGTTTTTATAGCCAAAATATATAGATTTTACAAAGAGGCTCTTGCGGAGTATCGTAGATGTTTAGGGTGCTAATACCTTCCCTTTTCATAAACAACCCCCTTACCTTGAATCTTTCCCCCTCTTTTGGGTTATTCTCTCTTTTCCCATTCCTTTGGAAACAATAAAGCGCGATGGAGATTTTTATTTTTGATTTGTATAAAGTCTAGTCAATCCAATGGCTTAGTCTTGAACATTTCTACCGCTACAACCCCAATAAAAGTACTAGCAGAAGGTCTCATAACATTAATCCTTATTTCATTAAAAAGGGTTAGTGTTTCTATCCCATATACATTTTTCGCATATCCCATCGGCATTATATTCCACAAAACTTCATCAGTTTTTTATCATTCCATCAAAATCTTTTCGTCCCATCCCAACAAGACCACATTTACAATAAAAGTCAACAAGTGAGGTAGAAAGGATTTGGTCAGATTCAAGCCTCAAAGTAATAGCTTTAGCAAATACCTGCTCACCTAGTTCATGGAATGACTTGCTAGAACATGCACTGATAACACTGGCAAAGCTAAACTTATCCTTTTTTACATCCAGCTTATTTCATCTTACAAAAATTATTTAACGCCTCACTTGGAAATTCATTCTGGGTAAGGCCAACCAAGATTGAATTCCATGAAATCAGGGTTTTATTATGCATTGCGTTAAAAATCCAATTTGCATCTTCAATTCTTCCATAATTACAATACACAGTAATCATAGTATTAAGCAATATTACATCATAATATTTGAGCTCACTAAATTTTTTTTAAGCTTCACGAGAGTGTTAACACTTGGAGTATGCATCAAGAAGAGCACTAGAAACCATAATATCATCAGTCGCCCCAAATTTAAAAGCATGGCCATGCATTTGCTTAACAAGTTCAACATTGAGAAAGCTACTAGAAGCACTCAAAATATTTGCAACAGTAGACAAGTCTCCCCAAATCTCATGCCTACGCATTGAGTTAAAGAGAGCCAATTCCTCAATTTCTTTAACATTAGACACATAACCCGAAATAATTGAATTCCACAGCACAGAACAAGGATAACCTTGTTATCAAAAACCCTTCTTGCATCTCTCATTCTACCAGCATTTTCATAAGATGATATCAAAGCAGATTAGAAAAAATCATCAATTTCCTTCACCAAAACCCATAACCCGAGCAACATTATCCAAATCAAGCAACACAAATTGTTTTAGTTCAAAAAAATGGAAGCCCATTTCTCAAGATGTAGTTTGCACTTTAAATTTCAAATGACTTTATCTTCAAGCCTTGCTCGACAGGTAACATGTGATAAAACCCTTTGAATGATAAAATTCGATGATATACTAAATCTTTAAAGAGCCTATCTTAAATGCAACCTTATTTCAAAGCAACCTCTGATGAAGCCTTGATGAAACCCCAAATACTCGAGGCACTTGAGAAATCTTGACGAAGGAAAGCCTTGTAGCTTGATGAGAGACGAAGCCCATAATGTCTATGAACACAAAACCCTAATTCGATAGTCTGGTATACGAAGAAGAACCACTACCAAGGTCGAACAAAATGAAGATAAATCCTGATTCTCTGGCTGATTTAATCCTCAATGCCTTTATTCCTTGAAGAAACTCTGATAAAGAAAAAATTTGTATTTCGAGGAACCCTGCTAAAAAAGACATCCATGCTGCTCGAGATCTAAAACCCTAATATCATACCAAGAATAATGAGAGCACCAGATGGATCAACATGAAGAATGTAATATCCTTAGTCCACAGATAAAAAACCCTAATGCCAAAAGTTCTTTGATCTCGTAACCATGGAACCGATGATATGTATGAGATTTATTTGATGTGATGAGGGAACTTAGGGGAAAAAATTGGGGTATAACAGCGACGGTCATATGTATCAGAAGCGTATGATCAAAGATTTCAATAAGAAAATCAAGCATCGAGTATACCAGGCTGGTGACTTGGTAATAAAGCGCATCATCCTACCACAAGGTGATCCCATGGGAAAATGGACTCCCACCTACGAAGGGCTATTTATGGTAAAGAAAGTATTTTCGGGTGGTGCTATGATACTTACCACCATGGACGATGAAGATCTTTCACACCCTGTGAATGCGGACATAGTTAAAAAAATACTACGCATAAAAATGACCCGCTAGGTTGACTGGCCTAGGAAAAAATAAGGGCATCCCGACGAACCAAAAGGGTTCAGTCAAAAATTAGGGATATATATATATATATATATATATATATATATATATATATATATATATATATATATATATATATATATATATATATATATATATATATATATATATATATATATATATATATATATATATATATATATATATATATATATATATATTGTATACCTGGAAAGTTGAAAACCTGAAAAGGCGGCTTGGGCAAATAAGGGTATTCCGGTGGCCTGAAAACCCGAAAGGGAGGTCCAGGAAAAAATTAGGGATTAAAGCATATGACTATGTCCCGTCGAGTCACTTATGACTTTATTACCAATGTCAAGTTTGAATGGTGCCAATCAATTCAATTAACTTCTTCCGACAAGCGAGGGATGAGATGCTCGAAGACATAGAGGCAATAGTATAGTTGGAACCCAACAAGATAATTTACATATAGCTATATTGTAATATGGTGGGAGAACTGAATTGGTTGTTTTGATTTTGATTGCAATTATTGCAGATAGCAAGAGTCGCCACCGACTTTTCTTTTATCCAATAAGGAAAGGGTGAAAAGAACAGAAAAGACCTTTGAGATATTTTCTTGAGTTCGGGGGGTAGGTTATAAAAAGGGAAGGTGTTAGTACCCTTTTCATCCGTAGTTATCTACAGGCTCTTAGTTGCTTGCTAGATCATTTTTGAAATTGCTTTGTTTGAAATGTGTTTGTGGTGGGTTTTGAAAGTATTTTTGAAAAGCGCCTTCGTTTAGGAAAACTTTGTAATGATTCTCGTCTCTATAAGAATGCATACAAAGTGTTGGACTTTTTGAAAATATTTCATGTTTTTGAAAGTGTTCAGTGTGTTTGAATAGATGTTTGTTTTTGAAGATGGATTGTGAGCAAGGAACTAAGAACGTTCTACCTACTCAAAAGTCTTTTATTCATTTCTCCTTTCCTTTGATATTTCTATCTCACCATTGATTGGTAAGTAGCCTTATCTTTGGATGTAAAGGGATGGACGTGGGTCATCGTATAGTCATAAGATGAAATGTTTTGAGATACCTTATCATATTTCTTAAGGGTCTAAGATCATTTGTAAGGCAACATTCGAAGCGTCATCAAGGGACTATGATCTTGTAGTTTTTATTGTTCTTTGCTAAGGTGTCTCACATGGGTGTCATGACTATTTTCTCAAGGCAACAAGTGGAGTTAACCCTAGAGGTGAAAAGTGTGCAAGTGTTTGTATTTCATGCTTGGTTTATCTTGGATTAGGGTTTTCTAATCATTGATTTTATCTTTCCATACAAACCCTAAATTACTAGTATTTATATGGAAGCGATAAATTGTGGAAAGTAAATATACTATGCTATTACATCATTTGGGGATGGGGTGTACAAATTTACAAATGGGGATTGAAAGAAATTAAACCTAATTATCTATTACAACCATATTGAACTTGAATAATGTACAAGAATTGAAATGAATATAATGTGCAAGACGTGAATGAAAGGAAAATGAATTTGTTTTGATTTTGTTTAAGAAAATATTTTAACCTAATTTTCTAAAAGAAGATAAATAGTTAGAAGTAGGAAAATTAAACTAAGTTAATTTTAAATTTAAACAAAGAAAATGAACTAAATCTAAGTTTAATATTAAGTTAAGGAAAATAGTTTAAATAAGGAAATGTTTTTTTGGTCTTTTTTATTTTAAGAAGTTAAATAAAAATAAACTAAATAGTTTAAAAATTAATATTTTTGGTGTTTTTGATTAATAATAATAATAATAATAATAATAATAATAAGGAAAGAAAATAAAATAAATAAAAAAATAAAATTAAAATCAGGGGGGTTTAGAAAGTGGAAAGGATGTTTGTAAGTAATATGAGGAAGCCTAGAAGTTCTGGCCCAGACATGCTTGTTAATAGGGGGTGATGTTGGAAACGAATGTGAGACAACCTAGAAGTTCTGGCCCAGACGTATTGTTAACAAGTATATGGAGGGGGTAATGCTAAAAGAAAAGATGAGAAGGCCTAAAAGTTCTGGCCCAGGCATGTTGTTAACAGGTATATGGAGAGGGATGATAGAAGCAAAGATGAGACAGTCTAGAAGTTCTGGCCAAGGCTTATTGTTAACAGATTCATGGGGAGGGTGATGCTAGGAGTAAAAATTAGACAGCCTAGAAGTTCTGGCACATGCATGTTGTTAACAGATATATGGGGTAAGATGTTAGGAGTAAAAATGAGAAGACCTAGAAGTTCTGGCTCAGGTGTGCTGCTAACAGGCAAGTGAAAATGAGACAACCTAGAAGTTCTGGCCCAGGCATGCTGTTAACAGGTAAGTGAAAATGAGACAGCCTAAAAGTTATGGCCCAGGCATGCTATTAACAGGTAAGTGGGGTAAATGTTAGGAAATAAAAATAAAAAGGTGCTCCTAGGGCTAGAACCCAGGACCCTTAATACTAATGCCTTACGTGTGCGCTCTACCACTTGGGCGGCTATACATCCGATATTATAAACAAAACCATAAATATGTATTACAAAATCAGTTTTAATGATGAACTTCATGTTCTTCCTTGCGCCAGCCAGAGCATCTGCAACTCATTCATTTCTCAACCAAAATGGAAAATGTAAACGTGAAAGTTATGGAAAATTTTATCATGGTTCCAGAACTATAAAGCATTAAAACTATAAATAAAAAACAAACATGAATTTTGCTAGCCCTAATATGAACCCTAATTTTTCAAGAAGTTTTGATCCTAAAGTCTCTCTACTCAGGCCATAGAAATAAAATCTATAGATATGTACAGTTTCAGAGCAATGATATCTACATTTTTTCTTTGAAAATGCAAGCATAACAATGCATAAATAATGAGATGAAAATCAGAAGAACTTACCTTGCAACTGAAGATCGTATTCTAAACTAGAGCATGATTCAAGTTGCTATGATGATCTGGTTAGCTTCCTCAAGTTCCCAGGAAGCTAATGCAATGGTTATCTTGAGCTATTGATGGCTGAAATGTACTGGAGAAGTCAATATGTAATGCTATGTTTTTGAAAATGGAGGTTGGTTAAGATGATGTTACAATCTGAAAATAGAGGTTAGGATAACTTCTATATGTGTATCAGAAACTTTATGGATGGTTTGGCCAATAAACACACGAGGGATTTTGGAGATTGGATTCAAAAATTAGAAATAACAAGTTTTTGTGATTGTGTTGCAATTTCTGGTTCTTGGGAATTTTAATGATTTTCAGGGCTTGTCCCCTCCTCTTTCAGCTTACAAATGAAGGTTTAATTTATAGGCAAAGGGTCTGGAAGTTTGGTGAAGTCAGAAGTACAAAATCACATGTTATAGATTTTGACTTGTTGTTGAAGCAAGCTTAGACAAACATGGTCTCAAGGTAACATAGGGTGGCTAGTGGCTTTAAACACGCCTGTTTTGAGTTGTAGGGGATGCTTGTGCAAAAAGAACAAACACAAAGCTCAAGGAGAGTGGACTTTGTGATTAAAGTCACTTTTCCAGAATGGACGTGTGAACTTTCTTCCTTAAATGGCAAGGTGTACTGGAAAAAGCTTAAATCAAGTGGTTCATAGCTCAAAAGCTTGTGTAATCTTCTTATTAAGGATAGATACACAAGTTAGAGGGCCTGAAAAGTGGGCTTATATAGCATTGCTTGGAATTGGATCAGATGTTCATCATGAAAATGACTCATAACTTAAGAACGAATGTCCAACTTCTGATCTTCGTTTCTCTCTGCTCCAGCATGATCTGAAAGAGTTCTTGGACTTTTTAGAAATCTTGTAACATGCTCTGCAATCCCTCTTTGAATCACTTTTGCAAACTCTCATTGTAACTGTATGAAAATTCAAGCATTTCTAGAAGAAGTTTTGACCTGCAATGTTTCTGATCTCATTGAGATCTAAAACTTTCATGTTGGAATTTTTTCTTGAATCATCTTGCATCATGGTGAAAATCTGGCGCAAAGTTATGAAATTATCATATTTTTCTTAACACTTAGAAAAATTTCTAAGTGTTTAGAATTTTGACTTTTTTCAAAGTAATCTTGAATTTTGATTTCTTGATGAACAATCTTCGTACTTTAATACGTCTTGGTGAAATATGATTTTTGAAACTTGATTTTGATCCAAAAGTCAAAGTTTGACTTTTAGTGTACAGTTGACTTTTTCATCAGATGACCAAATTTTAATTATCAATCAATTGATCTTGAGAAATATTTTGAACAATGGCATTAGGTCAAAATGATACATTTGTATTCTTGATATCATGTCTCAAACCAACAAGTCATGTATTTGGTTTGAAAGTCCAAAATCAAGCCTTCTTAGTCAAAACCCTAATTTTGACCATTTTACCCTTTTGATGATCTGATCAAATTTCTTGAGATGTTGTGATCCAAACTTGACCAAATGGTTTATATGAGTTTAATATGTTGATATGAATCAAGATTATGAGTTTTGACTGTAAATGGACCATGGTTGACTTTTTCCCCAATATAGTTGATTTTAGGTCAGCTGACCAAGTGACTAAGCAAAAATGTGATCCAAAGCCCAAAACTTGACATGAGCAATCTTGGGAGTCCAAAATGATGTATGAAAATCATATGAATCCTTAAAGGTCCAATTGTCTTTATACAAACTCAAACCCTAATTTAGAATTATCAGCGTTTGGGGAGGTATCTTGAGCTTATCAATCATGGTGCAGTTTTGAATCAACGGAGATCTTGTGAGGGAATCTTTGAGAAATTGAGAGGGAAAATTTTGGGTTACAACATATATATTTCATTTTCACTTTGTACTCTCTTTATTTTTCACGACGATTTCCTCCTACTAGGATTTCTGTCTCCTTGTACAACAATCGCCTGTTTATGGGCAAACTATCAATACAAACACCATTTCAAGTTTAAATTTTGTTTTACTTTTTATGTTTTTTTTTGCAAAAACGTCCAATGACTAAATTGAATGAACATATGCATATGAACATGACTACTGTTAACAAATATATGCATAAAAACATGAATGTATTTACTCAATACTTTAGGAGTCGGGATAATGTTCAAGTCGTCCATAAATCCTCACAAAGTAATCCCCAGTAAAGTTGCCCCACAGAGCAGTTTCCACAAGATTATCCTCTGCAGAATCGACATCACAAGCTCATCTTTAACAAGGGCATATTCCCAACAGGTCGTACTCACCAGTAGATCCCCCTAGCGGACAAAAGAGTATAATATTTTCTCAGTAATATTGCAAACCTACTAAGTTTCAATCCTCATGAGAATACAATATCAGCACAGTCCACATGATTTCTCTCCCCCAGCTGAATTTATTTTGCCAACACTGTACATTCCCTGCAGGTTTCTCTTCTCTACTGGGGCTCAAATCCCTCAACAGAGCATATTCCTCAACAA
This sequence comes from Vicia faba, assembly GCA_948472305.1. NCBI lineage: Eukaryota > Viridiplantae > Streptophyta > Magnoliopsida > Fabales > Fabaceae > Vicia > Vicia faba. Next base: position 186,862,385 of record OX451735.1, on the reverse strand, counting down.
AGTGTTTCTCCCGCAAGGTTTATTTCCCCAACAGGGTTTATTTCCCCAACAAGGTTTATTTCCCTAGTGGAATTCAGTCTCCCCAGCTTAAGTCCATCCCTCTACTGTAAATCACCGGAAAAACTTCTCTCTTCAGCAAAGGGTAGTCCAGACCACTATCCCTAGAGAGTTGCTATGAAATCTGAAACCGGACCAGACATCGGTTAATATTATCCTCCCTAGATGAGTCGGCATCCATATCGAAAGCTTGGTCAGACAACTCCTCGGAAGTTTATCCATCTCTATTATCCCCATTCAGGGTATATAAGAATTAAACTCCTCAAAAGAGCGATGAGCGGCCAATGTTTTTGACCTCTTCTCCCCAAATAGAAATTAACATTCCCCGGTGAAGTTTCTTCAAACAGTACGGAAGAATCCCCAACAGATTGAAGATCACACATATTTTCATCCCCAACCGTAGTCCGAGGTTTATTTTCCCTATGAAAAACGTTATACGAATCTACCAATACACTTCAACAACATTTCACATTCATACATCATTTGCACACATCATAGCATATGCATACGAAACGCATATAGAACAATCTCATTTACTTTGAGAACATCATTGCATGATGAATTTCATACATCATGATATTGCATACACCTAATGTTGTACCCCAAAATTTTCCCTCCCATATTTCTCAACACATGTCAAGTGAGGTCCTCAAATTGCTCAAGGAAATTCAAGAGTTAACCAGACAAACTCTCTCCTAAGGCAGACTACCTCAAATTAGGGTTTCATTTTTCATCAGGATATATGAACCAAAAAGGACTAAAATTCTCACCATTTTCCTAATATGTTCTCAAGATCATCCATGTCAAGTTTCAAGCCTTGCAGAAGAAGTTTGCTCAATCAATTGCTCAAAGGCCTGAAAATCGACTATGCTAGGTCAAAAGCCAACTGTGGCCCGCATACAGTCAAACTTTAAGATTTTTGGTCAACATACTCATTTTGAAGTATCATTAATCATTTGATCAAGGGTTGATCATGATTCATCAAGGATTGCTCACAATTCATCAAAACACAAAAGTTGCTAAATTAGGTTTTCCCGGAAAAGTCAACTCAACTTTGACTAAGCATAACTTTCTCATACTTCATCAGAAATGACCCATAAAAATCTCATTTTTAAGGGGATGCAATTATCTATAATTCATCTTCATCCCCCAAGTTCAAAATATGCACTCACAAGAAGATATGAATTTTGACATTATAGGTCATTTTGGAAAGTCAACAAAAACACCTTTTGGGTCAAAGCTTCATACATGAACAAGGAAGACTCAATTGAGATGAGACCAAAAGGGTTGCTTAGAGGACAACCTAAGATTTCTAAAAAGTCCAAGAACACCTCTCTAGGGTCAAAATTGAGAGGGTTATGCATTGGCCTATTTGACCTTTTTTTTGCAAAATTGCCAAAATTGAAATGTGCTCAAATTTGCATTTTTTTTGCTAAATGGGCCCAACTTTTTATGCTTGCACTTCAATGATAATGTAGTCCACGACCTATGGGACCCTCCATGCTTTATTTATTTGTTTATTTCATTTATTTTGATTTTTATTCATTTAAAATTCAATAAAATCAAATAAATCCAAAAAAATCATATAATGTGTTTTAGGGATGATTTTTGCATTGAAGGAAGATCTTATTTGCTGTCAAATGAGAAGCAAATTATGAAAGCCAAGAATAGACACAAAATATCCATATTTGGGCAATTGTTAAAGATCTGATTTTCTCTTAAAACCATACCATTATTCTTTAGATTCTTTCCAATTTTATTGCCCTAGATTGATTCACTACTTATGCCAAGATCCTAAAGACCTAGGACACAAGTTTTTCAGACGCGCAGCTTGCCTCAAAGTATAAAAAAAAGCTCCAAATTTTCAAAGAAAAGGGCAGATTGGATCTTGCTCTAGAGGTAGTTTCAAACATTTCCAAGGATCAATTCACATTCCCAGGCACGCACTGAACCTGTAGCAAGCATTTGCACGACCTGAAACCTCAAGAATCGTGTTCTATGTCTCCTACGGTTTATCCAAAAATTTGATTTTGATTTCACTAATCTACGCATCTTTAGTGCTTTTGATTTCCATACTCATGTTTATCATCGTGTTTGCAAGTTAATCGTTCTATTCAATTGCATTTTTGATGACTGTATGTGAATCTTCCATGGCTAGGGTTTTGTATTCCTGTTTAGGGCTTTTTCATGCAAGCAAAAGTGGGCGTTAACTCTGGTACGATGATACTCGTGAGGATGATACGAGTTGATTGGTACCAGCCATGATCATTTATCTTGAGCCTATGGAATTTTAGAGATGGAAAAGGTTATACCTACAACAAGCGTCTGTAGGTAAAAGCTTGATATGCTAAGGCGACGGAGAGAGGAAGAAGAAGCTGGCGTGGCAACGTGTGATTCTCTTATTTGAATTTCGCGCGTTGTTGGCTCCACTAGCTTGTTTTTGCATATTATATTTCTGTTTTATATTACTTTCAAGTTGACACAATAGCTCAGATGGCTGGGGCGAAGGCCTTTGATGCACACATCCTGGGTTCAATCCCAGGCGTGGGCATTTTAATATTTTCTTGCTTATTTCAGGCAGATGTCATGCACTGCAGTAGTGTATGCCTACCATATGCTCTTGTGTTCAACCATCAGATCAATCATCCAGTTGGATCCAACGCCCAGGTAGCAAGAGGTCCACCATACGCCCCAGGTCAACATGTGCACTAAATCAGGCAAAGTCAAAGCGGACTAAGGATCATTTGGGCTCAGAATTTCAACAATACACCCATCAGCATTGCTATTAGGCCCATCTCTAACTTTTTTCTATTTTTTTTCTCTTCTTTAATTCTTTCAATTTTCTTTTAAATCTTTTTAATTGGCAAATTAACTATTTTCCATAAAATCATAAAATCAATAATCCACAAAAATTAGGATTAGTTCTTTTTTAATTATTATCAAAATTAATTTAATTTAGTTTAATTTAGGGAAATTGTAATTTATTTTCATAAATAAAATCAAATAGAAATTAGGTTAAAAATTTTGATTTAATTTTATTTTGCTCTTTTTCTCAAATAAATAAAATACAAAAAAATAGGTTTTAGAATAAATTAATTTATTTTTCTTAATTTAAAATCAATTAGAATTAGGATTTTCTTTTTAATAATTTCTTTATTTTCTTAAATAACAAAACATGACAAAAAAACATTTTCTTAATCAATCACAATTAGGTTTAGGCAAGGGTCAAAACCCTAGTTGTCTCGTATTCGATTCATCGCACGTGTGTTAATTATTTTTGCCAATATTTCTGTAATTGTTCACGGTTTGTAATAGTTTAATCTAGGGCTTTTTACTCATCGCCTTTTCCCCGGTTTATTTGGCTATGTAATTAATCCCCCTCACCGAAGCCTTGTAATAGCGTAGATTTAATTTCTCGCTTTTTAATTCCCGCAAATATTTGACTATTTAGATGTATGCTAATAGGATTGTATGACAAGGATGCATGGCAAATTAACACGGTTAGAAAACCCTAATGTGCAAAGATAAATAATTGAAACCAATCACTCGCACATATCACTCTTAGGGTATACTCTCACTTCAGTTGCCTTCGGTAAACGATCATTAAGTATAGGTTGTCTTAGTGGTTGCCCTCCTGTCTAAAAAGATCAAGTGTCCCCTTCAAATGTTGCCTCGAAAATGTTGTCTCAGGAAATGTTGCCTCGAATATGATCTTAAGACTCTAGAGTTATTACTAATTTGTCCTAATATTGCTTTAGTGATCGTACGTTCCTTTCGAATTGACCCTTACAACTCTATTGTACCCCAAAATTTTCCCTCCCATATTTCTCAAAACATTTCAAGAAAGATCTCCAAGTTGCTCAAGGTAGCCCAAGGGTTGACCAGACAAGCTCTCTCCTAAGGCAGTCTATTCAAATTAGGGTTTCATGTTGCATCAGGATCCTTGAGTCCAAGTGTTCCCAAATTCTCACCAATGTCCTAATATGTTCTCAAGATCATCCATGTCAAGTTTCAAGCCTTGCAGAGGAAGTTTGCTCAGTCAATTGCTCAAAGGTCCAAAAATCGACTGTGCTGGGGCAAAAGTCAACGGTGACCTACATACAGTCAAACTTAAAGATTTTTTTGTCAATATCCTCATTTTGAAGTATGTTTCATAATTTGATCAAGGGTTGATCATGATTCACAAGGGTTGCTCATAATTCATCAAAACTCAACAGTTGCTAAATTAGGGTTTTGTAGGAAAAGTCAACCCAACTTTGACCAAGCATAACTTTATCATACTTTATGATAAATGACCCATCCAAATATCATTTTGAAGAAGATGCAATTTCCTACAATCTATCTTCAGTTCCCAAGTTCAAAATATGCACTCACAAGAAGTTATGAATTTGGACATTATAGGTCATTTTGAAAAGTCAACAAAAACACCTTTTTTGTCAAAGCTTCATACTTGAGCATGGAATATCAAAACGAGATGAGAACAAAGTTCCAAAAAGTCAAAATTGAGGAAGTTATGCATTGTTGAAGTTGGACTTTTTTGCAAAATTGCCAAAAGCCAACTATCCCCAAAACTTCAAATTTTGCCAAATGGGCCCATTCTTTTTCACTTGTTTTGAGTTGGCATCATTTCCCACGTGCTCTAGGCTTGCCCATGTGTCCATATTATATTTTTATTATTTAATTATGTTTTTATTTGAATTAATTCATTTTAAATCAAATTAAATCAAATAAAATAAAAAATATTTAAAACCAAAGATCTTTTAATGATTTCAGGCTTCATTGGACAGCTAGAACCATTCCCAATTCGTATCAAAGCTTGTGTGCACAAAAATATTCAAATCAAGCCAATTTTGGAAAGCTTTAAAGGAGGATCAAATCAAATATCAATTTTATTGAAAGAGGAAGATTTGGGCAAGGCAATCAACCCTAATGAATTGTGTGGTACATAAGGGTTACGTGCAGACCAAAAACGAGGTTAGAGATCAGGCATAAAGCAAGAACCGAATTTGCAAAATCAAGCAAAAAGTGTGAGATCGAAATAACTCCTAGAGGCAGTTTCAAGGCCTGATACTTCTCCCAATCGCTTCCTGGCAATCTCAGGAATCTAAACCAATCAAAACCACGCGTTTTCCAGCCCTCCAGTACACTGTAAGTCATTCACGGAACCAACCTTTTCTTGAAATCGATTAGCTTCATTCTTGCATCTATAATGAAAGATAATTGCATATTCTTGATCACCATGATGTTTGCAAGCTTTTGTCAATAGCCAATTTCATTTATCTGACCTATATTATGATTCACCATAGTTAGGGTTTCGAGTTTTCTTTTAGGGCTTTTTGTTTCAGGAAAAATTGTCCCTAATAATGAATATGGTTGTGATCAGAAGAAGATGACGAATCTAACCATGGTCCTAGAACTCATTTACATGGCCTGTGGGAGATTTTTGAATAAACCTAACTTGTAGCAATGGACACCGTCCGTGGGTATAGCCCCTTTGACTTTTAGCCATGGTGCAAAGGAAGACGATAATGCGTTGGCACTCCCCCATTTGTCCATTCAAACAGCACGCGCGTTTTTTATTTTTCTGGCCATTAGCTTTTGTTTTTTTATATTATTATTGCATTGTATTCCATTAGAAAATAGAACCACATGGCCTAGTGGTTGCCACGCATGATTTCAGGGCATTAGAGGCTGGAGGTCAGGGGTTCGATCCCTGCCTCCAGCATTTGTTATTTTTCCAAATTATTTCAGGTAATCAGGTGCACACTCAAGCCAAGCATCCATCATGGACACTCACCCTTCAGCGTGCCAAATGGCCAGATCTGGTGGCCAGCATTGAAGGTGTACCATGGACCCAGTCAAACGCACATGCATTGGATTACAAAAATTCAAATGGATCAGCATATTTGGGCCCGTATTCTTGCTTGCTGCACCCCCTAAATCAGGCCCATTCCTCTATCTTTCTATATTTTATCTATTTTCATTTAATTAATTTTATTTAATTACTAACCAATAAACAATTTTCTTTTTCATCAAAAAAATCACAAAAAATATTTTTTATCCAATTAAAATTCAGAACTTTATTTTTCATTAATAAATATTAATTAATTAATTAGGATATTAATTTTAGATAACTTTCATTTATTTTGCAAATATTTAAAATCAATTAGAATAATTAGGTTTTAATACTAATTTAATTATTTTATTTTCTTTCCTAAATAACAAAAACTCCAAAAATATGTAATTTATCATTAATTAATTTAATAACCAATTAATTTAGCATTTAATTTTAGGATTTAATTTCTTTTCTTTAAAAATAAAAACAACAAAAATATTTTCTTTAATTAAAAGGGTCAAAACCCTAAATTCGCATTCGATTTAATTTCGCATCACGTGCTTTATTTTTCTTTATCCAATTAATGTATCTGCTCCTGGTGTGTAATAATTAATTAGGATATTTATTTTACCGCTTTTATTTTATTTTCAAAGGGTTGCTTTTGGCGATGTAAATACCCGACGCCTTGTAATAGTTTAGTTTAAATTCCGCCCTTTAATTTCTGCAAATATTCAACTGTTAGATGTTCGTTAATAGGGTTTGCATGACAAGAATGAATGTGTAACCTAAAATCAGTTAGATCACCCTAAACATGTGCAAAGAAAAGAAATAACTGAAATCAACACACTCGCACATGCACACTTCTAGGGTACACCCCACTTGGTTGCCTTTGTAAACAGTCATTGAGTATAGGTTGTTTTAGAGGGCTCCCTCTTGTCTAAAAGATCATAGTTGCCTCGAAATTGTTGCCTCGGATATTGTTACCTCGAATAAATGATCTAAGACATTGGGGTTACTGCTAAGGCATCCTAACATTGCTTTAGTGACCGTATGTCCCTCTTTTGAATTGACCCTCAAACTCTAATGACGGTGCTACCTACTCACTAATAGTAGGATAGCATTGTCTAAAGGAAATTAGCATAGAACGATTCCTTTTTCGAGTAGGTAGATTAGCTCTTAGATACTTGCTCATCCAAAACAAAACAAAATTTCCACACTTACACTCTTTTCACAAACAAAGTTTTCAAAAACACTTCATTACACTCTTGAGGGCAGAAGAAAGAGTTAAATCGAAGTTAAAACAAAAACTTTTCAAAACCCACAAACACAAAGAAAACAATTTTGAAAACAATGAGCAAGTACCTAAGAGCCCGTAGATAACTACGGATAGAAAGGGTGCTAATACCTTCCCTTTCTATAATCTACCCCCCGTACTCAGAAAATCTCAAAAAAGGAATTTTTCTGTGCATTTTTCCTTTCCTTGTTGGATAAAATAAAAGTCGGTGGCGACTCTTGCTTACCGTGACATTTTGCGAAAACAAATGCAAAACACAAACCAGCATTCCAAAAAACAGTCAGTTCTTCCCAACGTATCACAAACTCCAACGACGGTGCTACCTATTTCTCAATAGTAGGATAGCGCTGTCTAAAGGAAACAATAATAGAAACGATCTTTTTTCGAGTAGGTAGATGCTAGTAGGTACTTGCTCAAATCGAAACTTTTCAAACTTACACTTTTCAAACAAATTTTCAAAACAACTTCGTCACACCTTTGAGGAATGATACAAGGGTTATCATGAAGCTAAACTTTTCAAAAACAAGGCACACACACAAGCAATTTGAAAATGAGCAAGTACCTAAGAGCCCATGGAAAACCATGGATAGAAATGGTCCTAACACCTTCCCTTTCTATAATCTACCCCCCGTACTCAGAAACGTCTCGAAAAATGATTTTTTCTGTACTTTTTTCCTTTCCGGTTGGATGAAATAAAAGTTGGTGGTGACTCTTGCTTACCGCGACATTTTGCAAACACAAAACGCAAAATGCAAACCAGTATTAAATAGCCGGTTCTGCCACCGTATCACATAACTGGCGACTCTGCTGGGGACTTAATAAGTGGGGTATACCTTAGGATCTAGTTCATCATATTTGCTTCTCTTGATTGCTTTGTTTGCTTTATTTTTGAGGGTTCTGTTTGGGGTTACTATAGATCCTACACCCAGATCTGGGGAATACCTTTTAGGTAAGTAGCAATAGACTGTGAGGGAACTGTACAGCATGGACCGATACGGTTGAAGCAGTAGCTGCGTTTATGTGGCACATTGGTTGGTACCGGAATCCCTTGTGGAGAAACGAGGAGAATACGGGGCCGCGGTGTGGTGTTGTTAAGCATCAACTGACCTTAGAACCTTTAATCGCCCAACATGGCCATTAGAAAGTAGTGAGATAGTCGGCCTTGGTGTAAAGCTGAGAATTGGTTGATACTCGATGCTACACTCATTGAGACCATACTCTCGAGATAGTTCCGACTGCAAGAAAAGATTGCGTGAGCTGAAACCATGACCGATGGAGGATGGTCAATGATATTGAGATCCTCTAGAACCCAGTTACTTTTCTAGGACAGGTTGAACCAACTTAACTTCAAGAGGGTATTACCTTTGACCTCATGCAAGCCTTAAACCTAAGGGCTTTGTGTGATTTGGTCGTGCTTGCAATACTTGTGTTTGCTATACCTATTGGTTTATCATGACATCATGCATCATAACATAGCATTCATACTTCATTACACTAACCATTTCAAAGACCAAGGGAATTTATCTTTGTTCTGTTTTGCAGATCATGGCTTCAATGCGTAGAAATACCATCCGAGTCAACTTTGTGCAAATACCTGCCTAACTTAAAGAGCTAGCCTCAATAGTTTCTAAGACTTCTATGTTCATTAAGAGACACGATCAACTTCTCAGCCTGGTTACTTCAAATCTTGATGAGCATATGATGAGCATACTATTTCAGTTCTTTGATCCCGTGCATCATTGCTTCACCTTTCCAGATTACCAGCTAGTACCCACCATAGAAGAGTTCTCTCATCTATTGGGTATATCCATTCTCGAATAGGTACCCTTCACAGGTATGGAAGAAGTTCCTAGACAAGAAGACATTGCCTCAGCTCTACATTTGAAACGGGCCGATGTAGTATCCAATTGGGAAACTCGAAGTGGAGTCGGAGGTTTTCTAGCGAAATTTCTGATAGACCAGGCTCAACTATTCTAGGATGATTTGGATTTTCAAGCTTTTATAGATGTCTTGGCTCTCCTTATCTATGGTTCGGTTCTCTTCCCTAACCCAGACTCCTTTGTAGATGTAAATGTTGTCAAGATTTTCCTTTCTCACAACCCTGTGCCTACCTTGCTGGGAGATATCTTGCATGCTCTCTATACTCGTACTATGAGGAGAAGAGGAACTCTTATGTGTTGCATGCCGCTGCTGTCGAGGTGGTTTATTTTTCACCTCTCTAAGTCTGTGTTGAAGAACGAAGAAGGTTTGGGTTGGTCTTACAGAATAACGTCACTTGCTCATACATATATTCTTTGGTGTTCCCGGGTTATGGAAGACACCGCCGTTATTGACTGCTGTTGGGGATACCCTAATGTCCCATTGCTTAGAATCAGAGGAGGTATAACTTACAATCCTTGTCTAGCTTTGCGATAATTTGGTTATGCTCGAAGAGATGGTCCCCATGAGTTACTTCTTGAGGACATTGTGTTTGACTATAAGGAGGATGTTAAGGAGCATCGTCGGAGGTTCATACGAGCTTGGGGCATGGTGAACAGATCTGACCCCGAAGAGTTGGGACCAAAGACTTCCCTTCCTATGCAGCCTTACCTCCAGTGGGTCCGAGTTCGTGCCCAGAAGCTTGGGATGCCTTATGAGGCCGTATTACCAATGATTATGGGGCCCACTAATGAAGAAGGCATTCCTTACACGGTCCTCTATCCTTACATGCCCATTGATCCTTGGGAGTTAAAGAGGTCTTGGATTCAGATGAAGAATGAGCGGGATACTTACCGGGAACAGTACCATGAGTAAGAAAGGAAGATTTTGAAGCTCACCAGGCAGCTCGAGGAAGAAAGAGTGATCAATGACTATATCAGCACAAAGAGGAAGCGACCATGGGACTTTTAATTTTTCTTTTTCTAGTTTAAGATTTTGTTTTATTTACTTATTTTGTAAACCTTAAAGGCATTTTGAACCTTCAAAGTTTAAGCTAATAAAGTTTTGTTTATTTTGGTTTGCAAATTTAAATCTCCCAAAGTCTTTGAAATCATTACATGCGCATCCCATTATCATACACATCATTATAGGTACCACTACAGGTTTGTCATCTTCTTCGCTATTTATTTCAGCAAAAATGGCTTCCGATCATGTAATCAAAGATCTTTAGGCGCAGAACGCCCAATTCCAACAGATGTTCATCAGTCTGGCAAAGGGGCAAGAGGATCTGAAAGCCCTCATTCTGAAAGAGAAGAAGAAAAAGAAGAAGACTGGTATTCTGAATATGGGCAGAAGGTTTGGAGAAAGGTTGAAGCATCAAACTGATCCTACCTCTTTATCCAAGGAAGGGGAGAACCAAGAAAGGGAAAAGGACCCTAGTCCTACATTTTCTGACAACGATATGGATTACAATTATGAGCAATATCCTCCTGTTGAGGATAGATACGAGCAGGTAGAAGACCGTCTAAGTGCTATGGAAGTTCAGAAGATACCTGGTTTGGATTTCGGAGTATTAGGATTGGTATTGGGAGTGGTCATCCCTCATAAGTTCAAAGCTGTGGTTTTTGCCAAGTATGATGGGGTGTCCTGCCCAAAACCCCATCTCCGCTATTATGTCCGGAAAATCCAACCCCACATCGCTGATAGGAATTTGTGGGTGCACTTATTTCAAGATAGTCTATCAGGGACTCATATTGAATGGTTCTATCAGTTGGAGGGGGCCAGTGTCCGAAACTAGGAAGATCTTGCTGCTGCTTTCTACAAGCAGTATCAGTATAGCGCTGATCTTGCCCCCACTCATACTCAGCTCCAGGGTATGTCCATGGGTGCATGTGAAGGTTTTAAAGACTATGCTCAAAAGTGGAGATACTTGGCTGGAAGAGTCCAACCCCCTTTGTCTGATAGGGAGTTGGTTGACATGTTTCTAGGGACGCTATCTGGTCCATTTTTCAATCACTTGATCGGGAGCTCGTCATCTAGTTTTACCGAGTTGATTTTGACCGGGGAAAGAGTAGAAGCTGGAATTCGAAGTGGTAAAATACAAAAGGATGCCTCTTCGAGTTTGGTGAAGAAGACTTTTGCTGGTAAGAAGGAAGCTGGTGAAGTCTATAGCCCGTGGGGCCAAAGCAGATATGAACACCGTCAAACGGTAAATGCTGTAGTGATACCAAGTCCCACAGTTGCTCCATAATGCAACAATCAACAAAGGGTGGAAAGACCACAATGGAAGTTTACCCGCATCAATATGACTTTGGCTGAAGTTCTGCCTCACCTGCTGAAATCCAACATGGCGACCTTGAGAGAGGCACCCAACAATCCAAACACTACTTCTCCCAGATACAATCCCAATGCACGGTGCGCCTACCATTCCGAGAGTCCGGGCCATGATACAAATGATTGCTGGGCCCTGAGAAACAAAGTACAAGATTTGCTCGAAGCCAAAGAGATTGAGTTTGACGCTCCGGAAAAGCCGAATGTTATAACGGCTCCCATGCCCAAACATGGTCGTGGAGTCAATTCTATTGACACTGATTTGTTTGTGACCTCCGTTAAAGAAATTTCTACTCCTTTGATGACTGTAAAGAAGAATTTGTTGTTGGCCGGTTTATTTCCGGGTTGTGGTGAAGGTTGCCACATGTGTTCGATTCTGCCTTCCGATTGTTGTTTATTGAAATCAGGTGTTCAGTGCCTGATGGATAATAAAGAGATTTTGTTCGAGAAGACTATGATCCCCGTTGTTCCCACTGAAGACGTTGCCATTATAACCATTTCCGCCAGTCCTTCCAAGGTTTCCTCGAGAAAACCTGTTAGGATTACACCTGTTCCAAGAATTTCTCCATTAATAATCATTGTTCCGGGTCCCATACCGTACACCTCAAACAAGGCTATCCCATGGCATTACGGTGCTGACGTGTATTATCATGGTATTAAGAAAGATCTGAAGAATGAGGAAGTTGATACTGATGTCAGTAATATTGTCGGGACTAGTAAAGTTACCTGAAGTGGAAGGGTCTTCTCTCCTGAGATTTCCCTGAAGACTCTCATCAAGCCTACTGTTATTCCAACTGCTTCTCTAACCAGCACTCCTGACATTTCTCCTGTTCCTACTCTAGTTAGTACACCTGTAACTATTCTTGTTCTTACTCCAGTTATCACCCCTGCTGCTGAGCCATCTGGGACTCGGGGAAAAGAAATTATAGGTGAGCCTTCCCGGACGGAGGCACCTAGGAAAATCGTCGTGGAAGCCTCTAAACAAGAAATAGAGGAAATACTGAAAATTATCAAGAAGAGCGATTACAATGTAGTCGAGCAGCTGCGGCAGACCCCATCAAAGATCTCCATGTTGTCCTTGCTGTTATGTTATGAAGCCCATGTGAAGGCTTTGATTGCATTTCTCAAGACCGTGCATGTGCCGCAGGAAACTTCAGCAGATCAGTTCAAAGATTGCGTGGCCAGCCTGACTGCTGACAATGGGCTGGGTTTTTCATATGCGGATCTGACATCGAAAGGAAGAAATCATAATGATGCTCTGCATGTCTCGATTGAGTACAGGGGCACCACCATGGCTCATGTGCTAGTAGATACCGGGTCTTCATTGAATGTTCTGCCAAAGAAAGTGTTAGACTGTTTGGATTATGAAGGTTTGACCTTAAAGCCGAGTAACATTGTGGTAAGGGCTTTTTATGGATCAAACAGAATGGTGCACGGGGAGGTGGACATCCCTGTCAAAGTGGGTTCTCATACCTTTGGGTCCACCTTCTACGTAATGGATATAAGACCATTATATTCTTGCTTGCTGGGTCATCCTTGGATCCATAAGGCTGGGGCAGTTACTTCCACACTCCATCAAATGTTGAAGTACCCAGTGAAGGGGAATATTGTCACAGTGCAAGGTGAAGAAGAGTATATGGTGAGTCATCTCAATTCCTTTCGCTACGTGGAGATGGACGGGGAATTCATAGAAACACCTTGTAAGAACTTCGAAGAGGTACCTCAAGTCTCAGCATCAACTGAAGTTGCTACCAACAAACCTCCACTAAAGATGGCTTCTCTCAAGGATGCCAGGGCTGTAATTGAAGAAGGTGGGTGTACAAATTTGGGTCAGCTCCCTGATTTCACTCACAAAACTGACAAATTTGGTTTGGGCTTTACTACAGGGGCTCAAAGGGCTGTTAGGCGCGCACGGAATAGAAGACCTCCTCTACACATTAGAAATTGGGGAGTTAATGAAATTGAGGATAGTGAAGAGGATTCAGACATCGACAGCTGGATCTACCCAACAACCAACGGTGGACTGAATAACTGGACAACGAAGGACTTCATACCTGTTTCTTTTATTCCGCAGTAATTGACTTTTGTTTTAAGATTTGTAATACACAGTTTTAAACTTTATGGCCCGATGCCTTGCCCGAGGCACCTTGGCTTTGCTTGTGAGGGCTTATTATTTGTCATTTCATATATCATTAATAAAGCATTGGACGTTTCTTGCATTACAAATTTTTCACTCTCTATTTTTTTCTTTTCTGTCTCTCACTTTATCAAAACAACTATTTTCTTACACACACTCACGTATCATAATGTAGATCCATATCCACTCTGGATCCCATTGATAACGACTCTACTACTGCCAGTTATGACTTAAAACCGATCAACCAAGCTGAGGACGAAGATGAGGATGATTGTGAGGTGCCTGGAGAACTTGCTAGACTGTTACTGCAGGAAGAAAGGGCCATACAGCCTCATGAAGAGCCAGTGGAGTCAGTTAATTTGGGTACAGAGGAAGACATGAAAAAGGTTAAGATATGTGCGAATATGGAGCCTAGTGTCAAACAATGGTTAATACAGATGCTACGCGACTATGTTGAGATCTTCGCCTGGTCTTATAAAGACATGCCTGGTTTGGACACTGATATTGTGGTTCATCGCCTGCCGACTAAAGAGGATTGCCCTCTAGTAAAGCAGAAGGTCCGCCGTATGCGCCCCGAAATGTTAGAGAAAATCAAAGCAGAGGTCATGAAACAGTTCGACACAGGATTCTTAGCTGTCACTTCCTATCCGCAATGGTGTGCTAACATTTTTCTAGTACCTAAGAAGGACGGTAAGGTACGGGTGTGTGTGGACTATAGAGATCTGAATAGGGCAAGCCCCAAGGATGACTTCCCACTTCCTCACATTGATGTTTTGGTCGACAACACCGCACAACACAAGATCTTCTCCTTCATGGATGGTTTTCCTAGCTACAACTAGATCAAGATGGCTCCTGAGGACATGGAGAAGATAACCTTCGTTACACAGTGGGGCACCTTTTGTTACAAGGTAATTCCTTTTAGGTTGAAGAATGTTGGGGCAACTTATCAGCGCACCATGGTCACTTTGTTCCACGACATGATTTACCACGAGATCGAGGTTTATGTTGATGACATGATAGCCAGGTCCCAGACTGAGAAAGAGCACCTTGATCATCTCCAGAAACTGTTTGACAGGTTGAAGTCGTACAAGCTGAGGTTGAATTCGAACAAGTGTACCTTTGGGGTAAGGTCTGGTAAGCTTCTGGGTTTTGTTGTCAGTGACAAAGGTATTCAGGTAGACCCTGCAAAGGTAAAAGCCATACAAAAGATGCCGGTTCCCCGCACAGAAAAGGAAGTTAGAGGTTTCTTGGGACGTCTGAATTACATCGCCAGGTTCATTTCTTATCTGACCGCTACTTGTGAGCCAATCTTCAAGTTGTTGAAGAAAGATCAAGTGTTAAAGTGGAATGATGAATGCCAGACTGCTTTCGAAAGAATCAAGGAATACCTTCAAGAACCGCCAATCTTGATGCCTCCAGTTGAAGGAAGACCTTTGATATTATACTTGACAGTACTGGACAATTCAATGGGGTGTGTGTTGGGGCAGCATGACAAGTCTGGTCGAAAAGAGCACGCTATTTACTACCTTAGAAAAAAATTTACCGACTGTGAGACCCGATACTCATTGCTCGAGAAAACTTGTTGCGCTTTGGCATGGGCTTCTCGCTGGCTAAGATAGTATATGCTGACTCACACCACCTTGTTGATATCAAATATGGATCCGATCAAGTATATTTTCGAGAAGCCCGCTCTCTCCGGAAGGATAGCAAGATGGAAGATGATCTTAACCGAGTACGAAATCCAATACACAACCCAAAAGGCAATCAAGGGGAGTGTATTGGCGGATCATTTGGCACATCAGGCCGTGGATGACTACCAATCCATGAATTTCAAGTTCCCGGATGAGAACATCATGTTAGTAACCGACTGCGAAGAACTTCGACCAGATGAAGGACCCGAGGAGGGATCCCGATGGTCTATTTATTTTGATGGATCCTCAAACACATTGGGTAATGGAATTGGCGCTGTAATCATATCTCCTGAGGGTTATCATACTCTATTCACCGCCTAATTATGTTTTAACTGCACCAACAATATGGAGGAGTATGAAGCGTGTATCATGGGTCTTTGAGCTGCGATTGACTTGAGGATTAAGTTCTTGAGTGTATTCGGAGATTCCGCTCTAGTGATAAGTCAGATCAAAGCCGAGTGGGATACGAAGTACCCGAATCTCATTCCTTACAAAGAGTATGTACTGACATTGCTCCCACACTTTGAGGTGATAACCTTTGAACATTTCCCACAAGAAGAGAACCAGTTAGCGGACGCGTTAGCTACCATGTCTTCTATGTTCAAAGTTAGGTGGGATAACGAAGCTTCCCAGGTTACCATTGAGAGGTTGGATGAACCCGAACATTACTGTGACATTGAGACTGAAGAGGTAGCAGATAAACCCTGGTTTCATGAGGTAAAGAGGTATCTTAAGGCTCAAGAATACCCCGAGGGGGCATCTGTTAATGATGAGAAGTTTCTGAGAAGGTTCACTGTGAAGTTCTTCATCAGTAATGGAATCCTCTATAAGCGTAACCATGATTCAACCTTACTGCGATGTGTAGACAAGAGCGAGGCAGAAAGGATCATGTAAGACCTACATGAAGGTACCTTCGGAACTCATTCCAGTGGACATACCATGGCAAAGAAAATCCTATGGGCAGGATATTACTGGTCCACTATGGAAGCCGATTGTTATCAGCACTCTCAAACCTATCAAAAGTGGCAAGTCTATGCTGATAAGGTGCATGTACCTCCAGTTCCCCTGAATGTTTTGACAGCTCCTTGGCCCTTTGCAATGTACGGCATCGACATGATCGGTGAGATCATACCTACTACGTCTAACGGGCATCGCTTCATTCTGGTAGCAATTGATTACTTTACAAAGTGGGTTGAGGCAGCTTCCTTTGCTACAGTAACCAAGAATGTCGTGGCGCGGTTCATCCGACACAATCTGATCTGTCGATATGGTGTACCCGAGAGGATTATTACTGACAATGGTACAAATCTCAATAACACAATGGTCACCGAGCTCTGCAAACAGTTCAAGATTCAGCATCATAACTCTTCTCCCTATCGACCTAAGATGAATGGGGCTGTTGAAGCGGCTAACAAGAACATCAAGAAGATTGTGCAGAAGATGACGGTGACATACAAAGACTGGCACGAGATGTTACCATTCGCTATTCATGGGTACCGTACCTTAGCACGTACATCTACAGGGGCAACACCCTACTCTTTGGTGTATGGCATCGAGGCATTCCTACCCATCGAGGTCCAGATACCCTCTCTTAGGATTATAAAGGATGCGGGTTTGAACAAAGACGAATGGATCCAAACCCGACTTGATCAGCTGAATCTAATCGATGAAAAGAGACTCACTGCTATCTGTCATGGTAAGATGTATCAAAAGCGAATGATCAAGGACTTTAACAAGAAAGTCAGACGTCAAGAATATCAAGTCGGGGATCTAGTAATCAAACGCATCATACTACCGCAAGGTGATCCCAGGGGAAAATGGACCCCCACATATGAAGGGCCATTTGTGGTTAAGAACATTTTCTCGGGAGGAGCTATGATTCTAACCACCATGGAGGGTGACGACCTTCCTCACCCCGTCAATACAGACATAGTGAAAATATACTACGCATAATCAAAGACTCGCTAGGTTGACTGGCCTAGGAAAAAATAAGGGCTTCCCGGTGAACCAAAAGGGTTCGGGCAAAAGTAAGGGATAAAAACGAAATAACGTACTCCCGGCAAGTTGAAAACCTGAAAAGGCGACTTGGGGAAAAAAGGGTATCTCGGTGGACTGAAAACCCGAAAGGGCAGTCCAGGAAAAAATTAGGGATTGAAGCATAACACTATGTCTCATTAGATCATCTTGCGACCAGACTTCGGTATCAACTATCAAGCTCGGACATCACCAATCAATCTGATCAACCTTTGGCCAAGTAGCAAAGTGATGAGATGCTTTAAGACATAAAAGCAATGGCAGAGTTGGAACCCAATGGGATTGTTTTACATAGCTAATTTTCTTTCTTTTACAAATTGTAATTTCTTTTGGCGGTGTTCGCTTACTAGTACGCCAACCTCTTTGTACAAAAACGCCTATTATGGGCCAACTTCAAAATCAATACAATTCATTTTCACAAGAAATTACAAATTGTTTTTCTTTTTTTGTTTTGTTTGCAAGAACGTCCAATGATTCATTTTTGATATATGCATTTGAAAATAATTGTTGCTCATTAATATTTACATAAGAAATAAAAGACGACTACTCGTAATTCCAGGAACATGGACAAACAAAAAGTGCCCATACCAGTTATTCTACCCATCAGGTACCGGGATAGAGCCAGCTGGAGAACAATGAGTAGTGGTACATACACTCCCCATAGAGTAAAAAGTATCTAAAGATAGATGTCATCTTCCCCGAGCAGGACATAACTCTCCCTTACTGAAGTTCACAATCGCGAATGAGTCAGTAAATTTTTCCCCAAGCAGAGTTTATTTCTCTCACATGCAGAAATTCAATCTCCAACAAAATTCATTATCACCAACAACAGTAATTCATCCCCAGTTGAGTTGTTTCTCCAAGTCAGCAGATCTATCAATAGAGTATCTCCTCTCTGACAAAGTTATTCTCCCGCAGAGTTGTTCTTAAATAGGATCTCTCCTTGATAGAATATTCGTAAACAAGGGGCAAATCCCCAGCATAGTCATCTTTGTTCACCATCACCAACAGAAGTAGAGGAGCTATGGTTTTTACAGAAGTCAGGAGTACCATTTTTCATACTCTCCAAACAACAGTCAGGGATTTATTTTCCCGGACACAAATTATCACGTCAGCATTTCATGTTCATACATCATGACATGTGCATACATTACATATAACATAGTCTCATTTATTTTGAGAACGTAATTATACAATGAATCTCATGCATCGCACATAACTAACCCTGTATTTCTCTCAGGAAAGACAGTTATTATCAGCAACTTTTAGTAGGTCCATGATCAACACTCGAAGCTAAACAGAGTAATCATCGGCGCGCCAAGAACAACCTTACCCAGGTTCCCTGTGCAGTTTCACCCAAACTCATTCTGAAGCAGTCCTACTATCCAGGCTTTCATCCCGAAGTAACCCTACTATCCAGGTTCCTTCTCAAGCCCTACTATCCAGGCTTTCGTATAGAAGTAACCCTACTATCCAGGTTCCTTCTCACAACCCTACTATCCAGGCTTTCATCTCTAAGTAACCCTACTATCCAGGTTCCTTCTCACAGCCCTACTATCTAGGCTTTCTTCTTTAAGTAACCCTACTATCCAGGTTCCTTCTCACAGCCCTATTATCCAGGCTTTCATCTCGAAGTAACCCTACTATTCAGGCTCCTTCTCATAACCCTACTATCCAGGCTTTCACATCGAAGTAACCCTACTATCCAGGTTCCTTCTCACAGCCCTACTATCCAGGCTTTCATATCGAAGTAATCCTACTATCCAGGTTCCTTCTCACAGCCCTACTATCCAGGCTTTCATCCCTAAGTAACCCTACTACCCAGGTTCCTTCTCAAGCGCTGCTATCCAGGCTTTCATCTCGAAGTAACCCTACTATCCAGGTTCCTTCTCATAACCTTACCATCTAGGTTCTTCCTCTCTTATCCCCAGGCAGCAATCCACAATGCTGTAAGATCAGGACCCGATCAAACACGATTGGTTTCATGTTTCCCCAGAAAGTCGCGGTGCAACATATACCCCGACCAAACACACAGTTCACTTTCGCTTCCCAAACCAGAATTATTCCCCAGTAGAGTAACAGACAACTGAGGCTCCTTAAACTCTATTTCTCTCAAGACAGAGACCAGCATTCCCGACCGGAGTCTTCCTCAAACAACAGGTATACGGGTTCTCGCAAAGGAATCTCTTATGCGATCGACGCTTCCTCTGATGGAATCCTTAAGCCCATCTCCGAAAATTCTCTAGAAACTTCCAAATGGCATCTATAAGCCCATTCCCGATATCATAAATCAAGTATCACTTCATGCGAGTGCAAATTTCTGGGCACTTAGTGTTCAATCATCTTCCACCTTCAGATCACGAAAGGCAGACGAGCCAATATACATCCTCAGGTTTAATAAGATTGAACAGGGGCAGCTGTTGTACCCCAAAATTTTCCCTCCCATATTTCTCAACACATGTCAAGTGAGGTCCTCAAATTGCTCAAGGAAATTCAAGAGTTAACCAGACAAACTCTCTCCTAAGGCAGTCTACCTCAAATTAGGGTTTCATTTTTCATCAGGATATACGAACCACAAAGGACTCAAATTCTCACCATTTTCCTAATATATTCTCAAGATCATCCATGTCAAGTTTCAAGCCTTGCAGAAGAAGTTTGCTCAGTCAATTGCTCAAAGGCTTGAAAATCGACTGTGCTAGGTCAAAAGCCAACTATGGCCCACATACAGTCAAACTTCAAGATTTTTGATCAACATCCTCATTTTGAAGTATCGTTCATCATTTTATCAAGGGTTGATCATGATTCATCAAGGATTGCTCACAATTCATCAAAACCCAAAAAGTTGCTAAATTAGGGTTTTGCAGGAAAAGTCAACTCAACTTTGACCAAGCATAACTTTATCATACTTCATCATAAATGACCCATCCAAAGCTCATTTTACAGGGGATGCAATTATATACAATTAATATTCAGCCCCGAAGTTCAAAATATACACTCACAAGAAGATATGAATTTTGATATTATAGGTCATTTTGGAAAGTCAACAAAAACATCTTTTGGGTCAAAGCTTCATACATGAACATGGAAGACTCAATTGAGATTAGACCAAAATGGTTGCTTAGAGGACATCCTAAGATTTCTAAAAAGTCCAAGAACACCTCTCTAGGGTCAAAATTGTGAGAGTTATACATTGGCCAAGTTGACCTTTTTTGCAAAATTGCCAAAAGTCAAATGTGCTCAAATGTGCATTTTTTGCTAAATGGGCCCAACTTTTTATGCTTGAGCTTCAATGATAATGTAGTCCACGACCTATGGGACCCTCCATGATTTATTTATTTGTTTATTTAATTTATTTTGACTTTTATTCATTTAAAATTCAATAAAATCAAATAAATCCAAATAAATCATATAATATGTTTTAGGGATGATTTTTGCATTGAAGGGAGATCTTATGTGCTGTCAAATGAGAAGCAAATCGTGCAAGTCAAGAATAGACACAAAATATCCATATTTGGGCAATTGTTAAAGATTTGATTTTCTCTTAAAAGCATACCATTATTCTTTATATTCTTTCCAATTCTATTGCCCTAGATTGATTCACTACTTATGCCAGGATCCTAAAGACCTAGAACACATGTTTTTCAGATGCGCAACTTGCCTCAAAGTATCAAACAAAGCTCCAAATTTTCAAAGAAAAGTGCAGATTGGATCTTGCTCTAGAGGCCGTTTCAAACTTTTCCAAGGATCAATTCACATTCCCAGGCACACACTGAACCTGTAGCAAGCATTCGCACGACCTGAAACCTCAAGAATCGTGTTCTACGTCTCCCACGGTTTGTGCAAAAATTTGATAATTATTTCACTAATCTACGTATCTTTAGTGCTTTTGATTGCCATACTCATGTTTATCACCGTGTTTGCAAGCTAATAGTTCTATTCAATTGCATTTTTGATGACTGTATGTGAATTTGCCATGGCTAGGGTTTGGTATTCCTGTTTAGGGATTTTTCATGCAGGGAAAATTAGGCATTAACTATGGTACCATGATACTTGTGAGGATGATACGAGTTGATTGGTACTAGCCATGGTCATTTATCTTGAGCCTACGCAATTTTGGAGATGGACAAGGTTATACCTACAACAAGCGTCTGTAGGTAAAAGCTTGATATGCTAAGGTGACGGAGAGAGGAAGAAGAAGCTGGCGTGGCAACGTTTGATTCTCTTATTTGAATTTCACGCGTTGGTTGGCTCCACTAGCTTGTTTTTGCATATTATATTTCTGTTTTATATTACTTTCAAGTTGACACAATAGCTCAGATGGCTGGGGCGAAGGCCTTTGATGCACACGTTCTGGGTTCGATCCCAGGCGTGTGCATTTTATTATTTTCTTGCTTATTTCAGGCAGATCTCATGCACTGCAGTAGTGTACGCCTACCATATGCTCTTGTGTTCCACCACCATATCAATCATCTAGTTGGATCCAACGCCCAGGTAGCAAGAGTTCCACCATACGTCTCAGGTCAACATGTGCACTGAATCAGGCAAAGTCAAAGCGGACTGAGGATCATTTTGGCTCAGAATTTCAATAATACACCCCCCAACATTTCTATTAGGCCCATATTTAACCTTTTTCTATTTTTTCTCTTCTTTAATTCTTTTAATTTTCTTTTAAATCTTTTTAATTGGCAAATTAACTATTTTCCATAAAATTATAAAATCAATAATCCAAAAAAATTAGGATTAGTTCTTTTTTATTATTATCAAAATTAATTTAATTTAGTTTAATTTAGGGAAATTGTAATTTATTTTGATAAATAAAATCAAATAAAAATTGGGTTAAAACTTTTGATTTAATTTTATTTTGTTATTTTTCTCAAATAAATAAAATACAAAAAAATAGGTTTTAGAATAAATTAATTTATTTTTCTTAATTTAAAATCAATTAGAATTAGGATTTTCTTTTTAATGATTTCTTTATTTTCTTAAATAACAAAACATGACAAAAAAACATTTTCTTAATCAATCGCAATTAGGTTTAGGCAAGGGTCAAAACCCTAGTTGTCTCGTATTCGATTCATCGCGCGCATGTTAATTACTTTTAAATATTTATGAAACTGTTCAAGGTTTGTAATAGTTTAATCTAGGGCTTTTTACTCATCGCCTTTCCCCGGGTTTTTTTGGCTATGTAATTAATCCCCCTCCCCGAAGCCTTGTAATAGCGTAGATTTACTTTCTCACATTTTAATTCCCTCAAATATTTAACTGTTTAGATGTATGCTAATAGGATTGTATGAAAAGAATGCATGACAAATTAACACAGTTAGAAAACCCTAATATGCAAAGATAAATAATTGAAACCAATCACTCACACATATCACTCTTAGGGTATACTCTCACTTCGGTTGCCTTCGGTAAACGATCATTAAGTATAGGGTGTCTTAGGGGTTGTCCTCCTATCTAAAAAGATCAAGTGTCCCGTCCAAATGTTGCCTCGGAAATGTTGCCTCAGGAAATGGTCCCTCGAATATGATCTTAAGACTCCAGCGTTATTACTAATTTGTCCTAGTATTGCTTTAGTGATCGCACGTCCCTTTCGAATTGACCCTTACAACTCCAACGACGGTGCTACCTATTTCTCAATAGTAGGATAACGCTGTCTAAAGAAAACAAGAATAGAAACAATCTTTTTTTGAGTAGGTAGATGCTAGTAGGTACTTGCTCAAATCAAAACTTTTCACACTTACACTTTTCAAACAAAGTTTCAAAACAACTTCGTCACACCTTTGAGGACTGATATAAGGGTTATCACGAAGCCAAACTTTTCAAAGACAAGGCACACACACAAGCAATTTGAAAATGAGCAAGTACCTAAGAGCCCATGGAAAACCATGGATAGAAAGGGTGCTAACACCTTCCCATTCTATAATCTACCCCCGTACTCAGAAACATCTCGAAAAAGGTTTTTCTATACTTTTTTCCTTTCCGGTTGGATGAAATAAAAGTCAGTGGAGAATCTTGCTTACCGCGACATTTTGAAAACACAAAACTCAAAATGCAAACCAGTATTAAATAGTCGGTTCTGCCACCGTATCACACCTAACCCTTTTCTTTTTCAGGTAAAGTCTACCAACAGACGAACATCATCAATATTCTAACAGGTCGCAGAGTAATTCCTAAAAAAGGACGGTGCGATTTTCTACAATATCGTATAATTCCTCGCAGAGACTAAATCTGACAAGTAGATACTTAAACTTTTCCCCAGAAGGTCATTCTGAAAAATATCTCTTCTAGATGAAGTCGGGCGTAGACATCTTCTAGTGTATCTTTCTGATGAAATCAAGCGTAGATTTCTTTCTGATACTATTGTTGGAAAAATTCAAGCCTAGACTCTTTTCGGTACCTCTTCTAATTGAAGTCAGGCGTAGACATCTTCTATTTTGGATGAAATCAAGCGTATATTTCTTTCTAATACTCTTTTGGAAAAATACAGGCGTAGACTCTTTCCGGTACCTTTTCTAGTTGATGTCGGGCATAGACATCTTCTAGTTTGGATGAAATCAAGAGTAAATTTATTTCTAATATTCTTTTGGAAAAAGTCAAGTGTAGACTCTTTTTGGTACCTCTTCTAGTTGAAGTCGGGCGTAGTCATCTTCTAGTTCAGATGAAATCAAGCGTAGATTCTTTCTGAAACTCTTTTGGACAAAGTTGAGCGTAGACTCATTCCAAATGTACCTTCTATTCAAAGTCAGGCATAGACTCATTCTAGTATATCATTCGAATAGAATCAAAAGTATATTTATTCTGGTATTCTTTTGAACAAAGTTGAACATAGACTCCTTCCAAATACATCTTCTAAAGACAAAGTCAGGCGTAGACTTGTTCTGAGGTTCCTATCAATAGTTACTCTGGATGGTACCTATAATCCCATCTCCGATGACATTCTGTCACTCTCCAAATAGCCTCTTTAATCCCATTCCTGGTATAATCAACCAACAGTGTTACTTCGTGCACATGCGAGTGCAAATTTCTGGGCACTTAAGTGTTCAATCATCTTCCACCTTCAAGTCATGAATGGTGGACATGCCAGTATAGCTCTTCAGGTTTAAGAAGATTTAACAGGGGCAGATGTTGTACCCCAAAATTTTCCCTCCCATTTTCCTTCAAGACATTCTCATGAGGTCCTCATTTTCTCAAGTTGGCTCAAGAATTGATCAGACAAATTCTCCTTCTAAGCAATGGGTCCATAACTAGGGTTTTGTGTTTCACAAGGAAGATTGGGTTCTCAAGTTCTCAAGCGGTTTTCATGGGTCTCCATAGGTCTTAAAGAATGCTCATGTCAAGTTTCAAGCCTTGCATCACAAGTTTTCCCAGTCAATGGCTCAAATGACTGAAAATTAATTGTATTGGGTAAAAAGTCAATTGTGGTCCACATACAGTCAAACCTCAATATTTTTGGTCAACATCAACATTTTGAAGTGATATTCATCATTTGATCAAGGGTTGATCATGATTCCTCAAGAAAATCCCTCAAATCATCAAAAGTCAAAAGTTTCCAAATTAGGGTTTCTTTAGGAGAAGTCAACTGAACTTTGACCAAGCATAACTTTCACATGCTTCATTATATTTTCCCCAACCAAATCCCATTTTGAAGGGAATTCAATTATATATAACTTTGAATCTCTATGCCCAAGTCCAAAAAATGCATCATTTGAGAGATAAAAGCCAATACATTATAGGTCATTTCAAAAGTCAACAAAATGACACTTTTTGTCAAGGCAACTTACATCAAGATAAAGTCTTCAAAAGTAAAACTGATCAACATAGAGGTTATATAGGACATCTTTATCTTTCCAAAAAGTCAAAGATCACCTTCAAAAGATGAAAATTTAGTGAGTTTTGACCATTGCAAGTTGGGAAATTTTGAGCAAATACATGAAGTTTAAATTGGGCAAGCTTGATATTTTGGACTATTGGGCCATGGTTTTAAGGTCCAAATGTGTTTATGCCTTTCATACACCTCAGGATTCATTCATACACCCTTTGGCCTTGTTTTATTTTGTTTATTTTTATTATTTTTGATTTAATTCATTAATAATACAAAATAATAAGATAAAAATTATATCTTGTTACACAAGGGTCCAAGCCCATTTGTTTTGCCCTAAAAATTCTCTATATATTTAGATGTTAAGACAAGAACAAGAACATGAAATCCTTGCACCACAAAATTGTCAAAAAACACCAATGTTTTCCAAGAACCCTAAGTTCTCAAACCCTATTCTCCAACGAGTTTCAATCAGTGATGAACCTTCCATTAGCCTCTTAAGATTCCCAGGAAGCCATTCCAATCGTTCTTGAAGCCTGAGGCATCCCAAAAGTATTCCTCAAGAGCACCAGTTGGGTAGTATTTCAAAACTTTAAATTCTCACTTGTTGCATTTGTTTACTGATTATATGTGTTCATGTGTGTTTACAATGGTGTTTAGTACAAATTACAACCATTACATGGGATCTATGACGTCCAAATCATGAGTTACCATTAAGAGACCGAATTATAGTTTTTCCTTTGAAGCGCATGATCCAAGTGTTTTCAGTCAAAACTAAGCCCATATTTGGATTCAGGACCCTCAATTTAGGGGGGTAGTGTCTTCTTTAATCACTAACATGCCTTGTTTTGCAGGATATGGAAATATGCTCACTGGAGAAGACGGTACAAGCTAGGGCTCCAGGGCTTCTCTGGCTAATTCTTTTCCTGATATATTATATTTATTTTGTTTTATTATATGCACGAATGAAACAACCACCCCAGTGGCAGAAGCGCATGTGATAAGGCATTAGTCTCAAAGGTCCTGGGTCCAATCCAGCCTTTTGACACTTTTTTTCATATTTTCTCATATGTTTTGCAGGTTTAATATATTTTGTTTCGTTCTTGATTCTAAAAGCAAACGAGTGCTTGGCTCGGTTGGCAAACATGCTTCCTGGAGATGCAGGGGGCGTGGGTTCAACACCCACCCCGAATATTTATTTTTCTCTATTTTTTTCACTAACATTATTTTTATTTTTTCTTAACCCTAATTTTATTTAACAAACCCTATTTATTTTTTAATCAACATTAAAATAAATTAGGTTTAATTTTCTTTCTCATAAATTAACTTTGATTTTTATTTATTAAATTTAATTAGGATAATTAGTTTCAATTAACTTAATTACTTAATTTTTTCGATTAATTAAAATCAACCTAGACTTTAGGGTTTGTTTGATTTAATCACTTAATCAATTTTTTTCAATTAAAATCAATTAGGTTTAGGTTAAATCATCAATTATTTTTCATCAAACAATTTCTCCGTTTCTTTTACTTTTTACTGTTTTGAGCGCTTTATTATTTTCCATTACTTTTTCTTATTATGTAATTGCTACGGAATGTAAAAGCTTAAATTAGGGTTTTTGCTTTCTTTCTTCCCCCAATTTTTTGTGGTTTTGTACCCCCCCCATTTCCTGAAGCTTTGTAATAGTGTAGGACATTTAATTTATGTCTTTACTACTTTCCTTATTACTGCTAGTAAGTAGACATGTATGACAAGATCTAAAATGAAACATTAGATAACCCTAAATTAAAGATTAAATAACTGAATACAAATCACTCGCACACTCGCACCTCTAGGGTAACCTCACTTGTTGCCTTCGAATAAACAGTCATGTCCCTCGAACGTGGGGACGCATTAGCAATGTCCTTCGATTAAAAGATCATAGTCCCTCGATGACCCTTCGATGCTGCCTTTGGTAAACGATCTTAGTCCCTTACGATAATTTGCTAAAGCGCCCTAAGAGTTTCTTTTATGACTGTATGATGAACCGTGCATGTCCCTTCGCATCCAATGATAGGGCTTCATACTAAATAATGGTACCATAACACTATCTAAGGAGGAGGAAAATAAAATGAAATTTTTTGAGTAGGTAGATAGCTCGTAATCGCTTGCTCATAAAAAAACATATTTTCATAATCATTTTTCTCTGAAATATTTCAAAATAAACACTTTGTATGCATTCTTAACGATACGAGAATCATTACAAAGTTTGCCGAACTTAGGCATTTTTAAAATATTTTTAAACACATACACAAAAGCATTTTCAAATAAAGTGAGCTAGAGATTAAGAGCCCGTAGATAACTACAGATGAAAAGGATGCTAACACCCTCCCTTTTCATAACCTACCCCCGGAACTCAAAAAAATCTCGAAGGTCTTTCCTTTTCTTTTCACCCTTTACTTATTGGATAAAAGAAAAGTTGATGGTGACTCTTTCTATCCACAACATTTGTGATAAAATGAAAACCAAGTCAGTTCTCTCACAATATTACAATGACGTACAAAGATTGGCACGAGATGTTACCATTTTCTCTTCATGGTTATTACACTTCAGCATGTACATCAACTGGGGGAACCCCATTCTCTCTCGTCTACGGTATGGAGGTTTTCCTACCTGTCGAGGTCCATATTCCTTCTCTAAGGATTATGAAAGATGAAGGTTTGGATGAAGACGAGTGGATTCAGACCAAACTTGACCAGATAAATTTGATTGATGAGAAAAGGCTTGCGGCTGTTTGTCATGGCCAGATGTATCAGAAGCACATGATCAAGGCCTTCAATAAGAAAGTCAAACATCAGGTGTATCAGGTTGGTGATTTGGTTATAAATCACATTATCCTACCATAAGGTGATCCCAGGGGAAAATGGACTCCCACATACGAAGGGTCATTTGTGATTAAGAAGATATTTTATGGCGGTGCTATGATACTTACCACCATGGATGGTTAAGATCTTCCACACCCTGTGAATGCGGACATAGTTAAAAAATACTACGCATAAAAGAGACTCGCTAGGTTGAATAGCCTAGGAAAAAACAAGGGCATCCCGGCGAACCAAAAAGGGTTCGGGCAAAAATTAGGGATATATATAAAAAGAATGTACATCCAGGAAGTCGAAAACCTGAAAGGGCGGCTTGGGTAAAAAAGGATATCCTGGTGTACTGAAAATCTGAAAGGGCAGTACAGGAAAAAGTTAGGAATCAAAGCATATGACTATGTCCCAATTTATGAACTATCTACTTACAGCCAGCATGATTACCAACGTCAAGTTCAGATGGTAGAGATCAATCCAATCAATTTCTTCTGACAACAAGGGATGAGATGCTTGAAGACATAGGGGCAACAATAGAGTTGAAACTCGATGGGATCATTTACATATAGCTGTTTTTATTTGTTTCTCTTTGTACACCTTTTCTTTTACAATGATTTCCTCTTACTAGGATTTATGTCTCTTTGTATAAAACTGTCTGTTTATAGGCAAATTTTCCAAATCAATACAATAAGTTTCAAATTCAAAAGCAATTTTTTACTTTCTATGTTTTGTTTGAAAAAATGTACAATTATTATATTGAATGAAAATATGCATTTGAATATGATTACCATTTATAAATATATGCATGGAAATAGGATTAGTATTTACGAGAGACTCCAGGAGTTGGGATAATGTTCAAAGTTGTCCATGAAGTCCCCACAGAGCAATTTCCTCAGATCTTTCCCCACAAGTTAATCCCCATAAAAGATTATTTCCCCAGTGAAGTTTCCACAATCTATAGGGTTTATTTCCCCAACGGAGTTTATTTCTCCAACATTGCAAAAATTCCTCGACAATATTCCCTTCTCCGACCAGATGACATTCAACGTTGTCCTCCTTAGAAGAGTCTATACTCATATTCGGAATCCGATCAAACAACACATCAAGGAATTAATGTTCTTTCATCTCCAATCGGAAGATAAATCTTACAAAGAACGACGAATGATTGACTCTCCTTGAATTCTTCCATCCCCAAGCAAAAGTTGAAGATTCCCAATAGGGTATCCTCAAACGGAAAGCGGAAATCCCCACTAGAGGCCTTCTAAACAAATAAAAGAATTATTTTCTTCATTCCCAATAACATTCAGTGATTTATTTTCCCCAGTAAAACATTATTATACGAAGCTACTGATACGCTCAGATAACACATTGCATCCATACATCATCATATCATATGCATACGAAACACATATAAAATTCTGATTTATTTTCAGAGCATTATTACACAATGCATTATATACATCATGAAATTGCATAAAACTAACTTTGTCTTTTCAGGTTAAGTTCGCAAACAGGAAGATATTACATGTAATTTACAGACAAGTTATGGGTCAATTCCTAAAACAAGACAGGGCAACTATCTGCATGATCAAGTGATTTCCCTTAGAGGAGTTCTGAAACACATTTCCCCTTCATCACTTCATTATGAAAAGCATCTCCTTCATAAGTTTTATTCTGAAAAGCATCTCCTTCAGCGCTTCGTTGTGAAAAGCATTTCCCCTTCAAATACGGAATCCTCAAAAGAATTTCCCCCAGAGACCGAGTTCTGGCGAGCATTTCCTTCAAAGGAGTTCTGAAACGCAATTCCCCTTAAGTACTTCATTCTGAAAAGCATCTCCTTCAGAAGTTTTATTCTGAAACGCATCTCCTTCAACGCTTCATTTAGAAAAGCATTTCCCTTTCAGATACAGAATCCTGAAAAGCATTTCCCCCAGAGACCGAGTTCTGGTGAGCATTTCCTTCAAAGGAGTTCTGAAACACATTTCCCCTTCAGTACTTCATTCTGAGAAGCATCTCCTTCAGAAGTTTATTATGAAAAGCATCTCATTCAACACTTCATTCTGAAAAGCATTTCCCCAGAGACCGAGTTCTGGTGAGCATTTCCTTCAGAGGAGTTCTGAAATGGATTTCCCCTTTCAGTACTTCATTCTGAAAAGCATCTCCTTCAGAATTTTATTCTAAAAATCATCTTTTCAGTGATTAGTTCAGAAAAGCATTTCCCCTTCAGAGGCGGAATCCTGAAAAGCATTCTTCAAGATACAGTCAAACACATACTTGTTCTAATACTCCTATCAATGGTTAATTTGGATGGCATCTGCAAGCCTATCTATGACGACCCTCTATCACTTCCCCGAATGGCATCTTTAAGCCCATTCAAGCAATACAATCAAATAACAAGTGTTACTTCATGCACATGCGAGTGCAAATTTCTGGGCACTTGGGTGTTCGATCCTCTTCCACCTTCAGATCCCGACTAGCGAGTATGTCAATCTAACTCTTCAGGTTTAAGAAGATTAAACAGGAGCAACTGTTGTACCCCAAAAATTTCCCTCTCATTTCAAAAGACTTTCTCATGCTCCTAAGGTTATCAAGTGTTCAAGACTACTCAAGAATGATCAAATGAGTCCTCCTCCTAAGTAGTGGCCTATAATTAGGGTTTTGGTTCTCACCCAGGAAAATGGGACTTATAATACCTCAAGTGAGTTTTATGGTTCCTCATATGCTTCAAAGTATCCTCATGCCAAATTTCAAGCCTTGAAGCACAAGTTTGCTCAGTCAACTAGTTAGATGATTGAAAATCAACTTAATTGGGTAAAAAGTCAACTGTGGTCAACATACAGTCAAACTTCAAAAATTTTGTTCAACATCAATGTTTTGAAATTACATTCACCATTTTATCCAGGGTTAATCATAACTCATCAATAAAACTCAAGATTCATCAAAAGTCAAAAGTTGCTAAATTAGGGTTTTCTTTAGGAGAAGTCAACTAAACTTTGACCAAGCATAACTTTCACACGCTTCATCAGAAAATTCACAACCTAATCTCATTTTGAAGAAAATTAAATTCTATACAACTTTTTCTCTCTAAGCTCAAGGCCCAAAGTTGATTCATTTGAGAGATATGAGCCAAAACATTATAGGTCATTTTAAAAGTCAACAAAAAGACACTTTTTGTCAAAGCAATTTACATCAAGTTAAAATATTTAAATAGAAAAATGATCAGCATATAGATGGTAGAGAACATCTTGAGGATTCTAAAAAGTCCAAGATCACCTTCATATGATAAAAATTGAGAGTTATGATTGATGCAAGTTGCGCAATTTTGAGAAAGTGCATGAATTCTAATTTGAGCAAACTTAAATTTTGGGACAAATGGGCTTATGTTTTAGACTCCAAATGTGTTATTGACCTTATAATGGACCTCTAAATCTATTCATACACCATTTTATTTTTTATTTCCTTTATTTTGATTTTATTTATTTAAATTCAAAATTAAATCAAATAAATATCAAAGGGAGGTGCAAAGCATAATAGGCCTTTGTTTCAAATCTATTGGAGGCCCAAGATGGTATAAAAATCGCGTGGAGTTCACTTGCAAAACAAATCTTGATATGTTGCCTTATTCCAATTTCTATTTTTCAAACAAAATCAAAGTTTTCATACAAAGTCCAAGCCCATGCCTTAACCTAAACTCTTCATTTATATATAGCCAGCATATTCACACACTAAAGACATGAAACCTTGCAAGAAAAATACATCCTAAAAACCTCAAATTTTGTCAAAGTTAGGAAAAACTTGCAATCATAGTTTCAACCCTTTTTAAAGAAAACCAACCACTCAAATCAATCCTTGAGACAATACATAGTAAGTTGAGATCATCCTTAATGATCAAAGAAGCCTGAAACACGCATCCCATGCATCATCCATTTACATAGTTTTTCCAAAAAAAATTTACCATGCTTTGATCCACACTAATGCTTTCACGGTGTTTCTGAGATGTAAATATACAGGCCTGAATCATCGTATGAACCCCATGATGCCAGAATCATGTGTTGCAATTCTTGAATCGATTGACAATATTTTCTTTATATTTCATTATGTAGGGAGAATTAGCCAAAACTAAGGGCACCATTGAATTCGCAACCCTCGATTTAGGGGGGTTGGGTCCTATTTGGTCACTAATATGCTTTGTTTCGCAGGTTTTAAAAAATGTCTCACCGTAGAAGACGACCGGGGCTAGGGCTCTGGCGCTTCTCTGATTCCTCTGATCAGGTTTATAGTATATTTATTTTATTTGGTTTTATTAACGGATGTACAACCACCATAGTGGCAGGAGCGCGCACGCTAAGGCATTACTATACAAGGGTGTGGGTTCGATCCCTGCCTTTTGCAATCTTTTTTTCATATTTTTCCAATTCATTCAAGCTTCATATTATTATAAAACGCCATTGTATTTCTAACACAACAAGGAACTTTGCACAGTGGTAAAAGGGTGTGCTTGTAAAGCCAAGGGCGTGGGTTCAACACCCACCCCATGCATTATTTTTCTGCATTTTTTCACTAACCCTATTTTTCTTCTTTTTCACTTATTTTCTTTAAATTAAAACCCTAATTTTAATTAAACCTAATATTAATTAAGCCTAATAATTTTCTAATACTAATTAAATTAAGTTTAGTTTTTTTAACAATTAAAATTTTGACTTTTATTTTTATTAATTAATTAAACCTATTTTTTAAAAAATATTAAAATCGATTAAAAAATTTAGGTTTATTAATTATTTTTATCATTAAAAATTATTTTCTAAAATACCAAAACTTTTTCTCATATTTTCTTTTCTTTTTTTCTATTTTAATATTTAGATAAAAGTGTATAGGTCGCATTATTTGATTGTAATAATTTAGGTTTATTTTTCTCGCACTTTTTCTCTATTATGTATGTGCTCCCAAAATGTAATAGTTTTAGGGTTTTATTTTCCGCATCTTTATTATGTAACTGCCCCAAAGTCATGTAATAGCGTAGGACCTTTATTTTCTGCACATTTATATTTCTGTTGTATTGTATGCTGTTAGTAATTAGGCGTGTCTGGCAAGATAATAATCAACCGATAGCATAACCCTAAATACAACATACAATATCTGAATTGAATCATTATTCCCACTCGCACCTCTAGGGTAACCTCCCTTTGTTGCCTTCGAAACATGGTCATGTCCCTCGAAAATAGGGATACTTTAGCAAAGTCGCCTCGAATAAAAGATCTAGTCCCTACGACCTTGAGTGGGTAAGAACTATTAATCGCTCGCTCACAACTTTTCTAACAAACATTTTCACACACCACTTTCAAACAAATATTTTCAAAACACTTGTACGTGTTCTTGAGGACTGATACAAGAACCATTAAAAAGTTAGCCGTACTTTGGCTTTTCAAAATATTTTTCAAAACACTTACACAAAAAAGCAATTTTCAAAAGTGAGCTAGCGATTAAGAGCCCGTAGATAACAACAGATGAAAAGGGTGATAAAACCTTCCCTTTTCATAACTTACCCCATGAACACAAAATCTTCAATGTGTTTCCTATTATTTTCACCCTTTCCTTATTGGATATAAGAAAATTCGGTGACGACTCTAACTATCCGCACCTTTGCGATAAAATGCAAAAGTCAGTTCTCCTACCGTATTACAGTGATGTTTTGCTTTTATGTGTAATATATGTGATAATTGGTTTAATTGTTACATTGAGGTTACATTGGTGGTAATTGTTCTATGTGTGATAATTGTATGAATTATTATACTTGTAATGCTTGTATTAAATTACTTTGGTACTTGGAATTGTCAAGCCATGTTGTATAGATGATTACATGAAGTGTGATGAATTCTTTTTATAAATGTTGTACTTATTGCTTATTGTTATATATTTTATAATAATGTGAATTCTCACCTTTCTGTTGGAATGATATTCTATGCGATATCGCTCAGGTAGCTAAGATAAAGGTGCTTCGCACGAGGATAGTTGAGGAGCTTAGCTTGGTTTATACGTTTTTCCTAGGTAGTGAGTCAATGTTTTGGTCATGTAACACGAGGGGTATTTGAACTCATGTTTGTTGTGAAGAGATATTGTTAAATTCTCTTATTTGATTTGTATTTTGAGATAATATGTTGAGTAGCCTTAGTTCCCAATTTTTTAGATTCATATGACTTGGTATGTTATGAATTGATTGTTTTGTTGGCTTATGATTATAGTATGGGATATAATCATTATTATTATTATAATTATTATTTGAGTAAATAATTATTCCGCTGTGATGTGCATAGTTTTATGGAAACATGAAGTTTGAATATGTGTTATGTATTATGACTAAGTGTATGTTAATATTGTGTGTTTGTTTTATATATTTTGGAAAACAACATGTGACGCCCTTTTGGTATTATGCATGCTATCTTACTATGATTTGTGCAATATTTTTCTTAGGGTTAGAAATGGGGTGTTACACAAAACACCAATAGGAACCTTTCATGATCACACATCAGAACAAATGTCGTAACATTTGATAGGACATCATTCACACGCACCACCTTCAGCAATAGTAGTAAGGGCATACTATAGCTAAGGGAACAAGATAATTTTGATCATCTTCAGGTGATCATCCACCTCTTGCCTCTATCAAAGAGCCTCTTGCACTCCTTGAATCTATCACCAATTTTAGGAGTGTCACTATTGTCCTTTCCTCCCATTAAATTCTTCTTCAGATCAATCCTTTGAGAAGAGTCTTTGTCCCAATCTTTGACCTTTGTAACCACAACAACATGGAGGAAACATAGAAAAATTATAGCATTCCTCCCCAAAAGTAATTCCTATAATTCCTCAACATCTTTATGTTTTCCTTTGATAGTGTTTATCTAGGAAGACTTTGAAATTTCATCAGCAATTAAACTAACATATTTCTCTCTACCAGTACTGTTAACCTGCTTAGATTTCATTAGCACCATATGAATAATTTTTGACCTCTTGGAAGTATATTGATGATGCAAATTTGCGAGTGACATCTTGGTTTGCTTCCTTACTTCATATTCTCCGCATATTTTTCTTTTCTCCATGTTCAGCTTAGAAGTACATATGGCTGCTTCCTTTGGTTAGACTTTCTTCGTGCCTTTTAGGAGTAATTGGTCAAGTTTCTTCTGAAGTAACTTAATCTCAACCACTTTTGGAATCAAACATGTTGAGTAGCAGTTTGTTTCTCGAAGAATCCACTAGTAACAATTGTCTTTTAATCTAAGTCCCTTCATGATGACTTCATTCTTCTCATTAGTTACCAAACATTCAGACGCAGTAAAGTTGACTTTGAGACCTTGGTCGCACAACTGACTAATGCTTATTAAGTTAGCAATTAGCCCCTGAACAAATAAAACTTTGTTGAGATTTGGCATACCAGAGCAGCTTATCTTTCTAGCACCCTTTATTTCACCTTTTGACCCATCTCGAAAGGTAACGCAACTAGAGGAAAGTATTTTAACGTCTACAAGGAATTTCTTGATGCCAATCATGTGTCTAGAGAAACCACTATAAAAAACCAATCCTCTCTCGTATAAGCTCTGAGCACGGTGTGAACTACGAGTCCAAGAGTGTGGCCCTTGGTAAGCCTTTTAGACTTGGTTTTAACAATATCTAGTGTTCTACTATGTTGTGTAACAGAATTGGGATACCCAAACAATTTGTAGCAGAAGTATTTTAAATGCCCAAACCTTCCAATATAATCACATCTCTATTGTTGATTACTGCCTCCATTGTACTTCTTTTGATGTTGTTGTACCCCAAAATTTTCCCTCTCATTTCTCAAAGGATCATCCTGGACCCTCAGGTTTGCTTCTATCAAGTTTCAAGTCTTGAATTACAATTTTCCAAGAAAATCATTCACAAGGGCAAAATGGTCAAAAGCACATTGAAAAGTCAAACTTTGACTCTTAGATCAAAAATCAAGTTTCAACAATTATATTTCATCAAGACATGAAATTGGTTCATCAAAAATCAGAAGTCAGAATTTACTTTGAAAAAAATCAAATTTCTAAACATTTAGAAAATTTTCTAAGTGTTAAGAGAATATGATACTTTAGAACTTCTGGGCCAGCCTTCATGCAAGTGCAATCAGAATTTACAAATATGGTTCAGAACACGACTCATCAATCAGAACGTGACTCTTCAGCATATGGAGGTTGTGTTCTATGCTTCGATCAGAGCCTCACCCTTCAAATCTTACTCGGTCGTCTGCGATTAGAACATTACCAAATCCCAAAACCTCGTTTGAGCAACCTGCTGCACTACTGTAGTACAGTCCTGCCACTAGTTGCCACAACACTCCAAGGTGTTGTTGATCCAGTCCACACCTGCGTTTTTCTCAAACCCCATAATTGCACCAAATTAGCATGCAAAAACTATGTTTTAAAAGCAATGGAACAGTATGGCAAAAAGGTTAAAAATCCCATTTGTTTTCCCCCTAAAACCAATGCAAACCCATCTATAAATAAGTTTCTCCATCACACGTTCAAGGGGCTGGTTGGAAGAGAGAGAGTGAATTATAAAAGAGAGAAAAGGAAACAGTAAAAACCTTTGCAAATCCTAAACAAAACTTTTTTTCTTCCCTTTGAATCAAAGAACATAACCACTGTTCTGTTGCTCTCGCTGACTCCAGAACATCTGAAGGCAGCAGCTCAAGTTCCAAGCACACGCTCCAGATTCAAGGTAAGCCTTTCTGACTTTTCATCTTTTCATTCAGAACATCATTAAATATTTAAATATCATAGTATTGATGTTGTCCATATCATTGCATAAGTAGAAAAAACTATGGACCAGAACTTCTTGAATAAAGTTAGGCTCAGAATTAGAATTAGAACTTCTATAAAGTGTTGTGCTTTTTATACTTTTGATTTGCTGCTGAGAACTGAATAAATTGTTGATATGCTAATTAATATGAGGAAAGAGTTGAAATATAACATAGAACTTCTGAGTTTCTCTTCACTGTTTTAACACGAAAACTTCTAGGATTTCTTATTGTTTCAACACAGAACTTCTAATTTTTCACTCATTGTTTAACACAACACAGAACTTCAGATTTTCACTCATTGTTTAGTACAACGCAGAACTTCTGAGTTCTTCTTACTGTTTTAACACACCAGAATTCCTAGGTTTTTACACTGTTATGATACGGTAACAAAACTTCTGACTTTTTACTCACTACTAACACAACACAGAACTTCTGACTTTTCACCCACTAGTTAACACGACACAAAATTTATGACATTTTTCTCACTGTCTAAACACCACCCAAAACCTTTGTTTTCTTTCCCTCTAACGTTTCTTGCAGAACCTGAAAGTGTATCAATCTAGAACTTCTGATTCCCACTAACGTTTCTTTCTGAGTCACAACGCGCCTGGCATGAGAACTTCTGATCCCTTTTGTTTTGCTTGCAGCAACACGCTGATTCTATCTCTCTTTATTTTCCCTTTTTATCATTTTCAATATCAATACTCTTTTTATTAATATAAAAAAGACATAAAAATATTTCTTTTTTATTAATTAATTAATTAATTTTTATTTATTTATTCATTAAGAAAAAAAAGACCACTTTCAAAACAAGTCTTTTTTCTTCTTATATTGTACATTTCAATATGGTTGTAATAGTTAAATAGGATTTCAATTCTTGCAACCCCCCATTTGTAAATTTGTACCCCCATCCCTAAATGATGTAATAGCGTAGGACCTTTACATTTCCGCAATTTATCATTTTCAAGTATAAATGCTAGTAATTAGGGTGTGTATGGCAAGACATAAAATCAACAAATAGATAATCCTAATCAAGACAAAATGCATGTAAATCAAACACACTTACACACTAGCACCCTTAGGGTAATCCCGCTTTATTTCCTTTCATAAAATAGCCATGTCCCTCAAATATGAGCGTTTTAGCAAAGACCCTTGATAAAATATCGTAGTCCCTCGATGACCCTCAATGTTTGCCTTCGGTAAATGATCTAGTCCCTAAACGACATTGCTAAAACGTCCCATAGGTTGCCTTCTACGACTATACAAATGTCCCATGCCCATCCCTTCACATCCAATGATGGGGTTTCTTACCAAAAACAATGGTAAGATAACAACATCTAAAGGAGGAGGAAAAGGACATTTAAAACCTTTTGAGTGAGTAGGTTACTCCTAGTTGCTCGCTTGCTCACAACAACAAAAAAACATTTTATACACCAACACTCTCATTTTGAAACATTTTTAAAAGACAAACACTTTGTACGCGTTCTTATAGAAACGAAAACCATTACAAAGACACATTTTCAAAATCGCTTTCAAAAACACATTCCACAAACACTTCTTTGAACTATTTTCCAAACAAGACGTTGTACGCGTTCTTATAGAAACGAGAACCGTTACAAAGACGTTTTCAAAATACTTTCAAAACCCACACCACAAGCACATTTACAAACAAAAAGCAAGTGATCTAGCAAGCAACTAAGAGCCCATAGATAACTACGGATGGAAAGTGTTCTAATACCTTCCCTTTCCATAACCTACCCCCCAAACTCAAGAAATAATCTCAAAGGTCTTTCCTGTTCTTTTCCACCTTTCCTATTGGATAAAAGAAAAGTCGGTGGCGACTCTTGCTAACCACAATAATTGTGATCAAACACAAAACACCCAAGTCAGTTCTCCCACCGTGTTACAGATGTCTTTGCGGATGTTGAGACATGTGGTTCAACATCTTCTGCTTTTGTTTCTTCTTTGGAGGTACATTCTTCACATCAGATCTTTCTCCTTGATTAACATAACCAAGATCCATAATCTTGACAACATTCTTGCCAATTAAGATAAATGTTTCATCCAGAGCGGTAAAGCCATTATTTCCTGAGTGATTATTCTGTCGTCCATGCTGATGTTGGAACATTGTATTTGACATTTTTTATTTCAGTTCTTTCTTTGGACGAACAAACTTCACTTCACCCTTTTTTCTTTTGTTCTTCATATATTGGTTGACATATCCAATCCCTCGAACATTTCCAACATTCTTTCCAGACTTAATAATATTATCAAGTATGTCAGAACTGTTGTTGAGCATTCTCATAGACTTAGTCATATTATCATGTTGTGACTTGAGCAAAAGAGCTTCGTCCTTTAATTCAGCGATGGCAGATAAGTGCTATACTTTTTCAACTTTTAGACTAGAGATAATAGACAATTGTTATTCTTTTTTGGCCTCTAGTTGAGCAATAATGATCTTTTTACTTTTTATCAACTAACTCCTTTCTTGACTTTCGAGGCACAACTCCTTGTAAAAAGTAGTGAGATCTTCCAATGTCAAGTCTCCAACAATTGTTTCATTAGCTGAATCACAAAATCTGGACAAGGCAATCACTTGTTTGGCTTATTCCTCTACACTATTACTGTCATAATCTTCTTCTCACCAAGACACAAACATACATTTCTTCTACTTCTTGAGATAGGTAGGACACTCAAATTTTATGTGACCAATCCCTTCACATTCAAAACACTGAACTCCTCTTCCTTGGATAAGTTTGTCACTAGTTCCATCTTTTCTACTAAATTCCTGATTCTTATTGATGTTGAATGACTTCTTAAAAGACTTGTTCTTGAAGTTTGATCTTAATTTCCAATCATATTTCTTCAACAATTTGTTAAATTTCTTTCCAAGTAACACAATGGCATTGGTCATCCCTTCTTCAGTATCCAAGTCATACTCATCGCCTTGATCATCAGTGTTGGAGACAAAGGCTATGCTCTTCTTCTTTTGAGCTTTTTCATTTATCCATAACTCAAAGGTTTGAAGGGATCCCATGAGCTCATCAAATTTCATGTTGTTTATGTCTTGGGCTTCTTCAATAGCAAACACCTTCATGTCAAGCCTCTTTGGAAGAGATATGAGATTTTTCCTTACCATCTTGGCTTCTGACTTTTTCTCCCCTAGAGCACCTAAAGCATTGGTTATTTCAATGATATTCATGTGAAAACCATGAATACTCTCTTCTGTACCCCAAAATTTTCCATTCTATTCTCTTCAATACATTCTCCTAGGGTTTTCATTTGCTCAAGGTTCCTCAAGAATTGATCAGACAAATTCTACTCCTAAGTAATTAACCTATAATTAGGGTTTTGTGTTTCTCAAGGAAGACTAAGTTTCTAAGGCGTCAAGTGGATTTCATGGTCTCTTATATGTCTCCAAGAATTCTCATGCAAAGTTTCAAGCCTTGCATCATAAGATTGATTAGTCAATGGCTCAGATGACTGAAAATCAATTGTATTGGATAAAAAGTCAAACATGGTCAATAGATAGTCAAACTTCAAGATTTTTGGTCAACATAAATATTTTGAAGTCATATTCATCATTTTATCAAGGGTTGATCACGATTCATCAAGAAAAACTCTCAATTCATCAAAAGTAAAAAAGTTGCCAAATTAGGGTTTTTCTTAAGGAAAAGTCAACTAAACTTTGATCAAGCATAACTTTCACATGCTTCATCAGTTTCTCCTCAACCAAAGATATTTTGAAGGAAATTCAATTTTCTACAACTTTTTTTCTCTAAGATCAAATTTAAAAAATGTTTCATTTGAGAGATATGAGCCAGTGCATTATAGGTCATTTTAAAAGTCAACAAAAAGACACTTTTTGTCAAGGCAACTTGCATCAAGATAAAGTATTCAAATGCAAAAATGATCACAATAGGGATTGTAGAGGACATATTGAGCTTTCTAAAAAGTCTCAGATCACCATAAAATCACAAAAGTTAAGAGAGTTATGACCATTGCAAGTTGGGAAATTTTGAGCAAATGCATGAAGTTCAAATTGAGAAAGCTTGATTTTTTGGG
Source organism: Vicia faba (assembly GCA_948472305.1). Taxonomy (NCBI): domain Eukaryota; kingdom Viridiplantae; phylum Streptophyta; class Magnoliopsida; order Fabales; family Fabaceae; genus Vicia; species Vicia faba. The sequence goes on along the minus strand of OX451735.1, from coordinate 186,821,537 downwards.
CTATTGGGCTATTACTTCAAAAACCAAACGTGCTCTATACTTCATATACACCTCAAGACTTGTCTATACACCCCCTTTGGTTTACTATATTTTATTTTTGGTTTTTTATTCATTTAAATGTAAAAATAAAATAAAATAAGACAAAGCTTATTACAAGAGTCTAAGCCCAAAACATGTTGACCTAATTCCATGCTATATATTCTCCTCAAATTAGACAAGCTAACCACGAAAACCTTGTGCTAAATACCACTTCCAAAAAATCACAAAAATTATCAAACTAGGGAAACCTTCAAACCCTAGCTTGCAACCATCTTCCAAGCATTCTTGCATCCCCAATCAATTCCTAAAGATGTACAGAGTAAGAATGGATCCAACATAGTGATTCAAAGTCCCCAGAATCTGCACGCATGCATCTCTGTTTCACACTTTTTTTACAAAATTCATATTTTAGTTTCCTTCATGTTTCATTGCACACTAACTGTATCAATATGTTTCTCAAGTATGTTAGTGCAGGGAAAATAGATCGCATGACCTTCATGCTACTCAAATTGTGAGTTGTCATAACCACACCGATCCATGCAAATTTCGCTATAGCTCTTAAATTAGCATGATTCAGCCCAAGATAACCATCCCATTGAATTCACATGGTTGGATTTAAGGGTATATGGTATCTTTGATTTCCTAACTATGTCTTTTTTGTAGGTTTAAAGAAGATGCTCACCAGAGAAGATGACCGGAGCTAGGGCTTTGGCGCCTCTCCGGTCCAATTCATTATGTTTACTATTTAATTATTAGTTTTTAAGTAATGGATGTATCACCACCCCGGTGGTTAAAATGCGCGCTAAGGCATTACTCTATCAAGGCATGGGTTTGATCCCAGCCTTTTTCTATTTTTCCATAATTTTTGATTTTTTTGCAGGATTGTATACAAAGTCTGTTGGTTTCCCCTCTCAAACACAAGCGCAAGCCTGATCTGGTGGTGAAAGTGTTGGTTGAAAGGGTTAAGGGTGTGGATTTAACACCCAACCCTGGTAATTATTTTTTAAAAGCCTTCTTTTCTTATCACTATTACCTTACAAACCCTAAATTCACCAAACCAAAACCTTTTTTTTCATAAACCCTAATTAGTTTTTAGGTTTTTATTTAATCAATCAAATTAGATTTTTTAGGTTTTAATTTAATTAATCAAATCCTCCTTTTAATTAATTAAAATCAATTTAGGTTTTTTTAGGTTAATCAGCAAACCTTTTTTTATTATCAAAAATCGCCAAAACAATTTCAAATTCCTTTTTTCTCAGTCTTACAATTAGTGCAAATTTATTTTATCGCATTTTTTACAATTATTGTAACTGCTCACAGTTTGTAATAGTAATTAGCATTTTATTTTCCGCATTTTATTACCTATGTACCTCTCCCAAAATCATGTAATAGTCTAGAGTTTTATTTTTTTTCTTTTATTTTCTGCGTATTTACTACTTTCCTATGTTACTATATTCCTGTTAGTAATTAGGTCATGTATGGTAAGATAAAAATAAAACGGTAACAAACCCTAATTTCAAAGATAAGAATAACTGAACACGAATCACTTCTCACACTCGCACCTATAGGGTAACCTCCCTTGTTTCCTCGAGAAAAAAATAGTCTTGTCCCTCGAACGTGGGGACGCGTTAGCACAGTCCGTCAAAAACAAAGATCGTAGTCCCTCGATGAACCTTTCGATGTTGCCTTCGGTAGACGATCTAGTCCCTTAAAGATAATTACTAAAACGTCCTTACTAGTTGCCTTCTATGACTATACGATGACCCACACCCGTCCCTTCACATCCAACGATAGGGCTTCCTACTAACTAATGGTAAGATAGCACTATCTAAAGGAGAAGGAAAGTACTAGAAAGACCTTGAGTAGGTATACCGCTGCTAATCGCTTGCTCACAAACATTTCAAAACAAAAACATTTTTCACACATCACTTTCAAAATATTTTCAAAACACTTTGTACGCATTCTTGAGGATTGATATAAGAATCATTACAAAGTTACCCTAAATTGGCATTTTCAAAATGTTTTTCAAACACACATTCATAAAGCAATTTTCAAAACAAAGTGACCTAGCGATTAAGAACCCGTAGATATCTACGGATGAAAAGGGTGCTAACACCTTCCATTTTCATAACCTACCCCCCGAACTCAAAATCTTCAAGGTCTTTCCTATTCTTTTCACCCTTTCCTTATTGGATAAAAGAAAAGTCAGTGGCGACTCTTACTATCTGCAACATTTATGATAAAACACAAAACAAGTTAGTTCTCCCACCGTATTACAGAATTGGCGACTCTACTGGGGAGTTAACTTAAAAGAGGGGTTACCTTTAGATTTATATAACTTTATCTGCTTTGTTTGATTTGCTTGCTTTATCTTTAAAGGGTTGCTTGGGTTTACTTTTCTTGCAAAGATCATACACCCGGATCTAGGGATACCTTAGGTAAGTGGCAATGGATTAGTTTAATTCAAGCATAGATTTATTCTGATACTTCTTCCAGTTAAAAGTCGAACATATACATATTCTGGCTCAGATTAAATCAAGCTTGAATTTATTCTGATACTTCTTCTAGAATACGTTTTCTGGCTTAGATTAAATCAAACATAGATTTATTCTGATACTTTTCCAGATAAAGACGAGCGTAAATATCTTCTGGCTCAGTTTAGATCGAGCATAGATCTATTCTAATACTTCTTCCATTTGAAGACAGTTAAAGACATCTTCTGGCTTAGATTAGATCGAGATTAGATCTATTTTGATACTTCTTCCAGTTGAAAATAGGCATATACCTCTTCTGGCTCAGATTAAATCAAGTGTAAATTTATTCTGATACTTCTTCCAGTTGAAGTCAATGGTTACTTTGGATGGCATCTATAAGCCCATCTCTGGTGACTCACCGTCACCTCTCCAAATGGCATCTATAAGCCCATTCCCAGTACAATCAACCAACATCATCACTTCTTGCATAGGCGAGTGCAAATTTTTTGGCACTTAAGTGTTCAATCCTCTTCTACCTTTAAGTCACGAATGGAAGACATGTCAATCTAACTCTTCAAGTTTAAGAAGATTGAATAGGGGAAGTTGTTGTAACCCAAATTTTTCCCTCCTATTTTCTTCAAGACATGCTCACAAAAGTCTCAAGTACTCAAAGCTACTCAAGGGTTGACTGGTCAAACCTCCTCCTAAGCAATGGGTCCACAACTAGGGTTTCATCTTGCACAAGGAATAATTGGTTTCAAGGGTATCAAGTGGTTTCCATGGTTCTCCATAGTTATTAAATAATGCTCATGTCAAGTTTCAAGCTTTGTATCACAAGTTTGCTCAGTCAATGGCTTAGATGATTGAAAATCAACTGTATTGGGTAAAAAGTCAACTATGGTCAACATACAGTCAAACTTCAAGATTTTTGGTCAACATCAACATTTTGAAATGATATTCATCATTTTATTAAGATTTGATCATGATTCCTCAAGGAAAGTCATCAAATCATCAAAAGTCAAAAGCTGTCAAAATAGGGTTTCCTTATGAGAAGTCAAATGAACTTTGACCAAGCATAACTTTCACATGCTTCATTAAATTTTCCCCAAACAAATACCATTTTAAAGGAAATTTAATTCTCTACAACTTTGTATTTATGCTCAAGTCCAAAAAAAGCTTCATTTGAAAGATATGAGCTAATACATTACACGTCATTTTCAAAAGTCAACAAGAAGGCCCTTTTTGTCAAGGCAACTTACACTAATATAAAGTCTTCAAATGCAAAAATGATCAAAAGATAAATTGTATATAAAATCTTAATATTTTCAAAAAGTCCAAGATCACCTTCAAAATATTAAAATTGAGCAAGTTATAAGTTGCACAAGTTGGGGAATTTTGAAGAAATGTATGAAATGCAAAATGTGCAAACTTGAAATTTTAGATTTGTGACCTAACTTTTTGGACTTCAAACATGTCCATAACCTCGTGAAAGACTTCTAAGCTCACTCACACCTTGCCTTATATTTTATTTATATTTTGTTTTGTTTTTATTCAAATAAATTCAAAATAAATAAATAAAATATAAAACATTTGGGCCAATCAAACGTGAGCCATTTACAGGCCCATACAACTCATGCTAGCCTGTTCGAACTTGCCAAAATCATGCAAGGGTTCAAGAAGGCAAGAATCATGCAAAAATGGCAAGTTTTCAATATGTTGGATTTAGGCTTCATGACCATGAATGGTCTTACTTTGTTCGACATTTTGTCACCTTAAATCCATGCTCTATATATGCACAACCCATTTAGATGCAACACACACACGCAGCTGCCTCCCAAAACCTAAACTTTGTTCACAAGATTTTCAAAAAAAGTCAAGCTTCGAATCTTAATTTCCAGGAGTATTCTACCCAAACTAGTGATCAAACCTCGTTCCTGAGATCTCCAGGAGTCTCCCCAGGTCCAAGAACACGTCCAACTATTCTTAGAAGGTCGTTCAAGATCCCACCAGTTTGGTAAAAGTTTTGATTTCAAACTCTTTAATCGTGTGATTTAAATCAAATTTATGCATGCATTCATATTATGATTGATGTTTAGAACCAATCTAACGTATTACATGTGAGCTTGGGTGTCTGAATCTAAAAACACCATAGTTATGGCATGAAGGGTTATGTTCTTCGCATCTTTATGTACATGCATTTTTAGGGCAAATGGACAACGCCATTGGATTGGCAAACCCTGATTTAGGGGGGTAGGTTGAATCTTGGACTTTGATTTTGCGTTTTTACAGGTTTTCCAAATTCTTCTCATCGGAGAAGATGGTGGAAAACACCATAGAAGGTGGTTTGACCCTATGAATGACCGTGTGGCATAACAGAATGCTATGGTTGGTCCATTCAAATCCTAGGGGTCAACTTGTGCGCGCGTGTATTTTGCTTGTTGACATTATCACTTTTTTACATTATATTTATTTAGTTTGATCCATAATACCATATGAGATAGTCGTCCCAACGGTAGAAGGAAGCGTGCAAAGGTATTGGTGTACCAGGGAAGGGGTTCGATCCCTGCCCCTGATATTTTATTTTCTAACATTTTCTGTTTACAGACCCCATACAAACAAGCCCAGTTCGCGCACCATGCATCTCCAGCCTTGACCATTAGATCTCAAGATTCCAGATCCAGCGCTCCAAGATAACCATGACTATGATACACCTCCTAGAAGCCATCATAGGGGATCACACAATGCAGTTCCGGGCCTTCTTGAAATATGCTTGACAAATTCTGATTCACACTATAATACGGTAGGAGAACTGACTGTTATATCGGTTTTGCGTTTGTGTTTGCAAAATATTGCGGTAAGAAAGAGTCGCCATCGACTTTTCTTTTATCCAATAAAGGAAAGGGTGAAAAGAACGGATAAAGAACTTTCGAGATTATTTTTGAGTAAGGAGGGTATATTATGGAAAGGGAAGGTGTTATCACCCTTTTCATCCTTAGTTATCTATGGGCTCTTAGATTCTTAGCTCATTTTTTGAAATACCTTGTGCTTTTGTGTGTTTTTGAAAAGTATTTTGAAATTCCATAGTGCGGTGATTTGCTTTATGATAACTCAAGTATCAGTCCTCAAGAGCGTTGATAAAGCATTTTGAAAAGGTTTTTAAAAATTGTTTTGTGTAAGTATAAAAAGTTTTTTTTTTAGCATGGCATCTAGGAACTATCTACTTTACTTGAAAGGTTCGTTCTTTTCCTCCTTTCCTTTAGATAGTGTTATTCTACTATTATTGAGTAGGTAGCCCTGGTCGTTTAAATGTTTGAGGGACATTCGAAGGAACGTTTATAGTCACGAAGACAACTTGGAAAGAAATCTTAGTAACTACCCTAGGGTTTTAAGATCATGTTTACCGAGGCAACATCGAGAGGGTCATCGAGGGACTTATGATCTTTTAAACCGGAGGGTAGTCACTAAAATCTCTCACGTTTCGAGAGTTGTGACTATTTTCTGAAGGCAACCAAAGTGGGAGTAGCCTAGAGGTGCGCATATGCGAATGTGTTTGTTTCAGTTATTTATCTTTGTGTTAGGTTTTCTAACGTCTTATTTTAAATTCTTGTTATACAATCCTATTACCATACATATAAACAATTAATATATGTGCAGGAATTTAAAGTGCGGAAATTAAATCTAACTATTACATGGCTTCGGGGAGGGGGGAAATTAAAAGTCCAAAATGGGAAATAAAGCAGAAAAAAGTAAAGGTCCTAATTTAAACTATTACATCCCAGTAAGAAGATATAATAATATGAAAAATAATAATATTAAAATAAAATCGCGCGCGAATTGGAATTACATCTATATCCTAGAAAGAAAAGTCTTTTTGTTTGTTTTTTAATTTAATAAAAAATAAAAATAAAAATCTACTCAATTTTAATTTAAAAAAATGTTTAAGTAGTTAATAATTAATTAACGAAATTAATTTTAATAAAAAGACTAAAACCTAATTTTTGTGATTTTTTATCTGATTTTATAGTTAAATAAAAAAACACAATTAAAAAAACAAAATAAAATGGGCCAGGATAGCAAAGACAATAGGGGGTGGTGTAAGTAAAATAAAATGGAAGCCCAAATCAAGGAAGAGGCCTAGGTTGCCTTCTGATCCAATGAAGGAAGTTGTCTTTCGATCTAAGGAGGGAAGCTGCCTTTCGATCCAAGGAGGGGGCTGCCTTTCGATCTAGATCTGCAAGATAATGGTTAAAGAAAAAAACATAATACACAACCTGGGTGTCGAACCCAGGCCCTTTCCACTGCACACGTTCCCCTTTACCATCTGAGCTGTTTGTTCATTCGTTGATACAAATAAAACCATGATGTTATATTAATAAAGCAAATCAGATATATATATATATATATATATATATATATATATATATATATATATATATATATATATATATATATATATATATATATATATATATATATATATATCAAAACATGCGCGCTGCACAAGCCAGAAGGAAAGAGGTGCCCGGAGGTTGAGATTCGAAGGACTTAGTTTTCAAATCCCCTAATAATGGTGTCCTGTTACCTTGGTACTAATTTTCACATGTAACAACATTAACAATCACAAATATCATTCATAGCATGGATATACAATCAATATGAATTAAAATTACATGTTGATGGAGTTTGAGATCGAAGGCAAGGTACCAAAATGAAGGGATTGATTAAGTGATGTTCTTGTGTGTGTTGGTCCTGCCTAATGCTTGGAAATGTCTCCTGGAAACTTCAAGGAGTGAGTGGAGTGCTTGCTTTGGATTGAGGAGGCCTGCCCAGATTGTTTCTATTTTGACCACTTTATAACGTGTGTATAGGCAACATGTATGTAGGCAATGCATTTCAATGGGCAATGAATCTGTCTGTTTGCTTACACTCTAGCTCTGTATTTATAGGGGCAGTGGTGAATGGAAATGGCAAGAAATAACCATTAATCAGGCTTTAAAGGCAGAATCAAAAGCCTTAAACATGTTTCCTTTTTTGAGGATTTTCTACCCTTTTGGGTTTTGAATGAAACTGGACATGTTTCAATCCATGATTCCTTTGAATGCCCTCAAGCCTTATTCTTCGATTTGCTCTGAGTGGCTTCCTTCGATGGCTCTGGGATTTAATTCGATTTATTCACGGTTTCATCCTCGTGGCTCCTTTGATTGAGTCCATTTACGTTAGTTGTTTGACCTGGAAAATTCTCCTATTAGCCCAATCGAACACTTCCTTCTGGCCAGTCGAAGCTTCTTTTGTTATTTCCTTCAAATGTAATTGTACAGGGGGATTGGGCTTGGAAGCATGTAGTACTTTGGCCAACAAGCATCTTGAACCAGACTCATCAAAAAACAAAACTTGTTTCCAACAATTGTGTGTCCTTTGAATGGACCAATTGTATGTCCTTCGGAGGCACCATTTGTGTGTCCTTCAAATGGACCAATTGTATGTCCTTCGAAGGCACCACTTGTATGTTTCTTCGAATGAGCCACATACACCACTTGTGCGTTCTTTGAATGGGTCAAATGTATGTCCTTTGATGGCACCACTTGTGAGTTTCTTCGAATAGCCCATATGCACCCCTTGTGCATTGTTTGAATGGGCCACTAATGTGTGTTCATAATGTAGAAATTATATGTTGAAGGGTTCATAGGTGGAGTCAAATCTAGCATGAGGGAAGCCACTGCTTTGTGAATCGAAGCACGCATGAAAGAAGTTCTTGCCTTGTGAATCAAAGGCAAACCTGAAGGAAGTACTTGCCTTATGAATCGAAGGCAGGCATGAAGGAAGTATTTGCCTAGTGAATCGAAGGAAAGCCTAGAGGAAGTCTTTTCCTTGTGGATCAAAAGCAAGCACAGAGGAATTCTTTTCCTTGTGGATTGAAAGCAAGCATAGAGGAAGCCTTTTCCTTGTGGATCAAAGGCAAGCACATAGGAAGCCTTTTCCTTGTGGATCGAAAGAAAGCACATAGGAAGCATTTTACTTGTGGATCAAAGGCAAGCTGAAGGAGGCCAAAGTCCAATCGAAGCTTGGGAAATTGAAGCAGGCTTCCTTTTCTTCAATTTAATGCTTGAAAGCCCAATATAATCCATGGAAACTATATGTGGCATCAAAATCCAATTGTATTTGTGCAAACTTGGACTTTTTAAAATCCTTGTGAGAAAATGTCTTGAGAAAATTGAGGGCAAATTTTGGGGTACAACATCTGCCCCTGTTCAATCTCCTTAAATCTGAAGATTTAGATTGGCTTGTTTTCCTTTCGTGATCTGAAGGTGGAAGATGATTGAACATTAGAGTGCCCAGAAATTTTCACTCGTATGATGTAATGGTTGATTGTGTAGGGAATGGGTTTAAAGATGTCATTTGGAGAATATGACTAAGAGTTGTTGGAGATGGGCTTAAAGATTCCATCCAAAGTAGATACTGACTTCATAAGAGGTCTCTTTATGGAGATTCTTGTTCCTGTTGTCTGAGTAGGAGTCTGCTGGGGAATGTTGATTTCTGTTGTTCTCCTGATTGAGGAAAACTCTGTGGGGAATAGAGTCTAAGAGCTTTAATTGTCCATGACTCTACTGAGGAGTTATCTCTGGAATGGAAATGTATTAGAAGGAGCCTATGTAGGACTGCTTCAGGATGAGTCTGTGTTAAACTTCATTTGGAGATATATGAGAAGGAGCCTGTGTAGGGCTGCTTCAGGATGAGTCCATGTTAGATTGCATATGAAAATATATGAGAAGGAACCCATGTAAGATTGCTTCAGGATGAGCCCATGTAAATCCGCATATGGAGAGAAGGAACCCGTGTAAGATTGCTTCATCTAGTCGTGTAGATAGTCACCCAGTCTTGTTTCGGGAATTGATCTACAATCAGCTATTCACAGATAGTTGTCCTGTCTTGTTTCAGGTATTAATCTAGAACTTGTTTTTGTTGGTCATTTGAGATAGTTTCCCTGTCTGGTTTCAGGAATTAATATCTAACCTAAGATAAAGAAAGATAGTTTTCCCGTCTTGTTTCAGGTATTAATCTTCAATCTTCTCGTGTATATGGTTGTCCTGTCTTGTTTCAGGTATTAATCTATAATTAGTCGTTCACAGATAATTGTCATGTCTTGTTTCATGTATTAATCTGGAACTTGCTTTTGTTGGTCGTTGAGATAGTTGTCATGTCTAGTTTCAGGTATTAATATCTAACCTAAGAGAAAGAAAGATAGTTTTCCCATCTTGTTTCGGGTATTAATCTACAATCATTCGTTCACAGATAGCTATCCTATCTTGTTTCAGGTATTAATCTGGAACTTTTGAAAATTGTTGACGATATTCATCTGTTGATATTTCCTGAAAAGGTAAAGAATTAGCTGCATGCAATATCATGATGCATGAAGTGCAGATGATGCTCTCAAAATAAATGAGATTGTGATATGTGCATTCGTGTTGCATATGCTATGACGCTTGTAAAATGGTGTATGAATGCAATGTATAAATGTGTCAGTCATTCTATTGCTGTATTGTTGAACCATGGAAAATAAACCCCTGATTGTTGTTGGGGATGAAGAGTGTAAGTCTTCAAATTTTGTTGAAGTTGAAATGCTGGGAGATGGATTTCTGTTATTAGAGAAATAAGCTTTGTTGAGGAAGGGAAACTCCATGAACTGCTTTAGGATTTTTATGAAATCCTGCTGGGGAATCCTGAAAAGCTTGTGAACCAGGTTAGGGAATTCTTTAAGATGTCGGAGCAGTAATTGGAGATTCTTGCTCCGCCAGGGATATAAGAACACTTGACATCATTAGGATGTATGCTGAGGATATGACAGTGACTTTATAGTAGGATTCCCCTGCCTTTGTACCTACTGGAGAAAGTATCTGCGAGGATTTTGTGGAAGGCCTTTAGACATTGTCCCGTTTCTTAAAGCCATTAGTAATTGCCTTTCTGCTTTTTTATGCGTGTATTTGTAAACGGTAATCACATTCAAATGCATATATTAAAAAATAATCATTGGACGTTTTCGCAAACAAAATAGAAAAACAAAAAATAAATAGTTTTGCATTTTCAATGGGATGGTTTTTGTATTAATTTAAATAAGCATTTTTTGTACAAGGAGACGAACATCCTAGTAAGAGAATGTCGTCGTAAGAATGAAAACTATACAAAATAGTATACAAAGAAAAATAGCTATGTGAAATAATCCCATTGATTTCCCATTCTGTTATTGCCTTTATGTCTTTGAGTGTCTCATCTCTTTCCTGCTTGTCTGAAGCTGACTTGATTGATTAGTACCATTTGAGCTTGATAGTTGTTACCGAAGATTGACTATAAGGTGATCCAACGGGACATAGTTATACGCTTTCAATCCCTAACTTTTTCCTAGACCGTCCTTTCGGGTTTTCAGTCAACCGGGATACCCTTTTTTTCCCAAGCCGCCTTTTCAGGTTTTCGACTTGCCGGGTGTACATATTTTTCCATGTGTATATCCCTAATTTTTGCCTGAACCCTTTTGGTTCGCCGGGATGCTCCTATTTTTGCCTAGGTCAGTCAACCTAACGGATATTTATTCATGTGTAGTATCTTTTAACTATGTCCGAGTTTATAGGGTGTGGAAGGTCGTCACCGTCCATAGTGGTTAAGATCATGGCTCCACCAGAAAATATGTTCTTGATCAAAAATGGCCCTTCGTATGTGGGAGTCCATTTTCCCCTGGGATCACCTTGCGGAAGTATGATGCGCTTGATTACTAGGTCACCAGCCTGATATACCTGACGTTTGACCTTCTTGTTAAAAGCTTTAATCATACGTTTTTTATATATCTGACCATGGCAGACAGCCGCGAGCCTCTTCTCATCGATCAGGTTTAATTGATCAAGTCGAGTCTGAATCCAATCGTCTTCATTCAAACCTATATCCTTCATGATTCTCAAGGAAGGGATCTGGACTTCGATGGGTAGGAAAAATTCTATACCGTATACCAAAGAGAAAGGAGTTTCCCCTGTTGATGTGTGCACTGTGGTCTGGTAACCATGAAGAGCAAATGGTAACATCTCGTGCCAGTCTTTGTATTTCACTGTCATCTTCTGTATGATCTTTTTGATATTTTTATTAGTAGCTTCTATAGTGCCATTCATCTTCGGCCAGTAAGGAGAAGAGTTATGATGTTGTATCTTGAATTGCGTGCAAGGCTCAGTGATCATAGTATTATTGAGATTGGTACAATTATCCGTAATGATTCTTTCTGGAATACCATACCAATAGATAAGATTATGTTTGATGAATCGGGCCACAACGTTCTTAGTAATAGAAGCAAATGAAGTCGCCTTGACCCATTTTATGAAGTAATCAATGGTGACGAGGATGAAGTGGTGCCCATGAGAAGTTGTAGGTATAATCTCCCCAATCATATCGATGCCCCACATTGCAAATGTCTAGGGAGCAGTCAAAACGTTCAAGGGAACCGGAGGCACGTGTACTTTATCAGCATAGATCTGGAACTTGTGACAAGTTCGTGAATGCTGATAACAGTCTGCTTCCATAGTGGACCAGTAGTATCCTGCCCGTAGGATATTTTTAGCCATGGTGTTCCCACTAGAATGGGTGCCAAAGGTACCTTTGTGTAAATCAGCCATAATTTTTTCTGCCTCACTCTTGTCTATGCACCAAAGAAAAATAGAGTCGTGGTTGCGCTTATAGAGGATTTTGTTACTAAGGAAGAACTTAGCAGAGAACCTTCTTAGGAACTTCTTATCATTGACTGAAGCTCCTTTAGGATACTCTTGGGCTTCTAGATATCTTTTGACTTCATGGAACCAAGGTTTGTCGATTACTTCTTCAACATTAATCTCATGATAGTATGCTGGTTCATCCATTCTCTCAATAGTGATCTGAGGAGCCTCATTATCCCACCTGACCTTGAACATGAATGACATGGTAGCTAGTGCATCCGCTAGTTGATTTTCCTCTCGTGAAAAATGCTCAAAGGTAACTTCTTCAAAGTGTGGAATCAGTGCTAACACATGCTCTTTGTAAGGGATGAGATTAGGATGCTTCGTGTCCGATTCTCCCTTGATTTGACTGATTACTAGGGCTGAGTCTCCAAATACACTCAAGAATTTGATCCTGAGGTTGATAGCAGCTTTGAGACCCATGATGCATGCTTCATATTTAACCATATTATTGGTACAATTGAAATATAGCCTGGCAGTGAAAGGAGTATGACAGCCTTCGGGAGATATGATCATAGCACCGATGCCATTGCCGAGTGCGTTGGAAGCTCCATAAAAAACCATAATCCATCGGGATCCTTTTTCAGGTCCTTCATCCAGTCCAGGTTCTTCATAATCAATTACTAACATGATGCTCTCATCTGGAAACTCAAAATTCATGGATTGGTAGTCATCCACAGCCTGATGAGCCAAATGATCAGCTAATACACTCCCCTTAATTGCTTTCTAGGTTGTGTATTGAATATCATATTCGGTCAGGATCATTTGCCATCTTGCTATTCTTCCGGAGAGAGCGGACTTCTCAAAGATGTATTTGATAGGATCCATTTTAGATATCAACAAGGTAGTGTGAGTCAACATATACTATCTCAGTTGGCGAGCAGCCCATGCCAAAGCGCAACAAGTTTTCTTGAGCAGTGAGTATCTTGTTTCACAGTCGGTAAATTTTTTTCAAAGGTAGTATATCGTATGCTCTTTTCGACCAGACTCATTATGATGCCCGAGCACACACCCCATTGAATTCTCTAATACCGTTAAGTATATGATCAGAGGTCTTCCTTCAACTGGCGACATCAAAATTGGAGGATCTTAAAGATATTCCTTGATTTTGTCAAAGGAAATCTGGAAATTGTCATTCCACTTCACTGCTTGATCTTTCTTCAGTAATTTGAAGATTGGCTCACAAGTAGTGGTTAGATGGGAAATGAATCTGGAAATATAGTTTAGACGTCCCAAGAATCCCCTAACCTCCTTCTCAATGCGAGGAGTTGTAATTTATTGTATGGCTTTAACCTTTGCAAGGTCTACTTCAATACCTTTGCCGCTGACAACGAAGCCTAAGAGCTTACCGGATCTTACTCCAAAGGTGCACTTATTCGGGTTCAACCTCAGTTTGTATTTCTTCAGCCTTTTAAACAGCTTCTGCAGGTGGTCAAGGTACTCCTCTTTAGTATGAGACCTAGCTATCATATCATCAACTTAGACCTCTATCTCGTGATGGATCATATCATGAAACAAAGCTACCACGACGTGCTGATAGGTTACCTAGACGTCCTTTAACCCAAATGGCATAACTTAGTAGCAGAAAGTGCCCCACTGTGTGATGAAGGTTGTTTTCTCCATGTCATCGGGTGCCATTTTGATATGATTGTACTCGGAGAAACCATCCATGAAGGATAATACCTTATGTTGTGCGGTGTTGTCAACCAGAACATCAATATGGGGAAGCGAAAAGTCATCCTTGGGGCTTGCCCTATTCAGGTATCTATAATCCACACACATATGTACCTTACAATCCTTCTTAGGTACCGGAACAACATTAGCAACCTATTATGGATAAGAGGTGACAACTAAGAAATCAGTGTTAAACTGTTTCATGACTTCAACCTTGATCTTTTTTGACATCTCTGGCCGCATACAACGAACCTTATGTTTCACCGGAGGATAATCCTCTTTTATCGGTAGGCGGTGAACCACAATATAAGTGTCAAGTCCTGGCATGTCTTCGTATGACCAGGCAAAGATCTCAACTTAGTCATGTAACATTTTTATTAATCGCTCCTTGACACTATGCTCCAGATCGACACCTATCTTAACTTCCTTTTATCCTTTTCAGTACCCAAGTTTACTGTCTCAACCAACTCTTCATGAGGTTGTATTGCCCTTTCCTCTTGTTGAAACAGTTTGGCAAGTTCTTCTGGTACTTCACAATCTTCCCCACCTTCATCCTTGGCTTGGTAGATCGGATTTTAAATGTCATGATTGGTAATAGCAGAACCGTCATCAATGGGATCCAGAGTGGATGTGGACCTGCAGTTTGATATGTGTGTGTGTGTAAGAGAGCATAGCTATTTCTGATAAAGTAAAAAGTAGAAAAGAAAAACAAAGAGCGTTAAATTTTCATGCAAAACGTCCAATGATTTATTAATGACATATGAAGATGAAGTAATAACCCTCACAAATAGACCATTGTGCCTCGGGTAAGACACAAGGCTTTAGAGTTTCAATTGTTCAAATATTACATAACCAAAAAAAACTAAAACACAATTACTCGTGAACAAAAGTAATAGGAACAAAATCCTTGGCCTCCCAATTGTTGAGTCCATCGTTGATAGTTGGGAAGATCCACTTTTCCATGTCACAATCGCTATCACTGTCCTCCAACGCATTGACTCCATGGTTGCTGATGCATAGTGGTTGTTCCCCGATGTGAGCATGATGAACAACTCTTTGGGCCCATGAAGTAAAACCCAAACCAAATCTATCAGATTTGTAAGGGATATCAGGGAGTTGGACCCAAATGGTGCACACATCTTTCTCGACTAATGCTTTGGCATCCTTTTGAGAAGTTATCTTCAATGGTGGTCTGGTATTCTTCGGGACATTGGTAGCAGCCTTGGTTACAGTAACTGTCTGAGGAACCTCCTCAAAGTTTTGGCAAGGGATCTCAATGAACTCGCCGTCCATCTCAACATACCCGAAAGAGTTCAGGTGGCTCACCATGTATTCTTTCTCTCTATGGACCGTAATAATCTTTCTGTTAATTGGGTATTTCAATATCTGATGCAGAGTGGAAGTAACAGCACCGGCCCCATGGATCCAAGGTCGACCCAATAAACAGGAGTGAGATGGGCGGATGTCCATCACATAGAAAGTTGAGTCAAAAGTCTGGGTACCCACTTTAATAGGCATGTCAACCTCCCCTTACACCATTCTCTTGAAACCATCGAAGACCCTCACCATAATATTACTGGGCTTCAGTGTGAGTCCTTCACAATCTAATCTGTCTAGAGCATTCTTGGGTAAGATATTCAATGATGAACCTGTATCTACCAGAAAATGGGCTAGGGTAGTGCCCCTGCACTCAATGGAGACATGCAGGGCATCATTATGCTTTCTTCCCTTGGATGTCAAATCTGCATCAGAGAAACTCAGTTCATTGGCAGTTGTCAAACTAGCAACACAATTCTCGAATTAATCAGCGGAGGTATCTTGAGGCACATGGGCAGACTTCAGGAATTTTACCAAAGCCTTAGCACGGGCTTCAAAGCATAAAAGTAAGGCCAGCATTGAGATTTTTGAAAGGGTCTGCCCCAACTGCTCCACAACGTTGTAATCACTTTTCTTTATTATCTTCAGTATCTCTTCCATTTCTTTTTTAGAAGCCTCCGGAATGACTTCTTTTTGCGTCTTCGTCCGGACAGGCTCAACCAGTACCTCTTTACCCCGAGTCTCAGTTGACTCAGTAGCAGGGATAACAACAGGGATAATGGTTGGAGTAGCAATGGGAGTACTAACAGGAGTAGCAGCAGGAATAATCAAAGGAGTAGCAACAGTCTTCAGAGGGATATCGAGAGAGAAAAACCTTCCGCTCCTTGTAATTTTACTGGTCCCGACGATGTTGTCGATGTCAGGATCAGTATCTTTGGCAATTTTATCTTTAACAGCCAATAGGTCTTGCTTGATGCCATGGTTGTAGACATCATCCCCATAATTCCAAGGAACAGCTTTATCAGAGGAATATGGTATCGGCCTAGGAAGGGTGATAATCAAGGGAGAAAACATAGGCACGGATGTAATCCTGACGGGTCTTTTGGAGGAGACCCTGGGAAGATTGTCGGAAATGGTAATTATTGATACATCTTCACACAAATTTCTTGCAAGGAGAACTTTCTCAAACATAATTTCTTTGTTAATCATCAGGCTCCAGACACCCATCTTTAACAATAAACAACCAACTGGTAAAGACGTACATAAGTGTTAACCCTCACCATAGCCCGGAAATAAACTGTCTCGCAACAGATTTTCTTTAACAATCAGAAGAGGAGTAGCTAATTCATCCACAGAAAAACAAACGGGTCATCGTCAACAATATTGACACCCTGGCCATGTTTAGGCATTGGTGCAGTTATTACATTAGGTGTCTCCGGTGGGTCAAACTCAATCCCCTTCGCCCCGATAAGATCCTACACCTTATTTTTCAGAGCCCAACAATCATTTGTATCATGTCCCGAACTTTCATAATGGTAGGCACATCGAGCATTTGGGTTGTAGAGGGGAGATGCAGTATTGGGATTCTTAGGAGCTTCCTTTAGAGTCACCAGATTGGACTTCAACAGGTGTGGAAAAACCTCGGATAAGGTCATGTTGATCTGAGTGAACTGTCTTCTGGGCGCATCCGGCCTGCGCTGGTTTTTTCGTTGTTGGTTTGATGCAGGATTGGAGATCATAACAACCCCTACCGTCGGACGACGTTTAATTTTGCTTTGATTTCTCTGGCCATAAGCAGCATTGACCTCCTTCTTCCTGGAGAATGGTTTTTTTACTATACTGGAGGATGCATCCCTCTGAATCTTACCACTCTTGATACCAGCTTCTACCCGCTCACCAGTCAAAATCAGCTCAGTAAACCCAACTGAAGAGCTTCCAATCAAATGGTTGAAGAATGGACCAGACAACGTGCCCAAGAACATGTCTACCAGCTCTCTATCAGACAGAGGAGGCTCGACTCTTCCCGCAAGATCCCTCCATTTCTGGTCATAATCTCTGAAACCTTCACCGGAATCCATAGACATAATTTGCAATTGTGTACGAGTTAGAGCGAGGTCAGCATTATATTGGTACTGCCTGTAGAAAGCAGTAGCCTAATCTTCCCAGTTGCGGATATTGAATCCCTCCAGCTGATAGAACCATTCCAACTACGTCCCTGATAAACTTTCCTGAAGAAATGTATCCACAGATTCATATCAGTAGCATGGGGTTGAATCTTCCTGACATATGACCTTAAGTGCAGCTTACGACAGGAGACACCTTCATACTTAGAAAATGTGGGGACCTTGAATTTCTGCAAGATGACCACCCCTGAGACCAGTCCTAAATCTTCAAAATCCAGCCCGGGTACCCTCTGAATCTCCATAGCATTGAGACGATCCTCTAGCTATTTGTATTTATCATCAGCAGGACGATACTGTTCCTCAGAGTAATCAGCCTCTTCTTCATCAGTTCTGGGGTTGTTGTTTTCTTCTGTTGGCTTTTCTTCTTGATTTCCCCCCTCATTTGACAGGGTTGCGAAATCTAGAGCTCGTTATCCGGTTCTCTAAACCTTCTTCCCAAATTCAAGACACCAGATGTTTTCCTTGCCTTTTCCGTCTTCTCTTTGATGATAAGAGCTTTCAGATCTTCTTGTCCCTTAACCAGAGCTAGGAACATTTTTTGGAACTGCGGATTTTGAGCTTGAAGATCCTTTACTGTTTGTTCAAGAGCCATTTATTTTTGCTAAAATAAATAGTGAAAAGAATAAGAAACCTGTCTCGAAATACCTGTTTATGTAATGACATGCATGATATGTTTATGCAATATTTTCAAAGACTTTTAAGATTTCAAATTTTCTTAAACAAAGAGAGAACAAACATTAATTGAATTCATAAGTTTAATGATTACAACGATGCCTCTTGGGATTACAATGGAAGAATCAAAGATAAAGCAAAACTCCTAAATCAAACAGGACTCAGGCTTCCCATGAGCGCATCCTCTTTGGTGCAATGTAGGTATTCAAACTCTGTTCTTCATGCATTTGTCTTGTAAGCTCTAAAACATTCTTCTCGCTTGTATAGAACTGGGTTTCAAAGGTGTCTCGTTCCTCTTTGAGTTGAATCCAAGATCTTTGCATTTCCTTGAGAGTAGTCAGTATGTCAGGATAGAGAGCAGTATGAGGTACATATGTCTCGGCAGTAGGTTCCATGATGATAGGTAGGATGGCGGGGTAAGGCATCATGATATTTTGAGCGTGTTCTCATACCCACTTAAGATAAGGCTCCTAAGGGATGGAGTTCTTATGCCCCAATGTCTTGCTATCCACTCTGTTCACCATGCCCCAAGCTCGGATGAACCTCTGACGGTACCCTTGGACATCATTCTTATAGTCAAATGCAATTCCCTAAACCAGTGCATCATGAGGACCATCCCTCCTAGCATACCCAAACTGTCGCAACGCCAAACAAGGGTTATAAGTGATTCCTCCCCTAATGCCCAGGAGAGGGACATTAGGTAATTCTCCATAGCGATCAATGATGGTAACGTCTTCCACGGATTGAGGGCACCAGTGAATATCTGAATGCGTGAGGGACATCAACCTATTAGACCACCTCATTCCTTGCTTATTCTTCGACACAGATCGAGGTAGGTGCAAAATAAACCACCTAGCCAACAGAGGAGTGGAACACATAAGGGTTCCTCTTCTCTTTACGGTGCGAGTGAGAAAAGAGTGCAGAATGTCTCCAAGTAAAGTAGGCACCAGGTTACAAGACATGAAAACCTTGACCGCATTCATGTTTATGAGTTGGTCCGGATTAGGGAACAATATCATCTCAAAGATGAGAAGGGTCAACACCTCTTCAAAGTCTTATAAATCTAAAGTATCCCAAAAATAGTGAGCTTTCTCAAACAAAAACCTGGCTAGAAACCCTTTGACACCGCTTCTTGTTTCCCAATTTGTCACAACGTCGGACCGTTGTAAATATAGGGCTTAAGTGATCTCCTCAGGCTTTGGGTCTATTTCCATACCGTTGAAAGGTAATTGATTGAGAATAGGCACTCCTAATAACTGAGAAAACTCTTTTATGGTAGGCACCAACTGGTAATCGGGAAATGTAAAGCAATGATGTAAGGGGTCAAAGAACTGAAAAAGAACTTTCACCATGTCTTCATTAGGGCTTGAGGTGACCAAATTAAGGAGTCGACCATGTCTTTTAGTGAATGGGGAATTCTCAGGAGCCCTTGATGCCAACTCTTTGAGTTGAGAAGGCACCCTTACGAGGTTGACTTGGATAGTATTTCTGCGAAAGAGAGCTATGTCCTACAAAACAGACACGAAGATAAGTCCTAAAAGTCCTTGAAATGGTTAGTGTGATATGCCATGTTATGATGTTATATACAAACAAATATATACAAGCACACAAACAGATCCTTAGGTTTAGGCTTGCATGAGTTCCATAGGTAAGTACCCTCTTGAAGTTTAGTTGGCTCAACCTGTCCTATTAATAGTAATCGGGTTCTAGGGGATCTCAATATCACTGATCTTTCTTCATCGGACATTGTTTCAGAGCAAGCCTCTTTATTAGCGACCGAAATATCCTAGAAGTCAGATCTCAATGAGTGTAGTATCGAGTATCAACCAACTTTGGACTGCACCAAAGCCGGCTATCTCACTACTTCCTAATGGCCAAGTTATTCAATTAAAGGTTCTAAGGTTATTTGGTGCTTCATAACACCACATAACGGCCCCATATTCTCCTTGACTACTCAAGGGCTACCTGTACCAACAAATGTGTCACACCAATATAGCTATCATTTCAACTGTGTCGGTATACCCCATACATTCCCCACGATCTATTGCTACTTACTTAAAAGATGCCCCAGATTTGGGTGTAGGATCATTACAAGTAAACCCAAACAAACACTCAAAAGTAAAGCAAGAAAAACATACAAGGAAAGCAGATTAAAATGAACTAAGCTCTAAGGTAACCCCATTTTATGAGTATCTCCCTAGAAGAGTCGCCAAATTTGTACTATGGTGGGAGAACTGACTGTTATATTGGTTTTGCATTTGCGTTCGCAAAATGTTGCGGTAAGCAAGAGTCACCACCGAATTTTCTTTTATCCAACAAAGGAAAGAGTGAAAAGAAAAGAAAAAGACCTTTCGAGATTATTTCTGAGTAAAGGGGGTAGATTATGGAAAGGGAAGGTGTTAGCATCCTTTCCATCCATAGTTATCTACGGGCTCTTAGATGCTTAACTCATTGTTTGAAATATCTTGTGTTTTTGTGTGTTTTTAAAAAGTATTTTGAAATGCCATAGTGCGGCAATTTGCTTTATGATAACTCTTGTATCAGTCCTCAAGAGCATTGATAAAACATTTTGAAAAGGTTTTTGAAAATTGTTTTGTGTAAGTGTAAAAAGTTTGTTTTTTGAGCATAGAATCTAGGAACTATCTACTTTACTCGAAAAGTTCGTTCTTTTCCTCCTTTCCTTTAGACAGTTCTATCCTACTATTAGTGAGTAGGTAGCCCTAATCGTTTGGATGTTTGAGGGACATTCGAAGGGACGTTTATAATCACGAAGGCAACTTGGCAAGAAATCTCAGTAACTACCCTAGGGTTTTAAGATCATGTTTACCGAGGCAACGTCGAGAGGGTCATCGAGGGACTTATGATCTTTTAAACCGGAGGGTAGTCACTAAAATCTCTCACGTTTCGAGAGTTGTGACTATTTTCTGAAGGAAACCAAAGTGGGAGTAGCCTAGAGGTGCGCATGTGCGAATGTGTTTATTTCAATTATTTATCTTTGTGTTAGGTTTTCTAACGTCTTGTTTTAAATTCTTGTTATACAATCCTATTACCATACATCTAAACAATTAATATATGTGCAGGAATTTAAAGTGCGGAAATTAAATCTAACTATTATATGGCTTCGGGGAGGGGGAAAATTAAAAGTCCAAAATGGGAAATAGAGCAGAAAAAAGTAAAGGTCCTAATTTAAACTATTACATCCCAGTAAGCAGATACAATAATATGAAAAATAATAATATTAAAATAAAATCACGCGCGAATTGGAATTACATCTAAATCGTAGAAAGAAAAGTCTCTTTGTTTATTTTTTAATTTAATAAAAAAAATAAAAATAAAAATCTACTCAATTTTAATTTAATAAAATGTTTAAGTAATTAATAATTAATTAACGAAATTAATTTTAATAAAAAGACTAAAACCTAATTTTTGTGATTTTTTATCTGATTTTACAGTTAAATAAAAAAACACAATTAAAAAAACAAAATAAAATGGGCCAGGATAGCAAAGAGAATAGGGGGTGGTGTAAGTAAAATAAAATGGAAGCTCAGATCAAGGAAGAGGCCCAGGTTGCCTTCTGATCCAATGAAGGAAGTTGTCTTTCGATTTAAGGAGGGAAGTTGCCTTTCGATCCAAGGAGGGGTCTGCCTTTCGATCTGGATCTGCAAGATAATGGTTAAAGAAAAAAAACATAATACACAACCTGGGTTTCGAACCCAGGCCCTTTCCACTGCACACATTCCCCTTTACCATCTAAGTTGTTTGTTCATTCATTGATACAAATAAAACCATGGTGTTAGATTAATAAAGAAAATCATATATATATATATATATATATATATATATATATATATATATATATATATATATATATATATATATATATATATATATATATATATATATATATATATATATATATATATATATATATATATATATATATATATATATATATATATATATATATATATATATATATATATATATATATATATATATATATATGTATATCAAAACATGCGCGCTGCACAAGCCAGAAGGAAAGAGATGCCCGGAGGTTGAGATTCGAAGGACTTAGTTTTCAAATCCCCTAATAATGGTGTTCTGTTACTTTGGTACTAATTTTCACATGTAACAACATTAACAATCACAAATATCATTCATAGCAAGGATATACAATCAATATGAATTTAAATTACATATTTAAGGAGTTTGAGATCGAAGGCAAGTTACCAAAATGGAGGGATTGTGTGAGTGATGTTTCTGCATGCGTTGGTCCTGCCTAATGCTTGGAAATATCTCCTGGAAACTTCAAGGAGTGAGTGGAGTGCTTGCTTTGGATTGAGGAGGCCTGCCCAGATTATTTCTATTTTGACCACTTTATAACGTGTGTGTATAGGCAGCATGTATGTAGGCAATGTGTTTCAATGGTAAATGAATCCGTCCATTTGCTTGCACTCTAGCTCTGTATTTATAGGGGGAAGTGGTGAATGGAAATTGCAAGAAACAACCATTAATCAGGCTTTGAAGGCAGAATTGAAAGCCTTAAACAGGTTGCCTTTTTTTGAGGACTTTCTACCCTTTTGAGTTTTGAATGAACCTGGACATGTTTCATTCCCTGACTCCTTCGAATGCCCTCAATCCTTGTTCTTCGATTGGTTCTGAGTGGCTTCCTTCGATGGCTCTGGGCTTCAATTCAATTTGTTCACGGTATCATCCTCATGGCTCCTTCGATTGAGTCTATTTACGTTGGTTGTTTGACCTGGAAAATTCTCCTATTAGCCTAATCGAACACTTCCTTCTAGCCAGTCGAAGCTTCTTTTGTTATTTCCTTTGAATGTAATTGTACAGGGGGCTTGGGCTTGGCAGCATGTAGGAATTTGGCAAGCAAGCATCTTGAACCAGATTCATCAAAAAATAAAACTTGTTTCCAACAATTGTGTGTCCTTTAAATAGACCAATTGTATGTCCTTCAAAGACACCACTTGTATGTTTCTTCGAATGGACCACATGCACCACTTGTGCGTTCTTCGAATGGGCCAAATGTATGTCATTTGAAGGCACCACTTATGAGTTTCTTCAAATAGCCCACATGCACGCCTTGTGCATTCTTTAAATGGGCCACCAGTGTGTGTTCATAATGTAGAAATTATTTGTTGCAGGGTTCAGAGGTGGATTCAAAGCTAGCATGAGGGAAGCCACTGCTTTGTGAATCGAAGCACGAATGAAAGAAGTTCTTGCCTTGTGAATCAAAGGCAAACCTGAAGGAAGTACTTGCCTTATGAATCAAAGGCAGACATGAAGGAAGTATTTGCCTAGTGAATCCAAGGCAAGCCTAGAGGAAGTCTTTTCCTTGTGGATCGAAAGCAAGCACAAAGGAATCCTTTTCCTTGTGGATTGAAAGCAAGCATAGAGGAAGCCTTTTCCTTGTGGATCAAAGGAAAGCATTGAGGAAGCCTTTTCCTTGTGGATCGAAAGCAAGCACAGAGGAAGCTTTTTCCTTGTGGATCAAAGGAAAGCTGAAGGAGGCCAATGTCCAATCGAAGCTTGGGAAATATAAGCAAGTTTGCTTTTCTTTGATTTGATGCTTGAAAGCCCAATATAATCCATGGAAACTATATGGGGCATCAAAATCCAATTGTATTTGTGCAAACTTGGACTTTTGAAAATCCTTGTGAGAAAATGTCTTGAGAAAAGTGAGGGTAAATTTTGGGGTACAACACACACCTCCAATTCTTTTTGCGTCCCATGCCCATCTTAATTTCATTTTTTTGTTTTAATTAATTATTTCTTTTTTAATCTTTTTTTTTATTTAATCAGAAAAAATCATAAAATCATAAAAAATTTAGATTTAGATTTTTGATTAATTAATTTATTTTTTGAAAAATAAAAATTAATTAATTTAATCACACTTTATTTTATTTTTAAATAATTAACTAATGAATTAATTAGAATTAGGTTTTATTCTTTATTTTACACTTCAAATATTTTTCTAAGCAAAAAACAACAAAAACATTTTCTTAAACACTTATTAATTTTTTAGGTATCTTAATATCTTTTCCCTTTGCAATCTCTGCGCGCTTGTTGTACCCCAAAATTTTCCCTCCCATTTTTACTCAAGACATACTCATTGAGGTCTTCAATTGCTAAAGGTTGACCAAGAATTGACTAGACAAATTCTTCTCCTAAGCAATGAACCTCCAACTAGGGTTTCACTTCTCACCAAGATGTGTGAGCTCCAAAGGTCTCAAATGTTTTACATGGTCCTAATATGTCCTCAAGATTTTCCATGCCAAATTTCATGCCGTGCACTACAAGTTTGCTCTGTCAATTGCTCAAATGCTTGGAAATCAATTGTACTAAATCAAAAGTCAACTATGGCCAATATATAGTCAAACTTCAAGCTTTTTTGTCAACATAAATTTTTTGAAGTGATAATCATCATTTTATCAAGGGTTGATCATGATTCCACAAGAAGCACTCCTAATTCATCAAAAGTCACGAATTGCAAAATTAGGGTTTCTATAGGAAAAGTCAACATAACTTTGACCAGGCATAACTTTCACATACTTCATCCATTTTTCCTAACAAAAGCTCATTTTGAATAGAATCCAAGTCCCTACAACTTCTCTTTTATCCCCAAGTTCAATAAATGCAACATTTGAAAGATAAAAGCTCATACATTACAAGTCATTTTCAGAAAGTCAACAAAGGACACTTTTTTCCAAGATCTTTTACATCAAGATAATTTCTCCAAATGAAAAAATGGTCAACATAGAGTTTGTAGAGGACATCTTAGGATTTCTAAAAAGTCCAAGATCATCTTCAAGAGATAAAAATTGAGTAAATTATGGCTTTCCCAAGTTGGAAAAATTTGAGCAAATTTAAAGATTGTGCATTGGGCAAATTTGAACTTTTAGGTCAATGGCCTAACTTTTGAGGTTCAAACACTCTCATGACCTTATGAAGGACCTCTAAATCCATTTTTGCATGCCCTTGATTTTATTTACATTTATTTTGATTTTTGTTTAATTTAAAATTAAATAAATACAAAATAAATGCATAAAATAATGGGTTAATGTTTTGGACATGTGGGCTAGTATGTTAGGTCAGCCTTGAGGCCCATATTTAATGCAAAACATGTTCAAGTTCACTCAAGTCTCAACATGGAATGAAATCCCATTTTTGACAATTTTTCAAAATGAGAATTATGTCTTTAAGGCAATGGTTATGGCTGGGATTCTTTCCATATTTCCTCCCTAATCTCACCTCCTCTATTTATACAACACATTTGCAAGCATTACATACGCTCACACTGCCTGAAGAAGCCCTCTTAAAATCTTTAATTTTTTCAAAGAATTACAAAATTCGAAACTCTCATCCCTGCCAATACTCATCAAATCTAAGCCTTGTGTTGTGCCCTCAAGACTCCCAGGAGTCTATTCCAGTCCATACCCATGCATGAGGTTCCTTGAAATCAGCCAACCGGATCGCTCCACTTTGGTAAAATTTCTATGATTTGAATCTCTTAATACAAATAGTTTAAGTAAATCTAATGCATATATCCTTGTTTATATCCTTATTTTGATTTGTTCTAACATAATGTAGGTGTTTAGGTATTGGCTTGCATTTTTGGTAAATCCCAAGTGTATGTGTGAATGTCATGACTGATGTCATAACATTCTAGTTCAGGTTGTACTAACTCATTAGGTACATGTGCAGAAAAATATTGTAATTCAAATACTGATGTTTATAAGTGTGTATCTGAGCATGTTTGCAAAATGATCACATTGTGCTAAATCAGTAGACAGGTTTTCTCAGATGTCATAACAGATGTTATGACATCCTGTTCTGAACTAACAGAATTACAGGATTGGATAAGTCTGAGTTTTTTCAGGAAATAACTCAGTCCTTTCTAAACAGAATCCTGCGTTTTCTGAGGAGTAACCTAGCTCAATCCTAACCTGATCAATAAAGTACTGTGACCTGGTCTTTAGGTCAAACGGAATCAACCCTAGGTTTTTGGAAACCCTAACTGAAGTTGCAGCTGCTATATATTCAACAGAGCTGCGGTTTTTCAAGTTATCCCTGCTGATTGATTAGAAGATCAATTTTGTAATCTGTATAGATTTGTTTATTGTACTCCAAGCAATTATCATTGTGATAAGTTCCTTGGAATAGGTTTCAATTGTAAGGGTTGTGTAGCACTCAAAGCTTTGAAGCAAGAGTGTTTGAATGTTACTTGACTAAAGCTGTGAAGCAGAGTCAAGTTAGTTGTGTACATCACTCAAAGCTGTGAAGCACGAGTGATTGTGTTACTTGATTAAAAAGCTGTGAAGCTTAATCAAGTGTATGTTTTGAAGAGTGTCTTCATCAATTCTTAAGTCAAATTGGTTTATGTATCACTGCTGTGATTGAGGGGGAGTGAGTATGAACTCAGGTTTAAGTTGTACTTAGATTAGAATTGCATTGGGTAGGTCTTAAGTGAAGGAGATAAACTGGTTGGTTTATTCCTGAATTAACATCTCTTATTGTGGATTCTCTCCCTGGCTTGGTAGCCCCCAGAGTAGGTGTTGTTGCACACTGAACTGGGTAAACAATTGACTGTGTTATTTACTGCTTTTATATTTACTGTCATATAGTAAGTCAGATACGGTGTCATAACATTGGACGTGACATTGAGTATCTGCAGCCAGAATTTCAATTGGTATCAGAGCAGGCACCCTGCCTGTATTACTGGGTGAGATCTAGGGATATCACTTTCTGGCACTATGGATAAAGAAGGAGTTTTTGGAAATAGACCACCCATCCTGGATGGAACTAATTATGACTACTGGAAACCTCGTATGATTGTCTTCCTAAAATCTCTGGACAAAAAGGCTTGGAGAGCTGCTGACAAAGGATGGATTCATCCCACCATAACTGAGGAAGATGGGACAATCAGTCTGAAGCCTGAGGAAGATTGGAGTAAAGAAGAAGATGAGCTAGCCCTGGGAAATTCCAAAGCTCTAAATGCCTTGTTCAATGGAATTGATAGAAACATTTTCAGATTAGTTCATCAATATGAACTGGCCAAGGAAGTTTGGGACACTCTCAAAACTACTCATGAGGGAACTTCCAAAGTAAAAATGTCAAGGCTTCAGATATTGACCACTAAGTTTGAGAATCTAAAAATGATGGAAGATGAAACCATTCATGAGTTTCACATGAACATCTTGGAAATTGCCAACACCTCAGGAGCACTGGGAGAAAAAATGTCAGAAGAAAAACTGGTGAGGAAGATTCTCAGATCCTTGCCTAAAAGATTTGCAATGAAGGTGACTGCCATAGAGGAAGCTCAGGACATTAGCAAGTTGAAAGTGGATGAACTTATTGGGTCTCTTCAGACTTTTGAGATGGGAATCACTAATTATGATGTCAAAAAGAACAAGAGCATAGCACTTATGTCCAACACTGATGTTGAAGAAAACATTTCAGAAGCTATAGCCATGCTCGGAAGACAGTTCAACAAACTCATCAAAAGAATAGATCCAAAGTCAAGGTCTAATGTTCATAACATTTCCTCTAACATTGACAGTTCCAGCAGAAGACCAAGGTCAGATGAGAAGGGAGTTCAAGGCAGAGGAATTCAATGCCATGGTTGTGAAGGATATGGGCATATTCGAGCTGAATGTCCTACCTTTCTTAAGAAACAAAAAGGAATGACAGTTACTTGGTCTGACTGTGATTCAGAAAGTAATTCTGAAGAAGAGACTGCCAAACGAGTTACTGCTTTAACTGGTGTTTGTACCTCTGAAAGTGACATTAGTGATGAAGAGGTGACTTTTGAAGAACTGGCTGAAACGTACAAGGAATTGTGTATCAGAAGTACTGAAGTCTGTGTGCAGAATGAGAAACAATCAAAACTCATCATAAAGATGGAGGCTGAAAAACGGGCAAACCTTGAAACTATAAGTCACCTAGAAGGAGAAGTTCAATTGCTAAACTCACAACTGAATCAAATGACCAAATCTGTCAAGATGTTAACAAATGGAACTGACAAATTGGAAGAGATCCTACAGATTGGACAAAATGTGGGAAATAAATCTGGCCTAGGATTTATGAAAGCAACGAAATCTGGTTCTGGTAGGCAAATGTCAAAACAGATGTCTCAACACAACTCTCGACATCAGGAACAGAAACATATGAGGAAAAGGTACCAAAGATGGAAATGTCATCATTGTGGTAGATATGGCCACATAAAGTGCTTCTGCTTCAGATTACATGGATACCCTAATCAGAACTCAGGTGTCAAACCTAAGTCTAAAAAGGTACCACATGCTCCTCAATGGAAGAAAAAGGCTACTGCACTGATAGCTCACACTTCCCTGAGGGTCTCTGCAAAGGAAGACTGGTACTTTGACAGTGGATGTTCCAGACATATGACTGGAATCAAGAACCTCCTCAATAATGTTAAGCCTCACACCACCAGTTTTGTGACCTTTGGAGATGGGGCTAAAGGTGAAATCAAAGGAGTTGGTGATTTGGACTGCCCTGGAGTTCCAAGTCTAAATGAAGTACTGCTGGTGAAAGGACTGACCGCTAATCTCATTAGTATCAGTCAACTATGTGATCTAGGATTCAAGGTCAATTTCTCAAAATCTGAATGCCTTGTAATCAATGACAAACAAGAGATAGTAATGAAAGGAGTCAGATCCAAAGACAACTGTTACTTGTGGGAGGCTGAGAACACCAATTTCTCATCTGTGTGTTCCATTGCAAAAGAAGAAAAAGAGGTGAAACTGTGGCACCAAAAACTTGGCCATCTTCACCTAAGGGGTATGAAGAGGATTATCTCCTTGGAGGCAGTCAGAGGGATTCCAAAACTGCAAATTGATGAAGGAAGAGTTTGTGGTGAATGTCAGGTGGGTAAGCAGACTAGGATGTCACATCCAAAGTCAAGACATCTGACCACCTCTAAGGTTCTAGAACTCCTCCATATGGATCTGATGGGACCAATGCAAGTAGAGAGTCTTGGTGGTAAAAGATATGCCTATGTGATTGTGGATGATTTTTCCAGATTCACCTGGATTAATTTCATTAGGGAAAAATCAGATGCATTTGAAGTCTTTAGAGAACTGTGCAAGAGAATTCAAAGAGAAAAGGAAGGATGTATTCTCAGAATCAGAAGTGATCATGGCAAGGAATTTGAAAACAGCAAGTTTGATGACTTCTGTGCTTCAGAAGGAATCAGTCATGAGTTTTCTTCTCCCATAACACCTCAGCAAAATGGAGTTGTGGAAAGAAAAAACAGGACCATACAAGAATCTGCCAGAGCAATGTTACATGCCAAAAGACTTCCTATGTATTTTTGGGCTGAAGCTATGAATACAGCTTGCTATGTTCATAACAGGGTCACCTTGAGAAAGGGAACCTCATCCACCATATATGAACTATGGAAAGGAAGAAAACCAACTGTGAAGTACTTCCATGTGTTTGGCAGCAAATGCTATATCCTATCTGATCGTGAACAGAGAAGAAAACTGGACTCCAAAAGTGATGAAGGCATATTTCTAGGATACTCCTCAAACAGCAGAGCTTATAGAGTATTCAACTCCAGAACCAAAACCATGATGGAATCAATAAATGTTATAATTGATGACTATCATGAAGAAATAGATGTTCCTTGTACTGTTGAGACATTCTTTGAGACTTCAACCCAACAGGATGATCTACCCAACTCCACCACAACAGAATCTGAATCAAAGGAAGCTAGCAAGACTCCTTCCATCAGAATTCAGAAGGATAATCCAAAAGAGCTCATCATAGGAGATCCCAATAGTGGAGTCATCACAAGATCTAGAGAAATCATCTCAAATTCTTGTTTTGTGTCCAAAATGGAACCAAGAAATGTCAAGGAAGCCTTAACTGATGAATATTGGATTGGTGCAATGCAAGATGAACTGAACCAATTCAAGCAACATGAAGTTTGGGAACTGGTTCCTAGACCTGAAGGAACTAACATCATTGGGACAAAATGGATATTCAAGAACAAGTCAGATGCTGAAGGAGTTGTCACCAGAAATAAGGCAAGACTTGTTGCTCAAGGATACACCCAGGTTGAAGGGGTTGACTTTGATGAAACCTTTGCACCTGTAGCCAGGTTGGAGTCAATCAAACTCTTGTTGTCAATTGCTTGTCTTCTGAAGTTCAAGTTATTTCAGATGGATGTGAAAAGTGCCTTTCTAAATGGGTACTTAAATGAGGAAGCTTATGTGGAACAACCTAAAGGTTTTGTGGATCCAACCCATCCTGATCATGTCTACAAATTGAGAAAAGCTCTATATGGGCTGAAACAAGCTCCTAGAGCATGGTATGACAGGTTAACAAAGTTTCTCTCAGACAAAGGCTACAGAAAAGGAGGCTTGGACAAAACTTTATTTGTCAAAACTGAAGGAGGGAAGTTGATGGTTGCCCAAATATATGTTGATGACATAGTGTTTGGCGGAATGTCAGAACATATGGTTAAACACTTTGCTGACCAGATGCAGGCTGAATTTGAAATGAGTCTCATGGGAGAACTAACTTATTTTCTTGGACTACAAGTCTCACAGATGGAGGACTCAATCTTCTTATCTCAAAGCAAGTATGCTAAGAATATTGTAAAGAAGTTTGGTATGGAGAATGCAAGTCACAAAAGGACTCCTGCTCCTACTCATCTAAAGCTCTCCAAAGATTCAAGTGGGGTTAAGGTGGATCAAAGTCTGTACAGAAGCATGATAGGAAGCTTGTTGTACTTAACTACCAGCAGACCTGATATTGCCTTTGCAGTTGGAGTTTGTGCTAGATACCAAGCTGATCCCAAAGTCAGTCATATCAATCAAGTGAAGAGAATTTTGAAGTATGTAAGTGGTACTTACAACTATGGATTACTGTATACTCATGGCTGTGAACCGTCTCTGACTGGTTACTGTGATGCTGATTGGGATGGTAGTGCTGATGATAGAAAAAGCACCTCTGGAGGATGTTTCTTTTTGGGAAGTAATCTGGTTTCCTGGTTCAGCAAGAAACAGAATTGTGTGTCTCTTTCCACTGCTGAAGCTGAATATATTGCAGCTGGTAGTAGCTGCTCTCAAATGATATGGATGAAACAGATGCTCACTGAGTATAATGTCACACAAGATGTTATGACATTGTACTGTGACAATCTGAGTACAATCAACATATCCAAGAATCCCATTCAGCATAGCAGGACCAAACATATTGACATACGACATCACTTTATTAGAGACCTTGTAGAAGAGAAGACAATCAAATTGGAACATGTTGCCACTGAGCTACAACTGGCTGACATTTTTACCAAGGCTTTGGATGCAAACCAATTTGAAAACTTAAGGGGTAAGATGGGTATTTGCCAACATGAGGAATTGTAGCAATTAATTTTGCTTAAAACAAAGACCAAAGGACTTATGCCTGTTCTGATTGGTTTAAAATTGTATTTTCTCATTTCCTACAATTCTTTTAAGAAGTTGAATAGGCACTCCTTTGCTTCCTTCCTCTCTCGTCTCCTCATCAAAACTCAGTCTCTCAATCAGAAATTTCTTCTCATTTGCTGTTGGTCCTTCAAAATTGACAAAATGTCTCAAACGCCATCATCATCCAAGACGACCATCTCAACCTCTTCCTCTGATCAAAATTCTGGGACAATCTCTTCCTGTCTGGACTCGGACGTTCTGGAGATCTGTTCTCATAAAACTAACCCCACCAAGGACAAAGAGTTGAGAACAAGACATGCAGGTAATCCATCTCATCCTTCCTCTTCAGTTCCTCCTGAAATTGCAAATAGGGAAGGGACAGCCTATGTTAATCAAGCAATAGCAAAAATTGTTTCAAGAATTCTGAACGAAAACCACTCAGTTCCTGGCATTTCTGTTCCTCTGAACCAAGATAGATCAAATGCTAAAACAAATCCAGATGTCTCTAAGAATGTTGAGACATCAAACAAAGAGAAGAATGCTGACATTGCTCACAAGAAAAGAAAGAAGCCTGAATCCTCTGGGTCTGATGACAGTGCTTGAAGGTTGATTGATGCTTGGTGGTGTTGCTGGTGGAGTTTGGAAGTGTGTTCTGCAGTTGTCAGATGCTGATCTCATTATTTTTGTTTTGGATAACTGTATAACTTTATGAACATGTATCTTTGGCCCATTTGTGGCTAAAGAGGGGGAGAATA
The DNA here is from genome assembly GCA_948472305.1 of Vicia faba. Classification (NCBI taxonomy): domain Eukaryota; kingdom Viridiplantae; phylum Streptophyta; class Magnoliopsida; order Fabales; family Fabaceae; genus Vicia; species Vicia faba. The sequence goes on along the minus strand of OX451735.1, from coordinate 186,789,226 downwards.
TTTGGTACTTGTTTGACATTATATTTTTCTGCTGTCACTTATTTCTGCTGCTATCTATCTATCTCTGATTGTTTAGGGTCTTTAGCCAAAAATCTGCCAAAGGGGGAGTTTGTAGGTGTTTAGGTATTGGCTTGCATTTTTGGTAAATCCCAAGTGTATGTGTGAATGTCATGACTGATGTCATAACATTCTAGTTCAGGTTGTACTAACTCATTAGGTACATGTGCAGAAAAATATTGTAATTCAAATACTGATGTTTATAAGTGTGTATCTGAGCATGTTTGCAAAATGATCACATTGTGCTAAATCAGTAGACAGGTTTTCTCAGATGTCATAACAGATGTTATGACATCCTGTTCTGAACTAACAGAATTGCAGGATTGGATAAGTCTGAGTTTTTTCAGGAAATAACTCAGTCCTTTCTAAACAGAATCCTGCGTTTTCTGAGGAGTAACCTAGCTCAATCCTAACCTGATCAATAAAGTACTGTGACCTGGTCTTTAGGTCAAACGGAATCAACCCTAGGTTTTTGGAAACCCTAACTGAAGTTGCAGCTGCTATATATTCAACAGAGCTGCGGTTTTTCAAGTTATCCCTGCTGATTGATTAGAAGATCAATTTTGTAATCTGTATAGATTTGTTTATTGTACTCCAAGCAATTATCATTGTGATAAGTGCCTTGGAATAGGTTTCAATTGTAAGGGTTGTGTAGCACTCAAAGCTTTGAAGCAAGAGTGTTTGAATGTTACTTGACTAAAGCTGTGAAGCAGAGTCAAGTTAGTTGTGTACATCACTCAAAGCTGTGAAGCACGAGTGATTGTGTTACTTGATTAAAAAGCTGTGAAGCTTAATCAAGTGTATGTTTTGAAGAGTGTCTTCATCAATTCTTAAGTCAAATTGGTTTATGTATCACTGTTGTGATTGAGGGGGAGTGAGTAGGAACTCAGGTTTAAGTTGTACTTAGATTAGAATTGCATTGGGTAGGTCTTAAGTGAAGGAGATAAACTGGTTGGTTTATTCCTGAATTAACATCTCTTATAGTGGATTCTCTCCCTGGCTTGGTAGCCCCCAGAGTAGGTGTTGTTGCACACTGAACTGGGTAAACAATTGACTGTGTTATTTACTGCTTTTGTATTTACTGTCATATAGTAAGTCAGATACGGTGTCATAACATTGGACGTGACATTGAGTATCTGCAGCCAGAATTTCACATAACACATGAGAGATTGGATGCAGAATTAAGATTTTTCCATGTTTAGGGCAAAATCTGGATCGTGGTTCGAACTGGATGACATAGCCATGATCTGTAGAATCTAATACCAGATTCGAACTCAAGGTTTAATTTTGTGTGGAATAAGCTTTATTTCTGGATTTAAAAGTTTCAAAAATGAAGGTTTTATGTTGGACATGGCTGGAGAAGACGACCGGAGATCTGCTTCAGCGTCTCTGACTGGCGTAGACTCCGTTAGGGCTGCATGGAAAAAGCGTATATTTTCATTGGTCCATTCAAATTATTCACGACGCATGCGTGACAACTAGGATTAAGTTTGAGTTACCATTATATTATTATCATTCTATTATAATAACAATTGAAACAGTTAGCTCAGTTGGCAAATGCAAGCGTAATGAGGTGTTAGTCTCAAGGGGGTTGGGTTCGATCCAGCTCTTTTTCATTTTTATTTTCTTTCTAACAATTGTATTGAAGATCCAATGTTCATAGGCCAAACACGCTTACCATGTACCATCAACCCATCACCACTTGATCCAGATCCAGCACCTCAAACGTGCAGACCACTATGCGCCCCCAAAAACCTCTCCTCATTGGATCCACTGGAAACCCGGGCTTCATCAAACTTGGGCCTAGCGTTTTTTGAACTTGCACCCCCCAGTTTTTGTCTTTACTACCTAGGCCCATTTATATTTTTGTTTATCTTTATTATTTATTTCTTTTAAATGTGTTTTAATTTGTTTCATCAGCAAAAATAATTAAAATCACAAAAAATATAGTTTTAGGTTTTTTTTAATTAAATTAATTTTTTAAATGAATTAATAATTATTTTAACCATTTTCTTTAATTTAAAATTAATATAACTTAGGATTTTAATTCATTTTCTTTTCATAATAAAAATAAAAAAAACATAGAATTAATTCCTTTTAATTAATTTCAATTTTCTTTAATTATTTTTTTTTAAGTCTAGATTTAGGTTAATTAATCTAATTTTTTATTTAACCATTTTCCACATAAATCAAAACAAACAAAAGATTTCTTTATTCACCTAGAATTTCCTTAGGGTTTTTAGATGCTTTTCCATTTCGCACGCGTTATTTACTTTCGCATTTTTTTATACTAATGTATTTGCTTATGGGATGTAATAAACTATAATTAGGACTTTTTACTTTACTACTTTCTTTATTTTCCCCCAAGTTTTGGAATTGTAATAATACCCCTCCCCGAAGCCTTGTAATAACTAGATTTATATTTCCGCACTTTTAATTACTGCAAATTATTAACTGTTTAGATGCATGCTAACTAGGGTTATATAGCAAGAATAAAATAGAACGCTAGTAAACCTAATGCAAAGACAAAAATAACTTAAAACAACACAATTGCACATATACACCTCTAGGGTATCCCCACTTCCGTTGCCTTCGAAAAGCAGTCACAACTCTCAAAACGTGAGAGATTTTAGTGGCTACCCTCCGGTTTAAAGATCATAAGTCCCTCGATGACCCTCTCGATGTTGCCTCGGTATGATCTTAAAAACCCTAGGGTAGTTACTAAAGTTTCTTGCCCAATTGTCTTTGTGATTGTATAAACGTCCCTTCGAATGTCCCTCAAACATCCAACGACTAGGGATACCTACTCACTAATAGTAGGATAGAACTTTCTAAAGGAAAAGAGGAAAAGAACAATCCTTTCGAGTATAATAGATAGTTCTTATATGCTTTCTCAAAACAAAACAAACTTTTACACATACATAAAACTCTTTCAAAAAACATTTTTCAAACACTTTATATACGTTCTCTACCATTTTGAGAAACATTACAAAGTTTGTCGCACTAAGACGCTTTCAAAAACACACAAAGCACAAGGTATTCCAAAATGAGCTAAGCATCTAAGAGCCCGTACATAACTACGGATGGAAAGGGTGCTAACACCTTCCCTTTCCATAATCTGCCCCCTTACTCAAAAACAATCTCGAAAGGTCTTTTTCTATTCTTTTCACCCTTTCCTTTGTTGGATAAAAGAAAATGCGGTGGCGACTCTTGCTTACCGCAACATTTGCGAATATAAATGCAAAACCAGTATAACAGTCGGTTCTGCCACCGTATTATAAAACTAGCGACTCTGTTGGGGATACTTATAAAGTGGGTTTACCTTAGAGTTTAGATTATTTTAATTTCTTTACATTTTGTGTTTTGTATGCTTTACTTTTGAGGGCTTGTTTGGGTTGTTAATAAAAGATCCTACACCCAGATTTAGGTCGCCTTTTTAGGTAAGTAGCAATAGATCGTTGAGACTGTGTGAGGTATACCGACATGGTTGAAATGATGACTACATTAGTGTGACACATTTGTTGGTATCGGCAGCCCTTGAGTTTAGTCAAGGAGAATACGAGGTTGTTGTGTGGTGTCATGAAGCACTAACTGACCTTACACCCTTTAATTGAACAACTTGGCCATTAGGAAGTAGTGAGATAGCCGGCTTTGGTGCAGTCCGAAGTTGGTCGATACTCAATACTATGCTCATTGAGATTATACTTTTGGGATATTTCGGTCTCCAATAAAGAGGCTTGCGCTGAAACAATGTCCGATGAAGAAAGATCAATGATATTGAGATTCCCTAGAACCCGATTACTTTCTAGGATATGTTGAACCAACTAAAATTCAAGAGGGTACGTACTTATGAAACCCATGCACGCCTAAAACTAAGGACTTGTTTGCATGATCGTATATAATTTTTTGTACATGACATCATAACATGGCATGTTGCACTAACCATTTCAAGTATTTTTTGGACTTATCTTTGTGTTGTTTTGTAGGGACATGGCTTCCACTCGCAGAAATGCTATCCAAGTCAACCTCGTAAGAGTGTCTCCTCAACTCAAGGAGTTAGCGTTAAGGGTTCTCGAGCATTATCCATTTACCAAAAGACATGGTCGACTTCTCAATATGGTTGCCTCGAGCATTGATGAAGACATGATGAAAGTGCTCTTTCAGTTCTTTGATCCTTTACACCATTACTTTATATTTCCCGATTACCAATTAGTGCCTACCATGGAGGAGTTTTCTCAGTTATTGGGAGTGCATATTCTTAATCAATTACCTTCAACGATACTGAAAGAGACCCACAACTTAAAGAGATTGCTCAAGCTCTACATTTATAATGGTTCAACATTGTGGCAAATTGGGAAACAAGAAGTCGTATCAAAGGGTTCCTGGCCAAGTTTTTGTTTGAGAAGGCTCAGTATTTTTGGGATATTCTGGATTTACAAGCCTTTGAATAAGTGTTGGCCCTTCTCATATATGAGATGGTACTTTTTCCTAATCCTGACCAACTCATAGATGTGAATGTGGTCAAAGTTTTTCTGTCTCATAACCCGATGCCTACCTTACTTGGAGACATTTTACACTCTCTTCACACTTGTACCATGAAGAGAAGAGGGACCCTTAAGTTTTGCACTCCTCTGTTGGCTAGGTGGTTTATTTTTCACCTACCTCGATTTGTTTTGAATAATGGCCAAGGCATGAGATGGTCTAATAGGTTGATGTCCCTCACGCATTCGGATATTAATTGGTGTCCTCAATCTTTGGAGGATGTTACCATCATTGATCAATGTGGGGAATTCCCTAATGTCCTTCTCCTAGGCATTGGGGGAGGAATAACCTATAACCCTTGTTTGGTGTTGCGACAGTTTGGGTATGCTAGGAGGGATGGCCCTCATGAGGCACTTGTCCAAGGAATTGCATTCGACTATGAGAATGATGTCCAAGGTTATCGTTAGAGATTCATACAATCTTGGTGCATGGTGAACAAAGTTGATAGCAAGACATTGGGGCATAAGAAATCCATTCCTTTAGAGCCTTATCTTAAGTGGGTGCGAGCATGCGCTCAAAATCTCTTGATGTCTCATGAGGCCATCCTACCTATCATCATGGAGCCTACTGCCGAGAGAGATATTCCTTACATTATTCTCCATCCTGACATGCCGACTACTCTCGAGGAATTGCAAAAATCTTGGATTCAACTCAAAGAGGAACGGGACACCTTTGAAACCCAGTTTTACGCAAGGGAGAAGAAGGTTTTGGAGCTCACAAGACAACTTCATGAAGAGCAGATTTTGAATGCCTACATTGCACCGAAGAGGATGAGCTCATGGGAAGCTTGAGTCTTTTCTATTTTAGGAGTTTTTTTTATTATCTTTGTTTCTTCCATTGTAAGCCCAAGATGTATGGTTGTAACCGTTTAAACTTATTAATGCAATTAATGATTGTTCTCACTTTGCCTAAGCAAATTTAAATGTTAAAGGTCCTTGAAAACATTGCATAAGAATATGATGCATATCATCACATAAACAGGTTTCTGGACATGTTTCTTATTTTTTCGCTGTTTATTTCAGCAAAAAGAAATGGCTCTTGAACAGAATATTAAGGACCTTCAATCCCAGAATGCTCAATTCCAACAAATATTCCTGGAACTGGCTAAGGGACAAGAAGACCTGAAGGCTTTGATTCTCAAAGACAAGAAGAAGAAGACAAAGAAACAAGTGGGTGTTCTGAATACGGGAAGGAGATTCAGAGGACCAGCAAAACGAGCTCTAGAATTCGCAACTCCGTCAAATGAGAGGGACAATCAGAAGGAGAAGCCCACATAAGAAGACCATAGCCCAGAGTCCGATGAAGAAGAGGCTGATTATGCTGAAGAGCAGTATCCTCCTGATGATGACAAATACAAACAGTTGGAGGATTGTATCAATGTAATGGAAATTCAGATGGTACCTATGCTGGATTTTGAAGAACTAGGTCTGGTTTCTGGAGTGGTCATTCCACATAAGTTCAAGGTTTATGCATTTGCTAAATATGACGGGATTTCATGTCCTAAGCTGCATTTGAGGTCTTATGTCAGGAAGATCCAACCGCACATTACTGATAGGAATTTGTGGGTTCATTTCTTCCAAGAAAGGTTATCGGGGACTCAAATGGTTCTATCAGCTGGAGGGAACCAATATCCGCAACTGGGAGGACCTGGCTGCTAATTTCCACAAGCAGTACCAATACAATGCTGACCTCGCTCCAACCCGTACTCAACTTTAAAGGATGTCTATGGGTTCTAGCGAGGGCTTCAAAGATTACGCCCATAAGTGGAAAGATCTTACAGGAAGAGTCCAGCCTCCTTTGTCTGATAGAGAGCTGGTAGATATGGTTTTGGGTACTTTGTCTGGTCCATTTTTCAACCACTTGATTGGAAGTTCTTTAGTTGGGTTCACTGAGCTAATATTGACTGGTGAACGAGTAGAAGTTGGTAACAAGAGCGGTAAGATTCAGAGAGATGCATCTTCAAGTACATTGAAGAAACCATTCTCTGGGAAGAAAGAAGTAAGTGTTGCCTACGGTCAGAGGAATCAAAGCAAAGTTGAACGTCATCCAACGGTAGGAGCTGTGATGATCTCCAACCCTACGCCTAGTCAACAACAAAACAATCGGCACAGGAAGGATACACCCAGCAGGCAGTTCACCCGGCTTAACATGTCCTTATCTTAGGTTTTGCCACACTTGTTGAAGTCTAATATGGTCACTCTGAAGGAGGCTCCTAAAAATCCAAATACCATATCCCTCCATTATAATTCAAATGCTCGATGTGCCTTCCACTCCAACAGTCTGGGGCACAATACAAATGATTGTTGGGCTCTGAAAAATAAAGTGCAAGATCTTATTGAGGCAAAGGAGATTGAATTTGACCCTCCTGAGACCCCTAATGTGATAACTGCACCAATGCCCAAGCATGGACAGGGTGTTAATGCGGTTGATGACGACCTGTTTGTTTATTCTGTTGATGAACTAGCTACTCCTCTTCCGATTGTTAAGAAGAATCTCTTGTAATCCAATTTATTTTTGGGTTGTGGTGAAGGTTGCCACCTGTGTACCTCTCTACCCAATGGTTGCTTGTTGTTAAATATAGGTGTTCAATGCCTGATGAATAACAAGGAAATTTTGTTTAAAAAGATTCCTTCTACAAAAAGTTTGTGCAAAGATGTGTCAATTATTACCATTTCCGACAATCCTCCCAAGGTCTCCTCTAAAATACCTGTCAGGATTACATCCACTCCTAAGGTTGCTCCTTTAATTATCACTTTTCCCGGGCCGATACCATATTCCTCCGATAAGGCTATTCCTTGGAACTATGGAGTTGACGTCTACTACCATGGCGTCAAGAAAGACCTATTGACTATCAATGATAAAGTTGCTAAAGATACTGATCCTAACATCGACAACATTGTTGGGACTAGTAAAATTACCAGAAGCGGAAGGATATTCTCTCCTGAGATCTCTTCGAAGACTATTTCCACTCCTTTGGTTATTCCTTCTAATGTTCCTATTATTACTCCTGTTGCTACTCCTACTGTCACTCCTGTTCTTATTCCTGCTACTGAGTCAGCTGAGACTTGGGAAAAAGAAGTACTGGTTGAGCCTGCCTGGACGGAGGCACCTAAAGAAACCATTCCTGAAGCTTCTAAAAAAGAAATAGAGGAAATACTGAAAATCATTCAGAAGAGTGATTACAATGTTGTAGAATAATTGGGGAAGACTCCCTCAGAGATTTCAATGATGGCCCTATTGTTATGCTCTAAAGCCTATGCTAAGGCTTTGGTGAAGTTCCTGAAGTCTGCACATGTGCCTCAAGAGACTTCTTCCAACTAATTTGAGAACTGTGTTGCTAATCTGACTGCTGACAATGGACTCGGTTTCTCTGATGTTGATTTGGCGTTCAAAGGAAGAAAGCATAATGATGCCCTGCATGTCTCGATTGAGTGCTGGGGAACTACCCTGGATCATGTTCTAGTTGATACGGGTTCGTCACTAAATGTTCTACCCAAGGGTGCTTTAGACATATTGGACTGCGAAGGACTTACTTTGAAGCCCAGTAATATTATGTTGAGGGCTTTTGATGGTTCGAAGGGAATGGTACACGGGGAGGTGGACATTCCTATTAAAGTTGGTTCCCAAACTTTTGGCTCCACTTTCTACGTGATGGACATCCGCCCGTCTTACTCTTGTCTATTAGGTTGCTCTTGGATCCATGGGGTCGGTTGAAACAACCGGATGAAAATCATCAAACAATGAATTCACCATCGAACGTCTTTTATCCCATATGAAGGGAAAGGTAAACATCGAGAAAACCTGAGAAGGGAGAAGTCACGGTCTTGCGACCGAGAGATCAGGTAAGGGAGTTTGTTACATGAGGGGATGGTATTAGCACCCCACACGCCCATATTACTCTATGGTATCCACTCTTGTTATCTATCTTATAGGTGTGTTTAAATCCATGCTTACTGTTTATTACTGCTAAAAGGAGAATGCATGCAAAAGGAATGAGAAAAGAATGTAGGGAAAATAAAGTTGTACTTGCTTGGGCCCTACCCCAATGCCATCCTTTTTGAGGAATCGGAGTTACCGTAGTTCGGATCACATGTTTTTATTTGTTTTATGTTTTCTTATGGATAATGTTAATTTCGCCTTCTGCCGCAGCTCGACCTTTGGAGACTTATGCGTTGGCACATATGTAAATTAATCATGTCCTTACCTGAAAAGGGTTTTAGATAAAAGATGCTCGAGCTCACAAAAAGGTTTGAATTGGTTTGTGTTTTTGTTACCTTGAAAAAGGGTTTAAGTATGATAAGCATGTTTTTGATTTACTAAGAAAAGAAGTTTTAGTTTTAAAGGAAAGCGATAAAATCCTATAGGGAGCATGCACTGAGAGCGAAGTCGTGATCTCAATTCCTAAAATGAGTGACTCATCGATCAACAACCAAAGAAACAAAAACAAGCACAACACATATAGCAAATGAAGTGCAGAATGCCTGCTACAGGTCTTTAAACAACAACTTTGAGCGCATGCTCTTTATTTCCTACTTCTCATGGTATCTAGAAAAGTGGTAAAGTGCGGAAATGAGGAATAAAATGAAGTTGTGATGATACCAAATAGAGAAGTTTCATTGCCTCTTCATAACCACACAAGCAATAAGAAAACTCTACAGAAGTTGATCCGTACGAGTGATCAAAGAATTAGTCTCCAAGCATTCCATATTACAAAAGTTGCATCGACATTGTATCACAAAATCTTGGCTAAAAATGGCAAAAAAAACGATTACCAAGCATAAAAATAATAGAAAATTCTAATAAAATTCTAAAGTGAACCTAAAAATATTTCCTAAAATATTCTAACTATTTTTTAGGTTATTTTTTCATAATAAAAATATTAAAAAACTAAAAAGTTCCTAAATCTTAATATGAAAATATGAGCTCGAGGGGGTGAAAACTGAAGACATGAGGTTCTATAGAAGCAATCAGAGCATTAGCACCAAGACCAATCTAAAAGGAAGTTCACAAAGCAACCCTTTTTTGTATGAACTTCTTCCTTCTCCAAAAAAGCTGCAATGGGCTTGCAAAATATTATACAGCCCAGACCCATCACCAATTATTCTTAATTCAGCATTATATTATTTTCTACAGAAAATACAAATAACAGAATTAATTGAAATTAAAAAAAAATAATGAAAAAGAGGAATGAAACGGCTTTGGCTCTGTTAGGGTTCCAGAAGGTGGATATTGAGCTTCATCATAAAGATGGATTCGCTTCTCCTTCCAAACAAATCGCGGCGCCAGCGACTACCATTGTCTCTAATCGACACATCCAAGCTCCTCACCATCTTCATTTTTCCATATTCCTTCCGCCGCCGTGAATCACAAAACCATCTCTGTCGTCCATTCGGTTTCGTCACATCTCTGTTCCACTATTTCATCTCTTTTCTCTGCTATTGCTCTTCGTCTCAACACTGAATCAAATGAAGAAACAATAACACATACCATGGATTCACAGAGTTATTCAGATTATGACCATAAGAATGAAAAGAATTAAGAGCTTCTAAGGTTATCGATCAGAGACGTTCCGGCGACACTTCAAAGCTTCCAAGCGGAACATGAAAGCCGCAAATACTTAGGTATTTCTTTACGCTTGTTCCCTTTTGCTCTCTTCTTCTTCGATTCTGTTTCTGCATTTCTATTATTGATTTTGAATTGTTGTGTTGATGAAGATGCTTGATATTGCTGCACATTGTTTCTCGAGGATTCTTGATAGTAAGTAGATGAAGACGGTTGATGCGATGAAGATGAAGAGGATGCAATTGTTGTTCTTACAATGCAGTTCCGATGAGTGTTGCAGTTGCTTGAAGTGATGATGAAGTAGGTTATGTGTGATGTAGTTAGGTTGTGATATCGAAGAAGAAAAGAAGATTGATATGTTGATATGTTATGCAGATGAAGATTCTTGGTATGAATTGAAGATGAAGATTGTTGCCGGAGAATTGGCAGAACACTGTTGATACCACGATTGAAGATGCAATGGAGATGTCGATTCAGAGCTTGAGGCTATTCGATGCAAAGTGGTGAGGGTGATGAAGATGAATAGAAGAGTAGAGATGAAGATGAATTAAAGAGTAGAGAGAAAAATAGCTTCATATTTATGGTGAGTTCTCTACCTCTTTCCCTTCTTTCTGATTCCTTTTTCTGATAAATTATGGTGGATTCTGTTATACATCTCTTCCCCCTCAGTTTTCTTCTGAGCCCTCCTTCTGTTATGAATTCTGAACCTTCTTTCTGTTATCTGCTTTTTGCTATCAGTCTGCTAGGAGCTTGTTGGAAGTTGGTTAGGAGTTGGCGAAATTCTGTTTTATTTTCTGTTGGTTCAGTTACCATTTTTTTGTTAGGAGTTGGCAGCTATAAGGACGAGTTATAGGACGGAGAGTTAGTTATGGTTTGGAAATTAGTTGGAGTTCTATTAACTATTTTTTGCTGTTAGGTTTGGTTACAGTTAGGAGGTTATTCTGTTAGAAAAGTTAGTTACTGTTATGGTTAGAAACGGGTAGGAAATGGTTAGAATATTCTATTTTGGGCAGGTTTAGCTGTTGGAGGTTTGTTATGGTTTTGTTCTAGAAATAGTTGGTTAGAGGGAAGTTTGTGGCTTCTGTTAGAACTCTGTTGAGAATTTGCAGGGCTGACTTGGATGGTTTTGTGTGCAGGGCTGTCTTGGACGATTTTGTGTGCATGGGAGGGGCGACATTTGAAGCTCGCAATATGAGACATGAAGCTTGGACTTATCATGAAATTAGGATACTAATATTTTATTTATTTTGTAAATTTCCCCTTGTAATGTACTTGAATTCACTTATAATTTCATATTGGGACTTTCAACATACATTGTTTTAAGAACATTGGATGAAACACCATTTCCCTCTTTTAATTCAATTTCCAAATTTCATTATTCTGTTCAATATTTCAAGATGTAATGGCAATTTGTAATGGATCATGGCCTTGTGACAGTAGTGTGTCCTGAAATGCGAATGACATGAACTTGTAATAAGAACTTCTTAGATGTAATGAATGGTTCTTGAATAAACTTGCCATCCAATTTGCATTTGAATACCAAGTTTTCCTTAATTTTTTCATATAAAATGAACCATGATGCCAGATGGATGACTTGAACTCCGAATTTGAAAGTTTTTCTCTTCTTTTATTTGTACTTGAAAATGGTGATTTGAACCATGATGAATGATAACAAACTTTAAATGGAGTTTAAATCAATTCTTGGATGATACTTGGATTAAGACTTGAACAAATCTTACTACCTGTTTTAGGTGAACAAAACACCCAAACCTGCATGATTTAGCCAATTTTAAATTCATTAAATGAACCGACTTGAATCTAGGACGAATCCATACCAACTCAATTCATTAATCCCCATCAATCTTGTATAACAAACAATAAGATAATCAACATGACTTGATCTTAATGAATTCATAACACCATCCTTATATCACGCCTCACTATCCAATGAACATCCAGTGAAAATGTTGACAAACCCAAGTATGATAGGATATAAACCCTAATCTTCCTGAGGTATATGTTGAATGAAGACACAACTTATCATAAAAACCATAGTTCATAGTCTTCTCAGTCAGAATCATTGGTGAGAAAGAAATAAGTCTTCAATGGTCACCACCACAAACCCTAGCGCCTCATACCAAGGTTGATGAAGGAATACATTGACGACCCTTAAATGGAAAGGGAAACCTCAAATCCAGAGAAACCCTAATTTTCCAATTCAATGCTTAGAGGAGAAACAGTCGAATCAACCTTATTCGATATGTGCATCTCAAAACACTATGAAACCCTTAGCTTGCATGATCATTGAACTTTTGAACCTCAAGTGCCTTATTGAATGTAAATGTATGCCATGTTAGTGACCTAATGGAATATATGAAGATGAATGCAAAAGCTTAAGCCAAATAAAAGTAAAGGGTAGGACAAATTTAGGGTATTACACCGGTGTTGTTACTTCTACTCTGCATCAAATGTTGAAGTATTCGGTTAATGGAAAGATTGTTACAGTCCATAGCGAAGAAGAGTATATGGTGAGCCACCTGAACTCTTTCAGATATGTTGAAATAGACGGCGAGTTCATCGAAACCCCCTGCCAGAACTTTGAAGAGGTTCCTCAGACAATTGTTGCTACCAAGATTGTTGCTAGTGTTCCAAAGATTACCAGACCTCCGTTGAAGACGGCTTCTCTGAAGGATGCCAAAGTTGTAGTTGAAGAAGGTGGAGTTACTATCTGGGGCCAGCTCCCTGTCATCCCCTACAAATCTGACAAGTTTGGTTTGGGTTTTACTTCGGGAGCTCAAAAAGTTGTTCGTCACGCTCGTTCCGGAGGACCGCCACTACACATCAGCAACCATCGAATCAATGCTTTGGAGGACACTGACAATGATTGCGACATGAACAATTGGATTTTCCCAACTACCAACGGTGGACTAAATAATTGGACGGCTAGAAACTTTGTTCCCATTAATTTCATCCAGGAGTAATTGTTTTTTTTGGGAAATGTAATATTTGAACAATACAACCTCTAAATCCTTGTGTCTTACCCGAGGCATAACGGTCTATTTGTGAGGGTTATTACTTCATATTCATATGTCATTGTGATACGGTGGCAGAACCGAATGTTATATTGGTTTTGCATTTTTTGTTTGCAAATGTTGTGGTAAGCAAGAGTCGCCACCGACTTTTCTTTTATCCAACAAAGGAAAGGGTGAAAATAACAGAAAAAGACCTTTCAAGAATATTTCTGAGTAAGGGGGTAGATTATGGAAAGGGAAGGTGTTAGCATCCTTTCCATCCATAGTTTTCTACGGGCTCTTAGATGCTTAGCTCATTTTTTTAAATACCTTGTGCTTTTTGTGTGTTTTGAAAATTATTTTTGAAAGTGCTTTAGTGCGGCGATTCACTTTATGATAACTCTTGTATCAATCCTCAAGAGCGTTGATAAAGCGTTTTGAAAAAGCTTTTTGAAAATTGTTTTGTGTAAATGCAAAAGTTTGTTTTTGAGCAAGCATTTATGAACTATCTACTTATACTCAAAAAGGTTTGTTCTTTTCCTCATATCCTTTAGACAATGCTATCATACTACTAGTGAGTAGGTAGCTCTATTGTAGGATGTTTGAGGGACATTCGAAGGGATGTTTTTTATAGTCACAAAGGAAACTTGGCAAGAAGTTTTAGTAACTATCCTAGGGTTCTAAGATCATATTTTTATCGAGGCAACGTCGAGAGGATCATCGAGGGACTTATGATCTTTTTGAACCAGAGAATAGCCACTAAAACCTCTCACATTTTGAGAGTTGTGACTATTTTCTGAAGGCAACCGAAGTGGGAGTACCCTAGAGGTGTATATGTGTAAGTGATTCAATTTGGTTCATTTATCTTTGTTGTTAGGTTTGCTAGCGCTTTATTTTTAAATCATTCCATACAAGCCTAGTTACTAACAGTTAATATTTTGCAGAAATTTAAAGTGCGAGAATCGTAAATCCTACGCTATTACAAGGCTTCAGGGAGGGGGATATTTACATGTCCAAAAAATAGGGGGAAATAAAGAAAGTGATAAAATCCCTAGTAATCATCTATTAAATCCAGTAGACAGATATAAAAATGTGAAAATAGAAGGGAAATAATGAACGCGCGCGAAATGGAAAGAGACGTCTAAAATTTTTTTAAAAAGTTCTAGATGAATAAAGAAATATTTTTGCCTTTTTGTTTATTTTAAGAAAATGCTTAAATTAAAATAAGAAAAAAAAATTGAATTTAGTCTTAATTAATTAAATAAAAGAAAAATGTTTGTTAATTAAAATTAATTTTAATAAAACTAATTCTAATATTTTTGTATTTTTATTAAGAAAAATTTGAATGAAATAAATCTAAGTCTAATTGATTTTAAATTGATAAAATAAAATTAAAATAATTAATTTAATTAACTTACAAAATTAAAAATTAATTTTAGAAAAATCCTAAGTCTAATTATTAATATATTTTTTGATTTTATATTAAAGAAATATTTTAAAGAAAAGCATAGAAAACAATTAAATAAGTAAAAAATAAAATAAAATAAAAATGAAATGGCTTGGGCCTGGACGTGCAAAATTAAAATGGGAGGTGTGAGATTTGAATTTGCTGGGCCCAACTGAAAGGAGCCCAACACCTGCCTGATCCTGTGAGGATAAGTCTTGATGGCACATGGTAGATCTGCGCGTTGATGCTCTTGGATCTAAATCAATCATGATCTGATGGTTGTCATTTGGGGGGTGTATGGTATGCGTCTGGCCACTAGGAGCGCTAGATCTGCAAACAAAGTTAGGAAAAAATAAATTGCAAGAGGCAGGGGTCGAACCCTTGACCTCTCACACACGCAGCGCCTTAACACATACTTTCTTGCCATTGCGCTATCCTGTTCATTCGTTGATAAAGGTAATAGGATAATATAATATGTAAAATCAATCAATTTTCTTTAATTTTAAAAACGCGCGCCCAATCAGATTTAAGTGAACCAATAAAATTATATCACTTTGCCACGCAGACTCCACCGGAGTGAACAATTTGCACGGGTGCCAGAGTCAAACTCTGGTCACCTTCTCCGGCCACATCAAAATCTAAAAACATGCAAAAAAGCAAAACCAAACATCAAGATCTAGGCTACCCCCAACCCCCCCCCCCCTTAAGTTGGGGTCTGCAAATTCAACCATGGGGTTAGTTTCTCCTGAAATGGCCTGCATCAATGAGAATGAAGCTCACCTGGAGTTTTGCCCTAAAAATGGCAAAACTCCATCCTCACGCCAAACCTTGCATGTAATGATTCTAAACAGGCACAAACATCAATATGGACATATGTATGCACAGAGAAATCATTTATATCGCATGTAGAGAAAGTTTGAGATCATGAAATTTTTACCAAAAATGGAGATTCGGTTGACTAATCCCAGGGCTCTTCAGGCGTGGATAAGAGATGGTATAGCTTCCTGGGAACCTCATGGATGGATTGGTGAGGTCTGTTTGGCACGAGGAAGCTTGGAAATATGGTTTTGGATTTTCACGATTTAGGAGATTTTTTCAATTTTTGTATAGCTCTTTGAGGCAGCTTTCAGCGTGTGAAATGCTTCCAAGGATGATCCTTATATAGAGGAGATGGGGGGAGCAAGGTTACATGGAAAGAATCAAGCCCATAAAGGCCATGATAAAGCCATGATCCTTATTTTGAAAAGTTGCCAAAAATGAAGATTCCATGCCATGTTGGGACTTGGATGTACCTGGTCATATTTGCACGAATCTATGGGCTTCTAGGAAAGACAAAACATCATCCCAAATGCCAAGTCCCATCTCTATTTATTTTGTACAATTTATTTTATATTTATTAAAAATAAATCAAAATAAATATGGACAAAATAAATAAAAATTATAAGGCAATGTAAAAATGAGATTAGAGGTCCCCTATAAGGTTAGGAAGATGTTTGAAGTCCAAGAAATTAAGCCATTGACCTAAAAGTTTAAGTTTGTCAATGCACTATCTTTGAATTTTCTCAAATTTTCCCAACTTGGGAAACCCATAACTTGCTCAATTTTCATCTAATGATGATGATATTGGACTTTTTGGAAAGCCCAAGATGTCTACTTCAATCCCTATTCTGATAAATTTTGCATTTGAAGATTTTATCTTGATGTAAATGGTCTTGACAAAAAGTGTCTCTTGTTGACTTTCTGAAAATGATCTATAATGTATGAGCTTGTATCATTCAAATAGTGCATTTCTTGGACTTAAGGGAAAAAGATATGTTGTATGGAATTGGATTATCTTCAAAATGAGCTTTAGTTGGGGCAAAATGGATGATGTATGTGAAAGTTATGTCTGGTCAAAGTTCAGTTGACTTTTCCTATAAAAACCCTAATTTAGCAATTCTTGACTTTTGATAGATTACGTGCATTTCTTAAGGAATCATGATCAACCCTTGATCAAATGATGGATATCACTACAAAATGTTGATGTTGACCAAAAATCTTGAAGTATGACTGTATATAGGCCACAATTGACTTTTGACCTAGTATAGTTGATTTTCAAGCATTTGAGCAATTGACTGAGAAAACTTGTAGTGCAAGGCATGAAATATGGCATGGATAATCTTGAAGGCATATTAGGACCATGGAAAACATTTTAGACCTTTTGAGCTCAGACATCTTGATGAAAAGTGAAACCCTAATTAGAGGTTCATTGCTAAGGAGGAGAATTTTCCAGATCAATTCTTGGTCAAACTTGAGCAATTGAGTACCTCTAGGAGCATGTCTTGAGTAAAATGGGAGGGAAGATTTTGGGGTACAATAGCTTCCCCTGTTCAATATTCTTAAACCTGTGGATTTATATTGGCTTGTCTGTCTTTCGTGATCTAAAGGTGGAAGATGATTGAACACTAGAGTGCCAAGAAATTTGCACTCACATGAAGTAACACTGATGGTTGATGATGTCAGGAATGGGCTTACAGATTCCATTTGGAGAAGATGGCTGAGAGTCGTCGAAGATGGGATTAAAGATGCCATCCAAAGTAGATGCTGACTGCATAAGAGGTCTCTTTATGGGATTCCTGTTCCTGCTATCTGAGGAGGACTCCGTTGGGGAATATGGGTTTCTGTTATTCTCCCGCTTGAGGAAAACTCTGTGGGGGATAGAGTCCAGGAACTTCAGTTTTCAAAGGCTCTATTGAGGGGTTATCTCTGGAGAGATAAAAGATTGTTGTTTTCTGGTTGAAATCCAGGCTTCACAGTAACTTGTTGGGGATAATGGAATTAACCATTATCTGGAAGGGTATTAGAAAGAGCCTGTGTAGGGCTGTTTCAGGATGAGTCCATGTTAGTCTGCATCCAGAGATATATGAGAAGGAGCCTATGTGGGGCTACTTCAGGATGAGTCCATGTTAGACTGCATCTGGATGATGAGAAGGAACCCGTGTAAGATTGCTTCAGGATGAGTCTGTGTTAGACAGCATCTGGAGACCATGAGAAGAAATCTGTGTAAGATTGATTCATCTGGTCATGTAGATAGTTTTCCTGTCTGGTTTCAGGTGTTAATCTCTGACCTGAGAAAGAAATATAGTTTTCCTGGTTTGTTACAGGTATTAATCTTCAATCTCCTCATGTAGATAGTTTTCCTAGCTTGTTACAGGTATTAACCTACAATCGGTCGTCCACAGATAGTTGTCCTAGCTTGTTACAGGTATTAATCTGGAACTTGTTTTTGTTGGTCGTTGAGATAGTTGTCCTGTCTGGTTTCAGGTATTAATCTCTGACCTGAGAAAGAAATATACTTTTCCTGGCTTGTTACAGGTGTTATTCTTCAATTTCCTCATGTAGATAGTTTTCCTGGCTTGTTACAGGTATTAACCTACAGTCGGTCGTCCACAGATAGTCCTGGCTTATTACAGGTATTAATCTAGGACTTGTTTTAATTGGTCGTTGAGATAGTTGTCCTGTCTGGTTTCAAGTATTAATCTCTGACCTGAGAAAGAAAGATAGTTTTCCTGTCTTGTTACAGGTATTAATCTTCAATCTCATCATGTAGATAGTTTTCCTGGCTTGTTACAGGTATTAACCTATAGTAATTCATTCACAGATAGTTGTCCTGGCTTGTTACAGGTATTAATTTGGAACTTGTTTTTGTTGGTCGTTGAGATGGTTTTTTTGTCTGGTTTCAGGTATTAATCTCTGGCCTAAGAGCAAGAAATATAGTTTTCCTGGCTTATTACAGGTATTAATCTTCAATCTCCTCATGTAGATAGTTTTCCTGTCTGGATTCAGGTATTAATTTATAATCAGATAGTTCTCAGATAGTTTTCCTGTTTGGTTTTAGGTATTAATCTGGAACTTTGCAACATTGGTCACATAGATAGTTCCCTGTTTGGTTTCGAGCATTCATTTGTGGCCTACTGTATTTGTTGGTAAACTTGTCTTGCTTCGGGAGTTCATACCACTTGGTCGTGTAGATAGTTTCCCATTCTAGTTTTGGGCATTAATCTTTGACCTATTGCATAAGTTGATATTGTTTGTCTGTCTGCAAATTCAACTTGAAAAGGTAAAGCCAGTTTCATGCGACGTCATGATGTATGAATTTCATGATGCTCTCAAAATAAATGAGATTATGATATATGCATTTGTGCTTCATAGGAAATGATGTTTGTAAAATGATGTATGAATGCAATGTATGAACGTGACAGTTGTTCTATTATAGTGTTGTAGAATAGGGAAAATAAATCCCTGATTGTAGCTGGGGGTGAATAATGTGAGTCTTCAAATATGTTGAAGTTAAATGATGGGAGATGATCTTCCGTTGTTAGAGAAATAAGCTCTGTTGGGGAAGGAAAACTCTGTGAACCGCTTGGGGATTGTCAGAGTGAATCTATGTCATGATTGTATCTGGAGATGTTTTGAATAAGTGTCAAAATGATATCTGCCGCTGGATCGTATCTGAATTGTACTTGGAAGAATCTGGAATAAGTATCAGAATGACATCCATATCTGGGTCGTATCTAAACCGTTTGTAGAGGAGAATCTGGAATAAGTGTCAGGATGACATATGTCTCTGGATCGTACCTGAACCGTTTCTAGAGGAGAATCTAGAATAAGTGTTAGGATGACATCCGTCTCTGGATTGTACCTGAACTGTTTCTAGAGGAGAATTTGGAATAAGTGTTAGGATGACATCCCTCTCTCGATCATACTTGAATTGTTACTAGAGGAGAATCTGGAATAAGTGTCAGGATGACATTCGTCTCTGGATCGTACCTGAATTGTTTCTAAGGAGAATCTAGAATAAGTGTCAGGATGGCATCCGTCTCTGGATCGTACCTGAACTGTTTCTAGAAGTGAGTCCACTTTATTTTGAATGTTTCTGCTGGAAATTCCTGTTTTGTTGTTTTGAGAAGAAATCCGCTGGGGAAGGGAAACTCTGTAATCCGCGTGTGGATTTTGTGAGATCCTGTTGGGGAATCCTGAAAAGCTTGGCGACTTCACTGGGGAATTTTTCTTAGATGTCAGAGTAGTAGTTGGAGATTCTTGCTTCGTCGTGGATATAAGAACATCTGACCTCATTCGGCTGTATGCTGAGGATATGGTAGTGACTTTATAGTAGGATTCCCCTGCCTCCGTATCTGCTGGAGAAAATATCTGTTGGGGATTATGTGGATGGTTTGACTTCTATCCCAACTCTTGGAGTCCCGAGTAGACACTGAGCATGGTGATAAGTCTTCTACTGATAGACGAGTGACAAGATGATGAGACATAGTCGTACATTTTAATCCCTAAGTTTTTCCTAGACCGTCTTTTCAGATTTTTAGTCCATCGAGATACCCTTTTTTGCCCAAGCCTCCTTTTCAGGTTTTCGACTTACCGGGTGTACAGTTTTTTCATATGTATATCCCTAATTTTTGCCTAGGCCAGTCCACCTAGCGGGTCTTTGTTCAAGCATAGTATTTTCCGACTATGTCCATGTTCATCGAGTACGGAGAGTTATCACTGTCCATAATAGTAAGTGTTTCCACACTGCCAGAAGATGTTTGTTTGATCGTACAAGATTCGTTGTTGGAATTCATGTCCAATGCCCCAAGTGATTCAGATGGAGATTGTTAGAACAATGTTTGAATCTACTACCCTATATTTAAGTTTTGATGATAACAAAGTGAAAAGATATAGTATTTATAAGTTTCATGAATGAACTATCTGCTGCCTAAAATTATTATGTTCTGACTTGCAGATACGCTGATTGATATAAGCAAGATCACATCTATTCAGCATCAGAACTTGATTTCAGACACCAGCATCAGAAGTTGCTACATCAGAACGTCAAAATCAGATGATCAACTCACGTACATGCTGAAGCCTGATGAACAAGACTGCGCTCAACACTCTGATACAGAAACACAATAGTTCATCAGCAGCGAAGCAGAATCAGAATGAGCCAAGCCAGAACTTGCGTTAAGTAAGCAACGGTACTGTGCATTGAAAGCTAATTAATTCCAACGGCCTCATTCCAGACAAGATCTGCTCAATAAGGAAAGCTTGTTATTAGCATTGAATCAAGAATATTGCATCCAACGTTCATCATCTCAGTGCTATATAAACAAGGCTTTGAAGATTGAAATGGTTAATGCTCTCCAAATCTCTACACACACAAAAGCTGAACCATAATCTTCGTTCTCTCAGTTTTGCTAAACCACACACTCTGATATTCCATTACTGTTTAGCAATCTAGTTTCTAAGCTTCATTTTGTGTATACATCACAGTTGTGATACAGTTTTGTAGAAAACATCCACACACATAGTTTTATCTCTTTGTAAGAAAGTGTTACCTTGACAAACCGGGTTGTGGTTTGAATCAAGAAGGCTTTAGCAGTTGTTAAAGCAGTCTGTAATATTCAGTTGAATATAGTGGATTAAGACCTCGTTGGAGAGAGGCGAAATCACCTTGACGGGTGGACTGGAGTAGTTTGAGATCAAACGAACCAGGATAAAAATATCTTGTCAATTGCTTTAGATTTCAGTTTTACAATTCAAACCCCCCTTCTTGTGTTTTTCACCACTTCAATTGGCATCAGAGCTCCTGGTTCTGAGCTAAAACACTTAACCGTGTCAGTACAAGATCCAGCGTCAGAAAAACACAATGGCAGGAAACAATTCTCACATCAGCAATGACAACAATGAGGACAGAGACAGATTCAGTGGCAAACCTCCAGTTTTTGATGGAGAAAACTTTGATTACTGGAAAGACAGAATTGAAAGCTTCTTTCTAGCACATGATGTTGATCTGTGGGATATGGTGACAGATGGATACACGCACCCTGTGAATGCAAGTGGTCAGAAGATTGATAGAAAAACAATGTCTGATCAACAAAAGCGTGACTTCAAGAATCACCACAAGGCCAGAACCATCCTCCTCAGTGCCATCTCCTATACTGAGTATGAAAAGATCTCCAACAGAGACACAACAAAGAATATTTTTGATTCTCTCAGAATGACGCATGAGGGCAACGTTCAGGTCAAAGAAACAAAAGCTCTGGCGCTCATTCAGATGTATGAGGCGTTCAAAATGGAGGAATCTGAATCCATTGAAACTATGTTCTCTAGATTCCAGATTCTGGTAGCTGGTCTCAAAGTTCTGGACAAAGGATACTCTACTGCTGACCATGTCAAGAAAATCGTCAGAAGTTTACCCAAGCAATGGAGGCCTATGGTTACTGCTCTGAAGCTAGCTAAAGATCTCAACAAAATCACTCTGGAGGAACTTATCAGCTCCCTCAGAAGTCATGAGATAGAGCTAGAAGCTGATGAGCCTCAGAAGCAAGGTAAGCCTTTAGCATTAAAATCTAACAGAAAATTTGAGTCTAAAGTTTTGCAGGCAGTTGAAGAAACATCTGATGGATCCTCATCAGAAGAAGACGAACTTTCCCTTCTCTCCAGAAGAGTAAATCAACTGTGGAAGCAAAGACAAAGGAAGTTCAGGAATCCCAGAAGATCTGATCAGAACGAGTCTTCTTCCAGATACAAAAGGACAGATTCTTCCTCTGGATACAGAAGATCTGAAGGCTCCTCCAGTAGCAAGAAGCCAAACACCAAAGACATCATCTGCTATGAGTGTAATGAGCAAGGACACTACAAGAGTGACTGCCCAAAGCTTCAGAGGGAAAAGCCCAAAAAGAAGTTTGGAAGAGAGAAGAAGAAAAGCCTTATGGCCACATGGGATGACTCTGACTCGTCTGAAGCTGACTCAGAATCAGATGATGAAAGGGCAAACATAGCTCTCATGGCTAACATTTCAGAAGATAGTGAAGCTTCTGAATCAGACTCAGAATCAGACACAGAAGAGGTATTTCCTAACTTCGCTGTTAACTTTACAAAGGCTGAACTTGCTGAAAGCCTTAATGAGATTCTGGAACGTTATCAGCAAATTAGAGCTAAATTCAGAGACCTGAAAAGGAATCTTGAATCTGACTCTAATAAGACTGAGAGTCTCAAATTGGAAAATTCTGAGCTGAGAAATAAGATTTCAAAATTAGAAAACTCTTTACAAAACTCTCAGAAGGAACCAATTTCTGAAACTCCCAGCAACGCTGATGAGATCATCAAGGAGTATGATCACAGTTTCCAGAAGTTCCTAGCTAAAAGCATAGATAGAAGCAGAATGGCTTCAATGATCTATGGAGTTAGCAGAAACGGCAGGAAAGGAATAGGATACCAAGGTAAGGTTCCTACACCAAAGAATGTCATGGACTTAACTATTAAACACACTCCTCTGAATTCACATTTTGTGTATGGTCACACACATGATATCAAATATACTAGCAGTAAGCACTCTGTGAAACCAAAATTCAACCAGAGTTTTGGTAAAACTAACAAATCAGGACCCAAGAAAATCTGGGTACCTAAGGATAAAATAATACATGTTGCAGATATCTTTAGCAGCAAGTCAGAAACACCAGTCATGGTACCTGGACTCTGGCTGCTCACAACACATGACGGGAAGAAGGCATATGTTCCAAAGCCTGGAACTTAAGCCTGGAGGCCACGTT
Organism: Vicia faba; assembly: GCA_948472305.1. NCBI lineage: Eukaryota > Viridiplantae > Streptophyta > Magnoliopsida > Fabales > Fabaceae > Vicia > Vicia faba. Next base: position 186,766,019 of record OX451735.1, on the reverse strand, counting down.
GGCTTTGGAGGCAATCAGAGGGGAAAGATAATTGGCTCTGGAACTGTAGGTAATGGAAATCTTCCCTCTATTAATAATGTTCTGCTAGTAGATGGATTGATGCATAATCTGTTATCCATAAGTCAATTAAGTGATAACGGTTATGATATAATCTTTAATCAAAAATCATGTAAAGCTGTTAGTCAGAAAGATGGGACTATCCTGTTTAATGGTAAGAGGAAAAACAACATTTACAAAATCAAACTTTCTGAACTAAAAAGTCAGAATGTAAAATGTCTTCTGTCTGTTAACAACGAGTAGTGGATCTGGCACAGAAGATTGGGGCATGTTAGTATGAGAAGAATATCTCAGATTAACAAACTCAATCTGGTCAGAGGACTTCCTAATTTGAAGTTCAATTCAGATGCTCTGTGTGAAGCATGTTAGAACGGAAAATTTGCAAAACCTTCTTTTAAATCCAAAAATGTTGTTTCTACCTCTAAGCCATTAGAACTTCTGCACATTGACTTATTTGGACCAGTTAAAACTGCTTCAGTCAGTGGTAAGAAGTATGGGTTAGTAATCGTAGATGACTATAGCAGATGGACATGGGTAAAGTTCTTAAGACACAAGGACGAGTCACACTCTGTGTTTGTTACCTTCTGTAACCAAGTTCAGAATGAAAAGGATCTTAGAATCGTTAAAGTCAGAAGTGATCATGGTGGAGAATTTGAAAATAAAGATTTTGAGTCACTCTTTAATGACAGAGGCATTCTGCATGATTTCTCTTGTCCTAGAACTCCCCAACAAAATGGAGTTGTAGAACGAAAGAACAGAACATTGCAAGAAATGGCCAGAACCATGATCAATGAGACAAACGTTGTTAAGACCTTCTGGGCAGAGGCAATAAACACAGCGTGCTACATTCAGAATAGAATCTCAATAAGACCTATTCTGGAAAAGACTCCATATGAATTGTGGAAGAACAGAAAGCCCAACATTTCATATTTTCATCCATTTGGATGTACTTGCTTTATATTAAATACAAAGAATTATTTGAACAAGTTTGACTCTAAGGCACAGAAGTGTATTATGTTAGGATACTCTGAACGCTCAAGAGGGTACAGAGTATACAATACAGAAACACAGATTGTGGAAGAATCAATCAGTGTTCGTTTTGATGATAAGCTTGACTCTGAAAAGTCAAAGCAGAATGAAGTTTTTGCAGGTATAGAAATTGAATTTGCAGGTTCTGAAGACAAGTCATCAGAAGCTCTCAACACAGACATTCCCTCAACATCTGAAAGGAGCACTGCTAGAAATCCTACAACAGCTGCTGATCAACCTCAGAAGAGATTACCCAAAAGCAGCTTGGATCACCCAGAAGAGACTATCCTAGGAAGAAAGGAAGATCCAATCAGAACAAGAGCAAGCTTCAGAAACTCTGAAGAAACTCTTATGGGACTGGTGTCTCTGATTGAACCTTCTTCTATTGATGAAGCACTTCTGGATAATGACTGGATTCTGGAAATGCAAGAAGAGCTGAATCAATTCACCAGAAACGACGTATGGGATCTCGTTCCCAGACCAAAAGGATTCAACGTCATTGGAACAAGATGGGTGTTCAGAAACAAGCTAAATGAACAAGGTGAAGTCATCAGAAACAAGGCACGACTGGTTGCACAAGGTTATAGTCAGCAAGAGGGGATATACTATACAGAAACCTTTGCCCCAGTCGCCAGGTTAGAATCTATCAGACTTTTAATTTCATTTGCTGTTAATAGAGGCATCACTCTGTATCAGATGGATGTCAAAAGTGCATTCTTAAATGGTTATATAGAAGAAGAAGTTTATGTTCACCAACCCCCAGGTTTTGAAAATACAAAACATCCAGAACATGTTTTCAAACTAAAGAAGTCACTGTATGGTCTGAAACAAGCTCCCAGAGCTTGGTATGAAAGGCTAAGTAATTTTCTGCTGGAAAATGAATTCACCAGAGGGAAAGTGGACACTACTCTATTCTGTAAATCAGTTAAGAATGACATCTTAGTCTGTCAAATTTATGTTGATGATATTATTTTTGGTTCTACTAATCCTTCTCTTGGAAGAAAATTTGCTAAGTGTATACAGGCAGAATTTGAGATGAGCCTCATGGGGGAACTGAAATTCTTTCTAGGAATTCAGATCAATCAAACTCCAGAAGGAACTTACATTCATCAGAGCAAATACATCAGAGATCTTCTGAAGAAATTTGACCTGTCAGAATGTAAGCCATCAAAGATTCCAATGCATCCCACGTGCATTCTGGAAAGAGAAGAGGTAAGCAAAAATGTAGAACAGAAAGTCTACAGAGGTATGATTGGTTCTCTCCTCTATCTGACTGCTTCAAGACCTGACATACTATTCAGTGTTTGTATCTGTGCTAGATTCCAATCAGATCCTAGAGAATCTCACTTAACAGCTGTTAAGCGAATTTTCAAGTATCTGAAAGGTACTACTAATCTGGGTTTGTTTTATAGAAAATCTAGTGATTACAGCTTAGTAGGCTACTGTGATGCTGATTTTGCTGGAGACAGAGTGGAACGTAAAAGTACTTCTGGAAGCTGCCAGTTTCTGGGAGAAAATCTGATCTCTTGGTCCAGCAAAAGGCAATCAACAATTGCTCTGTCAACAGCAGAAGCTGAGTACATAGCAGCAGCAGGATGTAGCACACAAATGCTCTGGATGAAAAGTCAGCTTGAAGACTTCCAGATTTTTGAGAGTAACATTCCTATACTTTGTGATAATACTTCTGCTATTTGCTTAAGTAAGAATCCTATTTTACATTCTAGAGCTAAGCATATAGAAATAAAACATCACTTCATTAGGGACTATATTCAGAAAGGTATTTTGAACTTAAAATTTATAGATACAGACCATCAATGGGCTGATATCTTTACTAAACCCCTTTCAGAAGATAGGTTTAATTTCATTCTGAAACATCTCAGCATGAAAGTATGTCCAGAATGAAAATGTTTTAACTCCATATATTTATCTTCAGAATGTAATTACTTTACTGTGAACTTCTGATCAATCTCCTTTCAGAAAGATAGAACAGGCAGATTGTATCAGATGCAAGTCTAAAGATCTGAGAGTCTAAAGCTCAAAGACAGACGTGTTGATCACTACATCAAACAAGTGTCATCCAATCATCAGCATATCTCTGAAGCAGAACGCGTGCACACTTCTGAGAAGGCAAAGCGCTGATTGGGTGCATTGAGACACATGTCTGGTAACCGTTTTTAAGTATCTTTCTCAAATCCCCCAAAATCAGCAAGCATTTAATGAAAAGTAATCATGCTTTTAAATGGCAATCATGATTTTTCTCTCTCTTAAAAATGTTTATCTTTTCAAAATAGTTTTGAAAAACTCTATTTAAGCACATTAATCTCTCATTCTTATTCTTTACGCTTTCTCACTAATAATCAAGCATTTTCTGCATATTTCTGTGTTCATCTCTTGCAAACTATTTTCCTCAGTTCATTCTCAAAACCCTTTTAGTGTGAACATGCGTCTACAGCAGCGAATGGATGAAAACGATCAGAAGATGAAAGAGAGAATGGACGTGCAGGACAGCAAGATTGACACTGTTGTCAGCATGGTGCATAAACAGAATGAGACTTCTGAAAAGATTCAAGCCATGCTGGAGAGCCTGTTCACACGCTTGCCTCCTCAACCTTAAATCTTTTCTTTCATGCATGACCTTTTTCATGTTTTTCCTTAATTTTCTGATGTACTGTTTTGATTATGTTTTGTAATATTTTCTTGTTTTGATTCTGACCTATCTTAATATGATTAGTTTTTCTGATCTTCAGTATTTTAGCACATCACCAACACTTTTTGATTGCTGACAAAAAGGGGGAGAACAAGAATGATATTTAAATCAATAACGGCTAACTAGACAGAAATTCTCAAACATTCTAACTTTATTACTTGAAATGTTTTTTCTGTTTTGTTTAAAGTCTACAGGCACAAGGAAGCTCCTGGACACTCTGAAGACTAGAAGCTCTGATCAATGTTGCTCTGATCAATATGAAGTTCTGATCGTCCTAAATACTCTGATCCAAAGCAAAGCTCTAACAAGAAAAGCTCTGAAGTTCTGCTCTGACACAAAGCTTCTGATAAGTCAAAGACTCTGATAATCTGATGTTCAAAGAAAGAAAAAGATCTGATCCTGAAGAACACGTATAATCAAAGGGAAGTAATAAACTCAGGGGGAGTATTTCCTTACTCCTTATTCTTTTACTTCTTATTCTGATACATATTCCAGATACCTTTTCACGTTATTTTCATTTAAAATATCTAGTTTTTGTCATCATCAAAAAGGGGGAGATTGTTAGAACAATGTTTGAATCTACTACCCTATATTTAAGTTTTGATGATAACAAAGTGAAAAGATATAGTATTTATAAGTTTCATGAATGAACTATCTGCTGCCTAAAATTATTATGTTCTGACTTGCAGATACGCTGATTGATATAAGCAAGATCACATCTATTCAGCATCAGAACTTGATTTCAGACACCAGCATCAGAAGTTGCTACATCAGAACGTCAAAATCAGATGATCAACTCACGTACATGCTGAAGCCTGATGAACAAGACTGCGCTCAACACTCTGATACAGAAACACAATAGTTCATCAGCAGCGAAGCAGAATCAGAATGAGCCAAGCCAGAACTTGCATTAAGTAAGCAACAGTATTGTGCATTGAAAGCTAATTAATTCCAACGGCCTCATTCCAGACAAGATCTGCTCAATAAGGAAAGCTTGTTATCAGCATTGAATCAAGAATATTGCATCCAACGTTCATCATCTCAGTGCTATATAAACAAGGCTTTGAAGATTGAAATGGTTAATGCTCTCCAAATCTCTACACGCACAAAAGCTGAACCATAATCTTCGTTCTCTCAGTTTTGCTAAACCACACACTCTGATATTCCATTACTGTTTAGCAATCTAGTTTCTAAGCTTCATTTTGTGTATACATCACAGTTGTGATACAGTTTTGTAGAAAACATCCACACACATAGTTTTATCTCTTTGTAAGAAAGTGTTACCTTGACAAACCGGGTTGTGGTTTGAATCAAGAAGGCTTTAGCAGTTGTTAAAGCAGTCTGTAATATTCAGTTGAATATAGTGGATTAAGACCTCGTTGGAGAGAGGCGAAATCACCTTGATGGGTGGACTGGAGTAGTTTGAGATCAAACGAACCAGGATAAAAATATCTTGTCAATTGCTTTAGATTTCAGTTTTACAATTCAACCCCCCCTTCTTGTGTTTTTCACCACTTCAGAGATCTGCCCCTGGAAATTTGGCATTTTTAAGAGATTCCTTGAATCTTGACTTGACTATCCCATATCAGCGGGACACCATGCTATTCCCCTTGATTATGAAAGGCCTGTTACTGGAATGTCTTTCCATCTGAGGTGATTCTGTCTATTGAGAGGATTTTTGTTCATCGAATATCCATCGTGCGAATTTCTCTGTTGTTGAACAAATAATCATATGCAAACAATGCTATTTGAAGAATGCAAAGCTTATGTCTGTCTTGAAGTTTGCAAATTCATTTTTTAGTAAAACAAATAAATTTTGTAAGAGTGTGATATCAACTCAGGATTTATAGCGAGCCTTACAGGAGTCAGGATACCTTTTGTAACAATATGCTTTTGAACTAACCCATGCTTCAGCTAGGACTTTTAAGGGTTATAACGTGGCCTGGTTCACGGTTCAATAAACAAAGGATAAAGGCTCAAATTTTATTTGTACCCAACCCGTTCTTTGTGATATTCTTCAACCTATGCTCAGCTAATTGTGCGTTTAGACTCCAATTGAGTCTGGAATCTTTGCTTTGATACTTGGTGATGGTTCAGAAATTGAACGTTTGTTTGAGAAGGCAGTCATTTTTGTAACCTTTTTCTTTTTTTATTGAGGATTTGAAGGACCTCTTTTTATTTTTATTTTGTTATCCCTGCTTTTTCCTGAACTGTTTCTTTTGCGATTACAATCAGCAGGATGCCCCAGTTTTTCTTAAGTCTCCTTCATAGGTTTTTGACTTAACGGCCTTTTACTTTGAGAGATAATGACTGCCTGTTTTAATGGTTATGTGGAACCATCACCATCTTTTAGAGAGCATCTTCTACACTATCTGTCGTGTATGAAGGTGGAGCTTGCGACTGAATGCACCTCTGAATTAACTGAGAAAACTACCCTCCCCTAGGTTATGATTAAGGGTTTTAATTTATGTGAAAATAAAAACTCCTACTTCTTCGGCTCAAAGGGGTTGACTAGGGATTATCTTTCTTATAACTCCATTGTTTAGGATTTGAAACAACGCCTGTACATCGTCAGCAGGGTCTGTTCAAAAGCATATTGTAGAGATTGTGGTATCATTTTCGTCATCCTCCCTCTAAAGGCTTTGAGCTTTTAATCGAGAGTTGAATATCATAAAAGGGAAGTAAAAACACAGTTTGAATATATTGAATACGAATGAATTGATTCAAGACAAACATATGCAATGCATTGATGAAATAACAAAGTTTGATATGAAACAATGTTCTAATAATCAAAATAAATTGTAAATTGTAAATTCATTACGAACAAAAAGGCCTCTTTGTTTTGGACTTGTCACTTCAGATGACGTGCCTTTGAGGGATGGCAGAAGAATTCAGTCTGACCATCTTGTGTGAACTCCAGCACTCCTTCGTTAATCAAGTCTTGAATCTTATTTTTCAATGCCCAACAGTCATTCGTATCATGTCCATGACTATTGGAATGGTATGCACACATTGCATCAGGATGATAGCTAGGAGAAGAGACATTGGGATTTCGAGGAGGATCCCTTAACGTAATCAACTCCATCTTCAACACGTGTTGCAATACCTGAGCCAAGGACATGTTGATTTTGGTGAATTGCCTTTTGGGTGTGTCCTGCTTATGCTAATTACCCTGTCATTGTTTTTGCATCGGTGCTGAAATAGAAGTCCGCATTACCCCCACAGATTGGTTGAGATTACTATTATTACGGCCTTTCTGGTCGTACATGGCATTTGACTCTTTCTTCCTATTGTATGGTCTCTTCTGAGTACTTGAAGATGCAGTCCCTTGAATGTCACTGCTCCTGAGTTTATTTTCAACATGCCCCCGTATGAATATGTCACCCAATTCCCCATCTGCCAAGAGAGATTGATCATTGATTAGGCCCCAAGCTCTAGCAGTTTGTCCCAGATTGTCGTATATGTCTTGGAGAAGCTTGCTGATGAGAATCCTCAACTCTTCTTGTTCCCGAGCTAAAACTTGGATAAAAGCCATTTGAATACCAATCTGGATTCTCATCCTTTCCATCTCAGCTTGCAGTTGTTTCAACTGGTCATCCTTGTTGATGTCAGGATGTTTCTTGGTTAAATTCCTGTTGAGGAGTGCTTTCAACTCTTCTTGCCCCTTGGATAGGTTCAGGAACATTTCCTTGAACTGAACATCTTGAGTTTGGAGATCTCTATTATTCTGTTTGAGATCCATTTTCCTTTCTGAAATAAACAGCAAGGACATGAGCAATCTGTACTAGAAGACCTGTTAGGTAATGACATTCATGATGTGTGGATGCAATGTTTTCAAGGATCTCGTGGGGTAAACATAAAAAGATGTTAGGAGTTGATTGCAGCTTTGCTTAAAGAACTTCGTATCATTGAAGGTAATTCTACGAGAATCAAGCTCACCATATCGAGTGGGTCATAGCCCCTGACTCAAGTTGTTATGTTTTGGTCTTTTGAAGACATTGGCTAGAGGAAAATAAATCCCATTTCCCCTTCCTAGACGTCTTCTTTATCATACCTACATCACAGGCCCTTGAGATCCTTGAAATGGTTAAGGAAATACTATGGTATGATGTTATGATGTGTATGTTATGCGGCAAGCAAAATGTAGGGTGATGAAGACAAGTATGTCTTGGAGGAAAACCAGTTTATTGTATAATGGATACAAACAAAGTCCTTCAAGGAACACAAACAATGTCCTACAATGAGTTCAAGTTTTTAGACAATGAAAGTAGATAAGTCACACAAGCAGCCTTAGGTTCAGGCTTGCATGGGGTTTATATGTAAGTACCCTTTTGAAGTTTAGTTGGCTTAACATGTCCTAGTAATATCGGGTTCTAAGGGATCTCAATATCATTGATCTTTCTTTATCGGGCATTGTTTTAGCTTAACAATCTTTTCTTGCAGCTGAAACATCTCAAAAGTCCAATCTCAATGAGTGTAGCATCAAGTATCAACCAATCCCCAACTTTACACCGAGGCTGGCTATCTCACTACTTTCTAATGGAAAAGTTTTTTCAACTAAGGTTCTAAGGTCCGTTAGTGCTTCATGACACCACACGGAGGCCCTGTATTCTCCTCAATTCAACACAAGGGATACCGGTATCAACCAAAGTGTCACACCAACACAGCTATCGCTTCAACCATATCGGTCTATGACGTACAGTCTCCACAATCTATTGTTGTTTACCTAAAAAGATGCCCCCAGATCCGGGTGTAGGATCTATAGTAACAACCCAAACAATCCTCTAAGGATAAAGCATACAAAGCAAGTAATTAAAGCAGTTTTAAAATGAACTAACTCTTAAGGTAACCCCACTTTTTATCCAACAATTCCCCAACAGAGTCGCCAGTTCTGTGATATGGTGGCAGAACCGACGGTTATACTGGTTTTGCATTTTATGTTCACAAATGTTGTAGTAAGCAAGAGTCCCCACCGACTTTTCTTTTATCCAACAAACGAAAGGGTGAAAATAATAGAAAAAGACCTTTCGAGATTATTTCTAAGTAAGGGGGTAGATTATGGAAAGGGAAGGTGTTAGCACCCTTTCCATCCATAGTTTTCTACGGGCTCTAAGATGCTTAGCTCATTTTTTTAAATACCTTGTGCTTTTTATGTGTTTTGAAAAGTATTTTTGAAAGTTCCTTAGTGCGGCGATTCTCTTTATGTAAACTCTTGTATCAGTCCTCAAGAGTGTTGATAAAGCATTTTGAAAAAGGTTTTAAAAATTGTTTTATGTAAGTGCAAAAGTTTGTTTTTGAGCAAGCATTTAAGAACTATCTACTTATACTAAAAAAGGTTTGTTCTTTTCCTCCTATCCTTTAGACAATGTTATCCTACTATTAGTGAGTAGGTAGCCCTATCGTTGGATGTTTGAGGGACATTCAAATGGACATTTTTTATAGTCACAAAGGCAACTTGGCAAGAAGTTTTAGTAACTATTCTAGCGTTCTAAGATCATATTTTATCGAGGCAACATCGAGAGGATCAACGAGGGACTTATGATCTTCTTGAACCAGATGATAGCCACTAAAACCTCTCACGTTTCGAGAGTTGTGACTATTTTCTGAAGGCAAACAAAGTGGGAGTAGCCTAGAGGTGTATATGTGCAAGTGATTCAATTCGGTTCATTTATCTTTGTTGTTAGGTTTGCTAGCGCTTTGTTTTCAAATCTTTCCATACAAGCCTAGTTACTAACAGTTAATATTTTACAGAAATTTAAAGTGCGAGAATCGTAAATCCTACGCTATTACAATGCTTTGGGGAGGGGGATATTTACATGTCCAAAAAATAGGGGGGAAATAAAGAAAGCGATAAAATCCCTAGTAATTATCTATTACATCCAGTAGAAAGATACAAAAATATGAATATAGAAGGGAAATATTGAACGCGCGTGAAATAGTAAGAAACGTCTAAAAAAATTTTAAAAAAGTCCTAGATAAATAAAGAAATCTTTTTGCCTTTTTGTTTATTTTATGAAAATGCTTAAATTAAAGTAAGAAAAAAAACTAAATTTAGTCCTAATTATTTAAATAAAAGAAAAATGTTTGTTAATTAAAATTAATTTTAATAAAACTAACTCTACTATTTTTGTATTTTTATTAAGAAAAATTTGAATGAAATAAATATAAGCCTAATTGATTTTAAATTGATAAAATAAAATTAAAATAATTAATTTAATAAAGTTACAAAATTAAAAATTAATTTTAGAAAAATCCTAAGTCTAATTATTAATTTTTTTTTTTTGATTTTATATTAAAGAAAGATTTTAAAGAAAAGCATAGAAAACAATTAAGTAAATGGGTTCAGACCCGACTTGACCAATTGAACCTGATTGACAAGAAGAGGCTGGCGGCTGTTTGTCATGGTCAGATATACCAGAAACGTATGATCAAAGCTTTTAAGAAAAAGGTTAGACGTCGGGTATATCAAGTTGGTGGCCTAGGAATCAAGCACTTTATCCTGCCACAAGGTGATCCCGGGGGAAAATGGACTCCCACGTACGAAGGATCATTTATGATTGTGGTACGGTGGCAGAACGAACTGTTTTTACTGGTTTGCATTTTTTTTCCGCAAATGTTGCGGTAAGCAAGAGTCGCCACCGACTTTTATTTCATCCAACAAAGGAAAAGGAAAAAGAACAGAAAAAACCTTTTTCGAGATGTTTCTGAGTACGGGGGTAGATTATAGAAAGGGAAGGTGTTAGCACCCTTTCTATCCGTGTTTTTCCACAGGCTCTTAGGTACTTGCTCATTTTTTAAATTGCTTGTGTATGCTTGTTTTGAAAAGTTTTGTTTACTTCGTGATAACCCTTGTATCGGTCCTCAAGAGTGTGACGAAGTTGTTTTGTAAACTGTTTTTGAAAGTGTTTGTGTGAAAAGTTTTTATTTTGAGCAAGTACTTAAGATTTCTACCTACTCGAAAAAAGTTTATTCGTTTTCGTTTCCTTTAGACAGTGTTATCCTACTATTAAAGAATAGGTAGCTCCGTCGTTGGATTTTTAAAGGGACATCTGAAGGGACGAAATGGTCTCTGAAGGAAACAAGTAAAGATATCTTAACATTTCGAAGGGACTATCGTCATAAGATCAACTCGTAGGCAACTCGAGGGACAAGTAGGGACTGTGATCTTTATGACGTTTTTGAATCGCGGGTCATTGCTAAGGTATCCCTACGTTCGAGGGACACGACCATTATTTCCGAGGACCCAAGTGGGATAAACCCTAGGAGTGAGCATGTGCAAGTGTGCTTGATTCAGTTATTTTTTGTCTTTTTTATTAGGTGAACTAACGTTTTAATTTACAATCTTGTCATACATACCTAATTACTAACAGTTAATATATAAAGTGCGAGAATAGTCTACGCTATTACATGGCTTCGGGACATTTACATAAAAGGTACAAGAAATAGAAAAGAGGGATTTTAAACCTAGCCTATTACATCCCATAATCAGTTACATTATATACAAAAAAATGCGAGAATTAAAATAACGAGCGTGAGACGAGATCATACGTCTAAGAAGAAAAAACCTAAAAAATTATTCTAAATAAACAATAAAATCTTTTTGGTTGTTTATTAATTTATTAGGAAAATAAATAAATAATCTAGAAATCTAAATTTAATTTAAGAAAATAAATTTGTAGTAAAGTTACCCTAATTTTCTATTGGATTTTAATTACAAAAAAAAAAGAATTTGAATCAATCTAATTAAGCTAATTAATTAATTGCAATTAAACATTTTATTATAAAACAAACTAAACCAAACTTTTTTTGTTGAATTTTTGATTTTTATGATTTGATTAAAAAAGGGATCCTTTTGTGAAAATAATTAAGATGATAAATTAAAAGAAATAAAAAAAAAAGAAGATGGGCCTGGGGTGATGAAGCAAGCTGGGGGTATGAACTGGAATTTTCAAACCCAGATTTTTTTTGCAAGCCCACCCTGCATTTGGATCCTGTGATGGCCATGTTTGAAGGTGCATCATGGACTTCTCTCCACTGGGCGCTAGATCTGGATCTGAAGATGATCCACTGGCTGGATTTGGAGGGTGTATGGTAGGCGTGCTTGGGATGATAGTACCAGATCTACAATTAAACATTTGGAAAAATATTATGTAGGAGGCAGGGATCGGACCCCTGACCTCCTACACACGTGCGCCTTGAAGACTTCTCTCTTTGCTATATGAGTTGGATTGTTACTCATACATATAATTAAATAAAATGAATATAATACAAACAGGACGTTATGCCCAAGAAAACGCGTGAATTTTTAAACAAGCCAATGGTATGCTATCACGCCTTCATCTTCCTCGCTGGGACTGTTGTCTTAGGTAAAGACCTTTACCTACGATAATTGCCATAACTACAACCTATGCATCTCAACAATCATATCCAGACAATATAAATTAGATTCAAGATCATGGATCAATTGGGTTTGATCCTCTGATCATGATAGTATCCATCTTTAGAGCCAATTATTCCTGCATTTGAAAGCCCTAAAACGACCTTATAAACCCTATAAATTGCGTTTCATCCAACAGGCATCAAAACACGTAATTAAATATGCAAAAACATTCCAAAGGATCATATAAACATGAATAGATACTTATAAATCATTCATCATGCGTGAATTGTAAAAATCAATTTCAAAAATGTGAGCAAACCGTGATAATGCTACCGCGTGTTTCTTGATGCTTCAGGCCTAGATAATGCTTGCTATCACCCCAATGAATGTCCAGGAGTATGATTCTACCTTTAGAACACTCTGAACTAGACTATGGAGGAAGATCCGGTCTGCAGTTTTTGAGAAATTTTTTGAGTTTGATTCTTGCTCTATGGAGGCAGGCTGCACGTAAATGTTCTTGTTTAGGGTTTACAAAGCTTTGTTATAAGTACTGAATCAAATTAGGGCAATGAATTTGGAAAGAATCAAAAGAATAATGTCATGGCCTTAATGAAGAAATCAAATCTTGAAAAGTTGCCAAATGTGGATATTTTGTGCCTATTTGGTCTTGCACGAATTTCTTGCTATTATACAGCCTGTACGGATTGTGATTCAATACAAAAATCAAATCAAAAGATGAACTAAACTTGTCTGAACCATCACCAAAACATCGTTGGAGTTCGAACGCACAATTAATTGAGTTTAGGACTGAAGAACATCACCAAGAACGGGTGGGTACAAATAAAATTTGAGCCTTCATCCTTTGTTTCTTAAAACCGTGAACCAAGCCACGCTACAACCCTTCAAAAGTCCTAATTGAATCATGGGTTAATTCGAAAGCATACTGTTACAAAAGGTATCCTGACTCCTGTAAGGCTTTACTCTAAATCCTGAGTTGAATTTTCCTACAAAAATTCTTTATCTGCTAAAATGCATTTTCAAAACTTCAAAGATAAGCATAACTTTGCATTATTTGAATATCGTTGTTTGCATATAGCTATTTGTTTGACAGCGGAGAAATTCGCGCGACGAATATCTAGTGAACAAAAACCCTCTCAATGAACAAAATCATTTCAAGTGGGAAGACGCCTCCAATAACAGGTCTCCTATAAGAAGTGAGCATGATGTGTCACTATCCAACACACCTGGGGCAGTCCAGTCAAGATTCCAAGAAATCTCTCAAGAAATGCTGAATATACCAGGGGCAGGTCTCCATCTGAATCACTTGGGACATTGAACGTCAATCCCAATAAAGGGTTATGTACAGTCAAACACTTCCTGGAAGAGTCACAAACACCTGCTACTAGGGACAACGACAAATCTCCCCCAAAATCCTGTTCATAGGATGACCCCTAGCCAGGGTTTCGATCTCTGAAGACGCCTCCCCAACAGACTTGCGACAGGGTTTATTTCCCCAACAAACTACAGATTCCCCAGTTTGAGTTTGTCCCTCTGATTGCTACAAATCAAGGGACCACAAATTCTCTCCCCAGTAGACTTCTCTACAATCCCCAGTAAGTTACTGCAAAGCCTGGAAACCAACCAGATACTAGTTAACTTTAGAAATTTTCTGCGAAGCCTGGAATACGACCAGATAACATTTAATTTAATTTTCCCCAAAAGAACTCCCCATTAGAGCAATAGAGACTCCTGAAATCTCTTCCCTAAACAAAGATCAACACTCTCCACAGAGCCTTCTCAAGCAAAGCCAGTATTCTCCAACGGAGTTTCTCCTCAATCAACAAAATAGGAATCCCCAGTGGAAACATCCTAAAACAAGGTCCGAAGAGGAGCTTACTCTTCATCCACAGCAGCGGTCTGAGATTTCATTTACCAAGGCTCCCTAGCATTTGTCAAGGATTTATTTTCCCAGACAAATATACATTTCAATAACATCTCACATTTACATACATCATAAGTGCATACGGCATAATCTCATTTGTTTTGAGGACACCATACATTTCATGCATCACGATATTGCATATAGCTAACGTTTTACCTTTTCAGGAAAAGGTCAATCAACAGATGGCTATCATCAACAATTTTCAACAGGTCCAAGATTAGTTTCTGAAACAAGACAGAGCAACTACCTATGTGACCAAGCGCAACTTTACACGGGCTCATCATGAAACAATCTTACATGGATTCCTACTCATCATGAAGCAAACCTTTTCAAGTTCCAAATTAATACTTGTAACAAGCCATGAAAACTATTTGTGGACGACTGATTGTAGATTAATACCTGTAACAAGCCAGGAAAATTATCTACATGAAGAGATTGAAGATTATTACCTATAACAAACCAGGAAAACTATCATTATTTCTCAGGTCAGAGATTAATACCAGAAACCAGATAGGACAACTATCTCAACGACCAACCTTTTCAAGTTCCAGATTAATACCTGTAACAAGCCAGGAAAACTATCTAAGAACAACTGATTATAGATTAATACTTGTAACAAGCCAGGAAAACTATCTACATGAAGAGATTGAAGATTAATACCTGTAACAAGCCAGGAAAACTATCTTTCTTACTCAGTTCAGAGATTAATACTTGAAACCAGACAGGACATTTATCTCAACGACCAACCTTTTCAAGTTCCAGATTAATACCTGTAACAAGCCAGGAAAACTATCTGAGAACAACTGATTGTAGATTAATACATGTAACAAGCCAAGAAAACTATCTACATAAAGAGATTGAAGATTAATACCTGTAAAAATCCAGGAAAAGTATCTTTCTTTCTCGGGTCAGAGATTAATACCTAAAACCAGACAGGACAACTATCTCAACGACCAACCTTTTCAAGTTCCAGATTAATACATGTAACAAGCCAGGAAAACTATCTGAGAACAACTGATTGTAGATTAATACATGTAACAAGCTAGGAAAACAATCTTTCTTTCTCAGGTCAGAGATTAATAACTGAAACCAGACATGATAACTATCTCAATGGCCAACCTTTTCAAGTTCCAGATTAATACCTGTAACAAGCCAGGAAAACTATCTGAGAACAATTGATTATAGATTAATACCTGTAACAAGCCAGGAAAACTATCTACATGAAGAGATTGAAGATTAATACCTGTAACAAGCCAAGAAAACTATCTTTCTTTCTCAGGTCAGAGATTAATACCTGAAACCAGACAGGACAACTATCTCAATGACCAACCTTTTCAAGTTCCAGATTAATACTTGTAACAAGCCAGGAAAACTATCTGAGAAGAACTGATTGTAGATTAATACCTGTAACAAGCCAGGAAAACTATCTACATGAAGAGATTGAAGATTAATACCTGTAACAATCCAGGAAAACTATCTTTGTTTCTTAGGTCAGAGATTAATACCTGAAACCAGACAGAACAACTATCTCAACGACCAGCCTTTTCAAGTTCCAGATTAATACATGTAGCAAGCTAGGAAAACTATCTGAGAACAACTGATTGTAGATTAATACATGTAACAATCCATGAAAACTATCAACATGAAGATATTGAAGATTAATACCTATAACAAGCCAGGAAAACTATCTTTCTTTCTCAGGTCAGAGATTATTACCTGAAACCAGACTGGACAATTATATGCACGACCAGCTGAAGCAATCCTACACGGGTTCCTTCTCATACACTCTTCTAGAGACAGTTCAGATGCGATCCAGATACGGTTGACATTCTGATACTTATTCCATATTTTTCTCCTAAATACAATTCAGATACGATCCAGATACGGATGTCATTCTGACGCTCATTCAGTACATCTTTCAGATACGAGTCAGATACAATCCATTTATGGATATTATTCTGATACTCATGTAACTACATCCGTTGTTTCAGTTTAAATCTCTCAATGGTTTATCTTGATTTCTTTCCCGCAGACCTTTTCTCTAGTTCAGATAAATCACTCCAAAGATTTATTCTGATTCTTCTCTAATTGAAGTCAAAATTTAGACTTGGTCTAATTTCTGTCAACAATCACCTTTGGATGGCATCTGTAAGCCCATCTCTGACTACTCTCCGTCATCCCTCCAAATGTAATCTCTAATCCCATTCCCTACATAGTCAACTAACACATCATCGAGTGCAAATTTCTGGGCACTCTAGTGTTCAATCATCTTCCACCTTCAAGTCACGAATGGCGGATCCGCCAATCTAACTCTTCAGGTGTAAGAAGATTGAACTGGGACAACTGTTGTACCCCAAAATTTTCCCTCTCATTTCTCAAGAAATCTCTCATAAGATCTCCATTGATTCAAGACTACACAAGGTTTGATCAGCTCAAGACACCTCCTCCAACACTGACAACTCAAAATTAGGATTTGAGTTTGCACAAACATAATTGAACTTCTAATGCCTTATATGACTTTCATGGATCATTTTTGATCCCCAATATTGCTCATGTCAAGTTTCAAGCTTTGGATCACATTTTTGCTCAGTCAGTTGATCAGTTGACCTAAAATCATTTGTATTAGGGAAAAAGTCAATTGTGGTAAATTTGCAGTCAAACTTCATAACTTGTTATCCATATCAACATTATGAACTCATATATGTCAATTGATCAAGTTGGATCACAATTCATCAAATAAATTTGATCAGAACACCAAAAGGGCAAAATGGTCAAAATTAGGGTTTTGATTGAGAAGGCTCAGTTCTTAACTTTTTACCAAGAAAATGTCTTATTATTTTAAGACATGATCTCAAGGATTCAAATACACCATCTTGACCTAATTTCATGGTTCAAATCACCTCTCAAGATCATTGGATTGACAGATGAATTTCAGTCAACTGATGAAAAGTCAACTATACACTGAAAAGTCAAACTTTAACTTTTTGATCAAAATCAAGTTTCAAAAATCATATTTCATCAAGACATGTCAAAATATGAAGTTTGTTCATCAAGAAATTGAAAAGTCAAAATCATCTTTGAAAAGTCAAAATTCTAAGACTTATAAAATTTTCTAAGTGTTGGAAAGTTAATATTTTTTTCATAACTTTGTGCCAAATTTCCACTATGATGCAAGATGATTCAAGGAAAACTTCCAACATGAAAGTTGTAGATCTCAATGAGATATAAAACATTGTAGGGAAGATCTTTTTCTAGAAATACTTGGATTTTACGTTATAAATTTATGAAGACATGTCCATGAAACTAAAAAGACTAAGTGAAATTTTTCCCTAGTTAGTCAGGATTTTGACCTAACTTCATGGAAACTTTTCACCTAGTTCCAAATTGAATATTCAAAAATGTCCAACATGAAGGTTGTAAGGGATGTTACAAGCTTTCCAAAATGTCCAATAACTCATTAAGATCATACTTGAGCTAATAGAATCGAAGGCAAGAAGTTAGGGTTTCAAACTTGTTTTTCAAGTCATTTTCATGATGAACATTTGATCCAATCCATAGCCATGCTGCATAATCCTCACTTTTCATGCCTCAAACTTGTTTTTCACTCCATAGTTAATGGTGTACACAACTGATTAGGCCCGTATCCAAGTGTTTGAAGCTTTGTCCAAAATGATTTTCCATTTATGGCACAAAGTTGCCATTTCCATTTTGATAAAGCACTACTTTTGCAATTATCAACTTCTTGAGCCTCTCAATTGTTTTCTCTGCACACAAGAAAAGTCAAAACCAAAAGCAACATGTCTAAGGCCTCTACCGACTCATACCATGCTTGTACAACACTTTGAGACTTGTCTTCTAACTTTTCTTCAAAAGCAAGTTGTAGAGCCAAAAGGCTAGAACTCATAAACCTTGAGTGCATTTGATCTCTAACCTTTTCCATACATATACACAAATCTATTGCAGCATAGGACACGAGCTCAAGTACCCCAAAACACTCCCAAACATTGTGTAACTTAAAATCTGCCATAACTTGACAGTTTTGAGCTTCACATAGCCATCTCTAAATCCACTCGTGCGTATTGAGTTTTAACCATCCAAACACTTAATATAAATCATATCAAAGTGATCCAGGCCCTTGTTTCTGGATTGTAACTCCCTTTGCACCATTCACCATTTTCAAAACTCAAGCTTGCAACTTAACTTGAGTAGAGAATTTCAGCCATCCTCAAAGCAAAGTTGGAGTTGGAACACACTCAAGGAGGTCCAGGCAAGCTAAAGAGATCATCAGGCCATCTCAAATTCTTCTCAAACTCTATAGACGAACCCAACTGCAAGAGGTAAGTTTTCAAACTTCAATATCTTGATACAAGATTTTTTTATGCATAAATTCTGAAGTAAAAATGTAGATATCATTGCCCTGAAGCTGTAAATATCCATAGTTTTCATTTATATGGCATGTGCTTAGAGAATTTTAAGTTTGAATCTATGAAAAAATTTAGGTCTGGATTTGGTACTTTTAGAAATACATGCTTATCTTTGATTGTTAGTCCAAATTGTTTACATTTCTGGAATCCTGGTAAAATTTCTAACAAGTTTGATGTTGGAAGTTTTGAGAAATGGATGAGATACAGGGACCCTGGCTTAAGGTTGAAGATGAAGTTCAAGCCATGGAAGTGTTTTGTATTATATATTTATGGTTTTCTTTAAGTTAACGGATGTATAGCCACCCCAGTGGTAAGGCAGTGCGCGTATCATGTCAAGGGTGTGGGTTCAAGCCCCAGCACTGCCACTTTTTGTTATTTTTCAGCATTTCCTTTCTCCTTGTTTCAAACACTATGCGCGCTTGGGCCTCCTGGATGGGCCTTCCCCTTTTTTACTGCACAACACCCCCTCTTGCTTCTTTCAACACATGCCCAATGTTTTTTTATTTTTCTTTTCTTTTGCTGACTAACAAAAATGCTAATGGGCCAGGCTTCAAACAAAAACTGTTTTTTCTAACAAACACCTAAATTCTATTTTCACCTCCTGACTTTATTTTTCACCTTTCATTTTATTTATTTTAATTTATTATTTTTCATTATTTTTATTATTATTTATTAAATCAAAAATTCCAAAAAAATATTTTTATTTATTATTTGCATTATATATATTTTATTCCTTTAAAAACAAAAGACAAAAAAACATTTTTCTTATAAAAAACTTAATTTCTTTTTCTTATTAAATTAATAATTAGATTTAGGTTTAGTTATTTTCTTTTTATTTAAAATTAACTTAGAATTTAGGTTTCTTTTAATTAATTAATTTTCATACTATTTTGATTAAACTTAAAACCTTTTTCTAAAAAACCCTAAAAATGCTTTCTTATTTAATTTTTTTTCTTAATTAATTTAGGTTTAATTTTCTTAATTTAGTTAATTATTTATTTTAGTTAATTAGGTCAAAACTAAACTCTTTCCTCAAAAACCAAACAAAAATCACTTCCTTTCCACTTATATTATTGTACATTATATTTTCATTTCTTGTACATTATTTCAATATGGTTGTAATAGATAATTAGGTTTAATTTCTTGCAATCCCCATTTGTAAATTTGTATATCCCGTCCCCCTAATGATTGTAATAGCGTAGAATATTTACTTTCTGCAATTTATCGCTTTCATATAAATGCTAGTAATTAGGGTTTGTATGAGAAGATAAAATAAACAAGTAGATAACCCTAATCAAAGATTAAATGCATGCAAATCAAATATGCTATTCACACATGCACCCCTAAGGTAAACTCCACTTGTTTCCTAAAAAATGGTCATGTTATGCATGTGGGATGTCTTAGCAAAAACAATCAAAATACAAGATCATAGTCCCTCGGTGACGCTTCAAATGTTGCCTTTCAAATGATCTTAGTCCCTCAAGAGAAATACTAAGATATCTCATAATATTTCTATCATGACTATACGATGACCCATGCTCGTCCCTTTACATCCAAAGGTAAGGCTTCTTACCAATCAATGGTAAGATAGAAATATCAAAGGAAAGGAGGAAAAGAACAAAGACTTTTGAGTAGGTAGAAACATTCTTAGTTGCTTTCTCACTTTCAAAACAAACACATACCAAACACTTTCAAAACAAACGCCAAACACTTTCAAAACATGAAATATTTTCAAACGTCCAACACTTTGTATACGTTCTTACAAAACGAGAACCATTACAAAGTTTTCCTAACCGAAGGTGCCTTTTCAAAAATGCTTTCAAAAACCACCACAAAGCATATTTTCAAACAAAAGCAAGTGATCTAGAAAGCAACTAAGAGCCCATAGATAACTATGGATGAAAAGGGTGTTAACATCTTCCCTTTTCATAATCTACCCCCCGAACTCAACAAAATAATCTCAAAGGTCTTTCCTATTCTTTTCAGCCTTTCCTTATTGGATAAAAGAAAAGTCAGTGGTGACTCTTGCTAACCGCAACAATTATGATCAAACGCAAAACATCTCAAGTCAGTTCTCCCACCGTATTATGAGTTGTTTAGGAATCCTATGAATGACTATTTTGTACAATCGATAAATATGTTAGTAGGTGATATAGTTTCCCTGTTACTATGTTGTTTCCGTGTGGTTGGTCGGAAGTTAAAGGACGAAGAGAATATTATAAGGCTGGGTTATTTCTCATTATAGACTGGACAAAATATGTGCAAAAATGTGAAGACGCACCGTGCCGAGGAGCACAAATGCTAGGTGTCGAGTGTCATAAGGCTGCAAGATATGCCGAGGAGTATAGGTGCTAGGTCCCTTCTGGTGATTTTGTATAAACTGAATTCCAACATATTATTTATCGTGCATTCTATTATATTGTGTGATATCTCACCCCTTCTATTTAAATGTTACCCCTATGTTAGTAATGTGCAGGTAATCCAGAATAAAGGTTATTTACCTTCATTAGTTCGAGTCTGTGTCGTCGCTCTGATACGTAACACTCGGGGGGATGAACACTTGTTTCTTTATCATTATTAATACTTCAGTTGTTGAATTTTAAGTTAATTTTCATTATATACTTATTATTTGAAGTTGTTTCAGTTGGATAAAGATGTTACATCCTTTTAAGTCGAATATTATGATTCTGCTGTGTAGTTATGAAAGTTGTTGGTTTTAAAAGACTAATTCATGTTGTTGTTGGTTCATCCGAGTTTAAAATGTTATGTATATGTGTTAAATGTCGTTATTTGAAGTTGAAATTGTAGCATCCTGATTTGGTTGTTGAAATTTTATAACTCTGATTTTTATAATAATTGTTGGGTAGAATTGGGGTTTTACAGCCCCCCAAGTAGTTTCTCCTAGGCAGAGGACTGATGACTTTAAGACATGCTCGCGAAACAGGGGTGCTATATGGTCGACTATGTACGAGGAGCAGAAGTGAGGCTCGGCGTGTTCGCCTCACGGTGAGAGGAACAATTGAGCGGCTTTGAGAAGTTACCGTGTTTTTAGGGGAAAATTTGTACGAGGAATCTGAATGTTTCTCAATGTGTTCGTCTTGTGGGGAGAGGAAAAACTAACTAGAATTTAGGGAGTTTCTATGCCACGCTTGTATCGAGAAACGTGATATTTTAAAGGTGTAATGATGGCTAGGCTAAGAACTAAGGTGTGATGATGGCGCCTCTTAGAGTTCCATAGGTGTGTGCTGTCTCACGTGCCAACAAGCTGCTTTATAAAAGGTGGAGAGGGATCATTTTTCACTTTTTACTTACTCTCCTTCTGCTTGTTGCTGCTTATTTCTACTCGACATAGTTGTTCTCTGAAGTTTTCTCTTGTTCCTCCGTTCTCCGCCAAGACTTCCACTTATACCGCTGATAATCATTGATAACTTGGTAAGTTTTTCGATTTTCCCCTGTTATAGTAGAATTTTCTTCTGTTATAGGTCAAATTTTATGCTTATCTTCCTATAAATGCATGTGGTTAGGGTTTAGAGTAGCTTAGCGTGAGAATCCCGATAGAGTGTTGGTGACTGGCATTGATTTCGTCGCCTGAGAATGGTGAGTTTCAAGTACACCGGCTAACAATGCTTATGATGAGTTTTTAAACGAGCCTAGAAGTTATGCTCAGAGTTCTATTAAATATACGTCTATCGAAGAGAGCACCTCGGGGGAGCTTGAGTCTGAACCAGGCGTGCAGGAATTGGGCTCTCCTGAACAGTATGCAGTCGAGGAGGATGTGCCTATGGCTCCTGCTGGTGAAGTCGGGAAGAATGCGCCTGCGGACGCTGAAGACCCTCTGGCTTGGGTCGCGCCAGGCCCTTGGGAGCATGCTTCCTTTTTTATCGAGCATCCAGATGAGGTGTTCTTGACGATGGCCCTAGAGCCCAAGGGTGTTGAGAAGGAGTGGTCGATATACATTCCGGGTAAAGTCATCATATATGCTCGAAATTTGATGACCGAAAACTTCCCATGTATGATATCCCATTTCGATAGATGGGCTTTCGGCTTCCCTTTACTGATCTTCTGGTGGTCGTTTATCGACATCTCCTCTTGGCACCATCGCAGCTGCACACCAACTCGATATTTTTCATACATGCTTTCGAGATTTTGTGCCACTATTTGAAGATAGGGGCGACTGTTTCCTTGTTCTTCTAATCCTTCCATCTTCATAGAAGCATGTTTTTTACTCAGTTCAGATGAGTTTCTTTAAAGAAGGCAAATGTGAAACTGTTTAAGGCCTACTTGGAGTCTGTCATACTCTTCAAAGATAAACATATTTTGATCCATCCTGTGTCAGAGAGGATGTTGCTAAATGTTTTCAGGAGTGCCCTATTGTTTGATGAGGACATGGGTCATGTCATGATTGCAGATGAGGAGAAGATGATGAATTTGGTGCCCAAGTTCCACTTTCATTGGATGAGGAAGCACTATGATAAGGGGACCGACCTCTATGTATGGAAGAAAGGCCAGCTTGGTCCCGAGGGTTAGGCTAGTCATGACCATTTATCCGCCTTTGTCGCGGGAATCCCCCTGGTCCAGCGTGTGGGCAGAGAGGGAAGGTCGGTTGTCGACAGGGACAAGAAATTGGTGTATGAGTTTAGCTTGATATACATTAAGAAGCTCCTCGAGAGCAAGGATCCTGTTGCGTACATGGGTAGTTATCTTATATTTCGATTAAATTTGTATGCATGGCTTATCATTCTTGTATGTTTAACTTACTTTATTGTTTCTTGCAGAAAAAATGAATCTCGCTGCTGAGCGCATGGCTAAAGCAGCTATCATGAAGGTGAAGAAGGTGAAAAAGTCTGTCAGACCCCTGCCAGGTGATGCAGGGACGGCTCCACAGTCGGGTTTCGGTATATCTTCGATTGGTCCAGCAGTCATGGTTCTCTCTCCCCAGCAAGTGTCTTTGAGGTTTAAAAGGCAACGCCTCTAGGTATGGTAGATCTGACGGGAAAAAAGGAAAATGGGAGGTTAGATCTGCCTCCTTATTGGCATAACAAGACCTTATTCGAGGGATCCATTCTACAACTTCTCTGAGCTGAGTTGTTTTTGCTTGAGGAGCAGGACCGTCCGAGAAAGAGGGCAACAATGGCTCGAGATGCTGGTGTCGTCATGAGGGTCCTGGATATGGCCATTACGCATATCGAAAGAGGTACTTCTCAGGAAGTCTAGATGAGGAAATTACATGCCAAGCTAGCAACTTCTGAGAAGGAACGTGCTAGTAGAGAGGCTTCCCGAAAGGCGATGGTTGAGAACTTGGTGAAGGTGACCAAGGAGCGTGATACCCTTTTGCTCGAGAAGAGAGCTTTCGAGGAGTTGGTGGTGTCACTGAGGGACGAATCGACTCCTACCTAGGATGAGCCGGAAGAGGTCAGAGGTGTTAAGACCCGTGCCGACTTGGTTTCCCGTCTCCAACTGGAAGTGGATGATGGTATGGACAATGCTGAGGGGAGTTTTGATAATGCAGTGGTGCAACTCCGGGTTTTGAATCCTGATGTTGAGTTCAACACTGTTGGAATGGGGCTCCATTACTATGTGTCAGATGGTAAGATATTCATTCTCGAGTTCCTTCAGATCGATGAGGATATTCTGGTCGGGGAGCCATCTCACGTGGAGCCCATTCCCGAGATCAATGCAAATAAGGAAAGACTTCATCTTGATGTCTGATTAGTTTTTGTTTCAACTTGCATGTTGTATTGTTGTATTTTGTTCTATGGGCTTTTCCCTTTTTTATATAAGTTTCAAAAAATTGTGGTTCTTGTGGCCATAAGTTTGTTTACTTGAATGGGAGTCTTGGGCCTCCCTTTTATAATGCTTTGTACAATTGCGACCCTAGTGGTCGTCTTTTTAAGATTTCTCATTGTGGTGGTCATTCTATTCTAATCTGCATTATTTAAGTGTTTTAACTTTATTTTGTGCATGATTTATTAATTATGTGGAATGTTTGCATGTATTTATATGCTTGTCTTCTTGAGACATTTTTATATTGATTAAGAGTTTATGGGGGTTTTCTCGTTAGTTTTGAGTTCGCCAGTGTGGGGAGACTGGTCAAATGGACAGGGTGGTTTCCGGGCATGGGTTAGAACTCAGGTCTCGTTTCGAGGATCCGAACTCAGTGGCATGAACTTCCCATCGCAAGCTTAGTGTTCTGCCAACATGGTACGACCACGATGGAGCTCGTTTGATTTTTCCATGTTGAGTTTTATGCTTGTACCTAGGCATGCATATATGGTCGATCCAAGGTGTGTTTGCTGTTTTTGATGAGGCACGCCGACTGTTTAGTGTCTTAACTGTAATATTGCCTTAGTTTTTTGGCGTTCCAAGATCGATCAAGTTGTCCCCCTTTAAGTTTTCTAAGTAATAGGCCCTAGTCCTTATTTTTACGTGGACGCGGTATGGGCCTTCCCAGTTCGCGGGCATCTTGTCATTGTGAGATTCTTTGTGATTTCTCTTAAGGACTAGGATACCGACTTCAAACTCTCGCTGTATGACTCAGGTGTTGCATCTTATGGAGATTTTTTGTTTGAGGGAATCCTCTCGTAAGGCTTCCCCAGTTCGGACTTCCTTGACAAGGTCGAGCTCCTCCTGTAGGGCCTTGTCGTTCATTTCTATGTCGAGGGGTGCTTCAGTCCGTCTTGACAGTTCTCTGATTTCGACAGCGATGACAACCTCAGTTGCGAATGCTAGTCGAAAATGGATCTCCCTGATTGATGAGTGAGATGTTGTTTGGTAGCCCCTGAGTACGTTGTATAGCTCTTCTACCCATCTCTTCTTAGTTTCATCTAGTCTTCGTTTGAGACCTCGTAGGATTACCCTATTCCTAGCTTCAACTTGCCCGTTCATTTGAGGATGTTCGACGGAGGAAAAGTGATGGACGGTGCCTAAGTTTGTAACAAATTCTTGGAATTTGTTGTCCGTGAATTGTGTTCCGTTGTCAGTGACAATGGCTTGTGGCACGCTGAATCTGGCGAGGATGTTTCTTTTATAGAAATAGAGGATGTTTTGCACCATGATTCTGGCTAACGCTTCTGCCTCTATCCACTTAGTGAAGTAGTCGACGACCATTATCAAGTATTTCTTTTGGTTGGTCCAACCACAAATGGTCCGAGCAGATCCATGCCCCCACCATGCGAAAGGCTAGGGGGATGAGAGATATTTGAGCTTGTTTGGAGGTGCTAAGTGCATATCCCCATGATGTTGGCATCTGTCGCACTTTTTCACATGCTCCCTGGCGTCGTGCTGCATGGTGGGTGAGACACGGTGGGAGAACTGACTTGGTTTTGCATTTTATCGCAAATGTTGTGGATAACAAGAGTCACCACCGACTTTTCTTTTATCCAATAAAGAAAGGGTGAAAATAACAAGAAAGACCTTCGAGAATTTTGAGTTCGGGGGGTAGGTTATTAAAAGGGGAGGTGTTAGCACCCTTTTCATCCGTAGTTATCTACGTGCTCTTAATCACTAGCTCACTTTATTTGAAATGTTTTTTGTGTATGTGTTTGAATATATTTTGAAAAGGCCTAAGTGCGGAAACTTTGTAATGATCCTCGTATCAGTTGAGAATGTGTACAAAGCGTTTGTTTTTGAAAATATTTCAGAGAAGTGTTTTGTGTAAAAAGATTTTTTTGTGAGCAAGCGATTACGAGCTATCTACCTACTCAAAAGTCTTTCGTGCTATTTTCCTCCTCCTTAGATAGTGTTGTCATACAATTAGTTAGTAGGGAGCCCTATCATTGGATGTGAAAGGAAATGTGTGGGTCATCGTACAGTCCTAAGGGTAACTTGCAGGGTGCTTTAGCAATTTATCGTAAGGGAATAAGATCATTTACTGAAGGCAGCATCGAAGGGTCATCGAGGGACTATGATATTTTTAATCGAAGAACTTTGCTAAAGCGTCCCCACTTTCGAGGGACATGATTGTTTTTATTCTAAGGAAACAAATGAGGTTACTCTAGAGGTGATTGTGTGAAAAGTGATCCAATTCAGTTATTTTATCTTGATTAGGTTTATCTAGCATTTTGTTTTTAGATCTTGCCATACATGCCCTAATTACTAGTAGTTATAAGGAAAGCAGTAAATTGCAGAAAGTAAAGGTGCGAAAAGTAAACCTAAAATATTACAAATCTTTGGGGAAGGGGATACAAAAACATAAAATAGGGAAGAGAAAATAAAGCAGATACAAGCCCTAATTAAGATATTACATATTGTAGCAGTTACATAATTGGGAAAATTAATGCGAAAGTAATAAAGGTGCACGAAAATTGTAAAATAAGAGGAAAATTGTTTTAAAAAACTCAATGATTAACCTAAAGTCTAATTAATTTTAATTTAGAAAAAAGAATTAGTTAACTAAAAAGAATAGATTAATTAGGTAAACCCTAAAATCTAGGTTGATTTTAGTTGAGAAAACCTAAAAAATCAAATTAGCGTTTATTAAGGAAAACCTAAATTTAATTAAAACCTAGAATTAATTAAAACCTAGAATTAATTAAAAACTAAAATTAAAATCAAAACCCAAAATTAAAACCTAAAATTAAAATCAAAACCCAAAATTAAAACCTAAAATTAAAATCAAAACCCAAAATTAAAACCTAAAATTAAAATTAGGGTTTATTTTAAAAAGGTTTGAAAAAAGGTTTGTAAAAGAGTGAGAAACATAGAATTGAAAAAATAAATAACCAAATGGGTAAGGGTGGGTGTTGAACCCATGCCCTCAAGAAATTTCAACAGCAAGCATACCACCAGGCCAAGCGCGCCTTGGTGTCAAGGATACACCTCTCACACGCTTTGTAATCAACCTGCAAAAATATGAGAAATTAAAGAAACAATAACGTCAAAAGGTTGGATCGAACCCATGCCCTTTGAGACTAATGCTTTATCGCGCATGCTTCTTCCACTGGGGTAGCTGTTTCATCCGTTTATATCATTGAAATGATAAATATATAATATAAGCCAGCATGCATTGACCGGAGAGGCGCCGGAGCCCTAGCTCCGGTCGTCTTCTCCAGTCACTTATATCATACAAAACCTGCAATTCAAATAGTTAGTGATCTAAGACGTCCTATCCCCCCTAATTTGACCCTCCTGAATCCAAATATGGGCTTAGTTTTGGCTATAAACCACTTTAGATTAAGCTACGAAGCAAGTAAAGTATATCAGAGCAAACATGGTGTTTTGCAATCTAGCATGCATGAGACCTCTGCAATTGTTCTATTCTGCATTATTGGATCTGATAAACACATAGCAAACATTAATAAACATTAGAATGTAATAAAATAATAAATATAGAATTTCAAATATGGATGAAATATTGAGGTTTGCATGAGTTTTTTCTGGCCATTTGGATCATTGTATATGATCCAATCTTATCCTGGGAGTGAATGGAATTGATTGGAATCGCACGCTTGTGGTGAAAGGTAGTGTAATAAGGGTTTGAAAACTTTAGGTTTCTTGAGAATATTTGGAACAATTGGACAATTATTTAAGGCAAGGATTCGTGTGTGTAAGGTTCTTGTCTTAATGTCTGAATATATAGAGAAAATTAGGGGAACCAAATGATGGGCTTGGACTCTTGTAGTAAGATATAATTTTATCTTATTTTATTTTATATTATTAATGAATTAAATAAAAAATAATTAAAATAATTAAAATAAAACAAGGCCAAAGGGTGTATGAATTAACTTTGAGGTGTATGAAGAGTACAATACACAATTGGAATCTTAAACCATGGCCCAATAGCCCAAAATATATAGCTTGCTCAATTTCGACTTCATGCATTTGCTCAAAATTTCTCAACTTGCAATGGTCATAACTCACTCAATTTTTATATTTTGAAGGTGATCTTAGACTTTTTGGAAATCCTAACATTTCCTATACAACCTCTATGTTGATCGTTTTTTCTTTTGAAGAATTTATCTTTATGTAAGTTTCCTTAACAAAAAGTGTCTTTTTATTGACTTTTGAAATGACCTGTAATGTATTGGCTTATATCTCTCTAATGATGCTTTTTTTTACTTGAGCTTATAGAGACAAAGTTGTAGAGAATTGAATTTCCTTCAAAATGAGATTTGGTTGGGGGAAAACTGATGAATCATGTGAAAGTTATGCTTGGTCAAAGTTCAGTTGACTTCTCCTAAGGAAACCCTAATTTGGCAACTTTTTACTTTTGATGATTTGAAGGCTTTTCTTGAGGAATCTTGATCAACCCTTGATCAAATGAAGAATATCACTTCAAAATGTTGATGTTGACCAAAACTATTGAGGTTTGGCTGTATGTTGACCACAGTTGACTTTTTACTCAATACAGTTGATTTTCCAACCATCTGAGCCATCGACTGAGCAAACTTGTGATGTAAGGGGTGAAATTTGACATGAGAATTATTGAATACATATCAAGAACCATGAAAATAATTTGAAGCCTTGGAAACCCAATCTTCCTTGAGAAATAAAAAACCCTAGTTGTGGACCCATTTCTTAGAAGGAGAATTTGTCTGATCAATTATTGAGAAACCTTGAGCATTTGAGACCCTCATGAGAATGTCTTAAATAAAACTGGGAGAGCAAATTTTAGGGTACAATAGCTGCCCCTGTTCAATCTTCTTAAACCTGAAGAGTTAGATTGGCATGTCCGCCATTCGGGACTTGAAGGTAGAAGATGATT
The DNA here is from genome assembly GCA_948472305.1 of Vicia faba. NCBI lineage: Eukaryota > Viridiplantae > Streptophyta > Magnoliopsida > Fabales > Fabaceae > Vicia > Vicia faba. The sequence goes on along the minus strand of OX451735.1, from coordinate 186,736,778 downwards.
GAACACCTAAGTGCCCAAAAATTTGCACTCGCGTGTGCACAAAGTAACATTGTTGGTTGATTGTACCAGGAATGGGCTTAAAGATGATATTTGGGGAGGTGATGAAGATTCGTCAGAGATGGGCTTATAGATGCCATCCGGAGTAACTATTGATAGGAATATATGAATAAGTCTATGATTGACTTTGTCTTAGAAGATGTATTTGGAATGAATCTACGTCTGAATTTGTCCAAAAGAATATCAGAATGAATCTACGCTTGATTTTATCTGAGCTAGAAGATGTCTACGCCCGACTTCAACTATAAGAGGCATTAGAATAAGTCTATGCCTGACCTTTTTCCAAAAAGAGTATTAGAAGGAAATCTACGCTTGACTTCATCTGAATGATGCACTAGAAGATGTCTATGCCCGACTTCATCTAGAAGAGATATTGGAAGGAGTCTACACCTGAATTTTCCAAAAGAGTATCAAAAGGAAATCTACACTTGAATTCATCTGAATGGTTCACTAGAAGATGTCTACAACTAGAAGAGATATTGGAAAGAGTCTACGCCTTACTTTTCCAAAAGAGTATTAGAAGGAAATCTACGCTTGACTTCATCTGAATGATACACTAGAAGATGTCTACGCCTGACTTCAACTAGAAGAGGTATTGGAAGGAGTCTACGCCTCACTTTTCCAAAAAGAGTATCAGAAAGAAATCTATGCTTGACTTCATCTGAATGATGCACTAGAAGATGTCTACGCCCGCCTTCATCTAGAAGAGATATTGGAAGGAGTTTATGCCTGACTTTTCCAAAAGAGTATCAGAAGGAAATCTATGCTTGACTTCATCTGAATGATGTACTAGAAGATATTTATGCCCGACTTTATCTAAAAGATATATTTTTTTCCAGAATGATTCTCTGGGGGAAGAGCTTAAGTAACTACTTGTCTGTTTTAGTCTCTGAGGGCAATTGTATGATCATGTAAATAGTCGCACAGTCCTTTTTCAGGAATTACTCTGCGACCTATTGGAAAATTGTTGGTGATTGTTGTACCCTAAAATTTGACCTCTCATTTCTCAAGAATTTTCTCACAAGATCTTCCATGACTCAAGTTTGTAGCACTGATACATCAATTTAAGTTTGGAATTGGCACAAGGGCAAAATGGTCAAAATGCACACTGAAAAGTCAAACTCTGACTTTTTGATCAAAATCAAGTTTCAAGAATTACATTTCATCAAGACATGTTAGAATATGAAGTTGGTCCATCAAGAAAATCAAAAGTCAAAATTACTTTGGAAAAGTCAAAGTTCTAAACACTTAGAAAATTTTCTAAGTGTTAAGAAAGTATGATAAGTTCAGAACTTTTGGCCAGATTTTCGTCATGATGCAAGATGATCAGGAAGAACTTCTGACACAAAAGTTGTAGATCCCAATGAGATCTAAAACATTGCAGAACAGAACTTCTCCTAGAAATTCTGGGATTTCAAGTTATAAATCCTTGAAGACACGTTCGTGAAATTAAAACACTTAGTAAATTATGAACATTTCCAAGTGAGAATTTGATTAGAACTTCTGGACCAATTTTCACGTAGGTACAATCAGAGTTTGCAAAAATGATTCAAAGAGGGGTTACACAACATGTTACAAGCTTTCTGAAAAGTCTGAGAACCCCTTCAGATTATGCTGGAGCAGGGAGAATCAAAGATCAGAAGTTGGACATTTGTTCTTAATCTAAGTTACGTTTATGCTGAACTTTTGATCCATTTTCAAGCTATGCTACATAATATCATGTTGCAGGCCTTCTTGTTTTTTAAATCTCATCATAATTTAATGCTCACACCAACTTTTTAGTCTTTATCCCAGTGTTTAAGCCTTTATCCAAAAGATCTTCCCACGTGTGGCATAAAAGTACCACTATTGTCCTTGAAAAGTAAACTTTTGTACAAAGTTTATTTTGAGCCCATACTTTACTTTGTTTCTGAGTGTACTTCCCCATAAATCATGCCTACAAACTCAGATTAGGTGTGTTTAAAGCTGCTAACCACCCTACCTTGCCTGAAAAACATGCTTGTCTAAACTTGCTTCAAAAACAAGTCAATGATCCATAACACATGATGGTTGTACTCCTGACTTCTCCAAGCTTCTAAATCCTTTGGCTAAAAATTAAAATTCATTTGTAAACTGAGGAGATTGAAAAAAAATCCCTGAAAACTTGTTGAATATTCCCAAGAACCTAAAACTACAACACAAACACAAAACCTTCTAGTTTCTAATTTTTGCATTCAAACTCTAATTTTCCTTGTATGTTTCTTGGCTAAATTATCCACACAATTTTTGATATACACATAGAGGCTTTCCCAACTTCTATTTTCAAACTGTAATACAGTCTTCACCAATCTCCATTTCAAAAAATCAGAACTTTGCATCTTGATTGCTCTAGAGCATTCAAACCATCCATAACTCAAGTTAAGGGTTGCTTTAGCTTTCTGAGAATTTGAGGAAGCTGACCAGAACATCACAACAATCTGAACCAGGCTCTAACTCACAGAATAATCTCCAGCTGCAAGGTAAGTTTCTTTTGATTTTCATCTTATTACTTAGACATTGTTAGGCTTGCAATTTAAAAGACATAATGTAGATATCATGGCTCTGAATCTGTACATATTTATAGATTTCATTTATATGGCCTAAGTAGAGAGAATTTCATATTAGAACCTCTTGAGAAAATTAGGGTTCAGAATTAGGATTAGTAAAGTTCATGCTTGCTTCTGGTTTACAGTTTTGGTGCTTTGTATTTCTGAAACAATGATGAAATTTTCCATAACTTCTATGTTTGCATTTTCCATTTTTGTTAAGAAATGACTAAGTTGCAGATACTCTGGCTGGCGCAAAGAAGAAGATGAAGTTCATCATCAGAACTTACTTTGTAATATATGTTTATGCTTTTGCTTCTAATACCGGATGTATAGCCACCCCAGTGGTAGAGAGCGAGCGCATAAGGCATTAGTGCTAAGGGTCCTGGGTTCTAGCCCCTGAAGCATCTTTTATGTTTATTTCTTAACATTTTTACCCCATTATTTGTCAAACAAGGATCCTGGACCAAAAATTCTAGATAAACCCTCTATTTGTTTTTCAAAACAGTATTCCTAGACTAGAACTTCTAGATATTCTCATCCAACATCACTGTCACCTCACTTACCCATTAACAGAACTTTTAGCCTTCCAGTAACACTAGAACTTCTAGGTTTCCAGCTGCATCAAAACATCTAGTCTATCTCTCAGTAATCAGAACTTCTAGGTTTTTCCTTTGTTTCCAGCAACCCCAGAACTTTGGCGCGTCTGGATCCAGAACTTCTGGCCTTCCCTATTTCTATTAACATTTTCTTTCTGATTTGCAGCACGCCTGAGTCAGAACTTCTGCTCTCTCTTATTTCTATTCTTTTTGCAGCATGCTGACTCTAACTCTTATTCTCTTATTATTTTTTATCATCACTTTTTTTTCATTAATCAAAAACACCAAAAATACTTTATATTCATATACTTTTCTTTATTTCTTTTAAAACAAAAAGACTAAAAACATTTCCTAAAGCAAACTTATTTCTTCTCTTAATAAAAACAAAACAAATCTATTTTACATTTCAATTCTTGTACATTATTTCAATATGGTTGTAATAGATATTTAGGACTTTAATTCCTCGCAGCCCCCATTTGTAAATTTGTACACCCCATCCCCAAATGATTATAATAACATAGGATATTTACTTTCCGCAATTCATCGAATTCATATAAATTCTAGTAATTAGGGTTTGTATGGAAAGATAAAATCAATACTTAGAAAGCCCTAATTCAAGATAAATCAAGCATGAAATACAAACACTTGCACACTTACATCTCTAGGATTAACTCCACCTGTTGCCTTATGAAAAATGGTCATATTACGCATGTGAGACGTCTTAGCAAAAATAGTAAAAAAAAATACAAGATCATAGTCCCTCGATGACGCTTCGAATGTTGCCTTACAAATAATCTTAGTCCCTCAAGAGAAATGCTAAGATATCTCACAACATTGCTATCATAACTATACGATGACCCATGCCCGTTCCTTTACATCCAAAGATGAGGCTTCTTAATAATCAATGGTAAGATAGAAAAATATAAAGGAGGAGGAAAAGAACAAAGACTTTTGAGTAGGTAGAAACATTCTTAGTTTCTTGCACATCTACCAACACAAACACCTTTCTAAATGTACCAACACTTTCCATGAAATATTTTCAAAAGTCCAACACTTTGTATACATTCTTATATAGACGAGAATCATTACAAAGTTATCCTAAACGAAGGAGCTTTTAAAAAATACTTTCAAAACCCACCACAAAGCACACTTTCAAACAAAAGCAATGGTCTAGCAAGCAACTAAGAGCCCATAAATAATTGTGGATGAAAAGGATGCTAATACCTTCCCTTTTCATAATCTACCCCCCGAACTCAAGAAAATAATCTCAAAGGTATTTCCTGTTCTTTTCACCCTTTCCTTTATTGGATAAAAGAAAAATTGGTGGCGACTCTTGCTATCCGCAACAATTGCAATAAAACGCAAAACACCAAAGTCTGTTCTCCCACAGTATTATAGAACTGGAGACTCTGCTAGGGAATTCTTAAAAGTGGGGGTTACCTTAGGGCTAGATTACCTTTACTTGCTTTTCTTGGTTTGGCTTGTTTTCATTACATTATGGTTCCTTGTTTGGGCTTGTTTTGATCCTCTACCCGGATCTGGGACACCTTTTAAGTAAGTAGCAATAAGTTGTGGAAACTGTGCGGGGTATACTGCCATGCTCTATGAAATAGCTACGTTATTGTGACACATTTGTTGGTACCGGTAGCCCTTGAGTAGTCAAGGAGAATACGGGGCTGCTGTGTGGTTTCATGAAGCACTAACTGACCTTAGAACCTTTAATTGAACAACTTGGTCATTAGGAAGTAGTGAGATAGCTGTCTTTGGTGCAGTCCAAAGTTGGTTGATACTCGATGCTACGCTCATTGAGATCAGAATTTCGGGATATTTCGATCACCTTTAAAGAGGCTTGTGCTGAAACAATGTCTGATGAAGAAAGATCAATGATATTGAGATCCCTTAGAACCCGGTTACTATTATTAGGACATGTTGAGCCAACTAAACTTTAAGAGGGTACTTACCTATCAAAGTCCATGCAAGCCTAAACCTAAGGACTTGTCTGCTTTGTGTGTACATAACAACTTGCTTTCTTAGCATACTTGTACATAACATCATATCATCATACCTTTGCATTTTCCCTAACCATTTCAAGGACTTTTTGGGATTTATCTTTGTTCTGTTTTGTAGGACATGGCTTCCACCTGCAAGAATACTATCCAAGTCAACCTCGTAAGAATTCTTCCTCAACTCAAAGAGTTAGCATCGAGGGTTCCTGAGAGTTCTTCATTCACCGAAAGACATGGTCAACTCCTCAACTTGGTTACCTCAAGCATTGATGAAGACATGATTAAGGTGCTTTTCCAATTCTTCGACCCTTTGCACCATTTCTTTACCTTCCCTGATTACCAGCTTGTACCTACCATGGAAGAATTCTCTCAACTCTTGGGAATTTCTATTCTCAATCAACTACCTTTCAACGGTATTGAGAGAGACCCAAGCCCTGAAGAGATTTCCCGAGCTTTACACTTGCAACAATCTGACGTCACGGCTAATTGGGAAACAAGAAGTGGCGTCAAAGGGTTCCTAGCCAAGTTTCTGTTGGAGAAAGCTCAAGTTTGTTGGAACACTCTAGATTTACAAGCTTTTAAATAAATCTTGGACCTTCTCATCTATGGGATGGTACTATTTGCAAATCCTGACCAACTTATAGATGTAAATGCTGTCAAAATCTTCATATCTCGCAATCCGGTGCCTACTTTGTTGGGAGATATCCTGCATTCTCTCCACTCTCACACCTTAAAGAGAAGAGGAGCCCTCATCTGTTGTACTCATCTATTGGCTAGGTGGTTTGTTTCGCACCTCCCCCGATCTGTTATGAAGAACGAGCAAGGTTTAAGGTGGACCAATAGGTTGATGTCACTCAGACATTCAGATATTCACCGGTGTTCTCGATCCTCAGAGGAAATTACTATCATCGACCATTATGGGGAATTCCCTAATGTCCCTTTGCTTGGCATTAGGGGAGGTATCACTTACAACCCTTGTTTATCTTTGCGTCAGTTTGGGTATGCGCGAAGAGATGGTCCTCATGATGCGCTCATCCAAGGTGTGATGTTCGACTACGAGTGACAATCAAGGCTACCGTCAAAGGTTTATACGATCCTGGAGGATGGTAAACAAAGTGGATAGTAAGACATTGGGACATGAGAATTATATTCCCCTTGAGCCTTACCTTAGGTGGGTACGAGCTCGTGCTCAGAAGCTCGTAATGCCTTACCCCTCCGTCCTACCTCTTATCATGGAGCCTATTGCTTAAGGAGATGTCTCGTATACTATCCTCAATCCCAACATGCCTACCTCTCTTTAAGACTTGCAAAAGGATTGGATTCATCTAAAGGAAGAGTGAGACACCTTCTAGGCTCAGTTCTATGCAAGCGAGAAAAGGGTTTTAGAGCATACAAGGCAACTTCATGAAGAACAAATCTTGAACACCTACATCGCACCAAAGAGGATGCGTTCGACCTTTTTGTCTTAGGGATTTATTTTATAAGCCCAAGAGGCACGTTGCAACCATTTTGAACTGATTAATGCAATTTGACATTTGTTCTTCTTTGTCTAGACAAATTTAAATCTTATAAATCCTTGAAATCATTTGCATGCACATTTTTCATGCATCATAACATAAACATGTTTTCCACAACAGGTTTTGTAAGTGTTTGGTTGTTGGTATGTTTTTTGGTAAAACCAGTTATGTGAATGTCATGACTGATGTCATAACATTCTGGGATACAAGGTACATTCAGCAGAAAAAGAATGTCATACAGGAGCTGCTCAATATGAGTGTTTAGCTGATCATTATGCAATGATCATATTTATTGCATTCTACCAAAATCAGTAAACAGGATTCTTATTGTCATAACCAATGTTAAGACATCCTGTACTGATCTAACATTTGTGCAAATTTGTTATTCCTGAGAATTTTCAGGAATCTGGTTTATACAGTCCAGGTCAGATTCTCACGTGGACATTAGGTTAACTCTGCTTAACCCTAATCTGGTTGTTAAAGACCTATGACCAAGTCTTGAGGTTAACCCTAATTAACCCTAGCTATTTTCGTGGAAGCCCTAACAGAAGAATAGCTGGCTATATATTCCTCATGAAGACTATTGGTGAAAGATACTTTTTGACAGAAGATCAATAAGGGACTGTATAGTTGTAACTACTGTGAGCCAATCAATTATCAATGTAATAAGTGATTTGGAGTAGGATTTGATTGTAAGGGTTGTGTATCACTCAAAGCTTTGAAGCACGAGTGGTTGTGTTACTTGATTAAAGCTTTGAAGCAAAGTCAAGTTAGGGTTGTATATCACTCAAAGCTTTGAAGCACGAGTGTTTGTGTTACTTGATTAAAGATGTGAAGAAAAATCAAGTGTATGTACTGAAGAGTATCTTCATAAATTCATTAATCAATTGTTTAGTATCACTGTTGTGATTGAGGGGGAGTGAGTAGGAACTCAGGTTTAAGTTGAACTTAGATTGAAGTTGCATTGGGTAGGTCTTAAGTGAAGGAGATAAATTGGTTGGTTTATTCCTGAATTAATATCTCTTATAGTGAATTTCCTCCCTAGCTTGGTAGCCCCCAGAGTAGGTGTTGTTACACACTAAACTGGGTAAACAATTGACTGTGTTCTTTACTGCTTTTAAATTTACTGTCTTGAGTGTCAGATACGGTGTCATAACATTCACTGTTACATTAAGTATCTGCTTCCAGAATTTCAATTGGCATCAGAGCAGGAACCCTGCCTGTCTTACTGGGTGAGACCTAGGGATATTATTTTCTGGCGCTATGGACAAAGAAGGAGGATTTGGGAACATACCACCCATTCTAGATGGATCAAATTATGACTACTGGAAACCTCGTATGATTGCCTTCTTAAAATCACTGGACAAAAAGGCTTGGAGAGCTGCTGACAAAGGATGGAACCATCCCACTATAACTGGGAAAGATGGGACAACCAGTCTGAAACTTGAGGAAGAATGGAGCAAAGAAGAAGATGAGTTAGCCCTGGGTAAATCCAAAGCATTAAATTCCTTGTTCAATGGAATTGATAGAAACATATTCAGACTAGTACATCAATGTGAACTGGCCAAGGAAGTTTGCGACACTCTCAAAACTACTCATGAGGGCACATCCAAAGTAAAAATGTCAAGGCTTCAGATGCTGACTACCAAATTTGAAAACCTAAGGATGATGGAAGATGAGACCATTCATGAGTTTCACATGAACATCTTGGAAATTGCCAACACCTCAGGAGCATTGGGAGAAAAGATGTCAGAAGAAAAGCTGGTGAGAAAGATTCTCATATCCTTGCATAAAAGATTTGAAATGAAGGTGACTGCTATAGAGGAAGCTCAGGATATCTACAACTTGAAGGTTGATGAACTCATTGGGTCACTTCAGACCTTTGACATGGGGATCAGTGACACTGTTGACAAGAAAAACAAGAGCATAGCACTTGTATCTAATACTGAAGATGAAAATAAGGAGGATGAAGAAGAAAATATTTCAGAAGTTATAGCCATGCTTGGAAGGCAGTTCAACAAACTCATCAAGAGAATGGACCCAAAGTCAAGGTCAAATGTCAAGAACGTACCCTCTGACATTAACAGATCTTATGACTCCAGTAGAAGACCAAAGTCTGAAGAGAAGGGAAATCAAAGCAAAGGAATCCAATGCCATGGATTTGAAGGATATGGGCACATTCGAGCTGAATGTCCTGCCTTTCTTAAGAAACAAAAGAAAGGAATGTCTGTTACTTGGTCTGATTGTGACTCAGAAAGTAATTCTGAAGAAGAATCTGCCAAACTAGTTACTGCACTAACCGGTATATGTAACTCTGATAGTGACTCTAGTGATGAGGAAGTGACATTTGAAGAACTGGCTGACTCCTACAAGAAGTTATGTATCAGAAGTGCTGAAGTCTGTCAGCAAAATGAGAGACAAAAAAACTCATAGTAAAATTGGAGGCTGAGAAGAAGGCGGGAATTGATACTATAAGTCATCTCGAAGGTGAAGTTCAAATGTTGAACTCAAAACTTGACCAGATGACCAAACCTGTCAAGATGCTGACAAATGGAACTGACAAATTAGAAGAAATCCTTCAGGTTGGACAAAATGTGGGAAACAAGTCTGGTCTAGGATTTGTGGCAGCAAAGAAATCTATTGTAGACAAGAAGAAGATCAGGCCTGATAAACAAATGTCAAAGCAGATGTCACAACATAGTACTCAACATCAAGAACAGAGAAATATGAAGAAAAGGTATCAAAGATGGAGATGTCATCATTGTGGAAGGTTTGGTAACATAAAGCCATTCTACTTCAGATTATATGGATATCCTAATCAGACCCCAGTTGTCAAACCTAAGTCTAACAAAGCACCATATACTCAACAGTGGAAGAAAAAGGTTGCTGCCCTGATAGCTCACACCTCCCTTAGAGTCTCTGCAAAGGAAGACTGGTACTTTGACTGTGGATGCTCTAAACACATGACTGGAATCAAGAATCTTATCAATAATGTTAAACCTCATACTACTAGTTATGTAACTTTTGGAGATGGTGCTAGAGGAGAAATCAAAGGAGTTGGAAACTTGGACTGCCCTGGAGTTCCAAACCTAAATGAAGTATTGCTGGTAAAAGGCTTGACTGCTAATCTCATAAGTATCAATCAATTATGTGATCTAGGATTTAAGGTCAACTTCACCAAGTCTGAATGTCTTGTAACTAATGAAAAACAAGAAGTTGTAATAAGAGGAGTTAGATCTAAAGACAACTGCTACTTATGGGAGTCTGAGAACACTAATTATTCTTCTGTGTGTTCTATTGCCAAAGAAGAAAAAGAAGTGAAATTGTGGCACCAAAAACTTGGTCATTTACATCTAAGAGGAATGAAAAGGATTATATCCATGGAGGCAATTAGAGGGATTCCAAGGCTGCAAATTGATGAAGGGAGAGTCTGTGGTGAATGTCAGGTTGGAAAGCAGACTAGAATGTCACATCCAAAGTCAAGACATCTGACCACCTCTAAGGTGCTAGAACTTCTACATATGGATCTGATGGGACCAATGCAGGTGGAAAGTCTTGGTGGAAAAAGATATGCCTATGTTGTTGTGGATGATTTTTCCAGATTCACCTGGATTAACTTCATTAGGGAAAAGTCTGATGTATTTGAAGTATTTAAGGAACTGTGCAAAATAATTCAAAGAGAAAAAGAAGGATGCATTGTCAGAATCAGAAGTGATCATGGCAAGGAATTTGAAAACAGTAAGTTTGATGAGTTCTGCTCCTCAGAAGGAATTAATCATGAATTCTCTTCTCCCATAACTCCTCAACAAAATGGAGTTGTGGAAAGGAAAAACAGGACTATACAGGAATCAGCCAGAGCAATGATACACGCCAAAAGACTTCCTATTCATTTTTGGGCTGAAGCTATGAATACAGCCTGTTATATCCATAACAGGGTCACCTTGAGAAAGGGAACATCATCCACCATTTATGAACTTTGGAAAGGAAGAAAGCCTACAGTGAAGTACTTCCATGTATTTGGAAGCAAATGTTATATTCTGACAGATCGTGAACAAAGGAGAAAGATGGACCCTAAAAGTGATGAAGGAATATTCCTAGGATACTCTACCAACAGCAGAGCTTATAGGGTATTCAATTCCAGGACCAAAGTTATGATAGAATCTATAAATGTCATAGTTTATGATTATCATGAGGAAACAAATGTCCCATATGATGTTGAGACATTCTTTGAGACTTCAACTCAAAAGGATGATATTCCTAAAACTACTTCATCAGAATCTGAATCAAAGGAAGCTAACAAAGACCCTTCCATCAGAATTCAGAAAGATCATCCTAAGGAACTAATCATAGGAGATCCTAACAGTGGAGTCATTACAAGATCTAGAGAAATCATCACAAACTCTTGCTTTGTATCTAAGATTGAACCAAGAAATGTTAAGGAGGCTTTAACTGATGAATACTGGATTGGAGCAATGCAAGATGAATTGAACCAATTCAAGCAACATGAAGTATGGGAGTTAGTTCCTAGACCAGGAGGAACAAACATAATTGGCACAAAATGGATCTACAAGAACAAATCAGATGTTGAAGGAGTTGTCACCAGGAATAAGGCAAGACTTGTTGCTCAAGGATACACTCAAGTTGAAGGGGTTGATTTTTATGAGACTTTTGCTCCTGTAGACAGACTGGAATCAATCAGATTCCTATTGGGAATTGCCTGTCTCCTTAAGTTCAAGTTATTTCAGATGGATGTAAAGAGTGCATTCCTTAATGGGTACTTAAATGAGGAAGTTTATGTAGAACAACCTAAAGGATTTGTGGATCCAAACTGCCCTGATCATGTCTACAAATTGAGGAAAGCTTTATATGGCCTGAAACAAGTTCCTAGAGCATGGTATGAAAATTCCTCTCTGACAAAGGATACAAGAAAGGAGGCTTGGATAAAACTCTTTTTGTCAAAAATGAAGGAGGAAAGATAATGGTAGCTCAAATCTATGTTGATGACATAGTGTTGGGGGGAATGTCAGATAAAATGGTTAAACATTTTGCTGACCAGATGCAAGCTGAATTTGAAATGAGCCTCATGGGAGAATTGACCTACTTTCTTGGACTGCAAGTCACACAGATGGAAGACTCAATTTTTCTGTCTCAAAGCAAGTATGCAAAGAACATTGTCAAGAAGTTTGGGATGGAGAATGCCAGTCACAAAAGGACTCCTGCACCTACTCATTTAAAGTTGTCCAAAGATTCAAGTGGGGTTAAGATGGACCAAAGCTTGTACAGAAGCATGATAGGAAGTCTGCTATACATAACAGCCAGCAGACCTGACATTTCTTTTGCAGTTGGAGTATGTGCAAGATACCAGACTGAACCCAAAGTAAGTCATATCAACCAAGTGAAAAGAATTCTGAAGTATGTGAGTGGAACCTACAACTATGGCTTGCTGTACTCTCATGGATGTGAACCAACTCTGACTGGTTATTATGATGCTGATTGGGATGGAAGTGCTGATGATAGAAAGAGCACCTCTGGAGGATGTTTCTTCTTAGGAAATAATCTTGTCTCTTGGTTCAGCCAAAAACAGAACTGTGTGTCTCTATCTACTGCTGAAGCTGAATACATAGCAGCTGGTAGTAGTGCTTCTCAAGTGATCTGGATGAAACAGATGCTTACTGAGTATAATGTCACACAAGATGTTATGACATTGTACTTTGACAATCTGAGTACTATCAACATTTCCAAGAATCATATTCAGCATAGCAGGACCAAGCGCATTAACATTAGACATCACTTCATCAGAGATCTTGTGGAGGAGAAGACGATTAAACTAGAACATGTTGCCACTAAACTACAACTGGCTGACATTTTTACCAAGGCACTTGATTCTAATCAATTTGAAAATTTGAAAGGCAAGTTGGGTATTTGCCAACATGAAGAAATGTAGCAATTAATTTTGCTTAAAACAAGGGATGAGAGAGATATTTTAGTTAAGTCTACTCTGATTGGTCTAATCATCTGTTTCTCTATTTCTTTCCAAAATTTTAAGAAGTTGAATAGACATTCATATAACTCCCTCCTCTCTCGTTTCTGCAACAATCTCCAATCTCTCAAGCAAAGAATTCACTATCATTGTTACCTGTTTTCTAAATCACTCAAAATGTCTCAACTATCCATGTCATCATCCTCTTCAAAGGCGACTGCTTCTTTCGCATCCTCTGATCGAGAACCTAGGGCAGTCAGAAACTGCATGGATTTAATGTTCTGGAGATAACTCCTCTTCGTAAACTGGCAGCTGACCCTACTAAGGTCAAGAAGTTGCGAACCAGACATGCAAGAAGATCACAAGCCTCTCCATCTGGTAAATCCTCTCAACCATCATCTTATGTTCCTCCAGAAATAGCAAATAGGGAAGGTTCTGTGTATGTTCATCAAGCTATAGCTAGACTAGTCACTAGGATTCTAAATGAGAATCACTCTATGCCTGACATTTCTGTACCTTTGAACCAAGAATCTGCTTGTCCAAATGTTGAAATGAATCCAGATGTCACTCAGAATGTTAAGACACCTGATGACAAAATTAGGAAATCTTCTGAAAATCGTGATGGTCACCAGAACCCTACTGAGAAGGATGTTGAACCCCCGGTTATTGATGTTGATGAAGAATACTCTAACAATGACTTAATTTCCAATATCAACCCTAGCATAGCTAGAAGGATGATGAACAGAAAAGGAAAGCAGGATGCTGTTAAAAGCCTCTCCAAAGAGAAGGCTACTGAAGTTGTTCATAAGAAAACCAGGTCTGATAACAAGACAGGAGTAGAAGCTGTGAAGGCTGGATTGTCAAAAGAGAAAGGGAAGGTGAAAACTCGAGTACCTGCTAGTAGTCTCTCAAAACCTTTGAGACAACCAATAGCAAAGAAAAGGAAGGAGCCTGAACCCTCTGAATCTGATGAGGAATCAGAATTTGAGTTTGATGTTGAAGACATTCCTCTCAAAAGGAAACTCTCTTCAAGCAAAATGCCTAAAGTCCCTGAAGTTGCCACTGACAACATCTCATTTCACCATCCAGAGAATGCAAACAGGTGGAAGTATGTATTTTTGAAAAGAATAGCCTTGGAAAGAGAGTTGAACAACAGTGCCATGGAATGTAAGGAGATCATGGATCTAATCAAAATTGTTAGTCTAATAAATACTGTGGTAAAGTTTACCAACTGCTATGAAGTTCTTGTCAAAGAATTCATAGTAAATTTATCTGATGGGTGTGCTGATGGAAAGTCAGCTGATTTTAAGTGTATGTGAGAGGAAGGAAGGTAAATTTATCTCCCTCTGAAATAAACAAATTCCAAGGAAGACCTGATGATGCTTTCCCTAAGCTTGAGGTTACTGACAACCAAGTGTGTCAAACCATCACTACAAATCAAGTCAAGAGCCGGCCCTTAAAAGGGAAGCTGAATGCAAGCAAGCTGGGCATGAAATTTTCCATTCTGCACAAAATTGGTGCAGCTAACTGGGTTCCCACCAACCATAAATCAACCATCTCCACAGGCTTGGGAAGATTTATTTATGCTGTTGGAACCAGACAAACTTTGACTATGGCAAGTATATCTTTGATCAAACATTGAAACATGCTGGAAGCTGTGCTATTAAAGGCCCTATTGCCTTTCCCTCTCTCCTGTGTGGTATAGTCCTTGCTCAGTATCCTGACATTCTAGTTGAAAAAGATACTATATGCAAAAGAGCCCCTGCTCTTGGTTTGCACTATAAGCTATTTCAGGGAACACATGTTCCTGACATTGTCATGACATCTGCTGAGACATCAACTGTCAAATCTCATTCCAAGAAAATTGATGTTATAGCTGTGCTGAAGAAAACCTGCCAAGAGCTTGATACAAGGAAAAGGACTCTTGAGGACCTGATTGCTAGACTAGAACAGGAGGAGATTGAAGGTCAAAGAAGGGAAGAGGATGCTACTGAAGACCAGCTTAATGCTGAAGAGAGTACCTCCTCTGAAGATGACAGTGCTTGAAGATCAGTGTTGCTGCAAATGACTTTTGATTTTTTATCTCCGTGTTTTTATTATTTATTTTGGATGACTGTATAACTTAAAAGTACAAGTATCTTTGGCCTATTTATGGCTAAAGAGGGGGAGAAGATTTTGTGATAATTTTGGTAGAATTAGACTTGGTAGATATTATTAATTCTGCTGCTTTCTAATCTCTGATTGTTTAGGGGTTTTAGCCAAAAATTTGCCAAAGGGGGAGTTTGTAAGTGTTTGGTTGTTGGCATGTTTTTTGGTAAAACCAGTTGTGTGAATGTCATGACTGATGTCATAACATTCTGGGATACAAGGTACATTCTGCAAAAAAAAGAATGTCATACAGGAGCTGCTCAATATGAGTGTTTAGCTGATCATTATGCAATGATCATATTTATTGCATTCTACCAAAATCAATAAACAGGATTCTTGTTGTCATAACCAATGTTAAGACATCCTGTACTGATCTAACATTTGTGCAGATTTGTTATTCCTGAGAATTTTCAGGAATCTGGTTTATACAGTCCAAGTCAGATTCTCACGTGGACATTAGGTTAACTCTGCTTAACCCTAATCTGGTTGTTAAAGACCTATGACCAAGTCTTGAGGTTAACCCTAATTAACCCTAGATATTTTCATGGAAGCCCTAACAGAAGAATAGCTGGCTATATATTCCTCATGAAGACTGTTGGTGAAAGATACTTTTTGACAGAAGATCAATAAGGGACTGTATAGTTGTAACTACTGTGAGCCAATCAATTATCATTGTGATAAGTGATTTGGAGTAGGATTTGATTGTAAGGGTTGTGTATCACTCAAAGCTTTGAAGCACGAGTGATTGTGTTACTTGATTAAAGATTTGAAGCAAAGTCAAGTTAGGGTTATGTATCACTCAAAGCTTTGAAGCACGAGTGTTTGTGTTACTTGATTAAAGCTGTGAAGCAAAATCAAGTGTATGTACTGAAGAGTGTCTTCATAATATCATTAATCAATTGTTTAGTATCACTGCTGTGATTGAGGGGGAGTGAGTAGGAACTCAGGTTTAAGTTGAACTTAGATTGAAGTTGCATTGGGTAGGTCTTAAGTGAAGGAGATAAACTGGTTGGTTTATTCCTGAATTAATATCTCTTATAGTGAATTTCCTCCCTGGCTTGGTAGCCCCCAGAGTAGGTGTTGTTACACACTGAACTGGGTAAACAATTGACTGTGTTCTTTACTGCTTTTAAATTTACTGTCTTGAGTGTCAGATACGGTGTCATAACATTCACTGTGACATTAAGTATCTGCTTCCATAATTTCAGGTTTCCTTATCTTTCTGTTGTTTATTTCAGTAAGATGGATATCGAGAAAACAATGAAGGACCTGCAAGCACAAAATTCCCAGTTTCAAGAGACTCTGCTGACCCTGGCCAAGGGGCAACAAGATTTGATGACGTTGTTGGCATCCAAAAAGAAACTAAAAAGGAAAGCCTTAGTTAACATGGGTAAAAGATTCAAAGAGCCAATCCGTCAGCTGCCAATAGTGGAAGATTCGTCTAAGGAAGATGAAAATCAAGTTGAAGAAGCAAGGAGCATCTGGGCTGGGTGTGTCAATGATCAAGTGTCTGATGATGAAGACTACTTTGACGAGCAATATCCTCCTTCTGATAATAAGTACAAGCAGCTAGAGGATAGACTGAAGGCTGTTGAGATTCAACTGTTCCTGATTTGAATTTTGATGATTCGGGTTTAATGTCTGGGGTTGTCATTCCCATAAATTCAAGATACCAGTTGTGATCGGTGGATCTGGAACTGACTGTTTAACGCTGGTTCGCGAAATGTCGCGGAAGCAAGAGTCGCCACCGTCTTTTATTTTCTCCAAATGGAAAGGACAAAAGCATAGAAAAATTCCTTAAAGAGATTGCTCTCGGTTCGGGAGGTAGATTATAGAAAGGGAAGGTGTTAGCACCCTTTCTATCCATGGTTATCCATGGGCTCTTAGATACTTGCTCACTTGTGTTTTCAAAAATGGTTTGTTTGCTTTTCAATTGTGGGTTTGAAAAAGTTTCGTTTAAAGATTCCAGTTTGACTCTTGTATCAGAGTGTTTGAAAAATTGCTTTGAAAGCTTTTGAAAAGTGTCAGTGTGAAAAGATTTTTGTTTGTTTTGAAGAGAGCAAGTATCCATGAGTCGCCTACCTACTCTAAGGAATTCGTCTGTGTAAATGTCCTTAAGGTAGTGCTATCCCATCATTGAGAGGTAGGTAGCACCACCGTTGGAGGTGTTCGGGTCAATTCGAGGTTCAGGACATGGTGATCACCGGAGCAATGGGAAGACACCTTAGAAGCTACCCTCATGCCAGGTTCCCGGATCATGAGGACTTACTAAGACATCCTCTACTTGACGATCACCTTTCGAGGCAAGGCAACAGTGAGGCGTACCCTAGGGGTGGTGTGTGCGAATTGTGTGTCGTTTTCATTTGTATTTATCTTGTCATGTTTATTGGTGTTCTACGCTTGATTTTATTTAAGGCCATTCATTCTTGCATGCTTTTGTTTAACAGTTAAAAATTGCGAGGAAAAGTAAATCTAAAGCTATTACAAAAGGCGCGGGTCCACATCGCCAAAATTATCCAGGACCCGATTTGACGGAAAATAAATAAAGTAAAAGAATTAAAAGTACGAAAAGTAATTACAAGGCTTCGGGAGAGGTACATAATTATTTAAGCGAAATAAAATAAATATGCGAAATTAGAAATAAAATTAAGAATATGGGCGTTAGACCCTTTTGCATAAAATTAAAATTACATGAATTAATTAATTGAGAAAAGAAATTATTTTTGGTATTTTTATGTATTTTAAGATTTAATAGAAAAAAAGAATTAATCAAAGTTAAAATAAAATGCTAAACCTAATTCTAATTATTTTTTAAGTTATTAAGAAAAATATTGAAGTTTTAACCTAAATTAAACCTAAAATTTTTTATGTACAAATTTAATTATGAAAATAAATAAAATAAATAATATTATTGTGAGAACGAAAAAATTAAATTTGAATAAAGCATTTATTAAACCGATTTCTATATTTTTTTTTGTATTTTTGTTATTAAAAAAATTAAAATTAAAAACCCTAATTTAAACTAATTAATTTACAAGCATTTGTTTACAAGAAAATATTAAAATAAGAATATTTATTATGTTTTCTGTCTTTTTCTGATTTTTTAGGCATTTTTATATTTTGTAGAAATAATTAATTAAAGCAAAACAATAAAGGAAATAAAATAATAATTGAAAATAAAATATAAGGAAAATTGAGAAAATTGCAAACCAGGGGGGGTGGAAGTCCCAATATGGAGGTATAGATCCAAGAATCCTGGCCCAACAAGCTTCAGGTCCGTTTGACTTTTTTGATAGTGTGCTGTAGCGTTGACCAGGCTTAGGGTGTTCATCAGTCTTGAGCCTTTGGCTTGATCTCAGTGTACACGTGAGTGGATAGATGATGAAGGACTATGATGGTTTTCAGTATGGTGCCTGCATGTGATAATGGATTGAAAAATAATATTGAAAGGGCATAGACCTGGGGTTCGAACCCAGGTCACTAGCATCACCAATCAACACCTGTGCCACTGAGCCATGTCAACGCGTTTGATATATTAGTAACGAATAAATAATATAAAAGAAAAGCAAAATGTTAGTGGGTCCGCGCGCCAATTTTCAAACAGACCAACCATATCATGCCACAGACTCATCTTCTTCATGGTGTTGGATTTTCCTGAAACACAAAAGCAATAGACAACGGTTTTTGAACCGTTCTATAATGCACCATTAGAAAAAATAACGAATAGGCCATAAGGCCATATAAATTAAGCGCGATTGTTGTATCTTCTTCGTCCAAGCTTGCAGGTTTGAATGGTGGTGGTTTGGAGTCTCAATTTTTCCTAGTTTCAAAAGCCCTAATCTGAAGCTTGCAAAACCCTAAAATTCAAACATGGTGGAATCGTATTCACAGCATAAAAACGCAATTAAGTGCATTGGTTAGCTTCAAAACATCATAATGAACATGAATCAATGAATAAATTTCACAAATAATGCATGGAATGGGATATACGATTATGAAATTTATTTGATACAGTCTGCACTCATGTTACCAATCCTTGAGGTTCTGATGAGTCTTCTTGATTGGGAATCGTTCAGGGGACCTTGAGGAAGCTATTGAAACAAGTTTCGTGCCTTGAATCCACCTAAAAAGTGATTTTCAGTTTTGAGTTCTTTAGAGAAAAATTCAAGTTTGCAATGGCCTTTTCTGAGCTGCTGCGTGTCTAGCATGATTAGGGTTGTGTTCTAGCATTTGTACTGAGTCCATTAGGTTAACAAAAAACAATCAAATCCATGGCATTCATTGTTTTTGAAAATTTGATTTCTTAAGATCTTTTTCATATCTTTTCCATGTGCATTTGATTCAAATCATATCCAATTGCTCCAATTCTTTCCTTATTTGGCTAGGCACGAAATATTGAGCATAAAACATGTATAAAAAGATTGGTTAGGGTGAATTAAATATTTTTCATATATTTAAATGATTTAAATGAATCAATATAAATAAAAATTCAAATAAATAAATAAAAAAAATGAGAAAATACTTCCCTTTGGGCCAAGTGGTCGTGCACATGCTTATAATGATGAATCATGGAAGAAAAATGGGCCCATTAGCAATTTTAGGTCATTTGGATCAAAGTTGACTTTTCAAAATATCCAAAAATTTCCCAACTTCCACAAGGCATAACTTGCTCAATTTTTAAGCTTTTCTCATATTCTTGGAGATTTTGGAAAGGTCTTTGAGTCCTATAACCAATGTCTTTGGTCCCATGTCATTTTGATTTACCAATATCAAGTTATGGCCTTTGACTTAAAGTCCCTTTTTGTTGACTTTTGAAAATGACCTATAATGTTGAAATTGATAACTTTTTGTGAGGGCATTTCTTGGACTTGAAGTATGAAGATGAGTTGTAGGAAATGTCTTTCTCTTCAAAATGAGCTTTGGATGGAATTTTTCTGATAATCCATGTGAAAGTTATGCCCTGGTTAATTTCAGTTGACTTTTTCAGCTGTCCAAATAAGGAAACTTTTGCATCTTGATGATTTCTGTGCCAAATTTTGAGAATCATGATCAAGCATTGATCAAATGATGTTTGTGGCTTCAAAATGATATGTTGACCAAAAATTTGAACTTTTGACTGCCAAATGACCATTTTGCCCCTACAGTTGACTGTAGTGCAATTTAGGGTTTTGATTGTGCAATTTTGAGCTGAATGTCTTGAAACTTGATATGAGGATACTTGACCATCTTTGTAGGCATATGAGACTTGATTGGGCCCTTGAAAACTTCCTTTTCTTGATCAGAGCATAAACCCTAGTTTTGACTGTATAGGAGATCTTTGCACTGTGTAACCCTTGGGGAATTTTGCAGCTTGACTTGGCAATTTCTTGAAGAATATGGGAGGGCAAATTTTGGGGTACAACAGTTGCCCCTGTTCAATCTTCTTAGACCTGAGGATGCAGATTGGCTGACGTGCCTTTCGTAATCCGAGGGTAGAAGATGATTGAACACTAGAGTGCCCAGAAATTTGCGCTCACATAGTAGCAGTGATGATGGAATGGGCTTATAGATGCCATTTAGAGATTGGTGAATAGGATGATGGGCTTATAGATGCCATCTGGATGTTGATCGCGTACGAGATTCCTTAGCGAGAACCTGCATACCTGCAAAAGAAAAATGAGTACCTGACACGCTGCAGGAGCTGGTTTTCGGATGCTTTGTATAGACATGTCCTGGTTGGTTACAGGAGTTGGATCTGGTAATGTAAGGTTGGTGAGTTGTCTCTACTGACAGGTTATTTCCATGGACGGGTGGTCTATAACGACGAGTGTCTATGACGACGAGTTTATAACAACGAGTGTCTATCACGACGAGTGTCTATCACGACGAGTGTCTATCACGACGAGTGTCTATAACGACGAGTGTCTATCACGACGAGTGTCTATAACGACGAGTGTCTATCACGACGAGTGTCTATCACGACGAGTATCTATAACGACGAGTGTTTATCACGACGAGTGTCTATCACGACGAGTGTCTATCACGACGAGTGTCCATAACGACGAGCGTCTATAACGACGGGTGTCTATAACGACGAGTGTCTATCACGACGAGTGTCTATCACGACGAGTGTCTATCACGACGAGTGTCTATAACGACGAGTGTCTATAACGACGAGTGTCTATAACGACGGGTGTCTATAACGACGAGTGTTTATCACGACGAGTGTCTATCACGACGAGTGTCTATAACGACGAGTGTCTATCACGACGAGTGTCTATCACGACGGGTGTCTATCACAACGAGTGTCTATCACGACGGGTGTCTATCACGACGAGTGTCTATCACGATGAGTGTCTATCACGACGAGTGTCTATAACGACGAGTGTCTATAACGACGAGTGTCTATCACGACGAGTGTCTATCACGACGAGTGTCTATTACGACGAGTGTCTATCACGACGAGTGTCTATCACGACGAGTGTCTATAACGACGAGTGTCTATAACGACGAGTGTCTATCACGACGAGTGTCTATCACGACGAGTGTCTATAACGACGAGTGTCTATAACGACGAGTGTCTATAACGACGAGTGTCTATAACGACGAGTGTCTATAACGACGAGTGTCTATCACAACGAGTGTCTATCACGACGAGTGTCTATCACGACGAGTGTCTATAACGACGGGTGTCTATCACGACGGGTGTCTATCACGATGGGTGTCTATCACGACGAGTGTCTATCACGACGAGTGTCTATCACGACGAGTGTCTATCACGACGAGTGGAAGTAATTTTAACTGGATTTGTATTCTTTGACTGGGTTGGTCTCTTTTGACTGGATGGTCTCTCTTGACTGGATTTGTCTACTCTGACATAGCTGATCATTTAACTGTATCCTTCCTGAAAGGTAAAGGTCAATCATATGCAGTGCATGATGTGGATCAAGCGACGACATAAATGAGATTGTATGACATGACGCACATATGTATCATGATATATGAAAATGTGATGTTTATGAATGTATTTTTCGTCTAGGAGAATGAATCCTTGACGGGTGCCGGGAAGTCATATCCTGGGCTGATGTTGGAGAACAGATTTTTCTTCCGCTGGATGATAGTTGCAAGTATACCGGTAGGAGAAGATGACTCCGTTGAGGAATGCACTTGGCGAATGGAAGATTCTGCGGGGAGAAAAGTACTCTGACGATCTTGCTGGGGCGCAATATTCTGTGGGGACAGAGATGCTTTTGCTGAATTGTTGAGAATGACTTGCTGAGGATATCTCTGCTGTATTGGAAGTGCTGATAGACTTCGCTGGGGATAAGAAGACTTCGTCGAGGACGCTCTTTCCGTGGCTTTTGGCTGAGGATAACCCAGTTATATCCTGTTAAGGAAATAACTCTTTGAATAAAGCCGGGAGACGCGTTCGTGCCCTGCGAGGGATAAGCTTCCAGAATCTACTGGGGATAAGCTTACTACTTAGGGAGATGGATTCCAACTTTCCTGGGGGAGCTGGATTGGACTCTCTTGGGGAAGTTTTGAACTGTATTGGTTATGTTCTTCCACGGAACCTACCTTGATACCTTGGAGGACAAAAACAATCAGATTGCTTAGACCACTCGTTATTGCCCCTGTTTCTATGGGGGAGGCACCTGTGGGATGCTGATAATTGTTGAGGGTCAAACTTTCTTCAGGTAGGCAGATGACAAGATGACAGGACATAGTCGTACGCTTTGATCCCTAACTTTTGCCTGGACCGCCCTTTCGGGTTTTCAGTCCACCGGGATACCCATTTTTGCCCAAGCCGCCTTTTCAGGTTTTCGACTTGCCGGGTGTACAGATTATTTTTGTTTCATCCCTTATTTGCCCGAACCCTTTTGGTTCGCCGGGAAGCCCTTATTTTTGCCTAGGTGTGTCAACCTAGCGGGTCTTTGATTTTGCGTAGTATTTTTCGACTATGTCCACGCTCTTAGAATGCAGGTAGGTGCCCCTGGCTGCTTGTGTTGCCATATTACCAGAAGGTGTCTGATCGTGCAAGATTCGTTGTTGGAGTGCCCCGAGTGACTCAGGCAGAGATTTGCCCCAGGCTTTTTGGCCTTTTGAGAGATTCTCTGGATCTTGACTTAACTGCCCCAGATGGTAGACCATGATCATGCCGTGCCCCTTGATTGGAGATACTCTTGTTCATTAGACTTTCGTCATGCGAATTTCTATGTTGTTCAAACAAAAAGTCATATGCAAACAAGGTTATGTTAAAAATGCAAAGCTTATGTCTGTCTTGAAGATTTTGAAAATGCATTCTTTTTCATAAAACAAGTGAATGCTTGTAAAACGTGATGTCAACTCCGTATTTACCGTAAGCCTTAAGGAGTCAGGATACCTTTTTGTAACAGTATGCTTTCGAACTAACCCATGCTTCAGCTAGGACTTTTAAGGGTTATAACGTGGCTTGGTTCACGGTTTAAGAAACAAAGGATAAAGGCTCAAATTATTTGTACCCACCCGCTCTTCGTGATGTTCTCCAAACCTAAACTCAGTTGATCGTGCGTCAGACCTTGTTTGAGTTTTTGTCCTGATATACCAGTGATGGTTCGGATATTGGCAATTTATTTTAATAGGCATTCATTTCCCCCTTTTTTGTTGTTGAGGGTTTGTAAGACCTCTTTCTTGTCTGATTTTTTTTTGTTATCCCTTTCTTTTTTGCCTGAACTGTTTCCTTTTTTGGAATTACAGTCAGCGGGATGCCCCAGTTTTGTAAGTCTCCTTCATGGGTTTTGACTTAATGGGTTTTTTTTTATTTTGAAAGATAATGACTGCCTTTCTTTATTGATTATTCGGAACCATCACTGTCTTTCTTTGCTTTGTAAGGACCTCTTTGGGGCCATTCGTCATGCACTTGGATCAACTGAGAGACTACCCTGCCCCAGGTTATGATTAAGGGTTTTAATTTTCGAAAAGAAAAACTCCTACTTCTTTGGCTCAGAGGGGTCGACGAGGGATTATCATCCTTATAACTCCAGTGTTTAGGGATGAAACAATGCCTGTACCTCATCAGCGGGGTCTGTTCAAAAGCATACTGTAAGGATCGTGGTATCGTTTTCGTCATCCTCCCTCAAGAGGCTTAGAATTATTAATCGAGAGTTGACAATCAGAAAAAATATGAAAATAATTTGCACATAGTGAATACGAAATAATTACTTCAAAACAGACATGTGTAATGCATTAATGAAATAACCAAGTTTGACATGAGATAAAATGTTTGAATAATCGAAGAAAAATACAATCTTGAACATTCAAATGAACAAAAGTTTCCAATCCTAGCCATATTTCGGCAGGGGAGCCGTGATCACATTCGGAGTCTCTGGAGAGTCGGGCTGGACTTCCTTTGCGTCAATCAGATCTTGAACCCTGTTTCTCAAAGTCCAACAGTCATCTGTAGCATGCCCCGGGCTGTCGGAATGATAGGCGCAGCGAGCATTGGGATTGTACCTTGAAGGTGTTCTGTTAGGATTCTTCGGGGGATCCATGAGAGTTACCAACTTGGTTTCCAGCAGTTGTGGCAATATCTGTGACAAGGTCATGCCGAGGGGAGTGAATTGCCTTTTGGGTCTTTCTTCCCTTTGTTGATTGTGACGCTGAGGAACACCGGCCGGCTTTGCAATAGTTACTGCGTTGACAACACTAGATTCCCTCTTGGATGGTTTCTTCTCAGTGTTCGAGGAGTCACCATTCTGTATTTTCCCTGACTTGATGCCAGCTTCTATTCTTTCCCCGGTCAAGATCAGATCTGTAAACCCAGCAGCTGAATTCCCAATCAGGTGGTTGTAGAACGGACCAGACAGGGTCCCCAAGAACATATCGACAAGTTCCCGATCAGTCAGAGGTGGTTGTACCCTTCCAGCAAGATCCCTCCATTTCTGCGCATATTCTTTAAAACCTTCACTTGATCCTAACGACATACCCTGGAGTTGGGTACGCGTAGGAGCAAGGTCGGCATTATATTGATACTGCTTGTAGAAAGCAGTAGCCAACTCCTCCCAGTTACGAACCTTGGTCCCATCTAGCTGATAGAACCATTCGAGATGAGTCCCTGAAAGACTCTCCTGGAAGAAGTGGATCCACAAATTCTTGTCCACCGTATATGGTTGAATCTTCCGAACATAGGACCTGAGATGTAACTTGGGACAAGACGCCCCGTCATACTTGGTAAAGGATGGTGCTTTGAACTTCCGAGGAATAATCACACCAGTTGACAAACCCAGATCTCCAAAATCCAGCCCAGGTACCTGTTGGATCTCCATAGCATTCAGCCTATCCTCCAACTGTTTGTACTTGTCTTCGGCAGGAGGGTATTGTTCGTCGTTGAAATCTGTCTCGTTGTCGGAGACCACTGGACTAGGCACCTCTCTCTCATGGTGACTGCTTTCCCTCACAGATGGAGTAGTCCTCTCAGTTTCAGTCTGCAGTGTGTTCCCAGATCTGCGTCTAGGGCTGAACAAGACAGTCCTCTTCTTCTTCTTTTCTTTCTTCAAGAGCAAAGCCTTCAGATCTTGTTGCCCCTGGGTCAAATTCATGATCAGCCCTTGGAACTGGGCGTTCTGAGCCTGGAGGGCCTTGATAGTGTGCTCGGTTGATGATTCAGGATTCATGACGATCGGCTGAAATAAACAGCGAAGAAGGGTAAGCAACCTGTCAAAGGGATACCTGCAATGCAATGAGATGTATGACATGCATGTAATGTTTTCAAGGACCTCGCGGGGTAGACAGAGAAACTTGTTAGAGTTGAAAACCAGTAACTTGATTGAAGGTACTTCCTGTTGTTGGGAGTCCTTCTTCAAGGGTCAAAGGCTCACCATATCGAGTGGGTCATAGCCCCTGACAACTCTGGCTAGAGGAAAATAAATCCTCTTTGCCCCTTGCTGGGATGGTTGATTCACCATGACCTGCATCACAAGCCCTTGAGATCCTTGAAATGGGTTAGGATATATGCAATGGTATGATGTTATGCTATGCATGGGGGTGATGTAGGTAAACCCTGTTATGAGTCCCAATTAAGGACTACCAACCAAAACCTGCAAGAAACTCAAGTAAAACCTGTTGTGAGTCCCAATTAAGGACTATCAACAAAACCTGCAAGAAACTTAGTGAACCCTGTTATGAGTCCTAATTAAGGACTACAAAACCTGCAAGAAACTTAGTAAGCCCTGTCATGGGTCCCAGTTAAGGACTGAGACAAAACCTGCAAGTAGTTCATGTGTCAGTTAACAAGCATGCAAGTAGGCAAGTACGAAGGCACACAAGTCACACAAGAGAAACCCTTAGAGTTTGGGCCAGCACGGGGTCTGGGTATTACCCTCTTTCAGTTGGTTGGTTCATACCTGTCCTATCAAAGTAACCGGGTTCTTAGAGGATCCCAATATCATTGACTACCCTCAATCGGTCATAACTCCAGCATCGCAATCTTTTCTTGCGGCCAGAACCATCACGAGAGTTTAGCCTCAATGGGCGTAGCATACTGCCACAATTCTAAAGGCCAAATTGTGTCAATTAAGGTTCTAAGGTTGTTGGTGCTTAATGACTCCTTAGAAGACCCATATTCTCCTCGTTGCGACACAAGGGATATCGGTACAGACCAAGGTGCCACACCAACGTAGCCACTGCTTCACCTGTGTCGGTCTACGCCGGAAAGGTCCCTCACAACTTATGCTACCTAAACAGGGTATCCCCAGATCCGGGTTAGGATCTATGTAACTCCCATGCAACCCACAATAGTAAAGCAAGCAAAGAAGACGATTGAAAACACAGTGATCTTAATCCTAAGGTACACCTCACTTTATAAAGTTTCCCCAGCAGAGTCGCCAGTTCTGTGATCGGTGGATCTGGAACTGACTGTTTAATGCTGGTTCGCGAAATGTCGCGGAAGCAAGAGTCGCCACCGTCTTTTATTTTCTATCCATGGTTATCCATGGGCTCTTAGATACTTGCTCACTTGTGTTTTCAAAAATGGTTTGTTTGCTTTTCAATTGTGGGTTTGAAAAAGTTTCGTTTAAAGATTCCAGTTCGACTCTTGTATCAGAGTGTTTGAAAAATTGCTTTGAAAGCTTTTGAAAAGTGTCGGTGTGAAAAGATTTTTGTTTGTTTTGAAGAGAGCAAGTATCCATGAGTCGCCTACCTACTCTAAGGAATTCGTCTGTGTAAATGTCCTTAAGGTAGTGCTATCCCATCATTGAGAGGTAGGTAGCACCACCGTTGGAGGTGTTCGGGACAATTCGAGGTTCGGGACATGGTGATCACCGGAGCAATGAGAAGACACCTTAGAAGCTACCCTCATGCCAGGTTCCCGGATCATGAGGACTTACTAAGACATCCTCTACTTGACGATCACCTTTCGAGGCAAGGCAACAGTGAGGCGTACCCTATGGGTGGTGTGTGCGAGTTGTGTGTCGTTTTCATTTGTATTTATCTTGTCATGTTTATTGGTGTTCTACGCTTGATTTTATTTAAGGCCATTCATTCTTGCATGCTTTTGTTTAACAGTTAAAAATTGCGAGGAAAAGTAAATCTAAAGCTATTACAAAAGGCGCGGGTCCACATCGCCAAAATTATCCAGGACCCGATTTGACGGAAAATAAATAAAGTAAAATAATTAAAAGTACGAAAAGTAATTACAAGGCTTCGGGAGAGGTACATAATTATTTAAGCGAAATAAAATAAATATGCGAAATTAGAAATAAAATTAAGAATATGGGCGTTGGACCCTTTTGCAAAAAATTAAAATTACATGAATTAATTAATTGAGAAAAGAAATTATTTTTGGTATTTTTATGTATTTTAAGATTTAATAGAAAAAAAGAATTAATCAAAGTTAAAATAAAATGCTAAACCTAATTCTAATTATTTTTTAAGTTATTAAGAAAAATATTGAAGTTTTAACCTAAATAAAACCTAAAATTTTTTATGTACAATTTTAATTATGAAAATAAATAAAATAAATAATATTATTGTGAGAACGAAAAAATTAAATTTGAATAAAGCATTTATTAAACCTATTTCTATATTTTTTTGTATTTTTGTTATTAAAAAAATTAAAATTAAAAACCCTAATTTAAACTAATTAATTTACAAGCATTTGTTTACAAGAAAATATTAAAATAAGAATATTTATTATGTTTTCTGTCTTTTTCTGATTTTTTAGGCATTTTTATATTTTGTAGAAATAATTAATTAAAGCAAAACAATAAAGGAAATAAAATAATAATTGAAAATAAAATATAAGGAAAATTGAGAAAATTGCAAACCAGGGGGGGTGGAAGTCCCAATATGGAGGTATAGATCCAAGAATCCTGGCCCAACAAGCTTCAGGTCCGTTTGACTTTTTTGATAGTGTGCTGTAGCGTTGACCAGGCTTAGGGTGTTCATCAGTCTTGAGCCTTTGGCTTGATCTCAGTGTACACGTGAGTGGATAGATGATGAAGGACTATGATGGTTTTCAGTATGGTGCCTGCATGTGATAATGGATTGAAAAATAATATTGAAAGGGCATAGACCTGGGGTTCGAACCCAGGTCACTAGCATCACCAATCAACACCTGTGCCACTGAGCCATGTCAACGCGTTTGATATATTAGTAACGAATAAATAATATAAAAGAAAAGCAAAATGTTAGTGGGTCCGCGCGCCAATTTTCAAACAGACCAACCATATCATGCCACAGACTCATCTTCTTCATGGTGTTGGATTTTCCTGAAACACAAAAGCAATAGACAACGGTTTTTGAACCGTTCTATAATGCACCATTAGAAAAAATAACGAATAGGCCATAAGGCCATATAAATTAAGCGTGATTGTTGTATCTTCTTCGTCCAAGCTTGCAGGTTTGAATGGTGGTGGTTTGGAGTCTCAATTTTTCCTAGTTTCAAAAGCCCTAATCTGAAGCTTGCAAAACCCTAAAATTCAAACATGGTGGAATCGTATTCACAGCATAAAAACGCAATTAAGTGCATTGGTTAGCTTCAAAACATCATAATGAACATGAATCAATGAATAAATTTCACAAATAATGCATGGAATGGGATATACGATTATGAAATTTATTTGATACAGTCTGCACTCATGTTACCAATCCTTGAGGTTCTGATGAGTCTTCTTGATTGGGAATCGTTCAGGGGACCTTGAGGAAGCTATTGAAACAAGTTTCGTGCCTTGAATCCACCTAAAAAGTGCTTTTCAGTTTTGAGTTCTTTAGAGAAAAATTCAAGTTTGCAATGGCCTTTTCTGAGCTGCTGCGTGTCTAGCATGATTAGGGTTGTGTTCTAGCATTTGTACTGAGTCCATTAGGTTAACAAAAAACAATCAAATCCATGGCATCCATTGTTTTTGAAAATTTGATTTCTTAAGATCTTTTTCATATCTTTTCCATGTGCATTTGATTCAAATCATATCCAATTGCTCCAATTCTTTCCTTATTTGGCTAGGCACGAAATATTGAGCATAAAACATGTATAAAAAGATTGGTTAGGGTGAATTAAATATTTTTCATATATTTAAATGATTTAAATGAATCAATATAAATAAAAATTCAAATAAATAAATAAAAAAATGAGAAAATACTTCCCTTTGGGCCAAGTGGTCGTGCACATGCTTAGAATGATGAATCATGGAAGAAAAATGGGCCCATTAGCAATTTTAGGTCATTTGGATCAAAGTTGACTTTTCAAAATATCCAAAAATTTCCCAACTTCCACAAGGCATAACTTGCTCAATTTTTAAGCTTTTCTCATATTCTTGGAGATTTTGGAAAGGTCTTTGAGTCCTATAACCAATGTCTTTGGTCCCATGTCATTTTGATTTACCAATATCAAGTTATGGCCTTTGACTTAAAGTCCCTTTTTGTTGACTTTTGAAAATGACCTATAATGTTGAAATTGATAACTTTTTGTGAGAGCATTTCTTGGACTTGAAGTATGAAGATGAGTTGTAGGAAATGTCTTTCTCTTCAAAATGAGCTTTGGATGGAATTTTTCTGATAATCCATGTGAAAGTTATGCCCTGGTTAATTTCAGTTGACTTTTTCAGCTGTCCAAATAAGGAAACTTTTGCATCTTGATGATTTCTGAGCCAAATTTTGAGAATCATGATCAAGCATTGATCAAATGATGTTTGTGGCTTCAAAATGATATGTTGACCAAAAATTTGAACTTTTGACTGCCAAATGACCATTTTGCCCCTACAGTTGACTGTAGTGCAATTTAGGGTTTTGACTGTGCAATTTTGAGCTGAATGTCTTGAAACTTGATATGAGGATACTTGACCATCTTTGTAGGCATATGAGACTTGATTGGGACCTTGAAAACTTCCTTTTCTTGATCAGAGCACAAACCCTAGTTTTGACTGTATAGGAGATCTTTGCACTGTGTAACCCTTGGGGAATTTTGCAGCTTGACTTGGCAATTTCTTGAAGAATATGGGAGGGCAAATTTTGGGGTACAACACCAGTCTTCATTAAATATGACATGGTTTCCTGCCCAAAGCTTCATCAAAATTCTTACGTGCGCAAAATACATCCACACACCACCGACAAGAAACTCTGGGTCCATTTCTTTCAAGAAAGCTTGGTTGGGACTCAACTAGAGTGGTTTTACCAATTGGAGGGTTCCCATATCCATACCTAGGAAGACTTGGCCACTGCTTTCTATCACCAATACCAATACAATGCCGACCTGGCTCCGACTAGAGTTCAACTGCAAGACATGACGATGGGTAAAAATGGAGGGTTCAAAGAGTACGCCCAAAAGTGAAGGGATCTTTCCAGTAGGATCCAACCACCGTTAACTGACAGGGAACATATTGATATGTTTATTGGTATGGTATCTGGTCCATTTTTCAACTTATTGGTTGGGTGTTCTTTCTCCAGTTTCACCGAGCTGATCCTAACCGGTGAAAGGGTCGAAAGCGGTATCAAGAGCGGGAAAATCCCCATGGTGTCTGCTTCCACCTCCAACCCCATAAAGAAACCCTTCGCTGGGAAGAAATAAATGAATGTTGTGTATGGAGCAAGGGCCCGTACCAAGAAGGATAATTTTGTGTCTGTTAATGTTGTTCTAATTTCCAGCCCTACTCTTGTTCAAATATAATCTTCCAATCATCAATGATTTGAGGTTCCACGAAGATGGTTCACAAGGATAGGCATGTCGTTATCCCAAGCCTTACAACACCTGTTAAAGGCCAACTTGGTGAAACTGCATGATCCTCCGTCCAATCCAAACACTTCCTCACCTAAATACAATCTGAATACCAAGTGTGCATATCATTCAAATAGTCTCGGGCATGAGACCGATCAATGTTGGGCGCTAAAGAGAAAAATTGAGGATCTAATAGACAACAAGACAATCAAATTTGACCCGCCTACAATTCCCAATGTGATAACGGCACCAATGCCAAACCATGGCAAAGGTGTCAATGCAATTGAAGACACTATTTTTGTTTCCTCCGTCGAAGATTTAACTACTCTGTTAACCGTTGTCAAAAGAATTTGCTAAGAGCTGGGGTTTTCCCTGGCTATTTGAAAGATTGTGATTGCTACGCCAAACAAGTTAATGGATGCAAATGGCTGAAAGAAGGCGTTCAACGCATGATGAATAGTCATGAGATCCTATTTAAGAGAACTTTGTCCATCAAAAGTTTGATCAATAACATTGAAGACCTCTCCATCATAACAATTTCAAACAAGCCTCTTAGGATCTCCTCAAAGGGTCCTATCAGGATTTCAAATGAACCAACTGTTGCTCCATTAATAATTACTGCCCCTGGGCTAATTTCGTACTCTTCCAACAAAGTAGTGTCATGGAACTACGGTGCCAAAGTGTATTACCATGGAATAAAGCGAGATGCCTGGATTGAAGAAAGCAAGGCCGATGACATTGGTAATAATACCTGCTCTAGTAAGGTAACCAGAACTGGGAGAATATTTTCGCCCAACATTTCACCCTCAACTGCTACAACAACACATGTTTGCATCACCGCTGATAAGCCTAGTGCTAGTACTAGGGGTAAAGAGAAAGTGGTTAAGCCTGCTGAGATAGAGGTGCCCGCAAAGGACGTTGCTACTGAGGAGCCTTCCACTCAAGAAATGGATGAAATATTAAAGATTATAAAGAGGAGTGATTTCAATATAGTGGAGCAGATGGGGAAAACCCCTTACAAGATCTACATGTTATCTTTGCTACTTTGTTCATATGCTCATGCCTGAGCATTGATCAAATTCTTAAAAAGGGCTCATGTCCCTCATGAGACCACAACTGACCAGTTCGAAAATTGTGTGGCGAGCTTGACGACTGACAATGGATTGGGGTTCTCTGATGATGATCTGACACAACTTGGAAGGAACCATAACAAAGCTTTGCATGTTTCTGTTGAATGTAAGGGGACTACCCTAGCACATGTTCTGCTTGACACTGGCTCTTCTTTAAACGTGCTACCCAAGGGCGCTTTGGACCGATTAGACTGTGAAGGACTGGTGTTGAATTCGAGTGATATCATTGTGAGGGTTTTCGATGGGTCCAAAGGGATGGTTCATGGAGAGGTGGATCTCCCAATTAAAGTGGGCTCACAGATTTTCAATTCTACTTTCTACATCATGGACATTCGTCCCGCTTACTCATGTTTGTTGGGTCACCCTTGGATCCATGGAGCAGGGGCAGTGACATCTACCCTTCACCAAAAGCTAAAATACCCAGTCAATGGGAGGATCATCATTTTTTACGGTGAGGAGGAATTTATGGTAAGCCATCTCAATTCTTTCAAATACGTGGAGATGGATGGAGAATTTATAGAAACCCCGTGCCAGGCTTTTGAAGTTGTTCCGCCTATGGTTGCTACTACCAAAATTTCCTCATACATTCCCAAAGCTGATAAGGTTGTGCCAAGGATGGTTTCATTTAAGGATGCCCATGCTGCATTCAAAGATGGAAGCAGTGATACATAGGGGAAACTCCCTAAGATCCCGTTCAAAGAAGACAAATGTGGGCTGGGTTTCACTATCAAGGCTCAGAAAGAAGTTAGGCGCACTTGTGCAGGAAGCCCCCTCTCCATATTGGAAATCATGAAGTAAACATTATGGAGGATTATGATGATGAATGTGCTTTCGAAGAATGGATATACCCTACTACGATAGAGCTCAACAATTGGCGTGCAAAGGACTTCGTTCCAATCTCCTTCATTGAGGAGTAATTACTTGTTTATTGCTTTCTATCAATTCAAGAGCCTTTTATCTGTAATATTAAACAATGACTTTTAATCCATATGCCCGGACCGGGGCACTATGGTCCATTTGTTAAGGGTTTTATTTATGTTCATTTTATCATATGATCATTCAATATAAACCATTGGACTTTTTGCATTCAAATTTTTGTGCTCATTGTCTTTCTTTTTCTTTATTACGTTTTTCAAATAGCCATGTATCTTACATGCATACACACACACACTCTTGCAGATCCTCGTCCACTCCAGATCTCATTGCCAATGACTCTACTATTTCCAGTTATGACTTTGAACATCCAATTAACCAAGCCGAAGACGAAAGCGAGGAAGATTGTGAAATAGCGAGAGAACTAGCCAGACTTATAATGCAATAGTAAAAAGATATTCAACCACATGAAGATTCAGTTGAAGTCATCAACCTAGGTAATGAGATAGACAAGAAAGAGGTTAAGATCGGCACCAACCTAGGAAGCAGTGTCAAAAGAAGATTGGTTCAGATGTTACATCACTATGTAGAAGTGTTTGCTTGGTCGTATGAAGATATGCCAGGGTTGGATACCGACATTGTAGTTCATCGTCTGCCAACAAAGGAATATTGTCCTCCTGTCAAGCAAAAAGTTCGCCGCATGCGGCCTAACATGTCTGAGAAAATAAAAGCTGAAGTGATGAAACATTTTGATGCAGGATTCCTAGCTGTGACGTCTTAACCTCAATGGGTTGCAAACGTGGTGCTGGTGCCGAAGAAAGATGGAAAAGTTCATATGTGTGTAGATTACAGGGATCTGAATAAGGCAAGCCCCAATGATGACTTCCCTCTACCTCATATTGATGTCTTGGTCGATAACACTGCTCAGCATAAAGTTTTATTTTTCATGGATGGTTTCTCCGGCTATAATCAAATTAAGATAACTCCCGAAGACATGGAGAAGACCACCTTTGTTACGCAATGGGGCACCTTTTGTTACAAGGTCATGCCATTCGGATTGAAGAATGCAGGGCCAATATATCAAAGGGCTATGGTAGCTTTGTTTCATGATATGATCCATCATGAAATAGAGGTATATGTGGATGATATGATTGCAAGGTCATAAACTGAAAAAGAGCATCTCAATCACCTATACAAGCTATTTGAGAAGCTGAAAAGTACAAGTTAAGGTTGAACCCTAATAAGTGCACATTCAGAGTAAGATCTGGAAAACTTCTAGGTTTTGTTGTCAATGGTAAAGGCATCGAAGTGGATCCTGCAAAGGTAAAAGCCATTCAAGAAATGCCAGTTCCTCATTCTGAAAAGGAGTTTAGAGGATTCTTGGTTCATCTTAACTACATCGCCCGCTTCATATCTCACTTAACGGCTACTTGTGAGCCAATCTTCAAACTCTTGAAGAAAGATCAAGTAGTCAGATGGAATGATGAATGCCAAGTTTCCTTCAAAAAACTCAAGGAATATCTGCAAGAACACCTATCCTCATGCCTCCAGTTGAAGGAAGACCCTTGATCATGTACTTGGTTGTGCTAGAGAATTCTATATGGTGTGTGTTGGGCCAACATGACGAGTTTGGCCAAAAAGAGCATGCAATATACTACATGAGCAAAAAGTTTACCGACTATGAAACCAGATATTCATTGCTCGAGAAAACATGATGCGCTCTGGCATGGGCTGCTCGCTGGCTAAGACAGTATATGTTGACTCACACCACTCTATTGATTTCTAAGATGGACCCTATCAAGTACATCTTTGAGAAACCCGCTCTTTCTGGACGGATAGCTGGATGAAAAATGATTTTGACTGAGTACGATATTTAATATACAACACAAAAGGCCATCAAAGGAAGTGTATTGGCAGATCATTTGGCCCATCAAGCTGTTGATGATTATCAATCTATAAACTTTGACTTCCCGGATGAGAATATCATGTTAGTGACCGACTATGCAAAACCTGGACCGTATGACGGACCTGAACAAGGATCCCGGTGGAATATGGTTTTCGATGGGGCTTCCAATGCCTTGGGTAATGAAATTGGTGTTGTGATAGTTTCATATGAGGTTTTCCACACCCCTTTCACTGCTAGACTATGCTCCGATTGTACAAATAACATGGCTGAATATGAGGCATGCATTTTGGGTCTGAAGGCTGCCATTGATTTAAAGATCAAGCATTTGAATATATTCAGAGATTCCGCTCTAGTGATTATCCAAGTAAAGGGAGATTGGGACACTAAATATCCTATCCTTATTCCTTACAAGGAGCTTGTGCTATCTCTAATTCCATACTTCAAAAAAATCACCTTTGAACACTTCCTTAAAGAAGAAAATCAGTTAGTTGATGCTTTAGCCATAATGTCTTCTATGTTCAAGGTCAAATGGGACAACGAAGCTCCTATGATTACAATTGAGATATTTGACGAACCTGCGTACTGCTATGAGTTTGAAACTGACACAGAGAAGCCATGGTACAATAAGGTGAAGAGATACCTTGAGGTGCAAGATATCCCGAAGGAGCTTCCATCAATGATAAAAAGTTCTTACGAAGATTCTCAGCCAAATTCTTCCTAAGCAATGAAACCATGTACAAACGCAACCATGATTCTGCTCTACTCCGATGTGTGGACAAGTAGGGGGCGGAGAAAATTATGGAAGACATGCATGATGGTCTCTTTGGGACTCACTCTAGTGGATATACTATGGCCAAGAAAATCCTGAGAGTTGGTTACTATTGGTCAACAATGGAAACCGATTGCCATCATCACTCAAGGACTTGCCACAAGTGCCAACTCTATGCCGACAAGGTCCATGTGCTTCCTATTCCACTAAATTTCATGACTGCTCCGTGGCCGTTTGCAATGTGCGGCATTGACATGATTGGAGAGATTAAACTTACTGCTTCCAATTGAAATCGCTTTATTCTTTTTGCTATCAACTATTTCACCAAATGGTTTGAAGCTGCCTCATTTGCCTCAGTCACAAAGAACGTTGTAGCCAGGTTCATCAAGCATAACCTCATCTACCGCTATGGTATACTTGAAAGGATCATCACTAACAATGGAACCAATCTCAACAATGTTATGATTACAGAACTTTGCACTCAGTTCAAAATCAAGCATCACAATTCTTATCCTTATAGACCTAAAATGAATGGCGCAGTGGAAGCAGCCAACAAAAACATTAAGAAGATTATGTAAAAAGATGGTAGTAACCTACAAAGACTAGCATGAGATGTTACCGTTTTCTCTTCATGGCTACCGTACTTTAGCTCGGACATCGACTGGGGCAACTCTCTTTTCTTTGGTCTATGGCATGGAAGTTGTCCTGCCAGTAAAAGTTAAGATTCCCTCCCGGAGGATTATGAAGGAAGCAGGCCTAGGCAAATACGAATGGATTCATACAAGATTGGATCAGTTGAACTTGATCGATGAAAAGCGACTGGTTGTTGTTTGTCATGGTCAGATGTACCAGAAACGTATGATCAAGGCTTTCAACAAAAAGATCAGGCCTCGGGTATATCAAGCCGGTGACTTGGTAATAAAGGGCATCATTCTTCCACAAGGCGGCCCCAGGGAAAAATGGACTCCCACTTACGAAGGGCCATTTGTTGTTAAGAAAGATTTCTCTGGTGGTGCCATGATGCTGACTACTATGGACAGTAAATATTTCCCACATCTTGTGAACACGGACATAGTTAAAAATACTATGCATAATAGACCCGCTAGGTTGACACACCTAGGAAAGATAAGGGCATCCCGGTGAACCAAAGTTTTGGGCAAAAATTAGGGATATATGCAATAGATTATACACCCGGCAAGTCAAAAACCCGAAAGGGCGACTCGGGCAAAAATGGGTATCCTGGTGGGCTGAAAACCCGAAAGGGCGGTCCAGGAAAAAGTTAAGGATTGAAAGCGTATGACTATATTCTGCAGAATCACCACAGTAGAATTTATTACTAAGGCTCGGGTTTAAACGGTCCAAGATCAATCCAATCAACTTCGGTTAATGGCGAGGAACGTTCGAAGACATTGGGGCAATAGTATATTTGGAACACAATGAGATCATTTCCACATGGTTGTTATTTTTGTTTTTAATTTTGTTTTCCTTTTGACGATTTCCTCTTACTAGGATCTCCGTCTCTTTGTATAAAAACGCCTATTCATGGGCAACACATCAATATAAATATACTTTGAAGTACAAACTTTTTGTTTTTTGTTTTGAGTGCAAAGACGTCCAATGACTAAAATATAATAAACATATGCATTAGCAAATATGTGTTGCCAAGCAGCAACGAGCATCTCTTTAATGCAGTTGAGATATCCCCACGGAGTTATCTCATTATCATTATCCCCATAGAGCCTGTTACAATAAACCTTTTCCCCAACAGAGTTGCCCACAAAGTCGGATTTATGCAACCCTCGATCAGAGTTTTCAATCTTTCGACAAACCCTCTCCCCAGCTGAGTTGGTCTTAAAAGAAGAAGCCTTGTGGATTTCTTCCTAAAAGAATTCACCTTGCCAGCAGGTCATCAAATTTTCTCTTCAACAGGGTTTATTCCCCAACAAAACAATACACTCCCCAACGGGATCATTCCTATTCAAACAATTTTCAATTACTATGAAGCCTGGACCCGACCAGATAATAGTTTAACTTCTCAAGATATTGTAAAGCCTGGACCCGACTAGATATCAGTTTAAATTATCCTTTCAAGCAAGTTACTCTGAAGCCTGGACCCGACCAGATATCAGTTCAACCTCATCCTTTCAAGCAAGTTACTGTGAAGCCTGGACCCGACCAGATATCAGTTTAACTTCATCCTTTCAAGCAAGTTAATGTGAAGCCTGGACCCAACCAGATATTATTTCAACTTCATTCTTTCAAGCAAGTTACTGTGAAGCCTAGACCCGATCAGATATCAGTTCAACTTCATCCTTTCAAGCAAGTTACAGTGAAGCCTGGACCCGACCAGTTATCAGTTCAACTTCATCTTTTCAAGCAAGTTACTGCAAAGCCTGGACCCGACCAGATATCAGTTCAACTTCATCCTTTCAAGCAAGTTACTGCAAATCCTGGACCCGACCAGATATCAGTTCAACTTCATCCTTTCAAGTAAGTTATTGCGAAGCTTGGAGTTCGACCAGATAACAATTAACTTCATCCACCTTAGAAATCTGCTTTGAAACCTGGAATCCGACCAAATAGCAGTTTAATGTTAGTAAGTTGTTGCAAAGCCTGAAATCCGGCCATATAACAGTTTGACTTCACTCTCCCAAGTAATTTTCTGCGAAGCCTGGAATCCGACCAGATAACAGTTAATTTAATCTTCCCCGATAAGCCACTGCGAAGCCTGGAATATGACCAGATAACAATTAACTTCATTATCCCCAAAAAATTGCTGCCAAGCTTGGATTTTGACCAGATAACAGCTAACTTTCGATGCTCTCCAGTCAGGAATAATTCCCTAGTAGAGCAATGGACAACCAAAGTTCCTAAACTTTATTCCTCAAAGCAAAAATCAACACTCATGCAAAGAGCCAAAGTTAATACTCCCCAGCGGATTTTTCCTCAAACCATAAAGCAAGAATTCCCAGCATAAACATTCTATACAAAGTTGAAAATACACCTACTCTCCAACAACAGTTCAGGATTCAACCTCCCAAGGCTCCCCAGCATGTTGTCAAGGATTTATTTTCCTAGACAAAGACACACTGCAATAAATGCATCACATTCATAAACCATAACACATACATGACAAATGCATACAACATAATCTCATTCATTTTGAGAACATCATTACACCATTCATACATCTGCATGCAACTAATCCTCGTCCTTGCAGGAAAAATAAATCATCAAGTGAAGACCTCTTTTGGTTAGATTTATCTCTTCTAGTTAAAAATAGGCAAAAGACATCTACCATTTCAATATAAATCAACCAAAATATTTATCTTGATATCTTCCCCAGTCACTCTGGATGACATCTATAAGCCCATCTCCGACATCTATTATGTCATGTTTCATTTTCTTTAAACTTTTGCGGTTGTAATCTATCATATAAGAAATGAGTATATTTTGGAAAGAACAATTTTGTCCTTTTGTTAAAAAGGTTAATTTTGGATTTTGTGAGAGTTATTTCTATTTTCATACCATTGATTCAATTTATTAAATACTTTCCATAAAAAATGAATGTGATTGGTTGAATTGCTCCTTTTTCACACGCTCTCATTATGATTTTTGTTACAATTGATATCAATCTGTTCGTTTTTTTTCTTCCTTGCTTTGGTAATGACATAAATTAATACAATCAAAATCCTTTCCTTCATTCTTTGTTTTTCATCTTCCAAACCACTTTGCTTCTTCCTTCCCTTATAAACGGAGATGCTTACACACTTTATTTGCATCACCATCTTCTCTATAAGTTGAGTTTTGTTTATAACATTTTGATTTTAACCCCGTTTTCATGACTTCGTTTTTCTGTGTGGAATACCTTACAAGAATTCTAACAATCAATCTTTTGTTGTGTGTTTGTAGGTCATTTGCAGTATATTTCTTTGTACTTTCAATGGCCTGACCCTTTGAACTCGTCAAGGACATTACCGATAGAAAGAAACTCTGGAAAATTGCAGTAAAGGTTTACCATAAATGGAATATCATCTCCCACACCAAACAACACTTTGAGATGATTGTAGTAGATAAAGAGATGATTTCATGATTCGCTCAGCAACATAGTTTGATCTGTTATTTCTTTTCTTTGTTTTGCATTCAACATCTTTTCTTTGTTTTGCATTCAACATCTTTAGATGTATTACTTCATAATGTTTCTTATATCATGAAGAGAAAATGTAACATCTCGTGCCAGTCTTTGTATGTCACCATCAAATTCTGTATGATCTTTTTAATATTCTTATTAGCAGCTTCAACAACCCCATTCATCTTCGGCCGGTAAGGAGAAGAGTTGTGATGCTGAATCTTGAACTGTTTACAGAGTTCAGTGATTATCGAGTTGTTGAGATTAGTACCATTATTCGTGATGATTCTCTCAGGGATACCATAACGACAAACCAGGTTATGCTTGACGAATCGTTCCACCACATTCTTAGTAACCGTAGCAAAGGAGGCAGCCTCAACCCACTTTGTGAAGTAATCAATGGCCACTAGGATGAAGCGATGCCCATTGGACGTGGTAGGTCTGATCTCACCGATCATGTCAATGCCCCACATTGTAAAGGGCCAGGGAGCCGTCAAGACATTCATGGGAACTTGAGGTATATGCGCCTTATCAGCGTAGATTTGGCACTTGTGACAGGTTCGAGAATGTTGATAACAGTCGGCTTCCATAGTGGACCAGTAGTATCCTGCCTGTAGGATCTTCTTTGCCATGGTATGTCCACTGGAATGAGTGTTGAAGGTACCTTCGTGTAGATCTGCCATGATCCTCTCTGCTTCTCTCTTGTCTACACACCGTAGTAAGGTAGAGTCATGATTGCGCTTATAGAGGATTCCATTGCTAAGGAAGAATTTTGCAGCAAATCTTCTCAAAAATTTCTTGTCATTGACATATTCCCCCTCGGGGTATTCTTGAGTCTCAAGATACCTTTTCACCTCATGAGACCAAGGTTTATCGGCTACCTCCTCAGTATCGATCTCACAGCAGTATTCTGGTTCATCCAACCTCTCAATAGTTATTTGGGGAGCTTCATTGTCCCACATGACCTTGAACATTGATGACATTGTAGCTAGCGTATCCGCTAGCTGATTCTCTTCTCATGGGAAATGTTCAAAGGTGATCTCTTCAAAATGTGGCAGCAGTTTCAGTACACGTTCTCAGTAAGGGATAAGGTTCGGGTGTTTCGTATCCCACTCGCCTTTGATTTGACTTATTACCAAAGCGGAATCCCCGAATACACTCAAGAACTTGATCCTTAGGTCAATAGAAGCTCGAAGACCCATAATACATGCTTCATACTCTTCCATGTTGTTGGTATAGTTGAAACATAATTGGGAGGTGAGCGGAGTATGACAGCCCTCGAGAGATATGATTACGGTGCCAATGCCATTACCCAGTGCGTTTGAGGCTCCATCAAAATACATAGACCATCGGGATCCTTCCTCAGGTCCTTCATCCGGTCCAGGTTCCTCATAGTCGGTTACCAACATGATATTCTCATCCGGGAACTCGAAATTCATGGACTGGTAGTCATCCACGGCTTGATGTTCCAAATGATCAGCTAACACACTTCCCTTGATTGCTTTTTGGGTTGTGTATTGGATGTCGTACTCGGTCAAGATCATTTTCCATCTTGTTATTCTTTCGGAGAGAGCGGGCTTCTCGAAAATGTACTTGATTGAATCCATCTTAGATATCAACAAAGTAGTGTGGGTGAACATATATTGTCTCAGTCGGAGAGCAGCCCATGCCAAAGCGCAGCAAGTTTTCTCGAGCAGTGATTATCGTGTTTCATAGTTGATAAACTTTTTGCTAAGGTAGTATATTGCGTGTTCTTTTCGACCAGACTCGTCATGCTGCCCCAGCACACACCCCATTGAATTATCTAGCACTATTAAGTATATTATCAAAGGTCTTCCTTAAGTCGGAGGCATCAGAATAGGAGGTTCTTGGAGGTATTGCTTGATTCTGTCAAAGGCGGTCTGGAATTCGTCATTCCACTTTACCACTTGATCTTTCTTCAGAAGCTTGAAGATTGGCTCACAAGTAGCAGTCATATGTGAAATGAATCGGGCAATGTAATTTATGCGTCCTAAGAAACCTCTAACTTCCTTCTCAGTGCGGGGAGCCAGCATCTCTTGTATGGCCTTCACCTTTGCATGGTCTACCTCAATACCTTTGTAACTAATTATGAATCCCAGAAGCTTACCATACCTTACCCCGAAGGTGCACTTGTTCGGATTTAACCTCAACTTGTACGTCTTCAACCTATAAAACAGCTTTTGTAGATGATCAAGATGTTCTTCCTCAGTTTGAGACCTGGCTATCATGTCATCAACGTAAACCTTTATCTCATGGTGAATCATGTCATAGAACAGAGCTACCATAGCTTGCTGATAAGTTGCCTCAGCATTCTTCAACCCAAATGACATCACCTTGTAGCAAAAAGTGCCCCACTGTGTAACAAAGGTTGTCTTCTCCATGTCTTTAGGTGCCATCTTGATCTGATTGTAGCCAGAGAAACCGTCCATGAAGGAAAAGACTTTGTGTTGTGCGGTGTTGTCAACCAGAACATCGATGTAGGGAAGCGGGAAGTCATCCTTCGGGCTTGCCCTGTTCAGGTCTCTGTAATCCACACACATTCATACTTTACCATCTTTCTTAGGTACTGAAACCACATTAGCAACCCACTGTGGATAAGAGGTGACAGCTAAGAACCATGCGTTAAACTGCTTCATAACCTCTGCTTTAATCTTCTCTGACATCTCAGGGCGCATATGACGGACCTTTTGCTTTACCGGAGGGCATTCTTCTTTAGTCGGTAGACGATGAACCACTATATCTGTGTCTAGTCCTGGCATGTCTTCATATGACTAGGCGAAGATTTCAACATACTCATGCAACATCTGTACCAACCGTTGTTTGACACTAAGCTCCAGATTTGCACCTATCTTAACCTCTTTTATGTCTTCTTATGTACCCAAGTTCACTGTCTCAACCGGGTCTTCATGAGGCTGTATGGCCCTTTCTTCCTGTTGTAATAGCCTAGCAAGTTCTCCGGGTACCTCACAATCTTCCTTACCTTCGTCCTCGGCTTGGTTGATCGGATTTTCAAAGTCATAATGAGTAGTAGCAGAACTGTTATCAATGGGATCCATAGTGGATATGGATCTACATTTGGATACGTGAGTATGTGTAAGAGCATAGCTGTATAGACAGAATAAAAGAACAGAAAGACAGAGAGCGCAAAATTTGTATGCAAACGTCTAATGCTTTATTAATGTCATATGAAAATGAAACAGGATAACCCTCACAAATAGAACCATTGTGCCCCGGGTAAGACACATGGATATAGAGTTTATATTTTTTTGAAATTACATATCCGAAAAATCAGAAAGACAATTACTCCTGAACAAAAGTAATCGGTACAAAGTCCTAGGTGGTCCAGTTATTAAGTCTGCCGTTGGTAGTTGGGAAGATCCAGCTGTCAATGTCAGAACCACCATCACTGTCTTCAAGCACATTCACCCCGGAATTACTGATGCGTAGGGGAGGTCCTCCAGCTCGAGCACGACGAACAGCCCTTTGAGCACCTATAGTGAAGCCCAAACCAGATTTGTCAGACTTGAAATGAATAACCGGGAGCTGACCCCAAATGGTAGACCCACCTTCTTCAACCACTGCTCGTGCATCTTTGAGAGAAGCCATCTTCGAGGGAGATTTAGTGACCTTCGAAGGACTGTCGGTAGTTTCTGTTGTAGCCATAATCTGAGGTACCTCTTCATATTCTAGCAAGGAGTCTCAATGAACTCGCCATCCATTTCCACGTACCTGATGGAGTTCAAGTGACTGATCATATAGTCCTCTTCACCATGCACAGTGACAATCTTTCCTCTTACTGGGTACTTCAACATTTGGTGGAGGGTAGAGTAATAGCCCTAGCCCCATGTATCCAAGGGCATCCTAACAAGCAAGAATATGATGGTTTGATATCCATTACGTAGAAAGTGGAGTCGAATGTATGGGAACCAACTTTGATAGGGACATCCACTTCCCCGTGCACCATCCTCTTTGAACCATCGAAAGCTCTCACTACTATATTGTTAGGCTTCAAGGTCAAGCCTTTGCAGTCCAATCTATCTAGAGCTTTTTTAGGTAGCACATTTAACGAGGAGCCAGTATCTACCAAAACATGGGCCAGAGTCGTGCCCCTGCATTCAATGGAAACATGAAGAGCATCATTGTGCTTCCTCCCCTTTGGTGTCAGATCCGCGTCACAGAAACCCAAACCATTATCAGCAGTCAGGCTAGCCACACAATCTTTAAACTGATCAGCAGATGTCTCTTGTGGTACGTGAGCCATCTTCAGAAACTTAACCAAATCCTTCACATGGGCCTCGGAACACAACAACAAAGCCAGCATAGAAATTTTGGATGGGGTATGCCCCAGTTGCTCGAGCATATTGTAGTCGCTCTTCTTTATTATCTTCAAAATTTCTTCCATTTCTTTCTTGGAAGCTTCTGGTATGGTTACTGAAATAGCCTTTGTCAGGACAGGCTCAATCAGTATGTCTTTGCCTCGAGTCTCGGTCGACTCGGTGATGGGAGAGTCAACAGGAGTGATTACTGGAATTGAAATAGTAGTCTTGGATGGAACTACAAC
Organism: Vicia faba; assembly: GCA_948472305.1. Lineage (NCBI taxonomy): Eukaryota > Viridiplantae > Streptophyta > Magnoliopsida > Fabales > Fabaceae > Vicia > Vicia faba. The sequence continues at coordinate 186,692,356 of OX451735.1, read as the reverse complement.
AGGAATGATCACAGGTCTGATAACAGTCTTTGGAGGAGAAATCTCAGGGGAGAACACTCTTCCACTTCTTGTTATTTTACTGGTTCCGGCAATATTGACGATGTCGGAATCAACATTTTCAGCAATCTTGTCTTCAATGACTAGCATGTCCTGCTTTACACCGTGGTAATAGACGTCGGTCCCATAGTTCCAAGGAACAGCTTTGTCCGAGGAGTATTGGATTGGTTCATGCATGGTTATGATCAATGGAGTCACCTTCAAAATTGATGTAATCCTGACGGGTCTCTTAGTGGAGGCCCTGAGAGGATTGGTGGAAATGGTTATGATAGCAATGTCTTTATAGGAAACATTCGGAACAAGAGTCTTCTCAAATAGAATCTCTTGGTCATCCATCAGGCGCTGAACACCTATCTTCAACAAAGGGAAACCAGTTGGTAGAAATGAGTAAAGGTGGCAACTTTCATCACATCCCAGAAATAAACCGGCCTTCAGCAAATTCCCTTTGAGAGTCATGAGTGGGGTCACCAATTCTTCCACAGAAGTCACAAACACATCTTCTTCAACGACATTAACACCCCGACCATGTTTCAGAATAGGAGCATTGATAACATTGGGAATCTCCAGGGGACCAAATTTAATCTCCTTACCATCAATCAGATCATGTACTTTGTTCTTCAAATCCCATCAGTCATTAGTATCATGGCCTGGACTTTCTGAATGGTAAACACAACAAGCATTCGGTTTATAGTAGGGAGAGGTGGTGTTCGTATTCTTCGGAGCTTCCCTTAGAGTAACCAGATTGGACTTCAGCAACTGAGGTAAAACCTGAGACAACATCACGTTGATCTGAGTAAACTGTCTAGCTGGTCTTTCTGCTCTTGGATGATTATTTCTTTGTTGAGCAGGTGCAAGTTTGGAAATCATAACAGTGCCTACCGCCGGACGGTGCTCGGTTCGATTCTGATTCTTTTGGTTATAGACGGCACTGACTTTCTTTGTACTTGCAAACGACTTCCTTGCAGCACTAGAAGAGGCATCCTTTTGAATTTTTCCACTTCGGATTCCAACTTCCACTCTTTCTCCTGTTAAGATCAGTTCAGTAAAACCCGTCGATGAACTTCCAATCAGATGGTTGAAGAATGGCCCAGTCAAAGTTCCCAGAAACATATCCACGAGCTCCCTGTCATCCAAGTGAGGTTGAACTCTTCCATCCAAATCTCTCCACTTCTGAGCATAATCCTTGAAACCCTCGTTCGAACCCATAGACATATTTTGGAGTTGTGTACGGGTGGGAGCAAGGTCTGCATTATACTGATATTGCTTATAAAATGCAGTAGCGAGGTCTTCCCAATTATGAACATTGGCTCTTTCCAGCTGATAGAACCAATCCAGTTGTGTTCCAGACAGACTGTCTTGGAAGAAGTGAACCCACAGGTCTTTGTCAGCATTATGAGGCTGCATCTTCCTCACATAGGAACGGAGATGCATTTTAGGACAAGAGACCCCATCATACTTAGCAAATACTGGTGCCTTGAATTTTGGGGGGATGACAACCCCAGAGACCAGACCCAACTCTTCAAAATCCAGCCCAGGAACCTTCCGGATTTCCATGGCACTCAGACGCTCTTCTAACTGCTTATACTTTTCATCAGCCGGAGGGTACTGCTCCTTAGACGCTCTTCGACCTCTTGATTCTCTCCCTCTTTAGATTAAGAAGTTAAATCAACAACCCATTTTGGAGGCCCTCTGAACCTTCTGCTCATATGTGCCACACCGGCTGTCCTCTTGGTGTTCTTAGTGTTCTTCTTAACAATCAGAGCCTTCAGCTCTTCTTGTCCTTTGGCCAGATCCACGATCATTTACTGGAACTGCGTGTTCTGAGTCTGAAGATCTTTCACAGTTTGTTCAAGAGCCATTGCTGAAATAAACAGCGGAGGAGATGAGAAACCTATTATGCAATGATATGTATGATATGTATGCAATGTTTTCAAGGGTTCTTAAAGGCTCAAATTTTCTTAAACAAAAAGGAACAAACGCGAATTGTATTAGTAAACTTGAATTGTTACAAAGAAAGTATTTTGAGAGTACAATTAAGCAAAATAAAACAAAAAGAAGACTAGGTTTCCCATGGGCGCATCCTTTTTGGCGCGATGTAGGCGTTGATATTCCTCTCTTTATGAAGTAGCCTAGTGAGTTCCAAGACCTTCTTCTTGCTTGCGTAGAATTGGGCTTCGAACGTATCCCGCTCCTCTTTAAGCTGAACCCAGGACTTTTGTAACTCTTCGTGATCAGTCGGCATGTCTGGATGAAGAACAAGATGAGGAGTGTCTCCCTCAGCAACTGGTTCCATAATCATAGGTCAGATAGCAGGATAAGGCATCATAAGAGTTTGAGCGTGGGCTCGTACCCATCTGAGATAAGGCTCGAGAGGTATGGAATTCTTATTCCCAAGCTACTTGTTGTCCACCCTATGCACCATACTCCAAGCTTGTATGAACCTTTTGCGGTAACCCTGAACATCATTCTCATAGTTGAAGGTGATTCCTTGAATAAGTGTATCATGAGGACCATCCCTTCTCGCATAACCAAACTGTCGTAATGCTAAGCAAGGGTTATAAGTGATTCCTCCCCTAATGCCTAAGAGAGGGACATTAGGGAATTCACCACAGCGATCGATGATAGTAACATCTTTTGAGAACCGTGAACATCAATGAATGTTTGAATGCGTAAGGGACATCAGTCGATGAGACCATCTTTTACCCTGTTCATTCTTCAAAGTAGACCTGGGTAGGTGCGAAATAAACCACCTAGCCAATAGAAGGGTGCAACACTGGAGGGTCCCCCTTCTTTTTAGAGTGCGAGCATGCAGAGAGTGTAGAATATCCCTGAGTAATGTAGGTACCGGATTCTGAGACATAAAAACCTTGATTGTGCTTACATCTACGAGCTAATCCGCATTAGGGAAAAGTACCGTCCCGTAATCGAGAAGTGCTAGCACCTCTTCAAAGCTTGTAAATCTAAGGTATCCCAAAAATGGTAATCCTTATCGAATAGAAACTTAACCGGAATTCCTTGGACACTCCCTCTAGTCTCCCAATTTGTCACTATGTCAGACCATTGTAAGGATAGAGCTTTAGCAATTTCTTCAGGTTTGGGATGTCCTTCCGTACCGTTGAAAGGTAACTGGTCAAGAATAGGTACCTCTAACAACTGAGAAAATTCCTCCATGGTAGGTACTAGCTGGTAATCCGGGAAGGTGAAACAATGGTGCACATGTTCGAAGAACTGAAACAACACTTTTAATAATTCTTCAACAGGTTTTGCAGTGACCAAGTTGAGCAACTGACCATGTTTTTTAGTGAAAAGAGAACTTTCAAGAACCGTTAATTCCAGGTCTTTTAGTTGGAGAGACACTTTCACAAGGTTGATCTGTACAGTGTTCCTACGGGCGGATGCCATGTCCTACAAAACAAAGAAAAAAATGAGCCCCAGGAAATCCTTGAAATGGATAGTCATGATATGCTATGGTATGATGTTTATGATGTCATGATAAATCACAGGTATAGCAAACACATACAAATCACATCAAGTCCTTAGGTTTAAGGCCTGCTTGAGTTTTAAGGTCATACCCTCTTGAAGTTGGATTGGTTCAACCTGTCCTATAAATAGTAATCGGGTTCTAAGGGATCTCAATATCACTGATCTTTCCCCCAGGTTCGTTCAATAGGTAATTGACTCGCAACCAAACAAAACTCAAGAGTCAAACCTCAATGAGTGTAGCATCGAGTATCTGTCGACCTCGGGCATACACCAAAGTTGGCCATCTCGCTACGTCCTACTGGCCAAGTTGTGCAATTAAAGTTTCTAAGGTCAGTTGATGCTTTATGACACCACGCGGCGGCCCTGTACATCTCCCTAATTGACTCAAGGGTTACAGGTACCAACCAAAGTGCCACATCAACGTAGCTACTGCTTCAACCGTGTCGGTATACCCCAGTACAGCTCCCTCACGGTTTATTTCTACTTACCTAAAAGGTGTTTCCCCGATCCGGGTGTAGGATCAAATAACCCAAACAGTTCCCATAAATATAAAGCAAGTAAGACAATCAAGAGAAAGCAATTAAATATGACCTAGATCCTAAGGTTTACCCCACTTTATACTTTATTCCCCAGCAGAGTCGCCATTTCTGTGATATGGTGGCAGAACCGACGGTTATACTAGTTTGCATTTTGTATTTGCAAAGGTCGCGGTAAGCAAGAGTCGCCACCGACTTTTATTTCATCCAACAAAGGAAAAGGAAAAAGAACAGGAAAAAAACTTTTTCGAGAATGTTTCTGAGTACGGGGGGTAGATTATAGAAAGGAAGGTGTTAGCACCTTTTCTATTTGTGGTTTTCCACGGGCTCTTAGGTAATTTTGCTCATTTTTAAAATTTATTGTGTGTGCTTGTTTTGAAAAGTTTTGTTTTACTTCGTTTTAACCCTTGTTTCTGTCCTCATGAGTGTTACGAAGTTGTTTTTGGAAACTTGGTTTGAAAATTATTTGTGTGAAAATGTTTGTTTGTTTGAGCAAGTACCTAGGACCTAATCTACCTACTTGAAAAAGGTTTGTTCGTTTTCCTTTTAGACAATGCTATCCCATTATTGAGAAATAGGTAGCATCGTTGTTGGAGTTTTTTAGGGACATTCGAAGGGACAAATATGATCACAAAAGCAGTGTTAGGAAATGTTAGTAATCATCCTAAAGCCTTAAAAATATTTTTTTGAGGCAACATCCGAATGGGCCATTTTAGATCTTTCGGGGCTAGAGGACGACCACTAACAAACCCTATACTTCATGACCCTTTACCGAAGGCAACCGGAGTAGAGTAAACCCTAGGAGTGAGCATGTGCGAGTGTAATTTTCAATTAATTATCTTTGTACACTTAGGGTTTTCTATCGTATTAATTTTCAGTTAGTCTTTCCATACAATCCTATTAACATACATCTAAGCAGTTTATAGTTTGCGGAAATTAAAAGTACGGAAAGTTTAAAGGTCCTAGCTATTACAGGGCTTTTGCATATACATAATTATTTTGACCAAAAATAAAATGCGGAAATTTAGAACCCTAATTAATCTATTACAACCTCGAAACAGTTACAATAATAATAAAAAGGAAATTAAAAAATGCGTGCGTCGAATTAAATACGAGGATGATTAGAAAACCTAAAAAATCTAGTTGATCTAAATTTTTTAAGAAAATATTATACAAATTAACCCTAATTCTAATTGATCTAAATTATGAAAAAAAAAGATTAAATTGCCCTAAATAATTAATCCAATTAATTAAGGAAATAAAATATTTTAAGGAAAAATATGATTTTTGATGTTTTTTGATGATTTTTGATTAAATAAATAAAAATAATAATGATTTTTGGTGTTATTTTAATAAAGGAAAATAATTAAATAATAAAAATAAGAAAATAAAGAGAAAAGAATTAAATTGGGCTTGTATTTGCTGAAAGGGGGGTGCAATGTTGAATTGTAAGGCCCATTCCTTGTTTAGCCCAGTCAACGCGCCTGATTCGGTGTTGGCCAAGCTTGGAGACGTACCATAGGGATGCATCCTGAGGCGCTGGATTGGTGATGGTGATGATCCAATGGCTGGATGGCTGTAGTGCATGGAAGGTGCTTGGCTGTGTAATGCATGGAACCTGCGTGTAAATATTGAGAAAATAACAAAATGTTGGGACCTGGGATCGAACCCAGGTCCTCTCACTTTAAAATGTGCGCCCTCGCCATCTGTACTGTGTGTTTTATTTGTTAATATAATACAAGAAATACATAATATAGAATGAAAGGTCAATGCAGTAATAAAACGCGCGAGATTCAAATCCACCATTCAGATATTGACACGCCTTCATCCTCTTCCATGTTTCATCGTTTTAGACAATAGCACCTTTACCAACAGCAATTTCCGTCACTATAGGCTTTAGTGACGGTTTTTGTGTGTTGCTATAGACCTGCAATATCTCAAAATGCAAAGCAAGCAATATTAATCAGAACTAAAGACATAGACCCACTAAGAATCTTGTCCTGAGTTCATTGGTATCATTAATCAGTCCTAATTTTTCCTCTACAGAGAATCCCTAATTTGAAGCTTCCAAACCCTAGTAATGGCGTAAGCTTGTTCCTGCACTAGAAATCAAATCCAGGCTATCCAAAAGATCACAAACACGATTATGAATACATTTATGCAAGCAAATCGAAGGTAAAATGCGTAAAACCCTGAAAATGAGTTTGAGTTATAAGGGTGCAAACCGTGATCTGTATCTTACAGTTCTAGATGTTTTGTGGCTTGAGAATGATTGGAATCACTTCAGAGTACGTCCAGGAATAGATTAATGGCTTTGGAATTGCTTGAATTGGACTGCAAATAAAAATCTGACCTACACTTTTTCTTCAAAGATTTGAGTTTTGTTTGGGGTTCTCACGACTGTAATCCTCCTCCTTGCGCATTGGTTATGTTCAGCATATATACTAGAGCATATTAGGTCAACAAAAACAATTTGTATCTTGGCAAATCATGAAAATTTGATTTGATTTTGCTCTTGTATGATATGTTTCGAAAATAGGCCTAATCATGCCAATTTTCGCTTCAATTTTCTTTGCATGATTTGATCTGATATTCCAGCTTGATTGGATTTGATTCCTATAAAAAATCAGATCAAAAATCAAATCTTTTATATTTTTTGCAATTTATTTGATTTAATTTGAATTTTAAATAATAAAAAATCAAAATAAAATAAATAATGAAGCAAATAATGTGTGGATGCTGATTTGGGTCGTGGAGCGTGTTTCCAACAAGATTCAATCATGAAAAGCTAGGCCCATTTGACAAAAAATCTATTTTTGAGCACTTTTGACTTTTGGCAATTTTGCAAAAATGGTCAACTTTGACAAGACATATCTCCTCAAATTTTAATCCTACAGAGGTGTTCTTGGACTTTTTAGAAAGCTTAGGATGTCCCCTAAACAACCCTTTTGGTTTCATCTCAATTGGGTCTTCCATGTTCATGTAATAAGCCTTTATCCAAAAGGTTTTTTTTTTACTTTTCAAAAGGACCTATAATGTAGAAATTCATATCTTTTGATGCATGCATATTTTGAACTTGTGGGATGAAGATGAGTTGTAGGGGATTGCATCATATTCAAAATGAGCCTTGGATGGAATATTTTGATAAAGTATGAAGAAGTTATGCTTGGTCAAAGTTTGGTTGACTTTTCCTGAGAAACCCCAATTTAGCAACTTTTGGGTTTTGATGAATTTGGGGCATTCCTTGAGGAATCATGATCAACCCTTGATCAAATGATGGACATCACTTCAAAATTTTGATGTTGACCAAAAATCCTGAAGTTTGACTGTATGTGGGCCATAGTTCACTTTTGACCTAGTACCGTTGATTTTCAGGCATCTGAGAAATTGACAGAGCAAACTTCTTGTGCAATGCATGAAACATGACATGGATGATCTTGAGAACATATTGGGACCCTAGAAATCATTTTGGACCTTTGGAGTTCACACATCCTGATTGTTGTACCCAAAATTTGCCCTCTCATTTCATCAACATTTTCTCACCACAAGACTCTTGGAACTCAAGATCAAGTTAGGGTTTGCTCTGCTCAAGACTCCTCCTTGCACTGTTGACCCAAATTAGGGTTTGAGTTTGCACAAAGATGTTTTGACCTAAAATGCCCAAAGTGACTTCCATGCTTCATATTGAACTCACAAGTTTATCCATACCAAGTTTCAAGCCTTGATTCCAATCTTTGCTCAGTCAATTGGACGGTTGACCTAGAAATCAGCTGTATTAGGGAAAAGTCAACTGTAGCCAATTGACAGTCAAACCTCATGATTTTTGACCCAAATCAACATTTTGAACTCATATGAACCATTTGGTCAAGTTTGGATCACAATTCCACAAGAAATTTGATCAGATCACCAAAAGGGTAAAATGGTCATTTTTAGGGTTTTGACTGCACAAAGATAATTTTTTATTGTTTGACCTAACCAATGGAAAACCAAGCTCACATATGGACTCAAGGACTCAATGGCATGGTCCTGACACATTCAACAAGTTCAAAAAGTCCCAAATGCACAAGATTGACAGATGAATTTTCCAATCAACTGATTAAAATTTGACTGTATACTGAAAAGTCAAACTTTGACTTTTTGGTCAAAATTAAGTGCCAAGATTCATTTTTCATCAAAACATGTCAAATTATGAAACTTGTTCATCAAGAAATCCAAAATTGCAAATTAGGGTTTAGAATGAGAAAATTTCATAACTTAGAATTTTTCTAAGTTATGAAACTTCCTTATTTTTTCCTAACTTTGTCCCATTTTTTCATCAAGATACAATTGGATTCAAGCAAAACTCAAAACATGAAAGTTGTAGTCCATTGCAAAATATACAAATTTTATTCACAAAGTTTTCTCAAAGGAGGCTTGTAGCTCAAGTTATGATTTTTGGAACAAGGGTGCAAAACATTCTTAACTTAGAAAAATTTTGACCTATTCTAGGCAGGATTTTTGCCCAACTTCATGGCCACTTTTCACATGGTTCCACTTGGAATTTCAATTTGCATTACAAAGATGGATTGTAGTACACATTCCAAGCTTTCCAAATTGTCCAAGAACTTCTCAAACACACTTGTGGTTAGGGAGAATCGAATTGGCAAAGTTGGGAAAAGTCACTTTTGTTCATAACCAAATACATGTTCATACATTGGCATTTTTCAAGTCAGCTTGTACAAGCTAGATTACAGGCCTCTAATCCTCTTCACACTCAATAATTAAATGCATATCCTTTGTGTTAGAGTGTTATTTTGTTCATTTGGACAATACACACAAAATCAATCCTTAAGTAGAAAAAGCAATTTTGCCATTCTTGTAAAGATGCACTTTATGTCAAATAACAAATCCAAGAGGCATGGGCCAGATCTTTGAAGCTAGCATTTGTACACAAATCACTCTGATCAAGAACAAAAGGTGCAGCATAGTTTAGGGCATTGGACAGGCCTGTATAGAAACTTGCATTTCCTTACTTCAAAAACAAGCAAGATTGCAAAACATATACCACATTCACTTCCTGCAAGCATAAGCCTAAGCAAACTTTGCAAACATCTTTCACACTCCCTAACTGACCTGAAACACGACCAAACCATCCCTCAAACCTCCTCATTCATCAAAACACCTTTTTTCTGCAAGAAACAGGGCATTCTGCATTTTGACTTGGCCAGCATCATTCACTCGTGCGTTTTTGCCCAAACAAGTTCCAATACACTCCATACCATCCATTGAAGTTGTCCCAAGCCTTAGATACAAGTTGTAACATCCATAGCCAAGTTTGCCATTTTCACTTTTCATTGTTGCAGGTTGACTTCCATAGCTTGATTCAGAAGGATTCAAGGCACACCAATCATAGAGGAAGCATCCTTGGACCTCAGGCAAGCTGTACAAGTCCTCAAACTCCATTGAAGATACCTCCATTGCTGTACACGACTCAAGCTGAACAGGTAAAAAATTTAACTTCTATCTCTCTATCCAGGCATAGTTAGGCTTAAGTTTGTGAAGAAAGCATGTTCTACTCATAGCCTTGAAGCCATCCATGTAATTACTTTTCATTTATATTGTGTGTGCTAAGAGAATTTTGGACCTGAACATGGAAGAAAACTTAGGTCAGAAATTGGGGATGAAGAAATTCTCCCTCGTTTCTGAGAGTTAGAACAACTTTTTTATATGTTTGAAATCGTGACTTGATGCTCTACATTATTGATGTTGTAAGTTTTTGTTAAAAGTCAAAGAATCAAGAGATAGCAGATGGAGAAGGAAGCGCGCGTTTTATTGTTCAAACATGTGCTGGAGGTTGAAGACAGAGTTGACTTGGACTGGGCCTGAGTCAACCTGCTTTTTGCACCCCTTTATTTCATTTTTGCACCCCCCTGACCCATTGTGTGTTTTTTTAATCATTTTTGATTTTTTCTTTTTGATTCTGACTTATTATTTTTTGCTCAAATATAAAAAATATTAAAAATATTTTTTCACCCATTTTTGCATTTATTTGACATTTATTTATTTTATTTAGCTTATACATGTAAATAAATATATATACTTTTATTTCAAAACCCTAGAAAATAATACAAAAAAATATATTTTTTAGTTATTATTTTTTATTTACATTTTGGAAACATTTTCTAAAAACATACTTTTTTTGTAAATAATTAATATTTCATTTTTGTATATATTTAGTATATTTAATAAATAATATAAATACTTATATATATTTTATTAATATTTAGGACAAAAATATGAAAATAATACATTTTTATTTTTATTAATATTTAACATTAAAAAACACTTTTTTACAATATACTTCTCTTTTTATTTATTTTTTGTATATAATCAACAAATAGTGTATATAATATAATTAATAAATACTATTTATTTAGAAAACTAGGATTTTGCCCTAAACCATGAAAATATCAAAAATTAACCCCTTTTTATTTTGTTTATATTTTACATTGAAAAATACTTTTACCTACATAAAAAACATTTTTGTGCATAATACATTTTGCATATTTATTGTATTTATTTAATTATTGTACAATTAAATAACTTGTATATTCAATATGGATGTAATAGTTTAGATTTAAATTTCTTGCTAAATATCCCTCATTTAAACATTTGTACCCTCATCCCCATAATTATGTTGTAATAATTTAGGACTTTAAATTCCGCATTTTAAAGCTTTCTAATTATGCCATGATAGACCTAGGGTTTGTATGCAAAAATCAACCAACCAATAGCTTGACTAATACAAAGACAAAAAAGCATGAAAATGGACAACACCAATCACACTTGCACCCTTAGGGTTACTCCACTTGTTGCCTTCAATAATGGGCCATGTTGCATGTTGAGTGTCTTTGGCAAAACAAAACAAATCAAAATGATCATAGTCCCTCGATGACGCTTTCTCAAGTTGCCTAAAAAAATGATCAAGTCCCTTGAAGGAAAAATTGCCAAAGACACTTGGCACTATTGCATTCATGGTCTAAACGATAACCCGTGCTTGTCCCGTTAACATCCTAACACAAGATTGTCCACCAAATGCAATGGTGGAACAATACTGTTAAAAGGGTTAAAACATAGGAAAGATCTTTGAGAAATTTAGGGTAGATAGCTCTTGGTTACTTGACCAACTTGCAAAACAAATCCTTGCCATTTTTCAAAACACACTTCACGAACACAACTTTCAAAACAACTTTCAAAACCTCGAAACATCTTTTCAAAAAGACAAACACCTTTTGTAAAACATTCGAGTAAAGAATTGTTACAAGGGTTGCCTAGACAAGGCATCTTTTTCAAAACATTTTCAAACCCACACACAATGCACCATTTCAAACAATTGAAAATGCAAGGCAAGTGATCTAAGCAAGTAACTAAGAGCCCATGGATAACCATGGATAGAAAGGGTGCTAATACCTTCCCTTTCTATAATCTACTCCCCGAACCCATGAAAACATCTCAAAGGTTTTTCATGTGCTTTTTAACCTTTCCTTAGGATAAAATAAAAATTCGGTGGCGACTCTTGCTAAACCTAAACATTTGCAAAAACAAACGCAAAACCCAAGTCAGTTCTCCCGCCGTATCACAGAACTGGCGACTCTGCTGGGGAAAAATTTAAAAGTGGAGTAACCTTAGGGCTTAGATCACCCTTTTGCATGACTAATTGTTTGCTTTACCTCTTGGTTCTCTTGTTTGGGCTTGAAATCCTACACCCGGATTTGGGGAAACATTCATAGATAGTAATACGTTATGGAAACTGTGCGGGGTATACCGATACGGTTGAAGCAATAGCTATATTAGTGCGGCATATTTGTGAGTACCGGTAACCCTTGAGTTCAATCAAGGAGAGTATGAGGCCGCTGAGTGATGTCACTAAGCACTAATGACCTAGAACCTTACTTGACCATCTTGGCCTTTTATTAGGGGTAGTGAGATGACCGGCTTTGGTGCAGTCCGAAGTTGGTAGATACTCGATACTACACTCATTGAGGGTTGTTTTCTTGGAATATTTTGGTCGCTAGTTAAGTGGCTAAACCAAAACAATGAACATGGAAAACAATCTAATGATATTGAGCTCCTTAGAACCCGGTTACTATTTATAGGACAGGTTTTTAAGCAAACTTCACTCAAGAGGGTACTTACCTATGAAAACCCATGCAAGCCTGAAACTAGGGTTTTGTGTGACTTGCTTGTACATATGTTTGTGCATACATCATGAACATCATAAAGCATCATATGCATCCACTAACCATTTCAAGGGTTTAGATCTTCATCTTTGTTCTTATTTTGTAGGTCATGGAAATTCTTCGCAGGAAAACTATCCAAGTCAACCTTGTGAGAATCCCTCCTCAACTCAAGGAGCTCACATCCAGAATTCTAGAAAGCTCTCTCTTCAGTGAAAGACATGGTAGACTGCTCAGCCTAGTCAACACCAGCATTGAAGAAGACATGGTGAAAGTGTTGTTCCAGTTCTTTGACCCCCTTCACCACTGTTTCACATTCCCCGACTACCAATTGGTGCCCACTTTGGAGGAATTTTCTCAACTCCTGAGAATTCCCATTCTTAATCAACTACCCTACAACGGTACAGAAAAAGAACCAAATCCTGAAGATGTTTCTCAAGCACTACACTTGCAACCATCTGACATTAAGGGGCATTGGGAAACTAGAAGTGGTGTCAAAGGCTTCTTGGCAAAATTCTTGTTCGAGAAGGCACAAGAGTGTTGGAATTCCTTGGATCTACAAGCTTTTGAAGAAATTGTGGCACTTCTCATTTATGGGTTGGTCTTGTTCCCAAATCCTGACCAGCTTAAAGATGTCAACACTGTCAAGATTTTCCTATCCAGGAATCCTATACCTACATTGCTTGGGGACATCCTCCACTCATTTTACACACGAACAATGAGAAAGAGAGGTGTTCTCATGTGTTGTACTCCTCTCCTTGCAAGGTGGTTTATTTCGCACCTTCCACAATCTGTTTTGAAGAATGACCAAGGCTTAAGGTGGTCACAACGGTTGATGACCCTCACACTTTTTGATGTACATTGGTGTTCTCGATCCAGAGAAAATATCATCATCGTCGATCGTTGTGGTGAGTTCCCTAATGTCCCCTTACCTGGCATTAGAGGAGGCATTACCTACAACCCTTGTCTAGCTTTGAGACAATTTGGATATGCACAGAAGGATGGCCCTCATGACATGCTGATTCCTGACCTAGTTTTTGACTTCGACAACGATGCGCAAGGACTTCGCCAAAGATTCATCAGAGCTTGGAGGATGCCTAACAAGGTAGATAGCAAGACACTGGGGCACAAAAACTCCATCCCTCTTGAGCCTTATCTCAAGTGGGTACGAACCCGAGCCCAGAGTCTAATGATGCCTTACCCTCATGTTCTCCCTTTGATTAAAGAGCCCGTTAAGGAAGGAGAGGTTCCCTACACCATCCTATATCCTGACATGCCAACATCATGGGAGGAAATGCAGAAGAGTTGGATCCAACTCAAGGAAGAGCGGAATACTTTTGAAGCCAGCTTCTACACTAGTGAGAAGAAGGTTTTAGAACTTACCCGCCGACTCCATGAGGAAGAGACCCTCAACACTTACATCGCACCAAAGCGGATGTGCAACGTCTTTTTACCTTGAGAAGTTTTTTGTAATATTTGGCCCATGGGGCATTTATGTACTGACAAAATTTCTTATTAATATGACGTGTGTTCTTTTTGTCTGCAACAATGTTGAATTTCTAAATCCTTGAATGCATTTCATAAATAAACATATCATTCATCATATGCATAAACAGGTCTCCACACCAGGTTTCCTTATCTTTCTGCTATTTATTTCAGTAAGATGGATCTCGAACAGACGGTCAAAGACCTGCAGTCACAAAACTCACAGTTTCAACAACTCCTATTAACCTTGGCAAAGGGTCAGGAGGATCTAAAAGCACTGCTTGGGAACAAAGAGCAAGAGAAAGTGAAAAAGAAGAAGAACAGAGTGGGGGTAGCTACCCTGGGAAGAAGGTTTGAGAATGAAGCCAGAAGAGTTCTTAAATTTCCCTCCGCATCTGAAGAGGGAACCAGTAAAGGAAAAGGGGTTGCACTACCTTCTGAGTCTGAAGCTGAAGAGGAAGAGGCTGAAGAAGATGAGGACTACTCAGAGAAACAATACCCGCCAGCGGACAACAAATACAAAAACCTGGAGGATAGGCTGGCAGCTATGGAGCTGCAAAGGGTCCCCGGGTTAGATTTTGAAGATTTGGGATTGATTGCTGGAATTGTGATCCCTCCAAAGTTTAAAGTGCCAATTTTTGCAAAATATGACGGGCTGTCTTGCCCGAAGATGCACCTAAGTTCGTACGTCAGAAGAATTCAACCTCATACATCCGACAGAAATCTTTGGGTACACTTCTTCCAGGATAGCCTGTTTGGTACACAGCTAGATTGGTTTTACAAGCTTGAGAGATCAGAGGTACATAGTTGGGAGGATCTGGCAGCTGCCTTTTATCGCCAGTATCAATATAACTCTGACTTGGCGCCAACCCGTACTCAGCTACAGAGTATGGGAATGGCCTTAAATGAGGGATTCAAGGAATACGCCCAAAAATGGCGCGACTTAGCCGGAAGAGTGCAGCCACCTCTTTTTGATAGAGAACTAGATGATATGTTCTTAGGGACCCTATCTGGCCCGTTCTTCAACCATTTGATCAGGAGCTCTTCCGCAGGGTTTACTGAATTAATTTTGACTGGCGAACGGGTGGAAGCCGGTATTAAGAATGGGAAGATTCAAAAGGATGCCTCTGCATCTACAACTGTTAAGAAATCATTTCCGGCTAAGAAAGAAGCAGTTGTTATATACTCTCAGAAAAGATCGGGAAGAACTGAGCGCCGGCCGACTTTGGGGGCCGTGATGATCCAAAATCCATCAAATGATCAGCCTCGTTACAATCAGTCAAGACCAAATCAGCAACGGGTGGAACGGTCACAATGGCAGTTCACCCGCATCAATATGACGCCCGCACAAGTTCTTCCCCATCTGTTGAAGTTGAATCTCGCCACTATCAAAGAGGCACCAAAAAATGTGAACACATCTTCCCTGCATTATCATCCCAATGCTAAATGCGCCTATCATTCTGACAGCGTCGGGCACGACACCAACGATTGTTGGGCGCTTAAGCATAAAATTCAAGACTTGATAGAGGCGAAAGAGGTTGAGTTCGATGCTCCAGAGAAGCCAAACGTAATATCCGCTCTGATGCCGAAGCATGGTCGCAATGTCCATGCTATTGAAGAAGATCTGTATGTTTCTGATGTTAATGACCTGATGACTCTGTTGTTAACAATCAAGTTAAATCTGTTGAAGGCTTGGATTTTCCCAGGATGTAAAGAAGATTGATACTGTTGTTCCTCTCTACCAATCGACTGTCCATTGATGAAAAAAGGCATCCAAGGCCTGATGGACAGTCAACAAATTCTTTTCGAAAAGATTCCTGCTATTCCAACCCCTATCGAAGATGTTTCAATAATCACTATTTCCACCAATCTTTCCAAGGTCGTCAAAAAGCCTGTTAAGATTACATCCTCTACAAAGATTGTTCCCTTGAAAATAACCATGCCAGGGCCTGTCCCCTACATTTCTGACAAAACAATACCATGGAATTATGGTGGAGATATCTACTACCATGGTGTTAAACAAGTTGAGATAACCGAGGAAAGCTCTGATGAAGAAGATGTCGGTATTGGAAACATTGCCGGTACAAGCAAGATCACCCGAAGTGGGAGAATATTTTCTCCAGAGATTGCCCCCCCAAAGGCAATCTTTGGACCCTCAGCTGCTGCCAAAGTTACTCCTGCACCGATAAAACTTTCCGCAAGAACTCCGTTGATTGAAGAAGCTGTTATTCCTGTTGTTGTCCCTCCTACTTCTGCTGATAAGGGGAAAGGGATCCAAGATGAGCTCGTCAGGACGAGGGCTCAACCATTGGTCATCCCCGAAACCTCTAAGAAAGAAATGGAGGAGATTCTGAAAATAATTAAAAAGAGTGATTATGACGTGGTAGAGCAACTGGGGCAAACCCCCTCGAAGATCTCCATGTTAGCATTACTGCTTTGTTCAGAGGCGCACGCTAAAGCATTGATAAAATTTCTGAAGACAGCCCATGTGCCCCAGGAAACCTCAGCCGACCAATTCCAAGATTGCGTGGCCAGCCTTACCGCAGACAACGGCCTAGGTTTCTCTAATGCTGATCTGACTCCAAAAGGAAGAAAGCACAATGACGCCTTACATGTGTCAGTAGAATGCCAAGGAACAACTCTGGCCCATGTTTTGGTCGACACTGGTTCTTCTCTGAACATGCTGCCTAAGAAGGCTCTTGATCGATTGGATTGTGAAGGCTTGGAGTTAAGGCCAAGTAATATCATTGTAAGGGCATTTGACGGGTCAAAGAGAATGGTACATGGGGAGGTTGACATTCCCATTAAGGTAGGCACTGAAGTGTTCCCCTCAACTTTCTATGTGATGGACATTCGTCCGTCATACTCTTGCTTGCTAGGGAGGCCATGGATACATAACGCTGGGGCGGTCACCTCCTCCTTACATCAAATGCTGAAATACCCTGTCAAAGGAAAAATCATAGCCGTGCACGGTGAAGAGGAATATATGATCAGCCACCTGAACTCCTTTCGGTATGTAGAGGTGGAGGGTGAATTCATTGAAACACCATTCCAGCACTTTGAGGAAGTCTCTCCTAAGGTGGCAGTAGTAAAAGCGGTAGCCGAAGTACCCAAGCAGGTGGCCAGGATGGCATCTCTAAAAGACGCAAAGGCTGCAATGAAGGAAGGGAAGAGCTCAACATGGGGTCAGTTGCCTGATATTCCTCACAAAACAGACAAGTTTGGTTTAGGATTTACCGCTGCGGGGAAGAAAGCTATGCGCCGCTCAAAAGTTGAAAGAACACCCATCAAGATTTCTCCTTATGGAATCAATGCTTTTGAAGGTGAAGACGAAGAGGCCAACATTGAAGACTGGATCTTCCCAACCATCGAAGGGGGACTACGTAACTGGGAGGCGAAAGACTTCGTCCCCATTACTTTTATTAATCAGTAATTATTTGTCAAACATTTCATGTTGGTTTGTAATAATTACTTTTGAACAATCTGCATGCTACTTTTTCACCTCATGCCTTGCCCGGGGCATGTAGGTCCATTTGTAAGGGTTTTGATTATCTTCATATTCATATGCCATGTTTAATGATTCATTGGACGTTTTTCATTGATAAATTGTTGTGTTCATTTTCTTTCCTCTTGCATTTTTCGTTTGTTTAAGGATGGCTATCCCTTACACACACCCACACTCACAAATGCAGGTACCCATCCACTCTGGATTCTATGGGTGACTATTCTGCTGTATCTTTCAATAACTCTGAAGATTTGGTCAATCAGGCTGAGTGCGAAGACGACGAAGATTGTGAAGTGCCAGGGGAGTTAGCCAGACTTCTACAACAAGAAGAGAGGGCCATCTTGCCTCACGAAGAGTTGTTGGAAACTATCAACTTAGGAACAGAGGAAGACCGGAAAGAAGTACAAGTGGGTGCCAATCTGGAGCCAAGTGTCAAGGAACGCTTGATACAGCTGTTGAATGAATACGTTGAAATCTTCGCCTGGTCTTATGAAGACATGTCGGGTTTAGACATAGATATAGTGGTTCACCGTCTCCCTACAAGAGAGGATTGTCCACTGATCAAGCAAAAAGTACGCCGAATGAGGCCCGACATGTCTGAGAAGATCAAAGCAGAAGTAATGAAGCAATTCAACGTTGGCTTTCTGGCTGTTACATCCTATCCACAATGGGTTGCTAACATTGTGCCAGTACCTAAAAAAGACGGCAAGGTCAGGATGTGTGTGGACTACCGGGATTTGAATAGGGCTAGTCCTAAAGATGATTTTCCGCTACCGCACATCGACATTTTGATTGACAACACGGCTCAGCACAAGGTGTTTTCCTTCATGGATGGATTCTCGGGCTACAACCAGATTAAAATGGCCCCCGAGGACATGGAGAAAACAACCTTTGTTACACAATGGGGTACCTTCTGCTACAAGGTGATGCCGTTCGGACTGAAGAACGCATGGGAAACTTATCAACGTGCCATGGTAGCTTTATTTCATGATATGATACATCATGAGATAGAAGTTTACGTGGACGACATGATAGCTCGATCACAAACAGAGGAGGAACACCTTGAGCATTTGCAGAAGCTGTTTGCCAGGTTGAAAGAATACAAACTCAGGCTGAATCCAAGTAAGTGTACTTTTGGAGTTAGGTCTGGTAAACTTCTAGGATTTATTGTCAGCAACAAAGGCATTGAGGTCGATCCAGCAAAAGTGAAAGCTATATGAGAAATGCCTGCTCCCCGTACTGAAAAGGAGGTTAGAGGGTTCTTGGGGCGCTTGAACTATATTGCCAGATTCATCTCTCATCTGACGTCAACCTGTGAGCCAATTTTCAAACTATTGAAGAAAGATCAGGTAGTCGAATGGAACGACGATTGCCAAGCTGCTTTTGATAAGATCAAGGAGTATTTGCTAGAACCTCATATTCTGATGTCGCCCGTCGAAGGAAGGCCGCTGATCATGTATCTGACCGTTTTGGATAACTCAATGGGGTGCGTGTTGGGCCAGCATGACGAGTCTGGTCGAAAAGAGCATGCCATTTATTACCTTAGCAAAAATTTTACCGACTGTGAGACTCGCTACTCACTGCTCGAGAAAAATTGTTGCGCTTTGGTATGGGCTGCTCGCCGACTAAGGCAGTATATGTTAACTCATACCACTCTGTTGATTTCCAAAATTGATCCCATTAAGTATATCTTCGAGAAGCCTGCTTTATCTGGAAGAATCGCTAGATGGAAAATGATCCTGATCGAGTATGACATCCAGTACACCACCCAAAAAGCTATAAAAGGGAGTGTACTAGCTGACCATCTAGCTCATCAAGCTATCGAAGATTATCAATCCATGAGATTCGACTTCCCGGACGAGGACATCATGAACTTGGACAACATTGAAGGAAACGGACCGTATGACGGACCTGAAAATGGATCCCGATGGACCCTGTACTTTGATGGTGCTTCAAATGCACTTGGAAACGGTATCGGTGCGGTACTCATTTCCCCGGAAGGTTGTCACACACCTTTCACGGCCCGACTTTGCTTCAGCTGCACCAACAACATGGCTGAATACGAGGCTTGCATCTTTGGTCTCAAGGCTGCTATAGACTTGGGGATCAAATCTTTGATCGTATTTGGAGACTCGGCTTTGGTTATCAGTCAAATCAAAGGAGAGTGGGATACCAAACATCCTAATCTTATCCCATACAAAGAACATGTCCTGACATTGTTGCCTCATTTCGAGCAAATTACCTTCGAGCATTTCCCGCGAGAGGAGAATCAGCTAGCAGATGCTCTGGCCATAATGTCTTCCATGTTTAAACTCAACTGGGATAACGAGGCTCCCCGAATCACCATCGAGCGAATGGATGAACCTGCGCATTGTCATGAGATTAATACCGAAGAAGAAGTGGAACAACCCTGGTTTCACGAAATCAAAAGGTATCTCCAGACTAGAGAATATCCCGAAGGAGCTTCCGTAAATGACAAAAAGTTCCTAAGGAAATTTGCTGCCAAGTTCTTCCTGAGCAACGGCATCCTCTATAAGCGCAACCATGATTGTGTTTTACTCCGATGTGTGGATAAAGCTGAAGCAGAGTTAATCATGACTGAGATACACAGCGGTACATTTGGAACCCACTTGAGCGGGCATACAATGGCTAAGAAGATCCTAAGGGCAGGCTATTACTAGTCTACCATGGAAGCTGACTGCCATCAACATTCCCGTACTTGCCACAAATGTCAAGTCTACGCTGAAAAGATTCATATTCCTCCGGTTCCTCTCAACGTTCTGACAGCTCCTTGGCCATTCACAATGTGGGGCATTAACATGATTGGAGAGATCAAGCCCACGGCATCCAATGGACATCGCTTCATCCTGGTCGATATTGACTATTTCACCAAATGGGTTGAAGCAGCTTCCTTCGCCTCTGTTACTAAAAATGTGGTTGCCCGTTTCATCAAGCAGAACCTCATATGCCGGTATGGTGTTCCCGACAGGATCATCACAGACAACGGTACAAATCTGAATAATACTATGATCACCGCTCTATGCGAACAGTTCAAGATTTATCATCACAACTCATCTCCCTATCGGCCGAAGATGAACGGTGCTGTTGAAGCTGCGAACAAAAACATCAAGAAGATCATTCAGAAAATGACAGTCACCTACAAGGACTGGCATGAGATGTTACCATTTGCTCTGCATGGATACCGTACCACGGCACGTACCTCAACAGGGGCAACCCCTTTTTCTTTGGTATATGGCATGGAAGCTGTCTTACCCATGGAAGTTCATATTCCTTCTTTAAGGATTATGAAAGACGCAGGTTTGAATGAAGATGATTGGATTCAGACCCGACTTGATCAACTCAATTTGATCAATGAGGAAAGACTCACTGCTGTTTTCCATGGTCAGACGTATCAAAAACGGATGATCAAGGCTTTTAACAAGAAAGTCAGACGTCAGGTATATCAAGTCGGAGATCTCGTAATCAAGAGGATTATCTTACCGCAAAGTGATCCTAGGGGAAAATGGACTCCCACTTACGAAGGACCATTTGTGGTCAAGAGCATATTTTCTGGTGGTGCAATGATTCTGACCACCATGGACGGCGACGATCTGCCACACCCTGCAAACGCAGACATAGTCAAAAGATACTACGCATAGAATAACCCGACAAGTCGAAAACCCGAAAGGGCGGCTTGGGAAAAAATGGGCATCCCGGTGAACCGAAAACCCGAAAGGGCGGTTCAGGCAAAAATTAGGGATAAAACAAAAAAATCTGTATACCCGGCAAGTTGAAAACCCGAAAGGGCGACTTGGGCAAGAAAGGGTTTCCCGGTGGATCGAAAACCCAAAAGGGCGATTCAGGCAAAAGTTAGGGAATTAAAGCGTATGACTATGTCTCGTCGGATCACTTTAAGGACAATCTCTTCATCAACCAGCTCCAAGCTTCTGATCAATCCAGTCATCGGCAGACGAAGCATTGAATAGACAGATATTCAGAGTTGTGAAGGCTATAGCAGAATGGGGATCCCATGGAATTGTTTCACATAGCCATCTTTCTCTTGTATAAATTTTTCAATTTTTACGACGACATCCTCTTGCTAGGATGACTGTCTCCTTTGTACAAATATACTCATAGAAAGTTAATACAAATACTTTTCCGAAATACATAAATTTGCTTTGTCTTCCTTTTATTTTCTTTTGCACTTATGTTTTACTTTGAGAAATGTCCAATGTTTTGTTAAATAGGCATATGCATTTGAACGTAATCATTTTCCTTACAAATCAAGAAAGATGATTACTGATAGGTTGAAGGTACAGATAGATATCTTGATGCCCTTTCAGAAGGAATCCTCAGCAGAGTTAAACTCCAAATTCCTCAATCCAGAACTTAATTCCCCAAACAGAGTTAAACTTTAGGATCCTCAGCAGAACAGAAGCTTTCTCAAAACCGATTTCCCCAGCCGGAGAGCCTTCCAGAACTCAATTCCCCTCAGAGTTAAGTTTCAGTATCCCCAGTGGAGCCTTAAAAATCTGAAAATCCAATCCCCAACGGAGCTAAAACTTCCAACTATCAATCCCCAGTGGAACTAGACTAGTGAACTTTCTCCCCACAGAGATACTTCCCACCAAACTGAAGATTCTCAGCCATGCCTCTCCAGCATAAGTCTACCAGATTCTGGACTCCCTGGTAGAGATCATCAGAATTCTCTCGCCCTACAAGTCACCAAGAAGTTCCGATCCCCGCAGTGGTCCTAAGATCCCTCAACAATTGAAGGTCTTGCATTCCCCAAGCAGAATGAAGACTCTCATTCTCAGTTCCTCACAGGATATTCAGATGTTCCCCAGTGAAGATCTCCTCAGGACAGGAATCCCCAGTAGATTGGCATACAACCCAAGCTCCTGATTCTCAAGCAGTAGTCAACAAGGATGTCTCATCTTCAGCAATCAAAGATACTTGCAATCCCCTGCAGCAGTCAAGGACTCACTTTCCCATGCAGCAGTCAAGATTCTTTTATCTCCAGCCCCAGGATTCATCTATCCTCAGCAAGACAGCTCATCAGCTTACATGCACATTCATCACATTCATATCATAAACATTGATATAACATACATTGCATCATGCATCATGACATTGCATACAACTAACTCTTTACCTTTTCAGGAAGGATCAGTCGACAGACAAAGATCATCATCTTCTGAGAGTCTTTCTAAAAATAGTTCAGATGTGACCCAGACATGGCGACATTCTGATACTTAGTCCAGATTCATCCAGATGCAGTTTTACACGGACTCATCATCAGGCAACCCTACACCGGTTCCTTCTCAACCTCTCAACTTTTGAAAACAGTTTACGGACGCTTCCCAACAACGGATGCTTCTCTATTTCTTATTCAACTTCAAGACTTCTGAAAACAGTTCATGGGTTCTCCAGTAACGGATGTTAACCTATCGCTTGTTCAGATTCTTCTCAACTTTTGAAAACAGTTTACGGACGCTTCCCAACAACGGATGCTGCTCTATTGCTTATTCAACTTCAAGACTTCTGAAAACAGTTCACGGGTTCTCCAGTAGCGGATGTTAACCTATCGCTTGTTCAGATTCTTCCACCTCTGAAAACAGTTTATGGACGCTTCCCAACAACGGATGTTGCTCTATCGCTTGTTCAGATTCTTCAACCTCTGAAAACAGTTTACGGATTCTTCCCAACAACGAATGTTAATCTATCGCTTGTTCAGACTCAACTTCTGAAAACAGTTCACGGGTTCTCCAGTAACGGATGTTAACCTATCGCTTGTTCAGATTCTTCTCAACTTTTGAAAACAGTTTACGGACGCTTCCCAACAACGGATGCTGCTCTATTGCTTATTCAACTTCAAGACTTCTGAAAACAGTTCACGGGTTCTCCAGTAATGAATGTTAACCTATCGCTTGTTCAGATTCTTCTAAACTTTTGAAAACAGTTTACGGACGCTTCCCAACAACGGATGCTGCTCTATTTCTTATTCAACTTCAAGACTTCTGAAAACAGTTCACGGGTTCTCCAGTAACGGATGTTAACCTATCGCTTGTTCAGATTCTTCCACCTCTGAAAACAGTTTACGGACGCTTCCCAACAACGGATGTTGCTCTATCGCTTGTTCAGACTCAACTTTTGAAAACAGTTTACGGATTCTCCAAACACGAATATCGATCCATTGCTTATTCAAGACCCCCAGTTCAGAGATGTTCCAAAACATGGACACCTTTCTGATACTCATTCCAGATGGCATCTTTAAGCCCATCCCCGACAAGATTCTGTCACCCCTCTAGATGGCATCTTTAAGCCCATCTCCAAATGGCATCTCTAAGCCCATTCCCGCATCCATTGTTCTGACGAGTGCAAATTTAAGGGCACTCTAGTGTCTAATCTCCTTTTACCTTCGAGACGGGAAAGGCAAACCTGCCAATCTAACTCTTCAGGTGCAAGAAGATTGAACAGGGGCAACTGTTGTACCCCAAAATTTGCCCTCTCATTTCATCAACATTTTCTCACCACAAGACTCTTGGAACTCAAGATCAAGTTAGGGTTTGCTCTGCTCAAGACTCCTCCTTGCACTGTTGACCCAAATTAGGGTTTGAGTTTGCACAAAGATGTTTTGACATAAAATGCCCAAAGTGACTTCCATGCTTCATATTGAACTCACAAGTTTATCCATACCAAGTTTCAAGCCTTGATTCCAATCTTTGCCCAGTCAATTGGACAGTTGACCTAGAAATCAGCTGTATTGGGAAAAGTCAATTGTGGCCAATTGACAGTCAAACCTCATGATTTTTGACCCACGTCAACATTTTGAACTCATATGAACCATTTGGTCAAGTTTGGATCACAATTCCACAAGAAATTTGATCAGATCACCAAAAGGGCAAAATGGTCATTTTTAGGGTTTTGACTACACAAAGGCAATTTTTGACTGTTTGACCTAACCAATGGCAAACCAAGCTCACATATGGACTCAAGGACTCAATGGCATGGTCCTGACACATTCAACAAGTTCAAAAAGTCCCAAATGCACAAGATTGACAGATGAATTTTTCAATCAACTGATTAAAATTTCTGTATACTGAAAAGTCAAACTTTGACTTTTTGGTCAAAATTAAGTGCCAAGATTCATTTTTTATCAAAACATGTCAAATTATGAAACTTGTTCATCAAGAAATCCAAAATTGCAAATTAGGGTTTAGAATGAGAAAATTTCATAACTTAGAATTTTTCTAAGTTATGAAACTTCCTTATTTTTTCCTAACTTTGTCCCATTTTTTCATCAAGATACAATTGGATTCAAGCAAAACTCAAAACATGAAAGTTGTATTCCATTTCAAAATCTACAACTTTGATTCACAAAGTTTTCTCAAAGGAGGCTGGTAGCTCAAGTTATGATTTTTGGAACAAGGGTGCAAAACATTCTTAACTTAGAAAAATTTTGACCTATTCTAGGCAGGATTTTTGCCCAACTTCATGGCCACTTTTCACATGGTTCCACTTAGAATTTCGATTTGCATTATAAAGATGGATTATAGTACACATTCCAAGCTTTCCAAATTGTCCAAGAACTTCTCAAACACCCTTGTGGTTAGGGAGAATCGAATTGGCAAAGTTGGGCAAAAGTCACTTTTGTTCATAACCAAATACATGTTCATACATTGGCATTTTTCAAGTCAGCTTGTACAAGCTAGATTACAGGCCTCTAATCCTCTTCACACTCAATAATTAAATGCATATCCTTTGTGTTAGAGTGTTATTTTGTTCATTTGGACAATACACACAAAATCAATCCTTAAGTAGAAAAAGCAATTTTGCCATTCTTGTAAAGATGCACTTTATGTCAAATAACAAATCCAAGAGGCATGGGCCAGATCTTTGAAGCTATCATTTGTACACAAATCACTCTGATCAAGAACAAAAGGTGCAGCATAGTTTAGGGCATTGGACAGGCCTGTATAGAAACTTGAATTTCCTTACTTCAAAAACAAGCAAGATTGCAAAACATATACCACATTCACTTCCTGCAAGCATAAGCCTAAGCAAACTTTGCAAACATCTTTCACACTCCCTAACTGACCTGAAACACGACCAAACCATCCCTCAAACCTCCTCATTCATCCAAACACCTTTTTTCTGCAAGAAACAGGGCATTCTGCATTTTGACTTGGCCAGCATCATTCACTCGTGCGTTTTTTCCCAAACAAGTTCCAATACACTCCATACCATCCATTGAAGTTGTCCCAAGCCTTAGATACAAGATGTAACATCCATAGCCAAGTTTGCCATTTTCACTTTTCATTGTTGCAGGTTGACTTCCATAGCTTGATTCAGAAGGATTCAAGGCACACCAAGCATAGGGGAAGTATCCTTGGACCTCAGGCAAGCTGTACAAGTCCTCAAACTCCATTGAAGATACCTCCATTGTTGTACACGACTCAAGCTGAACAGGTAAAAATTTGAACTTCTATCTCTCTATCCAGGCATAGTTAGGCTTAAGTTTGTGAAGAAAGCATGTTCTACTCATAGCCCTGAAGTCATCCATGTAATTACTTTTCATTTATATTGTGTGTGCTAAGAGAATTTTGGACCTGAACATGGAAGAAAACTTAGGTCAGAAATTGGGGATGGAGAAATTCTCCCTCGTTTCTGAGAGTTAGAACAACTTTTTTATATGTTTGAAATCGTGACTTGATGCTCTACATTATTGATGTTGTAAGTTTTTGCTAAAAGTCAAAGAATCAAGAGATAGCAGATGGAGAAGGAAGCGCGCGTTTTCTTGTTCAAACATGTGCTGGAGGTTGAAGACAGAGTTGACTTGGGCTGGGCCTGAGTCAACCTGCTTTTTGCACCCCTTTTTTCATTTTTACACCCCCCTGGACCATTGTGTGTTTTTTTAATCATTTTTGATTTTTTCTTTTTGATTCTGACTTATTATTTTTTGCTCAAATATAAAAAATATTAAAAATATTTTTTCACCCATTTTTGCATTTATTTGACATTTATTTATTTTATTTAGCTTATACATGTAAATAAATATATATACTTTTATTTCAAAACCCTAGAAAATAATACAAAAAAAATATATTTTTTAGTTATTATTTTTTATTTACATTTTGGAAACATTTTCTAAAAACATACTTTTTTTGTAAATAATTAATATTTCATTTTTGTATATATTTAGTATATTTAATAAATAATATAAATACTTATATATATTTTATTAAATATTTAGGACAAAAATATGAAAATAATACATTTTTATTTTTATTAATATTTAACATTAAAAAACACTTTTTTACAATATACTTCTCTTTTTATTTATTTTTTGTATATAATCAACAAATAGTGTATATAATATAATTAATAAATTCTATTTATTTAGAAAACTAGGGTTTTGCCCTAAACCATGAAAATATCAAAAATTAACCCCTTTTTATTTTGTTTATATTTTACATTGAAAAATACTTTTACATACATAAAAAACATTTTTGTGCATAATACATTTTGCATATTTATTGTATTTATTTAATTATTGTACAATTAAATAACTTGTATATTCAATATGGATGTAATAGTTTAGATTTAAATTTCTTGCTAAATATCCCCCATTTGAACATTTGTACCCCCATCCCCATAATTATGTTGTAATAATTTAGGACTTTAAATTCCGCATTTTAAAGCTTTCTAATTATGCCATGATAGACCTAGGGTTTGTATGCAAAAATCAACCAACCAATAGCTTGACTAATGCAAAGACAAAAAAGCATGAAAATGGACAACACCAATTACACTTGCACCCTTAGTGTTACTCCACTTAATGCCTTCAATAATGGGCCATGTTGCATGTTGAGTGCCTTTGGCAAAACAAAACAAATCAAAATGATCATAGTCCCTCGATGACGCTTTCTCAAGTTGCCTAAAAAATGATCAAGTCCCTTGAAGGAAAAATTGCCAAAGACACTTGGCACTATTGCATTCATGGTCTAAACGATAACCCGCGCCTGTCCCGTTAACATCCTAACACAAGATTGTCCACCAAATGCAATGGTGGAACAATACTGTTAAAAGGGTTAAAACATAGGAAAGATCTTTGAGAAATTTAGGGTAGATAGCTCTTGGTTACTTGACCAACTTGCAAAACAAATCCTTGCCATTTTTCAAAACACACTTCACGAACACAACTTTCAAAACAACTTTCAAAACGTCGAAACATCTTTTCAAAAAGACAAACACCTTTTGTAAAACATTCGAGTAAAGAATTGTTACAAGGGTTGCCTAGACAAGGCATCTTTTTTAAAACATTTTCAAACCCACACACAAAGCACCATTTCAAACAATTGAAAATGCAAGGCAAGTGATCTAAGCAAGTAACTAAGAGCCCATGGATAACCATGGATAGAAAGGGTGCTAATACCTTCCCTTTCTATAATCTACTCCCCGAACCCATGAAAACATCTCAAAGGTTTTTCCTGTACTTTTTAACCTTTCCTTAGGATAAAATAAAAAGTCGGTGGCGACTCTTGCTAAACCGAAACATTTGCGAAAACAAACGCAAAACTCAAGTCAGTTCTCCCGCCGTATCACACTGATGAATATGGAAACCCTAGTTTAAGGTACATTGCCTTAGGAGAGAGTTTGTCTGGTAAACTCTTGGGTATCTTTGAGCAAGTTGAGGATCTCAATGAGCATGTATTCAGTAAAATGAGATGAAAAATTTTGGGGTACAACAGAGGGCCACATGCCCAAACAAAAGAAGCATGCAGGAGGAAAAATGTGCAATCAAAGGAGACAAGAAAGGAGACCTTTGTCTCCTAAAACGAAACACATCAGCAGGAGGCTTTTTGCCTTATGAATTGAAGCTAGTTGAAGATAAGTGTTGTCCTGTCAAATCTTGCAGCAAGTTATTTCAAAAGGAGGCTTTTGCCTTGTGCACGCTAGCATGGTGGGAAATTCTGCCTTGTGAACTTGACAAACATGCAGGAAAGAGGCTATATAGCCAAACGAAAGATGTATACCAATCTTGCACAAAGAGACTAAAATGTTCAAACGAAGCAGGAATCAAACTTGTCCAAAATAAGTCCAGTGCCCAAATGAAGGGTGTAACCAAAGGTTGCATCGAAGGAGCCAAAGTGCCCAATCGAAATATGTATAATCGAAGAAAACTTGTTTTTTTTTCTTCAATTTTGTCAAAGAGAATATTTTAATCTGTTTTTCCCTTTTTAACAGTTTCCTCTTGAACTCTAAGCTTGAATTTTTTAGAATCCTTGTGAGAAATGCCTTGAGAAAAGAGAGGGAAAATTTTGGGGTACAACAATGAGCATTTAACTGGGGCTGAGATATTTAGGTGATATACATATTAAAATTGTTTCTTACAATCTTATTGACATCTTATGTGCATGGTATGTAACTTTTGTATTACTTCATTCTTAAAAAAACTCTCAGGTACAAAATCCAGGTTGAGGTAATTCATCGAGGATGTCGTTGTAAATTTGTGTTGTGGGATAGAAAAAGTGAACAAACGGTTAGAGCTTTCTGCTGCTCGGATGCGCAGTTCCATGATTGAGGTTTACTAATATGTTATATAAAATTTTCCTTTAATTATTCTATAAAATACAAGGTTTACTTATAAGGTAGGCTTTGTATATGTCTTTAGGGCGGGATTACTTATCCACTGGAGTTTCCATTAGAACTTGACAAATTATTGGATAAAGAAAAGGTTTTTAAGGTCAAATGGAAGTCACAATGGGATCATTGTTCAACTATATCCATACTTGAGGACGATGATGTTCTGAAACAGCTTAAAGAAATTTGTGGAACGAATTATGTACGGCTAATTGACCTGCCACCAACACCATTGCTTCAGGTACTATCCTTTATCTAATGAAATAGTGGAAATTTGCCAAGTCATTTTGTTCTATTTATCAAAACTGCATGTGTTATGCTGACTGACTTTTTTTTATTTCTATTAGATTAAAGAAAGTTTTGATGAGGCCAATGTTTTAAATGATTCTGAAGTTATAATTGTATGTGGTTAACCCTAATATTTTCATTTTTATTGTTGCCTGTTTTGCATTTATCCACCTAATGTATACATTCACGTATTTGGCATGAAACTAAAACTTCTAAACTCAAACTGAATTCAGTCACATCGACAACAAAGTGATCAAATCCTGATGGATCAAGTGAATCCACTACCTTAGTAAACTTTGGTGATGGTGAACTCTCCTTAAACAAGCCCAACAAGCAAATTAAAATAGAGAAATAAGAAGCAGCTATGTTTGATCCGAATTTTTTTTCTCACTGTCTAATTGTGACACTTTATTTTAATGAGTTTATGATACTATTTTGGGTATGTTGGAAAATTTAAGTTTTATGTTTTGTTGTTTGGGCAAAAGAATTTGGCCTTTATTATATAGTGTGTTTGGATTCATGTCTTTATCCCAATTTTCAATTGTAAACTGTTTGGTTTTTTAAAACTTATATTATGGCTTCATTTAATTACCTGCATATTTTTTATATCAATGTTAATGATTATTCAACAATAAATTTCTTGCCCATGTGGGATAACATTCCCATTAAACATACATTTTTTCTTTAGAAACGGGCCCATTCAATTTCGTTTCCCCTTATCCCTACTATAAAGCATTGTCTCGGTCAACATTCAGTATGAAGCCATTTGTAGGTGACTATCTTTGGTATCTCTTAGGTGATTTTCCATTGTTGGCTTCTTTTGTTTCTATTGTAGTTCCAACATTAGTAAGATCTTATATTTCTAACACATTACTTTACATTACATGACGTGAGTATTAATGGTTGGTTATGAATTTGATTATGATAATTTTTTGTAATACGGTCTTCCCTTGAAATTCATTCTTGCTTTGTACACCAATTTGGGCACCAACTACCAACACTATGTAAGTTGTATGATGGGGTTTATGAATATGAGATTGAATAGAATAGAAGCTACACAGGTCCCCTTTTTACTAATGGTTGGGTTTAAATAATCAATGTTGTAGATTTTCAATTTAACTTGAATAAAGTTGTTCTTCAATACTTAGGGCTTGGTATCTTTTTTATTTTTCCGTGCTTGGACCACAATTGTGTCCTTACTGAAATTCCTGAGTGTCACACTCTTTTTGTAACGTCCCAGACTGTCTTCGAGATTATTGATTGACCCCATAAACCAACACAGGTCTTTTTAACATGATTTATCCTCACTCACACGCTTTCCGGGAAACTTCCCAGAAGGTCATCCATCCCAAAATTTCCCCAAGTCAAGCACACTTAACTATGGAGTTCTTATGGAACAGGCTACCGAAAAGAAGATGCATCTTATTGATATAGGTAGTAACAGTTAATCCTTATAGGTCTTCCTTCAACCATGCAGTCACTTTCATGCACAGCCTCATGATCCCTCTTATTCCAATGTGGTGACCACTTATATCCCTCATTCGGCCCCGAGTGTTACATGCGGTGCAACCACCCTCTGCCTTCTTCGGTCTCGGGTGTTACATTCCCACCAGCTTCTGTATAATTCGTCCCTGAACCACATCGTACTGGGAGAGGTATGGCTCTGATACCATTTGTAATGCCCCAGACTGCCTTCGGGATTACCAATTGAGCCCACAAACCAACATGGATCTTTTTAGCATGATTTGTCCTCACTCACACGCTTTCCGAGAAACTTCCCAAAAGGTCGTCAATCCCAAAATTGCTCCAAGTCAAGCATACTTAACTATGGAGTTCTTAAGAAAATAGACTATCGAAAAGAAGATGCATCTTGTTGATATAGGTACTACCAATCAATCTTTATAAGTCTTCCTTCAACCATGCAGTCACTTTCATGCACAATCTCAGGATCCCTCTTATTCTGATGTGGTGACCACTCATAGCCCTCATTCGACCCTGAGTGTCACATACGATGAAACCACCCTCTTCCCTCTTCGGCCTCAGGTGTTACACTTTTAATTCCTGATCCAAGCTACATATGTTTTGAAATTGTATTGCCTGGCAATAAGAATGTTCACGGTGTTCGTACTCTGGTGTATTGTATTCAAATTCTTATTGGTATCCTTTATATGTTAATATAAATTTATATTGTAATCATTGTAGATCATTTTTTACAGAAGTTGGATAGAGCAATATTGCATGTCGTCAAAGATAATCAATACACATCTCTTTTTTTTCGGTCCTTGCACTCAACCAATTATCTGCCAGATAGTATATCGAAATGAAGACCCATGTTTCTTTGAGTTGGTGCAAGGTTGGATGACTTTTCTCCATTGTAATAGATTTCAAAACGGGGATGTGATCAGATTTACTTTTCACAATTTAATTCTTAGTAATGTTGTAAAAGTATGTAAAGTTATTGTTTGAAATATCTGTAAACTTACTAGTTCTCCAATTCACATCACTACAATAATCTTGCTTCCTGGTGTTAACAGTTTTTTCCTGTTGTTTTTATAAATCTATGGCCAACTTTGATTCTTTATTGCCTACTGTTGTGGAATTTTAGGGAGGGTGAATTAATATTAATTATAAATACCACTTAAATGAGATACAGATACTAATACCATTGAGCCTCAAAATTTAATAATCATTACACCCTATGCAATCGGGTAATTTTAATGGATAACTGTAATACAGTGGGAAAACTGACTTGGGTGTTTTGCGTTTGATCACAAGTGTTGCAGATAGCAAGAGTCGCCATCGAAATTTCTTTTATCCAATAAAGGAAAGGGTGAAAAGAACAGGAAAGACCTTTTAAGAATTTTATTGAGTTCGGGAGGTGGGTTATGAAAAGGGAAGGTGTTAGCACCCTTTTCATTTGTGGTTATCTACGGGCTTTAATTCCTTGATCACTTTGAAATGCTTTATGTTTGTGTAAATGTTTGAAGGTATTTTGAAAATGGTAATTTTGTAATAATTTTCGTATCATTGAGAATGTATACAAAATGTTTGTTTAGAAATATTTTGAAAACGCCTTAGTACGGCAAACTTTGTAATGATTCTCGTATCGTGGAGAATGTATACAAAATGTTTTCTTTTGAAAATATTTGTCAAAAGAGAGTGTTTGGAAAGACGCTTGTTTTTGAAAGTGTGAGGTGTGAAAATGGTTTTAGTTTGTGAGCAAGCAATTATGAGCAATCTACCTACTCAAGAAGTCTTTGTTCTTTTCCTCCTCCTTTAGATAGTGCTATTTTACCATTGGTTGGTAGGGATCCATATCATTGGATGTGAGGGACGGGCGTGGGTCATCGTACAGTCATAGAAGGAAACTTGTAAGATGTTTTAGCAATTTGTCATAAGGGACTAAGATCATTTACCGAAGGCAACATTGAAGGGTCGTCGAGGGACTACGATCTTTTAATAGAGAGTCTTTGCTAAAACATCTCACGTTCGAGGGATATGACTGTTTATATCTGAGGCAACAAGTGTAGGTTACCCTAGAGGTGCATGTGTGAAAAGTGTGTTGATTTCAAATACATTGTCTTTAAATTAGGGTTTTCTATGGTTTGATTTTAAGTCTGGTCATGCAAACCCTAATTACTAGCAATAATAAGGAAAATGATAAATTGTGGAATTTAAATGTCCTACGCTATTAAAACGCTTTGGGAATGGGGGGTACAATTTGTGAATGGGGGAAGAAAGCAATAAATTCCTAATTATCTATTACAAGCCAATGAATATGACTAATAATAATAATAAAATGTACAAAATGTAAATATGAAGAAATAGATTGTTTTTAGGGTTTTTAATAGAAATGTTTAAAGATTAACCTAATCAACTAATTGATTTTAATTACAAGAAAAGTTAATAAATTATTTAATCAAAACCTAAAATCTAAGTTAATTAAAATAAAACCTAAGTCTAATTTAATTTGTTTAGAAAATAATTTTTGTTAATGTTAATTAAGAAATTATTCTACAATGTAAGAGAAATAATAAAATTTAATTTGACAAAAACTAAAATAAAATGCTTGAATTAAATTATTTAATAAAAATGATGCTTTTTTTTTGTATTTTTGGTTTTTAATAAAATAAATAGATAAATAAATATAATTAAAATATGAAAAGAAATAAAAATAAATGGGTTGGGTGTTAAAAAGTAATTTGGGAGGTTAAAAATTAGCAAAAAGGGCCCAAGTCACGTTTTTGTTGGAATCAGAAAAATAAATAAAATGAAGTTGGGCTTGGTTGTGTTTAGTAAAAAGGGTGTTAGAAAGTAAAAACAAAAAAGAAAATGGCCCAATTTCTGGGAGGCCCAGCACTTTATTTAATTCAGTGTTGCTGATTTCTTGAGGTGCATCTGGGTTACACATGTGGAATGATTGATCTTTGCTGCTTGCATATCTGATGGTGATGGCATGAAGTCCATGGTAGGCGCGTATAGCTTGTATCTATGAAATGTGAAATAAGAAAAATGTGGGGGAAAAAGGGTACCACTGGGGCTCGAACTCAGGTCCCTATAGATCAATGTCGCGCGCTTCCTCTGCCACTGTAGTGGCTGTTACATCCAGTAGTAATACAACTTCCACTAAATATAAAATAAACCCAATCCTGAATATGACTTCATCCCTAACCTCGCGTCAGTCACCATTGTTACATTTTTGAATTTTGGAACTTCCTCATTTCTCAACTAAATCAGAAAATGTAAACATGAAACTTGCTTGAAATTTCAACACGAATCCAACCATGTAAATAACTAAACTATAAATCAAAGATGAACACGAATTTTGTTAGGTACCAAATAAAACCTAATTTTTTCAGAAAGTTCAACTTCAAAATCCATATCACTCAGGCAACATAAATGAAAACTAAACGCATGGTTAGCTTCAGGGCTATGATGTCTACATTTTTCATTCACAAAGTAATCATTAATGATGCTTGTAGAGAGAGTTCAAAGTTGAGAAAACTTACCTCAAAATTAGAAACCATGTATGGAGTTTAAGCATTTTTGGAGGTGTGGTGATGATCTGAATAGCTTCACTGGACTCCTAGGAAGCTAATGCAACTCTTTATGCTGAAAGTGCCTGAATCGTGCTGGAGAAGTCAAGTTGAGGTTTGACTTGACAATTCTACCCGACAATATAAATGTAAATCAGAGTTATAAAAATTATACAACTGAATCAGGATGCCACAAATTCAACTTTAAAACTATTGCATTCAACATGGATACATAACACTTTAGAACTTCGGATGAACTAACAGCAAAATATATTAATCTCTTAAATCAACAAATTGAACAACTACGCAGTGAAATCATAATAATATCTTTATTCAACGTGAAAGCAACTTCTGAATAACAAGTACTTAAGAACAATCAACTTAAAGTTCAACAACCGAAATAACAAATACTAAAGCAACAAGTGTTCATCCCCCCGAGTGTTACGTGTCAGAGCAAGGACACCGACTCGAACTACTGAAAGTCAACCACCTTCACTCTGGATTACCTGCACGTTACCAACATAAGGGTAACATTCAAATAGAAGGGGTGAGATATCGAACACTATAATAGAACGTATGATAAATATTATATTAGAATCAGTTCATGCAAAAATCACCACTTCACAACTTATAAACAACAACAATCAAAACAAAATAAACCAATTAATTCATCAATAGAACAACTCAATCATACTACTTGGAATGCGACTCAATACTATGCGAATGCATATGGTACCATTGGAGCATTACTCCCATCTTAAAAACAGAGCAGAACTCCCATCTTAGAAATTTCCAATTAATAGAGGCATCAATAAGGCATAAGCCTTCTTCATAGTTTGCCAATCCAGGCTTTCACAGAGTATGCAAATGTATGTGACTCAATGAATGCACTATCACATACTCACAATAATCATCATCCATCGTAAGGCATAAGCCCACGTAACCATTATTACCAGTAAATAAAGGTAATTCATCATCATCTAAATTCCCTACAACTTCGCATTATCAACGAGAATTCACAACAACAATCACAACATCACAATAACTCATCATAAATCAACATTGGCCATAAGCCTATCACATAAATCAACGATTAAATCATTAACATGATTAAACAACAACTTAACAGTAATTTCACACAGCATTGGTAACAACAAAAACACAGCATGTACGGGCAAAAGGAATAGGGAACTACGAGCCCCTCGACGTGCATAACAATTAGGACATCATAACAACTAATATATACTCCTCAACACACACTGAGAAAAACAGGTCAACGACCGACCTATGCTCCTCGACATGTCCTGCAACCTAATTCTGCTCGAAAATCCAACACATCATTCCCTGACACGCCTTGCAGCCTAAAACGCCGCTCGGTACCTACCACTTCAGTATCCTTCCTGACCTCTAATCCGGCCAACAAACACAGTCACGATATAACGTCTTAACGACCATACCACTATAATTCATAACTTTCAGCTAACCGCTCAGAGTAACACAATAACAGGCAACTATATTCCTATCGACAGATTCATCAACATACAAAACCGACTACAACAATAATTCCTAACATCATAACGACCATAACAAACTAACAACCACAACAACATGTAACAATCTACACTAACCTTCTCATCGATTAGACCGGGAAGTCACACAGATACATAAACCTTCCATAACACATCACCGGGAAACTTCCTAAAACGGATTCATTAAACGGTCATACGGTTCTTCCCAACGGCCACGACATGAATAAACGAGCAACTTCGATAGCAATTCAGAATATCCATTCACAACAATCACAAAATGACAAATTCCCATGTAATACAAATCATAAGTACCATTATAAGGTCAGAACCCCGCCCTTGCCTGGATTGAAAGTCGCTCAACCAAAGCTTCGGTTGTAATCCTTGATTCGCTCTGCTCAATATCGGGCAGCTTGCTCCTCGTCCACGCAGCTCTACCGGTCAGCATACAGAATACTTATTATCCAACTAAAACAAATTCTTTTGTTAGCTTCTCCTTATATATCAATCCTCTTGGGCCTAACCTACATCCCCACTTTACTACTTTTAACCAATAGCATAAGTCCAACATTATAGATTCCATTACTTTCAATATTATAATTATTATTAATCAACTAATTAATTAATAATAATATAACAACTTATACCAAAAATTCTTAACATATCACAACCTCCCAAATAATCCAAAATAATTTAATTAAATAAATAATTATTTAATTAAATTACGGACATTACAACTCTCCCCCACTTAGAATATTTTCGTCCTCGAAAATTTACCTCATTCGAACAACTCAGGATAGGAGTCTCATATCTTGTTTTTCAACTCCCAAGTCATGCTTTCTCCAGCAGCTCCTAACCAGACTACTTTCACCAAAGCAATCTCTTTGCCTCTCAGAGTGCTCATTTCACGATATGTGATTCGTACAGACATCGTTTCAACAGTAAGATCATCTCGCACTTGTACATCATCCATATGAACTACATGAGATGGATCAGAAATATACTTTCAGAGTTGTGACACATGAAACACATCATGAAAATTAGAAAGATTAGGCGGTAAAGCCACTCTATAAGCAACATTCCCAACTCTTTCCAAAATCTGATATAGACCAATAAAATGAGAAGTGGGCTTCTTAGACTTTAATGCTCGCCCAACACCAGTTACAAGTGTAACTCTTAAAAACACATGGTCACCAACTTGAAATTCCAAATCCTTCCTTCACTTATCATGATAACTATTCTGTCTAATTTGGGAAGCTTTCATCTTTTCCAGAATCATCTTCACCTTCTCAGTAGTCTCACGAACAAGTTCAGGCTCGAGCACTACACTTTCTCCAGATTCATGCCAACATAAAGGAGTTCTACATCTCCGACCATACAACGCTTCAAAAGGTGCCATCCCAATACTAGAACGGTAACTGTTATTATAATGAACTCTATTAACGGAATATAAGTATCCCACGAACCTCCCTGCTCAAGAACACATGCTCTCAACAAATCTTCCAACGATTGAATAGTCCTTTCTGTCTGACCATCTGTCTGAGGATGATACACAAAACTCAACCTCAACTTAGAACCCAACGCCTCTTGTAAACTCTTCCAAAAAACAGAAGTAATCCTCAGATCTCTATCTGATACAATGCACAAAGGAACACCATGCAGCTTCACAATTACACTAGTGTAAATCTCCGCCAACTTCGACACTAGAAAACTGATGTTAATAGGAATAAAATGAGCCGAATTTGTAAGCCTATCAACAATTACCCAAATCGAATCATGTCCTCTTAGGGTATTAGGTAACCCCGTCACAAAGTCCATCGAAATGCTATCCCATTTCCATTCTGGAACATCTAACGGTTGTATTAACCCTGCAGGCTTCTGATGTTCAACTTTCAACTTATGACAAGTCAAAAATGTGTACACAAATCGAGCCACCTCACTCTTCATCCCAGGCCATCAAAACAAATTCTTCAAATCCTGATACATCTTTGTATCTCCTGGATGAATACTCAGCTTACTTCTATGAGTCTCTTTAAGGATCACTTTCTTCATCTCCAAATCACCAGGAATACAAATCCGATTACAAAATCTCAACAGACCTTGCGCATCTAACTTAAAATCACTATTCTCAGACTGATCGATCCCAACCGTCGAATCTACCAGTTTCACATCTAACTTCTGAGCTTCTCGGATATTATCCAGAAAATCATTATTAATCTTTAACATTCCCAAAATAACACTATGTAGTGTCACTTCACAAACTAAGCTCATATCTCTGAACTTTCAATATTCCAACTCTTTAATCATCATTGCTGACATATGTAAAGTCTTTCGACTCAATGCATCAACTACCACATTTGCTTTTCCTGGATGATAATTCAAACTGAAATCATAATCCTTTAACAACTCCAACCATCTTCGTTGTCTCATATTCAATTCCTTCTAATCAAATAGATACTTTAATCTCTTATGGTTACTAAACACTTCAAATCTAGAACCATAGAGATAATGCCTCCAAATTTTCAACACAAAAATAACTGCAGCAAGTTCTAAATCATGTGTAGAATTGTTCTTCTCATAAGTCCTCAACTTCCTTGACGCATAAGAAACTACCTTATCATTCTGCATAAGCACACCTCCTAAACCCATCTTAGAAGCATCATAATATACCACAAAAGGCTCTCCTGGATTAGGTAACGTCAAAATTGGAGCCAACGTCAATCTTTTCTTCAATTCCGTAAAACTTTCTTCATAATGGACATCCCACACAAAAGCTCCACCTTTACAAGTCAACTTAGTCAACAGAAGTGCCAACTTAGAGAAACCTTCTATAATAACCAGCCAATCCCAGAAGCTTCTAATCTCGCTAGTCGACTTCGGAGTTTCCCACTGCAACACAACATCTACTTTTGATGGGTCTACAACAATGCCACTACCTGAGATCACATGACCAAGAAAACTAACCTCCCTTAACCAAAATTCACACTTATACAGCTTTGCATGCAACTTCTTCTCTTTCAAAACTTGTAATACTATTCTTAAGTGTTCAGCATGCTCTTCTTCTTACTTAGAGTAAATCAAAATATCATCAATGAACACCAATACAAATCGATCCAAATAAGTATGAAAGATGTGATCCATGTATTCCATGAATACTCTCGGCGTTTTGGTAACACCGAAAGGCATCACTGAATACTCATTTTGTCCATAACACATTCTAAAAACCGTCTTTTGAATATCTTCATCCTTCACTTTAATCTGATGATATCCCGACCACAAATTAATCTTACGAAACACACGAGCATCCACCAAATGATCCATCAAATTATCTATTCTTGGAAGCGGATACTTGTTCTTAATCTTCACTTTATTCAATTGTCTATAATCAACACAAAGCCTCCTACTTCCATCTTTCTTCTTTACTAACAACACTGGAGCTCCCCACAGCGATACACATGGCCTCACAAACTTCTTTTCAAGTAACTCTTCCAATTGCTTCTTTAATTTTGACAATTCAGATGCAGACATCCTGTATGGTGCCATAGACACAGGTCTGGTACCAGGTACAAGATCAATAGAAAATTCAACTTCTATCTCTGGCGGTACATCAGGAATTTCATCAGGGAAAACTTTAGGAAATTCACGCACCACCTGCAATTCCTCAATTATAGCTTGATTCTCGATAGATAGCGATGCCATTAATGAAAACATCTGCACTTCTTCTTGCATCAACTTCCTCAACTGTCTAGCAGACAACAGACTATCTTCCTTTTTCTCAGGAGAAGAAAACTTCACAGACTTGTTATAACAGTTAATATGAACATAGTTATGCTCTAACCAGTTTATACCTAGAATCGCATCCAACCCTCTTAAAGGCAAACAAACCAAATCAACAGCAAAGTCTCTGTCAAAGATCTACAAGGGACACTTTAAATACACAAAATAAGTAGTCACCGACCCCTTGGCTGGAGTGTCGACGACCATCTCTCCATTCATGGAAGAGAACATAAGACCCAATCTTTCAACACAATCAGTAGCAGTAAAGAAATGAGTAGCACATGTATCAATAATAGTAATTAAAGGAGTACTATTAATGAAACATGTACCTCTGATGAGTCTGTCCTCAGTAGCTGCCTGATCCTCAACCAAAGTGAACATTTTACCATTGGTTTGCGCCTTCTTTGGTTTTTGACACTGACTACCAATGTGTCCTTCTTCACTATAATTGAAACAAATCACTTCCTTATGCTTGCACTCAGACACAACATGTCCAGTCTTACCACAACGGAAACACCTCTTCACCTCAGCAACACACACATTACTCTTATGCCTAGGTTTTCCACATTTGAAACAAACCACACCAGCAGGAGCATCTCCCCCACTAGTCCTCTGACCCTGAGCAACTTTCTGTTTACCTTTACCAACTGGGGCATCATAAGGCTTACCACGATTCTGTTGGTGCTTACCCCTCTTCTCTGATAATCTCGTAGTGCGCATTATTATCCTCTTCATAAATTCTGTAACTATCGACCAAATCAGCAAAGACACAAATCTTCTGGTATCCAA
This sequence comes from Vicia faba, assembly GCA_948472305.1. Classification (NCBI taxonomy): domain Eukaryota; kingdom Viridiplantae; phylum Streptophyta; class Magnoliopsida; order Fabales; family Fabaceae; genus Vicia; species Vicia faba. The sequence continues at coordinate 186,652,012 of OX451735.1, read as the reverse complement.
CTGCCTTCTTAATCTCTGGGCGCAACTCATTCTCAAAGTTGATGCACTTTGAAAACTCAGTATTTGCCTCACTATAGTGCGAATAAAACTTAGCCAACTCAGCAAACTTTACAGCACACTCTACAACCGACATATTCCATTGCTTTAGCTCAAGGGATTTCAATTTCCTTCTTACCACGAACGTCTTCAGGGAAATACTTCCTCAAAAATTTCCTACAAAACACAGCCCAAGTGACATATTCACCGGCAGCTTCCAGCCTCTGACACATCTCTAGCCACCAATCATCAGCCTCGACTGCTAGCATATAAATACCATACGAACCTTCTGCGCTAGAGCGTAATCCATCACATGGAAGATTCTTTCAATCTCTTTCAACCAATCCAACGCTCCGTCAGGATCATACTTTCCCTTAAACATAGGCGGATTCTCCCTCTGGAAAGTCGCCAAACTATGAGATCCAACATTCCCGTAAACATTCGGTTGATTCTCTATAGTATGCGCCATTGCTTCTAAAGCAGCAGCAAGTGTAACATCATTCCTTCCATCCATCTCAACTTATCACTACAACATAAACAACAATCAGAACTCAAATTAACAATACTCGATTGTTAGACAACTACGACTCGACAACTTGGTCAGACGGACCAATTTTACTCTGATACCAACTTTGTAACACCCCAATTTTACCCGAAAATATAAATGTAAATCAGAGTTATAAAATTATACAACTGAATCAGGATGCCATAAATTCAACTTAAAAACCATTGCATTCAACATGGATACATAACACTTTAGAACTTCGGATGAACTAACAACAAAATAAATTAATCTCTTAAATCAACAACTTGAACAACTACGCAGTGGAATCATAATAACATCTTTATCCAACATGAAAGAAACTTATGAATAACAAGTACTTAACAACAATCAACTTAAAGTTCAACAACTGAAATAACAAATACTAAAGCAACAAGCGTTCATCCCCCCGAGTGTTACGTATCAAAGCAATGACACCGACTCGAACTGCTGAAGGTCAACTGCCTTCACTCTAGATTACCTGCACGTTACCAACATAAGGGTAACATTCAAACATAATGGGTGATATATGGAACACTATAATACAACATATGATAAATATTATATTAGAATCAGTTCATGCAAAAATCACCACTTCACAACTTATAAACAACAAAAAATCAAAACAAAATACAATAATTAGTTCATCAACACAACATCTCAATCATACTACTTGGAATGCGACTCAATACTATATGAATGCATGTGGTACCATTGGAGCAGAACTCTCATCTTAAAAATAGAGCAGAACTCCCATCTTAGAAACTACCAATTAATAGAGGCATCAACAAGGCATAAGCCTTCTTCGCAGTTTTCCAATCCAGGCCAACACAGAGTATGCAAATGTATGTGACTCAATGAATGCACTATCACATAATCACAACAATCATCATACATCATAAGGCATAATCCCGCATCACCATTATTACTAGTAAATAGAGGTAATTCATCATCATGTAAATTCCCTGCAACTTCGCATTATCAACGAGAATTCACAACAACAATCACAACATCACAACAAATCATCATAAATTAACATTGGCCATAAGCCTATCACATCAATCAACGATTAAATTATTAACATAATTAAACAACAACTTAACAGTAATTTCACACAATGCTGGTAACGACCAAAACATAGCATGTACGGGCAAAAGGGATAGGGAACTATGTGTCCCTCGACATGCATTAAAATTAGGACAACATAATAACTAATATATACTCCTCAACGCGCATTGAGAAAAACAGGGAAACGACCGACCTATGCTCCTCGATACGTCCTGCAACCTAATTCTGCTTGAAAATCTAACGCATCATTCCCCAACACGCGTCGCAACCTAAAACGCCGCTCGGTACCTACCACTTCAGTATCCTCCCCGACCTCTAATTCATCCAACAAACACAGTCACGATATAACATCTTAACGACCACACCACTATAATTCATAACTTATGGCCGACCGCTCGGAGTAACACAGTAACGGGAAACTATATTCCTATGGACAGATTCATAAACATATAAGACCGACTACAACAATAATTCCTAACATCGTAATGAACATACCCTCGTAACGACCACAACAAACTAACAAACATAACAACAGGCAACAATCTACACTAACCTACTCATCGATTAGATCGGGAAGTCACACAGATACATAAAACATCCATAACACATCACCGGGCAACTTCCTAAAACGAATTCATTAAACGGTCATACGGTTCTTCCCAACAGCCACAACATGAATAAACAAGCAACTTCGATAGCAATTCAAAATATCCACGCACAACAATCACAAAACAACCAATTCCCACGTAATACGCATCATAAGTCCCATTATAAGGTCAGAACCCCACCCTTACCTGAATTGAAAGTCGCTCAACCAAAGCTTCGGTCGTGATCCTTGATTCGCTTTGCTCGACACCGGGTAGCTTGCTTCTCGTCCGTGCAGCTCTACCGGTCAGCATACAGAATCCTTATTCTCCAACTAAAACAAATCCTTGTGTTAGCTTCTCCTTATATAATAATCCTCTTTGGCCTAACCTACACCCCCACTTTACTACTTCTAACCAATAGCATAAGTCCAACATTATAGATTCCATTACTTTCAATATTATAATTATTGTTAATCAACTAATTAATTAATAATAATAATAATAATATAACAACTTATACTAATAATTCTTAACATCTCGCAGCCTCCCAAATAATCCAAAATAATCTAATTAATTAAATTACGGACGTTATAGAGGATGGTGCAAATGGTGTTACAGTGCTGAAACATGGATGGGGATGAGTTATATATGAGGTATAAAAGCTTTGTGATTGATTAAAAGTGAAACGCATGAGTGGATTGTGAGATTGGTGTTCAAAGTCAAAAATGACAAGTTATGGAGATTTTTGTGCAAATTCTGGTTTTGAGGGGGTTATAGGGCTTATAAAATCTTGTGCTATCTTGAAAATAGCTTCTTTATTTATAGGCAAGAGGTTTGGAAGCTTGAGGTAGTCAGAAATCAAGAATCACGTGTTATGGTTATGTGGCTTGATTTTGAAGTAATCTTGAAACATCTTGTTCCAATGCATAGTACAAAGCACATAAACAACAATAGCACATATACAGATACAAACAAGATAGGTTCAACCCACTTAGGGATAGACCAGTAAGAGGTCAATCTTTCCCCAGTGAAGTCGCCATTTTTTCTGTAGCAGTAGAAATTTTTAAGACTAAGCCATTGGATTGACTAGACTTATACATATCAAAAAATAAAAATCGCCACCGCAGTTTATTGTTTCCAAAGGAATGGGAAAAGAGCGATTAACCCAAAAAAAAGGGGGAACGATTCAAGGTAAGGGGTTGGTTATGCAAAGGGAATAACCTGCACACAGAGTATGCATTGGCTACTATCCAAGTGAGCAAACAGAGTATGTAATCACAATAACCTGCACACAAAACAAACAAACAACCCAATGTCTTGAAGTAAACCTCAAGAACTCCAGACAAAATATCAATTAAGGTCATAAGGTCTCCAACATAGGCCAAGGTTTCTAATCCTAAGTCCAAGAAGTCCAATACTCCATAATGCCAAGGATAGTATCAAATAGTCCAAGTTTCATTAAAGGGTTTTTTAGGGTTCATGTTGATTATTAGGTGTCTTGAAAAAGAAAAGAAAGGCTCAAGTGAGCAAAAATGAAAATAACAAGAATATAAATGCTCAAGTGAGCAAAATACAAATAACATGAAATGTAATGTTTAAAATAAATGGTACATAAAGCATAAAAAATAAAAGCATTAAGTAAAAAACAATTTAATAATTAGTGGTTAGTTGGATGACCATCTTGAAACTTGCATTTAGAACTCATTAGAGGATTGGTAGAACCAAAGCCTCCACACAACAAGTTGCATTTTCTTTTTGTCAAGTATATCATCCATTTGGAATTCTCAAAAATACCATTTAATGATCAATGATGTTTAAGTGATCCGTATTGACCAAAAGTGTTGTAGATCCATTAGAGGATTGGTAGAACCAAAACCTCCACACAATGAATATCAAGGTTATTGGATCAAAGAGATTAAATTAACATACTTGGGCTTGCAAACATAAGTTTGGGCCACGAATGATCATTTATTCAAATCGGGACAAAATTTAACGCTATGTTAAGAAATCGTAAGTGGACTAATATAAAAGTCGTACCTATTTTAAGGTCGGCCAATAGCAATTTATGCACCATTTATTTTGAGACATAATATAGAGATCATGCTCCAATAACACTTAGTGCAATAAGAAATGGATGAGATGAAGAGGGGTGGGAAAGAATATACAAACCATATTTGGATTAAATTTTAATCAAACTATTATTAAAATTATTCATCCATTTTTGTGGAGTTAAACTCAACACCATGGATCCAATGATGTTAATAAAGTTCATGATCAAAAATTTAACCCAAGATCAGCCAGAAAATAATCACAAAATAATATTGCATTTAATATATACATTAAAAAAGGGTTTTAAAAATGTTTTAAAATAGAAATAAAAGAGAGAGAGAGAGAGAGAGAGAGAGAGAGAGAGAGAAATTAATTATGTTCAAATTAATCAAGAAATATTAAGTAAGACCATAGAAAAATCAAAAATGAACTCAAATATTTTAATAAAATTTTTGGTAATTTTTAAAAGTCAGAAACTATTTTTAAAATTAAAAGAAATGGGTAAAATAAATCAAAAATGATATAAAAATTCCAAAGTCAGAAGTAAAAAATAAATGAGGTCACCAATATTTGTCACCATATCATTGGATCATTCCATAATTTTTTCAGAATTTAAAAATGCATAAAAGTATTTTTAAACATTTAAAACAATTCAAATAAAGTGAAAATTTATTAAATAAAATATATCAAAACACAAAATAAAATTGTGGAAAAATAAAAATCAAAAAGAGAAAAATCAAAAATATTTTTCATAATTGTTTCAGATTTTTTGGACTAAAAATGAATTTTCTATGATTTTTTGAAATTTAAAATAATTAAATATAAAAATTAGAAAAGAAAAATAAAGTCAAAAATATGTGGACCATTGGATGAGAGTCAAAACACGTTAGTAATCAAATCCAAGGGATCTGGCGCGCTGTGCATGTCATGGTCATTAGTGAATAAAGCATAGAATCAAATATAAAATCAGATTTCAAAAAAAAACAAGTGGTGCGTCATCATTAGTTGGAAGATGACACGTTGGTCATCTTTAACCTCCAGCCAACGTGAATTGCAGGTCTCTCAAACTGTAAAATCAGAAGCTCAGACCTATGTCATTCGCTTTGTCTCTTCAAGACGAAGACAACCACACCTTAGCGACAAATTTATATAAACGGTAGCTCAAGCAATTTGGAAGGAAAGTTTTGAAAAGGGATTTGAAATTTCATGTTCAAAACATGTTTCCAAATAAAAGCAAGTGTTGTGACTAGAACCAGGGCAATGAGAGCTTCACAATGATATAAAAGTTTTGAAGAATTGATGGAAAAATCTACCTATTGAAGTTGAGTTGCAGAGCTCTGAAACTGGACTTCTATGGATCAATATAGGGCACGATTCTTGAAGTTAATTGTATGGTTATCTTCAGGGAAGATTAAGGAAGGTGAATTGATAGAGAAATTGGATTGAAAAAGGCTTGAACACTGATTTCGAAGTTACAGAAAAATGAGTTGTAGAGCAAGTTTGGCAGGGTGATTCTGGCTGTTGAATCTTGAGGAAATGAATGAGGGATGACCCTCTATTTATAGGGAATCAAATGGAATGTTCAACCGTGTGAAATGATGAAGTTTGGGGGGAAATCGTGTGAACCTGATACACGAGTATGGTGTGATCTGTTTTGCATCAAAACTCATCTAATCCTTGTGTTTTAAGGCTCTAATCCACTTTGGCAACTTAGTTAAACATGTTTAGATCACAAACGCATGCTAATTTGATGTTTAGAAGCCAAAACATGAATTTAAAATTCTCACTTATGAAGAAACTTCAGTTCCAAGTTACCAAGTTCCACCCAATGGCATTCTCAGCTTAAGGGGTCTTAAGGCATGATTCTTGATGCTTTATAAAGATGAGATTACAAGCTTTGCAATGGGAAAATAGTGGAATCAAATGGATTCATGAGCTGAAAGTTGCAATGAGTCAAAGTTGGGGGAAAAGGGTTGACTTTCCATACTTAGAAATATTTCAATTTTTTCATCAAAAGTGACCTATAATGTTTTGCATCCAAACATGGCGTTCCACTTGGGATTTTCTCTTGACCAAAAAAATGGCATGAAATAGACCTATTGAATGACATTTTTAAACTTGAACCATTCAGAATCTCCAAAAATTGAGAGAGTTAGGAATTGTTGAAGTTGGCAAAAAATCATGAAATGATCTATAATCTTTTTTATCCTTAGGGTATCTTCCATCCATTTTATCACTTTGTACATAAAATAAGGAATACAGTTAACATCCTCATGATCATTTTGGAAAAATAGTGGGCTCAAGGTGATAAAATTGACCAAGTTATGATCATTTGAAGTCACACATGAGAAATTGGGGGTTCATCTGGAGGACTTGTAATCTTTCTTCATCATCAAGTTTCTTCCACATGAAAACTCATTGAAAATTTTGAAGTGATTTGTTAATAACCATTTAAAGAGAAGGATTTATTTGGAATCACTCAAAAATACCAAAAGATGAGCAAGATATACTTCTTTGAAGTTCAAAACCCTAGCTCTTAGATCAAGAAAATGCTTTGAGGAACTTTGACAATTTTGAACAACCTTCTTGTACCAATACTCTTGATTTGTAGATAGAAGTTGTTTAGGATGATAATGATAACTCATAGAAACCAAAACCACTTCCATATCTTGGGAATTTAGAGAAATATGCACTTGTGACCAATGGGAACAAGACCTTGTCCAACCATGACAACTTCTTCAATCAACCCCTTGTATTTTTGAATCAATCTTGATAACTTTGAAATATGGTGAACAAAGGTAAACCTTGCCATGCCATTTATTCCAACATAACTTCAATAGTGAGGTTTTAACTTCTCAAGCTTTATTTACTATGGCATGGAAATAAACTCATGGACCCATGGATCAACTTGCCAAGCCACATTGCCTTTACCTATATTATTAACAAGTAAGACAAACCAACATTGCATTTTATTAATTAAAAGGAAAGTCAAAACAAAACATGCATAATTATAAAAGAAAAACAAGTAAAGATGCTTGGTGATTCCTCAAAGAGTAAAGCTAAAGATAGAGAGGAGAACCAAAAGCCCTAATGTGACCTTGTTGTGATTGAATCAATATGGTATGATGAAGGAATCTTAGGGGAAAAAATTGGGGTACAACACGTATATCTTCAAATCTAATCATTTTTTGGAAATCAAACCTAAGGTACAAAGTTGTAGAATTCATTAAGATCTACAACTTTCATGTTGAAAGGTTTCCTTGAATCATCTTGCATCTTGGTGAAAAATTGTCATGAAGTGGTGAAGTTATCAAGGTTAAAAAACACTTAGAATTTTTCTAAGTATTGAAAACTTTGACTTTTTATGGACTTTATTGATTATTGATGATCAATTTTGATATTTTTGAAGGTATTTATGATTCTTTATCTTTGAAATTCAATGTTGATCGAAATGTCAAAGTTTGACTTTTTGTGTATCAATTGACTTTTCATCAGTTAATCAAATTTCAACTATCAATCATTTGATCTTGAAAAAATATTTAAGCCATGAAATCACGCCAACATGATGTGTTTGATTCCTTGAGATCATGCTACAAGTCATTGGGTCATGTACTAGGTCAAAAGTCAATGATCTGTCATTCTCAGTCAAACCCCTAATTTTGACAATTTTGCCCCTTTGATGATTTGAATGATTTTCTTGAGGAATTGTGATCAATCCTTGATCAATTGATAAATATGACTTCAAAATATTTATATTGGCCAAAAATAATAAAGCTTTACTATATTTTGACCACAATTGACTTTTTACCTAATATAGTTAATTTTCAGTCATCTGAGCAATTGACTGAGCAAATTTGTGGTGCAAGACTTGAAACTTGGTATGAGCAATCTTGAAGACCTATAATGAACCATTAAAGTCATTTGAAGCATCGAAAGTCCAATTGTCCTTGAGAAAAACAAAACCCTAATTTTTTACCTAATGCTTAGGAGGTGAGCTTGTCTGATTAACCCTTGAGACTCCTTGAGCATTTCAGATCTTTTGATGAGAGATGTATTGAGAAAAGAGAGGGCAAATTTTGGGCTACAACAATAACCATATCTTTGTATTAATTATTGTACTGCATAATTATTACATCTCGGTAATAGTTGTGGGTCATACACACACTGATGATTTATTGGTAAATGATATTATCAATAAAACATTGGAACTTTAATTTTAGCCAAAACATATATCATTGACAAATTATTTTCAGCAAATTTTATTTCCCCTAAACAATCTCAATGATACCTTCCTGCCTTACACCTGAGTAAATAAGTATGTAATACAAGCTTAGAGCCCTGATATTGCACCACATACAATTTCAATAGCTATGGACCGCGAAGATTTGAATGGCAATGCTTCTGGTGTTGCAAGGAAAAAGAGGAAACTAACAAAATTTCAAGGAGATTCTTCAAACTCAGGCTGCAACAAGGAGAACAACATCCACACCCCAACAATATCATTATGCCTCAATGATGGTCTGAACTCAATATATAGCAAAACACCATTGCGTGATGTTTCAAATTTAATAAACATTGCACCCTCTAAGATTCACAATGTAGATAGGCAACACTACAAACAAAAAGGGTTACATGGCCATGATGGAATTAACTTAATCAACCGTTTCACATACATTGTCCATACTCCACAGTTAAATCATGTCAATCTGGGACTAACATCTATCAGTGTTGACACACCGACTTCCTCTTATCAATGTCAAACACATTATTCTGACCATGAAAATGCTAATTTAGATGATGCAAACTCTTTGGGAGATAATTATGATTCATACGATTCATTAGAAGCAGATGATATTATGGATTCATACCCACACGATAATTTATATGTTAATAATGTTTCTAAGTTTACTAAGTTACTGTACAACATTGCTTGACCTACATTTTAACTATGCATATGTATTTTAATCCTCACAATCAATTGTAATTCAGAATATTCGGGTATTGGAGACCTAGTTTAGGAATGCGAGTTTTGTCAAGCAATCATGTGATATCAAGAACGTAAATTCAAATCAAGACATACAACAGTTCCTAAGTTCGAATTATTTTGTAAAGGAGGAAGAATTGTTCTCCCATTTATAGAACAACCACTGTAGTTGCTGCAAACACTTCTTTATCACAATACACTCCCAGCAAGTAAAAATTACCAAGCTAAAGTTAGAACATACAATGCAATATTTTCGTTCACTTATCCTAGTATGAAGTTTGATACCACTCATTCTAAGGGAAGAGGTTTGTCGACATTGTGGCTTCATGGGCAGTCTTGCCATCGAATTGGTACATTGCTTCTTGAAGAAGGTCACCCTCTACAATATGCTCAACTTTATATATTTGACACTGATAATAAGGTCAATAAAAGAATTGATTGCTTCAGGTATTTCATCTTCTAAATTAATATGTATATATATATATATATATATATATATATATATATATATATATATATATATATATATATATATATATACACACACACACACACACACACGTTTCTGATAACTATGTATAATTGAAAATCCTATAGAAGGTGTGAAGAAAACGCAAGAAAGGGGAGGGGTGAATTGGATTTTCCTTTCTTACCTTAATTCCATTTCTTAACTTGTTGCGTTAAAAGATGCTTTTGAATATGTTGTAGAAGCATAAGCAGAATTAAATAACGCGTGATATATCCTAGTTCACTTGAGAAATCCTCAAGCTAGTCCAGTCCACCCTACCAGGGTTATTTCTCCTTGAACTCAAAGAACTAATCCACTATAATCAAACTAATTACAAATGAAAACAATAAGTCTGATCAACATTGCTGACAACCCCAACAAGTTCAGTTGATCCTTATTGCCAAATCTGCATAGAAAATTGTTGTGACTAACAACCACTAAGACCACCATCTTAGTATTCTCAAAGCTTCTGACCTAACCAGTCCTTTGAGGAACATGTTACCTTCTAAAGCTTCTGACCTAACTGGTCCTTTATAATAAAGACAAAAATCCTTCCTAAAGTTTTTGACCTAATCGGTCCTTTAGTAGGAACAAACAACAGTTTGTTTTTACAAGGTTTGTTTACAAGAGAATTCTTCTGCACAAGTAATTGTAAAATCAATTAAGTACATCAGAAGATCCTAATACACACTAAAAATATTAATTGTATTTTAGCTTTAATGTGTGGTCTTCTTTTCTTCAAGTAGCTTCTTCACGGACAACAATCCAAAGCACTTGAATTGCTGGAGTCTTCTTCTTCATAAGCTTTTGAAAGCTTTGTTGATTTTTATGTAGTAAAGAGAAAAACTTCTTCATCTTGATTCATCTTAGAATATTCTGGACATTATCCCTTGTTCTATTTAATTCAATGATCACTTTAAAGCATAACATTCATGTTGTGGATTTGTAATTGGAACTTCCATGATCATCTTCATTATCTTCTGCGGCTTAGCAAACTTTTTTCAGTATATGAAATTAAGTACCTTGTGAATCAATGACTTCATTGCTATATTGTAATCATCAACAACATGATTTAAGAATCGTTTTGATAATCGTTGTTCTTGTTGTTGTTATAGTGGTTGATAACTTTGGTTGTATTCCAATAATGACAACTTTCATTTTAACATTGAACACCAATAACATTTTAAGCATACGATCCTTTTCTTATATAGCCAAGCAAAAATAGAGCTGTTGGCAAAAAAAGAGTTGTTACAAATAATACTGCTACGTCCTTTTCTTTTCCATAATTCAAGCTAATGGAGAGGTAGTGGAATAAGGTTTTTTCGTACTGTGTATTATTGTACCATGTTAATGTTATCTTCTTTCCTTCTGCACTTCAGAGGCTTCTACGAGCATGAGTTTAAAAGTGAGAACATAGCATAAGGTCATTAGAACTGCAAGTCTTCAGAACTGCGTCTTCAGAGTCTTCAACACTTGGTCGTGAGAACATTTTCTTAGTTCCTTGGGTCTTTAGAACTTCAAGTCTTTAGAATATTTAGAACTTTTGTATTCAGAGTCTTCAGTGCTTGGTATTTAGAACCCTTATCTTTAGAACCTTGGGTCTTTAGAAACTCGAGTCTTCAGCATCTGGACTTAAGTAGAAACTTTCGTCTTCAAATCTTCTTACTATTTCTTTAGAACAAGTTATCTTTAGAAGCATTAGTCTTCAACATCTGGACGTAAGTAGAAACTTCTATCTTCAGATCTTATGACTGTTTCATTAGAACACGTTGTCTTTAGAAGCAAGAGTCTTCAGCATCTGGGCGTAAGTAGAAACTTGTGTCAAACCACCGTCGTTCAATGATGATGAACTATCAACGTTCACTGAAGATAGCAAAAAGATAACAAACACTGAAGTTCACTGCCGATGTACTACCAACATTCACTGAAGGTAGAAAGAGAAAATATATCATATCATCACCGTTCACTGACGATGAATTATCAACGTTCACTAAAGATAGCAAAAAGATAACAAACACCGACGTTCACTACCGATGTACTACCAACATTCACTGAAGGTAGAAAGAGAAAATATATCATATCACCGCCGTTCATTGACGATGAACTATCAACGTTCATTGAAGATAGAAAAAAGATAAGAAACACTGACGTTCACTACAGATGTACTACCAACATTCACTAAAGGTAGAAAGAGAAAATATATTATATCACCGCCGTTCACTGATGATGAACTATCAACGTTCATTGAAGATAGCAAAAAGATAACAAACACCGATGTTCACTGTCGATGTACTACCAACTTTCACTGAAGGTAGAAAGAGAAAATATATCATATCACCGTCGTTCATTGATGATGAACTATCAACGTTCACTGAAGATAGCAAAAAGATAACAAACACCGACATTCACTGCCGATGTACTACCAACGTTCACTGAAGGTAGAAAGAGAAAATATATCATATCACTGCCGTTCAATGACGATGAACTATCAATGTTCACTGATGATGGCAAAAAGATAACAAACACCGACGTTCACTGCCGATGTACTACCAATGTTCACTGAAGGTAGAAAGAGAAAATATATCAAGTTTCCCCAAGATTTTAGTGTTTTGCCAAGAACGGGTCTCAACTTCTTCTTTAACCAAGGAAATCTTCTTGGAAAGGGTAATACGTAATCTATCTCAAATAAAGAGACTTCCACTTATTGTCAAGGGGAATTGCAAAGAGAAATGACTTTCTAGGGATAGAAATATGACTTCCCGGGAAAAGCAATATGACTTCCTGGGGAATGAATTATGGCTTCCTGGGGAAATGCCAATATATTCCTGCTGAGGGGATAAAGTCTTCTTGTGCAAAATAAATGCACAAACCAAAACTCAAAGTTTTCAGAAATCCATAATTAATGATATTGTCATGCAACCACAAATCCAATTCAAAAATAAACTAGAGCAAGACGGCCAATGCAGATTCATCCTTTGAGAAATAAACTCAAGAGGGAAAACCAAATTCAACTAAGCAAAGAGCGTTGTCGGAAAGGTCAGAACACAATGTCAATGAATGATGATTTTTAGCAATGCATGATGTATGTATGAATGTATGAGTGTTATTGTGCATATGCTGGTAAAAAGGATACATAATCAGTGCAAACAAACAAAACCGGCTCAGGTACTAACAACATTGGGCTAAGCTTCAACCAGAAAGATCAATTCAAAAAAGGTAAAAGCAACTGCAAAAACCAAACCTATTGCTTTAACTTCACTGAGGAGAACTATAATCCGGATGTAGCTAAATCAAACAGATACCGGGATAGAACATCCTTCTTCCTGTTTCATCAGAGAAAAAAGGTTTCCAAAGGCAACATGCCTACTGGAGATTGCAAGATCAACCTCAAATAAAGCAGACTGACGCCGAAACAACCAAGCCTCACTGGGGGATTCAAGCCTACCTCCCTGGAGAAAAACTGTGGACTGAAACTTTCATCACGGATACTCATTCCAACAAGAGATGCCCTGGGATAACCTTCCCGGAAAATCAAGAAGTCAACATTAATGCCAAAACTGCAAAAAGAGCGACATCCCAACACGCCAAGGGAATAAAACCTTTCATAATATGAGGAAATACTTCGCTGGGGAATCTGGGACAGAGGCTTCTGATCATGCAAACCCGAAAAAAACGAACCAAGACTTGACTGGGGATAGTGGGGTCACAAACCCAATACTGTACCTTGTACCCACCGATATCGTCTTTAACTATCTGAGAAACACACAAAGGTTGCACACACCAGCAAAATGACCTGAGAAAACCTTCATGAAAGAAGTAAATCCTCTTAAAACAAACGGAGTTTTTTCATTCTTGGGATCACCATCTTTGTTGTCATTGTTTCATCACAAATACCAAAGTAAATTGAATTGTAAAGATCTCTTCTCTTTTTTTTTTGAAAAGTTAATTTTGCTTCTTTTAATCTTTTTGCTTTAACGGTTATTATCAGTAATAAATGAAGTATTTGCAAGCTAAATAAAAATAAGAACACAAAGAATTGGGCAAAAGCTCGAATTTCATTAATAGAATGGTAGTCTGCGAATGGCGAGACTCCATGGATGATTACAAAGTTTGGGAAATGGTAATACATAATGGAAAAGATACATTGAGATACAATGACCACTATCCCCCCTAACAAATTTTTGAAATCCTGAGCAGCGACTTTTGTTGAAGTATGGTGAGGATCCGAGAAGATTGTTACTTTAATAATCAAGTCTTGTCTGACGTAGTTACTTGCCAAGAAAATCCCTAACTTTTGCCTAAGCTGCCCTTGCGGGTTTTCAACTTAGCGGGAAATTTATTCTTTTTATGTCTCTAATTTTTGCCTAGACTGCCCTTTCGGGTTTTCGGCCTACCGAGACGCTCCTTTTTTCCTAAGGCGCCCTTTCGGGTTTTCAACTTAGCGAGTTGTTCTTTTATTTCTTTAGGCGAAGTATTTCTTGGCTGCGTCAGCATTCATGGGACGTGGGAACTCCTCGTCATCCATAGTTTCAAGAATTAATGCACCACCAGAGAAGGATTTCTTGACAACATACGGGCCTTCAAAATTGGGAGTCCACTTGCCCCTAGAATCAGTGTTGAAAGACATGATCTTCCTGAGACCGAGGTCGCCTTCTCTGAATTCACGAGGTTTGACCTTTTTTTCAAATGCTTTCTTTATTATTTTTTTATATAACTGCCCATGACACAAAGATGTCATTCTCTTCTCTTCAATCAAATTCAATTGGTCAAACATGTTCTGAACCCATTACGCCTCTGTCAATTTGGCTTCCATTATCACACGCAGCGAGGGAATCTCTACCTCAACAGGGAGTACAACTTCCATTCCATACACTAGGGAAAAGGAGGTTACTCCTGTTGAAGTGCGAACAGATGTTCGATATCCATGCAGAGCAAAAGGGAGCATTTCATGCCAATCCTTATAAGTGACAACTTTTTTCTGGATAATTCTCTTGATATTCTAATTAGCAGCTTCAACAGCCCCATTCATCATTGGCATGTATGGAGATGAATTGTGATGGACAATATTGAATTCTTCGCACAGTTCAGTCATCATCTTGTTGTTCAAATTCGAGCCATTGTCAGTGATGATTCTGCTCGGCACACCATACCGGCATATAAGATTGTTTTTGATGAAACGCACAACCACCTGTTTGGTAACATTGGCATATGAAGCATCCTTTACCCACTTGGTAAAGTAGTCAATTTCTACCAAGATGAAACGGTTTCCATTCAAAGCTTTGGGTTCTATCATCCCTATCATGTCAATACCCCACATAGAGAAAGGCCACGGGAAGGAAATCACATTGAGAAGTGTCGGAGGCACATGGATCTTATCTGCGTAAATCTGGCATTTATGGCACTTCTTTGTAAATTTGTAACAATCAGATTCCATTATCAACCAATAATACCCCGCCCTTAGCATCTTTTTAGCCATTGAATGTCCATTAGCATGAGTTCCAAATGAACCTTCATGGATCTCATGCATCAACATGTCTGCTTCGTGTTTATCCACGCATCTGAGCAAGACCATGCCACAATTTCTCTTGTATAACACATTTTCACTGAGGAAGAAACTGCCTGCCAATCTTCTCAGTGTCTTTCTATCTTTCTTTGATTCACCAAACGGGTATTCCTGAGTCTGAAGAAAATGCTTGATATCATAATACCAAGGTTTTTCATCTGCTACCTCCTCTGTCGCAAACACATGAGCGGGCCTATCTAGCCATCGAACTGTAATTCAGGGTATATCATTCCAAGCATTTACTTGGTACATGGAAGCCAAAGTTACTAGAGCATCTGCCATTTGATTTTCATCCCTAGGAATGTGATGGAATTCAACTTTATTGAAGAATAGTAGTAATCTTCTAGCATAATCTTTGTAAGGGATCAAGCCAGGGTGACGAGTGTCCCATTCTCCTTTAATCTGATTTATTACCAAAGCTGAATCACCATACACATCTAGAATATTGATTCTGAGATCAATAGCTTCCTCGAGACCCATGATGCAAGCCTCATATTCTGCCATATTATTAGTGCAATCAAATGTTAACCTTTATGTAAAAGGAATATGTGATCCATGAGGAGTAACAATCACAGCACCAATTCCTTTACCATAATCATTCACAGCTTCATCAAATACCATACTCCAACGAGATTCAGGGTTGGGGCCCTCCTCAGGAAATGGTTCATCATAATCTTTCACTTTCAAGAACATCACATCTTCATCGGGGAATTCATATTATGCAGACTGATGATCTTCCACCGGCTGGTGAGCAAGGTAATCTGCCAACACACTACTTTTGATAGCCTTTTAAGTGCGGTACTCGTATCATATTCAGATAACAACATCTGCCAACGGGAAATTCTCCCAGTAAGAGTAGGCTTTTCAAAAATATACTTGATTGGATCCATTTTGGAGATCAACCAAGTAGTATGATTCAACATATACTGCCGGAAACGCTTTGTCGCCCAGGCCAAACACAACATGTTTTTTCTAGCATAGAATACCGCAACTCACAATCAGTGAACTTTTTGCTGAGATAACAAATGGTGAACTCTTTCTTTCCTATTTCATCCTGTTGTCTCAGAATACAACCCATAGATTTATCTAACACTGTTAGATACATAATCAACGGTCTTCCTTCTACGGGAAGGAGCAAGATAGGAGGTTCAAGCAGATACTCTTTAATACTTTAAAATTCCCTTTGGCAGTCATCCATCCACACACAACCTTGATCTTTCTTTAACAACCTAAAGATCGATTCACACGTTGCAGTCATGTGGGAAATAAATCTGGAGATATAATTTAAACGCCCGAGGAAACCCCTGACTTTCCTTTAGGTTCTTGGTGCTGGCATTTCTTGAATTTCTTTGACTTTGTCAGGGTCAACTTCAATTCCTTTCTGGCTAACAATAAAACCCAACAATTTCCCCGATCTAACTCCAAAGGTGCATTTATTTGGATTCAGGCGGAGACGATACTTCCTCAAACGCTGAAACAACTTCAACAAATCTCCTATATGCTCTTCTTCGGTTTGGGATTTGGCAATCATATCATCAACATATACTTCAATTTCTTTGTGCATTAGATCATGGA
Source organism: Vicia faba (assembly GCA_948472305.1). NCBI lineage: Eukaryota > Viridiplantae > Streptophyta > Magnoliopsida > Fabales > Fabaceae > Vicia > Vicia faba. Next base: position 186,635,101 of record OX451735.1, on the reverse strand, counting down.
ATAGGGTTGTCATAGCCCTCTGGTACGTTGCACCAGCGTTCTTCAACCCGAAGGGCATCACTCTGTAACAGAATGTTCCTCAGAGTGTGATGAACGTTGTTTTTTCCATGTCCTCTGGAGCAATTTGTATTTGATTATACCCAGAAAATCCGTCCATGAACGAGAATACCTTGAATTTTGTTGTGCTATCCACTAACATGTCAATGTGAGGCAATGGAAAATCATCTTTTGGACTAGCTTTATTTAGATCTCTGAAATCTACGCACATGCGGACTTTTTTGTCTTTTTTCGGTACTGGGACAATATTGGCAATCCATTGAGGATACACTGATGTCACAAGAAAACAAGCATTAATCTGCTTTAGGATCTCTTATTTGATCTTTACTGCCATATCCGAGTGGGTTCTTCTCAACTTTTGTTTAACTGGCGGACACTCTGGCTTCAATGGCAAACGATGCTCGACAATGTTTGTATCTAGACCAGGCATATCTTGATAAGACCAAGCAAAAATATCCACATACTCTTTCAACAGCTCAATCAACCCTCTCTTTACATCAGGATGCAATGATGCTCCAATCTTAACTTCCTTTGAATCTTCTTATGAACCCAAATTAACCACTTCCAAAGGCTCTTTATATGGCTAAATGGTATTCTCCTTGTGCTTAAGCAATCGTGAGACCTCTTCTAGAATCTCATCATAATCTTCTTCTTCAGCCCCATACACAGGACATTCGAAGTTGGGAGAGGGTGCAGGGTCATTGTATTCAACGGGTTTTTTAATGAATCTGCACATATGATTTATGATGGCTTTTTAGAAACTGACACATATAATAAGTGATCATGCAGATTAATTTTCAAATATTATTTATTTTGACAGGTTTTTTTTTATTACCATTTCCCAGGAAAAAGCAGAAAATTAAAGACATAATTTGGAAGCAAAGACAACTTTTATTAATGATCTTAACAATTATAGCAAACAGATAAGCCCTACAACATTAATACTTCCACCTTGGGCAGAGTGAAAGCTTTTCAAAAGAAAGAAACAGATTAACAAAACAAATTACTTTTAAACATGTATGCAAGAAGGGACATCAATGGTGACCCAATTCTGAACTCAGACTCCATGCGTCACATAATTCGGTACTTCCCGCTCTGCTTCATCCTCTTCAACAGCATTCATTCCAGAACCAATTAGATGGAGGTAGCCTCCACTGCGGAAAACATCATGATAAATGTTCACTGAAGATTTTGACTTCAAATTTTTGCCTTCGCCATTCCTCGAAGAGAAACCAAAACCAGTTATATTCTTGTTCACAGGTGGATCCAAAAGTCGTCCCTAAACTGCATTATGACCATTGCGCACAACCTGTTGCGCATCCTTCAGGGAAACCACAGAATTCTCATTCTTCCTTATGTTGTCAATTGATAAGGCTTGGAACTGGGTTTCAACAGTAGCCTCATCCGCTTCTACAATACTGAAAGAGGATAGATGGGATATCAACAACGCCTGCTCCCCATTTACGATCACTACCTTCCCTTCACGCACAAACTTTAGCTTCTGATGCAGAGTTGAAGTGATAGCCTCTGCTTCATGTATCCATGGCCATCCTAGCAAACAACTATACACGGGAATAATGTCCATTACCTGGAAAGTAATCAAGAACAAATGTGGTCCTATGTGGATGGGTAAGTCCACCTCACCGATGATAGATTTCCTCGACCCATCAAAAGCTTTCACAATGATGCCACCCGGGTGCATAGGTATTCCCTGATACTTTAACTTCATGAGGGTACTTCTTGGTATAACATTCAATGCGGATCCTTTATCAATCAGCACATTGGATAGCGAGTCATTCTTGAAGTTCATAGATATGTGGAGGGCCAGGTTGTGATTCCTTCCTTCATCTGGTAACTCATCATCGCAGAAACTCAAGTTGTTACATGATGTAATGTTTCCAATTACGTTGCTGAATTGATCTAACGGCATGTCACTATCTACAAAAGCTTGGTCTAGTACTCTCATTAGTGATTCTCTATGAGCGGAGGAATTCATCAATAAAGCTAGGATGGATATCTTTGAAGGAGTCTGCAATAGCTGGTCTACAATTATATAGTCACTCATCTTAATTATCTTCAAGATATCATCCACTTCTTTCTCCAATGTAGCTCCACTAGTCTATCCTGCAGCATTCTTAGACTCATCGTTCTTAGCAATTTTCTTTCCAGCAACAACATCTCTTTGAATAATCGGCGCAAACACACGACCACTACGGGTCACCCTGCTATTATCAGCTATATTTCCCACATCTGGTATTGGCTGGATGGGAATTTCCACCCCATCTTCTAAGATTGTAGTGTTGTAATTGTAAGGCACAGCCTTATCTGATTTATAGGGAACAGGTCCTGGCAGACAAATTACCAACGGGGTAACAGCTGGTTTGCTATGGTACTCCACCTCAACACTATTATTAAAATCATTCATCCATTTTGGTGGAGTTGAACTCAACACCCAAGATCTAATGATGTTAATAAAGTCATGATCAAAAAATGAACTCAAGTCAGCCAGAAAATAGTCACAAAATAATATCATATTTAATATATACATTGAAAGGTTTAAAAATATTTTTAAAAAAGGAAAATAATGAGGAAAATATCAATTATGTTCAAATTAATCAAGAAATGAAAAATAATGCCATAGAAAAATCAGAAATTGATCCAAATATTTTAATAAAAATTTTGGTAATTTTTAAAAGTCAGAAACTATTTTTTAAATTAAAATAAATGGGTAAAATAAACAAAAATAGTAAAAAATAGTAAAGTCATAAACAAAAATAAAATAAGGTCACCAATATTTGTCACAATATCATTGGATCATTCCATAATTTTTTCAGAATTTAAAAATGTGTAAAAGTATTTTTAAACATTTTAAACAAATCAAATGAGTGTAAAATTCATAAAAAATACCAAAACACAAAATTAAATTGTGAAAAAATAAAAATCAGAAAGAGAATAATCAAAAAAAAAAATTCATAATTTTTTCATATTTTTTGGACTAAAAATGAATTTTCTATGATTTTTTGAAATTTAAAACAATTAAAATATAAAAATCAGAAAAAGAAAATAAAAGAAAAAGATGCGGACCATTGAATGAGAGTCAAAACGCGTTAGTAATCAAATCCAAAGGATCTGGCGCGCTGTGCATATCATGGTCTTTAATGAATAATGTACATAATCATTAATAAAATCAGAATTTGAAAATAACAAATGTCACGCTTTCATTGGTTAGAAGATGACACGTTGGTCATCTTCAACCTCCATCCTTCATAAATTACAGGTCTGTCAAACTGTAAAATCAGAAGCTCAGACCTATGACATTTGCTTCGTCTCTTCAAGACGAAGACAACCACACTCTCGCACCAAATTTATATAAAATGTAACTCAAGCAATTTGGAAAGAAAGTTTTGAAAAGGGATTTGAAAATTCATGGTCAAAACGTGCTTCCAGATGAAAGTAGGTGTTGCGACTAGAACCAGGGAAATGAGAGCAACACAATGATACCAACGTTTTGAAGAATTTATGAAGGAATCTACCTATTGAAGTTGTGTTGCAGAGCTCTGAAACTGGACTTCTATGGAGCAATATAGGGCACGATTCTTTAATGTGATTATATGGTTAGCTTCAGGGAAGATCAAGGAAGGTAAATTGATGGGAAAAAATGGATTGAAAAAGGCTTGAGAATAGGATTCGAAGTAGCTGAATTCTGAGTTGTGAAGCAAGTTTAGCAGGGTGATTCTGACTATCTAAGCTTGGGAAATTGAATGGGGGATGACCCTCTATTTATAGGGAATCAAATGGAATGTTCAAGCGTGTGTAATGATGCAAATTGGAGGGAAATCATGTGAACCTGATGCACGAGCAAAGTGTGATCTGATTTGCATCAAAACTCATCTAATCCTTGTGTTTCAAGTCTCTAATCCACTTTGGCAACTTGGTTAAACATGTTTAGATCACAAACACGTGATAATTTGATGGTTAAAGGCTAAAACATGAATTTCAAATTCTGACTTATGGAGAAACTTTAGTTCCAAGTTACCAAGTTCAATCCAATGGCATTTCCACCTCAAGGGGTCTTAGGGAAAAATTCTTGATGCTTTGGAAAGATGAGGTAACAAGCTTTGCAATGGAAAAAGAATGGAATTGTTGTACCCCAAAATTTTCCCTCCCATTTCCTCAACATTTTCTCACCACAAGACCCTTGGAGCTCAAGATCCAGTTAGGGTTTCCTCTGCTCAAGACTTCTCCTTGCATTGTTGACCCAAATTAGGGTTTGTGTTTGCACAAAGATGTTTTGACCTAGAATGCCTAAGATGACTTTCATGCCTCATATTGGACTCCCAAGTTTATCCATACCAAGTTTCAAGCCTTGATTCAAATCTTTGCCCAGTCAATTGGACAGTTGACCTAGAAATCAGTTGTATTGGGAAAAAGTCAACTGTGGTCAATTAACAGTCAAACCTCATGATTTTTGACCCACATCAACATTATGAACTCATATGAACCATTTGGTCAAGTTTGGATCACAATTCCACAAGAAATTTGATCAGATCACCAAAAGGGCAAAATGGTCATTTTTAGGGTTTTGACTGCACAAAGGCAATTTTTGACTGTTTGACCTGGCTAATGGCAAACCAAGCTCACATATGGACTCAAGGGCCCAATGGAATTGTATTGACATGTTCAACAAGCTCAAAAGATCCCAAATGCACAAGATTGACAGATGAATTTTCCAGTCAATTGATCAATTTTTGACTGAATACTGAAAAGTCAAACTTTGACTTTTTGGTCAAAATCAAGTGCCAAGATTCATTTTTCATCAAGACATGTCAAATTATGAAACTTGTTCATCAAGAAATCAAGATTTGCAAATTAGGGTTTAAAATGAAGAATTTTCATAACTTAGAAATTTTCTAAGTTATGAAAATCCCTAATTTTTTCCTAACTTTGTCCCACTTTCTCATTAAGATGCATTTGGATTCAAGGAAAACTCAAAACATTAAAGTTGTAGTACATTGAAAAATCTACAACTTTGATTCACAAAGTTTCCTCAAAAGAATCTTGTAGCGCAAGTTATGATTTTTGGAATAGAGGTGCAAAACATTCTTAACTTAGAAATTTTTTGACCTATTTTAGGCAAGATTTTTGCCTAACTTCATGGCTACTTTTCACATGCTTCCACTTGGAATTTCAACTTGCATTACAAAGATGGATTGTATTACACATTACAATCTTTCCAAAATGTCCAAGAACTCATCAAACAACCTTGTGGTTAGGGAGAATCGAATTAGGCAATATGGGCAAAACTCACTTTGTTCATGGCCAATTTACATGTCCATAACTTTGGATTTTTGAACTCAGCATGCTCTAAGCTAGATTACAGGTCCTTTATCTCATCCACACTCAATAATTTAATGCAAACCCCTTGTGTTCAAGCCTTATCTTATGTGTTTAAACATTGCATACAAGATTGAGCCATAATTAGAAAAAGCAATATATCCATTTTTGAAAAGTTGAACTTTATGTCAAATTTGCAAATCAAGAAGTACAAGGCAAATCTCTTTGGCACAAGTTCAGAAGCATATCACACTGATCAAGAGGGATGGTTGCAGCACATTTGAGGGGCCTGCACAAGTCTAGAAACCAAGTTGACATTTTGTTGCTTAAGTTAGAAGAAACTTGGCATAACACACACCAACTCTCATTTCTGCCAACACAAGCTAAGACAAACTTGTTGTACACCTTCCAAACATCAAACCTAAGCTAAGGCACGAGCAAAACACATTCCAAACCTCATCAAACCTCAAAACACCATCCTACTGCAGAAAACAAAGTCACATCTGCAGTTGGACTTCCATAACTTAATCCATTCGTGCATTCTTGCTAAAACCAGTTCATACACACTCCATACCACATATACAAGCTATCCCAAGCATTAGACACGACCTGTAACACCTCTAACCAACTTCACCATTTTCACTTTTTCTGTTTTGCAGGTTGATTACCATAGCTTGATTCACTTGGTTTCAAAGCAAGTTAAAGGTTGGAATAGCATCCCTGGACTTCAAGCAAGCTGTACCAATCCTCACCTTGCCTTGAAAGTGCCTCCATTGCCAGACACGATCCAAGCTGAACATGTAAGTTCATGGACTTCTATCTCTCAATATAGGAAGAGTTAGCTTTAAGTTTATGAATGAAAAATGTTCTACTCATGCCCATGAAGCTATACATATCTTCACTTTCCATTTATATTGCATGTGCTGAGAGAATTTAAGACTTGAACATTGACAAAAACTTAGGTTAAGAATTAGGGATGGAGAAATTCTCTCTCATTTCTGAGAGTTAAGTTAAGTTTTTTATATGTATGGAATCGTGGCTTGATGCTTGACATTTTTCATGTTGTGAGTTTGTGCTAAAAGTCCAAGAATCATGAGATAGCAGAAACGCGTGTTTTGTTGTTCAAGGATGCTGGAGGTTGAAGAAGACAGAGTCTTTGGGCTGGGCATGAGATGTTTTTCTTTTCACACCACTACATTTCACATGCACCCCCTGGCCCATTTTGAGTTTTATTTATCATTTTTAATTATTTCCTTTTGATTTTGGTTCTATATTTTTATTTAAGCATGAAAAAATATTAAAATTATTTTTCTCACATTTTTTGCATTTTATTTGATATTTATTTGGTTTCATTTAGTTTTTGTACATAAATAAACATAAAAATGCTTTTATTTAAAAAACTAAAAATAATACAAACACATTTTATTTCTGATTTTTATTTTATCTTTGAAAATATTTTATAAAAAAATATACCTTTCTATATATATATTAAATATTTTTATTTTTGTACATATAATATATATTTAATAAATAATGTAAATACTTATATATTTATTAGTATATTTAGGTTAAAAATACAAAAAAATAATACATTTTTATTTTTATTAATATTTAACTTAAAAAATCACTTTTTTACAATATACTTTCTTTTATTTATTTTTTGTACATAATTAATAAATATTGCATATATTATATAATAAATACCTTTTATTTATAAAATTAGGGTTTTGCCCTAAATGCATAAAAAATACCAAAAATTAATTCATTTTATTTTTGTTTATTTGACACATGAAAAATACTTTTTTTACATACATATGAAAACCTTTTTTTGCATTTTTGCATATTTATTTTATTTTATTTAATCATTGTGCAATTAAATATCTTGTAAAAATTCAATTTGGATGTAATAGTTTAGGTTTAATTTCTTGCTTAAAATATCCCCATTTGAACATTTGTACCCCCCATCCCATATATTGTGTTGTAATAACTTAGGACCTTTTATTTTCCGCATTTTAAAAGCTTTCTAAAATGCCATGTTTGAATTAGGGTTTGTATGCAAAAATTAACCAAAAATAGTTTGACCTAAATTCAAGATAAACAAGCATGAAAATGGACAACACTAATCACACTTGCACCCCTAGGGTACTCCACTTGTTGCCTTCAAATAATGGGCCATATTGCATGTTAGGTATCTTTGGCAAAAACAAAACAATTCAAATGATCATAGTCCCTCGATGACGCATTCAAAAGATGCCTAAAAAATGATCAAGTCCCTTAAAGGAAAAATTGCCCAAAGATACTTGGCACCATTGCAATCATGGTCTAAAACGATGACCCGTGCCCGTCTCGTTCACATCCTAACACAAGATTGTCCACCAAATACAATGGCGGAACAAAGTTGTTAAAAGGGTTAAAACATAGCTGTTATACCCCAAAATTTGCCCTCCCATATTCCTCAAGAAATTGCCAAGCCAAGCTACAAAATTCCCCAAGGGTTGTGCAGTGCAACAGTCTCCCATACAGTCAAAATTAGGGTTTTGAGTCTGATCAAGAAAAAGAAGTGTTCAAAGGCCCAATCAAGTCTCATATGCTTACAAACATGGTCAAGCATCCTCATATCAAGTTTCAAGACATTCAGCTCAAGATTGCACAGTCAAAACCCTAAATTGCACTACAGTCAACTGTAGGGGCAAAATGGTCATTTGACAGTCAAAAGTTCAAATTTTTGGTCAACATATCATTTTGAAGCCACAAACATCATTTCATCAATGCTTGATCATGATTCTCAAAATTTGGCTCAGAGATCATCAAAGTTGCAAAAGTTGCTATATTTGGACAGCTGAAAAAGTCAACTGAAATTGATCAGAGCATAACTTTCACATGGATTATCAGAAAAATTCCATCCAAAGCTCATTTTGAAGAGAAAGACATTTCCTACAACTCATCTTCATACTTCAAGTCCAAGAAATGCTCTCTCAAAAAGTTATCAATTTCAACATTATAGGTCATTTTCAAAAGTCAACAAAAAGGGACTTTAAGTCAAAGGCCATAACGTGAGATTGGAAAATCAAAATGACATGGGACCAAAGGCATTGGTTAAAGGACTCAAAGACCTTTCTAAAATGTCCAAGAACATGAGAAAAGCTTAAAAATTGAGCAAGTTATGCATTGGAGAAGTTGGGAAATTTTTGTGAAATGGCAAAAGTCAACTATCCTTGAAACTTCAATTTTTGACAAAAGGGCCCACTTTCTTCCACTTGATTCAGCCTTGTCATGCCACACACGTGTCCCATGATTAGTTTCAAGATCAAACATTGATTTTTCTATTTTATTTAATTTTTGATAATTTAATTCATTTTAAATCTTTAAGAATTCAAATAAAATTCAAAAACCAATGGAATAGTGTCATTTGAATTTGGACAATTTCCATATATCATGGGCCAGCTCAATAACTCATGCTAGGGTTAGATTATACACTAAGTCTTGGTCTTGGCTTAAAAGAAGGAAAAGTTTGTTAATGAAAAAGACCTAAGACCAATTCTCTCATGAGCATGAATCAAGGCCAGCTAGCAAGCTAATTCTCTTCCCTCATAAGCACTGAGTCAAACCCTAAGCCTTGGACACCAAATGCTGCGCTCAAAAGCTCATTGAAAATTTGAAATTTGGACTTAAAAATTAGATTCTGAAATCACTATTGGAGGTGGATTCAAGTCCTAAGATTGATTCTAATAGCTTCCTTGCCAACTCCTGATCACATTACGATCCCTAACATCCATCAATACGCGAAGAATTGGTAATAAGGACCTCACCTGTACAGTAAAAAAATCACCATCGTGTTTTCAATTCTAAGCATCCTCATAACATTTTGGTTATTGGTTCTTGTTCCTCGTGATGATCTGATGCTAACCATACCAATTAATTTCATTTTTGTGCAATATAGGCGATTTTGCCATTGTTAAATATTAGGGTTTGCAGGTTTCAAAATTGGGGTTTTCTACCCAAGGTAAAATTAAGGTACCAGACTCACACCATTACACTCAGCTCAACTAGACGAAGAAAACCCACCATTCGCGAACAATTTATGAAGCTTATAGCGCTAATCGCTATTTTTCCATAGCCCACTTTCTGCAACGTCATGAAAACCGTGGCCATACGCTTTTGTTTACAGGGGACGTGAAGACGAAGATATCGTGGCAAGTTCTGATTCGTTGGTTCAAACTTTCGCGCGTTGGATCCACTAATTCTCCATTTTCTTTTTAAAATCTTTATTTGTTCTTAATATATCAAACAGGTTAAGTGGCACAGATGGCAAGCGCTTATTGTTTCAACCTCCAAGACCTGGGTTCGAGTCCCAGGTCTGAGTAATTTCCATATTATTTTTCCATTAGTAATTACATGCAGGCATAACGTTAAGACTCACCATGCACGTTCAAGGATCAACCAGCCACGCGTCCTGGAGATCAATCAGAGGGCTCAAATTCAAGGCATATGGTAAACGTTGGTCAGCCTTGCTACACGCTACACCAAAAGTCAAATGGACTCCATGCTTATTGGGCTTGATTTACTGAACCAAAACCTCACAAATTGGGACTACACCCCCACCCTGGTTTGCAAATATTTTTATTTTTCTCATCTCTTTTAATTATTATTTTTATTTGCCTTCTTGTTTTAATTTAATAATCATTTTTTACAAAATATGAAAAACATCAAAAAATCAGAAAAAGGATAAAAACATAATAAATATTTATTTTATTTATTTTTTTGTAAATAAATGCATGTAAATAAACTTAGTTTTAATTAGGTTTTAACTTTAATTCTTTTAATAAATAAAAATCCAAAAATATTTAGAAATAGGTTTCATTAATTTTGATTCTTTAATTCCTTTTTCTTACAATAATAATACTCATTTTATTTATTTTCTCTAATTAAATTTGGCATGTAAATTAACTTAGATTTAAATTAGGTTAAAACTTAATATTTTCACAATAAACTTAAAAAACATTAGAATTAGGGTTTGACATTTCATTTTAATTTTAATTAATTATTTTTCCATTAAATCTTAAAAAAATACAAAAATACCAAAAACATTCTTTTTTCTTTAATTTTAATTCTCCATTAGTTCTAATTAATTAATTCATTAACTTTAAATATTTTTGCAAAAGGGTCCAACGCCCGTGTTCATTATTTATTTAATTTCGCGCATTTATTTTATGTCATTTATTCTAATTATGTAATTGCCCCAAAGCCTTGTAACAATTTTATTTCTCGCACTTTTATTTTATTGCTTCTTTACCTTCAGTCAAATCGGGTCCGGTTTAATTTTGGCGATGTGGACCCGCGCCATTTGTAATAGTCGTAGATTTATTTTTCTCGCAAATATATAACTGTTAACAAAAAGCATGAAAGAATGAATGCCCTAATTAAAATCAAGCGTAGAACACAAATAAACATGACAAGACAAATATCAATGAAACTGACACACAACTCGCACACACCACCCCTAGGGTACGCCTCACTGTTGCCTTGCCTCGAAAGGTGGTCGTCGAGTAGAGGACGTCTTAGTAAGTCCTCATGATCCAGGAACCTGGCATGAGGGTAGCTTCTAAGGTGTCTTCCCATTGCTCCGGTGATCACCATGTCCCTAAAACTCGAATTAACCCGAACACCTCCAACGGTGGTGCTACCTACCTCTCAATGGTGGGATGGCACTACTTTAAAGGACATTTACACAGACGAATTCCTTAGGGTAGGTAGGTTCTCAAGGATACTTGCTCTAATTTCAAACTGAAATCTTTTCACACCAACACATTTTCAAAAGCTTTCAAAGCAAACTTTTCAAACACTCTGACGTACGAGTCGAACTGAAAATTTTCAAAGAAACTTTTAAGACCCACAATTGAAAAGCAAGCAAACATTTTTGAAAACACAAATGAGCAAGTATCTAAGAGCCCATGGATAACCATGGATAGAAAGGGTGCTAACACCTTCCCTTTCTATAATCTACCTCCCGAACCGAGAGCAATCTCTTTAAGGAATTTTTCTGTGCTTTTGTCCTTTCCATTTGGAGAAAATAAAAGACGGTGGCGACTCTTGCTTCCGCGACATTTCGCGAACCAGCTTTAAAACAGTCAGTTCCAGATCCACCGATCACAGAACTGGCGACTCTGCTGGGGACAAAAACTTAAAGTGAGGTATACCTTAGGGCTAGGTCATAACTATGTTTTCAATTGTCTTCTTTGCTTGCTTTATTATTGTGGGTTGCTTGGGAGTTCTATAGATCCTAACCCGGATCTGGGGGAATACCTTCTTAGAAAGTAGCAACAAGGCTGTAAGGGAACTGTGCGGGGTATACCGACATGGTTGAAACAGTCTGCTACGTTGATGTGGCACTTTGGTGTGTACCGGTAACCCTTGAGTTCAGTCAAGGAGAGTACGGGGCCTCCGCGTGGTGTCGTGAAGCATCAACAGACCTTAGGAACCTTAATTGAACTATCTTGGCCTCTTTAGGGTAGTGAGATAACTGACTTTGGTGCAGTCCGAGGTTGGTTGATACTCGATACTACACTCAATTGAGGGTTGCTTTCCTGGAATATTTCGGTCTCCAGTTCAGTGGCTAAATCGAAACGATGAATAATGAAAGCAGTCCCGTGATATTGGGAACCTTAGAACCCGGTTACTTTGATTAGGACAGGTTGAACCCACCCACTTCAAGAGGGTAGTACCCCAAACTTCATGCTGGCCTAAACTCTAAGGGCTCTTTTGTGTGACTTGTGTGCCTTTGTACTTGCCTACTCGCATGCTTGTTAGCTGACACATGAACTACTTGCAGGTTTTGTTTATAGTCCTTAACTAGGACTCATGACAAGGTTTACCAAATTTCTTGCAGGTTTTGTTTATAGTCCTTAATTGGGACTCATAACAAAGTATACTGAATTTCTTGCAGGGTCTGTTTATAGTCCTTAATTGGGACTCATAACAGGGTTTACCTACATCACCCCATGCATAGCATGACATCATAACATTGCATACATCCTAACCCATTTCAAGGATCTCAAGGGCTTGTGATGCAGGTCATGATGAATCAAACATCTAGAAAGGGGCAAAGAGGATTTTTTTTTCCCTCTAAACAAAGTCGTCAGAGGCTATGACCCACTTGATATGGTGAGCTCTGACTCCTGAAGAAGGTTCCCTAACCAAGGTTGTTTGGAAATCAAAACCAGACATGATAACTAAAGTCAGGGGCTATGACCCACTTGATATGGTGAGCCTTTGACTCTTGAAGAAGAGTTCTCAATAACATGGGTGTCCTTCAATCAAGCTCTAAATTCCAATGCTAACAAATTTTCTTGTTTACCCCACGAGGTCCTTGAAATCATTGCATGCATATCATACATATCATTGCATAACAGGTACCCTTTCTCTGCAGGTTGCTTACCTTCTTCGCTGTTTATTTCAGCAGTCTCGTCATGAATCCTGAATCATCAACCGAGGCATCTATCAAGGCTCTTCAGGCGCAGAACGTCCAATTTCAGGCGCAGAACGCCCAATTTCAGGAGCTGATCAAGGGCTTGGCTCAGGGTCAACAAGATCTGAAGGCTTTGCTTTTGAAGAAGGACAAGAAGAAGAAGAGAATTGTTCTGTTCAGCCCTAGACGCAGATCTGGGAATACACCGCAGGAGGAAACTGAGAGGACAACCCCATCTGTGAGGGAAAGCAGTCACCATGAGAGAGAGGTGCCTAGTCCAGTGGTCTCCGACAGCGAAACAGATTTCAACGACGAACAGTACCCTCCGGCTGAGGACAAGTACAAACAGTTGAAGGATAGGCTGAATGCTATGGAGATCCAACAGGTACCTGGGCTGGATTTTGGAGATCTGGGTTTGTCAACTGGCGTGATTATTCCTCGGAAGTTCAAGGCACCATCCTTTACCAAGTATGACGGGGCGTCTTGTCCCAAGCTGCATCTCAGGTCTTATGTTCGGAAAATCCAACCATACTCAGCAGACAAGAACTTGTGGATCCACTTCTTCCAGGAAAGTCTTTCAGGGACTCACCTCGAATGGTTCTATCAACTGGATGGGACCAAAGTTCGTAACTGGGAGGAGTTGGCGACTGCTTTCTATAAGCAGTACCAGTACAATGCCGACCTTGCTCCCACACGTACCCAACTCCAGGGTATGTCGTTGGGGTCAAGTGAAGGTTTCAAGGAGTACGCACAAAGATGGAGAGACCTTGCTGGAAGGGTGCAACCTCCGTTAACTGACCGGGAACTCGTTGATATGTTCTTGGGGACCCTATCCGGGCCATTCTTCAATCACCTCATCGGTAACTCATCTGCTGGATTTACCGACCTCATCCTGACTGGCGAAAGAATTGAAGCTGGTATCAAGTCGGGGAAGATTCAAGAGGCCACACCTTCTGATATTCATAAAAAGCCTTACACGGGAAAGAAGGAATCCAATGCTGTATACAGTCAAAAGAGTCGCCGCGATCAACATGCAGGAGCAGTCATGATCTCTGGTTCTGCACCAAGCCGTCAACCACAAAGGGGAAATCAGCAAAGGCCGGAAGGGCCTAAAAGGCAATTCACCAACATTAACATGCCTTGGTCACAAGCATTGCAGCATATGGTGAAGATGAACCTGATTGCAGTAATCAACCCTCCTGCCAATCCTAAGACCTCCTCTCCTAGCTACAATCCAGATGCAAGGTGTGCTTATCATTCTGATAGCCCGGGGCACGATACTGAGGACTGTTGGGCACTGAAGTACAAAATTCAGAACATGATCGATGCCAAAGAGATCGAGTTCGAGCCTGCGGAGACTCCCAACGTGATCACCGCTCCATTGCCAAAGCATGGCTAGATTTTTGTTCATTTGATTTCAAGTTGTATTTTTCCTTTTCTTGTTCAGATAAACAATTATTGTGTTAAACTCTTTTATTTCATGAATGCATTACACATGTCTGTCTTGAATTAATTATGTTTACTATGCTTAAAACTGCTTTCATATTTTTTGCGATGGTCAATTCTTAATTGAAAATTCTAAACCTCTTGAGGGAGGATGACGAAAACGATACCACAATTTACAGTATGCTTTTGAACAGACCCCGCTGATGAGGTACAGGCATTGTTTCAATTCCTAAACACTGGAGTTATAAGGATGATAATCCCTCGTCAACCCATCAGAGCCAAAGAAGTAGGAGTTTTTATTTTCGAAAATCAAAACCCTTAATCGTAACCTGGGGCAGGGTAGTTCTCTCAGTTGATCCAAGTGCACAATGAATGGCACTAAATGGGTTTTTCAAAAACAAAAGACAGTGATGGTTCTGAACAATCATAAGGACAGGCAGTCATTATCAAAAAAAATCATAAATGAAAAGCCCAAAAAGTCAAAACCAATAAAGAAGACTTACCAAACTGGGGCATCCTGCTGACTGTAATTCCAAAAAGGAAACAGTTCAGGCAAAAAAAGAAAGGGATAACAAAAATCAAGAAAGAGGTCTCACAAACCCTCAACCAAAGCAAAAAATGACTGCCTGTTCAAAAGAAATCATCAACATCCGAATCATCACCGGAAAATCAAAACAAAGACTCGAACAAGGTCTAACGCATGATCAACTGAGTTTAGATTTGGAAAACATCCCGAAGAGCGGGTGGGTACAAATAACTTGAGCCTTTATCCTTTGTTTCTTAAACCGTGAACCAGGCCACGATATAACCCTTAAAAGTCCTAGCCGAAGCATGGGTTAGTTCGAAAGCATACTGTTACGAAGGTATCCTGACTCCTGAAGGTTTGCTGTAAAGTAACGAGTTGACATCACAGTTTACAAAGAAAAACTCACCTTTATCAAAAATGCATTTTCAAAATTCAAGACAGACATAGGCTTTTGCATTCTTAAAATAACCTTGTTTGCATATGACTATTTGTTTGAACAGCAGGGAAATTCGCACGATGAACACCTTGTGAACAGAAGTACCTCCAATCAAGGGGCACAGTAGGAGCATTGCCCATTATCTGGGGCATGGCAAAATACTTCCAACAGGGGCAACTCCCTACATTCTGAGAGCGTGGACATAGTCGGAAAAATACTGCGCATCATCAAAGACCCGCTAGGTTGACATGCCTAGGCAAAAATAAGGGCTTCCCGGCGAACCAAAAGGGTTCGGGCAAAATAAGGGATGAAAACAAAAACATGTACACCCGGCAAGTCGAAAACCTGAAAAGGCGGCTTGGGCAAAAAGGGATATCCCGGTGGACTGAAAACCCGAAAGGGCAGTCCAGGCAAAAGTTAGGGATCAAAGCATACGACTATGTTCCGGTATCTCATCATTTGTCAATCACCCACACAGGTATCCTCTTCCCTCATCTCCGAAGCAGGGGCAATAATGAGTTATCCAGGCGATCCAATTGCTCTGCCAACCAAAGTACAAAGTAAAGATCAACATAAGGATGATTACCATCTACCTTTACAAATTCCAGATCGTGGACAATCATCCACTTAATCAAAATCATGCAACCCTACACCGGTTCCTTCTCAATTTTCATCCAGAAGTTTTTACACAAACTTATCCAGGTAACCTAACCCCGGTTCCTCCAGAAATCTCACATGGATTTATCCAGGTAACCTAACCCCGGTTCCTCCAGAAATCTCACATGGATTTATCCAGGTAACCTAACCCCGGTTCCTCCAGAAATCTCACATGGATTTATCCAGGTAACCTAACCCCGGTTCCTCCAGAAATCTCACATGGATTTATCCAGGTAACCTAACCCCGGTTCCTCCAGAAATCTCACATGGATTTATCCAGGTAACCTAACCCCGGTTCCTCCAGAAGTCTTACATGGACCTATCCAAGTAACCTTACCCCGGTTCCTCCAGAAGTTTTTACACAAACTTATCCAAGTAACCTTACCCCGGTTCCTCCCGAAGTTTTTACACAAACTTGTCCAGGTAACCTAACCCCGGTTCCTCCAGAAGTTTTTACACGAACTTATCCTGCCGCAACCTAACCCTGGTTCCCCCCAGAAGTCTTACATGGATTTAGCTCAAGATAACCTCACCCCGGTTCATCAAAGAAGTTTTACATGAACTTACCTTGCCAGGCAACCCTACACAGGTTCTCCTTCTCCGGACGTAGTTTTACACGAACTCGACATCAAGCAACCCTACACCGGTTCTCTCTCTTCAAGATGCAGTTTTACATAGACTCGTCACCCAGAAACCCTACACCGGTTCTCCCTTTCCAGAAACGAAGTTTTACACGAACTCATCATCAAAGTAGCCCTACCCAGGTTCCTTCTCCATTTCAGATGCGGTTTTACACGAGCTCATCAGCAGGCAACTCTACATATGTGCCCTCTTTCAACTTACAAAATTCAGCAGAGCATCCCTCTTCCCACAGAGTATTGCTTCCCAGCATGGTCGCTAGAGTATCTTTTCTCCCCGCAGAATCCTCCATTTGCCAAGTTTATTCCGCAACGGAGTCATCTTCTCCTACCGGTATTCTTGCAGTTATCATCCCCGGCGGAAACAAAGATCTAATTTTTCAACATCAGCCCAGGATACGACTTCTCGGCACCCGTCAAGGATTTACTTTCCTAGACGAAAACATACATTCATGAAACATCACATACATCATTATAGCATGCATAGACGCATTATATCATACAAATCTCATTTCTGTTGAGAACATCATTGCTTGATCCATATCATGCATTGCATATGACTGACTTTTACCTTTCAGGAAAGATCCAGTTAAATTCTCAATCATATTTCAAGACCCTAGCCTGGTTCAGTTAAATCGACCCTAAGATTTTCCTGATGCTTATCCAGTCAAAGGCCTTCTCTGGTTCAGTCAGATCGACCCTAAGATCTCCCTGATGCTTATCCAGTTGAAGACATTTCAAGACCTAGACCGGTTCAGTTAAATCGACCCTAAGATTTTCCTGATGCTTATCCAGTCAAAGGCCTTCCTCTGGTTCAGTCAGATCGACCCTAAGATCTCCCTGATGCTTATCCAGTTGAAGACATTTCAAGACCTAGACCGGTTCAGTTAAATCGTCCCAAGATTTTCCTGATGCTTATCCAGTCAAAGGCCTTCTCTGGTTCAGTCAGATCGACCCTAAGATCTCCCTGATGCTTATCCAATTGAAGACATTTCAAGACCTAGACCGGTTCAGTTAAATCGACCCTAAGATTTTCCTGATGCTTATCCAGTCAAAGGCCTTCTTTGGTTCAGTCAGATCGACCCTAAGATCTCCCTGATGCTTATCCAGTTGAAGACATTTCAAGACTTTGTCCGGTTCAGTTAAATCGTCCCAAGATTTTCCTGATGCTTATCCAGTCAAAGGCCTTCTCTGGTTCAGTCAGATCGACCCTAAGATCTCCCTGATGCTTATCCAGTTGAAGACATTTCAAGACCTTGTCCGGTTCAGTTAAATCGACCCTAAGATTTTCCTGATGCTTATCCAGTCAAAGGCCTTCCTCTGGTTCAGTCAGATCGACCCTAAGATCTCCCTGATGCTTATCCAGTTGAAGACATTTCAAGACCTAGACCGGTTCAGTTAAATCGACCCTAAGATTTTCCTGATGCTTATCCAGTCAAAGGCCTTCTCTGGTTTAGTCAGATCGACCCTAAGATCTCCCTGATGCTTATCCAGTTGAAGACATTTCAAGACCTAGACCGGTTCAGTTAAATCGACCCTAAGATTTTCCTGATGCTTATCCAGTCAAAGGCCTTCCTCTGGTTCAGTCAGATCGACCCTAAGATCTCCCTGATGCTTATCCAGTTGAAGACATTTCAAGACCTAGACCGGTTCAGTTAAATCGTCCCAAGATTTTCCTGATGCTTATCCAGTCAAAGTCCTTCTCTGGTTCAGTCAGATCGACCCTAAGATCTCCCTGATGCTTATCCAATTGAAGACATTTCAAGACCTAGACCGGTTCAGTTAAATCGACCCTAAGATTTTCCTGATGCTTATCCAGTCAAAGGCCTTCTTTGGTTCAGTCAGATCGACCCTAAGATCTCCCTGATGCTTATCCAGTTGAAGACATTTCAAGACCTTGTCTGGTTCAGTTAAATCGTCCCAAGATTTTCCTGATGCTTATCCAGTCAAAGGCCTTCTCTGGTTCAGTCAGATCGACCCTAAGATCTCCCTGATGCTTATCCAGTTGAAGACATTTCAAGACCTTGTCCGGTTCAGTTAAATCGACCCTAAGATTTTCCTGATTCTTACCCAGTCAAAGGCCTCTCTGGTTCAGTCAGATCGACCCTAAGATCTCCCTGATTCTTATCCCAGTAGAAGACACCCCAGATTTTTCTCAACGAGTGTTGTTGAAGTTAAAATTACCCAGATTTTTCTCAACGAGCGTTGTTGAAGTTAAAATCCCCAAGATGTTTTTCTCAACAAGCGTTGTTGAAGTTAAAGTCGCCCAAGGTTCTCTTACCATTCATGCTAAGGTAGTAATCATCCCTGGTTCTTTCATCGCCGTTTGAAGCTCCAGACTCAGCACCTGTAACCAGTCAGGACACATCTATACCAGGCATCTAAACATCAGCTCCTGCAACGTGTCAGGTACTCATTTTCTGTTTTGCAGGTATGCAGGTTCTCGCCAAGGAATCTCTTACGCAATCAAACATCCAGATGGCATCTATAAGCCCATTCCCCCATCATTGCTAACATGTGAGCGCAAATTTCTGGGCACTCTAGTGTCCAATCATCTTTTACCCTCGGATTACGAAAGGCACGTCAGCCAATCTGCATCCTCAGGTCTAAGAAGATTGAACAGGGGCAACTGTTATACCCCAAAATTTGCCCTCCCATATTCCTCAAGAAATTGCCAAGCCAAGCTACAAAATTCCCCAAGGGTTGTGCAGTGCAATAGTCTCCCATACAGTCAAAATTAGGGTTTTGAGTCTGATCAAGAAAAAGAAGTGTTCAAAGGCCCAATCAAGTCTCATATGCTTACAAACATGGTCAAGCATCCTCATATCAAGTTTCAAGACATTCAGCTCAAGATTGCACAGTCAAAACCCTAAATTGCACTACAGTCAACTGTAGGGGCAAAATGGTCATTTGACAGTCAAAAGTTCAAATTTTTGGTCAACATATCATTTTGAAGCCACAAACATCATTTGATCAATGCTTGATCATGATTCTCAAAATTTGGCTCAGAGATCATCAAAGTTGCAAAAGTTGCTATATTTGGACAGTTGAAAAAGTCAACTGAAATTGACCAGAGCATAACTTTCACATGGATTATCAGAAAAATTCCATCCAAAGCTCATTTTGAATAGAAAGACATTTCCTACAACTCATCTTCATACTTCAAGTCCAAGAAATGCTCTCACAAAAAGTTATCAATTTCAACATTATAGGTCATTTTCAAAAGTCAACAAAAAGGGACTTTAAGTCAAAGGCCATAACGTGAGATTGGAAAATCAAAATGACATGGGACCAAAGGCATTGGTTAAAGGACTCAAAGACCTTTCCAAAATGTCCAAGAACATGAGAAAAGCTTAAAAATTGAGCAAGTTATGCATTGGAGAAGTTGGGAAATTTTTGTGAAATGGCAAAAGTCAACTATCCTTGAAACTTCAATTTTTGACAAAAGGGCCCACTTTCTTCCACTTGATTCAGCCTTGTCATGCCACACACGTGTCCCATGATTAGTTTCAAGATCAAACATTGATTTTTCTATTTTATTTAATTTTTGATAATTTAATTCATTTTAAATCTTTAAGAATTCAAATAAAATTCAAAAACCAATGGAATAGTGTCATTTGAATTTGGACAATTTCCATATATCATGGGCCAGCTCAATAACTCATGCTAGGGTTAGATTATACACTAAGTCTTGGTCTTGGCTTAAAAGAAGGAAAAGTTTGTTAATGAAAAAGACCTAAGACCAATTCTCTCATGAGCATGAATCAAGGCCAGCTAGCAAGCTAATTCTCTTCCCTCATAAGCACTGAGTCAAACCCTAAGCCTTGGACACCAAATGCTGCGCTCAAAAGCTCATTGAAAATTTGAAATTTGGACTTAAAAACTAGATTCTGAAATCACTATTGGAGGTGGATTCAAGTCCTAAGATTGATTCTAATAGCTTCCTTGCCAACTCCTGATCACATTACGATCCCTAACATCCATCAATACGCGAAGAATTGGTAATAAGGACCTCACCTGTACAGTAAAAAAATCACCATCGTGTTTTCAATTCTAAGCATCCTCATAACATTTTGGTTATTGGTTCTTGTTCCTCGTGATGATCTGATGCTAACCATACCAATTAATTTCATTTTTGTGCAATATAGGCGATTTTGCCATTGTTAAATATTAGGGTTTGCAGGTTTCAAAATTGGGGTTTTCTACCCAAGGTAAAATTAAGGTACCAGACTCACACCATTACACTCAGCTCAACTAGACGAAGAAAACCCATCATTCGCGAACAATTTATGAAGCTTATAGCGCTAATCGCTATTTTTCCATAGCCCACTTTCTGCAACGTCATGAAAACCGTGGCCATACGCTTTTGTTTACAGGGGACGTGAAGACGAAGATATCGTGGCAAGTTCTGATTCGTTGGTTCAAACTTTCGCGCGTTGGATCCACTAATTCTCCATTTTCTTTTTAAAATCTTTATTTGTTCTTAATATATCAAACAGGTTAAGTGGCACAGATGGCAAGCGCTTATTGTTTCAACCTCCAAGACCTGGGTTCGAGTCCCAGGTCTGAGTAATTTCCATATTATTTTTCCATTAGTAATTACATGCAGGCATAACGTTAAGACTCACCATGCACGTTCAAGGATCAACCAGCCACGCGTCCTGGAGATCAATCAGAGGGCTCAAATTCAAGGCATATGGTAAACGTTGGTCAGCCTTGCTACACGCTACACCAAAAGTCAAATGGACTCCATGCTTATTGGGCTTGATTTACTGAACCAAAACCTCACAAATTGGGACTACACCCCCACCCTAGTTTGCAAATATTTTTATTTTTCTCATCTCTTTTAATTATTATTTTTATTTGCCTTCTTGTTTTAATTTAATAATCATTTTTTACAAAATATGAAAAACATCAAAAAATCAGAAAAAGGATAAAAACATAATAAATATTTATTTTATTTATTTTTTTGTAAATAAATGCATGTAAATAAACTTAGTTTTAATTAGGTTTTAACTTTAATTCTTTTAATAAATAAAAATCCAAAAATATTTAGAAATAGGTTTCATTAATTTTGATTCTTTAATTCCTTTTTCTTACAATAATAATACTCATTTTATTTATTTTCTCTAATTAAATTTGGCATGTAAATTAACTTAGATTTAAATTAGGTTAAAACTTAATATTTTCACAATAAACTTAAAAAACATTAGAATTAGGGTTTGACATTTCATTTTAATTTTAATTAATTATTTTTCCATTAAATCTTAAAAAAATACAAAAATACCAAAAACATTCTTTTTTCTTTAATTTTAATTCTCCATTAGTTCTAATTAATTAATTCATTAACTTTAAATATTTTTGCAAAAGGGTCCAACGCCCGTGTTCATTATTTATTTAATTTCGCGCATTTATTTTATGTCATTTATTCTAATTATGTAATTTCCCCAAAGCCTTGTAACAATTTTATTTCTCGCACTTTTATTTTATTGCTTCTTTACCTTCAGTCAAATCGGGTCCGGTTTAATTTTGGCGATGTGGACCCGCGCCATTTGTAATAGTCGTAGATTTATTTTTCTCGCAAATATATAACTGTTAACAAAAAGCATGAAAGAATGAATGCCCTAATTAAAATCAAGCGTAGAACACAAATAAACATGACAAGACAAATATCAATGAAACTGACACACAACTCGCACACACCACCCCTAGGGTACGCCTCACTGTTGCCTTGCCTCGAAAGGTGGTCGTCGAGTAGAGGACGTCTTAGTAAGTCCTCATGATCCGGGAACCTGGCATGAGGGTAGCTTCTAAGGTGTCTTCCCATTGCTCCGGTGATCACCATGTCCCTAAAACTCGAATTAACCCGAACACCTCCAACGGTGGTGCTACCTACCTCTCAATGGTGGGATGGCACTACTTTAAAGGACATTTACACAGACGAATTCCTTAGGGCAGGTAGGTTCTCAAGGATACTTGCTCTAATTTCAAACTGAAATCTTTTCACACCAACACATTTTCAAAAGCTTTCAAAGCAAACTTTTCAAACACTCTGACGTACGAGTCGAACTGAAAATTTTCAAAGAAACTTTTAAGACCCACAATTGAAAAGCAAGCAAACATTTTTGAAAACACAAATGAGCAAGTATCTAAGAGCCCATGGATAACCATGGATAGAAAGGGTGCTAACACCTTCCCTTTCTATAATCTACCTCCCGAACCGAGAGCAATCTCTTTAAGGAATTTTTCTGTGCTTTTGTCCTTTCCATTTGGAGAAAATAAAAGACGGTGGCGACTCTTGCTTTCGCGAACCAGCTTTAAAACAGTCAGTTCCAGATCCACCGATCACAATAGCAAAAGATCTTTGAGAAATTTAGGGTAGACAAACTCTTGGTTACTTGCCAACTTGCAAAACAAAAACACTTGCCTATTTTCTAAAACCACACATCACTACAAAACAACTTTCAAAAACATTGAAAACCTTTTCAAAAGACATACACCTTTGTATACATCCCAACATGGATCATTACAAAGGTTGCCACCACATTGGCCTCTTTTCAAAAACATTTTCAAAAACCCACACACACAAAGCACCATTTCAAACAATTGAAAATCAAGGCAAGTTGATCTAAGCAAGTAACTAAGAGCCCATGGATAACCATGGATAGAAAGGGTGCTAATACCTTCCCTTTCTATAATCTACTCCCCGAACCCAAGAAAACATCTCAAAGGTTTTTTCTGTTCTTTTTAACCTTTCCTTAGGATAAAATAAAAAGTCGGTGGCGACTCTTGCTCAACCAAAACATTTGCGAAAATAAACGCAAAACCTCAAGTCAGTTCTCCCACCGTATCACAGAACTGGCGAATCTGCTGGGGATTACTTTAAAGTGGAGTAACCTTAGGGTTTAGATCACCCTCTTGCATGACTAATTGTTTGCTTTGATTGCTTCACATCTTGGCTCTCTTGTTTGGGTTTATAATCCTACACCCGGATTTGGGGAAACATTCATAGATAGCAATACATTGTGGAAATTGTGCGGGGTATACCGACATGGTTAAAGCAATAGCTATATTAGTGCGACATATTTGTGAGTACCGGTAACCCTTGAGTTCAATCAAGGAGAGTACGGGGCCGCTGAGTGATGTCACTACCTAGAACCTTACTTGACCATCTTGGCCTTTCATTAGGGGTAGTGAGATGACCGACTTTGGTGCAGTCCGAAGTTGGTAGATACTCGATACTACACTCATTGAGGGTTGTTTTCTTGGAATATTTTGGTCGCTAGTTAAGTGACTAAACCAAAACAATGAACAATGAAAACAATCCAGTGATATTTAGCTCCTTAGAACCCGGTTACTATTTATAGGACAGGTTTTTAAGCCAACTACACTCAAGAGGGTACTTACCTATGAAACCTCATGCAAGCCTGAAACTATGGTTTTGTGTGATTTGGTTGTACATATGTTTTGTGCATACATCATGAACATCATAAATCATCATATGCATACACTAACCACTTCAAGGGTTTAGATTTTTCATCTTTGTTCTTGTTTTGTAGGTCATGGAAATTCCTCGCAGGAAAACTATCCAAGTCAACCTTGTGAGAATCCATCCTCAACTCAAGGAGCTAACATCAAGAATTCCGGAAAGCTCTCCCTTCAGTGAAAGACATGGTAGAATGCTCAGCTTAGTCAACACCAACATTGAAGAGGACATGATGAAGGTTTTGTTCAAGTTCTTTGACCCTCTTCACCACTGTTTCACTTTCCCCGACTACCAGTTGGTACCCACTTTGGAGGAATTTTCTCAACTCCTGAGAATTCCTATCCTTAATCAACTACCTTTCAACGGTACGGAAAAGGAACCAAATCCTGAAGATGTTGCTCAAGCACTACACCTACAGCCATCTGACATCAAGGGGCATTGGGAAACTAGAAGCGGTGTCAAAGGCTTCTTAGCAAAATTCTTGTTTGAGAAGGCACAAGAATGTTGGAATTCATTGGACCTACAAGCCTTTGAAGAAATTATGGCCCTCCTCATCTATGGGTTGGTCTTGTTCCCAAATCCTGACCCGCTTGTAGATGTCAACGCCGTCAAGATCTTCTTATCCAGGAATCCAATACCAACATTGCTTGGGGACATTATTCACTCATTTTACACACGAACAATGAGAAAGAGGGGTGTTCTCATGTGTTGTACTCCTCTCCTTGCAAGGTGGTTTATTTTGCACCTTCCACAATCTGTCTTGAAGAATGACCAAGGATTAAGGTGGTCACAACGGTTGATGACCCTTACTCACTCTGATGTACATTGGTGTTCTCGGTCCAGAGAAAATGGCATCACCGTCGATCGTTGTGGAGAGTTCCCTAATGTTCCATTACTTGGCATTAGGGGAGGCATCACCTACAACCCTTGTCTAGCCTTGAGACAATTTGGATATGCACGGAGGGATGGACCTCACGACATGTTGATTCCTGACCTAGTTTTTGACTTCGACAACGATGCACAAGGACTTCGCCAAAGATTCATCAGAGCTTGGAGGATGCCTAACAAGGTTGACAGCAAGACACTGGGGCACAAGAACTCCATCCCTCTTGAGCCTTACCTCAAGTGGGTACGAGCCCGAGCCCAGAGTCTAATGATGCCTTATCCTCATGTTCTCCCTGTGATTAAAGAGCCCGTTACGGAAGGAGAGGTTCCCTACACCATCCTATATCCTGACATGCCTACATCGTGGGAGGAGATGCAGAAGAGTTGGATCCAACTTAAGGAGGAACGGAACACTTTTGAAGCAGCTTCTACGCCAGTGAGAAGAAGGTTTTGGAGCTTACTCGTCGACTCCATGAGGAAGAGACCCTCAACACCTACATCGTACCAAAGAGGATGCGCGATGTCTTTTTACCTTGAGAAGTTTTTGTAATATTTGGCCCATGGGGCATTTATGTACTGACAAATTTCTTCTTATTAATATGACGTGCGTTCTTTTTTGTTTGCAACAATTTTGAATGTTCTAAATCCTTGAATGCATTGCATACATAAGCATACCATTCATCATGCGCATAAGCAGGTCTCCACACCAGGTTTCCTTATCTTTCTGTTGTTTATTTCAGTAAGATGGATCTCGAACAGACGGTCAAGGACTTGCAGTCTCAAAACGCACAGTTTCAACAACTCCTGATGACCTTGGCTAAGGGTCGGGAAGATCTGAAAGCCCTGCTGGGGAACAAAGACCAAGTGAAAAAGAAGAAGAAGAGAATCTGGGTGGCTACCCTAGGAAGAAGGTTTGAGGGTGAAGCCAGAAGAGTCCTTGAATTTCCCCCTACATCTGAAGAGGGAACTAGTAAAGGGAATGCGGCTGCGGTACCTTCCGAATCCGAGGTTGAGGAAGAGGAGGCTGAAGAGGACGAAGACTACTCTGATCAACAATACCTGCCCGCTGATGATAAGTACAAGGGTTTGGAAGACAGTTTGGCAGCTATGGAGCTGCAGAGAGTTCCCGGCTTAGATTTCAAAGACTTGGGATTAGTTGCTGGAATTGTGATCCCCCCGAAGTTCAAAGTACCAGCTTTTACAAGATATGACGGGCTATCTTGCCCGAAGATGCATCTCAGATCATATGTAAGGAAGATCCAACCTTACACTGCAGACAAGAACCTTTGGATCCATTTCTTTCAGGATAGCCTTTCTGGGGCTCAACTCGAGTGGTTCTATCAGCTGGATGGAGCCAGTATCCGAAACTGGGAAGACTTGGCCACCGCATTTTATAAACAATATCAGTACAATTCTGACCTCGCTCCTACACATACCCAACTTCAGGGTATGTCACTGGGGACGGGCGAAGGATTCAAGGAGTATGTGCAAAAGTGGAGAGACCTGGCTGGAAGGGTGCAGCCACCACTGACTGACCGTGAACTTGTTGACATGTTCCTAGGGACCTTGTCTGGTCCATTCTTTAACCATCTGATTGGTAATTCTTCTGCTGGGTTTACAGATTTGATCTTGACTGGTGAGAGGATAGAAGCTGGTATCAAATCGGGGAAGATACAGAAAGGTGCCGCTGCGAGTACTGAGAAGAAGCCTTTCAAGAAAGAAGCTAGTGCTGTTTATGGTCCTAGAAGACAAGTTAAGCCAGAACGCCGCCAAGCTGTCAATGCGTTGGTAATTTCAAAGCCTGTTGCTGCTCCTCAGCAGTATAATCAACAAAGGGGTGAGAGGCCCAAGAGGAAATATACTCGGCTCAGTATGACCCTATCTCATATTTTGCCGCAACTACTGTCAACCAATCTGGTAACCGTCAAAGAAGCTCCGAAGGTAGTGAACATAGCTTCTCCGAAGTACAACCCCAACGCCCGTTGCGCTTATCACTCTGATAGCCCCGGGCATACTACGGACGATTGTTGGGCTCTGAGAAATAAGGTTCAAGACCTTATTGATGCTAAGGAAATACAGTTTGAGGCACCTGAAAGACCCAATGTTGTGACTGCTCCTATGCCCCAGCATGGAGTGAATGCTGTGGAAGAAGACCGATATGTGGCCTCCATGGAAGAGATTGTTACTCCGTTATCAACTGTTAAAAGGAATCTGTTGCTAGCCGGTTTATTTCCGGGATGTGGTGAAGATTGCCTTCTATGTGTTGTTTCCCCTTTTGGTTGTCCTTTGCTAAAATCAGGTATCCAAAGCTTGATGGATAGCAAAGAGATCTTGTTCGAGAAGATTGTTGTTCCTGCTGTCCCCGCTGAAGAAGTTTCTATCGTCACTATTTTCAACAAACCTCCTAAGGCTCTCTCAAAGAAGCCTGTCAAAATCACGTCCACTCAAAAGATTGCTCCTATCATCATTACAGTTCCGGGGCCCCTCCCCTATACATCCGACAAAGCTGTCCCATGGCACTATGGGGCAGATGTTTATGTGCTTGGAGTGAAGCAAAAGTTTGATACAAGTACCGGTGTTAGCAACATCATCGGGCCTGCCAAGATTACCCGCAGTGGTAGGTTGTTTTCGCCAGATATCGCACCACCAGCTATTCAGAAACCCCTTATCATCACACCCGCAAGTGTGCATGTTTCACTTCCCAATCAAGTTCCTATTTCTACCCCTGCTGCCGAGTCATCCGACGCTCGGGGCAAAGGGATTGCTACTGATTTGCCTGCCCTGACGGAGGCACCGAAGAAAACCACTGTTGAAGCCTCCCAGCAAGAGATGGAGGAGATCCTCAAGATTATCAAAAAAAGTGATTTCAATGTTGTTGAGCAGTTGGGGCACACCCCCTCTAAAATTTCTATGCTATCACTATTATTGTGTTCAGAAGCCCACGCCAAGGCTCTGATATCCTTCCTGAAGATGGCCCATGTGCCACAAGAAACATCTGCTGATCAATTTACTGATTGTGTGGCCAACTTGACTGCTGATAATGGGTTGGGCTTTTCTGACGTCGGTCTGACTGCAAAAGGAAAGAACCATAATGATGCCCTGCATGTCTCCATTGAATGCAGGGGCACTACTCTGGCCCATGTGTTGGTGGACACTGGTTCTT
This sequence comes from Vicia faba, assembly GCA_948472305.1. NCBI lineage: Eukaryota > Viridiplantae > Streptophyta > Magnoliopsida > Fabales > Fabaceae > Vicia > Vicia faba. Next base: position 186,607,008 of record OX451735.1, on the reverse strand, counting down.
CATTGAATGTATTGCCCAAGAAGGCCCTAGACAGATTGGACTGCGAGGGTCTGGAGCTCAAGCCCAGTAACATTATTGTCCGAGCCTTTGACGGTTCGAAAAGGATGGTACATGGTGAGGTTGACATTCTGATCCGGGTTGGATCTCAAGTTTTTTATTCTACTTTCTATGTGATGGACATCCTTCCATCCTACTCTTGTTTGTTGGGTCGTCCATGGATCCACAAGGCTGGAGCGGTGACCTCCACACTACATCAAAAGCTTAAGTACCCAGTCAGAGGAAAGATTGTTACAGTTCAAGGGGAAGAAGAGTATATGGTCAGCCACTTAAACTCGTTCTGGTACATATAAATGGATGGGGAATTCATTGAAACCCCCTTTCAACACTTTGAAGAGGTGCCTCAGACATTGGCGTCAGCTGAAACTGTGATTGAAGACCCTCCTTTGAAGATGGCTTCCTTAAAGGATGCCCGGGCGGTGATTGAGAAAGGTGAGTGTGCAAACTGGGACCGGCTTCCTGATTTCACTCCAAAGACCGACAAGTTTGGCTTGGGCTTCACCGTAGAGGCTCAGAGGGCTGTTCACAAAGCAAGGATTGGAAGACCTCCTGTGTTCATCACCAACCCGGGAGTGAATGCTATTGAAGACGAAGTGGAGGAATCGGAATTTGACAGCTGGATCTACCCAACAACCGACAGTGGACCAAGCAACTGGACCGCCAAAGACTTTACACCTATTACTTTTGTCACTCAGTAATGAACTCTTTTGTTTTCAATTTGTAACAAACAATATGTTGAAACTTTTATGGCTCGGTGTCCTACCCGGGGCACCGTGGCTCCATTTGTGAGGGCTTTTGTATGACATTTTCATATATCATTAATCAAAACATTGGACGTTTGTTGCATTTTCAAAATCTTGTGCTCCTTTTCTTTCTTTATCATATATTGCAAAACAGCTATATTTACACACACTCACTTATACAGGTTCCAATCCACTCTGGATCTCACTGGTAACGACTCTGCTACTGCCAGTTATGACTTCGAAAATCCGATCAACTTGGCCGAAGACGAAGGTGAAGATGATTGCGAAGTGCCTGGTGAACTTGCAAGACTACTACTCCAGGAAGAGAGGGTCATTCGGCCACATGAAGAGCCAGTGGAAACGGTAAATCTGGGTACTGAGACAGATAGAAAGGAAGTCAAGATCGGTGCCAATCTAGAGCTCAGTGTGAAACAACGGTTGATTCAGATGCTGCATGACTACATGGAAATCTCTGCTTGGTCTTACGAAGACATGCCTGGTTTGGATGCCGACATTGTGGTTCATCACCTGCCTACCAAGGAAGACTGCCCTCCGGTAAAATAAAAGGTCTGCCTTATGCGTCCAGAGATGTCCGAGAAAATCAAAGCCGAGGTTATGAAACAATTTGATGTCGGGTTTCTAGCAGTGACTTCTTACCCTCAGTGGGTTGCTAACGTGGTTCCAGTGCCGAAGAAAGATGGTAAGGTCCGAATGTGTGTTGATTACAGGGATTTGAACAGGGCCAGCCCCAAGGATGATTTCCCTCTGCCTCATATCGACGTTCTGGTTGATAATACTGCTCAGTATAAAGTTTTCTCCTTCATGGAAGGTTTCTCCGGTTATAATCAGATCAAGATGGCTCCTGAAGACATGGAGAAGACCACTTTCGTTACTCAGTGGGGCACTTTTTGCTACAAGGTCATGCCTTTTGGGTTGAAAAATGCTGGGGCAACCTACCAACGTGCCATGGTTGCTTTATTTCATGATATGATCCATCACGAGATAGAAGTGTACGTCGATGATATGATTGCAAGGTTCCAAACTGAGGAGGAGCACCTTGACCATCTGCGGAAGCTGTTTGACCGTCTGAAGTTGTACAAGCTGAGGTTGAACCCAAACAAGTGCACCTTTGGGGTGAGATCTGGAAAATTGCTAGGCTTCATCGTAAGCGACAAAGGTATTCAAGTGGACCCTGCCAAGGTGAAATCCATACAAGAGATGCCAACTCCCAAGACAGAGAAAGAAGTCAGAGGCTTTCTAGGACGGTTGAACTACATTGCCCGATTCATCTCACATCTAACTGCTACCTGTGAACCAATCTTCAAACTGCTGAAGAAAGATCAAGTAGTACGTTGGAACGATGAATGTCAGACTGCTTTCGAAAAGATCAAAGAGTATCTCCAAGAACCACCCATTCTTATGCCACCGGTTGAAGGGAGACCTCTGATACTATACTTGACAGTACTTGACAACTCAATGGGGTGTGTGTTGGGGCAGCATGACGAGTCTGGCCGAAAAGAGCACGCCATTTATTACCTGAGCAAAAAGTTTACTAACTGTGAGACCCGGTACTCACTGCTCGAGAAAACTTGTTGCGCTCTAGTATGGGCTGATCGCCGGCTGAGACAGTATATGTTGACTCACACTACTCTGTTGATTTCAAAAATGGATCCAATCAAGTACATATTTGAAAAGCCTGCTCTGTCCGGAAGAATAGCAAGATGGAAATGATCTTGACGGAATATGACATCCAGTACACGACTCAAAAAGCAATCAAGGGAAGTGTATTGGCAGACCATTTGGCACACCAACCAGTGGACGATTACCAGTCGTTAAACTTTGAATTTCAAGACGAGGATATCATGGTAGTGACAGATTGCGAAGTACCTGGACCGGATGAAGGACCTGAGGAAGGATCCCGATGGTCTATGCATTTTGACAGAGCCTCAAACGCTTTGGGTAATGGTATCGGCGCTGTGATCATATCCCCTAAAGGCACTCATACTCCACTCACTTCCCGATTATGTTTCAACTGCACCAATAACATGGCAGAGTATGAGGCATGTATCATGGGTCTTCAAGCCGCGATTGACTTAAGGATCAAGTTTCTGAGTGTCTTCGGAGATTCCGCTCTCGTGATCAATCAGGTCAAAGGCGAGTGGGATACGAAACACCCAAATCTTATTCCTTACAAGGAGTATGTGCTGACTTTGCTTCCCCACTTCGAGGAGATAACTTTTGAACACTTCCCAAGAGAGGAGAATCAGTTAGCGGACGCGTTGGCTACGATGTCTTCTATGTTCAAAGTCAAATTGGACAACGAGGCTCCTCGGATCATTATCTGGAAATTGGACGAACCTGCATACTGATGCGATCTAGAAACCGAAGAGGTAACTGAAAAACCCTGGTATCATGAAGTGAAGAGGTACTTGGAAGCTCAAGAATACCCCGAATGTGCATCTGTTAATGACAAGAAGTTCCTAAGAAGGTTTGCGGCAAATTTCTTCCTCAGCAACGGCATTCTGTACAAGCGAAACCATGATTCAACCTTGCTGCGTTGTGTGGATAAGACTGAAGCAGAAAGGATCATGGCAGAGCTACATGAGGGCACTTTCGGAACACATTCCAGTGGGCATACCATGGCAAAGAAAATCCTTCGGGCGGGATATTTCTGGTCCATAATGGAAGCTGACTGTTACCAACATTCTCGAACCTGTCACAAATGCCAGATCTATGCTGACAAGGTGCACATTCCTCCGGTTCCTCTGAACGTCCTGACGGCACCTTGGCCTTTTGCAATGTGGGGCATTGATATGATCGGCGTGAAGTAGTGAAAAACACAAGAAGGGGGGGTTGAATTGTAAAACTGAAAGTCAATGCAATGAACAAGATATTTTTATCCTGGTTCGTTTGATCTCAAACTACTCCAGTCCACCCGTCAAGGTGATTTCGCCTCTCTCCAACGAGGTCTTAATCCACTATATTCAACTGAATATTACAAACTGCTTTAACAACTGCTAAAGCCTTCTTGATGCAAACCACAACCCGGTTTGTCAAGGAAACACTTTCTTACAAAGAAGATAAATCTAAGTGTGTGAATGTTTTCTACAAAACTATATCACAACTGTGATGTATACACAACTTTAGGCTTATGAAACTAGATTGCTAAAACAGAGATTGAGTAAGAAGATATGTAGTGTTTAGCTAAGGAAGATTATGATTAGCTTTTAGGCGTGTAAAATGTTGGAGAGCATTAGCCAATTCAATCTTCATAGTCTTGTTTATATAGCACTGAGATTGTTGAACGTTGGAGCAATATTCTTGATTCAATGCTAATAACAAACTTTCCTTATTGAACAGATCTTGTCTGGAATGAGGCCGTTGGTAATAATTTGCTTTCAATGCACAGTACCGTTGCTTACTTAATGCATGTTCTGGCTTGGCTCATTCTGACTCTGCTTAACTGCTGATGAACTGTTGTTTTATGTATCAGAGTGTTGAGCGCAGTTCTGTTCATCAAGCTTCAGCATACACGTGAGTTGATCTTCTGATTCTGGTATTCTGATATAGCAACTTCTGATGCTGATGTCAACAATCAATATTCTGATGTTGATTAAGTGTGCTCTTGCTTATACCTATCAGAATTTCTGCAAAGTAGAACGTGATATTTTAGGTAGCAGATAGTTCATACATGAATCATATAAATAGTATATCTTTTCATTTTGTTATCATCAAAACTTAAACGTAGGGTAGTAGATTCAAACATTGTTCTAACAATCTCCCCCTTTTTGATGATGACAAAAACTGGATATTTTTAATTGAAAATAACATGAAAGGGTATCAGAGATATGTATCAGAGTAAGAGGTTTATCAAAGATAAGGGATAAGAGTTGAGAGATACTCCCCCCTGAGTTTATTGCTTCCCTTTTTGATTCCAAGAGTTCTTCAGGATCAGATCTTTTTGCCTTTCTTTGAACATCAGAGTATCAGAGTCTTTGACTATCAGAAGCTTTAGATCAGCATATCAGAGCAGAGCTTCAGATCAGCGTATCAGAGCTTTTCTTGTCATAGCTTTACTTTGGGTCAGAGTATCAGAGTGGATCAGAGTATCAGAGCTTTAGTCTTCAGAGTATCATGGTGCTTTCTTGTACCTGTAGACTTAAGCAAAACAGAAAACATTTTCAAGTATAACAGAGTTAGAATGTTCGAGAATTTATGTCTTAGTAATCCGTTATTATTTAAAATATCATTCTTGTTCTCCCCCTTTTTGTCAACAATCAAAAAGTGTAAGTGATGTGCTAAAACAATTAAGATCAGAAAAAAAAACTTGTCATATTAAAAGGTTCAGAATCAAACAAAACATATTAAAACAGTACATCAGATAATCAAAGAAAACATGAAAATGACATGAATGAAAAAAACCTAAGGTTGGGGAGGAAAACGTGTGAACAGGTTCTCCAGCATGGCTTTGATCTGATCAGCAGTCTCATTCTGCTTATGTACCATGCTGACAACAGTGTCAATCTTGCTATCCTGCACATCCATCCTTTCTTTCATCTTCTGGTCGTTTTCATCCATCCTCTGCTGCAGACGCATGTCATTCAGCTTCAGCTCTTCCAGAGTCTGCCTGTCCAGGGCAGCTTGAGAAACATCAGAAGCAGGGAGCTTCTGAGAGCTTTCTGCAACATCTTCTGATTGACTTGCTTCAGCTTGAATGGTCTTGTCTTCTTCTGGTTGCACCTTTGAAGCTAGCTGTTTCTCAGACCAAGGTTCACTATCCAGAGGGAGCACAACTTCCTGAGGCAGCTGACTTTCAACTTCCTTCAGCAGCTTGCTGAAGTTCTGTTGTGCCTGCTCATAGTTGATATCCTGCAACTTGAGGGCTTCAGCACGTACCCAAATTCTGAATTGTGACCAGAGCTGGTCAGAAGCAGCTGGGTCAATAATTCCAGGACAGACTTGCTTCAAAGAAGCAATCCACTGCTGCACACCTGTTTCAAAATTCATAATACCAGAGCCAACATCTGGTTGTTTTGGTTTTGGGATGGCTATTTTATTTTTCAGATCAGCAAGACGGTCAAAGATTGTTAAGTCTATGAAGGTCCTGCTGGGGTTTTCGGTGGTTTGCTTGGCAGCTGTTTGTTTTGGAGATGGAGTGGGAGAATCAGAAATTATGATTGGACTGTTTGGTGTTTTGGGAGTATTTGGTGGTGTAGATTCTGGTGAGGATGGCAACTGGGCCATTGTGACTGTTGTTCCACATGGCAGTTGGATTGCCAGAGGTGATGGTTGAGGTGAATGAGGTTCAGAAGGTGGAGGAGAAGGAGTTTCAGAGTGATGAAACTCAGGTTGAGGTGATGGTGGATGAATTTCTGGTTGAGGAGAGGGAGACGGAATTGCTGGTTGAGGAGAAGTTGTTGGAATTTCTGGTTGTTCAGGGATGAGAGGTTCTTCTGGAATGGATGAGAGAGGTTGTTGTTGTTCTGGTTCCTCAACAGATTACTGTTGTTCTGGTTATGGAGGAGGGACAATTTGTGGTTCAGAGTTTGGATTGGAGGAGTGATCAGAAGTGTGTTGATCAATGTCAGACAGCACTTTGTCAATTGCTGATGTTGTTGATATTGTTGGTTTTGGGTGTTTGGTTCTGGGTCTTCTGAGTTGTAATGCCTCAGAAGGGTCATCTTCTGGTTCAGTTTCATCTATTGTTGGGATGGGGATTGAGATTCTATGTGAGGTTGGAGGAGGAATAGATGCTGGAATAGTAGAAGAATTTAAAACAGAAGCAGCAGATAAATTACCTCTTTTCTTTGGTGTCTGCTGGGATGATCCTTCTGAAGGTGCCTTCCTCTTCTTCGTCTTCTTCAGAGTCACTTCTGGTTGAGGTTGATGCAGATCTTTGATCTTCAGATTTGGATCTGTGCCACCAGCTTTGCACGCGTCCATATATCTGAGAACTACCACTGGCTTGGATTCTATCTGAGAGAATAAAGGAAAGTCACTCAGTGGAACTCTTCTGCTGGTGATATCAGCAATAGGAGTAGCGCTGGGTTCCTTTTTGATATTCTCTATCAACTTCATTTTCTTCAAGTTCTTCGCGTTCAGAGGCTTCCCAACCGTTGGTTCAATGGTGCTTAACTCTTGAGCTTCTATCAGATGCTCTATCAGCCTATTCTCTGTCAGAATATCTGATATCAACCTTCCAAAGGGAATCCAATCCCTCTTTGTTCTTTCTTCTTCCCTTGTTTCCTGCACGCTTGTTCTGAGGTGGTTGAACAGAAGATGAGCCAAGTTGATTTTTACCTTCTGATTGATAAAGTAAATCAGAAACTGCTGATCCACATTTATGTAATCAGGGGAACTAGTTGGCTTCCTATGGTTGAAGCACCCCAGAATTATCTTCGCCCAAACTCTGTGATGATCCTTCAGATCTTTGATCTTGCTGCTGGGCACCCCATGGGTGAAAATCCTTTCAGCTATGACGCCCACGTCAGCACATCTCTCAGCCATATCAATACAGCGGACGCCACCGCCACTGTAACCTATTAACTTTTCTATGTGATCCTCAGTGATCACAATCTTCTTCCCCATAATGTAGGAGGTGAATTGATGCGTTGAAGCCGTCGCATGAATCCAGAACTCCTTCACTAACATAGGGAATGTTGGTCCAACCAACCTGTCAAAATACCTTTCCCATTTATGTGCCCTAACTTCTTCAGTTAAATCAAAACCGTTTTCCTTCAGACTTCCAAAAATCGATGATCAATTCATATAACACTTCAAGATTCTTCACAGGAGTGAGGAGTGTTCTGAATGGCACTTGATACTGTTCAGATGATGCTTTCTTCTGAGGACCTGCAGAAGCACTGCTGGAGGTTGCCATGTTCACACTAAAAGATTTTGAGAAGAAACTGAGAAAAAGGGTTTGAGAGAGATGAACACAGAAAAATGCAGAGAATGCTTGAGAAATAGTGAGAAACTGTAAAGAATTAGAATGAGAGGTTAACGTGTTTAAATAGAGTTCAGAATATTTTGAAATTGTAAATGTTTTTAAGAAAGAGAAATAAAATCATGATTACGTTTTAAACACATGATTATTTTCATTTAATGCTTGCTGATTTTGGGGGATTTGAGAAAGATACTTAAAACGGTTACCAGACATGTGTCTCAATGCACCCAATCAGCGTTTTTCCTTCTCAGAAGCGTGCACGCGTTCTGCTTCAGAGATTTGTTGATGATTGGATGACACTTGTTTGATGTAGTGATCAGCACGTCTGTCTTTGAGCTTAGACTCTCAGATCTTTAGACTTGCATCTGATACAATCTGCATGTTCTATCTTTCTGAAAGGAGATTGATCAGAAGTTCACAGTAAAATAAATACATTCTGAAGATAAATATATGGAAGTAAAACCTTTTCACTCTGGGCAACTTTTCATGCTGAGATGTTTCAGAATGAAATTAAACCTATCTTCAGAAAGAGGTTTAGTGAAGATATCAGCCCATTGAAGGTCTGTATCTATAAATTTTAAATTCAAAATTCCTTTCTGAATATAGTCCCTAATGAAATGATGTTTTATTTCTATATGCTTAGCTCTAGAATGTAAAATGGGATTCTTACTTAAGCAAATAGCAGAAGTATTATCACAGAGTATAGGAATGTTACTCTCAAAAATCTGGAAGTCTTCAAGCTGACTTTTCATCCAGAGCATTTGTGTGCTACATCCTGCTGCTGCTATGTACTCAGCTTCTGCTGTTGATAGCGCAATTGTTGATTGCCTTTTACTGGACCAAGAGATCAGATTTTCTCCCAGAAACTGGCAGCTTCCAGAAGTACTTTTACGCTCCACTCTGTCTCCAGCAAAGTCAGCATCGCAGTAGCCTACTAAACTGTAATCACTAGATTTTCTTTAAAACAAACCCAGATTAGTAGTACCTTTCAGATACTTGAAAATTCGCTTAACAGCTGTTAAGTGAGATTCTCTAGGATCTGATTGGAATCTAGCACAAATACAAACACTGAATAATATATCAGGTCTTGAAGCAGTCAGATAGAGGAGAGAACCAATCATACCTCTGTAGACTTTCTGTTCTACATTTTTGCTTACCTCTTCTCTTTCCAGAATGCACGTGGGATGCATTGGAATCTTTGATGGCTTACATTCTGAGAGGTCAAATTTCTTCAGAAGATCTCTGATGTATTTGCTCTGATGAATGTAAGTTCCCTCTGGAGTTTGATTGATCTGAATTCCTAGAAAGAATTTCAGTTCCCCCATGAGGCTCATCTCAAATTCCGCCTGCATACACTTAGCAAATTTTCTTCCAAGAGAAGGATTAGTAGAACCAAAAATAATATCATCAACATAAATTTGACAGACTAAGATGTCATTCTTAACTGATTTACAGAATAAGGTGGTGTCCACTTTCCCTCTGGTGAATTCATTTTCTAACAGAAAGTTACTTAGCCTTTCATACCAAGCTCTGGGAGCTTGTTTCAGACCATATAGTGACTTCTTTAGTTTGAAAACATGTTCTGGATGTTTTGTATTTTCAAACCCAGGGGGTTGGTGTACATAAACCTCTTCTTCTATATAACCATTTAAGAATGCACTTTTGACATCCATCTGATACAGAGTGATGCCTCTATTAACAGCAAATGAAATTAAAAGTCTGATAGATTCTAACCTGGCGACTGGGGCAAAGGTTTCTGTATAGTCTATCCCCTCTTGCTGACTATAACCTTGTGCAACCAGTCGTGCCTTGTTTCTGATGACTTCACCTTGTTCATTTAGCTTATTTCTGAACACCCATCTTGTTCCAATGACGTTGAATCCTTTTGGTCTGGGAACAAGATCCCATACGTCATTTCTGGTGAATTGATTCAGCTCTTCTTGCATTGCCAGAATCCAGTCATTATCCAGAAGTGCTTCATCAATAGAAGAAGGTTTAATCAGAGACACAAGTCCCATGAGTGTTTCTTCAGAGTTTCTGAAGCTTGCTCTTGTTCTGATTGGATCTTCCTTTCTTCCTAAGATAGTCTCTTCTGGGTGATCCAAGCTGCTTCTGGGTAATCTCTTCTGAGGTTGATCAGCAGCTTTTGTAGGATTGCTAGCGGTGCTCCTTTCAGACGTTGAAGGAGTGTCTGTGTTGAGAGCTTCTGATGACTTGTCTTCAGAACCTGTAAATTCAATTTCCATACCTGCAAAAACTTCATTCTGCTTTGACTTTTCAGAGTCAAGCTTATCATCAAAACGAACACTGATTGATTCTTCCACAATCTGTGTTTTTGTATTGTATACTCTGTACCCTCTTGAGCGTTCAGAGTATCCTAACATAATACACTTCTGTGCTTTAGAGTCAAACTTGTTCAAATAATTCTTTGTATTTAACATAAAGCAAGTACATCCAAATGGATGAAAATATGAAATGTTGGGCTTTCTGTTCTTCCACAATTCATATGGAGTCTTTTCCAGGATAGGTCTTATTGAGATTCTATTCTGAATGTAGCACGTTGTGTTTATTGCCTCTGCCCAGAAGATCTTAGCAACGTTTGTCTCATTGATCATGGTTCTGGCCATTTCTTGCAATGTTCTGTTCTTTCGTTCTACAACTCCATTTTGTTGGGGAGTTCTAGGACAAGAGAAGTCATGCAGAATGCCTCTGTCATTAAAGAATGACTCAAAATCTTTGTTTTCAAATTCTCCACCATGATCACTTCTGACTTTAACGATTCTAAGATCCTTTTCATTCTGAACTTGGTTACAGAAGGTAACAAACACAGAGTGTGACTCGTCCTTGTGTCTTAAGAACTTTACCCATGTCCATCTGCTATAGTCATCTACGATTACTAACCCATACTTCTTACCACTGACTGAAGCAGTTTTAACTGGTCCAAATAAGTCAATGTGCAGAAGTTCTAATGGCTTAGAGGTAGAAACAACATTTTTAGATTTAAAAGAAGGTTTTGCAAACTTGCCTTTCTGACATGCTTCACACAGAGCATCTGAATTGAACTTCAAATTAGGAAGTCCTCTGACCAGATTGAGTTTGTTAATCTGAGATATTCTTCTCATACTAACATGCCCCAATCTTCTGTGCCAGATACACTGCTCGTTGTTAACAGACAGAAGGCATTTTACATTCTGACTCTTTAGTTCAGAAAGTTTGATTTTGTAAATGTTGTTTTTCCTCTTACCATTAAACAGGATAGTCCCATCTTTCTGACTAACAGCTTTACATGATTTTTGATTAAAGATTATATCATAACCGTTATCACTTAATTGACTTATGGATAACAGATTATGCATTAATCCATCTACTAGCAGAACATTATTAATAGAGGGAAGATTTCCATTACCTACAGTTCCAGAGCCAATTATCTTTCCCCTTTGATTGCCTCCAAAGCCAACGTGGCCTCCAGGCTTAAGTTCCAGGCTTTGGAACATATGCCTTCTTCCCGTCATGTATCGCGAGCAGCCAGAGTCCAGGTACCATGACTGGTGTTTCTGACTTGCTGCTAAAGATATCTGCAACATGTATTATTTTATCCTTAGGTACCCAGATTTTCTTGGGTCCTGATTTGTTAGTTTTACCAAAACTCTGGTTGAATTTTGGTTTTACAGAGTGCTTACTGCTAGTGTATTTAATATCATGTGTGTGACCATACACAAAATGTGAATTCAGAGGAGTGTGTTTAATGGTTAAGTCCATGACATTCTTTGGTGTAGGAACCTTACCTTGGTATCCTATTCCTTTCCTGCTGTTTCTGCTAACTCCATAGATCATTGAAGCCATTTTGCTTCTATCTATGCTTTTAGCAAGGAACTTCTGGAAACTGTGATCATACTCCTTGATGATCTCATCAGCGTTGCTGGGAGTTTCAGAAATTGGTTCCTTCTGAGAGTTTTGTAAAGTATTTTCTAATTTTGAAATCTTATTTCTCAGCTCAGAATTCTCCAATTTGAGACTCTCAGTCTTATTAGAGTCAGATTCAAGATTCCTTTTCAGGTCTCTGAATTTAACTCTAATTTGCTGATACCTTTCCAGAATCTCATTAAGGCTTTCAGCAAGTTCAGCCTTGGTAAAATTAACAGCAAAGTTAGGAAATACCTCTTCAGTATCTGATTCTGAGTCTGATTCAGAAGCTTCACTATCTTCTGAGATGTTAGCCATGAGAGCTATGTTTGCCCTCTCATCATCTGATTCTGAGTCAGCTTCGGACGAGTCAGAGTCATCCCATGTAGCCATGAGACTTTTCTTCTTTTCTCTTCCAAACTTCTTTTTGGGATTTTCCCTCTGAAGCTTTGGACAGTCACTCTTGTAGTGTCCTTGCTCATTGCACTCATAGCAGATGATGTCCTTGGTGTTTGACTTTTTGCTACTTGAGGAGCCTTCAGATCTTCTGTATCCAGAGGAAGACTCTGTCCTTCTGTATCTGGAAGAGGACTCGTTCTGATCAGATCTTCTGGGATTCCTGAACTTCCTTTGCCTTTGCTTCCACAGTTGATTTACTCTTCTGGAGAGGAGGGAGAGTTCGTCTTCTTCTGATGAGGATCCATCAGATGTTTCTTCAACTGCCTGCAAAACTTTAGACTCAGATTTTTGTTAGATTTCAATTCTAAAGGCTTACCTTGCTTCTGAGGCTCGTCAGCTTCTAGCTCTATCTCATGACTTCTGAGGGAGCTGATAAGTTCCTCCAGAGTGATTTTGTTGAGATCTTTTGCTAGCTTCAGAGCTGTAACTATTGGTCTCCACTGCTTGGGTAAACTTCTGACGATTTTATTGACATGGTCAGCAGTAGAGTATCCTTTGTCCAGAACCTTGAGACCAGCTACCAGAATCTGGAATCTTGAGAACATTGTTTCAATGGATTCAGATTCTTCCATTTTGAACGCCTCATACTTCTGAATGAGCGCCAGAGCTTTAGTTTCTTTGACCTGAACGTTGCCCTCATGCGTCATTCTGAGTGAGTCAAAAATGTTCTTTGATGTGTCTCTGTTGGAGATCTTTTCATATTCAGTATAGGAGATGGCGCTGAGGAGGATGGTTCTGGCCTTGTGGTGATTCTTGAAGTCACGCTTTTGTTGGTCAGACATTGTTTTTCTATCAATCTTCTGACCGCTTGCATTCACAGGGTGCGTGTATCCATCTGTCACCATATCCCACAGATCAGCATCATGTGCCAGAAAGAAGCTTTCAATTCTGTCTTTCCAGTAATCAAAGTTTTCTCCATCAAAGACTGGAGGTTTCCCGCTGAATCTGTCTCTGTCCTCATGGTTGTCATTGCTGGTGTGAGAATAGTTTCCTGCCATTGTGTTTTTCTGACGCTGGATCTTGTACTGACACGGTTAAGTGTTTTAGCTCAGAACCAGGCGCTCTGATGCCAATTGAAGTAGTGAAAAACACAAGAAGGGGGGGTTGAATTGTAAAACTGAAAGTCAATGCAATGAACAAGATATTTTTATCCTGGTTCGTTTGATCTCAAACTACTCCAGTCCACCCGTCAAGGTGATTTCGCATCTCTCCAACGAGGTCTTAATCCACTATATTCAACTGAATATTACAAACTGCTTTAACAACTGCTAAAGCCTTCTTGATGCAAACCACAACCCGGTTTGTCAAGGAAACACTTTCTTACAAAGAAGATAAATCTAAGTGTGTGAATGTTTTCTACAAAACTGTATCACAACTGTGATGTATACACAACTTTAGGCTTATGAAACTAGATTGCTAAAACAGAGATTGAGTAAGAAGATATGTAGTGTTTAGCTAAGGAAGATTATAATCAGCTTTTAGGCGTGTAAAATGTTGGAGAGCATTAGCCAATTCAATCTTCATAGTCTTGTTTATATAGCACTGAGATTGTTGAACGTTGGAGCAATATTCTTGATTCAATGCTAATAACAAACTTTCCTTATTGAGCAGATCTTGTCTGGAATGACGCCGTTGGTAATAATTTGCTTTCAATGCATAGTACTGTTGCTTACTTAATGCATGTTCTGGCTTGGCTCATTCTGACTCTGCTTAACTGCTGATGAACTGTTATTTTATGTATCAGAGTGTTGAGCGCAGTTCTGTTCATCAAGCTTCAGCATACATGTGAGTTGATCTTCTGATTCTGGTATTCTGATATAGCAACTTTTGATGCTGATGTCAACAATCAATATTCTGATGCTGATTAAGTGTGCTCTTGCTTATACCTATCAGAATTTCTGCAAAGTAGAACGTGATATTTTAGGTAGCAGATAGTTCATACATGAATCATATAAATAGTATATCTTTTCATTTTGTTATCATCAAAACTTAAACGTAGGGTAGTAGATTCAAACATTGTTCTAACACGGCGAGATCCGACCGACGGCATCCAACGGGAATCGCTTCATCCTGGTAGCAATTGATTACTTCATGAAGTGGGTTGAAGTAGCTTCCTACGCTACCGTAACCAAGAGCGTCGTGGCACGGTTCATTCGGCATAACCTGATCTGTCGATACAGTGTACCTGAGAGGATCATCACGGATAATGGTACCAATCTTAACAACAAGATGATCACTGAGCTCTGCGAGCAATTCAAGATACAGCACCACAACTCTTCTCCTTATCGGCCGAAGATGAATGGGGTTGTAGAAGCAGCAAATAAGAACATCAAGAAGATTGTGCAGAAGATGACAGTGGCCTACAAAGATTGGCACGAAATTTTACCGTTTGCTCTGCATGGGTACCGTACCTCAGCACAGACGTCAACAGGGGAAACTCCCTTTTCTTTGGTCTATGGCATGGAGGCAGTCTTGCCTATTGAAGTCCAGATACCCTCTCTCTGAATAATGAAGGATGCAGGTTTGAACGAAGACGACTGGATACAGACTTGGCTTGATCAATTAAACCTAATTGACGAAAGGAGACTCGCTGCTATTTGTCATGGACAAACGTACCAAAAACGGATGATCAGGGCATTTAACAAGAAAGTCAGACGACAAGAGTATCAAGTCAGAGACCTGGTAATCAAGCGCATCATTCTTCCTCAAAGTGATCCCCGGGGCAAATGGACCCCTACGTACGAAGGGCCATTTGTGGTTAAACATATCTTCTCAGGAGGAGCCATGATTCTAACCACCATGGATGGTGACGACCTTCCTCACCCCGCCAATGCAGACATAGTAAAAATATACTACGCATGAACTAAAGACCCGCTAGGTTGACACACCTAGGCAAAAATAAGGGCTTTCCGGCGAACCAAAAGGGTTCGGGCAAAAATAAGGGATGAAATGGAAAAAATCTGTACACCCGGCAAGTCGAAAACCTGAAAAGGCAGCTTGGGCAAAAATGGGTATCCCGTTGGACTGAAAACCCGAAAGGGCGGTCCAGGCAAAAGTTAGGGATAAAGCGTAATACTACGTCTCATTGGATCACCTTGCATCCAGAATTCGGCATCAACTATCGGGCTCAGACTTCGGCATCGATCAATCAGCTTCATCTTCAACTAAGCAGCAAAGCGATGAGACGCTTGAAGACATAAAGGCGATAGCAGAGTTGGAACCCAGTGGGATTATTTTTCACATAGCTGTTTTGTTTCCTTTTCACAAAATTGTATAAACTCTATTTTACTCGGCGGCGTTCTCTTACTAGGACGTCAGCCTCCTGTACATAAAACGCCTATTTACAGGCAAATTTCAAAATCAATACAAGTTCAATTTTTTCAGACAAATTATCCATTGATTTTCCTTTTTCTGTTTTGTTTTGCGAAGAACGTCCAATGTTCATTTTTGATATATGCATTTGACATTAATTGCTAAACAGGAATAGTTGCATGCGAAACAAAAGATTAATTACAGGAGACATCAGAAACAGGGGGCAATGTAGAATTTCCAAGCAGTCTAGTTGCTCTGACCACCAAGGTACCAAGGTAGGTTCGGCTGAAGAATGTAACCAAGTCACCTCAACTCCCCACAGAGTAAGGCAAGATTCAGTAATAATTTCCCCAAGTAGAGTTGGTTTCCTATCAACCCTGAAAAGGCACAATTTTCCCCTAGCAAGTCGGTGATATTCTCCCCAAGCAGAGTTTAGTCTACTGTCAGCCTTAAGGAAGTTGGGAATCCCCAGAATATCTCAGAATTACCCAGCGGAGTATACGGACATTCCTCAATAAGCATCCCCGGCAGTCTTAATCTAAGATTGTTCCCCGACGGAATACCAACACCTCAGTACAGTCTGAAAAGTTTCCCCAGGAGAGTTGAATCCATATCCCCAGCAGGTCATGAAGCTTATCCCCAGTAGATTCTTGAAGCTTATCCCCTGCAGAGTACGGACGTCTCTCCCAGACTTTATTCAAATTTATTCCTCACAAGAGCTTATAACTGGGTTATCCTCAGCTAATAACCACGGAAAGATCGTCCTCAGCGAAGTTCTTCCTATCCCCAGCAGAGTTCATCAAAATTCCCCAACATAACTTATCAGCAGAATCCCCAGCGGAGTTTATCGTTGAAATCCCCAGCGGAGTTCTCATCAAAACCTCAGCGAAGTATCTCTTCCCGCAGAGTAATTCCCCTCAGAATAATCTCTCCAACAAATTCATTCCCCAACGGAGTCATCTTCTCCTACCGGTTTATTCTTACAACCATTATCCCCAGCGGAAACGAAGAACTCTACTCTTCAACATCAGCCCAAGATTTGATTCCCCGGCCAGTCGTCAAGGATTTATTTTCCTAGACAAAAATACATTCATAAACATTTCACATTTCATACATCCTGCTTGCATACATGATAAAGTGCATACAACACTATCTCATTTTGAGCATCATGACATCGTGCATTTCATACATCATGGCATTGCACACAACTGATGTCTTGCCTTTTCAGGAAAAGGTCAATCCAAAGATGATTACTATCAACTATCGCAACTTCATATTCGATTCCTGTATCTAGCTAGGGCATATCTGTGAGCGACTGATTGTAGATTAACACCTGTAACAAGCCAGGAAATTATCTACATGAAGAGATTTGAAGATCAATCCCTGTAACAGGCCAGGAAATTATCCTTCATTCTCAGGTCAGAGGTCTACACCTGTATCCAGCCAGGAAAGCTATCTCTACCAACCTTTTGCAATTCCAGATCCGATACCTGTATCCAGCCAGGGCACATCTGTGAGCAACTAATTCTAGATTCGATACCAGTATCCAGCCAGGGCACATCTGTGAGCAACTAATTCCAGATTCGATACCTGTATCCAGCCAGGGCACATCTGTGAGCAACTAATTCCAGATTCGATTCCTGTATCCAGCCAGGGCATATCTGTCGACAACATTTCCAGATTCGATTCCTGTATCTAGCTAGGGCACATCTGTGAGCAACCAATTGTAGATTCGATACCTGTATCTAGCCAGGGCATATCTGCACGAAGAGAATGAAGATCAACACCTGTGACAAGCCAGGAAACATCTTCCTTTCTCAAAGTACGCAAGCTCTCGCTAAGGAATCTCTTACGCGATCAACACCTCCAAATGGCATCTATAAGCCCATTCCCGACAAGGTTCTGTCACGTCTCCAGATGGCATCTATAAGCCCATCCCCCTATCCACCATCTCTCCAAATGGCATCTATAAGCTCATTCCCTCCATCACATTGTTGATACTCCAGCATGCGAGTGCAAATTTCTGGGCACTCTAGTGTCCAATCTCCTTTTACCTTCGAGCCACGAAAGGCAAACTTGCCAATATAACTCTTCAGGTCTAAGAAGATTGAACAGGGGCAACTGTTGTACCCCAAAATTTGTCCTCCCATTTCCTCAACATTTTCTCACCACAAGACCCTTGGAGCTCAAGATCCAGTTAGGGTTTCCTCTGCTCAAGACTTCTCCTTGCACTGTTGACCCAAATTAGGGTTTGTGTTTGCACAAAGATGTTTTGACCTAGAATTCCTAAGATGACTTTCATGCCTCATATTGGACTCCCAAGTTTATCCATACCAAGTTTCAAGCCTTGATTCCAATCTTTGCCCAGTCAATTGGACAGTTGACCTAGAAATCAGCTGTATTGGGAAAAAGTCAACTGTGGTCAATTAACAGTCAAACCTCATGATTTTTGACCCACATCAACATTATGAACTCATATGAACCATTTGGTCAAGTTTGGATCACAATTCCACAAGAAATTTGATCAGATCACCAAAAGGGCAAAATGGTCATTTTTAGGGTTTTGACTGCACAAAGGCAATTTTTGACTGTTTGACCTGGACAATGGCAAACCAAGCTCACATATGGACTCAAGGGCCCAATGGAATTGTCTTGACATGTTCAACAAGCTCAAAAGATCCCAAATGCACAAGATTGACAGATGAATTTTCTAGTCAATTGATCAATTTTTGACTGTATACTGAAAAGTCAAACTTTGACTTTTTGGTCAAAATCAAGTGCCAAGATTCATTTTTCATCAAGACATGTCAAATTATGAAACTTGTTCATCAAGAAATCAAGATTTGCAAATTAGGGTTTAAAATGAAGAATTTTCATAACTTAGAAATTTTCTAAGTTATGAAAATCCCTAATTTTATCCTAACTTTGTCCCACTTTCTCATCAAGATGCATTTGGATTCAAGGAAAACTCAAAACATGAAAGTTGTAGTCCATTGCAAAATATACAACTTTGATTCACAAAGTTTCCTCAAACGAAGCTTGTACCTCAAGTTATGATTTTTGGAATAGAGGTGCAAAACATTCTTAACTTAGAAATTTTTTTACCTATTTTAGGCAGGATTTTTGCCTAACTTCATGGCTACTTTTCACATGCTTCCACTTGGAATTTCAACTTGCATTACAAAGACGGATTGTAGTACACATTCCAAGATTTCCAAAATGTCATAGAACTCATCAAACAACCTTGTGGTTAGGGAGAATCGAATTAGGCAATATGGGCAAAACTCACTTTGTTCATGGCCAATTTACATGTCCATAACTTTGGATTTTTGAACTCAGCATGCTCTAAGCTAGATTACAGGTCCTTTATCTCATCCACACTCAATAATTTAATGCAAACCCCTTGTGTTCAAGCCTTATCTTATGTGTTTAAACATTGCATACAAGATTGAGCCATAATTAGAAAAAGCAATATATCTATTTTTGAAAAGTTAAACTTTATGTCAAATTTGCAAATCAAGAAGTACAAGGCAAATCTCTTTGGCACAAGTTCAGAAGCATATCACACTGATTAAGAGGGATGGTTGCAGCATATTTGAGGGGCCTGCACAAGTCTAGAAACCAAGTTGACATTTTGTTGCTTAAGTTAGAAGAAACTTGGCATAACACACACCAACTCTCATTTCTGCCAACACAAGCTAAGACAAACTTTTGTACACCTTCCAAACATCAAACCTAAGCTAAGGCACGAGCAAAACACCTTCCAAACCTCATCAAACCTCAAAACATCATCTACTGCAGAAAACAGAGTCACCTCTGCAGTTGGACTTCCATAACTCAATCCATTCGTGCATTCTTGCTAAAACCAGTTCATACACACTCCATACCACATATACAAGCTATCCCAAGCATTAGACACGACTTGTAACACCTCTAACCAACTTCACCATTTTCACTTTTTCTGTTTTGCAGGTTGATTGCCATAGCTTGATTCACTTGGTTTCAAAGTAAGTTAAAGGTTGGAATAGCATCCTTGGAATAGCTTTAAGTTTATGAATGAAAAATGTTCTACTCATGCCCCTGAAGCTATACATATCTTCACTTTCCATTTATATTGCATGTGCTGAGAGAATTTAAGACCTGAACATTGACAAAAACTTAGGTTAAGAATTAGGGATGGAGAAATTCTCTCTCATTTCTGAGAGTTAAGTTAAGTTTTTTATATGTATGGAATTGTGGCTTGATGCTTGACATTTTTCATGTTGTGAGTTTGTGCTAAAAGTCCAAGAATCATGAGATAGCAGAAACGCGTGTTATGTTGTTCAAGGATGTTGGAGGTTGAAGAAGACAGAGTCTTTGGGCTGGGCCTGAGATGTTTTCCTTTTCACACCACTGCATTTCACATGCACCCCCTGGCCCATTTTGAGTTTTATTTATCATTTTTAATTATTTCCTTTTGATTTTGGTTCTATATTTTTATTTAAGCATGAAAAAATATTAAAATTATTTTTCTCACATTTTTTGCATTTTATTTGATATTTATTTGGTTTCATTTAGTTTTTGTACATAAATAAACATAAAAATACTTTTATTTAAAAAACTAAAAATAATACAAACACATTTTATTTCTGATTTTTATTTTATTTTATCTTTGAAAACATTTTATAAAAAAATATACCTTTTTATATATATTAAATATTTTTATTTTTGTACATATAATATATATTTAATAAATAATGTAAATACTTATATATTTATTAGTATATTTAGGTTAAAAATACAAAAAAAATAATACATTTTTATTTTTATTAATATTTAACTTAAAAAATCACTTTTTTACAATATACTTTCTTTTATTTATTTTTTGTACATAATTAATAAATATTGCATATATTATATAATAAATACCTTTTATTTATAAAATTAGGGTTTTGCCCTAAATGCATAAAAAATACCAAAAATTAATTATTTTTTTTTATTTGACACATGAAAAATACTTTGTTTACATACATATGAAAACCTTTTTTTGCATTTTTGCATATTTATTTTATTTTATTTAATCATTGTGCAATTAAATATCTTGTAAAAATTCAATTTGGATGTAATAGTTTAGGTTTAATTTCTTGCTTAAAATATCCCCATTTGAACATTTGTACCCCCCATCCCATATATTGTGTTGTAATAACTTAGGACCTTTTATTTTCCGCATTTTAAAAGCTTTCTAAAAATGCCATGTTAGAATTAGGGTTTGTATGCAAAAATTAACCAAAAATAGTTTGACCTAAATTCAAGATAAACAAGCATGAAAATGGACAACACTAATCACACTTGCACCCCTAGGGTACTCCACTTGTTGCCTTAAAATAATGGGCCATATTGCATGTTAGGTATCTTTGGCAAAAACAAAACAATTCAAATGATCATAGTCCCTCGATGACGCTTTCAAAAGATGCCTAAAAAATGATCAAGTCCCTTAAAGGAAAAATTGCCCAAAGATACTTGGCACCATTGCAATCATGGACTAAAACGATGACCCGCGCCCGTCCCGTTCACATCCTAACACAAGATTGTCCACCAAATACAATGGCGGAACAAAGTTGTTAAAAGGGTTAAAACATAGCAAAAGATCTTTGAGAAATTTAGGGTAGACAAACTCTTGGTTACTTGCCAACTTGCAAAACAAAAACACTTGCCTATTTTCCAAAACCACACATCACTATAAAACAACTTTCAAAAACATTGAAAACATTTTCAAAAGACATACACCTTTGTATACATCCCAACATGGATCATTACAAAGGTTGCCACCACATTGGCCTCTTTTCAAAAACATTTTCAAAAACCCACACACACAAAGCACCATTTCAAACAATTGAAAATCAAGGCAAGTTGATTTAAGCAAGTAACTAAGAGCCCATGGATAACCATGGATAGAAAGGGTGCTAATACCTTCCCTTTCTATAATCTACTCCCCGAACCCAAGAAAACATCTCAAAGGTTTTTGCTGTGCTTTTTAACCTTTCCTTAGGATAAAATAAAAAGTCGGTGGCGACTCTTGCTCAACCGAAACATTTGCGAAAATAAACGCAAAACCTCAAGTCAGTTATCCCACCGTATCACAGGAATCAAATGGATGCTTGAGCTGAAAGTTACATGGAGTCAAAGTTGAAGAAAAAGAGTTGACTTTCCATACTTAGAAATATTTCAAATTCTTCTTTAAAAAAGACCTATAATCTATTGCATCCAAACATGGCCTTCCACTTAGAATTTGCTCTTGACAAAAAAATATGGAATTAAGTAGATCTCTTGAATGATATTTTGCAATTTGAATCACTCAAAATCTCCAAAAATTGAGCAAGTTATGATTTGTTGAAGTTGGCCAAAAATCATGGAATGACCTATAATCTTTTGCATTCTTAAGGCAACTTCCATATATTTTTTACTTTTCACATAAAAGAAGGCATGAAGTACATATCTTTAAGATCATCATGAAAAAATAATGGGCTCAAGGTGATAAAAATTGACCAAGTTATGACCATTTGAAGTCACATATGAAAAATTGGGGATTCATCTGGATGACTTGTAGTCTTCCCTCTTCACCAAGTTCCTTCCACATGCAAACTCCTTGGAACTTTTGAAGTGATTTGTTGGTAACTCATTAAAGAGAAGAATGTTTTTGGAATCACTCAAAAATACCAAAATATGAGCAAGATATGCCCCTTTGAAGTCCAAAACCCTAGCATCTAGATCAAGAGAAAGCTTGGTGGAACTTTGCCAAGTTTGAACAAACTTTTTATGCCAATATTCTTCCTTTATGAATAGAGATTGTTGAGGATGATGATTAGGACTCATGGCCACCTAAACTACTTCCATACCAACTTCAAAACAAATTCAATGGTGAGGTTTGAATTTCTCAAGCTATTGACTAGGGCATGGAAATAAACTCATGAACCCATGAAGCAACTTGATAAACCTCATTGCCTTTACCTACATTATTAACAAGTAAGACAAACCAATATTGCATTTTGTTAATTAGAGATAAAATCAAAGCAAAATATCAAATATTACAAAAGAAAACAAGTTAAGGTGCTTGGTAACTCCTCAAAGAACAAAGCTAAAGATAGGTAGAAGAACCAAAAGCCCTAATGTGATCTTGTTGTGATTGAAACAATATGGTATGATGATGGGATCTTAGGGGCAAAAATTGGGGTACAACACCAGGGCTAATCCCGTACTCCTCAGATAAAATTGTCCCTTGGAACTATGGGGTTGACGTCTACTACCACGGCGTCAAGCAAGATTGGCTGGCTGATGAAGACTCGATTTTTTAGAAGGTTGGCCCTGATACCAGCAACATTATGGGAACCAGCAAAATAATCAGAAGTGCAAGAGTGTTCTCCCCTGAGCTTGCTCCTCCGAAAACTATTACCGATCCTGTGATCATCCCTGCTTTTGTTCCTGTTGATACTACTACTACAGTTCCTGTGGTTACCCCTGCTGACACCCTTATCACCAAGTCGACCGAGACTCGGGGCAAAGGCATTTTGGTTGAACCTGTCCGGATGAAGGAGCAATCAGTATCTATCTCAGAGGCTTCCAAGAAGGAGATGGAAGAAATTTTGAAAATTATAAAGAGAAGCGACTACAATGTAGTCGAATAGCTAGGGCAGACCCCTTCAAAGATTTATATGCTAGCTTTACTGTTGTGCTCTGAAGCTCATGCGAAAGCCTTGATGAAATTTCTTAAAACTGCCCATGTGCCACAGGAAACCTCTGCTGACCAATTCAAAGATTGTGTGGCCAGTTTAACAACTGATAACGGTTTGGGCTTTTATGATGTTGACCTGACACCTAAAGGGAGGAAACATAATGAGGCATTGCATGTCTCTGTCAAATGCAGGGGAACTACTTTGGCCCATGTCCTGGTTGATACTGGTTCATATTTGAATGTGCTGCCTAAGAAGGCTCTGGATAGACTAGACTCTGAAGGTTTGACCTTAAAACCCAGCAACATAGTGGTAAGGGCCTTCGACGGTTCGAAGAGAATGGTGCACGAGGAGGTGGACATACCCATTAAAGTTGGAACTCAGACCTTTGATTCAACTTTCTATGTAATGGATATTCGCCCTTCCTATTCCTGTTTATTGGGACGACCTTAGATTCATAACACTGGTGCCGTCACCTCTACATTACATCAGATGTTGAAATACCCAACCAAGGGAAAAATCATCACTGTCCATGGAGAGGAGGAGTATATGGTCAGTCACCTGAACCCCTTCAGATATGTGGAAATGGATTGTGAATTCATCGAAACTCCATGTCAGCATTTCGAGGAAGTCCCACAAACAGTTGCGGCAACCAAGACTATTTCCCAAGTCCCGAAGATTAGCAGACCTCTGCTAAAGATGGCTTCTCTGAAAGATTCCAAGGCAGTAGTCGAAGAAGGTGGGTGTACTATTTGGGGCCAACTCCCAGATATTCCTTACAAATATGATAAATTTGGATTGGGTTTCACTTCAGGACCATAGAAAGCTGTCCGTCGTTCTTGTGTCGGGGGACCACCTTTGCGGATCAGAAACCATGGAGTCAACACAGTGGAGGATAGTGATGACAGTTGTGACCTGGAAGAATAGATTTTCCCAACTATCAGCGAAGGACTCAACAACTAGGAAGCTAAAGAATTTGTCCCTATTACTTTTATCCAACAGTAATTGTCTTTAAATTTTTGTCAGACTTGTAATAATTAAACAATTTAGACTTTTAAAACCTTGTGTCTTACCCGAGGCACAACGGTCCATTTGTAAGGGTTGTTACTTCATTTTCATATGTCATCAATGAATCATGGAAGTTTTGCATGAAAACTTTACGCTCTTTGTTCTTCTTTTTCTACATTTTTATTCTTTCAAAGATATATATGCTCTTACACACACTCACATATCAAAATGCAAATCCACATCCACTCAGGATCCCATGAGTAACTATTCTGCTATGGCCTATTGTGACTTTGAAAATCCGATCTACCAAGCCAAAGACGAAGGCGAGGAAGATTATGAAGTGCCAGGGGAACTAGCCAGGTTACTACAACAGGAAGAAAGGACCATACAGCTCCACGAAGAACTGGTTGACACATTTAACTTAGGTACCGAAGAGGACAAGAAAGAAGTCAAGGTAGGAGCCAATCTGGAACCTAGTGGCAAGAAGTGCTTAACTTAGTTACTACATGACTATGTTGAGGTCTTTTCCTGGTCATACGAAGACATGGCAGGACTTGACACTGATATCGTGGTCCATCTTCTACCGACAAAAGAAGACTGCCCTCCGGTAAAACAGAAAGTCCATCGCATACGGCCAGACATGTCAGAGAAGATCAAGACTGAACTCATGAAACAATTCAACGATGGATTCTTAGTCGTCACCTCCTATCCATAATGGGTCGCGAATGTTGTTCCAATGCCTAAAAAGGAAGATAAAGTACGCATGTGTGTGGATTACAGATATTTGAATAGGGCAATCCCTAAGGATGATTTCCCGCTTCCCCATATCGATATTTTGGTTGACAATACCGCACAGCATAAAGTGTTCTCATTTATGGATGGTTTCTCAGGCTATAACCAAATCAAAATGGCACCTGAGGACATGGAGAAAACGACCTTCGTCACACAGTGGGGCACGTTCTGTTATAAAGTTATGCCATTCGGGATGAAAAATGCTGGGTAGACTTATCAGCGCGCTATGGTAGCTCTATTTCATGACATGATCCATCACGAAATAGAGATTTATGTGGATGACATGATAGCCAGATCTCAAACTGAAGAGGAATATCTTGACCATTTGCAGAAACTGTTTGAAAGGCTAAATAAATACAAGCTAAGGTTGAACTCGAATAAATGCACATTTGGAGTGAGGTCCGGTAAACTCCTAGGCTTCATCGTCAGCGGTAAAGGTATCGAAGTGGACCCTGCAAAGGTGAAAGTAATACAATAAATGCCTGCTCCTCGCATCGAGAAGGAAGTCAGAGGATTCTTAGGACGGCTAAACTACATCGCCAGATTCATTTCTCACCTAACCACTACTTGTTAACCAATCTTCAAATTACTGAAGAAAGATCAAGTAGTCAGATGGAATAATGAGTGCCAAGCTTCCTTCGACAAGATCAAAGAGTACCTTCAAGAGCCTCCTGTTTTGATGTCGCCAGTCGAGGGAAGACCTTTGATCATGTATCTAACTGTATTGTAAAATTCAATGGGGTATGTGATGGTGCAGCATGACGAGTCTGGCCGAAAAGATCATGCAATATACTACCTGAGCAAAAAGTTTACCGACTGTGAAACCAGATATTCACTGCTCGAGAAAACTTGATGCGCTCTGGCATGGGCTGCTCGCCGGCTAAGACAGTATATGTTGACGCATACTACCTTATTGATATCCAAGATGGATCCAATTAAATACATATTCGAGAAGCCCGCCTTCTTTGGAAGGATAGCAAGATGGCAGATGATCCTGACTGAATACGACATTGAATACACTACCCAAAAAGCAATAAAGGGGAGTGTATTAGCCGATCACCTTGCTCATCAGGCTATGCATGACTACCAGTCCATGAAATTCGAGTTCCTAGATGAAGACATCATGTTGGTAAACAATTTTGAAGAACTCAAACCATATGAAAGACCTAAACAAGGATCCCGATGGACCTTGGTTTTTGACGGAGCTTCCAACGCACTCGGCAATGGCATAGGTGCTATAATCATATCCCCTGAAGGATGTCATACTCCCTTCACTGCAAGACTTTGTTTCAACTGTACCAATAATATGGCAGAATACGAAGCGTATATTTTGGGTCTCAAAGCTGCCATAGATTTGGGGATCAAATCCTTAAGTGTATTTGGAGATTCAGCCTTAGTCATCAGCCAGATCAAAGGAGAATAGGACACGAAGCACCCTAATATAATCCCTTACAAAGAACATGTGTTGACATTAATCCCACATTTTGAGGAAATTACCTTTGAGCATTTTCCTCAAGAGGAAAATCTACTAGTAGACGCGCTAGCCACTATGTCATCCATGTTTAAACTCAAGTGGGGTAACGAGGCTCCCCAAATCACCATTGAACGGATGGATGAACCAGCTTACTGTCACGAGATCGATATTGAAGAAGTATTAGACAAGCCTTGGTTCCATGAGGTTAAGAGGTATCTCGAGGCCCAAGAGTATCCAGAGGGAGCTTCAGATAATGATAAGAAGTTCTTGAGAAGATTCTCTGCTAAGTTCTTCCTTAGTAATGGCATTCTCTACAAGCGCAACCACGACTCTACCTTGCTTTGTTGCATGGACAAGGTCGAGGCAGACGAAATCATGGTTGATCTACATGAAGGCACTTTTGGCACCCATTATAGTGGGCACACAATGGCTAAAAAGATCCTACGGGCGGGGTACTACTGGTCTACCATAGAAGCAGATTGCCATCAGCATTCACGAACCTGTCACAAGTGTCAGATCTATACTGACAAAGTACATGTGCCTCTAGTACCTCTAAATATCATGACTGCTCCCTGGCCATTCGCGATGTAGGGCATCGATATGATTGGAGAATTCAAACCTACAGCTTCTAATGGACACCGCTTCAACTTGGTGGCTATTGACTACTTCACGAAGTGGTTGATGCCGCTTCTTTCACTTCTGTTACCAAGAACGTTGTGGCCTGATTCACCAAACAGAATATCATTTGTCGGTATGGTATCCCGAAGAGAATCATCACAAACAATGGTATGAATCTCAACAATATTATGATCACTGCACTATGCGCGCAATTCAAGATCCAGCATCATAACTCTTCCCCTTACCGGCCAAAGATGAATGGTGTTGTCGAAGCCGCAAATAAAAACATCAAAAAGATCATACAAAAAATGACATGACCTACAAGGATTGGCATGAGATGTTACCATTTTCTCTCCATGGCTACCGTACCACGGCGCACACATCAACAGGGGAAACTCCCTTCTCCTTGGTATACGGCATGGAAGTTATTCTACCAATTGAAGTCCAAATACCTTCTCTGAGAATCATAAAGGATGCAGGGCTAAATGAAGATGAATGGATTCAAACTCGAATTGACAAGTTGAATTTGATTGATGAGAAGAGGCTTACGGTTGTCTATCATGGTCAGATGTACCAAAGATGTATGATCAAAGCTTTTAACAAGAAGGTCAGACGTTAGGTATATCGGGTTGGTGACTTGGTAATCAAGCGTATCATATTGCCACAGGGTGATCCCAGGGGCAAATGGACTCCTACATACGAAGGACCATTTGTGATCAAAAGCATATTCTCTGGTGGAGCAATGATCTTAACCACTATGGATGGCGACGACCTTCCACACCCTGTGAACGCGGAGATAGTCAAAATATACTACACATGAATAAAGACCGCTAGGTCTACTGGCCTAGGAAAAAATTAGGGCATCCCGGCGAACCAAAAAAAGGTTTGGGCAAAATTTAGGGATAAAATACAACAACAAAAATTGTACACCCGGCAAGCTGAAAACCCGAAAGGGCGACTTGGGCAAAAAAGGGTATCCCGGTGGACTGAAAACCCGAAATGGAGGTCCAGGAAAAAGTTATGGAATTAAAGCGTATGACTATGTCCCGTCGGATCATCTTACAGACAACCTTTAGTATCGACTGACAAACTCAAATGGGTCTAATCAATCCAATCAACTTCGGACAAGGCAGCAAGTGCATGAGACGCTCAGAGACATGAAAGCTATAGCAGAATGGGAACCCCGTGGGATTATTTCACATAGTTATCTTTTCTTTGTATCAGTTTTCATATTCTACAACGACATTCTCTTACTAGAATGTTCGTCTCATTGTACAAAAAATACTTATTCAAGTTAATACAAAGATACTCCTTTGAAAGTGCAAAACTATATGTTTTTCTTTTATTTCCGTGTTTTGTTTGCAAAAACGTCCAATGATTATTTTTGAACATATGCATTTGAACGTGATCACTGTTTACAAATGAGCAAAAAAGGGGAACCGAAAATAAAAATACAATCACTAATGGATTTAAGAAATAGGATAATATCTTTAGACTATTCCATAAAATCCCCCGCGGGTACTTTTCCAGCAAGAGCGAAAAACGAGACATCCCACTACAGGATCGCTAATGTATCTCTAGTAAGCAGCCTAGTGGTATCAAGTGCTCTCACATCCCCGACGGAACAAAACTTCTGATTACTGCTCCAAAGGTTCCCTAGTGAAAGTCGCCCAGCTTCTCAGGATTCCCCAACAGGATTTCACGAGGTCCACAAGCAATGCACGACATTTACCTTCCACAACAGAGTTTATTTCTCTAATAAATGGAAACTCATTCATCAACACTTCAACTTCAAAATATGAAGACTTACACTCCGCATTCCCAGCAGTACTCAGGGATTTATTTTCCCCGACTTCAGCAACGCTGTGGCATAACAATTAATGTGCTCATACATTACATTCATACGTCATAGCATTGACAACACATATGCATACAGCGCGATCTCATTTATTTTGAGAAACAACATTATACCATCCATTTCATATATCATGGCATTGCATGCAACTAACCTTTCACCTTTTCAGGAAAAATCAATCAACAGAAAATTATCGTCAAATTTTCAGCAAGTCAATTATAGATCAATTCCCGATAAAGGACTGGTCGACCATCTACATAACAGATATTTCCTCCAGATCCCTGTCGGTTCAGTTTAAATCTCTCAACGGTTTATTCTGATTATTTCCTGCATACACTTTCTCTGGTTCAGATAAATCTCTCAATGATTTATTCTGATTCTTTTCCAAGATCCTTGCTGGTTCAGATAAATCTGTCAACGATTTATTCCAATTCTTTCCGCAGACGTTAGATAAATCTCTCAATGATTTATTCTGATTCTTCTCCAAATCCCTGCCGGTTCAGTTTAAATCTCTCAACAGTTCATTCTGATTCTTTCCTGCAGACATTTTCTCTGGTTCAGATAAATCTCTCAATGATTTATTCTGATTCTTCTCTAGATCCATGCTGGTTCAGTTTAAATTTCTCAACGGTTCATTCTGATTCTTTCCCAGAGACGTTTTCTTTGTTTAGATAAATCTCTCAACGATTTATTCTGATTCTTCTCCAAATCCCTGCTAGTTCAGGTGAATCTCTCAACAATTTATTCTGATTCTTTCCTAGTAGGCACTTTCTCTGGTTTAGATAAATCGCTCAAAGATCTACTCTGATTCTCTCCAGTTAAAGAATATTCAAGACCTCTTTTGGTTCAGTTTAAACCTCTCAACGGTTTATCCTGATACTTTCCAAATGAACATTTCTGGTTCATATAATTATCTCCAAGATTTATTCAGATTCTTCCCAGTCAAACAACATACAAGACTTCTGCTAGTTTCAGATAAATCGCTCCAAAGATTTATTCTGATTCTTTTCCAGTTGAAATCAAGTTCAGACTTAGTCCATTTTCTGTCAACAGTCACCTTTGGATGGCATATACAAGCCTATCTCTGGAAAATCTCCCCCATTCCTCTAAATGGCATTTATAAGCCCATTCACAATTCATCTTCGAGTGCAAATTTCTTGGCACTCTAGTGTTCGACCATCTTCCACATTCGAGTCACGAATGGCGGATCCGCCAATCTAACTTTTCAGGTTTAAGAAGATTGAACAGGGGAAGCTGTTGTACCCCAAAATTTTCCCTCTCATTTATCAAGTATTTTTCTCACAAGATCTCATTTGGTTCAAGACTGCACTAGGGTTGATCAGCTCAAGACACATCCTTAAGCATTGATGACTAAAATTAGGGTTTGAGATTGCACAAGGATAATTGAACTCTTAATGCCTCATATGAACTTCATGGATCATTATGGACCTTAAAAATTTCTCATGTCAAGTTTCAAGTCTTGGATCACATTTTTGCTCAATCAATTGATCAGGTGACCTAAAAATCAACTGTATTGGGGGAAAAAGTCAATTGTGGTTAATTTACAGTCAAAATTCATAATTTTTTATCCATATCAACATTGTGAACTCCTTTATGTCATTTTTTCAAGTTTGGACCATAATTCCTCAAGAAATTTGATCAGATCATCAAAAGGGCAAAATGGTCAAAATTAGGGTTTTGACTGAGAAAGGGCAATTTCTAATTTTTTTTACCTAGCAAATGGTTATTTGGTTTGAGACATGATCTCAAGGTTTAAAATGCATCATTTTTACCTAATGGTATGACTCAAAACTTCCCTCAAGATCAATTACTTTGATAGTTGATTTTCAATCAACTGATCAAAAGTCAATTGTACACTGAAAAGTCAAACTTTGACTTTTTGGTCAAAATCAAGTGTCAGAGATCACAATTTATCAAAACATGTCAAAATATGAAACTTGTTCATCAAGAAATCAAAAATTCAAGATTTCATTTTGAAAAGTCAAAGTTTCCAAACTTAGAAATTTTTCAAGTGTTGAAAACTTCATATTTTTTCACAACTTTGAGCCAATTTTTCACCATGACGCAAGATGATTCAAAATAAACTTTTAACATAAAATTTGTAGATCTCAATGAGATCTAAAACATTGCTTTACACAACTCCTCTTAAAAATGCTTGGATCTTAAGTTATTAATCGATGAAATCATGGTCATGAAACTAAAACACTTAGTGAAATTTTGAGCATTTTGGTCAGGATTTTGACCTAACTTCTGAGCCAAGTTTCACATAGTTCCATTTGGATTTTACAAAAGTTATTCAAAGAGGGTTTGTATATCACATTACAAGCTTTCTAAAAACTCCAAGAACTCTTTGAGATCATTTGTGATCAAGGAGAATCGAAGGTCAAAAGTTAGGGTTTCAAGTTGTTTTACAAGGCATAATTTTGTGATGAACAAGAATTCAAATCCATGCTAGGCTGCACAATCTTTGCTTTGCAGGCCTCAAACTTGCTTGGCACTCCATATTAAATGTTTGCACAGCTGTAAGAAGCTTCAACTCAAGCATGCAATGTATTTCCCATGCTTATTTCCATTTTAGGAAGAAAGTAACCATTCTATTCTAGTAAAGTTGCTTTAACCACAAAATCAGTTTTATCTTGAGCATTGAACTTGTCCTTTCTGCACAAGATTTCCCTACACAACCAGAATAAGCATGTTTAAAGGTTACATCCACCCTACAAGCTTGGTACTTCACATTGAAACAAGATGTTTCAAGCTTGCTTTAAAAACAAGCAAAATCCCATAACTTGTACTTATGTGATTCTGACCCTCTCAAGCCTCAGAATCTTTTCCATACATATACACAAGTCATTTGCAAGAAAAGGCACGCATGCTTGATCCCTCAAACTCCCTAGAACTCAGAATCACACACAAAAACTCCATTGTTGCATAATCTGACCAAAAACTTGAAACTCACATCTCCCTCGTGCGTTTCTAAGCCTTTTGGTTCCTAAAGCTTCTAAACATCAAATACAAACCATCCAAAGTCCTTTTGCCTGACTGTAACACCTCCATCATCAAGTTCTATTTTCAAAAATAAGGGTCTGCAAGTGGACTTCTCTAGAACTCCTCAGCCACTTTCAGCTCAAGCCAAGCATCACATTAGCTTCATGAGAAGTTGAGGAAGCTAACCCAATCACTAGAACTCATTGAAAGCTGCTCGAACTCAAAACACGATACCCTCTTGCAAGGTAAGTTTTCTGACTTTTGAACTATTCATATAGGCATTGTTAAGCTTTCATTTTCAAAGATAAAATATAGATACCATTGCCACGAAGTTGTACATATCCATAGTTTGCATTTATATCGCCCGGGCTTAAAGAATTTTAGATTTGAAGTTTCTGAAATTTTTTGGTTTTAAATTAGGGCCAGAAAAATTCTCACTTATCTTTGACTTTTAGCTTTAGTTATTATATGGTTGGATTCTTGGGAAGAAATACCACAACTTTCATGTTTGTACTTTCCATTTTTGTTAAGAGATGAAGAAGTTACAGGTACTCTGGCTGGGCGTGAGGTTGAAGATGAAGTTCATGCCATGGACTTGATTTGTAATATATATTTATGGTTTGATATAAATGAACAGATGTATAGCCACCCCAGTGGTAAGGCAGCGCGCTGGTAACCAAGAGAGTGTGGATTCAACACCCAGCACGCTGTCTTTTGCTTATTTTTCTCATATTTTTCTGTTCTTTCTGTTTGCAGCGCCTGGGCCCCTTAACTTTGGGCCTCTTTTTTTTTTGTTTCTAACCCCATGTCTTACTTCAGCACCCCCTGGCCCAATTTTCATTATTATTTTCTTTTTCTTATTTTATTTTATTTCTTTTTTCCTTTATTATTATTATTATTATTATTATTTTGTTATTAATAAAAATCCAAAAAGTATTTTATTTATTATTTTTACACTTATTTAGTTTATTTGTTTTATAAAACTAAAAGAACAAAAACATTTTCTTAATAAATTAATTTCTTTCTTAATAATTAATATTTAGGTTTAGGTTTAACTATTATATTATTTTATTGCAATTAAAATTAATTTAGAACTTAGGTTTCTTTTAATTAATTAATATCCATATTATTTTTATTAATTTAAAAACCTTTTCATAAATAAAATCCTAAAAAATCCTTTTTTTAGTTAATTTCTTTTCTTATTTAGTTTAAGTTAATTTTACTTAATTTTCCTTAATCATTTTTTTATTAGGTCAAGACTAAACTCTTTCATAAAAAACAAACAAAATCATTTCTTTTTTTCATTTACATTCTTGCATTTTTATTTTCAATTTTGTACAATATTCAATATGGTTGTAGTAGTTAATTAGATTTAATTTTCTTGCAAAATTCCAATTTGTAAATTTGTACACCCTCTCCCATATTGATGTAATAACTTAGTATTTTTATTTTCCCCAATTTAATGCTTTACATATAAATGCTAGTAAATTAGGGTTTGTATGGAAAGATAAAATCAATGCTTAGAAAACTCTAATTCAAAGACAAATCAAGCATGAAAAGGATACACTTGTGCATACACCCTTAGGGTAAATCCACTTGTTGCCTTGAGAAATAAATGGTCATAATACGCATGTAAGTTGTCTTAGAAAAAACAAATGAAAATACAAGATCATAGTCCCTCGATGATGCTAGAAATGTTTCCTTACGAATGATCTTAGTCCCTTAAATAAAATGCTAAGATATCTTACAACATTGCTATTCATGACTATACGATGACCCGTGCCCGTCCCTTTTACATCCAAAGATAGAGTTTCTTACCAAATCAATGGTAAGATAACAATGTCAAAGGAAAGAGGAAATAAACAAGAAAGACTTTTGAGTAGGTAGAACGTTCCTAGTTGTTTGCTCATTTTCAAACCAAAACATCCTTGCTATTTTCAAAACAAACATCAACACTTTCAAAACACCTTTCAAACTTGAAACATTTGAAAAAGATCAACACTTTGTATACATTCTTGCGAACGAGAATCATTACAAATTTTGCCTAAACGATGGCGCATTTTGAAAATACTTTCAAAAAAACACACAAAGCACATTTTCAAACAAAAGAAAGTGACCTAGAAAACAACTAAGAGCCCGTAGATAACTACAGATGAAAAGGGTGCTAATACCTTCCCTTTTCATAATCTACCCCCCGAACTCAAGAAAACATCTCAAAGGTCTTTCCTGTTCTTTTCAACCTTTCCTTTTGGATAAAAGAAAAGTCGGTGGGGACTCTTTCTAACCGCAACATTTGCGATAAAACGCAAAACAACCAAGTCAGTTCTCCCACTGTATCACAATAGGCAAAGTAGCCCAGGCCCAAAAATGGTAAAAGCCCAAATATAACAAGAATTAACCAACTAACACGCCCCTTAATTCATGTTATCAATAATTCTCATCCCAATGCCTTTCTTTAACTCTTAGAATCTCACTTTCTTCAGAGGTTTGGTGAATATGTCATCTAGTTACACTTTTGTCTTACAATATTGTATTTCAAGCTTCCCTTTGTTGACTTGATCTCTTAGAAAATGTATACCTTCGTTCAATGTGCTTACTTCGACCATGACACATTGGGTGATTTGCAAGTTTTATAGCTGACTTGTTATTAATAAACAACTTCATCTTCGATTCCATTATTCTGAGTTCTTCAAGTAGCATTTCGATCCATGCTGCTTGGCATGCAGCATATGATACAGCCACATATTCTGCTTCACATGATGACAAAGCCACAATGCTTTGCTTCCTTGAACTCCAGGAGATTGGAGCTCCTTCTATCATGAAAATGTAGCCTACAATACTCTTCTTTTCATCTTGATCTCCACTGAAATATGAGTCAGTGTATCCATGAACTTCGACATCTGTGTTGTTCTTCAATTTCTTTGGTAACAACACACCATGATAAATAATTCCCTCGATGTATCTCAACACCCTCTTCACTGCAATGAGATGAGATTCACGTGGATTCTCCATAAATCTGCTCAACAATCCTACACTTTAGCAAATATTTGGTCTTGTATTGCAAAGATACCGCAGTGATCCAATGATTTGTTTATAAAGAGTTGAACTTACAAACTCATTATTCGATTCCTTTTTCATCTTTGCTCCGGTCTCTAATGGAGTAACAGCTACCTTACAGTTGCTCATATTGAACATCTTCAATATATCTTGAGCATACTTCATTTGATGCAAGAAAACTCCTTCTTCGACGTCTTTGAATTCCATTCCCAAGAAATAGGAGAGATTCCCTAAATCAGACATTTCAAATTCTTGCATTAACTTTGACTTTACCTTCATTATCTCAGCTTCGTCTGCTCCTGTAATGAGTAAGTCATCAACATAGAGGCATAAAATGATTCGATTGACACTTTCGACATCATTTACATACACTCCATGTTCATAGACACATTTTGTGAAGCCTTCTTCGATTAGGAAGCTATCTATCCTTTTGTTCCAAGCTCTAGGAGTTTGCTTCAAGCCATATAAAGCCTTCCATAATATGTACACTTTCGAATCCTGCCCTTTGATGTCGAAACCTGGTGGTTGAGTAACATAGACTTCTTCTTCCAATGGACCATTCAAAAATGTTGACTTCACATCAAGTTGGTGCATTTTCCATCCTCTATATGCAGCTATCGAAACAACAATCCTGATTATTTCAATCCTTGCAACAGGCGCATATACTTCATCGAAGTCAATACCTGGTTGTTATAGAAAACCTATGGCCACCAGTCTTGCCTTGTACTTTGCAACCTCAACATTTAGCCTTCGTTTCACCTTGTAGATCCATTTCACATCAATTGGTTTCTTGTTGGTTCTTTCGATAATCTTCCAAGTGTTGTTCTTATTAATGGCTCCAAGTTCTTCTTTCATGGCTTCACACCAATTCGAATTGCTCAAGACTTCACCCAAGTTAATTGGTTATGCTTCAGCCATCATCATGGCTTCTTTGATTAAGTCACCATCAGCATCGATTGCTTAATCTGGAAACCTCTCATATCCAGTCATCTTAGGCGACTCAGTTCTTGTTCTTGTGGATCTTCTTTCATTCTGTATATGTGGTTCTTCATTTCGACCAGTCGAAGTCTCACCTTGCTCATATTGACTTATCAAAGCTTCATTCTTTTCATCTTCTTCGAACACAGTTGTGACTGTATCTAATTCTTGTCGAACTGAACTTCGACTCCAGTCCCATCCTTTGCTTTCATCTACAAGAACATCTCTACTGATCACTAGTTTATCTTTGATTGGCGAATACAGCTTGTATGCACCAGTTGAATGACAACCTATGAGCACCATGACTTCACTTCGATCATCAAGCTTCTTTCTCAATTGTTCAGGTACATGCCTGAAACACATTGATCCAAAAATTCTAAGATGACTTACATTTGGCTTCGACCCTGTCCAAGCCTTATGTGGTGTCTTTTCGACCATCTTCTTTGTTGGGCATCTATTTAGAATGTATACTGTTGTCGAAGCTGGTTCAGCCTAAAATCTCTTAGGCATATTCTTAGCTTTCAACATACATCTTGTCATGTTCAGTACACTTCTATTCTTTCTCTCAGCTATTACATTATGCTGAGGAATATAGGGTGCAACAACCTCATGCTATATACCTTCCTCATTGCAAAATCTGGCAAATTCAGCAGAAGTATATTCACCACCGCCATCAGTTCTTAACTTCTTCAATTTGCAGCCACTTTGTTTCTCAGCATGCAAATTGAACTCCTTGAACTGTGTGAATACATCACTCTTCTTCTCAATAAGGTAAATCCACATATGTCTGGTGAATTCATCAATGAAAGTAAGGAAATACCTGTTACCTCCATTGGACTTTACTTCGAATGGTCCACACACATCTGAATGAACCAACTCCAGTTTTTGCCTTGATCTTATATCCAAATCACGTTCGAACGCCTTCCTTTCCTACTTAGCTTTGCAGCATTCCTCACATATCTGCTTTGGTTCCTTCACATACGGCAACCCAAGCACCATTATTTTTTGATTGAGCATACATAAACTCTTAAAGTTTAGATAACCATACCTATAATGCCATAGTCAGTTCTTGTCTTATTCTGTATTCGAAGCAAGACATTTGTGATATGATGTGTTGAGTTCAACCTTGAACCTTTTGTTCTCCGCCAATGGTGCTTTCATGATTAGCCTCCCATCAGCCCTATATACCTTCATCTAATTATTATCCAACTTCATATTGAAGCCTTCTGCAAGTAATTGACCTACACTTATCAAGTTACTTGTCATCGAAGGTACATACAGAACTTCAGTGATAGTAGCTTTTCAACCATCGTTTCTAATAATTGAAATATCTCTTTTACCACCTGACTTGATATTCCTTCCATCTGCAAACTTATCACCTTTTCAACTGACTCATCTAACTTGGTAAACCACTTTTTATTGTTAGTCATGTGGTTGCTACATCCTGAATCCAGATACCACATGTTATTTTTCTCAGTGTTCGATTGAGTGTTCACCAGCAACAACACATCATTAGAATCACTACTTCCAGCTCGTGCATATTGATCTTCATCAATATCTTTCGACTTTGCAACTTTCTTTCTTCGACAGTCTCTGGCATAGTGGCCAAAACCTTGACAATTGTAACATTGCACCTCTTTCGTATCAAATTTCTTCCCAGAATACTTGTTGCCCACTCCTTTTGAATTAGTATTCTTACTTGACTTCTCATCACCAGCAAGATTCTTTCGCTACTTCGATTTCTCTTTTCCAAATTTCTTGCTGAATCTTGATTGCAATGCTTGCTCAGCTGCTTTCTCCCTTTCTGAGTTTCTTTGCTACAACCTCATTTTATGAGCCTCCAAAGAAGCTTGAAGTTCTTCCAACTTCATCTCAAAAAGATTATTGGTCTCTTCAATTGTCACAACAAAGTAATCAAAGTCTGCAATTAAAGATCTCAATACCTTTTCTATCTTTTGTAGATCCGTTAGCGCTTCACCACACGCATTCATCTGGTTTGTTAGCACCACAACTCTTGAGAAATATGCAGAAACATATTCATCCTCTTTCATCTGCAGCATCTCATACTGCTTTCTCAGAGTCTGCAACTTCACTTTCTTCAATTTCTCATCTCCATCATACAAGGACTTCAGCTTTTCTCAAGCTCCTTTTGGTGTTTCTTCTTCGATTATCTTCTCAAACACATCACAATCAACACACTGGTGAATCATGAACAGCGTCTTGCCATCTTTCTTTCACTAATCTCTGTGCACAAGTTTATGGGCTTCCCTTGCATCTACCTCCAGTTCTGATATTCCATCATTCAAGATTTCTAGAACATCTTAAAATATGAAAATAACCTTCATTTGTGCCACCCATCGTTGATAGTTTTCACCTTTGAAAATTGGTAGATTTGTTGGAAATTATGTTGATGTTGTTGATCCGTTTTCCATTAGACTTACTCTGAATCGCAAACAAGCTCTTGATACCAATTTTTTAGAACAAAGGATTCAAGAAAGATGAATATGTGAAAAACAAGAAGAAGAAGAAGAAGAAGAAGAGAGAGAGAGAGAGAGAGAGAGAGAGAGAGAGAGAGAGAGAGAGAGAGAGAGAGAGAGAGAGAGAGAGAGAGAGAGAGAGAGAGAGAGAGAGAGAGAGAGAGAGAGAGAGAGAGAGAGAGAGAGAGAGAGAGAGAGAGAGAGAGAGAGAATTATTTTGAGTTAGTTGATGTAACTAACTTCTAACTGAATCTGTTATTGTTGTTCCAACTGCTTGCTTGTTATTACAAATACAATGGCCCTTTATATAGGCAAAGTAGCTCAGGCCCAAAAATGCTAAAAGCCCAAACATAACAAGAATTAACCAACTAACATGTTGGAGAAGCTTACACCAGATAAATCACTCTAGAGATTTCGTCTAATGATATGGGAAGTAGAAGTATACACTGCAACAATACCATAAGTGACGAGATTAACTTGGAAATGGAAGGCTATGTGTTGTTCAGAGGAGCTATGGATTATAGGATCAAACTTGTTATTACAGATACACCAAATGTTAGGCAGGAGCAAATTTCTACTATTGACAGTAAACAAGTTCATGTTAAGTCTATTCCAAAAATTATATGGAAATTAGGAGTGAAGCATCAAGGATTCTGCAATTATAAAAAATTCGGCTTAATAGAAGTCAGAGTATCTTTCAGCGCTAACTTAGAGGGGGAGTTCATGTTACTTTGATTTTCATGAGATTTTGGTGGCAAGTTAAGAGTGAGAATATGTTGATTTTCAAAAATATCTCTAAAAAGTTACTATATACAATTGATTTAATTTATAATTATTATCATTATATATTATTATCAAGCATACTAAATTTTATATAAATTTAAAATTATTATTATTAGTTACATTTTTTAAAAAAATTTATTATATTTTTATTTAAAATTATTCAATGAAATATTAAATAATTTTAAAATTTTAAAATTTACAAAATTTTAAAATTTTGTAGAGTTAAACTTCTTTTATGAAATTCTCTTAGACAAAAAGATAGAAAAAATATTCATTTAGAACTGAAATTTCAAGATACCATAAATTGTAGATATTCTTTTAGAACTGAAATTTGACGGGGAGCTGTTATACACCGTAGATTTGTAAAAATTGACTAATAATATATTTGTAAAAATTAACTATTTCTTTTGTTGTTGTTATACATAATTGAAGTTATAAAAATGGTTGTACGATTTATTATAAATACGAATAAATACTTAAAAGTTGACGGTAAAAAACATTTAATATAAATTTTGGTTCAAAATACTATTTGGTTCAAAATCATATAATATAATAATGCAAGATGAGTAATTTGACAAGTTTGCCAAGTGTTACTCATGCATTTTTATATTTATAGATCATCTATAATTGGAAACTTTTATTTAATTTTTTTTATTTAATTTTAAATATCATTACTTGAGTTTTGTTCTGCCACGGTTATATAACAATTGAGATTTTTAGAAAACTGAACAGTGATTTTTAGAAAACTAAACCGTCTGTCGCATTTTCCTGCAATAAATTTTGTATAAAATAGTTTTGTCATATTCTTCCTTCATCCATTCAATATTCTTCCTCTTCCCGTGCTGAACTTCCTGTTCTTGATTCATGTATTCGGCTGGATCTAAGAGGTCATTCCAAATTCTCCTCATCAATGAATTATGTTTTTCATACGAATTTTATGGATATAAATATGTATTATCCATCCCAAGTTGTAAACCCATCGGATTTCTTCTTGATAGTTGTTACAGTTGTTCTTCACGATTCACGACTGCACTAGAGATTGACATCATTTGTTACTTATAAGTTATATCTGAATTTTT
Source organism: Vicia faba (assembly GCA_948472305.1). Classification (NCBI taxonomy): domain Eukaryota; kingdom Viridiplantae; phylum Streptophyta; class Magnoliopsida; order Fabales; family Fabaceae; genus Vicia; species Vicia faba. Next base: position 186,566,755 of record OX451735.1, on the reverse strand, counting down.
AAATGAAAATCATGTCATTAACGACTTGAATATGACCATTTTCATATTTCACATGGTGGAAATTGTACAATGTTGTAGTTGACACAGAGAGTATCGAAAAATAGCTACTACAATATGGCAATCTTAAAAGAATAGTGATAATTATACCTTTGAATGAAATGCAATCCTATACTATACGGTTACCTCAAGAGTTCAACAAGTTGTTGATTACTAATATTTTTATTTTATTTTATGTTTTCTAATATCTTGATTACTTAATTACCGTAATTAAGGACATTGATTAATTTCATTACACGTGGGTAACGAGAATGCCCAAATTATTTTTTTGGTTGTTTATGAAGAAGAATGGAAGGTTTGAGAGAGTTGTTTCCGATAACTTAATCCAACTTAATCCAAATTACACTTTTATTTTTTTTCTGATAATTTAATCCAACTTTTTATGTTGGGATCTTCTTAAGAAATTAGTTTATTTGGATTACAATGATGTTGAGACTTTATTTTTTGTTGATCTCAAACATAAAAAATTGGAAATAGTTAATGGTGGTAGCTTTAATTGCTTGAAATTGCAATAGTTAATGGTGGTAGCTGTTAGTGCAAGGTGATGAATTTGAGAAAGAAGAAGGAAGGAATAAATGCCTAAAAGCTGACAGCAAATGATTAAGGAAATTGATTGATATAAATGTAAACCTAGTACACCTATTTATACACAAATAAGAATGCCACATAGGCCATAATCAAAACTTATCTACAAATAACAAAATACTAAATTACCCTCTAATACCATCCCATAATTTAGTAATTTATCAGAAGTTAACAACACCAATTTCATCTCTCAAGCGCAGAAATTGGTCTGTTTTTATTGCCTTCGTCAGAACATCTGCCAGCTGCTTCTGAGTGCTATAGTGCAAAACTTCTAACACTCCTTTCTGCACTTGACTTCTGAGAAAGTGATACTTCGTCTCAATGTGCTTGCTTCTGCCATGTAGAACTGAATTCTTTGCAAGATTAATTGCAGACTTGTTATCAATCATCAGCTTCAGAGGTTCCTCAACTTCAACCTTCAGATCATGCAGCAGATTCAGAAGCCAAACTGCTTGACAGGCAGCTACAACACCAGCAATGTATTCAGCTTCACATGTTGACAGAGCCACAACAGGCTGTTTCTTGAAACACCAAGAAATTGGACCTCCCAGAAACTTGAATAAGTACCCAGAAGTGCTTATTCTGTCAACTCTGTCTCCACACTAATCAGAATCAGAATAACTCATAAGTTCTAATTTGATCTTTCCTCCAGAAGGAAATAGCACTCCATATTTCAGAGTTCCTTTTATGTACCTCAAAATCCTGACAGCAACTTGGTAATGAGACCACTTTGGTTTGCTCATGTATCTGCTGACCATTCCAACTGCATAACAAATATCAGGTCTGGTATTACATAAATACCTCAGAGAACCAACCATCTGTTTGAAGGTTGTAGCGTCCACATCCTCTCCATCAGAATCAGAGTCCAACTTCTGATTCGTATCAGCAGGTGTGATAGCAACTTTGCAATTTGCTAGCTCAAATCTCTTCAGAAGCTCTAGTTCATACTTCTTCTGATGTAAAATGATTCCTTTCTCAGAGTATATAAGTTCCATTCCTAGAAAGAAACTCATTTTTCCAAGATCTGTCATCTCAAACTCATTCATCAGAACTTTCTTGAACTCGGCTGTTTCTTGTTCAGAACTTCCTGTGAGTAATATGTCATCAACATACAAACAGACCAGAATCATATTACCTTCTGAAGTGTGCTGAACATAAACACCATACTCCATCTCACACTTCTGAAACCCTTGTTCCTTGAAAAACGAATCAATCTTCAGATTCCAAGCTCTGGGCGCTTGCTTCAGTCCATACAGAGCTTTATTCAGCCTGTATACCATCCCTTCCTGATTCTTTTTCACAAATCCAGGAGGTTGTGACACATAAACTTCTTCCTGTAATAGACCGTTCAGAAATGCAGACTTCACATCCAAATGTATTAAAGGCCAATTTCTGTTTGCAGCTAAAGCAATCACCAGTCTGATTGTTTCGTGTCTAGCTACAGGCGCAAATACCTCAAAGTAATCTAGTCCAGGTTTCTGAAGAAAACCTCTGGCCACTAGTCTCGCTTTGTGTTTTCCAATTGATCCATCTGGCTTTAACTTCTGCTTGAAAACCCATATGACGCTGATGGCTTTTTTTCCTTTTGGAAGTTCTGTCAGCTTCCAAGTCTTGTTTCTTTCAATAGCCTCAAGTTCTTCTTTCATGGCATTTAGCCACACTTTCTTCTTGAGCGCTTCTTCAATACCCACTAGTTCAGAATCTACTAGCATGGCACACTGAACGATTTCTCCTTCAGAATCTACTTCAGTATCATGAAACATGCTAAAATCTGCAAACCTACTTGGTATTCGTCTGATTCTCTGTGGCCTCTGATCTTGTTCTGAAGCTTCTCCAGAATTCGGAACAATACTAGCTTCTGAACCTTGTCCAGAATTACTTCCTTCAGAATTACCACCTTCAGAGTTACTTCTGGAAACTTGTTCTCCAGACCCCATGTCTTCAGAATTTTCCCTTCCAGAAGTATAATCACCACCAGATTCTGAATCATCATCAGAATCTGGATCAGAATCAGGTCCACTATCAAAATATCCCTGAGATTCTGACTCATCTTCAGAGTCTTCTTCTTCTGACTCTGACTCGTCTTCAGAAACTAACCCTGGTGTTGACACTACACCAGAATCTGATTGAAGCTTGTTCCAATCCCATGTTTCTGACTCTTTCACAATGACGTCTCTGTTGATCTCAACTTTGTTGGTTTCTGGACAATAAAGCTTGTAGGCACCTGTACTGTGGTACCCCACCAGTAACATTGTTTTGCTTCTATCATCCAGTTTTTGTCTTCTAGCCTCTGGAATGTGTTTGTAGCACACAGAACCAAATACCTTCAGATGGCTAACACTTTGCTTGTCTCCAGTCCATTTTTCTAAAGGAACATTTTCCTTTAGCTTCTTCGTTGGACACCTATTCAGAACATATGCTGATATGGCAACAACTTCTCCTCATAACATGTGAGGTAACTTTTTTTCTTTCAGCATACTTTTGGTCATATCAAGCAAAGTTCTGTTTCTTCTTTCAGCGAGACCGTTGTGCTGAGGAGTATATGGAGCAGTGACCTCATGTTCTATTCCATTCTCCTCACAAAACTTCTGGAACTCTGTAGAGTTATACTCACCTCCACCATCTGTTCTCAGAATCTTCAGCTTCTGACCACTCTGGTTCTCAGCCTTCACCTTGAACTTCTGGAACTCTGTAAACACTTCATGCTTGAACTTGATGAGTGTTACCCAAGTCATTCTTGTGAACTCATCCACAAAAGACTCGAAGTATTTGTTTCCTCCAAGTGAAGCTACTGGAAATGGTCCACATACATCAGAGTGTACTACTCCCAGAGCATGTTTTGCTCTGGGGGATACTTCTGATGCAAATGGCAATCTGGGTTGCTTGCCTTTCATGCATATCTCACATGACTTCTGAGGCTTCACAATCTTCGAAATTCCATGTACGAGCTTCTTTGAACTTAGATGCCCTAAGCTTCTATAGTTCAAGTGCCCCAACCTCTTGTGCCACAACTTGCTGTCTGCTTCAGCGCCTTCTGCACTGAGACACTCCGCTTCAGAAGTTTCTACATTCACTTTGAATGTTCTGTTGCTTCCCTGCTCAGACTTCATAATCAACTTCTGATTAGAATCATACAACGCCAAGAGGTTGTCCTTCATAACCACTGAAAAACTTTTCTCAATAAGCTAACCCACACTCATCAGATTGCTTTTAATTCCAGGAACGTACCAGACATCTTTGATCAGAATGTTTCTTCCATTCTTCACTCTGACTCTGACATTTCCCATACCTTCTGCATTAAGGTACTTATCATCAGCACATCTGATCTTTGTTCTCCTTCTGGAGTCAAAGTCTGTCAGCCATTGTTTGTTCCCAGTCAAGTGGTTTGAACAGCCAGTGTCCATATACCACCAATCTCCTGAACAGTTTCCATCAGAATCAGAAGCCATCAATAGCACAGGTTCATCATCAGAATCTTCTATGGCTATATTTGCTTCTTCTGATTTCCTTCCTCTGTTTCTACAGTCTCTGGCAAAATGCCCAAACTGTTTACAGCAGTAACATTGAACCTTCTTCTTGTCATACCTTTCCTTTCCCTTCTGATATTTCTTTTCATCAGAAGTTGAGGTTTCTGACTTCTGGAATTTATCACCATGTCTATTCTGCTTCTGGTCCTTCTTGACAAAAGAAGCTTTCAGAGCTTGCTCCACTTCCCTCTCAGAAGTTCTTTCAGTCAGACGCAACTCTTGTGCTTCTAGACTGCTTTGCAACTCTTCTATTCTCATGGTTTCCAGATTTTTAGAATGTTCAATAGAAATAACAATGTAATCAAACTGAGGCGTAAGTGACCTCAGAATCTTTTCTATGATTACCTGTTCAGAAAGTGTTTCTCCACAAGCCTTCATTTCATTAGTGATCAGAATCATTGTGGAGATGTATTCAGAAACTTTCTCACTGTTCTTCATGCTGAGATTTTCATATTGTTTTTGCAGGGACTGAAGCTTTACCTTCTTTACCGATACGTCACCACCATAACATCTGGTCAGTATATCCCATGCCCCTTTCGACGTCGTCGAATCAACAATCTTCTCAAACACATTTTCATCCACACACTGATGGATGAAAAACAATGCTTTCTGATCCCTCTTCCTTGTAGCTTTTTCTTCTGATTTTTGTTCTTCAGTAGCATCTGCTGCAGTTGGAACATAACCTTCAGAGACAAGGTCCAGAACATCCTGAGCACCAAACAGCACACGCATTTGTATCTTCCATCTGTTCCAGTTTTTGCCATCAAAAACTGGAAGTTTAGTGTTCAAACTACTGCCTCCATTCATCTTAAACCTTTGCACAGAAAAACTCAGATCTCAGATTTCTCACTCAGTGTTTCCCAAACCCACAGAATCAGTGTGATTCTGTTTCAGATTTTTGTTCAAGATTCAAAAATCAAACACACAGCTCACTATCACTCGTGTTTCCCAGAGTTTCAGAACAACCAAGAGCTCTAGATACCAATTTGTTAGTGCAAGGTGATGAATTTGAGAAAGAAGAAGGAAGGAATAAATGCCTAAAAGCTGACAACAAATGATTAAAGGAATTGATTGATATAAATGTAAACCTAGTACACCTATTTATACACAAATAAGAATGCCACATAGGCCCTAATCAAAACTTATCTACAAATAACAAAATACTAAATTACCCTCTAATAGTAGTTTTAATTGCTTGAAATTGCAATAGTTAATGGTGGTAGCTTTAACTGCTTCAAAATGGCTTTATGGAATTAGGAGAGTGGTTCATGTTTTATAGAATTAGAAAATGATGATTAGTATGAAAATATATTTTTTAAGAGAAAAGTGTGTGAAATTGTCTAAGAAAATCCATTCTGGATTCGTTCAACAGAAGATCCCATTCAAAATTTAAGAAAAAATAGGTTAAGAAAAAACAAATTATAATTAAAGACAATCATTCTTACACCTTTCTAATCACTAAAGTTCACTATATAGTAATGATATTTTTGAAATATCAATATATCAATTAATAAAATCTATTAACTTTATTATTTTAAACACGTGCAAAGATTAGAAAGCATATAATAAGAAAAAACATAAATTTTAAAATTTTACTCCCTATTCTCAAATAACTCTTATATATAAAAAATTAAAATGAATAATTAATTTATTATAATATTAAAAATAGAGAGAGGGAGAATGAATGAATGAAGATAGAATTTTCATTTCTTAATTTATTGTGTTTAATTATAATAATTGAGAAATTAATTGAGTGGAGAGAGTATATATACACGTAATTTTATGTGTGATTCTCTATTTTTATCTATTTTTGAATGATTTTGAAATGATCAAATATTCATTTTTTAAAAATATAATTTGTATCAGTAGGATGATTGTCTTTTTTTTTAAAGATTATGGAAGTACCTACTAATTTAGCATTTGTAATTTAATATGTTTGAATAATTAATTACTTTTAAATAGATTATTAAATATAATTTATTTAAATTGAATTATTATTAACTCCAACCTATGAGTATTTATTTTGTATCCACTATTTAAATATAATTATTTATTTTATAACAACTATTAAAAATCATATATGAAATATGTTTTGTATATAATATTTTCCCTAAAAAAATATTCATATCCCTTTAAATCATTATTAGAATTAAATGATTATTTATTATATTCAATTAATATATATAAAAAATTTATTATTTTTAAATAATAAAACAACTTGCTTTCAAAACAAATATATTTTTCAAATAAATTAGGAAATTTAATATATCGATCATACTTTTTTAGTATTAATAAATAAAATAATTAAATTGATTGAACGTGAAAATATCTGAGAGTTTATAATAAGAATATATATATATATATATATTAAATGTTTTCTCACTATTTTAAAATAACACAATGTTAACATAAACAAATTATACCCCACATAGTATATGAAAAATATAACTTTCATTTGTACTTATTTTTAATGTTAACCTTGATTAAAACTAATTACATACGGTTTTTCATATCTTAATGATCATTTTAATTGAATGTTTTTTATTTTTATTTATTGTCCTTCTATTTTTAATAAGTATAGAAAGGTAGAGTTTTGATTAATTTGTATACATAGTTCGCTAATTATCATAAATATAATAAGTATATAATAAATTATAATTAAGAAAAATTAACATTTTAATGACATTTATCTTATATTTTTTATGAATAAAGAAGAAGAAAAAAAGGTTAAAATACATATTAAAGAAATAATTATAGTACTATAATACTATATTAAAAAAAAAATAACTATAGTACTATATTTAAAAAATAATTATAGTACTATATAACTTAATTTTTTGTTGACCATTACATAAAAAATCAAAATATAATAAAGTGTTCTTTATTATATTTTTATAAAATATATAGTATTGGTTATTCTTATATTTTTCTTTTTTATTTTGATATTTTTGATATAAAAATGATTTTGCATGATTAATGTGCATTAATAATAATTAATGGTGTAATAAAAATGAAAATAACATATTAGATTTGTTAAGGAAATGAAATTAAACATGAAGAAAAAATTACAATAAAATTTATAATTTAAATTTAAATTATAATTAAAAATTCTACTAAATTGAAAATTTTGTACGAATGAATGGTTTATAAATAAAAATCTATTATTAAACACATCAAACATTTTTATAAATATTTATTATAAATCAATTAAAAATGAATTTTTGAAAATGTGATTGTAGGTTAAATTTTTTTTTTTGGAAATTGAAATGAATTGAAAAATGAGTTAATTGAATACATTTAAAATATTAATTTTACGCGATATATTTAAAACATTAATGAATTAATTCAATTTTATTGTGGTTTTTAAAAAAAAAAATTGAATTAGAACATAATTTTTTTACCACTTCTATAATAATTAATCCAATCTATTAAGTATGATTTCTCTTAGATAAATAAATATTATATACTTAATAAAATAATACTTATTTTGGGATTGAGGGAATATATGATATTATGAAGTGATACAACAAAAAATAAAATTGACTTAAAAAGATTTTTTTTTAATGATAAAATGTTAACATTTATATTAAAAAATTGATATAAATATTTGTTTTTATTAAAAACTACGGGACAATTATGATTGGTAAATACACAAATTTCTTATTAAAACATAAATTTGTTATTTTTTTTATATTTTATATATATTTTTAACCATCAATATATTATAAAAAAATTTATGTATACTATTGATAACAAATACATTTTATAATAAATTATAATTTTATTATAACTTTATTTATAAATTATAAGTAGTTTAAAAAAAATATTTAAAAAAATTTTAACCCGTACCTCACACACGTCTAAATACTAGTAGATTAAATTTTAATTGAATTATATTAATTTATCTTTGAAATATCTAAAAGAATATTACAAATCAGAATTAAATACATATCATAAAATTCTAAACGAGAGCCATACAACAACACTGATTTCTTATTAGAGAGTAATCTATTTAAAATATTATCATAGTCAATATTTTTGATCAACAAACATTTAAAGTTTGATAATATGGTTTCATAAAAAATTGATATAAAAAGTATAAGAAAGAAGAAGACAACAGAGGTAAAAGTTAGTTTTGCTTCACTTGTGTACATGTGCACAAATTGACATTGTATTTGGAATTCATATGTTTATGAGTAAGTTTCTTTGTATAGATTTATCAATTTATCTTTTTAAAATTTATTTTTGAGAAGTTTCTAAAAATAATTAAAATTATTTTGAGTTCATTTGTTATTAATTAAAAGAGTAATTTTAATTTTCAATAACGGTTAAAAAAAGTATATATTAAAAATTATATATTTTGATAAAATTATATCTTTTAAAAATGATTTTTATTAGAAGTTATTTAAAATTTTTTTAATAAAAACAATTTAATAAATAAAAAAGAAAAAATAAAAGAGAATGGAGGAACATAAAATCTAACCTATTAAAAAAAATTAAAAATCTATAATTAGACATGTTCAAGCTATATCTCAAACAACTTTTAAAACTTTTAAAAAGTAATTGTTTTAAGCATTTTTTGAAATTGTTTCTATTATTTCTATGATTGATTGTTTTAGGTAAAACAACATAGACAATAAGATATAAAATTGTGAAGTGGTATCATGTGAGATAATATATTCTAGTATGAGGTGCAACATTTAACATTAGTCTCTTAAATAAATTTTACGAGTAATTAAAGCGTGGTTGTGTTTGTTTCTAAAATAAATTCTTTTGAAAGAAGCTTGTTAATTAAAATTAGTTTGAAATTTTTTTTTATTAAATCATAATCAGGGCCGGTCCAATACAAAATGAGGCCCGAGGCAAATTTTAATATGAAATTTAATGAAAAATAAATAAATTTTATTTATTTAATTTTTAAGATTTTAAATTATTATTTCATTAATCATCAACTCAATTGATAGTTGTAAAAGAGTATTTAATTATAATAACACAATTTCAAATCGACGATATCTCATATAAAGGGTTAACTCAGTATACGAGACTCCTATTTTCTGAGTTCCGGGGAGATTGGTGATATCTCATATATTCAACTTTAACGGTTAAATTGAAGTCATTAGACAATCTAATATAAATATATAAACTTTGAAGTACTGTTTAGTTACATTCTTTTTTTTAGAATACTGAAAGTGCGTTGAAGAATGTAACACTTCAAAGAAACGTAATTTTGGACATTTAAAATTTGTATTAAACTGATTTGTTCTATTTTTCTTATCTACTATCTTTACTATGATTTTATGACAGATATTTCAACCGTGTCTGAATTCGATGCTAACAGTTCTCCCTTTAAAGTAAGTGTATGATAGCCATGTCGGAAGTGAGACAAGTCACATTATAATGAGGAATTTTGCGCAAGTTTTATGGAATATATTGAAGCAATACAATTCCAAATTGAAGGTAATTTTGTTTTCCATCTATCACTAATTAGAAGATAGTTTAATATTTTTCTCATTTTTAATGGTTCTTCATACAATGATGTCCATACATGACTAAACAACATGCTTGTTATATTTACATATTTGTGTAAATATATGTGAGAAGAATGTATATAATGTGTTTATTAATTAATCCTACTGAATTATAGTTCTTTTAGTATTAATTATATACTCCAATCCCTTCTAAATCGACTAAAATTTGTAGAATCTTGAATTCTAGAGTCCAACTGAAAGCAGTAGAATTGTATTAAGATTGGCTCTATTTGGTTTGGTAATTGATTTCAGTTATTAAGAATTGTTTCAATTCATGCAAAAAAATTGAAAGCTTTCGAATGATCATTGTTGAACTCATTGTTCGGGAGTTATTTCTTCTTTCTCTGTCTTCGAAGTTCCACTGCTATCTAAGACATCATAAATGTATGTATCCCAATGTTAATTTATCATTGTTGAACTCAACAACCATTTATTTTATTTATGCAGATAAGGAAGGAATAAGTGGCAAGCTCAATGATAATGAATATGCTTTGTAATTCAATCCCTTGACAATCAGATGCAGTACAAGAAAATTCACAGGGATCGTGAGAATATGTTTCTACTCATTCAATGAAATTACTTTTTAAATCTCACGTTTGAAGTTATATATGAGTGGAAAGTAATTGAGTGTCATACTTCATCTGATATAGCGAGGCAGTTTCAGTTACAACATGCTCTAGCAATAGTCTCGAGTTCAAAACTTGTTCTAGTGTATTTATTTTCACTATCAATATTTTGAAGACTTTGATTTGAATATCATGATCATTACCTTTCAAGGCTCGTGGCAGTATCAATGTATATTAATTTCGGTTGTGTTTCAATAGTTTTGAGAGTATCCATCTTTCTTTTTCTTCATGTTTTTTTTATTCTTTCTATCTTCCCTTTAAGTTGTTTTATTATTGTACAATATAATATATTGAATCAAATGATATGTATAACTTACTGAACTGATATAGATTGGCATACTATAATATATTGAATCAAATTATATGTATAACTTACTTAACTGATATAGATCAAAGATTTGAATTCATATGTTATTCATCCTTTTTGGCATCATTAAGCATGGATAATACTATGCATGGACAAGACTATATCTGATTTGAAAGATTGGTACAAGGTAAGAAGATTGTTGATTCAATAATATGGGAATTTTTCAGTAAAATTGGATTCCCTATTTCTAAACTTAATGAGTGAATTTATTATTGATCTATGTTACAATTTGGTTTGAAATTGAAATGTTGTGGTCAGATTGCGAAGTTGTTTTGAAATAAATATTTGTAAGTTATTTCTTTTATTCATCATACAACTAATAATTGTTAAATTATTTTTCTTACTTACCTACTTATAATTATTCGATATTCTTAGAACAAAAAGATTTTTGTTTTTTCTCATTCCTATATAAAATTTAATACTAGATTTATTTTATTTCTCTTTCCTAATTTATTTTATTTTATCAGCAGAGGAGGAGTTTGCAATATTCTCCTTTATTTTATTATTAATTCTCTATAATTATTATTTATTTCTTAATTTTATTTCAATATTGATAGTTGAGTTTTAAGTTTTTTTAAACTCAATTTAAATCGATGAAATAAATATTTTTAAGTTATCTCTTTTATTCATTATACCATTAATATAAATATATATTAAATTATTAATATTGTAATTGACTTTTCGATATTCTTATATATGATTTTTGATTTACCTATTGATATCTAAACTAATAAGTTACAATAATTTTTAGGGTTAAATAAGTTTTAGGTCCCTGTAAATATCTCAAATTTTGTTTTTAGTCACTCAAATATTTTCCTTCAAAGATTGGTCCCTTCAAAAAATTTCGTCAAGACAATTGGTCCCCAACGTCAAGTTCCACTAACGGCTTCCTATGTGGCAAGACAGATGGATTAAATAATTTGTTTTATTTTCTGATGTAGAATTCATTACATAACTTCTCCCAAGTGACATATCTCACTACATAACTTCTCCCAAGTGGAATTCATTATATAACTTCTCCTTCAACAGCATAATAAAACATTGACGAATCTGCCTCTTGTGGTCCCAAACATCGAAGAAACTTCAGCTGGTTGTTGCGCTGTTGTGGTCCCAACAACAATTAGGTAAGTCCCACTTGTTATAGTTTATTCATTCCGAGCATTACTTGCATGCCCCACGACCTGGTCCCAAATTCTAGGGTTTTTCGTCTTTAATCTATTTGTTGGTAATTTCTGAGTTACCCCTCCTTTTTTCTTGAAATATGTAGGCAATGGGGTCATTTAAGGGTGTCTTTTATACCAAAGGGTCATTCGTAAAGGACAAAGGGTTAAAATACGAAGGGGGTGATGTTTATGCTGTATGTGGGCAAGATCCTGATTTCTGGTCATTCTTTGAAGCATGTGACTTAATTAAGGGTATGGATTCATCATTTAAAATTGAAGATGTGAAAATGTGGTAGAAGTCTAAACATAGCTCACTTGAAAATGATCTAAAACCCCTTGTTAATGATGAGGGTGCAACAATGTTAGCTAAGCGTGCTGAGGAGAGTAAGTGTGATGTTGAGATATATACAGAGGAAAGATTATCTAGTGGTGAGAAGACTTATATGAAGAGGTTAAAAGAGAAAGAAAAAGGACATGTTAATGTTGAATAAAATGAAGATGGCGAGGACGGTGAATCATTTGAAAACTCGTTGAATGGTATACACTTTGAAGACAGTGAAGAAGAAAGGATGCACGATTTTGATAAAGACGTGGGTGAAAATGATGGTACATGTGGAGTGGGTAATGGTGATGGTGCGTGTCAAATGGATAATGGTCAAGGGATACCTAAAGGGTTGACTACAGCTAAGATGCGAAGGGAACATGTAATTGAGGATGATTACATCACAGATGAACTTGATAGTGGGGCAGATGATGATAGTGATAATGGTAGGCCTCCAATGACAAGGTTTAATGAACATGAAAACCTTAGAAAAGAATTTAAATTCAAGATGGGAATGGAATTTTCTTCTCTGAAGCAATTTAAAAAGGTTGTATTGGAACACAATGTGTTGAATGGTAGGGAGGTCAGGTTTGCCAAAAATGATGGGACAAGGTGTAAGGTTGTTTGTAAGGACAAACAACAATGTAATTACACGGTTTTATGCAGCAGGGTTTTGAGAACTACATCATTCAGGATTAAAACTCTATTTCAGTAGCATAAATATGGAAGAAAGTTCTTCAACAAGAATGCTAATGTTGATTTGGTATCTAGAGTGATTGTTGACAAGTTAAAGAACAATTCAGGTATAAAATTGAATGAAGTTGTAGCAGATGTAAGATTGAGGTTTGCTACAAAAATTACTGGATGTAGGGCTTTCAAAGCAAGGCAGCTAGCTAGAAAGGTTGTTGAAGGGGACTCAGCCAAGCAATACAACATGCTATGGTCATATGGAGCTGAATTGAGAAGGGCGTCCAAAGGAAACACATTTAAGTTGAACATTTATGGTTTTCCACCTAGGTTGAAAGGTGCTACATGTGCTTTGATGGTACAAATAAAGCATTGAAGGTTGGATGTAGACCATTGATAGGGTTAGATGGATAGCACCTAAAAAACAAATATGGTGGAATATTGTTGATAGATGTCAGTAGGGATGCCAATGACCAGTATCTTCCACTTGCCTTTGGGGTGGTGGAGAATGAAACTATGGACTCTTGGAGTTGGTTTGTTAATTTACTTCTGGAAGATATTGGTTATGATTGAAGATGTGAAAAAACACAAGAAGGGGGGTGTTGAATTGAAAACTTAGATCAAAAACAGCTTAATGACACAGTATTTTTATCCTGGTTTGTTTGATCTCAAACTACTCCAGTCCACCCATCAAGGTGATTTCTCCTCTCTCCAACGAGGTCTTAATCCACTAATCTCAAAAGATTACAACAGCTACTTTAACAACTGTTAAAGTCTTCTTGAGTATAACCACAAACCGGTTAATCTCAAGGAAATCTTTTACAAATAATTGAACAAGAATGTGTTGGTGTTTTCTAACAAAACAGTTTATCACAATTGTGATAATTACACAGGTTAAGCTTAGAATAAAATAAATTTGCTAGAGCTTGAATATGCGTGGTTTGGAATTCTCTGCAAATTGATGAGTGCGTATGTACGTGATTCTTTGCAAGTAGACTTGTTTATATAGACAAAATAATGACGTTGTCCATAAAGCAAGTTTAATGATAATAACACACTTTCCTTTTGTAGAAGATCTTGTCTGAAGAAAGCCGTTGGCATTAATTCTGTCTTGAATGTACAGTAACGCTTCAGAGTCTTCTTTGCTTAACTGCTGATGACGCTTCAGAATATTGATGACTTGGTTTGATATGTCTTTGTTCAGAATCAGAGTTTGTTGTAATTAAGCGCAGGTTCTGATCACCAATCTTCAGCGTAAAATCTGATTACTTCAGCATGTAATACTTTTAGCTTATCTTCTGATGCTGATTCCATCAGAACTTCTGCATATACAAAACATATTTTTAAGGAGCATATTTGTTCTGTGTATATATACTTTGTATTTATTTATTCTTTGTATTTGTTATCATCAAAACTCTAACCAAGGGTTGTAGAATCAAACTATGTTCTAACACTGATAACAGGTGGTGCTTCATGTCTGATCAGAAAAAGGTATGCTTAATGTTATTTGTTTATTTAGTGATTAATGTTACTTATTGATGTGGTGGTCATGTATATGCAGGGACTGGTGAATGTATTTGAGGAAGAATATCCTGAGTTTGAGCACAGGTTTTGCTTAAGGCATTTATATGCTAACTTCAAGAAGAAGTTTGGAGGTGGAAGACTATATAGAGATCTCATAATGGTTGCAGCAAAGGCAACCTATTTTGAAGCTCATGAGGATAATATGAATCAAATTAAGGAGGTAAGTCCAGATGCTTTTGGATGGCTAAATGTTATTCCCAAGAATAAATGGTGTAAACATGCCTTTCCCTTGTACTCTAAGTGTGATGCTCTTATGAAAAACCTAAGTGAATCATTCAATGCTACTATTTTGATGCAAATGGATAAACCTATAATTACCATGCTTGAGTGGATTAGGAACTATCTTATGGCTAGGTTTGCCACCCTTAGGGAGAAGGTTGAAAATTACAAAGGAGAGATCATGTCTAAACCACTTAGAAGGTTAGATAGGGAGATAGAAAAAAAGTGCTAATTGGCTGCCCACGTATGGAGGTAGATTAACATTTCAAGTAAGTCATGTAATATTCACAAAAAGTTATGTTGTAGACTTGGAAAAACATACTTGTTCTTGTAACTTTTGGGACTTGGTTGGGATCCCATGTAGACATGTTGTTGCAGCCATACATAGGAAGGTAGATAATACCATTAAGTATGTACACAAGTGTTACTATAGGTCTACCTATGTCTCATGTTACAATGAAGTTATCAGTCCTATTAATGGTTAAAGCAAATGGCCAAGGAATGCTGACCCTGAAATCTTACCACCAAGTTACAAGAGAGATGTAGGTAGACCAAAGAAACTCAAAAGGAGATCCAGATGAGGCAAGTCAAACAAGGTGGAAAAGGAAAAACACAAGCCACGGGTGCAAGACTTGCTTGAAATATGGACACAATGCAAGGACATGTAAGAAAAACAAATAATTGGTAGTTATTGAAGGTGAACTTCCAAGAGATGTTGCACCCACCCAAGGAAGCCAAACACAAAATGTGGCTACTGCAGGATCCAAAAAAAGGGTTAGTAACTCAAACTGAACAAAAAATTTACATTATAAATTCATATATAATTTTCAATATCTTGCTACAATTATGTTGGATGCAGGGTGATCCAAAAGGTACAACCAAAACCAAAAAGGAAACACATCTAAGAAATCAAAAACTGGAAATGGGCGTCAGACTACTGCAGGACATGAGAGTTATGCTACTGCAGGAACTGGGAGTCATGCTAATGCATGAATTGGGAGTCATGCTAATGCAGAAAATGGGAGTCATGCTACTGCAGGAAATAGGAGTCATGCTACTGCAGGAAATGAGGCAGGAAATGAGGCTCAAGCACCAACTGCAACAAATATGAGTCATGCTACTCAACCTGAAGAAAACCCTGCACCAACTGATGTGACACCTACTCAACCTAGGGTACACCTTTCACAAAATTCTGTTATCTCATCTAAGGCAATGAGAATGTACTGTGGTATAGATCCTGATGAACTAAAGGCATTGTTGAATGATGATGACATTCTAGATATTCCACCATTAAGAATTGATATTAGTCATGCAAAGAATAATATGCCTGGTCCCAAAACATTTATTGGTAAATGTCCTAAGGTATCAAAACCTGCTAAACCCGCTACTAATCCAACTAGGAGTGATCCTGTAAGTTTGTAACTTGTTCTGATAGACTTATTTGGCATGTTCTATTTTTTTACCTTGATAACATTGTTTTCATAGCAGGTGAAAATCATGATATCACTAAGGAAAAAGTCAAAGATTGTTGCATCTACAATTAGAAAGAGTGATAGACTTGGACTTTGATGACAAAGAATATAGAGGGACATGGAAGGGATCCAAATGATCCATTTGTAATACCTGAAGAAGACTCAACTATTGGAAGTTCTAGGGGAAAGGGAAAGAAGAAATGTGATGACATCCAGAAGAGCATGACTCAGTGAAAGCTCAAGAGTGACACAAATGTAGTTTGGTTGTACCTTATGTCTTATGAAACAAATGAATGTTGTATTATTATGAATTTCGTAATGTGTTTTGTTATGTACTTTTTATGTGTTTTGTAATGTGTTTTGTTATGCACTTTGTAATCTGATTTATTATGCACTTTGTAATGTGCTTTGTTATGCACTTTGAACCTTTAATGTAATTTGTACTCATGTCTCAGTATGTGCTTAGTTATGAACTTAACAATCAAATTACAAGCTTTTTATACCAATATTGCAAATTATGTCAACTTAATCATAATAAACAATATTGATAACAATTCAGCACCTACAATTGATAACAAAATGAACATTGAAGAAAGACCTAAAATCACAGTACATTCTCATTAGATTAACAATTCACCAACTACAATTGATAACAAAATGAACATTGAAGCAAGACCTAAAATCACAGTACATTCTCATTAGATGAATAATTCAGCAACTACAATTGATAACAAAATACACATTTATCATAAATGACACAACAAGACACAATATCTTCAATCTTCCATGAAATTTTTCAGTTTTCAATTTGGTCTTCAAGTTCTTGTTCTTCTTCCTTGATTCTTCATACAACGACTTCATATATCCCACAGATGCCATGGCTTCCAACTCTGAGTTCCTAATGGTAACATCTTCATTTCCAGATTTTACACCAAGATATTCATCCCATGTGAATAGATTACACGTGTTGTACCCCAAATTTTGCCCTCCCATATTTCTCAAAACATTTCAAGAATGATCTCCAAGTTGCTCAAGGAAGTCTAAGGGTTGACCAGACAAGCTCTCTCCTAAGGCAGTCTACTTCAAATTAGGGTTTCATGTTGCATCAAGACACTTGAGTCCAAGTGGTCCCAAATTCTCAAATTTGTCCTAATATGTTCTCAGTATCATCCATGTCAAGTTTCAAGCCTTGCAGAGGAAGTTTGCTCAGTCAATTGCTCAAAGGTCCAAAAATCGACTGTGCTAGGGCAAAAGTCAATTGTGACCTACATACAGTCAAACTTCAAGATTTTTGGTCAACATCCTCATTTTGAAGTATATTTCATCATTTGATCAAGGGTTAATCATGATTCATCAAGGATTGCTCATAATTCATCAAGACTCAAAAGTTGCTAAATTAGGGTTTTGTAGGAAAAGTCAACCCAACTTTGACCAAGCATAACTTTCTCATACTTTATGAGAGATGACCCATCCAAAGCTCATTTTTAAGAGGATGAAATTCCCTATAATCCATCTTCATCTCCCAAGTTTAAAATATGCACTCATAAGAAGTTATGAATTTGGACATTATAGGTCATTTTGAAAAGTCAACAAAAACACCTTTTTTGTCAAAGCTTCATACTTGAGAATGGAACATCAAATTGATATGATACCAAATGGGTTGATTAGGGGACATCTCAAGCTTTATAAAAATTCAAAGAACACCTCCAAAGAGTCAAAATTGAAGAAGTTATGCATTGTTGAAGTTGACCTTTTTTGCAAAATTGCCAAAAGTCAACTCTCCCCAAAACTTCAAATTTTGCCAAATGGGCCCAATCTTTTTCACTTGTTTTAAGTTGGAAACATAGCCCACGTGCTCTAGCCTTTGCCACTTGTCCATATCATATTTTTATTAATTATTTTGATTTTGATTTGAATTAATTTGATTTAAATCAAAATAAATCAAATAAAAATCCAAAGCATTGATAACAAGGGATTTTGTGCTTGTTTCAGGTTCCAATTACAGCTAGCATCATTCCAAATTCGCGTCAAAGCTTGTGTGCACAAAAAGATTCAAAATAAGCCATGTTTGGAAAGATCTTCAAAGTAAATCAAATCAATATCCAAAGCATTGAAAGAAGAAGATTTGGACACAACTATTAACCCTAATGCATTGCTGGATACATAAGGAGGCGAGGCAGATCAAAAGAAAGGTTAGAAAGAGGCGCTAGAGCAAGAACAGAATTTGAAAAAAGAAGCAAAAAGTGTGAGATCGAATTGGTGGTTAGAGGCGTCCTCAAGGCTTGGTATTTGTCCCAATCGTTTCCTGGCATTCTCAGGAACCTAAAGCAATCAAAACCAAACGTTTTCAAGCCCTCCCATGCGCTGTAAATCAGTCACGGTATCACCCTTTTCTTGAATTCGAAAAGCTTTATTCTTGCATCCATAGTGTAAAATAATTGCATATTCTTGATCACCATGATGTTTCAAACTTTTTACAAAAGCCAATTTCATTTATATGGACTGAATCGAAATTCACCATTGTTAGATTTTTGAGTTTGGTTTTAGGGTTTTTGTTTTCAGGTACAATTAGCCTTCGAAAGGGGTATGGTTGTGATCAGGAAGACGAGACGGACACAACCATGGCTTTAGGTTTTATTTCTATGGCTTGTAGAGGATTTTGGAAATACACATACTTGTAACAACGGACATTTGTCCGTGGGTATAGGTATTGCAGGTTTTAGCCACGGAGAGGGGAAGGAGATGATGTGTTGTCACTCCCCTACTGGCCTGTTTGAATTTCGCGCGAATTTTCTTTTGTTTTTTTCTTGTTTCTTATATTATTATTATTTTGTAATATATTAACAATCAAAACAGAATGGCCCAGTGGTTGCCACATGAGTATTCAAGGCATAGAGGCTGGAGGTCAGGGGTTCGATCCCTGCCTCCAGCATTTGTTATTTTCCCATTTATTTTCAAGAAATCATATGCATATGCAAGCCAAGCGCCCACCATGGACCTTCATCATCCATGCGCCAGATGGTCAGATGGCCAGATCTAGTGGCTACTACTGAGGGTGCACCAAAGGGCCAGTCAATGCACATGCGCAAGATCCAGAAAGTCAAAACAGATCTCCATTTGGGCCCAGGAAAATTGCTTTCCACACCTCCTCAATTTTGCTAAAATCAGACCCATTTCTCACTGTTTATTTCCTTTTTCTATATTTTTCTTTAATTTATTTATTTATTAATTTTACTAACAATAAAATAATTTTCCTTTTTATCAAAAAAATCACAAAAATATTTTATGTCCAATTAAATTTTAGAATTTTATTTTTCATTAATAAATATTAATTAATTTAATTAGGTTATTAATGTTAGATAACTTTAATTGATTTTGCAAATATTTAAAATTAATTAGAATCAATAGGTTTTAACACTAATTTAATTATTTTATTTCTTTCCTAAAATAACCAAAAATCCAAAATATGACATTTAATTATTTTTCATTAATTAATTTAATAACTAATTAATTTAGCATTTAATTTTAGGAATTAATTTCTTTTCTTAAAAAATAAAAACAACAAAAACATTTTCTTTTAATTAGGAGGGTCAAAACCCTAGTTTCGCATTCGATTCAATTGTCTCGCGCGCTTTATTTTTCTTTATCCAAATTATTGTATCTGCTCCCGGTTTGTAATAATTTTAATTATGACATTTACTTATTTTTCCGCTTTTAAATTTCAAAGGGTTTGTTTTTGGCGATGTAAATACTCGACGCCTTGTAATAGTTTAGTTTAAATTTCGCCCTTTAATTTCTGCAAATATTCAACTGTTAGATGTTTGATAATAGGGTTTGCATGACAAGAATGTATGGCTAAATTTAAAACAGTTAGATCACCCTTAATTGTGCAAAGATAAAAATAACTGAAATCAAAACACTCGCACATGCGCACTGTAACACCCCGTTTTCAATTAATTGAATTATTTAAATTTGGGAATTTATTTTATTAGAATTAATAAAATAAAAAGAATTATTTATTTGGAATATTCGAAGAAATAAGAAATATAGGGATTTTTATGTTTTGGGCTTAGATGCTGTTAGTAAAGAGTGGGGGTGAAAAAGAAGTAAAGTTATGTGTTGGAACTCAAGTTATTCCTCATTTTGGTTTTCACGATAAACAGAAGTTAGAATTGGGGAAATAGAGCTCTGAAGGTACGAGGAACGAAGAACGGAGAACTTCGCTCAAGAATTCAAAGCTGCTAATTGATAAGGTAAGGGGGGTTTATACTCGATTTACCTTTGTTTATGGGTTTATGTACGGTTGATTCGGGTAATGGTAGGAAAATCCCAATTGTTAGATGTTTCTAGGGATCGATAACCGTAGGACTGAACTTTGTTAGAAAAGGATTAGGATTCCCAATTCTCATGAATCGATTAAGAATTTAGGTCCCAAATGGTGAATTGGGCGTATGTCTAATGATCGTGAATTTACCTTGGAAATTGTAGGGACGACCTCAGTGTCGGTAGAATTCCCCAAAGTTACGGTTAATCCCCGGTTAAGGTTATTATAATGATTATTAGTAAATTGGATATTGTGGTATTGTTGTGGATCGTACAAGCTCGATGCGTTAGGTACTGAAATACGCGTTTTGGCCGACATTTTTCCGCGTTTGGACGGCTGTTGTGAGCCACTGCAGGTTCAGAAAAATCTGACCCGCGCTCATCAACACGGCCGTGTTGTTTAACACGGGCACCCGTGTTGATGCACTGTGTTGCCAAAAATTGTGTTTTCCAGACACAATTCAACACGGGCCGTGTTGTTTAACACGGGCACCCGTGTTGATCCCCTGTTTTGTTAAAAAAATGCGTTTTCTGGGCATATTTCAACACGGCCGTGTTGTTTAACACGGGCACCCGTGTTGATGCTACTGTGTTGAATTTCTGAATTTTCTGAATTTTGATTTCAGTGTTTCGATGTTGGATTTTTATTGCCATGCTTTTAGATATGTTCTCGAGCATGAGTTATGATATAATTGATGTGATTGGTTGATGTTTGAATAGTATGCTGAGTGATTACATGCTATTTGTAACTTGATATGATTGATGTTTAAATAGTATGCTGAGTGGTTACATACTATTCATATCCTGTTATGTTTGATATTGTTGATGTGCATGATATGTTGAATGATGTTCATAGTATGCTGAGTGTTACATACTTACATATCATGTTGCATTTGTTAATTCCCATTGTGTGGAATTAACATGGTGGCCAATATACGTGTCCGCGATTTAATGGAACGTTGAGGTGGTAGCCGTGTCCGCGATATAATGGAACGGTGAGTTATCCGTGACCCGCGATATAATGGGGCGGTGTAGTGGTACCACATGCATGGGTGTGTTGCATTACTCGAATATAACATGAATGGATGATTTTTCCAATGTTATATTTGATTGTTTGTATGCACGTGTGATTGATATATGGTTGATGATGTTGATGGGTATTTGTAAATATGAAAAGCAATATGTCATGGATATATGATTTGTAAAGGTTTTGTAAACTATGAAATATGTTAATTATTGGGTGATGCTTATGATTTCGTGAATTGATTGTTATGAATGTATAACCAAATGTATATTTGAGAAGCTCACCCTTACTGTTGAATATTTCAGATTGAGGAGCTTCGCTCAGGTGCTTGGCGAAGGCTTATCGTGTCTAGTTTAGTTTTATTCTAGTATGTCCGGGTCATGCTCTGATAGTTGTAACTCCGGGAACGTTTGGTTGTCGAGCTGCTTTAGTCAGACTCGTTTATTTTCTTTTAATTGTTATAATAAGATGTTGACTTTCCAGGTGTTAATCCCTGATGATTTTGGAAAATATTATAACGTTTGATTTTATTAATTAAAATTTTCCGCTGTGTAAACATGTATGAGTTACCACTAAGATTATGCATGACAGGAATTATTTTATTAAAAGAGAATTGTAGCATTCCTCGATTATTACATGTACTCTGAGTTATAATTTTTAATATTTGCGAAAATTATATGCGGGTTTTAGAGGGTGTTACAATAGTGGTATCAGAGCATAGTCGGTCGTTGTGACCAGAGTCTTGAGTCAGTCATTCCTTTTCGTATGCGACTAGTGCAAGGTAACACTGTCGATACTGTATTCTGATGTGGAGTATGTTTTAATTCTCAGGAATATGGCTGGAAGAGGTAATGGACGAAATGATGCTGCACTAGCTGAGGCTTTGGGGATGTTAGCTGGTGTACTTGCTGGAAACCCAACTGGAGGCGTGATTGGTGCTGATAGGCAATTGGGAAATTTCCAGAGGAACAATCCTCCGTTGTTCAAAGGTACACATGACCCTGAAGGTGCTCAGAAGTGGCTGAAGGAAATCGAAAGGATTTTCCGTGTGATTGATTGTGCTGAAGATCTGAAAGTCAGATATGGTACGCATATGTTGGCAGAAGAGGCCGACGACTGGTGGGTTGCCACAAGGACTGAAATGGTTCAGGATGGAGAGGCACTGACTTGGGCTAACTTCAGAAGGGCTTTTCTGAGGAGGTACTTTCCTGAAGATGTTCGGGGAAGAAGGGAAATTGAATTTTTGGAGCTTAAGCAGGGCAATCTGACTGTTAGTGAGTATGCTACTAAGTTTACTGAGCTGGCAAAGTATTATGCTCACTACAACAATGATGAGGCTGGAGAATTCTCTAAATGTATCAAATTTGAGAATGGTCTCCGAGATGAGATTAAGCAGGGAATCAGGTACCAGCGTATTCGTAGATTTTCTGATCTGGTTGATTGTAGCAGAATCTTGGAAGAAGATATTACCAAGAATCGGTCGTCTCACTCTCGTGGGGCTGTTGATAAAAGAGGGAAGCAACATATGGACCGTGGCAAGCCATATGGTAGAGATAACCAGAGATCAGGCGGTTGGAAAAGGCCTAGTGGGGGAGATTCTAAGGCTCCTATCAGATGCTACAAGTGTGGTGAGTCTGGTCATCACATTCGAGATTGCAAGAGTGATGAGAAGAAGTGCTATAAATGTGGAAAGGCTGGTCATTTGTCTATTGATTGCAAAGGGAAGTCTGTTACTTGTTACAATTGTGGCGAAGAAGGTCACATTCGTCCGCAGTGTCCTAAGCCTAGGAAGGATCAGTCAGGTGGAAAAGTGTTTGCTTTGTCTGGATCTGAGACTACTCCAGAGGATCGATTGATTAAAGGTACGTGTTTTATTCATGGCACACCTTTAGTTGCAATTATTGATACTGGTGCAACTCATTCTTTCATTTCTTTGGATTGTGCTGAGAGGTTGAAACTGGACATATCTGGTATGCGAGGTAGCATGGTTGTTGATACTCCTGCATCGGGTTCAGTGACAACTTCACTCGTATGTAGGAATTGTCCTATTGAGATTTTTGGTAGAAGTTTCGGTATGGATTTAGTGTGCCTACCGCTTGAACAAATTGATATTATCCTTGGGATGAACTGGTTGGAATTCAACCGGGTTCATCTGAACTGCTTTGCTAAGACGGTGATTTTCCCAGAAGCAGTTGGTGTCGAGAATTTGACTATGACTGCTAGGCAGGTACAAGAAGCAATGGAAGATGGTGCTAATGTGTTTATGTTACTTGCTTCGTTAGATGCAACAGGAAAGGTCAGGAGTAGTGAATTGCCAGTGGTGTGTGAATTTCCAGAAGTCTTTCCTGATGATGTTGGCGAGTTACCTCCTGAGAGAGAAGTGGAATTTTCTATAGATTTAATTCCTGGTACGAGACCGGTGTCGATGGCACCATATCGTATGTCTGCGTCTGAGTTGACGGAATTGAAGAGTCAGTTGGAAGATTTACTGGAGAAGAAGTTTATTCGTCCAAGTGTTTCGCCTTGGGGTGCTCCGGTATTGTTGGTTAAGAAGAAAGAAGGTTCTATGAGACTGTGTGTTGATTACAGGCAATTGAACAAGGTAACCATTAAGAATCGGTATCCGTTACCGAGGATTGATGATTTAATGGATCAGTTAATTGGAGCCAGTGTATTCAGTAAGATTGATTTGAGATCTGGATATCATCAGATTCGTGTGAAAGCGGAAGATATTCAAAAGACTGCTTTTCGAACGAGGTATGGGCATTATGAATATTCTGTTATGCCGTTCGGAGTTACTAATGCACCTGGTGTTTTCATGGAATATATGAATAGGATTTTTCACCCGTATCTGGATAAGTTTGTTGTGGTTTTTATTGACGACATTCTGATTTATTCCGAGAATGACGAAGATCATGCGGAACATCTCAGAATTGTGTTAGAGTTGTTGAAAGATAAGAAGTTGTATGCAAAGTTGTCCAAATGTGAGTTCTGGCTGAATGAAGTTAGTTTCCTTGGACATGTGATTTCTAAGAATGGTATTGCAGTGGATCCTACGAAAGTAGAAGCGGTATCTCAGTGGGAAGCGCCGAAGACTGTTTCGGAAATCAGAAGTTTTCTTGGTCTTGCAGGTTATTACAGAAAGTTTATCGAAGGATTCTCAAAGTTAGCATTGCCGTTGACGAAGTTGACTCGTAAAGGACAAGCGTTTATTTGGGATTCTGATTGTGAGAAAGGTTTCCAAGAATTGAAGCGGAGATTGACAAGTGCTCCTATTCTGATTTTGCCGAATCCGGTGGAATCTTTTGTGGTCTATTGTGATGCATCTCTGTTGGGTTTAGGTGGTGTTTTAATGCAGAATCAGCAGGTAGTTGCGTATGCTTCGAGACAGTTGAAGGTTCATGAAAGGAACTATCCTACTCATGACTTAGAGTTGGCAGCAGTTGTGTTTGTCTTGAAATTGTGGAGACATTATCTGTATGGTTCGAGGTTTGAAGTGTATAGTGATCATAAGAGTTTGAAGTATCTTTTCGATCAGAAAGAGCTCAATATGAGGCAAAGAAGGTGGTTAGAATTCCTCAAAGATTATGATTTTGGTTTGAATTACCATCCTGGTAAGGCAAATGTAGTTGCAGATGCTTTGAGCAGGAAGTCCTTGCATATGTCTATGATGATGGTTCGTGAATTGGATTTAATTGAGCAATTCCGAGATTTGAGTTTGGTTTGTGAAAGTACTCCGAAGTGTGTTCGTTTGGGTATGTTGAAACTTACTAGTGGTATTCTAGAAGAGATCAGGATCGGGCAGAAATCCGATGTTAATTTAGTTGATAAATTGACATTGATCAACCAAGGTCAAGGTGGTGAGTTTAGAATTGATGAAAATGATGTTATGAGATTTGGCGATAGAGTTTGTGTTCCTGATGTCGCAGAAATCAAGAAAAGTATATTAGAAGAAGGACATCGCAGTGGAATGAGCATTCATCCGGGTGCCACGAAAATGTATCATGATTTGAAGAAATTGTTTTGGTGGCCGGGAATGAAAAAGGAAATAGCTGAATTTGTGTATGCATGTTTAATCTGTCAGAAATCGAAGATTGAGCATCAGAAGCCGTCTGGGTTTATGCAACCGATGTTTATTCCAGAATGGAAGTGGGATAGTATTTCTATGGATTTCGTATCTGGGTTGCCGAGGACTCCTATGAATTGTGAAGCGATATGGGTCGTTGTGGATAGGTTGACTAAGTCTGCTCATTTTATACCGGTGCGAATGGATTACTCGATGGAGAGATTGGCACAGTTGTATATTGAGAAAATAGTGAGTTTGCATGGAGTTCCTTCTAGTATTGTGTCAGATAGAGATCCGAGGTTCACTTCGAAATTTTGGGAAGGATTGCAGAAGGCTTTGGGTACTAAGTTGAGATTGAGTTCAGCTTACCATCCTCAGACTGATGGACAGACGGAGAGGACGATTCAATCGTTGGAAGATTTATTGCGTGCTTGTGTTTTAGAGAAAGGTGGAACTTGGGATAGCTATTTGCCATTGATTGAGTTTACTTATAACAATAGTTACCATTCGAGTATTGGTATGGCTCCGTTTGAGGCATTGTATGGTAGACGGTGTAGGACGCCTTTGTGTTGGTATGAATCTGGAGAGAGTTCGGTAATTGGGCCAGAGATTGTTCAGCAGACTACAGAAAAGATCAAATTGATTCAAGAGAAGATGAGAGCTTCTCAGAGTCGTCAGAAAAGTTATCATGATAAGAGGAGAAAGAATTTAGAATTCAGTGCTGGAGATCATGTGTTTATGAGAGTTACTCCGATGACGGGTATTGGTCGGGCGTTGAAGTCTAAGAAGTTGACTCCGCGTTTTATTGGTCCGTTTCAGATTACGGAAAGAGTTGGAGAAGTTGCTTATCGCATTGCTTTACCTCCGAGACTTGCGAATTTGCACGATGTTTTTCATGTTTCTCAGTTGAGGAGATATATTCCAGACCCATCTCATGTAATCCAAATAGATGATGTACAGGTAAGAGATAACCTGACAGTAGAAACATTGCCTATGAGGATAGAAGATCGGGAAGTGAAACAGTTAAGAGGTAAAGAGATAGCATTAGTGAAGGTTGCTTGGGGAGGTCCAGCAGATGGAAATATCACTTGGGAGCTGGAGAGCCAGATGAAAGAGGCTTATCCGGAGCTGTTCGTCTAAGGTATGTTTTCGAGGACGAAAACTCTTTTAGTGGGGGAGAGTTGTAACACCCCGTTTTCAATTAATTGAATTATTTAAATTTGGGAATTTATTTTATTAGAATTAATAAAATAAAAAGAATTATTTATTTGGAATATTCGAAGAAATAAGAAATATAGGGATTTTTATGTTTTGGGCTTAGATGCTGTTAGTAAAGAGTGGGGGTGAAAAAGAAGTAAAGTTATGTGTTGGAACTCAAGTTATTCCTCATTTTGGTTTTCACGATAAACAGAAGTTAGAATTGGGGAAATAGAGCTCTGAAGGTACGAGGAACGAAGAACGGAGAACTTCGCTCAAGAATTCAAAGCTGCTAATTGATAAGGTAAGGGGGGTTTATACTCGATTTACCTTTGTTTATGGGTTTATGTACGGTTGATTCGGGTAATGGTAGGAAAATCCCAATTGTTAGATGTTTCTAGGGATCGATAACCGTAGGACTGAACTTTGTTAGAAAAGGATTAGGATTCCCAATTCTCATGAATCGATTAAGAATTTAGGTCCCAAATGGTGAATTGGGCGTATGTCTAATGATCGTGAATTTACCTTGGAAATTGTAGGGACGACCTCAGTGTCGGTAGAATTCCCCAAAGTTACGGTTAATCCCCGGTTAAGGTTATTATAATGATTATTAGTAAATTGGATATTGTGGTATTGTTGTGGATCGTACAAGCTCGATGCGTTAGGTACTGAAATACGCGTTTTGGCCGACATTTTTCCGCGTTTGGACGGCTGTTGTGAGCCACTGCAGGTTCAGAAAAATCTGACCCGCGCTCATCAACACGGCCGTGTTGTTTAACACGGGCACCCGTGTTGATGCACTGTGTTGCCAAAAATTGTGTTTTCCAGACACAATTCAACACGGGCCGTGTTGTTTAACACGGGCACCCGTGTTGATCCCCTGTTTTGTTAAAAAAATGCGTTTTCTGGGCATATTTCAACACGGCCGTGTTGTTTAACACGGGCACCCGTGTTGATGCTACTGTGTTGAATTTCTGAATTTTCTGAATTTTGATTTCAGTGTTTCGATGTTGGATTTTTATTGCCATGCTTTTAGATATGTTCTCGAGCATGAGTTATGATATAATTGATGTGATTGGTTGATGTTTGAATAGTATGCTGAGTGATTACATGCTATTTGTAACTTGATATGATTGATGTTTAAATAGTATGCTGAGTGGTTACATACTATTCATATCCTGTTATGTTTGATATTGTTGATGTGCATGATATGTTGAATGATGTTCATAGTATGCTGAGTGTTACATACTTACATATCATGTTGCATTTGTTAATTCCCATTGTGTGGAATTAACATGGTGGCCAATATACGTGTCCGCGATTTAATGGAACGTTGAGGTGGTAGCCGTGTCCGCGATATAATGGAACGGTGAGTTATCCGTGACCCGCGATATAATGGGGCGGTGTAGTGGTACCACATGCATGGGTGTGTTGCATTACTCGAATATAACATGAATGGATGATTTTTCCAATGTTATATTTGATTGTTTGTATGCACGTGTGATTGATATATGGTTGATGATGTTGATGGGTATTTGTAAATATGAAAAGCAATATGTCATGGATATATGATTTGTAAAGGTTTTGTAAACTATGAAATATGTTAATTATTGGGTGATGCTTATGATTTCGTGAATTGATTGTTATGAATGTATAACCAAATGTATATTTGAGAAGCTCACCCTTACTGTTGAATATTTCAGATTGAGGAGCTTCGCTCAGGTGCTTGGCGAAGGCTTATCGTGTCTAGTTTAGTTTTATTCTAGTATGTCCGGGTCATGCTCTGATAGTTGTAACTCCGGGAACGTTTGGTTGTCGAGCTGCTTTAGTCAGACTCGTTTATTTTCTTTTAATTGTTATAATAAGATGTTGACTTTCCAGGTGTTAATCCCTGATGATTTTGGAAAATATTATAACGTTTGATTTTATTAATTAAAATTTTCCGCTGTGTAAACATGTATGAGTTACCACTAAGATTATGCATGACAGGAATTATTTTATTAAAAGAGAATTGTAGCATTCCTCGATTATTACATGTACTCTGAGTTATAATTTTTAATATTTGCGAAAATTATATGCGGGTTTTAGAGGGTGTTACACGCACTCCTAGAGTATACTCCCACTTGGTTGCCTTCATAAACGATCATTGAGTATAGGTTGTTTTAGAGGTCGCCCTCTTGTCTAAAAGATCATAAGTTGCCTCAGAAAGGTTGCCTCGGATATCGTAGCCTCAGATAAATGATCTAAGACATTAGGGTTACTACTAAAATGTCCTAACGTTGCTTTAGTGACTGTATGTCCCTCTTTCAAATTGACCCTCAAAACTCCAACGACGGTGCTACCTACTCACTAATAGTGGGATAGCATTGTCTAAAGGAAACAAACATAGAACAATTCCTTTTTCGAGTAGGTAGATTAGTTCTTAGATACTTGCTCATCCAAAATAAAACTTTTTCACACTTACACTCTTTTACAAACAAGTTTTCAAAAACACTTCATTACACTCTTGAAGACAGACGCAAGAGTTAAATCGAAGTTAAAACAAAAGCTTTTCAAAGCGCACAAACACAAAGAATTTTTTTTTGAAAATGATGAGCAAGTACCTAAGAGCCCGTAGATAACTACGGATAGAAAGGGTGCTAACACCTTCCCTTTCTATAATCTACCCACCGTACTCAGAAATATCTCGAAAAAGGAATTTTTCTGTGCTTTTTTTTTCCTTTCCTTGTTGGATAAAATAAAAGACGGTGGCGACTCTTGCTTACCGCGACATTTTGTGAACACAAACGCAAAACGCAAACCAACATTCCAAAAACAGTCAGTTCTTCCACCGTATTACAGAACTGGCGACTCTGCTGGGGAAATTAATAAGTGGGGTGTACCTTAGGATTAGTTTATCATAATGTTTTCAATTGCTTGATTTGTATGCTTTATCTTTGTGGGTTTGAATCGGAGTTACTATAGATCCTAACCCGGATCTGGGGATACCTTTTAGGTAAGTAGCAATAGAATGTGAGGGAACTGTACGACGTAGACCGATACGGTTGAAGCAGTAGCTACGTTGGTGTGGCACTTTAGTTTGTATCGATATCCTTTGTGGTGGAACAAGGAGAATATGGGGTAGCTAAGGGGTCATTAAGCACCAACTGACCTTAGAACCTATAATTAACCAACTTGGCCATAGAAAAGTAGCAGTATGCTACACTCATTGAGACCAAACTCTCGCGATGATTTCGACCGCAAGAAAAAGGTTGCTAAACTGGAATTATGACCGATCGAGGGTGGTCAGTGATATTGAGATCCTCTAGAACCCGGTTACTATTACTAGCACAGGTTGAACCAACTAAACTGAAAGAGGGTAATACCTAAACTCCATTCCAGCCTAAAATTTAAGGGTTATTGTGTGACTTGTTTGCCCTTACCATGTTTGCTATCTGTGAATACTTGTGGTGTGTTCTTATCATGACATCATGAATCATGACATTGCATGCATATTTCATCAAACTAACCCATTTCAAAGATCGAGGGGATTCATCTTTGTTCTGTTTTGTAGGTCATGGCATCTATGCGCAGAAATACTATTCGGATCAACTTCGTACAAATCCCTGTTCAACTTAGAGATTTGGTTTCCAAAGTTCCTGATACTTCTTCCTTTGTCAGAAGACATGGTCACCTCCTCAGCCTAGTCACTTCCAAGATGGATGAGCAAATGATGAGTTTCTTGTTCCAGTTCTTTGACCCGCTACATCACTGTTTCACCTTCCCGGACTATCAGTTGGCCCCTACTTTGGAGGAGTTCTCTGATTTTCTTGGTATTTCTATTCTAGAGCAGACGCCCTTTATAGGTTGGGAGATAGCTCTTAGGCCAGAGGATGTTGCTACAACCCTACATCTGACAAAGACCGATGTAATGTCTAACTGGGATACCCAGAGTGGGGTAAAAGGCTTCTTGGCTAAGTTCTTGATTGATCATGCTCAACAGTTTTGGGATAGCTTGGACTTTCAAGCATTCGAAGACATCCTGGCTCTTCTCATATATGGTCTGGTTTTGTTCCCTAATTCAAATTCCTTCATCGACGTGAACGCAGTAAAGATCTTCATGTCCCGTAATCCAGTGCCTACTCTCTTAGGTGACATCCTGCATGCTCTTTATGCCCGTACTGCTCGGAAACGGGGAACCCTTATGTGCTATGCACCATTGCTGGCGAGGTTGTTTATTTCTCACCTCCCCAAATCTGTTTTGAAGAACAAGGAAGGTATGGGATGGGCCTACAGAATTATGTCCCTTGCTCACACAGACATCATCTGGAGTACTAAAGACATGGAAGAAGTAGCCGTTATTGATCGCTGTGGGGAATACCCCAATGTTCCTTTGCTTGGAATTAGGGGAGGAATAACCTATAATCCTTGTCTGGCCTTGCGACAGTTTGGGCGAGCTAGGAAGGACGGTCCTCATGAGTTGCTGATTCCGAGCATTGTCTTTGACTTCCAAGGGGATAGTGAGGGACATCGCCGCAGGTTCATACGAGCTTGGAATAGGGTTAACAGGTCTGATCCACATGAGCTAGGAATGAAGACCTCTCTTCCGATGGAACCGTATCTCCGGTGGGTTCGAGCCCGGGCTCAAAAGCTAGGAATGCCATACGAAGTTGTCTTACCGGTAATTGTTGAGAGTACTGATGAAGAAGGGGTTCCTCATACTGTCCTCCATCCATATATGCCTACTGACATTGGGGCATTAAAGAGGTCTTGGATCCAGCTAAGAGAAAAGCGGGATACTTACAGAGAAAAATATCATGAGCAGGAGCGGAAGATCCTAAAGCTTACAAGGCAGCTGGAGAATGAGAAGGTCCTCAACGATTATGTCAGCACCAACGGAAAGCGACCATGGGAGCGCTGATGTCTTTTGTTATTTCTAGTTTTGATTTACTGTTCAGTTTTTCTTTTTGTAACGCCTTAAAGGAATTTGTCAAACATTGTTTCAAGTTTTAATCTAATAAAAGTGTGTTTCATTTTGGTTTACGAATTTGAATCTCCCGACGTCTTTGAAATCATATCATACGCATTTCATTCCCATGCACCTCATCACAGGTACCCTTACAGGTTTCTCATCTTCTTCGTTGTTTATTTCAGCAATCATGTCTTCTGAAACATCCACTGATCAAGCTATTAAGGCTCTACAGGCTCAGAACACTCAGTTCCAGGAAATGTTCATGAACCTGGCCAAAGGGAAGAAAGATTTGAAGACTCTTATCTTGAAGGATAAGAAGAAGAAGAATAAGAAGAAGACGGTCCTCCTGAATATGGGTCATAGGTTTGGAAACAGGTTGCGGGAAGAATTTGATTTGTCCCACTCATCTGGAGGGGGAGAGAATCAAGAAGAAAGGAGGGCTCCTAGCCCTGTGGTTTCGGACAATGAGACTGACTTTGATGAAGACCAGTATCCTCCTGCTGAGGACAAGTATAAGCAGCTTGAAGACCGGTTAAGCGCGATGGAGATCCAAAAGATACCTGGGCTGGATTTTGGAGATTTGGGTTTGGCATCTGGGGTGGTGATTCCCCACAAGTTTAAAGCACCAGTCTTTGCTAAATACGACGGGGTCTCCTGCCCAAAGTTACACCTCCGCTCGTATGTTAGAAAGATTCAACCATATACTGCTGACAGGAACCTCTGGATTCATTTCTTTCAAGATAGTCTTTCAGGGACTCAACTTGAATGGTTCTATCAACTGGAAGGAGCTAGCGTTCGTAACTGGGAGGACCTTGCTGCTGCTTTTTACAAGCAGTACCAATATAATGTCGACCTTGCTCTCACGCGTACCCAACTTCAGGGTATGTCTATGGGTGCGAGCGAAGGTTTTAAGGACTATGCTCAGAAATGGAGAGATCTTGCTGGTATAGTCCAACCCCCACTGGCTGATAGGGAGTTGGTGGATATGTTTCTGGGGACCTTGTCTGGTCCGTATTTCAACCATTTAATCGGAAGTTCATCGTCTGGTTTCACTGATTTGATTATGACTGGGGAGAGAGTTGAGGCCGGTATTAAGAGAGGCAAGTTACAGAAAGGTGCTTCGTCAAGTACCGAGAAGAAACCTTTCAAGAAGGAATCTAGTGCAGTTTACAGCTCGAGGAGCCATAGCCGACCTGAGCGCCTCCAAGCAGTTAATGCGGTGGTAATATCAAGACCTGTTGTTGCCCCACAATGCAACAATCAGCAAAGAGCAGAGAGGCCTCAAAGACAATTTACTCGGCTCAGTATGACTCTATCTCAAATTCTGCCGCAGTTGTTGAAGACCAACTTGGTGATTCCAAGGGAAGCTCCAAAGAATCCCAACACCACATCGCCGCTGTATAATCCGAACGCCCGCTGTGCTTATCACTCTGATAGCCCAGGGCATGATACCAACAATTGCTGGGCTTTGAAGAATAAAGTGCAGGATCTGATTGACGCTAAGGAGATTGAGTTTGAAGCGCCTGAAAAGCCTAATGTCGTGACTGCTCCTATGCCAAATCATGGAGTAAATGTTGTGGATGATGATGTGTTTGTGACTTCTGTGAAAGACATTGCTACTCCATTAATGACTGTGAAGAAGAACCTTCTGTTATCCAGTTTATTTCCGGGCTGTGGCGAAGGTTGCCATCTGTGCTCCGTCCTACCTACTGGTTGCCATCTATTGAAGTCAGGTGTCCAACGCCTGATGGATAATAAAGAAATCTTGTTCGAGAAAACTTTTGTTCCTTTGGTTCCTGTTGAAGAAGTTTCCATAATCACCATTTCCGCCAATTCTTCCAAGGCTTCCTCGAGAAAGCCTGTTAGAATTACATATGTTCCGAGAATTGCTCCATTGATCATTACTGTTCCTGGACCTATCCCTTATACGTCGGATAAGGCTATCCCGTGGCACTACGGGGCTGATGTGTATTATTACGGGATTAAACAAGACTTGAAGGATGAAGAGGTTGATACTGATGTCAGCAATATTGTTGGATCTAGTAAAGTCACTCGAAGCGGAAGACTTTTCTCCCCTGAGATCTCTCCACCAATTGTTCAGAAGCCTGTTGTTATTACACCTGCCAGTACATCTGCTACTGTCCCTGTTCATGTTCTAATCATTACCCCTGTCGCTGAGTCATCTGACACTCGGGGCAAAGGGATCACCGGTGAGCCTGCCCGGACGGAGGCACCGAAGAAAATTACTGTTGAAGCCTCTAGACAGGAGATAGAGGAAATTTTAAAGATCATCAAGAAAAGCGACTACAATGTAGTCGAACAGCTGGGGAAAACCCCTTCGAAGATCTCTATGTTGTCTTTATTGTTGTGCTCAGAGGCCCATGCTAAGGATCTGATTGCTTTCCTGAAAACTATGTATGTGCCGCAGGAGACATCTGCTGACCAGTTCAAAGATTGTGTGGCTAGTTTGACTGCTGATAACGGGTTGGGTTTCTCCGACGCAGATTTGACCGCCAAGGGGAAGAATCACAATGACGCTCTACATGTTTCAATCGAGTGCAAGGGCACTACTCTAGCTCATGTGCTGGTGGATACTAGGTCCTCGTTGAATGTTTTACCCAAGAAAGCGTTAGACCGGTTAGGCTGTGAAGGGTTGGTACTAAAGTCGAGTAATATTGTGGTTAGGGCCTTTGACGGGTCCAAGAGGATGGTACATGGAGAGGTGGATATTCCAGTTAAGGTTGGTTCTCAGATTTTCGCGTCTACATTCTATGTGATGGACATTCGGCCATCTTATTCTTGTTTGTTGGGTCGCCCGTGGATCCACAAAGCTGGGGCAGTAACTTCTGCGCTCCACCAGATGCTGAAATACCCAGTGAAGGGGAAAATGGTTACAGTACAAGGAGAAGAGGAGTACATGGTAAGCCACCTTAACTCTTTCCGGTATGTGGATATGGACGAAGAGTCATTGAGACCCCGTGTCAACATTTTGAAGAAGTCCCCCAGATGCTAGCATCAACTGAAATTGTTACTGAAGATCCTCCAATGAAGATGGCTTCCCTAAAGGATGTCCGGGCTGTTATTGAGAAAGGTGGGTGTGCGAATTGGGGCCAACTCCCTGACTTTGCACATAAGACTGACAAGTTTGGTTTGGGTTTCACTGTAGAAGCTCAAAGGGCTGTTCGGCGCGCGCGGATTGGAAGACCTCCCCTGCGTATTACTAATCCTGAAGTGAATATGATTGAAGATGATGATGAAGAGTCTGAGTTTGACAGATGGATTTACCCGACTACTAATGGAGGACTAAGCAATTGGACGGCAAAGGACTTCATGCCAATTTATTTTATTACACAGTAATAGACTTTTGTTTTGAATTTGTAACAGACAATTTTTAAACTTTACGGCTCGGTGCCTTACCCGAGACACCGTGGCTTTGTTTGTGAGGGCTTTATATTTGTCATCTCCATATATCATTAATAAAATCATTGGACGTTTTCTTGCATTACAAATTTTGCGCTCTTTGTTTTTCTTTTCTATCTTGCAAAACAGCTATTTTACACACACTCACATATACAGGTCTATATCCACTCTGGATCCCACTGATAACGACTCTGCTACTGCTGATTATGACTTCGAAAGTCCAATCAACCAAGCCGAGGACGAAGGTGAGGTTGATTGCGAAGTGCCTGGTGAACTTGCTAGACTGTTACTTCAGGAAGAGAGGGCTATACAATCGCATGAAGAGCCAATGGAAATGATAAATCTGGGTACAGAAGTAGACAAGAAAGAGGTCAAGATCGGTGCCAATCTGGAGTCTAGTGTTAAGCAATGGTTGATTCAGATGTTGCGTGACTATGTGGAGATCTTTGTCTGGTATTATGAAGATATGCCTGGTTTGGATACTGATATTGTGGTTCACCGCCTGCCTACCAAGGAAGACTGTCCTCCAGTGAAACAGAAAGTTCGCTGAATGCGCCCAGAGATGTCCAAGAAAATCAAGGTTGAGGTGATGAAACAGTTTGATGCCGGTTTTCTAGCAGTTACTTCTTACCCACAGTGGGTCACCAACGTGGTTCCGGTACCGAAGAAGGATGGTAAGGTTCGAATGTGCGTTGACTATAGGGATCTGAACAGGGCGAGCCCCAAGGATGATTTCCCTCTGCCTCATATTGACGTTCTGGTTGACAACACCGCACAGCATAAGGTCTTCTCCTTTATGGATGGTTTCTCCGGTTACAATCAGATTAAAATGGCTCCTAAAGACATGGAGAAGACAACCTTTGTTACTCAATGGGGTACCTTTTGCTATAAGGTCATGCCTTTTGGATTGAAGAATGCTAGGGCAACGTATCAGCGTGCCATGGTCGCTCTGTTCCACGACATGATCCATCATGAGATTGAGGTATACGTTGATGACATGATTGCAAGATCCCAGACTGAGGAAGAACATCTTGACCACCTTCAGAAGCTATTTGACAGGTTGAAGTTGTACAGACTAAGGTTAAACCCGAACAAGTGCACCTTCGGAGTGAGATCTGGTAAGCTGCTAGGTTTCGTCGTAAGTGATAAGGGTATTCAAGTGGATCCTGCAAAGGTGAAAGCTATACAGGAAATGCCAGCTCCCCGAACAGAAAAAGAAGTCAGAGGCTTTCTGGGACGACTGAACTATATTGCCCGATTCATCTCGCACCTAACTACTACTTGTGAGCCAATCTTCAAGTTACTGAAGAAAGATCAAGTGGTAAGATGGAACGATGAATGTCAGGCCGCTTTCGAAAGGATCAAAGAACATCTCCAAGAGCCACCTATTCTGATGCCTCCAGTTGAAGGGAGACCTTTGATCTTATACTTGACAGTACTCGATAATTCAATGGGGAGTGTGCTGGGGCAACATGACGAGTCTGGCCGAAAAGAGCATGCTATTTATTACCTTAGCAAAAAGTTTACCGACTGCGAGACCCGATACTCATTGCTTGAGAAAACTTGTTGCGCTTTGGCATGGGCTGCTCGTCGGCTGAGACAGTATATGCTGACTCACACTACTCTATTGATATCAAAGATGAATCCAATCAAGTATATCTTCGAGAAGCCTGCCTTGTCCGGAAGAATAGCAAGATGGCAAATGATCTTAACTGAGTATGACATCCAATACACGACCCAAAAAGCAATCAAGGGAAGTGTGTTGGCAGATCATTTGGCACATCAGGCAGTGGACGATTACCAGTCTATGAACTTTGACTTCCCGGATGAGAATATCATGTTGGTGACTGACTGTGAGACACCTGGACCGGATGAAGGACCTAAGGAGGGATCCCGATGGTCTATGTACTTTGATGGAGCTTCAAACTCTTTGGGTAATGGCATTGGCGCCGTGATTATATCTCCTGAAGGCTCTCATACTCCATTCACCGCCCGGTTATGTTTCAACTACACCAACAACATTGCGGAGTATGAAGCGTGCATTATGGGTCTTCGAGCAGCTATTGACCTAAGGATAAAGTTCTTAAGTGTTTTCGGATATTCCGCTCTCGTGATCAGCCAGATCAAAGGCGAGTGGGATACGAAACACCCTAATCTTATTCCTTACAAGGAGTATGTATTGATGTTGCTTTCACACTTTAAGGAGATAACCTTTGAACACTTCCCTAGAGAGGAGAATCAGTTGGCGGACGCGCTAGCTACAATGTCTTCTATGTTCAAAGTCAGATGGGACAATAAAGCTCCCCAGATTACCATTGAGAGATTGGACGAACCTGCACATTGCTGTGACATTGAGACTGAAGAGGTAGCAGATAAACCCTGGTTTCATGAGGTGAAGAGGTATCTTGAGGCTCAGGAATACCCTGAGGGTGCATCTGGTAATGATAAGAAGTTTCTGAGGAGGTTCGCCGCGAAGTTCTTCATCAGCAATGGAATTATTTACAAGCGTAACCATGACTCAACCTTGCTGCGATGTATGGATAAGAACGAGGCAGAAAGAATTATGGTAGAGTTGAATGAAGGTACTTTTGGAACTCATTCTAGTGGACACACCATGGAAAAGAAAATCCTACGGGCAGGATATTATTGGTCCACAATGGAAGCCGACTGTTATCAGCATTCTCGGACCTGCCATAAGTGTCAAGTTTATGCTGATAAGGTGCACATACCTCCAGTACCTCTGAACATCTTGACAGGTCCTTGGCATTTTGCAATGTGGGGCATCGACATGATCGGCGAGATCAGACCTACTGTGTCCAACAGGCATCGTTTCATCCTGGTAGCTATTGATTACTTTACAAAGTGGGTTGAAGCAGCTTCCTTTGCTACTGTAACCAAGAACGTAGTGGCACGGTTTATTCGGCACAATCTGATTTGTCAATATGGTGTACCAGAGAGGATCATTACGGACAATGGTACAAATTTCAACAATAAAATGATAACTGAACTCTGCAAGCAGTTCAAGATACAACATCACAACTCTTCTCCTTACCGGCCGAAGATGAATGGGGCTGTAGAAGCGGATAATAAGAATATCAAGAAGATTGTGCAGAAGATGACAGTGACGTACAAATATTGGCACGAGATGTTACCTTTTGCTCTTCATGGGTACCGTACCTCAGCACGGACGTCAACAGGGGCAACACCCTATTCCTTGGTTTATGGTATGGACGCAGTCTTGCCCATTGAGGTTCAGATACCCTCTCTTCGGATTATGAAGGACGCAGGTTTGAGCGAAGATGACTGGATTCAGACCCGACTTGATCAGCTGAACTTAATTGACGAAAAGAGACTTACTGCTATTTGTCATGGTCAAACGTACCAAAAATGGATGATCAAGGCATTTAAAAAGAAAGTTAGACAACAAGAGTATCAAGTCGGGGATCTGGTAATCAAGCGTATCATCCTGCCACAAGGTGATCCCAGGGGAAAATAGACCCCTACATATGAAGAGACATTTGTGGTTAAGAACATTTTCTCAGGAGGAGCGATGATTCTAACCACCATGGATAGTGACGACCTTCCTCACCCCGTCGATGCAGACATAGTGAAAAAATACTACGCATAATCAAAGACCCGCTAGGTTGACTGGCCTA
Source organism: Vicia faba (assembly GCA_948472305.1). Classification (NCBI taxonomy): domain Eukaryota; kingdom Viridiplantae; phylum Streptophyta; class Magnoliopsida; order Fabales; family Fabaceae; genus Vicia; species Vicia faba. Next base: position 186,527,981 of record OX451735.1, on the reverse strand, counting down.
GGCAAAAAAAAAGGGCTTCCCGGAGAACCAAAAGGGTTTGGGCAAAAATAAGGGATGAAAATGAAAAAATTGTACACCCGGCAAGTCGAAAACCTAAAAAGGCGGCTTGGGCAAAAAAGGGTATCCCGGTGGACTGAAACCCCGAAAGGGCGGTCCAGGAAAAAATTAGGGATTAAAGTGTAACACTATGTCTCATTGGATCACCTTGTAACCAGACTTCGGTATCGACTACCAAGCTCGGACGGCGCTAATTAATCTGATCTACCTTCAACCAAGTAGCAAAGTGATGAGATGCTCGAGGACATAAAGGCAATAGCAGAGTTGGAACCCAGTAGGATTGTTCACATAGCTATTTTTCTTTGTTTTTCACAAATTGTATAAATTCTATTTGTTCGGAAGTGTTCTCTTACTAGGACGTCAGCCTCTTGTACAAAAACGCCTATTTACAGGCCAAACTTCAAAATTAATACAAGTCATTTTTACAAAGAAATTTCAAACTGTTTTCTTTTTTCTGTTTTGTTTTGCGAGAACGTCCAATGTTCATTTTTGATATATGCATTTGACATTAATTGCTTCTCATGAATATTTACATGCGAAACAAAAAACGATTACTTGTAATATCAGAAACAGAGGCAAAAGGATAAATGCCCAAACTGTACAGTTGCTCTGTCCACCAGGTATAGGGATAGACCTAGCTGGAGGAAACGATTGAAAGTACATTCATTCCCTGCAGAGTAAGGGAAAGATAATAGTGTTAGCTCTCCCCAGCTAAGACTCGTAACTGTGAATGAATCGGGAATATCCTCCCCAAGCAGAGTTTATCTACCATCAGCACTGAAAAGTCTTATCATCCCCAGTGGAGTATAAAAAATATCCTCGATGGAGTTTGAAGAATTGTCCCTAGTAGACTCTGGAATATTATCCCCAATAGAGTCTAAAAGATTATTCCCCGTGAAGTCGCAACTGGAAAATCATCCCCAACGGAGTTCTTTCCTTTCACAAAATAGGAATTCAATCCCCAACAAGGTTCATTATCACCAACAATGTTAATTCATCCCCAGCTGAATTTATCAGCAGAATCCTCCGGCAGAGCATCTCCTCCCCACAGAGTCATTTTCTCGTCAATTTATTCCCTAGCGGAGTTATCCTCTCCTGCAGGTTTATTCTCACAAACATCTTCATCAACTATCTCCGGCAGAAATGAAGAATTCAATTCTTTTCTCCAGTAGGGATCCGGGATTTATTTTCCCCAGCTAAAAACATCACATTTTCATACATCATGACATGCATACGCATCATACAACACAATCTCATTTATTTTGAGAACATCATTTGCCTGATACATATCATGCATTACATACAACTAACCTTTACCTTTCAGGAAGGATACGGTTAAGTTCTCACAAAGTTCAAGCTACGAAGCTTTCACCTCAGTTAAATTACGGACGAGTTCCTAAATCTCAGCAGAGATGTTTCCTCAGTTGAATTACAGACGAGTTCCTAAATCTCAGCAAAGTTGTTGAATTATGGACGAGCTCCTAAATCTCGACAGATATTTCCTCAGTTGAATTACGGACGAGTTCCTAAATCTCAACAGAGATGTTACCTCAGTTGAATTACGGACGAGCTCCTAAATCTAAGCAGATATTTCCTCAATTGAATTACGGACGAGCTCCTAAATCTCAGCATGAATATTTCCTCAGTTGAATTACGAACGAGCTCCTAAATCTCAGCAGAGATGTTTCCTCAGTTGAATTACGGACGAGTTCCTAAATCTCAGCAGAGATGGTTTCTTAGTTGAATTACGGACGAGCTCCTAAATCTCAACAAAGTTGTTTCTCAAGTTGAATTACGGACGAGCTCCTAAATCTCAACAGAGATGTTTCTTTGGTTGAATTACGGACAAGTTCCTAAATCTCAGCGGAGATGTTTCCTCGGTTGAATTACGGACAAGTTCCTAAATCTCAGCGAAGATGTTTCCTCAGTCGAATTACGGACGAGTTCCTAAATCTCGAAAAAGATATTTCCTCAGTTGAAGTACGGACGAGCTCCTAAATCTCAGCAGAGATGTTTCCTCGGTTGAATTACGGATGAGCTCCTAAATCTCAGCAAAGTTGCTTCCTCAGTTGAGTACGGACGATTGAAGTTCCTAAATATCAACAGAGATGATTCCTCAGTTGAGTACGGACGACCAAAGTTCCTAAATATCAACAAAGACGACTCACCAGCAGAATAACGGACGACGAGGCTCCTTAAATTCTACTTCTCTCAACAGAGATCAGACTTCCCCAGCGGAATTTTCCTCAACAACAGGTATACAAGCTCTCCCTAAGGAATCTCTTATGCGATTGACACTCCTTCAGATGGCATCTTAAGCCAATCCCCTCGTCAGCAATTTCCAAATGGCATCTGTAAACCCATTCCCGACATCACAAGACAATTTCCACTTCATGCGAGTGCAAATTTCTGGGCACTCTAGTGTTCAATCATCTTCCACCTTCAGATCACGAAAGGCACGAAAGCCAATCTACATCCTCAGGTTTAAGAAGATTGAACAGGGGTAGCTGTTGTACCCAAAAATTTTCCCTCCCATATTTCTCAAAACATTTCAAGAATGATCTCCAAGTTGCTCAAGGAAGTCCAAGGGTTGACCAGACAAGCTCTCTCTTAAGGCAGTCTACTTCAAATTAGGGTTTCATGTTGCATCAAGACACTTGAGTCCAAGTGGTCCCAAATTCTCAACATTGTCCTAATATGTTCTCAAGATCATCCATGTCAAGTTTCAAGCCTTGCAGAGGAAGTTTGCTCAATCAATTGCTCAAAGGTCCAAAAATCGACTATGCTAGGGCAAAAGTCAACTGTTACCTACATATAGTCAAACTTCAAGATTTTTGGTCAACATCCTCATTTTGAAGTATATTTCATCATTTGATCAAGGTTTGATCATGATTCATTAAGAATTGCTCATAATTCATCAAGACTCAAAAGTTGCTAAATTAGGGTTTTGCGGGAAAAGTCAACCCAACTTTGACCAAGCATAACTTTCTCATACTTTATGAGATATGACCCATACAAAGCTCATTTTGAAGAGGATTAAATTCCCTACAATCTATCTTCAGCTCCCAAGTTCAAAATATGCACTCACAAGAAGTTATGAATTTGGACATTATAGGTCATTTTGAAAAGTCAACAAAAACACCTTTTATGTCAAAGCTTCATACTTGAGCACGGAACATCAAATTGAGATGAGACCAAAAGTGTTGATTACAGGACATTTCAAGCTTTCTAAAAAGTCCAAGAACACCTCCAAAGAATCAAAATTGAGGAAGTTATGCAATGTTGAAGTTGACCTTTTTTGCAAAATTGCCAAAAGTCAACTATCCCCAAAACTTCAAATTTTGCCAAATGGGCCCAATCTTTTTCACTTGTTTTAAGTTGGAAACATAGCCCACGTGCTCTAGCCTTTTCCACTTGTCCATATCATATTTTTATTAATTATTTTGATTTTTATTTGAATTAATTTGATTTAAATCAAAATAAATCAAATAAAAATCCAAAGCATTGATAACAAGGGATTTTGTGCTTGTTTCGGGTTCCAATTATAGCTAGCATCATTCCAAATTCTCATCAAAGCTTGTGTGCACAAAAAGATTCAAAATAAGCCATGTTTGGAAAGATCTTCAAAGCAAATCAAATCAATATCCAAAGCATTGAAAGAAGAAGATTTGGACACAACTATTAACCCTAATGCATTGCTGGATACATAAGGAGGCGATGCAGATCAAAAGCAAGGTTAGAAAGAGGCGCTAGAGCAAGAACAAAATTTGAAAAAAGAAGCAAAAAGTGTGAGATCGAATTGGTGGTTAGAGGCGTCCTCAAGGCTTGGTATTTGTCCCAATCGTTTCCTGGCATTCTCAGGAACCTAAAGCAATCAAAACCAAACGTTTTCAAGCCCTCCCACGCGCTGTAAGTCCATCACAGTATCACCCTTTTCTTGAATTCGAAAAGCTTTATTCTTGCATCCATAATGTAAAATAATTGCATATTCTTGATCACCATGATGTTTGCAAACTTTTTACAATAGCCAATTTCATTTATATGGACTGAATCGAAATTCACCATTGTTAGGTTTTCGAGTTTGGTTTTAGGGTTTTTGTTTTCGGGTACAATTAGCCTTCGAAAGGGGTATGGTTGTGATCAGGAAGACGAGACGGACACAACCATGGCTTTAGGTTTTATTTCTATGGCCTGTAGAGGATTTTGGAAATACACAAACTTGTAGCAACAGACATTTGTCCGTGGGTATAGGTATTGCAGGTTTTAGCCACAGAGAGGGGAAGGAGATGATGCGTTGTCACTCCCATACTGGCCTGTTTGAATTTCGTGCGGATTTTCTTTTGTTTTTCTTGTTTCTTATATTATTATTATTTTGTAATATATTAGCAATCAAAACAGAATGGCCCAGTGGTTGCCACATGAGTATTCAAGGCATAAAGGCTGGAGGTCAGGGGTTCAATCCCTGCCTCCAGCATTTGTTATTTTCCCATTTATTTTCAGGAAATCATATGCATATGCAAGCCAAGCACCCACCATGGACCTTCATCATCCATGCGCCAGATAGCCAGATCTGATGGCTACTACTGAGGGTGCACCAAAGGGCCAGTTAATGCACATGCACAGGATCCAGAAAGTCAAAACGGACCTCCATTTGGGCCCAGGAAAGTTGATTTCCACACCTCCTCAAAATTGCTAAAATCAGGCCCATTTCTCACTCTTTATTTCCTTTTTCTATATTTTTCTTTAATTAATTTATTTATTATTTTTACTAACAATAAAATAATTTTCCTTTTTATCAAAAAAATCACAAAAATATTTTATGTCCAATTAAATTTTAGAATTTTATTTTTCATTAATAAATATTAATTAATTTAATTAGGTTATTAATGTTAGATAACTTTAATTGATTTTGCAAATATTTAAAATTAATTAGAATCAATAGGTTTTAACACTAATTTAATTATTTTATTTCTTTCCTAAAATAACCAAAAATCCAAAATATGACATTTAATTATTTTTCATTAATTAATTTAATAACTAATTAATTTAATAACTAATTAATTTAGCATTTAATTTTAGGAATTAATTTCTTTTCTTAAAAAATAAAAACAACAAAAACATTTTCTTTTAATTAGGAGGGTCAAAACCCTAGTTTCACATTCGATTCAATTCTCTCACGCGCTTTATTTTTCTTTATCCAAATTATTGTATCTGCTCCCGGTTTGTAATAATTTTAATTAGGACATTTACTTATTTTTCGGCTTTTAAATTTCAAAGGGTTTATTTTTGGCGATGTAAATATCCGACGCCTTGTAATAGTTTAGTTTAAATTCCGCCCTTTAATTTCTGCAAATATTCAACTGTTAGATGTTTGATAATAGGGTTTGCATGACAAGAATGTATGGCTAAATTTAAAATAGTTAGATCACCCTTAATTATGCATAGATAAAAATAACTGAAATCAAAACACTCGCACATGCGCACTCCTAGGGTACACTACCTCTTGGTTGCCTTCGTAAATGGTCATTGAGTATAGGTTGTTTTAGAGGTCGACCTCTTGTCTAAAAGATCATAAGTTGCATCGGAAAGGTTTCCTCGGATATCGTTGCCTCAGATAAATGATCTAAGACATTAGGGTTACTACTAAAATGTCCTAACGTTGCTTTAGTGACCGTATGTCCCTCTTTCGAATTGACCCTCAAAACTCCAACGACGGTGCTACCTACTCACTAATAGTGGGATAGCATTGTCTAAAGGAAACAAACATAGAACGATTCCTTTTTCGAGTAGGTAGATTAGTTCTTAGATACTTGCTCATCCAAGACAAAACTTTTTCACACTTACACTCTTTTACAAACAAGTTTTCAAAAACACTTCATTACACTCTTGAAGACAGACGCAAGAGTTAAATCGAAGTTAAAACACAAGCTTTTCAAAGCGCACAAACACAAAGAAAACAATTTTGAAAATGATGAGCAAGTACGTAAGAGCCCGTAGATAACTACGGATAGTACTCAGAAATATCTCGAAAAAGGAATTTTTCTGTGCTTTTTTCCTTTCCTTGTTGGATAAAATAAAAGACGGTGGTGACTCTTGCTTACCGCGACATTTTGCAAACACAAACCAGCATTCCAAAAACAACCAGTTCTTCCACCGTATCACAACACATATCAGAACTCTGCCAATAAGGACATCGCCAAAATAACTTACCCTTGTTTGGTCCATTCTTGAAACAATATGATACCATTCAAACCTGACAACCACAAAACTTCCCAACTCGCGATTTCATAGAAGAAATAGACATTAGAGTTATGCAGCTGAAGGATGGCAAAGAAGAAAGAAGAAAGAAGGTGAACCACCAAACCAACTGAAGCAGAAAGAAGATGGAAGGCGAACCACCACACCAACTTGAAACAACCGGCCGAACCGTCATTCGATATATATGAAATATCAATGAAGTCGCCACTAAACGTTATTTATCCCACCGAAAGGGGAAAGGTAAACATCGAGAAAACCTGAAGAGGGAGAAATCACGGTCTTGCAACCGAGAGATCGGGTAAGGGAGTTTGTTACGCGAGGGGAAGGTATTAGCACCCTGCACGCCCGTAGTACTCTACGGTATCCACTCTTGTTGTCTAATATAATGGGTGTGTAAAATCTATATCTAAAATGTACAGGGAATGCATGCAAAAGAAGGGAGAAAAGAATGTAGGGAAAATAAAAGTTGTGCTCGCCTGGGCCCTACCCCAATGCCTACGTATCCCTTTTAAGGAATTAGAGCAGCCGTAGTTCGGCTTATATATTTTGGTTGGTTTGTGTTTTTTAGTTAAAAAGATAAAAGCAACAATCAAGATGGAAAAACATCAGATAGAACAACAAAATTGTCAACAATGATGATAAAATAGAAAAAAGAGATGACAAGACATTTCATGGCAACACAAACTCAGATAAGGTGGTAAGACGTCATCATGACATCAAAATATCAGACAAGACGATGAAACATTACACCTAACAATGATATTGAAAATCAAAGTAGGATAACAAACATGTGCGATGGAGAAACATCGGCTAAAAGAATGTGCGATGGCGAAACATCGGCTAAAATATAGGAAGATAACATGGAAAAGATGGCGAAACATCAATAAAACAAAGAACAAAACATCACACCTAACAATGATATTGAGAATCAAGGTAGGATAACAAACATGTGCGATGGTGAAACATTGGCTAAAAGAATGTGCAATGGAGAAACATCGGCTAGGAAGATAACATGGCAAAGATGGTGAAATATCAATAAATCAAAGAACAAACATCACACCTAACAGTGATATTGAGAATCAAGAAAGGATAACAAACATGTGCGATGGTGAAACATCGGCTAAAAGAATGTGCGATGGCGAAACATCGGCTAGGAAGATAACATGGAAAAGATGATGAAACATCAATAAACCAAAGAACAAAATATCACACCTAACAATAATATTGATAATCAAGGTAGGATAACAAACATGTGTGATGGTGAAACATCGGCTAAAGGAATGTGCGATGGAGAAACATCGGCTAAAAAGATAACAAAATATCATGGCAAGGATGGCAAAACATCAAGTTGACAAGATTTAAAACAGATCCAACAGGCACATGAACAATTAAGATTGGTTTGTATTTTTTTACCTTGAAGAAGGATTTAAGTTTATTAGAAATATTTTCTGATTTTCCAAGAAGAGGTTTTAGTTTTAAAATGCAATATGCAAAGAAAAGAGAAACAACTAAGGGATACTAGCCTATCATTATCCCTAATGTTATCATACAAAGATTGATCCTAATATTTGGGATGAAAGAGGGAAATTTCTACCCTATGTTAGCATACATGGATTCTTATCCTAAGGTCTAGCTCGAGGACTGACCTTACACGAGCAATCCTAAAGGAGCATGGTAAATACCAAACAAGTAAACAAACAAGTGTTTAAACATGAGTAGCAAGAAAGGTACATATGCAGAATCGCCTTAAACAGGTCTTTAAATAAATCAAAGGGACTCCTGACATATATCAACAACAGAGGTCCCATCATGCAATAGAAAGCAATAAGGAGTGGAAAACAATAAAAGGGAAATAGTGCAATACCAAGCGGATAACTATCTGTAGCAAATGAGCAAGCAAAAAAAAAAGAAGCCCATAGAACTTCAAGCAAGCTAGCATCAGTAAACAAGTCAAGTCAGAAATCTCGCCATCAAATATATGCACTGAGGCTTCAAAAGAAAGACTATAGCAGTCACAATCACACACACACACACACACACACACACACACACACACACACACACACACACACACACACACACACACACACACATATATATATATATATATATATATATATATATATATATATATATATATATATATATATATATATATATATATATATATATATATATATATATATATATATATATATATATATATATATATATATATATATATATATATATATATATATATATATATATATATATATATCCTGCAAAATAATGACAAATATACCAAGCACAGGAATAGTGAAAACATAACCAATTGTGTTCCACAAATAAAGTGGAACACTACAGTACCAAGTCTAAATGGAAAACTTTTCCTCATAGTTCGTTGCACATTCAACAGACAAATTAGTGATTCTAAAGAGAAATGATGAACCAACAAAGGATGAATGATGATATAATCATGAGAATGTAAAATTAATATGATGGCAAACATAAAGGGTAATGGATGTAAGAAGCATCAAGCAAACTCAAACAACAACTAGGTTAAAACTAAAGAAATGTTGCTCCTTTCCTGTCACCATGTTGAATTGACAAGAAAATATCAATCAATGATCAAAGGAGCAAGAGAAGAATACAATCAAAGACTTTAGAAGTCAGTAGAAAACACTTCACATCCATATTCATTCATTTCATCATGGTTCACAAGCATAACAAAAGAAGGGTACCACAAAATGTATCACAAAGCTTGGATCACAAGTTAGCAAGGCAAGGAAATTAAACAAAGACAAAATTTAGAAGACTTAAACCATTAAAAGACTTGAAATAAAGCTTCTAAAATTATATGAGAATATGATCAAGAGTTTAAAAAGTTAATTCTAAAGCATGTTGCACAAGCGCATTTAATATACCTCAAAACATTTAAAAAGGAAAAAAGGAACATCAAATTCATATATGAATGAAATTGGTTCAAGCATAAAAGGTCAAGTGATCTCAAGTCTTTATGAGACTATCCTTGATGTATCATTCCTCAACATGTTATCATTGGTCATTTGATGACCTCAAACTCAAGCCAAAAGTTTAAAGTTCAAAGCAAAAACAGGAAAAAAACATTAGTTAAGGGACATGAATCAAAAGGGCTCATCAACCAGTTATGGGGAATCAAGTGGATTGATTTGAATTGGTGTGAGGAAAAAAGTAGCAACATGATCATTAAGTGCCAAATTTATAGGCCTCACACAAGTTCATTGGCCATCAAACAAATTGCAACAATATATGCATATCAATTGGGGACTTTCACTTTGAAAATTCATCAAAAATAGAAATGGACTTCCATAATTCAAACAAAAAATTTCTCGGTATCTTTAAGATGTATAGAAGTCAGAAAGCAAGTCTCAAGTTCATTGATGGTTGAGGAAAGGATCAAATAAGCTTCAAACATCAAAACTAGTTAGTGAAACCAACAATCTAAGCAAGTTTTCAAGACAAATTAATGGAAAATACCAAACCTCATCAATTAAAATGAAGAAAAATATTTTTGAGATCCTCAATCCATCCATGAACTTCAAACAGGAGCTGGATTCAATTGAAGCTTAAAGCAAATTGGTTTTTGGAATTAAATCAAACAAGGGGATTATCAAAACCCTAATTATTTAGAAAATAAACTTAATTATTGATCAATCAAGTTTCAATTCTAAATGATTCAAACTAAAGTCATACAAAAATAAATAAAACTCCAAGGATCAGAAAACCTATTTTTTCATAATTTTAGAATTAAAGAAAAGTCAGAAATAAAATTAAATTCAAGCAATTAATCAATTAAACACATATTCACATCTTTAAAATAAAGTTCTAATCAAAAGTTAGAAAAATATTCAACCAAAATTATATTCAAATATTAGAATTAAAAATAAGCTTCAATGGTTTTTTGTGGAATTTTTGGAAATCATAAATTTGAGAAATCATAATCTTCCCTTCTTCTTCTTTGACAAAGAGGGTTTTGTCTATGCCACCTTTCCTATATCCATTCTCCCCAAGGAATTCTGTCAATCTTTCATACCAATCTCTTGGAGCTTGCTTCAATACATACAAAGCTTTCTTTAGTTTGTAGACATGTTTAGAAAAACTTGGATCAACAAATCCATTTGGTTGTTCCACATAGACTTCTTCATTCAGATAGCCATTTAAGAAGGCACTTTTTACATCCATTTGAAACAATTTAAATTTCAGTATGCATGCAACTCCCAATAGTAGTCTGATTGATTCAAGTCTGGACACATGAGCAAAGGTTTCATCAAAGTCCACCCCTTCAATTTGAGTGTATCCTTGTGCAACTAACCTTGCCTTATTTCTAGTGACCTCCCCTTTTTCATCAGATTTATTCTTGTATACCCATTTAGTGTCAATCACATTTATCCCTTCAAGTCTTGGAACCAGATCCCAAACTTCATTCCTACTGAATTGTTCTAGCTCCTCTTGCATAGCAGTAATCCAGAACTCATCAGTTATGGCCTCTTTGACATTCTTAGGCTCAACTTTTGATACAAAGCAAAAGTTTGAAATTCCTTCTCTTGATTTGGTAGTAACTCCTTTGTTTTGGATCTCCTATGATAAGCTCCTTAGGATGATCTTTCTGAGTTCTAATTGAAGGTCCTTTATTGAGGTGACTAGGTTGGAGATCTTCTTGAGGAGGATTAGAATCAATACTTATGTAATTTAATTCAGTTGGACTATCAGGAAAAGATGTTCCAACATCTTCTGAGACATCTTTTTCAAGATTTCATCATCTATCATCAATAGTAACATTTATTGATTCCATCCTAACTTTGGTTGTGGAGTTAAAAACTCTATAAGCTCTGTTGTTTGTAGAGTAACCCAGGGATATTCCTTTATCACTCTTAGGATCCATCTTCCTCCTTTGTTCACGATCAACTAGGATGTAACATTTACTTCCAAAAATATGAAAGTATTTAACAGTTGGTTTTCTCCCCCTCTATATTTTATACAAAGTATCTGAAGTGCCTTTCCTTAGAGTGACTCTGTTATGGATATAACACGCAGTATTCATTCCTTCAGCCCAAAAATGGTAGGGTAGATTCTTAGCATGAATCATGGCTCTGGCAGATTCTTGGAGAGTTATATTCTTGTGTTCTACAATCCCATTCTATTGAGGAGTAATGTGAGAAGAGAATTTATGGCTGATTCCTCCAGAGGAGCAAAACTCAACAAATTTGTTATTCTCAAATTCCTTTCCATGATCACTTATGATTCTTATGACATGGCTTTCCTTTTCCCTTTGAAGTTTTTGACAAAGATCTTTGAACACTTCACAAGTTTCCGATTTTTCTCTAATAAAGCTTATCCATGTGTATCTGGAAAAGTCATCTACAACAACATAGGCATACTTCTTACCACCAAGACTTTCAACCTGCATAGGTCCCATCGAGTCCATGTGAAGAAGTTACAAAACTTTTGATGTAGTAAGATGTTGAATCTTCTAATGTGACATATTAGTCTACTTTCCAATTTGGCAGTCACCACATACCCTTTCTTCTTCTATTTTGAGCTTAGGAATCCCTCTCACTGCTTCTTCAGATATAATTCTTTTCATACCTTTCAGATGCAAGTGCCCCAATTTTTGATGACATAGTTTAACTTCATTCTCTTTGGCTAAAACACATGTTGAGGAGAGGTTCAACTCTTGAGGAACCCATAGATAACAATTGTATTTATATCTAATCCCTTTCATAATAACTTCATTATTTTCATTGCACACAAGACATTCTTCCTCGGTGAAGTTACTTTGAATCCTTGATCACATAATGGGCTTATACTTATCAGGTTAGTTGTCAACCCTTTAACAAGTAACACATTATCAAGCTTAGGGACTCCTGAACAGTCAAGCTTGCCAGCACCTTTAATTTCATCTTTTGCCCCATCACCAAAAGTCACATAACTGGTGGAATGAGATTTGACATCCACCAACAGATTCTTGACACTTGTCATGTGTCTAGAACAGCCACTATCAAAGTACCAGTCATCTTTGGTTGATACTCTGAGAGAGGTTTGAGCAATAATACTACCAATATTGGACTTGGGAACTCATTGTTTCTTCTTTTTGCTATTTTGGGAAATCTTATCAGTTTTGGGAAAAGAAGTATTTTTAGGATATCCATACAACATGAAACAGAAGGGCCTTATATGTCCAAGCCTTCCACAGTGATGACATCTCCAGGGATGAGGGTTCTCTCTAATGTGATTAAGTTTTTTCTTCCCATGATGTTTGTTATGATGTCCTTTCTTCACATGAGGTTTTCCAAGATGTCCTTTCTTACCATGATGTTTGTCCACACGTTGAGACATTTGATTCGACATCTTCAGTTTAGGCTTGGCATGAGTGGAAACAAATGAGGGCTCTTCTGGGTTAGGTTCCTTTTTCTCATTGAAACCTAGACCACTCTTGTCTCCTGTCACTCTTCCTGCTTGGAGAATTTCAGCTAATGTGTCAGACCCATTATTCAGCATCTTGAGAGATTTGACCATTTTATCAAGATTTGAATTTAGAGAAGACACTTCACTTTCCAGATCAAAAATAGCTTTGAGATGCTCTTCCCTTTCCTCCTTCAGCTGAGTTATGAGGGCTTTCTGTTTCTCCCCTTCAAGACATACTTCTACACTTCTGAGACATAATTCTTTGTATGAAGCAGCTAACTCATCAAAGATTAGTTCCCCATCACTAGACTCTTCATCAAATACATATTTTCCAGTTAATGCTTTAACATACTTAGCAAATTCTTCAAGATCACTCTCTGAGTCCTCTTCAGACCAAGTAACAGATAGATTCTTTTTTTGTTTCTTAAGATATGTAGGACATTCATCTCTAATGTGACCAAAGCATTCACATTCATGACATTATATTCCCTTCCCTTGAGTGGATTATTCTTCAGCCCTTTTTCTTCCAAACTCATTTGACTTATGGATGTCAGATGAGATGTTCTTGACATTTGATCTTTGGTTAATATCCATTATTTTTATCACTTTGTTAAACTGTCTTCCAAGCATGACTAAGGCATTTGATATTCCTCTATTTGTATCCAAATCACAGTCTTCCTCTTCATCTTCAGTATTTGATACAAAGTGTGATACGGTGGGAGAACTGACTATGGTTTTGCGTTTGTTTTCGCAAATGTTTCGGTTGAGCAAGAGTCGTCACCGACTTTTTATTTTATCCTAAGGAAAGGTTTAAAAAAGCACAGCAAAAACCTTTGAGATTTTTCTTGGGTTCGGGGAGTAGATTATAGAAAGGGAAGGTATTAGCACCCTTTATATCCATGGTTATTCATGGGCTCTTAGGTACTTGCTTAGATCAACTTGCCTTGGTTTTCAATTGTTTGAAATGGTGCTTGGTGTGTGATTTTGAAAATGTTTAAAAAGATGCCTTGTGTAGGCTACCCTTGTAACAATTCTTTACTCGAATGTTTTACAAGAGGTGTTTGTCTTTTGAAAAGATGTTTCAAGGTTTTTGAAAGTTTGTTTTGAAAGTGTTTGTGAAGCGTAGTTTGAAATTAGGCAAGTGTTTTCTTTGTAAATTGGCAAGTACTTAAGAGTTATCTACCCTAAAGTTTTCTCAAGGATTTTTGTTATGTTTTAAACCTTTTGACAATTTTGTTCCACCATTGCATTTGGTGGACAATCTTGTCTTAGGAGGTGAAAGGGACGGGCGCGGGTCATCGTTTAGACCATAATTGCAATAGTGTTAAATGTCTTTGAGCAATTTTTCTTTAAAAAGGGACTTGATCATTCATTTAGGCAACATTTTGAGGGACTATGATCATTTGATTGTTTGTTTTACCCAAAGAAATCTAACATGCAACATGGCCCAAATATTTGAAGGCAACAAAGTGGAATACCCTAGGGGTGCAAGTGTGGAATGTGTTGTCCATTTTTCATGCTTTTTTGTCTTGTATTAGGTCAAACTACCTTTTGTTCGTTTTATTCGCATGCAAACCCTAACTCTAGCATAGTATATTTAGAAAGCGATAAAGTGCGAAAATTAAATTCCTACACTATTACAACACAATGATATGGGGAAGGGGGTACAAATGTTTCAAATGGGGATTATTTAGACAAGAATTTAAACCTAACTATTACATCATTTTCTTTGAATATTTACAAGACAAATAATTGTATAATTAAATGGAAATTGAAATAAATATGCAAAATGTAAAAGGAATTTTTATGTGTATGAAAAAAAAAATATTATTTATGTGAAATAAAAAGAGAAATAAAAAGGTATTATTTTTGGAGTATTTTCATATTTAGGGCAAAACCCTAATTTTTAATCAAAAAGGGATATTAATCAATTAATTCATATGATATTTACTATTTACATACAAAAATAAAATAAAATATAGTATATTTATAAAAATGTCTTTTTAGTGTTAAATATTAATAAAAATAAAAATATGTATATTTTTGATATTTTTACCCTAAATGTATTAATATATATATATATATATATATATATATATATATATATATATATATATATATATATATATATATATATATATATATATATATATATATATATATATATATATATATATATATATATATATATATATATGTATATATATATATATATATATATATATATATATATATATATATATATATATATATATATATATATATATATATATATATATATATATATATATATATATATATATATATTTATATTATTTACAAGATATGTATTATATATATTAATTAATAATATTTAATATTAAAATAAAAAGTATTTTTCTATAAAATATTTTCAGGAAGTAAAAATAAGATAAAAGTGTATAAAATATATTTGTGCTATTTTAGTATTTTAAACAAAAAGTATATATTTATTTATTTATGTACAAACTAAAAGAAAAAATCAAATAAATACCTAATAAATTCAAAAATGATGAGAAAAAATATTTTTATATTTTTAATATGCTGAGAAAAAATAAATGAGTCAATTGAAAAAAGAAAAAGTCAAAAAATATTAAAAATAAAGCAAATGGGCTCAGGGGGTGTAAAACCAAAAAGGTGGTGTGAATAAGAAAATAACTCAGGCCCAGCCCAAGAAGACATTGTCTTCAACCTTCAGACAAAACCAGTTCAAAACGCGCGCCCTTCTTCTCAAACTTCTAACTCCTGATTCCTGGCTTATTAATGAAAACTCATAACATAAAAAATGTTCAGCATCAAGAGACGAATCCAACCATATGCAGAACTTGATCTAACTCTCTAAGATGAGGGAGAATTTCTTCTCCCCCAAAATCCTAACCTAGCTTTTCTGCCATTTTCAAACCTTAAATTCTCACAGCTCAAGCAAAAGAAATGAAAAGTAAAAACATGTACATGTTCAGTGGCATGAGTAGAACATTGTTTATTCACAAACTTAGAGCTAATGATGCCTAATAAGAGAGATATAAGTTCACCAAAATACCTGTTCAGTTGAAGTTCTATCTGGCAATGGGGAAGCTTTCAGTGCAAGGTGATGATTGGTAAAGCTTCCTTGAGGTCCAGGGATGCTATTCCAATATTTACTTTGTCTTGAAAGCTTTTGAATCGTGCTAGAGCACTTCACCTGCAAAACAAGAAACTGAAAATGGTGGAACTGGTTAGAGGGATTACAGGTCGTGTTTCAAGTCATGGTTAGCTTTCATAGATGCTAGGGAATGTGTGTGAACTGGTTTGGGCAAGAGAGCTTGAGGGAAATGGAAGATGGCACTCAAACTGCAGGCCTGGCCCTGTTTTTGCAGTTTGAAGGTGATTCTGAGATTGGGAGTGTATGAGAGATGTTTGGGTCGTGCACTAGCTTGGTTGGGATGTCTTGAGTGTGTTTCACAAGTTCACTTAAGTGTTTTCAAGCTGATCTGAGAGTTGTGTTACAATATGCCAAGTTACTTACACTTTAAGCAACAAATGTCCAAGTTGTGTTCTAGGTCAGTAGAGGCCCCCTAATGAGCTGCATAATCCCTCCTTGATCAGAGTGTTTTGCTCATAATCTTGTGCCAATTAGATCTCATTTGTACTGCTTGGATTTTCAATTGGACATAAAGTTACCTTTTGCAAAAATGGAAGAAATGCTTTATCTATAAATGGATTAATCCTTTAGGCAATGCTTGAACTCATGAAACAAGACCTTGGCACAAAGGTTTTGCATTGAATTATTGAGTGTAAAAGGGTTTTAGGACCTGTAATTTAGCACAAACTATGCTGACTTGAAAATGGCTTAAGTTATGAACATGTTCATGATCAATGTGAGTTTTTGCCAAATTGTGAAATTCGATTCTCTCAAGTTATGAGGTTGTTTGAGAAGTTCTTGGACATTTTGGAAAGCTTGGAATGTGTACTACAATCCTTCTTTGAAATGCATATTGAAATTCCAAGTGGAAGTGTATGGAAAATGGCCTTGAAGTTGGGTAGAAAACCTTGTCAAAATAGGTTAAAATTTCACTAAGTTAAGAATGGTTTAGTGCCCTTATTCAAAAATTTGTAACTTGAGATACAAGCCTCAAATGGGAAAACTTTGTGAATCAAAGTTGTAGATTATGCAACAAGCTACAACTTTCATGTTTTGACTTTTGTTTGAATCCAAATGGATCTTGGTGAAAAAGTGGGGCAAAGTTGGGAAAAAATTAGGGTTTTTCATAACTTAGAAAAATTCTAAGTTATGAAAAATTCTAATTTCTAACCCTAATTTGCATTTTGTGATTTCTTGGTGAACAACTTTCATGATTTTGCATGTTTTGATGAAAAATTAATCTTGACTCTTGATTTTGACCAAAAAGTCAAAGTTTGACTTTTTAGTGTACAGTCAAAATTGATCAATTGACTGGGGAATTCAACTGTCAATCTTGTGTACTTGGGATCTTTTGAGTTTGTTGAGCATGTCAAGATAATTCCATGGGGTCTTTGAGTCCATATGTGAGCTTGGTTTGCCACTGGCTAGGTCAAACAGTCAAAAATTGCCTTTGTGCAGTCAAAACCCTAAAAATGACCATTTTGCCCTTTTGGTGATTTGATCAAATTTCTTGTGGAATTGTGATCCAAACTTGATCAAATGGTTCATATGAGTTCATAATGTTGATGTGGGTAAATTTCCATGAGGTTTGACTGTCAGTTGGCCACGGTTGACTTTTTCCCCAATACAGCTGATTTCTAGGTCAACTATCCAATTGACTGGGCAAAACTTGGAATCAAGGCTTGAAACTTGATGTGGATAAACTTGGGAGTCCAATATGAAGCATGAAAGTCATCTTAGGCACTTTAGGTCAAAACATCTTGGTGCAAACACAAACCCTAATTTGGGTCAACAGTGCAAGGAGAAGTCTTGAGCAGATGAAACCCTAACTGGATCTTGGGCTTCAAAGTTTTTGTGATGAGAAATCATTGAGAAATGGGAGGGCAAATTTTGGGGTACAACAGTTGCCCCTGTTCAATCTTCTTGAATCCGAAGAGTTAGATTGGCAAGTTTGCCTTTCGTGACTCGAGGGTAAAAGGAGATTGGACACTAGAGTGCCCGGAAATTTGCACTCGTCAAAGCAATGGATGCGGGAATGGGCTTAGAGATGCCATTTGGAGATGGGCTTAATGATGCCATTTGGAAGAGTGACAGAGACTTGTCGGGGATGGACTTAGAGATGCCATCTGGAATGAGTATCAGGAAGGTGTCCATGCTTTGGACCATTTCTGAACTGAGGGTCTGAATAAGCAATAGATTGACATCCGTTGTTGGGAGGAATCCGTAAACTGTTTTCAGAAGTTTGAGAAGAGTCTTGAACAAGCGATAGGTTAACATCCGTTACTTGGAGAACCCGTAAACTGTTTTCAGAAATCTTGAAGTTGAATAAGCAATGGAGCAGCATCCGTTGTTGGGAAGCGTCCGTAAACTGTTTTCAAAAGGTTGCATCTGAACAAGTGATAGATTGACATCCGTTGTTGGGAAGAATCCCTAGACTGTTTTCAGAAGTCTGGAGAAGAAACTGAACAAGCGATAGGTTAACATCCGTTACTTGGAGAACCCATAAACTGTTTTCAGAAATCTTGAAGTTGAATAAGCAATGGAGCAGCATCCGTTGTTGGGAAGCGTCCGTAAACTGTTTTCAAAAGGTTGCATCTGAACAAGTGATAGATTGACATCCGTTGTTGGGAAGAATCCATAGACTGTTTTCAGAAGTCTGGGGAAGAAACTGAACAAGCGATAGGTTAACATCCGTTACTTGGAGAACCCGTAAACTGTTTTCAGAAATCTTGAAGTTGAATAAGCAATGGGCAATGGAGCAGCATCCGTTGTTGGGAAGCGCCCGTAAACTGTTTTCAAAAGGTTGCATCTGAACAAGTGATAGATTGACATCCGTTGTCGGGAAGAATCCATAGACTGTTTTCAGAAGTCTAGGGAAGAAACTGAACAAGCGATAGGTTAACATCCGTTACTTGGAGAACCCGTAAACTGTTTTCAGAAATCTTGAAGTTGAATAAGCAATGGCGTAGGGTTGCTTGACGAGGGGTCCGTGTAAAACTGCATCTGAAACTGTTAATGATAGCCTTTTATTCTTATCCTGTTCGGACAAAATGTTAGCTAAACACAAAATTATGTTGCATGAAATGCATGATGCAATATATGTTATATGAATGTTTATGATATGAATGCAATGAATGCGTATGTAAGCTGATGAACTGTCTTGCTGGGGATAGATGAATCCTGGATGACTGAAGATAAGAACAACTTGACCGCTACCGGGAAGAACAAATCCTTGGTTGTTGCTGGGGAACAAAGAGCTTGGGTTGTATACCAAACCTCTGGGGAAATCCTGATGACTTCTACTGGGGAGTACCAATCTAGTAGACTTATACCGGGGATGCAAGACTGAGAATCTTCAGTTTGGCGGGAAGTATCTCTGGCGACTTCACTGGGGAACTCAAGATTTTCCTTCCTAAAACTCTGTGGGGAAAAGGTTCATTAGTCTGGCTCCGCTGGGGATATTGAAACTTAAATTCTTAGGGAAATTGGATTCCTGAGGATCCTCTGGCTGGGGGATTGTAAAGATAAGTTACTGCTGGGGAATTTTGATGAACTCCGCTGGGGATAGGAAGAATTTTGGCGAGTGCGATCTTCCGCGGTTGTTAGCTGAGGATAACCCAGTTATAAGTCCCTGGGAGGAATAACTTTGAATAAAACTCGGGAGAGACGTCCGTTCTCTGCGGGGAATAAGCTTCCAGAATCTACTGGGGATGAGCTTCAAGACTCGCTAGGGATATGGATTCCAAATCTCCCGGGGGTTTCCTTTGAAAGGTTATCTGGTTATCCAACTGTACCTTCGACTTATCAGTAATCCTATTTCTTGGTTCATAAGGAAATGATTATGTTTCAAATGCATATGCCTATCTAACAAAACATTGTACGTTTCTCAAAATAAACAAATAGTGCAAGAGAAAAGAAAAGGAAATGACACAAATTTCTGGGAAAAGTATTTGTATTGATTTTCTATGAGTATATTTGTACAAAGGAGACAATCATCCTAGTAAGAGGATTTTGTCGTAAATATTTGAGAGGTTTATACAAAATAAAGATGGCTATGTGAAATAATTCCATGGGATTCCATTCCGCTATAGCTTTCACAACCCTGAATATCTGTCCATTCAATGCTTCGTTTGACGATGACTGGATTGATCAGAAGCCTGGAACCGGTTTATGAAGAGATTGTCTTTGAAGTGATCCGACGAGACATAGTCATACGCTTTAATTCCCTAACTTTTGCCTGAATCGCCCTTTCGGGTTTTCGATCCACCGGGATACCCATTTTTGCCCAAGCCACCCTTTCGGGTTTTCAACTTGCCGGGTGTACATATATTTTTTTTTATCCCTAATTTTTGCCTGAACCGCCCTTTCGGGTTTTCGGCTCACCGGGATGCCCATTTTTGCCCAAGCCGCCCTTTCGGGTTTTCGACTTGTCGGGTTATTTTATGCGTAGTATCTTTTGACTATGTCTGCATTCGCAGGGTGCGGCAAATCGTCGCCGTCCATGGTGGTCAGACTCATTGCACCACCAGAAAATATGCTCTTGATCACAAATGGTCCTTCATATGTAGGAGTCCATTTGCCCCTGAGATCACTTTGCGGCAAGATAATCCGCTTGATTACGAGATCTTCGACTTGATACACTTGACATCTGACTTTCTTATTGAAGGCCTTGATCATCCGCTTTTGATACGTCTGACCATGGCATATAGCAGCAAGTCGCTTTTCGTCGATCAGATTGAGTTGATCAAGTCGGGTCTGCATCCAATCATCTTCATTCAAACCTGCATCCTTCATAATCCTTAGAGAAGGGATCTGGACTTCAATAGGCAAAACAACTTCCATGCCATAAACCAAAGAAAATGGGGTTGCCCCGGTTGAAGTACGTACCGTCGTACGGTATCCATGCAGAGCAAACGGTAACATCTCATGCCAGTCTTTGTAAGTGACTGTCATTTTCTGAATGATTTTCTTAATGTTTTTGTTCGCAGCTTCAACAGCACCGTTCATCTTCGGCCGATAGGGAGATGAATTGTGATGATAAATCTTGAACTGTTCGCACAATGCAGTGATCATTGTGTTATTCAGATTTGTACCGTTGTCTGTGATGATCCTGTCTGGAACACCATACCGACATATGAGATTTTGCTTGATAAAGCGGGCAACCACATTTTTAGTGACAGAGGCGAAGGAAGCTGCTTCGACCCATTTAGTGAAGTAGTCAATGGCAACCAGGATGAAGCGATGTCCGTTGGAAGCTGTGGGCTTGATCTCTCCAATCATATCAATCCCCCACATTGCAAAGGGCCACGGAGCAGTCAGGACGTTGAGAGGAACCGGAGGAATATGAACTTTGTCAGCATATACTTGACACTTGTGGCAAGTACGGGAATATTGATGGCAGTCAGCCTCCATAGTAGACCAGTAATAGCATGCCCTTAGGATCTTCTGAGCCATTGTATGCCCGCTCAAGTGAGTGCCAAATGTGCCACTGTGTATATCAGTCATGATCAACTCTGCTTCAGCTTTATCTACGCATCGGAGTAATACACAATCATGGCTTCGCTTGTAAAGGATGTCGTTGCTCAGGAAGAACTTAGCAGCAAATTTCCTTAAGAACTTCTTGTCATTCACGGAAGCTCCTTCAGGATAATCTCGGGTCTCGAGATACCTTTTGATTTCATGGAACCAAGGTTGTTCCACTACTTCTTCGGTATTAATCTCGTGGCAATGCGCCGGTTCATCCATTCGCTCGATGGTGATTTGGGGAGCCTCGTTATCCCAGTTGAGTTTAAACATGGAAGACATTGTGGCTAGAGCATCTGCTAGCTGATTCTCTTCTCGCGGGAAATGCTCGAAGGTAATTTGCTCGAAATGCGGCAACAATGTCAGGACATGTTCTTTGTATGGGACGAGATTAGGATGTTTGGTATCCCATTCTCCTTTGATTTGACTGATAACCAAAGCCGAGTCCCCAAATACGATCAAAGATTTGATCCCCAAGTCTATAGCAGCCTTGAGACCAAAGATGCAGGCTTCGTACTCAGCCATGTTGTTTGTGCAGCTGAAGCAAAGTCGGGCTGTGAAAGGTGTGTGACAACCTTCCGGAGAAATGAGTACTGCGCCAATACCGTTTCCAAGCGCATTTGAAGCACCATCAAAGTACAGGGTCCATCGGGATCCCTTTTCAGGTCCGTCATACGGTCTGTCACCTTCAACGTTGTCCAAATTCATGATGTCCTCGTCTGGGAAGTCAAATCTCATGGGTTGATAGTCTTCGATAGCCTGATGAGCCAGATGGTCAGCTAATACACTCCCTTTTATAGCTTTTTGGGTGGTGTACTGGATGTCATACTCAGTTAAGATCATTTGCCATCTAGCTATCCTTCCAGATAAAGCGGGCTTTTCGAAGATATACTTGATAGGATCCATTTTGGAAATCAACAAGGTAGTATGAGTCAGCATATACTGTCTCAGTCGGCGAGCAGCCCATACCAAAGCGCAGCAAGTTTTCTCGAGCAGTGAGTAGCGAGTCTCACAGTCGGTAAACTTTTTGCTAAGGTAATAAATAGCATGCTCTTTTCGACCAGACTCGTCATGCTGGCCCAAAACACACCCCATTGAGTTATCCAAGACGGTCAAATACATGATCAATGGTCTTCCTTCGACGGGTGGCATCAGAATAGGAGGTTCTAGCAAATACTCCTTGATTCTATCAAAAGCAGCTTGACAATCGTCGTTCCATTCGACTACCTGATCTTTCTTCAAGAGTTTGAAAATTGGCTCACAGGTAGAAGTCAGATGTGAGATGAATCTGGCAATATAGTTTAAGCGCTCCAAGAATCCTCTAACCTCCTTTTCAGTACGGGGAGCAGGCATCTCTTGTATTGCTTTTACTTTTGCCGGATCGACTTCAATGCCTTTGTTGCTTACAATGAATCCCAGGAGTTTACCAGACCTAACTCCAAAGATGCATTTACTTGGATTCAGCCTGAGCTTGTATTCTTTTAACCTGGCAAACAGCTTCTCCAGATGTTCAAGGTGCTCTTCCTCTGTTTGTGACCGAGCTATCATATCGTCTACGTAAACTTCAATCTCATGATGTATCATATCGTGAAATAAAGCTACCATGGCGCGTTGATAAGTTGCCCCTGCGTTCTTCAGCCCGAACGGCATCACCTTGTAACAGAAAGTGCCCCATTGTATGACAAAAGTTGTTTTCTCCATATCCTCGGGGGCCATTTTGATTTGATTGTAGCCTGAGAATCCATCCATGAAGGAAAACACTTTATGCTGAGCTGTATTGTCGATCAAGATGTCAATGTGAGGTAGCGGGAAATCATCTTTAGGGCTGGCCCTATTCAAATCCCGGTAGTCCACAAACATCCTGACTTTGCCATCTTTCTTAGGTACTGGCACAATGTTAGCGACCCATTGAGGATAGGACGTAACAGCCAGAAAGCCAGCATCGAATTGCTTCATTACTTCTGCTTTGATCTTTTCAGACATGTCAGGCCTCATTCGGCGAACTTTTTGCTTGATCGGCGGACAATCCTCTCTTGTGGGGAGACGGTGAACCACGATGTCTGTGTCTAAACCCGGCATGTCTTCATAGGACCAAGCGAAGATTTCAACATACTCATTCAACAACTGTACCAAGTGCTCCTTGACTTTTGGTTCCAGATTGGCACCCACTTGCACCTCCTTCCGGTCTTCCTCGGTCCCTAAGTTGACAGTTTCCAGTGGCTCTTCATGCGGTAAGATGGCCCTTTCCTCTTGTTGCAGAAGTCTGGCTAGTTCCCCGGGTACTTCACAACCTTCGTCATCTTCATACTCGGCTAGATTGACCAGATCCTCAGAGTTATTGAAAGATATAGCAGAATAGTCACCCATGGGATCCGGAGTGGATGGGTACCTGCATTGGTGAGTGTGGGTGTGTGTAAGGGATAGCCATCCTTAAACAAAAAAATGCAAAAGGAAAGAAAATGAACATGAGCAGTTTATCAAATGAAAAACGTCCAATGAATCATTAAACATGGCATATGGATATGAAAAATAATCAAAACCCTTACAAATGGACCTACATGCCCCGGGCAAGGCAGGAGGTGAAAAGATAGTGTACGGATTGTTTGAAAGTAAATATTACAGACCAAATAAGAAATGTTTAACAGATAAATTACTGATGAATAAAAGTGATGGGGACAAAGTTCTTAGCCTCCCAATTGCTCAATCCTCCTTTGACAGTTGGATAAATCCACTCTTCAATGTTGCTCTCCTTGTCTTCATCTTCCAGGGCGTTGATTCCGTAGGGAGAAATTTTGACTGGCGCCCTTTCAATCTTCGCACGGCGCATAGCTTTCTGGCCGGCGGCTGTGAACCCTAACCCAAACTTGTCAGTCTTATGCGGAAAGTCGGGTAACTGCCCCCATGCTGAATTCTTCCCTTCTTTTATTGCGGCCCTTGCATCCTCCAGGGATGCCATCCTGGCCATCTGCTTCGGTGTCTCATCCGTCAACTTCGCTACTGCTATTTCAGGAAGGACTTCTTCGAAATGTTGAAACGGTGTCTCGATGAATTCTCCTTCAACCTCCACATACCGGAAAGAATTTAAGTGGCTAATCATGTACTCTTCTTCGCCATGGACAGTGATGATCTTTCCCTTGACAGGATACTTCAACATCTGATGTAAGGAGGAGGTGACTGCCCCAGTATAGTGTATCCAAGGTCTACCCAGCAGGCAAGAGTATGATGGACGGATGTCCATCACATAGAAAGTGGATTTAAACACCTCGGTGCCTATCTTGATGGGAATTTCAACCTCTCCATGGACCATTCTCTTCGAACCATCGAAAGCTCTGACAACAATATCACTTGGCTTCAATTCCAATCCTTCACAATCTAGTCGGTCCAAGGACTTCTTAGGCAAAACATTCAGCGACGAACCAGTATCAACCAAGACATGTGCGAGAGTAGTTCCTCGACACTCGACTGAAATGTGCAAAGCATCATTGTGATTTCTACCTTTAGGAGTTAGGTCGGCATCAGAAAAACCTAATCCATTGTCTGCAGTCAGGCTAGCCACGCAATTCTGAAATTGATCCGCAGAGGTTTCCTGGGGCACATGAGCTGCCTTCAGGAATTTTATCAGGGCTTTAGCGTGCGCTTCTGAGCAAAGTAGTAGTGCCAGCATGGAGATCTTGGAGGGGGTTTGCCCCAACTGTTCCACCACATCGTAATCACTTCTTTTGATTATCCTCAAAATCTCGTCCATTTCCTTCTTGGAGGTTTCTAGGATTACCAAGGGTTGAGCCCTCGTCCTGACGGGCTCATCTTGGATTCCCTTACCTTTGTCAGCAGCGGTAGGAGAGACAGTACTAGGAACAACAATGTCTTCAATCAGAGGAGTTCTAGCAGAGAGTTTTATTGGTGCAGGGATGACCTCGTTAGCTGATGAGGGTCCAAAGACTTCTCTTGGAGGGGAAATCTCTGGAGAAAATATGCTCCCGCTCCTGGTGATTTTGCTAGTGCCCGCAATGTTGCTAATGTTGGCTTCATCATCATCTGAACTTTCTTCAATTACTTCGATTTGCTTGATACCGTGGTAGTAGATGTCACCGCCATATTTCCAAGGTATCGACTTCTTAGAAACATAGGGAACGGGCCCTGGCATTGTTATCTTCAAAGGAACAGATTTCGTAGCTGGTGTAATCTTAACAGGCTTTTTGACGGCCTTGGAAAGATTGGCGTGAATGGTTATGATTGAGACATCTTCAGTATGAACTGGAACAACAGAAACTTTTTCGAACAAAATTCGTCGACTATCCATAAGGCCTTGGATGCCTTTCTTCAGTAGCGGACAATCAAATGGCAGAGAGTAACAACAGTAGCAGTCTTCTTTACATCCCGGGAAGATCCCGACCCTTAACAAATTCAACTTAATGGTTAGCAGTGGAGTAGTCAGATCACTGACATCGGCAACATACAAATCTTCTTCAATGGCATTGACATTTCGGCCGTGCTTCGGCATGGGTGCAGATATTACATTAGGCTTCTCTGGAGCGTCAAACTCTACCTCCTTAGCCTCTATCAGGTCTTGGATTTTATGCTTGAGTGCCTAACAATCATTGGTGTCGTGGCCGACACTGTCTGAATGGTAGGCGCATTTAGCATTGGCATGATAATGCGGAGAGGACGTATTCACATTCTTTGGTGCCTCCTTGATGGTGGCAAGATTCAACTTCAACAGATGGGGAAGCACTTGCGCTGGAGTCATATTAATACGGGAGAACTGCCGTTGTGGCCGTTCCACTCGTTGTTGATTTGGTCTGGACTGGTTATAGCGAGGCTGCTCACTTGGAGTATTTTGAATCATTACGGCCCCCACAGTTGGCCGATGCTCCGTCTTCCCTGCTCTTCTCTAAGAATATACCATAGCTGTTTCCTTCTTAAAAGGCTTCTTCTCAACACTTGCAGCAACACCCTTCTGAATCTTTCCTGACTTGATGCCAGCTTCTATTCTTTCGCCTGTTAAGATCAAATCGGTAAACCCCGCGGAAGAGTTACCAATTAGATGATTGAAAAATGGCCCAGATAGGGTCCCAAGAAACATATCAACGAGCTCACGATCGGTTAAAGGAGGCTGCACCCTGCCAGCCAAATCCCTCCATTTTTGTGCATATTCTTTGAATCCCTCACTTGTTCCTAGTGACATACCCTGAAGTTGGGTACGAGTAGGAGCAAGATCAGAATTATATTGGTATTATTTGTAAAAAGCGGTGGCCAAATCCTCCCAATTTCTGACACTGGTTCCTTCTAGCTGATAAAACCACTCCAACTGAGCTCCCGAAAGGCTGTCTTGAAAGAAATGAATCCAAAGATTCTTATCTGCCGTATAGGGTTGAATCTTTCTCACGTAGGACCTGAGATGCATTTTGGGACAGGACAACCCATCATACCTCACAAACACTGGCACTTTGAATTTTGGGGGAATCACAATCCCGGCAACCAAACCCAAGTCTTCAAAGTCCAAGCCCGGTACTCTTTGTAATTCCATGGCGGCCAATCTGTCTTCTAACCCTTTGTATTTATCATCAGCTGGAGGGTATTGCTGGTCAGAATAATCTTCATCCTCTTCAACCTCTTCTTCTTCCGCATCAGACTCGGAAGGCACCGCAGCTCCATCTCTTTTACTGGTCCCTTCATCAGAAGTAGGAGGAAATTCAAGCACTCTTCGAGCTTCTCCGTCAAATCTTCTCCCCAAAGTAGCCACCCCAATCCTCTTTTTCTTCTTTTTCACTGGGTCCTTATTCCCCAATTGAGTCTTGATATCCTCCTGACCTTTAGCCAAGGTCATCAGGAGTTGCTGGAACTGTGCATTCTGAGCTTGTAGGTCTTTGACTGTTTGCTCGAGATCCATCCTACTGAAATAAACAGCAGACAGATAAGGAAACCTGGAGTGAGACCTGCTTATGCACATGATGAATGGTATGCTTATGTATGCAATGCATTCAAGGATTTAGAACATTCAAAATTGTTTCAGACAAAGAAGAACGCACGTCATATTAATAAGAAGAAATTTGTTAGTACATAAATGCCCCATGGGCCAAATATTACAAAATAAACTTCTTAAGGCAGAAAGACATTGCGCATCCTCTTTGGTGCGATGTAGGTGTTGAGGGCCTCTTACTCGTGGAGTCGGCGGGTAAGCTCTAGAACCTTCTTCTCACTGGCGTAGAAGCTAGCTTCAAAAGTATTCAGTTCTTCCTTGAGCTGAATCCAACTTTTCTGCATTTCCTCCCACGATGTAGGCATGTCTGGATGTAGGATGGTGTAGGGAACCTCTCCTTCTTTGACAGGCTCTTTAATCACTGGGAGTACATGAGGATAAGGCATCATTAGACTTTGGGCTCGGGCTCGTACCCACTTGAGATAGGGCTCAAGAGGGATGGAGTTCTTGTGTCCCAGAGTCTTGCTATCAACCTTGTTGAGTTTTCCCCAAGCTCTGATGAACCTTTGGCGAAGTCCTTGCGCATCGTTGTCGAAGTCAAAAACTAGGTTAGGAATCAACATGTCATGAGGGCCATCCCTCCGTGCATATCCAAATTGCCTCAAAGCTAGGCAAGGGTTGTAGGTGATACCTCCCCTAATTCCAAGTAAAGGAACATTAGGAAATTCTCTGCAACGATCGACAATGATGATATTTTCTCTGGACCGAGAACACCAATGCACATCAGAATGAGTAAGAGTCATCAACCGTTGGGACCACCTTGTACCTTGGTCATTCTTCAAGACATATTGTGGAAGGTGCGAAATAAACCACCTTGCAAGGATAGGAGTACAGCACATGAGAACACCCCTCTTTCTCATTGTTCGTGTGTAAAATGAGTGAAGGATGTCCCCAAGCAATGTTGGTATTGGATTTCTGGACAAGAAGATTTTGACGGCGTTGACATCTACCAATTGGTCAGGATTTGGGAACAATACCAACCCATAGATAAGGAGTGCTACAATCTCTTCAAAAGCTTGTAGGTCCAATGAATTCCAACATTCTTGTGCCTTCTCAAACAAGAATTTTGCTAAGAATCCCTTGACGCCGCTTCTGGTTTCCCAATGCCCCTTGATGTCAGATGGTTGTAGATGTAATGCTCGAGCAACATCTTCCGGCTTTGGTTCCTTTTCCGTACCGTTGAAGGGTAGTTGATTAAGGATAGGAATTCTCAGGAGTTGAGAAAACTCCTCCAAAGTGGGTACCAACTGATAATCAGGGAAAGTGAGACAGTGGTGAAGAGGGTCAAAGAACTGGAATAGCACTTTCATCATGTCTTCTTCAACGTTGGTGTTGACTAGGCTGAGCAGTCTACCATGTCTTTCACTGAAGGATGAATTTTCCGGAATTCTTGAGGTGAGCTCCTTGAGTTGAGGAGAGATTCTCACAAGGTTGACTTGAATGGTATTTCTGCGAGGAACTTCCATGACCTACAAAACGAGAACAAAGATGAAGATCCAAACCCTTGAAATGGTTAGTGAATGCATATGATGCTTCATGATGTTTATGATGTATGCACAGAACATATGTACAAGCAAATCACACCAAACCCTAGTTTCAGGCTTGCATGGGGTTTCATAGGTAAGTACCCTCTTGAGTGTAGTTGGCTTAAAAACCTGTCCTATAAATAGTAACCGGGTTCTAAGGAGCTCAATATCACCGGATTGTTTTCATTGTTCATGGTTTTGGTTTAGCCACTTAACTAGCGACCAAAATATTCCAAGAAAACAACCCTCAATGAGTGTAGTATCGAGTATCTACCAACTTCGGACTGCACCAAAGCCGGTCATCTCACTACCCCTAATAAAAGGCCAAGATGGTCAATTAAGGTTCTAGGTCATTAGTGCTTAGTGACATCACTCGGCGGCCCCGTACTCTCCTTGATTGAACTCAAGGGTTACCGGTACTCACAAATATGTCGCACTAATATAGCTATTGCTTCGACCGTGTCGGTATACCCCGCACAGTTTCCACAACGTATTGCTATCTATGAATGTTTCCCTAAATCCGGGTGTAGGATTGCAAACCCAAACAATAGAGCCAAAGTATAAAGCAAACAAATCAAACAATTAGTCATGCAAGAGGGTGATCTAAGCCCTAAGGTTACTCCACTTTTAAATTTTTCCCCAGCAGAGTCGCCAGTTCTGTGATACGGTGGGAGAACTGACTATGGTTTTGCGTTTGTTTTCGCAAATGTTTCGGTTGAGCAAGAGTCGCCACCGACTTTTTATTTTATCCTAAGGAAAGGTTTAAAAAAGCACAGCAAAAACCTTTGAGATTTTTCTTGGGTTCGGGGAGTAGATTATAGAAAGGGAAGGTATTAGCACCCTTTCTATCCATGATTATCCATGGGCTCTTAGGTACTTGCTTAGATCAACTTGCCTTGGTTTTCAATTGTTTGAAATGGTGCTTGGTGTGTGATTTTGAAAATGTTTGAAAAGATGCCTTGTGTAGGCTACCCTTGTAACAATTCTTTACTCGAATGTTTTACAAGAGGTGTTTGTCTTTTGAAAAGATGTTTCAAGGTTTTTGAAAGTTTGTTTTGAAAGTGTTTGTGAAGCGTAGTTTGAAATTAGGCAAGTGTTTTCTTTGTAAATTGGCAAGTACTTAAGAGTTATCTACCCTAAAGTTTTCTCAAGGATTTTTGTTATGTTTTAAACCTTTTGACAATTTTGTTCCACCATTGCATTTGGTGGACAATCTTGTCTTAGGAGGTGAAAGGGACGGGCGCGGGTCATCGTTTAGACCATAATTGCAATAGTGTTAAATGTCTTTGGGCAATTTTTCTTTAAAAAGGGACTTGATCATTCATTTAGGCAACATTTTGAGGGACTATGATCATTTGATTGTTTGTTTTACCCAAAGAAATCTAACATGCAACATGGCCCAAATATTTGAAGGCAACAAAGTGGAATACCCTAGGGGTGCAAGTGTGGAATGTGTTGTCCATTTTTCATGCTTTTTTGTCTTGTATTAGGTCAAACTACCTTTTGTTCGTTTTATTCGCATGCAAACCCTAACTCTAGCATAGTATATTTAGAAAGCGATAAAGTGCGAAAAATTAAATTCCTACACTATTACAACACAATGATATGGGGAATGGGGTACAAATGTTTCAAATGGGGATTATTTAGACAAGAATTTAAACCTAACTATTACATCATTTTCTTTGAATATTTACAAGACAAATAATTGTATAATTAAATGGAAATTGAAATAAATATGCAAAATGTAAAAGGAATTTTTATGTGTATGAAAAAAAGAATATTATTTATGTGAAATAAAAAGAGAAATAAAAAGGTATTATTTTTGGAGTATTTTCATATTTAGGGCAAAACCCTAATTTTTAATCAAAAAGGGATATTAATCAATTAATTCATATGATATTTACTATTTACATACAAAAATAAAATAAAATATAGTATATTTATAAAAATGTCTTTTTAGTGTTAAATATTAATAAAAATAAAAATATGTATATTTTTGATATTTTTACCCTAAATGTATTAATATATATATATATATATATGTATATTTATATTATTTACAAGATATGTATTATATATATTAATTAATAATATTTAATATTAAAATAAAAGTATTTTTCTATAAAATATTTTCAGGAAGTAAAAATAAGATAAAAGTGTATAAAATATATTTGTGCTATTTTAGTATTTTAAACAAAAAGTATATATTTATTTATTTATGTACAAACTAAAAGAAAAAATCAAATAAATACCTAATAAATTCAAAAATGATGAGAAAAAATATTTTTATATTTTTAATATGCTGAGAAAAAATAAATGAGTCAATTGAAAAAAGAAAAAGTCAAAAAATATTAAAAATAAAGCAAATGGGCTCAGGGGGTGTAAAACCAAAAAGGTGGTGTGAATAAGAAAATAACTCAGGCCCAGCCCAAGAAGACATTGTCTTCAACCTTCAGACAAAACCAGTTCAAAACGCGCGCCCTTCTTCTCAAACTTCTAACTCCTGATTCCTGGCTTATTAATGAAAACTCATAACATAAAAAATGTTCAGCATCAAGAGACGAATCCAACCATATGCAGAACTTGATCTAACTCTCTAAGATGAGGGAGAATTTCTTCTCCCCCAAAATCCTAACCTAGCTTTTCTGCCATTTTCAAACCTTAAATTCTCACAGCTCAAGCAAAAGAAATGAAAAGTAAAAACATGTACATGTTCAGTGGCATGAGTAGAACATTGTTTATTCACAAACTTAGAGCTAATGATGCCTAATAAGAGAGATAGAAGTTCACCAAAATACCTGTTCAGTTGAAGTTCTATCTGGCAATGGGGAAGCTTTCAGTGCAAGGTGATGATTGGTAAAGCTTCCTTGAGGTCCAGGGATGTTATTCCAATGTTTACTTTGTCTTGAAAGCTTTTGAATCGTGCTAGAGCACTTCACCTGCAAAACAAGAAACTGAAAATGGTGGAACTGGTTAGAGGGATTACAGGTCGTGTTTCAAGTCATGGTTAGCTTGCATAGATGCTAGGGAATGTGTGTGAACTGGTTTGGGCAAGAGAGCTTGAGGGAAATGGAAGATGGCACTCAAACTGCAGGCCTGGCCCTGTTTTTGCAGTTTGAAGGTGATTCTGAGATTGGGAGTGTATGAGAGATGTTTGGGTCGTGCACTATCTTGGTTGGGATGTCTTGAGTGTGTTTCACAAGTTCACTTAAGTGTTTTCAAGCTGATCTGAGAGTTGTGTTACAATATGCCAAGTTACTTACACTTTAAGCAACAAATGCCCAAGTTGTGTTCTAGGTCAGTAGAGGCCCCCTAATGAGCTGCATAATCCCTCCTTGATCAGAGTGTTTTGCTCATAATCTTGTGCCAATTAGATCTCATTTGTACTGCTTGGATTTTCAATTGGACATAAAGTTACCTTTTGCAAAAATGGAAGAAATGCTTTATCTATAAATGGATTAATCCTTTAGGCAATGCTTGAACTCATGAAACAAGGCCTTGGCACAAAGGTTTTGAATTGAATTATTGAGTGTCAAAGGGTTTTAGGACCTGTAATTTAGCACAAACTATGCTGACTTGAAAATGGCTTAAGTTATGAACATGTTCATGATCAATTCAAAAGTGAGTTTTTGCCAAATTGTAAAATTCGATTCTCTCAAGTTATGAGGTTGTTTGAGAAGTTCTTGGACATTTTGGAAAGCTTGGAATGTGTACTACAATCCTTCTTTGAAATGCACATTGAAATTCCAAGTGGAAGTGTATGGAAAATGGCCTTGAAGTTGGGTAGAAAACCTTGTCAAAATAGGTTAAAATTTCACTAAGTTAAGAATGGTTTAGTGCCCTTATTCAAAAATTTGTAACTTGAGATAAAAGCCTCAAATGGGAAAACTTTGTGAATAAAAGTTGTAGATTATGCAACAAGCTACAACTTTCATGTTTTGACTTTTGTTTGAATCCAAATGGATCTTGGTGAAAAAGTGGGACAAAGGTGGGACAAAATTAGGGTTTTTCATAACTTAGAAAAATTCTAAGTTATGAAAAATTCTAATTTCTAACCCTAATTTGCATTTTGTGATTTCTTGGTGAACAAGTTTCATGATTTGACATGTTTTGATGAAAAATGAATCTTGACTCTTGATTTTGACCAAAAAGTCAAAGTTTGACTTTTCAGTGTACAGTCAAAATTGATCAATTGACTGGGGAATTCAACTGTCACTCTTGTGTACTTGGGATCTTTTGAGTTTGTTGAGCATGTCAAGATAATTCCATGGGGTCTTTGAGTCCATATGTGAGCTTGGTTTGCCATTGGCTAGGTCAAACAGTCAAAAATTGCCTTTGTACAGTCAAAACCCTAAAAATGACCATTTTGCCCTTTTGGTGATTTGATCAAATTTCTTGTGGAATTGTGATCCAAACTTGATCAAATGGTTCATATGAGTTCATAATGTTGATGTGGGTCAATTTCCATGAGGTTTGACTGTCAGTTGGCCACAGTTGACTTTTTCCCCAATACAGCTGATTTCTAGGTCAACTGTCCAATTGACTGGGCAAAACTTGGAATCAAGGCTTGAAACTTGATGTGGATAAACTTGGGAGTCCAATATGAAGCATGAAAGTCATCTTAGGCACTTTAGGTCAAAACATCTTGGTGCAAACACAAACCCTAATTTGGGTCAACAGTGCAAGGAGAAGTCTTGAGCAGATGAAACCCTAACTGGATCTTGGGCTTTAAAGTTTTTGTGATGAGAAATCATTGAGAAATGGGAGGGCAAATTTTGGGGTACAACACAAAGGCTATGCTTTTGTTCTTCTTTTCAGATCTTTCATTGATGCTTAATTCAAATGTCATGAGGGATCCAACAAGTTCATCCACTTTCATTTTTTTATAGCAGTCACTTTCATATCAAATCTCTTGGGAAGAGACCTGAGCATCTTTCTCACCAATTTTTCTTCAGATATTTTCTATCCTAAAGCACTGGAGGCATTAGCAATTTCAAGAATGTTCATATGGAAGTCATTTATACTTTCATCATCCTTCATTCTCAATTTCTCAAATTTTATGGTGAGCAACTGAAGTCTTGACATCTTAACTTTGGATGTGCCTTCATGAGTAGATTGAAGAATTCTCCATGCATCCTTAGCTATTTCACATGTATTCACTAATCTGAAAATGTTCTTGTCAATTCTATTGAATATAGCATTCAAGGCTTTAGAATTTGCAAGAGCAATTTCATCTTCTTCTTTAGACCAATCTTCCTCTGGTTTTAACCCAAAAGTAGGTTCTCAATTTTCTCCCAATTTGACAGGGTATTTTCATCCTTTTAAAACAACTTTCCAAACCCTGCTGTCTAAAGACTTTAAAAAGGCAACCATACGTGGTTTCCAGTAGTCATAATTACTTCCATCCAGAATGGGTGGTCTGTTCACAAATCCTCCTTCCTTGTCCATAGTACCAGAAAGTATCTTCCCTGGATCTCACTCAGATAAAGAGTAGGATGTTTGCTCTGATACCAATTAAAATTTTGATACCAGATATGTGATGTCGAATGAGATGTCACGACACAAATATTTGTTTACAAATAAAGAGCAGCAAAATCAAAAGCAGTAAAAACACAAGAGATTGTTCACACAGTTGAGTGTACAACAACACCTACTATGGAGACTATCAAACCAGGGACAAGTCCACTAAATAGTATCAATTCATAGACCCTCAGTAAACAACCAGTTTACGATCTAATCACTTAATCACTCTGCGTGCTATACTTCTACCTAAGACTCACCTAGGTATGAGGCCCTCCTCAAATCCCTTCAATCACTTACAGTGAAGAAACAACAGAAATAATAAGTTTAAAAACTTCAATCATTCAATGCTTAAAAGCTTATGAATGATACACAATTAACAATCCAAATAACAACACAAGTATTCAATCAATACTAGAGTGTTTGACAATTAAAAGACTTAGACCTTTTTTAAAACAGAAAGAAAGTATTCTTCTTCAAAAGTTGCAGTTGTTTGAATAAGGAAGCAAGTCCTTATATATGCGCAACTGTGGGCTTGGATTTTAAAATCCAATATTCAATTCTTTTGAATATTCCCATAAAAACAGGTCAAGATAAAATCCATACACTTTGAAAAATATTCTTCCATATTTTTCGCTGCCTGTGAGTTACAAATCTTGAAGTATGGAGTGCTAGAAATCAGGAAACAGAAAAACATATACTGATATTGGCTGAAATCAGTTCAGGAGGTAGATGTCAAGACATCTACTTTGACATCATTCAAAACGGTTTGCTACAAATATCAAGACATTTAGCAAAATATTAACAGCATATTGTTTTACTAAAATTGCTGCCAACAAATACTTACATATCAAACAATCTGGTATAAGAGGTCGTACACATTATCTTATAGACATCATATCCACCATTTATCCTGCTAAATTTCAATATCATGCACAAAAAAATTGTAGCAAAAAGAATATAAAATTAAAAATGATTTTTTTATGACAAACAATTTAATTAATTTTTCATTTATACCTTTTTTACAAAGAATCTTTTTCTATTTTTTAACAAAAAATATAACACTTTTAATAATTATTTTAAGAAAAGTAGTAACTGTTTATCTAATCATCTTTTCCTTAAAGCATGTGTAATTAAGGGTAGAAAAAGACAAGGCCGATAATAGGGACTTACGGCCAAGTTTATATAGGTTTAGGCTACGACTTAGTCTACATAAACTCAGACTAGACTTAAACTTTTTTATAAGCCTATTTAGTTAAAAAGGCTAGAAATCAAGCCATGGAAAAAGCCTTTTAAGCCTAATAGGCTGGTCTATATAAATAAATATGAATAATTTTTTTATATTATTATGTTATGTTTTGTACTTTGAATTAAAATACATAAATAAAACTTGTTTATCTTGAAAAACTTGTGAAAATATTATAAGTTGTTTTCACAAGTCATCTTAAGTAAATAATCTCACAAAACTTAAGTTAATTGATAAGTTAAAATAAATCAATGCAAACAAACTTTTAGTCTCATTAATTTTTTAGTTTGTTAGTCTATTTAAACATTATTTAAATTGTTTATGTAGGCTAATCAGGCCTTAGAAAATGTCAGACTCAGACCTAAAAATAAGTCTATGACAGGCTACAGGCCAGACTTAAGCTTCCGTTTTTTTGACAGGTCAGACTTAAACTTGGTAAAACTCAACTCGGCCCAGTCTATTTCCACCCCTACATGTAATGAATATAGTACAGTGTCCCTTTCTTTCTAGAACTAGAAAAAACGAAGTTGAAAACATAGGAATAAGAATGATTTTGAAACAAAACAACTATACAAAAAGCACATACAAGGCAGAAGAGAAGTAGAAAAAATAATATCAGCTGATGATATCTTTCATTGTTTCAATTTGTATAGTTTCATCTGAACAATAATCAGAAAAATGAAGAAAAAATAAATAACAACAATGTCCTCAGAAATCATATTTGTTATCTTCACTAACAAATAATTAGCACTCCATCTATACCTCAAACCCCATATAGGATTTATGTACAAACAGAAGATAGAGAGAGAAGAAAATAAGGTTAATCCCACTCATTCCTAAAATTATGCATTGTTAAGCTAAGTTATGTACGCATTCATTCATTCATTCACCTTTTGGCTTTAACATGTGATGTTTGAATCCGAGGCAATGCTTGTGATTGTGATCCGCCGCTAAGTGCAGCTGCAGCGGATTCGACGTGTGTGAGAAGATATTCGTATATCTTCTTCCTCAGTCGGTCAATTGTCTCTGCTGATATCTGGAATGATTCTTCTTCGTCTTTGCTCAATCCTATCTCGTCTAACCAATCGTTTACGCTCTTTAATTGAGTGAGCATACCTGCTATTTGTCCATTATCCGACAAGGTAGTGTCGCCGTCACTGTCCAAGAATCTTTCAACGAATCCCAAAAACCAGTCTCGGGATTGTACCTGCAACATTTCAGCCAAACCAACCACCTCGTCGAGACTATTTCCTTTAATCCACTCTGGGGGTGGTTGGACTGGTTGCTTGTGTCCATTTGCTGAATCGGTCGATTTACGAGGAATGATGCCTTGTGAGACAAGCTTGGAATGAACTATCGGACGAGATTTTACACGAAGTTTTGACGATGAATTTTCGCTTGAATTGTGTAGGACTAACGCGGGTTGAATTCCAACTGCAGTCTTTTGAATTTGAGAATTATTACTCGAAGCTTCTTTTGAATAAACAGCGAAAGATGACAGGTTGGTGGCCAGGGCTGCGTGGACCCAAGAAGCCGCTTGTTTTTGTCTATCTGATTTTTGTTTTAGTGCTTCTTCCAGTTTGCTATTTTCGGAATCCGGAGATGAACCATCTGGAATGGGTTTAGATAAGGATTCTGCAATCGTCCGGGTACTATTTAGGCTTGCATGAAGCGATAAAAACTGCTCTACTGCTGGCTGTGGGTTATGCTCCTTCGCAGAATTAGTCAGCTCCGAATATATACTGCCAAAAACAATCGCAAAAAAGTGTCGGCAACAATTTAGTATGTAGCATCGAATTGCGAATTCAGAATAGATACTGCCAAAAATATCATGTTTGGTCAGTCTCAAAATAGTCATACCTCAAGCATTGTAACAAACTCTCGGCAGCTGCGGCTTCTTGCATAGCCTCAATTGCAGCCAGCTGTGCAGAATCTCTGTGCTTCATTACGTCCTATCACAAAAATATGAACACAAAATACGAACAAAATGAAACAACTCCATAAAGTTTCATCTTAATTCAGCAAGCCATAATATAATCTATCTGAAAAAACGCATTCATTGAGTGAAGGTAATGCGTGGAGAACAAAGACAAATAATATCTTCCGACACAAGAACAATCCGATCATATGAATCTAACATTATTCTTGTTAGAGTTGTTTTAATAAAACTCATCAGACATTAATGCAATCAAAAATCAAAGAACTTAAATGTAAAAGTGACACGAGGATTCTTCAATCAAAATTACCTTTCCGAGCTTTGAAATAGATGACGGGAGTGACGCCCATTGAACACTTGAATCTGTCACTTTTCTAGTACTTAGGGAAACTTTGACCATGTTTCCGGGTAATCCGTTGTTAGAAACTTCTGCCGATTTCTTTACAAAGGAAATCCTTTGCTTACTTGATTTCTCTTGTTCCTCTATATTTCCATTAGAAGTCACCTTCTTTATAGATACTTGAGCCTTGTGTTCTTCCTTAGAGGGCTTTATCGGGGCTTTAACCTCTCTAGACGGTAACTTATCAGTCGCCATGCTTCTCCTAGGAATCTAACAAACCATAATCATTTGAGTTTGACTGACTTATTTAAACCTAGACAAACATAAGATCTAAACTATTGAGTTCTGTTATTTAGATACACAAATTTGATATCAAATTTCAACAACAATTGAAATGGTTAGCACGACGGTTCAATTCACGTACGCGGTAAATTAAGTTCAGTGGATGATTAATGAATATCACAATGTGTTACAAGCGTTAACCATCCACTAAACACAATTTTGAATGTCAATAATCACTTTCTCACGTGTTCAAATATGCATACATCCATTAACCATTCAAATATACATGAAATTCATTATTAACCACAATTGAAAAAGTATAAACGTGAATCAAACTTACCGAGCTTTGAACTACCGGCTTAGCAGCAGTGCCCTTGATTTTGGAAGACTCTTTAGTCTTGATCTCCATAGTTCCTTCCCAACTCTTTCTTAGAGCCTTTGCCCCAAAATCAAAACCTTGCACCAAATTTCTAATTGGATTTCCCAAACCAATTTTTTTCCCAACTCTTCCCGCATCAACCACTCCCGCAACCTTCTCCACTCCCTTACCACCAACCTTTGCCCTCTGCTGCTTAACACCATTAGAGAATTTCTCAAAAGAATTCGGCAATGAATAAACACTACTAGGCGAAGAAGGAATCGACTTCGAACTCGCCGACCTCACTCTAGGTAACGGGTGAGGTAACAATTCCCTCTTCACATCAATCTTCAACACCGGTTTTGTTTTCAAAGACTCACTTTTACTACTACCTCTACCAAAAAACCCTCTTTTCTTCTCTAACCCTTCCTCCTTAACACTACTAGCACCACCAAAACTCAATCTCAGTCTCTCCTTCTTCTCTAACCCTTCCTCCTTAACAATAACACCACCAAAACTCAACCTCCCTCTCTCCTTCTTCTCTTTCTCCTTCACACCAAACACATTCCTATGGCTACCAAACACATTCCTAGGACTCTCAGAAGAAACAACATTATTCTTATTCCTCCTAGTATCACTACCATTGTTATCAAGAAATGAAAGCTCATGAGTGGCAACAATATCCTCAGGACTACCAACACAAGGGTGTCTACCAGGAACAGGCTTAACACCCCTAATCACAGGAACAGGAGAACCAGCTTCAAACCGATCAACAAAAACAAACTGACCCAATTGAATCTTATCACTCAAAATCAAATCATCATGTTCATCAGGCAAAGAAACATAAGTAGCATGAGATGAATCTGAAACCTTCAGATAAAAACCTTGATTTGGGAAAAGCTCACCACCTGCAAGAGCTGGAACAATGCTTACAACCTGTAAAAGGGATGATCTGTGTTCACCACCAACCTTCACATCTGTATTCATGTGTTGTAAAAGCTTCAAAAGCACTCCGGGAACAAGATTCGCCATTTTTACTCACCAGTTTCAATTTGCACATCACTCTTTGAAATCTCTCAAAAATTTTGATTTTTTTCGAACCCCAGATGGATTTTCTTATAGCAAATAAGGATTAAACCATGGGTTCTCAAAAAAGGACAATTTTTTTTCCTCAGCTTCAAGAATTTCAGGTTTGGGGCTGGAAATGGTTTTGGTAGCAATTTTAATATTTTTTAAAATAAAGAGAATAAAAACAAGAAAATAATGTAATAGTAGTACATGGTAAATATATTAATTTAAAAAAAAATAAAAAAAATTCCCAACCACAGTACTATTTTATTGTTATTCTGTGGGTGATAATAGGGCACATCTAGGAGAAACCAACAACCTCAAAACTACAATGAACAAATTATAGAATATTTAATCAATATTATTTTTTATACAAATTTTAAAAATAATATTTAAAATAATATTATACATATAATCAATCAAATTTTTTATATTTATATATTTTAAAAATAAAAATATAATTTAATAAAATATACATCTTATTAGTTAATAATATGAAAATATTTTAATAAAAAATAATTTAATAGGATATACGTATATACATCTATTCACTAATTAACAATTAAAAAAAATATTTTACACCATATATTTTATTTTCTTTTAAAATATAACATTTAAATATGTTTTAAGTAAACTAATTGATAATAGTTATTAGAATTTAAAATTTGAATTCGGATATTAACGTTCAACTTAACTATATTAGTTTTTGTTATTTAAGATAAAATTTGTAAACTATTTAAACATATTTTAACTTTCCTTAAAAAATATTTAGCATTGATCTCTATTTTAAAACAACATTTAAAATAATTTATTGCAAATGACACATATAGTTAATCACTAAATGTGATTTGAATTTTAGTTTAAAATCTCCATTTTATTTTAACAAATTTAGTAGTTATTTTTTTGTTTAAAATATTGGTGAGTACAACATGCTTATATTCTATCGGATTATATATATAAATAAATGAACTTAATTTTATATTTATTACAAATTAATTAATTTTAATTAATTTTCTTATTTTATATAAAATACAATAAATTGAATAATTATTTTTTGGTAAAAAAGTTGACGAGTTGAGTATGGTTATATTCTCTTGGCCATTATTATAAATAAATAATATTAATTAAAAAACTAATTAATTATAATTAATGTTCTAATCTTTTTATAAGATACTAGAAAACAAATATATTAAAAAATTTATAATTGATATTGAATGATTCAACTTTTTGCATTAAATATTTAAAATATAAATTAAGGATATTATAATATGAATATCATTAATAAAGTTGAGATAAAATGGGTGAGGGGGTATAATTGGTTGATAGTTATTGCATGATGGATACGCAAAGAAGTGTGAATATCTGACAATAACATAATGTATAAACACATGCCATTGAATTGAATGTATCATGAACTTGCCTTGACCCACACTTTCTCTCTTTGCTTTGGTTGGATTGGGATAAACACAAATCAAGACTCAATTGTGGGGCTCTTTGAATTTTAATGGTTACTGAATGAATCCAAAATAGGGTTATGACAAATTCAATTCTATTGGAAGGGTTACATGTTTGATTCTATTTTTATAGTATTTGAATTCATTTTTATATTGTAGTATGAATGAATGGAACTGCATGTGCCTTTTGTAAGGTTGGTGTTAGGACCAAGGTAGTGCTGTGTCGGCTACCTATAAAAAATTGAGCTTTCTTCACATATACAATATTTTTTTATTATCATTTAGTTCAAGAATTTTTTTAAAATTATAAAATAATTTTTTTATTAACATTGATTTCAACATTTTTTAAAAATTGAGACAGAAGTTAAAGTGATTAAAGATTAGATTATATTCCCTTCACGAATACGAGATAACTGATCAGTGTTTAGATATAATGAATTAGTCTTTTAACACAGTAATGAGTTAGTCTTCTAATACGGTAGATCTGATTTTTGATGCATTAGAGACGGGTTAAATTTTAAGCTTAACACTCCAACATTCATCATTGAATGAGTGAAAAATAGTTCTTAGATAAAAATGGACTAAATATCTAAAATTATGTGAAATAATTTTTATATAATATGAGCTGTTAAAATTATTCGTGTGTGATCTATTATTTTGTGTGGATTGTAGTTCAATTTGATCCAATGATGATAGATGTGAAGGATAATATATTATCGTGTGTCTTTGGTAAGAGCGAGAATTCATTTGTTCCGTACATCTTCTTCTTCAACACTCGCTAGTCGCTAATGAGTCTTGTTCGTGGGCCTTGTGAACAACCAATAATAGATTAGTTAAGCTATCCGATTTATAAAGATCAAAATAAACCTCAAAGTTCAACATGTGTTAAAAAAGACACTTACGATTTATTCTCTCTATTTTAAATTATAAGTCATTTTATAAAAAAAATATCTCAAATTATATGTCATTATATTCTCTCTTCTTTCAATTCTCTTAATTTTTATGTAATTAATAAAAAATATTATTGTAAAATTATAAATAATTTATTTTTCGAATACAAAATTAGTTGTATGTCTTAATTTGTGTAAAATTAATAAAATATCTTATAATTTAAAACAAAATGAATATTGATTAAAGATGCCTTCACAAGAATAAAAGAAGTTAAATTCATTTCCTCTTGATTAATGAGTTAACTTCTTATTAAATTAATCAATTTTTTTTTTAAATTTAAAATATACAATATTATAAAAATAATTTTTAAAAATAAAACAAAAATAAACAATATTATATAATATCTTGAAAAATATAAGAGTAAGATAATTAAAATTATTTGTCTGTAATATAATATAATATAATATATGTTGACCAAGAAAAAGTATAAGAATTTGAAAATAATCAATATGCTGTTTTCCTTTTTAGTTGTCACAATCCAATGTACGGATTAAGATTTTAATATTAGCTATTAGTTTTACTT
This sequence comes from Vicia faba, assembly GCA_948472305.1. Taxonomy (NCBI): domain Eukaryota; kingdom Viridiplantae; phylum Streptophyta; class Magnoliopsida; order Fabales; family Fabaceae; genus Vicia; species Vicia faba. The sequence goes on along the minus strand of OX451735.1, from coordinate 186,485,394 downwards.
ATTTATAAATTTGTAAAACAAAAACAAAAATTGAAAAAGCCAACGAAATAGTTTAATATTATTGTGTTAAAATTTAACTTAAATATTTATTATTTGCAAATTTTGTGAGTTAGTAAAGATAGTTAATTACATGCTGTCAAAAAAATGGTTTATTACATGTTTTCATAAAATAAATATTTTTTGTCTCAAAAATAATTATCATAGTTAGACATTTTACACGGATTAAAAAAATGTGATAAATAAAAGAGAGAGAATAATATTTTTATTAAAATATCTTTATTTATTATTTATATATTCAAATTATCATAAATGTAGAGTGAGAGAATAATAAACTAAAAATATTAATTAGAAAATAAAATTAAAAAATAATAATTAAAATTACATTAAAAATTAAAAATAACATTTATTTTAAGATAAATAATTTTATCAAATATAACAATTATTTTGAAATGGAGGAAGTGGCTTATTACAATTACAAATTTATATATGAAACGGGAGATTTGACAGCTGTTCATAAGTAATTGGTAAATTTTAATTAAAATTAAATCCATTGAAAAATATCCTAGTTTAGTAAATAGGTAAACAATCAAGTTGTTAATTAATAATGGAACATTGTCTAATAACACCCTAAACTATCTTTAAAGCAAAATTAAATTTATATTAGGAAAGACTTTTTTATGTAATTTATTAAATAATATTTCATTGGCAAATGAGATTGTCCTATATTGTCAATTGACATATGGTTTTGAGAACCCCTTTCAATTTCCGAACATCTTATTATCCAAGTAAAAATATAAATAGTATCATTTTAAATCATTAATCTTCACTGGTCTTCATAGTCTCATTTTCTTCTAAGATTTTTCCGTACAACTCTCTTCTTTCTCCAATAACACTTGTTTTTCCTTCTTCCAGATCTAACTTCTTCAAATTTCCCCTCGGGTATTATTGAGTATGGTTGAAAGTTTCATGTTCATTTCATTTTCCACACCATTCACTTCTAAGTTTCATGTATATTGTCTATGTTATCGATTTTGAGTTAAGATTGTTGTTCCTCATTTGTGTCGATGGCCTTAGATGATTAATTTTCAAGTTCTGGTTTATTCTCATTCATCTTTTCGTGTTTTGGTTTATTTTATGCCTTTTATGCTTCAACTTATTTTTCTATGTGGTTCTTTAATGTTTGGTTCTTACAACATTAATGAACTATACGCGTATGTCCTAGTGTAAGGCTAGCTCGTACGCGTTCCTTACGCAAAGCATTGAAACATAGGCAAAAATCTCTTCCGCCCATACGCGTATGGGTCCTTGCAGGCAAGTTGAACGTGTTTTGTGCGCGTATGAGATCTACGTTGTCCATAGCCATACGTGTATGGAGGCCCAAATCGTGCTGAAAAGCCCATTGTGCGTGTATTTAATTCAGGAGCGTGAATTCTCACGAGTTGGACGATTTTTTATGGCAAAGAACAATGTTGAAGGCTGGAGAACTCAAATTTATGTTTGGAATCAATATTTTCATGAGCTTTAGCAATTGAAGACTTAATTTTCATCATTAATCTGCAATGTCTACACTTACTATTATTTTTTCTTGAATATTATGAGTAGCTAAACCCCACAATGCTAGGGGGTATCCCTGATTCGGATATGTAATGACTTTGAGTTTTTAGTTGCAATGGCAATATTATTCTTCATAATTAATTTATTCTTTTAACGTTCTTAATGCTTTTTCTTTCTGACAACTTGAGATTGATGTATGATTATCAATTGGGTTGGATCGCCGTTGGTAATGCTTTCATGAGAATATTCTATAGTAGATATCATCTAGGACTAGGGATACTCTATAGTAACCAGATTATTCTTGATTTAATAATGCTTAATTTCATCGGTAAGTTTATATGGGCATAGGGCTTAGGATGAATGATTAAAGGTTTACTCACTAAGGACTTAGGAGTAAATATCCTTAAGAATGGGTAATTGATTGTGGAAAATATGTTATTGCAATGTTAATTCAGATTTGTTACAGGAATAAATCACACATCTTCCATAGCATACTATTCATATCTATCGAAACCGTTCACCGCATCTATTTATGTTATTCGCAATTATTTTCATAATTTAGCAAAAAAATTCCCAATATTAGTTTTTTGTTTAATTGAACAACAATTAGAACTCAATATCTACGGGCAGTCCTTGAGATCGACATTCGGGGAACTTTTCTCATTATTACCGTAAAGGCAAATTAATACACTTGCTAACTTTTCGGTCAAGTTTTTGGTGCCATTGCTGGGGACTGCCAAATTATAGAGTTCAATTTTAGTTCAATTAAAATTTTGTTGCTTTGCGACTAAAATTTTATTTTCTATTATATTTATAATTTTTTTGGTTATTACTGATTTTTGTCTAACCTTTGTATGCGAGGAAAGCCATCAGCTGAATTTTCTTTTGACGCAGAAATTGAAAGACTTTTTATGCAGGGCGCAGACAGGCTCAATTAGCTAAACTGGAATTAGAAGAAGAAGTTGTCTCAGTTCATACACAGCCAGAGTCAGAACATCATTCAAGTCCAGAGTCTGAAAAGGAAGAAGAAATACCAATGGCTGAAGATACACCAGCACCTGAGAGACTTTTTGGAGACTATGGAAGAGCAAATGCTCCAGCAAGTCAATAGACTATTATGAAACAACCGGTAACTGTTGCAAATTTTCAGCTTCACCCCTTAACAATCCGACAGCTTGAGAACATATCATTCACCGGAAAGATCAATGAAGATGCCAATAAACACTTGCATAAATTCCTCACCATGCGTACTACTTTGAAGATTGAGGGGCACTCTAAAGAAGCTAAGAAATTAAGAATGTTTCCATTCACGCTTTATGAAGATGCTGAAGAGTGGTTTTTCTCATTACCTTCTTGGAGTATTACTACTTGGGAACTGATGGAGAAGACTTTTCTTGATGAACACTTTCATGCTTCTTTTTACATTCGCAAAAAATATGAAATTGTGAATTTTAAGTAAAAAGAAAGAGAGTCAGTGGGTGCTTACACGGGGTTCAAGAGGTTATTGGTAGCTTGTCTCACTCACAATATAGATCAAACTAAGAAAATGTAGATGTTTATAAATAGCCTCAGAATAAAGATAAAGCAACTTATTGACACAACTACCAGTGGCTCATCCAACTTTACAACAGCCATTGGTATTAAGAAGATCATTGAAGTCATTATTGCAAATGAACACTTGGAATTGTATGACATGGTTACAAGAAAACCAGAGGGAGTTATTGATTTGAAGTTGGAAGCCAACAAACAGCCCAGAATTGAAGAAACGGTTGCTGCAGAAGTGAAGAAAAGGTTGAAGGCAATGAAAATAGGTGCTCAACAGGTAGCTCAAGTTCAACATGCATAAAATGTTGTTTGTGAAATTTGTAGTGGACTACACATTATTATGCAATGTCTTGAAACTCTATAACAAATTGAGGAGATAAAATTTTTGAAGCAGAATAATTTGTATTCTAACACCTATAATCTTGGGTGGAAGAATCATCCCAACTTCTCTTGGAAATAAAATCAGCAACAAGCTCCACAAAAGGCAGAATAGGAGGTAGCTATTGAAAATATGGCTGCCCACACTTCTTAATTCCAAGAAGAGACAAGGAGTAATCACCGGAATACCACACCCGCAATAAAAATTTGGAAGTTCAAATGGGACATATTGCATAACAATTATCTCTGCAAGCACAAGGATATCAGAAAATCATTAGAATGTTAATGTTGTCGCAACAAGGAGTCAAAAAGTTGCTGAAGAAAAAGAAGATGAGGTATAAATTGATGATAGTATCATAGAAGTATATCTAGAAGTGAGAGAGAACAAGAAAAAGCAGGAAGAAGTGGTATCACCTGTGAAGCCAACTAAACTTAAGAGTGCAAAGGATACTAAACCAGTTATTGAGTTATTGTATCCCTCTCGGGTAGAAAAGAAGGACACAAAAGAGAAAGGCTTTGACAAATTTGTCAAATTGTTCAAAAAGGTCGAGATCAACATACTATTCTTTGAAGCACTCGAGAAAATGCCCTTGTACCAGAAATTCATGAAGGAGGTACTATCAAAAAAGAGACCAACAGAAGAGGGACTGGTACCTGGCGATGAGAAGTTATGCGCAATCACGCATGAAAGGAATATCCATATCAAGCATAAGGATTTGGGATCAGTTGCAATACCTTGCACTATAAAAGACAGAGCATTCAAGAGATTTCTAATTGATTTTGGGTCTAGTGTGAGCTTAATGCCATTGTCTATCTTCAAAAACCTTGGTATTGAAAAGATAAGCGAGAGTGGGACAAAATTATATTTTTTATCACACCATCAAGCAGTCATATGGGATAGTTGAAGATGTATTGGTGGAAATTGACAATTTTGTCTTTCCAGTTGATTTCCAGATCATGGACATTCCTGAAGATGAAGAGACTTATAACATTCTTGATTGACCATTTTTGCTGACTAGTCGATGCAATTTTGATATCGAGACAGGTAATCTGAAGTTAAAATCATTTGGTGATGAGATAACTTTGAAGGTGTTGGAGATCAAAAAGCAAGGTGATAGTGGAAAGAATCAAGCTTTAGTTGGTATGATCAAACTAGCAGGAGACAATAAAATTTCAAAACCACCCACATAAAATGTCTCTAGCATAGTCTCTCAGGTGTCATCATCTGAAGCATTTATCAAAAATCCTAAGTTCATTAAAGAAGACAAGAAGAGAAAGAAAAAGGAACATCAAGGTGACGAGATGGAAGTTGGGACTGACTTGAAGAACATAGTGATCCATGCTTTTGATCTGGATGAGTTATGGGATGCGGAAAGGACAAGTAACAAGGCGTGGAAGAGGAAGTATCCCTCATAATAAAGGAGATGAACCTTCGAGCCATGTGATGTTAAATGAAGTGCTTCTAGGGAAGGAACATGTAATATGGTGAGAGAACTGACTTTTTGGTTTTATCGCAAGTGTTGCCGTTAGCAAGAGTCGCCACCGACTTTTCTTCTATCCAAAAATTAGGAAAGGTGAAAAGAATAGGAAAGAACTTTGATATATTTTGAGTTCAGGGGGTAATGAAAAAGGAAGGTGTTAGCACCCTTTTCATCCGTAGTTATCTATCAGCTCTTAATTGCTTAGCTCACTTTTAAAAAACTTGCTTTGTGTGTGTGATTTGTTTGAAAATATTTTGAAATTCCAATGTAAGGTTAACTTTGTAATAATCCTTGTATCGGTCCTTAAGAATGTATACAAAGTGTTTTTTTAGAAAGTGTAGTGTAAAAATGTATTTGTTTATGAAAAAGGTTGTGATCAAGCATTCAAGAGTTCTTACCCACTAATATCTTTCTTGTTATTTTCCTTCTCCATTGGAGATAGTATTATCCATACCATTAGTTGGCAGATAATCCTATCTATTGGATGTGAAGGGAAAGCGTAGGATCATCGTATAGTCATATAAGGCAACATGTAAGGATACTTTAGCAATTGCATCGAAGGGACTATCATCATTTTTATCGTAGGGTCATCGAGGGACTGGATCATTTTGTAGGCAACTCAAAGGGTCATCAAAGGATTATGATCTTTATTCGAAAGGACCATGATGATATTGTTAAATCGAGGGTCTTTTGCTAAAGTATCCCTACTTTCGAGGGACGTGACCAAAGTTGTGATGTAGGGCTTTAAACTTTTTGACCCATATAGTTGATTTTCAATCATCTGAGCCATTGACTGAGCAAACTTGTGATGTAGGGCTTCAAACTTAACATGAACCTTCTTGAGGACCTATGAAGAACCATGGAAGCCACTTGAGACCTTTGCGAACCAAATTTATTTGAGGAACTCCAAACCCTAGTTGTAGGATTTTGGCTTAGGAGGTGAGTTGACTGATCAATACTGTAGTGCCTTAAGTGTCTGAGAAGCCTTGAAAGAGTATCTTGAGAAGAAAGAGGGAGGGAAAATTTTGGGGGTACAACAATAGGGTTTTAAATAAACTACACACAAGTAGCACACAATGGCAAACAATGTGGAATTTCCCTAAACGGGTCTTTACATAAATCAGAGGGGTTCTTGACATGATCAGCAACAGAGACCCCCGTCATACATCTCTATTCCTACTTCTTATGGCATCAGAAAGCAGTAAAGTTCCTACTTCTCATGATGTCTAGAAAGCGAAAAAGAGATGCGATAAAGTGCGGGAAAATGTAAAAGCAGTAGCGGCGACTACCAAAAGCAAGCAAATCATCAAAAGAGAGCGAAAGTAATGGAGAAGTAAGGATTACGCGTCGAGCAAGCTTCACCAAGAAATAAACAAAGTTAGAGATGAATCCAACTAAGGTGAATGTGTGCCATGGAAGCACAACACATGACAATGTTCCTGTAAGGCTTCATAAAATATTATACACATCCGGATATCATATAACATAATATGAATAATAAGCTTTTCTCATGGAATGAGAAATGAAAGCTTGTCGCATTGGAAGCAATCATAAGCTAGTGTTTCCCAATAACATAACCGCCATTTTGGTATATGATTGGAAACGCCACAATGTACCTTGCACCATTAACAAACATGTCAAAAAATAACAAGGCAAAACGGTATGAAAAGTGCATGAAAATCAATCTAATGGTCAATTAATAAAGTGCAACAAGTAAGCATGCATCAAATGGTAATTATTGTACTAAAATTATGCACTAAGAAGAGTCAAAAAACTGCACTAAAACCGCGTTAGAAAAAATGCTGCATTACGGTGTAAAACACGTTTTGGAAAATAGGCATATGGAAAAATATGCTCGGAACAGAATGAGATTTTCACGGTAAATTATAAACATGCTCATGAACTCAAATCCGTAATTGGTTCAGTCAAAAAAGAAGCGGAAGCAAGACTTCCACGAACAATCCGTTTGAAACGCAGGAAAAAAAAGTTGCTCAGAATCGAACGAAACCCGTGTGGAAGCTTGCAAACAGGCCACTGAATTCAAAAATGAACTCGGTTTGAATTAATTTCGTCCAGAAGTGGGACTTTTAAGCCAATTCCATCGGCTGGACAGTAACTCTTTGGTAAAAAATATTTTTTCCGAAACTGGCTGAAAAGTATACCAACGGCTCCAGAATCATCAACAAAGTCAAGTTACATTATTAAAATGTGTTAAAACTCATCACAGTTAGGAAGTTAGAGCAAAAATGCATTTATGTCATAAAATTACAATTTTCCAAGAATTGTGACATTTCTCTTTAAACTCAAGTTTTGAAGTGTATAATATGGTTTATGAAACATCTTAAGTCCATTAGAGATTATTACAACTCATGGAAATGACAAGAGTTAGAAACTTCAATGTTAACCAAAAAAACTCTCATGTTATGTCAAAGTATGAATATGTCATGAATATGCACATCAAATGTTAGTAGCATTAAGGGAAAACTATTATATGTTAGTGACCAATGTTATATTAGTAGGGAACTATGTATACCAACACAACTCAACATAATTACATGTTATCAAAAGTTAGTGTTAATGTATAAACTTGAATATTAATGAAAGTTAGTAACCAAAAGTATGCATTGAGGCCTTAATTAAAGTAACTTTAAGCATTGATTTTCAACTCATGAGACTAATTGAGCAATAACATTTTTTGATCAAATTTGTGAAATCAAAAACTCGACATAGTCTCATGAATCAATAACCAATGTCAAGTTTCTCTAACATTTTTGCTATCAATTATCAAACTAGAGTCAAAAATTAGAATTAAACTACTCTATGTGTTAGTTTATATCAATTTTTAATCTATGTCAATTCTTAAATCAAAACTAACACTAGGCATTAACACAAATACCTAGTGTGCACCTAATTTCTACATTGCAAATCAACAACACAACTCCCTAATTTTATGTCCAATTTCAACAATTATAACCAAAACCTCACCTCCAATCACAATTCAATTCACCAATTCAATTTCAATATTTAATAACCAAATGCAATCAAGTTTCAATTATGAGAAAATAATTGAGTTTATATTGAGTTTACCTCTTGAAGAGAAGAGGAGTTTGTAGAAGAAGAGGATTCAGAATCGGGTGTGAAGTGGAGAGGGAGTGGGGCGCGAGATTCAAGGAGGAAGAGAGAAGTGACTTTCCAACTTTGTGATTCTTGATCTTGAGAATTGGTGAAGATTGTTGAGAATTGTTGATGATTTTGATGAAGATCTTGGAAGAAAAGGTAGAGAGAAGTGTTTGATCCTTGAGAGAATGAGAGAGAGAATTGTAGAGTGTTTTTTGAGATTGATGAATTTTTTTTAGAGAAATTGGTGTGAATGAGAATATATAGTGTGGGATTATGTGAGTGGATTTGGTTAATGGGCCTCAAATAATCCCAAACACTAATGCAGATTTTTTAATTCACTTGAGTCCGACACGTTCAAGTCAAATTCGTAGGGGCCTCAGTATAAACTTTGAGGTTAAAATACAAAACCAAAACGTAGCAAATGTTAAGAATGATCTTGTATCCTAAGATAGGATCAATCGGATAAATGATGATTTAGTTATGAATTTTTAAAGTTTCGCCTCAGACAACTTTAATTTCCAGTTCAGGATTTTAAGTGTGTCACGGGTGAAACGGACGAAAAACGGAAGCCTTCTGGATATCATACACGCGTGGAATGTGAAACCAAAATGAAGCTAATGAAATTATTGAACCGATACCACCAGAACCAATGCAATACGACAAAATTGATCGAGATGTGAATTTTTGAACGTCGCCAAAAATAATATCCGTCACTATTTTTATACTGAACAATTCCTCAGAAATCCGTAACTTGCAACACCTTCCCTAAGGAATTAGCTCTCAGCCATAAAAGATGAAATGTAGATGACATCGAGACGGAATTTCAGCCATCGGAACGGACTTCAAACAGAGAACGATGAATTTATTGGCGTTCAAAAACTGCACATTCAGCACATTTTTTGCATTATATTTTCCCCTGTGCATCTTCTGATGATTCGCCCGTTTGGGCACTTTCCTTGAGGAATTGACTTTTGGTTCGAACGTAAGAGTTGGAGAGGATATCAAGAAAGACTTTCCGATATAAAACCCACTCCGAGACGATAAACAAGATCGGACTTAGGAATTTTTTAATATCCACAAGACGGTGAAACGACAATTAATTCAAGTTACCACCTTCAAGCAAATAAATTTCTTGGATGCTTTCTTCACAGAATTAGTCCTTGACCTGAATGTGAGGGTTACTAATAAAACCGAGAAGTCTCAGTACTTGAGGAATCTGTTGAATATGCCGAATCAAATCCAAGTTATAAATTCCCAAATGTCAGGGGAAGAAGTAACCAAAAATTAAATCCAACACCACTTCAGAGAAATCGAATTATTTGGAGACGTTCTACTCATAATTAATTTCCAGCATGAATACATGGTGAAGAGAATATCAAGATAATTCAGATGCTTGAAGAATCAGCTCGAGACGATACTCCAGTTGCAAATTGTGAATTCTCAAGTCTGAACCAGTAAAACATTGTTTCTGATTTACATTGTTTCAAATTTGCCGAGACGCCTGATTTCTTTGGAATAAGCCTAAAAAAAAGTCCTATGATCCCATAGTCACTGATACATGCAATTGCAAATGACCTATTAGATGATATGCATATGAAAAATGCAAGATGCATAAGCCAGGTAGTCCTTAAAAAGGAGTAGGACAAATTTGGGGTATTACAACTGCCCTTATTTAATCGTCTTAAACCTAAAAGTACGATTGGCACATGCCTTTCGGATGTTCGAGGTAGAAGATAATTAAATATCAATGCCAAAAATTTGTTCTGGGAGAAAGTGTGGCGAGGTTATTTATTTTTGTGATATCTACTGGGGAAAGATTCTTTTTGTTTTCTAAAGAGAAGACGGAGATTGGACTTGTAATTTAGCAACATAGGCTAATACAAGAGAAAGGTAATGACCTGTAATATGGCGGTGATGTCAATACAAGGAAAACGATTGGTATGAAAAGACGACGGATAAGAAATACGGGCGACCTACGATCCTAAGGTGAAACATAAGAGCAATCTGTCGGAGAACTAGGCCTATGGGCAACCTCAGAATTCTAAAACAAGATCTATGGGGAGAACCTAGCCTACGGGTGATCTCATATTCTAAGATGGAATATCATCTACTGGAGAACTAGGCCTATGGACGACCTCAGAATTCTACGATGAGACATCAAGGCAATATGTCAGAGAACTGGGCCTTTGGGCGACCTTAGAATTCCAAAACAAGATCTATAGGGAGAACCTAGCCTACGAGCGACCTCAGGTTCTAAGATGATCTAGGGAGAACCTAGCCTACGGGAGATCTCAGGTTCTAAGATGATCTTTGGAGAACCTATCCTACTGGATATCTTAGGTTCTAAGATGATCTATGGAGAACTTAGCCTACGGGCGATCTCAGGTTCCAAGATGATCATAGGGAGAATCTAACTTATGGGCCATCTCAGGTTCTAAGATGATCATTAAGGAGAACCTAGCCTATGGGTGATCTCAGGTTCCGAGATTATCTATGGGGGGAACCTAGCCTACGGGCGATCTCAGGTTCTAAGATGATCATATGGAGAACCTAGCCTACAGGTGATCTCAGGTTCTAAGATGATCATAGGGAGAACCTAACCTACAAGCGATCTCAGGTTCTAAGATGAGACCTACAGGCGATCTACCAAAAACTAGGCCTACGGGCAACCTGCAAGGAAATCTAGATCTATGGATGATCTACCAAAAAACTCGGCCTACGGGCGACCTACGGGGAAATCTAGATATACGGGCGATCTAAAATCCTAAGGTAAGACCTACGGGCGATCTACCAAAAAACTAGGCCTACGGGAGACCTACGGGGAATTCTAGATCTACGGATAATATAAAATCCTAAGGTAAGACCTACGAGTGATATACCAAAAAACTAGGCCTACGGGCGACCTACGAGGAAATCTAGATCTACGGGCGATCTAAAATCCTAAGGTAAGACCTATGGGTGATCTACCAAAAAATTAGTCCTACGGGCGGCCTACGAGGAAATCTAGATATACGAGCGATCTAAAATCCTAACGTAAGACCTACGGGCGATCTACCAAAAAATAGGCCTACAGGCGACCTACAAGGAAACCTAGATCTACGGTCGATCTAAAATCCTAAAGCAAGACCTACGGTCGATATTCTAAGGGAGACCTACGTGCGATCTGTCAAAAACTAGGCCTACGGGCGACCTACAAGGAAATCTAGATCTAGGGGCGATCTAAAATCCTAAAGCGAGACCTATGGTCGATCTGCTAAGGGAGACCTATGAGCGATCTACCAAAAACTAGGCCTACGAGCGACCTACAATTCTAAGAAGGTAGGAATATTGATTACGACACGATGATTGAAGACGCGAGAATGACCAAGTGTATTGTATTTGCTAGGACTCAAAGGACAAATAGACATAGACGAGCGTTTGGAATACTGACACAGACGAGTGTTTAGAGGAATGATAGAGACAAGCTTTTGAAAAGCTAGCACAGACAAGCATTTAGAGAACTGACACAGGCGGATGTTTATAAGACTGACACTGCTAACTGGATATCATAATATAATGAAGGACGTCAGCTGAAGGTTGGGGAGCGACATCCTCTTGCGGGGATATATTGGTGTCTTTGAAGGATTCAAGTTTTTTGTGTAAGGTACGCAATCTGGCTTATGCTTCGTATGCATGTTTGAGTTTCTTTTTCCGCAAAGATCCATTCTGATGGATCAGCTACGCGCTTTTAAAGATGCAATGTTATGGAGCGATAACTATATGCAATGCAAAGAAATAGACTTCATGAGGATAAGCTAAGGCTCGTTGGGAACTGTTGCTCATCACCGGGGATGCCAATACATATCGGAGCTGGAAAAATGCAGTACCAAAGATTACTGGGGATACTTATAAGTATTTGCATTGGGGAGCTTATGATACCGAAGATTATGGATGACTCTGCTGAAGATTGAATTGCTGATGAAGCGAGTTTTCAAGTACGCTACTGAATTTTGAATTATACGTTTAAGGAAGAGATAATCTGACCCGACTTCCATACATCATGAACCATTGAGAGGATGGTAAGACTGAAAATGCTGAGGAATATATACTGAACACCATGTGGATCTCTTCGAATACATGCCTCAAGTTTATGCCACACTGTGGAATTAGCTCTTAAATCACTTGGGGATAAAAAGATGGGCATGGACACCTGCGAATGCCTCAGTTTACTCCACAAGTGCCCCGGTTTACTCCACTGGGGATGCCCCAGTTCAGCTCTGTGAATGCCCCGGTTTAGCTCTCGGGGGACGTGCACTTGCACGCGCCAAGTCAAACGATGACTGCGGACTTTTTAAATTCACCTAGGGAATCATGTTTGAAATCTTTTGTACCAGATGAAGGAAACTTTACGCATTAGCTAGGTCGGGGTGGTTGTTATGATGCTTTTAGCTTGATTGTAGTCGTCTCGTACAACATAATTGGCTTGAGCAGATTTGCAAGTACAAATGAGGAATGCCCCTGTCTGAAGATCTCTGAGAGGATCTATGCTGAATGGAAGACCAGAATGTCTGTGGCACAATACAATATGAGGTGGCCTGCCCCAATATTTTGAGTCACGAAATAAATTTCTCTTGATTACAACTTTCTTGGAGAGATTTTTCAAATCTCGACGTAACTGCCTCAGGTTGAATGAATTTTGAATAGGTTTCTCAACGTGATAGCCTCTGATTGATGGAAACTTGAGATTTACCGACGTGGTAGATTCTGATTGATGGATACTAAGTTTAGAAGTGTGATGTTTATGAAATAGGATTTTAATTATTTATTAGGGGAAAATGGTTTGAATTTTAGATATGAGGACTCACAACAATTTTTGATCATATGCCTATGTATCCTCTTAGGAGGAATCAGAGTCTCATTTGTAGTTCGCGGGGTTGTTTGTATGGATTACAGAATATATTTGAATTTCTCGTATACAGTTTGTTTGGACCAAGTACGCAGTTAATTCAAATATATTCGTATTTCTTTTCGAAAATTAATGTTGAATTAATTTATTACGAAAAATAATTTAGATGTTTGTCGGAGTATTTTTTTATACGTATAGCGAAAGAGTTTAATATAGTCTCCTCATTACGTGGCCAGATATTGGTCACATATCACTTGCGGATGGTGAATTTAGTGAATTGTGTGGATTTTAATTGTTTGTAGAATATTCAGTTAATTTTCTTGTGAAAAAGGAAAGTGTTGAGGTGAATTTATGAATTTAATAAAAAAAAAAACTAAAATTACGCAACTTAAAGATTTGTCTAATGAGATAAGAGCGTGTTTAGTATTTTATATTTTTTATATTTAAGATTTAATAAAAAAATTACACTAAAACAAATGAATTAATCTTAAATATTAAATATTAAATATGTAAAATCTAAAAATGAGTATAAATAGAGAATGTATATAAATTTGGCCTAACATTGACCCAAGACCATTATCTCTAATCCCTAATTATATTATGACAATGATAATTAAAAAACGACACAATAAAAATAAACAAATAAAAATATAGAAAAATTAACAAAAATAAGAAAACACTAAATAACAAGGAAAATAACCCAACAAGAGCTCTTTCCTCTTGGTTCGTTAAAATCCCAATAAAGGGATTAAATTGAAAAAAGTAACGTATCAAAATCCCCAAACACACAAACATTTCCCTTTCTCTGACCTCGTTCTTATTGTTCTCCTTCTACCTTTTCTCAACACAAGCTCTTCTCTTCCATCAATACCCTAACACAAAAATCACACCAACATACATATATGCATCCCCAAAATCATAAAAAACAAGAACATGAAATCGAAAGTGGTGGCGATGAAGAGATCTGAGAGAACGGTAGTTAAGTATTGTATCTGCATGATGCTGTGTTTTGAATCGTTGTAAATGAATGTAAAGCTGGAACGAAAGCTCATTTGGTTGTTTTTAATGAGATTTGAACAGTGAACATTTTTTGGCTTTATTGGGCCAATGCTAATTTTTTACTACCCAGCCCAACAGCATTGTTTTTTTATTACAGCAAAAAAAATAATCTTTAATTCAATTGGGCCTTACATGTTTATAGGCTTCATCTAGTCAACGCATTTTTCTTATTACGGCAAAAAACCAGTTTTTGGGCTTTGCACTAATAATTTTTTACTCAGCCTAATACATTGTTTTTTACTTACAGCAAAAAAAAAGTCTTTAATTCAATTGGGCCTTGCACGTTTATTGGCTTCATCTAGCCAACGCGTTTTTCTTATTACAGCAAAAAAAAACAGTTTTTGGACTTTGCACTAATAATTCTTTACTCAACCCAATACATTATTTTTTACTTACAGTAAGAAAACATTTTTTTTAATTCAACCCATCTAATTTAATTATCTCTAAGCAAAACCTTTTATTATTAAAAAAATTATTTATTAACATTACAAACTTAATTAATAAAAATTAAACCAATAAATATTTTGTTCAAAATACAAAACGGACTATCATCAATTTTTTGACGAACCCTTTCTTTGTAATTCTGATTGAGCCTCAATTGGCCCAAACATTGACCTCCCTTTTTTACTGTTCAAAAAATGAAATGGACCAAATTTTGATGTGTTTTATATTTTAATGGGCTTTAATGTATTTAATTTCAACTAATAATAAACTCAAGTTGACTTTAAGAATTAAGGACTTAATAATTACTTGAATAATTTTTCATTTTCGAATTGCATGGGCCATAGGTCAACCTGCTTCGCGAATGGGTTTACAGACATATGAGTCTTTCTGATTTAAAAAGCTCTATTTTCCTGAATTAAAATATACCCCTCTTACTGATTTAAATTCTTCTTAAAAAGTAGGCCAATAGATATTGCTGGACCATCTTTAATTAAATATTTCTTCTATTTTAAAATCTTGAAAAATATGATCATCGAGGTAGGGAAAATTTGGGGTATGACAGTTGCCCCTATTTAATTATCTTTCAATTAAATAGTGTGAGAATACGTCGGTCTCGCACATTTTGATTGGAAGTTTATTAAATATTGGAAGACCCCAACATTTTCCCGGAAGATTTACAAGGATACGCTGTGCAACATTCTCATGGGTGCGAAGAATAGGTACAGATGATGATGTATCATCTTACCAGCGTTTGGAGCAGAGTTTTTGATAGAATGACAACGCGGATGACTCGTCAGTCTAACAGAGATTACAGAACTCGTATGTTTACCGTAACCTGGGAGGTAAATAATACAAGTTTAAAAAGCTGAATTACTAATGTTAGGAGACTAATATAGAAAATTTTGATCTGATTTGATTTTGCATATTCATCGAAACCTAGGGAATGAATAAAAAAAAGTCGGATAACACATTGCTGCATGGAGACTAGTGCAAAGAGTTATATCGCAGGAAAAATTGATAACAAACATTGCTGCATTGAGACTGATGCAATGAGTTATGTCGAGGAAGAAACTATGATGGTGACATTGCTGCCTGGAGACTAACGCAATGGATTATACTGTGAAAAAAAGCTTGATAAAAATATTGTGGCATGGAGATTGATGCAGTAGATAAAATATGGTAAAAGCATTATTGCATGGAGACCAACGCAATGGAAGGAATTTGGTAATGACATTGCTTCATGGAGACTGATGCAACAAATTATATTATAGATTGGGAAACACGTTGCTGCATGGAGATTGACGCAATGAGTTAAACTGTAGATTCCGTACATTACTGCATGGAGCCTGACACAATGAACTATTTCGCAGAAGAAACTTGACATTGCTGCCTGGAGACTGATGCAATGGATTATGTCGCAAAAGAAAGTTTAATAACAAAACTGTTGCATGGAGACTGATGCAATGGAAAAGGTTTGATAATGACATTTCTGCATGGAGACTGACAAAATGGGTTGAATTACAGATTTTGCACATTGTTGCATGGAGCCTGACACAATGAGCTAGATCACAAAGGAAGAACTTACGGTTGCATGGAGACTGACACAATAAGTTTAATGTAGAAAATTTCACACATTATCGCATAGAGACTGATACAATGGATGGAATTGCTAATTTCGCAACACTGCTGCTTGGAGTCTAACATAATGAGCTAGACCGCAAAGGAAGAACTTATTGTTGCATGGAGACTGACACAATAAGTTTAATATAGAAAATTTCACACATTGTCGCATAGAGACTAACATAATGGGTGGAATTACTGATTTCGCAACATTGTTGCCTAGAGTCTGACACAATGAGCTAGATCGCAAAAGAAGAACTTATTGTTGCGTGGAGACAGACAAAATAAGTTTAATATAGAAAATTTTACACATTGTCGCATAGAGACTGACACAATGGGTGGAATTGCTGATTTTGCAACATTGCTGCCTGGAGTCTGACACAATGAGCTAGATCGCAAAGAAAGAACATATTGTTGCATGGAGACTAACACAATATGTTTGAATATAAATGAAGTTATTTTGAATGATCCATATCTTAGTTAACTAAAGCTGAGACGAGAATGGATTTTGCTGGTTATTTGTTTCTAACCAAGGTAATAATCGATGGAGGGCCAAAAGATATGGGTTTCGCCCAAAGTATGTTTGGATAAATGCCATGTATGATGTATGTGCATGATGTCTTAGATCAGTATGTGAAACAACTGTCCGAACCGTCATCCGATATATGAAATATCAATAAAGTCGCCACTGAACGTCCTTTATCCCGCCAAAAGGGAAAGGTAAACATCGAGAAAACCTGAAGAGGGAGAAATTACGGTCCTGCGACTGAGAGATCGGGTAAGGGAATCTATTACGCAAGGGGAAGGTGTTAGTACCCCACACGCCCGTAGTACTCTATGGTATCCACTCTTGTTGTCTAATATATTAGGTGTGTAAAATCTATGTCTAGGCTGTACAAGGATCGCTTGGGTCCTACCCCAATGCCTACGTATCCCTTTTAAGGAATCAGAGCAACCGTAGTTCGGCTTATATATTTTGGTTGGTTTGTGTTTTTTAGTTAAGAAAATAAAAGCAACAAACAAGATGGCAAAACATCAGATTGAAAAACAAAAATGTCAACAATGAAGATAAAATAGCAAAAAGATATGACAAGACATCACATGGAAACACAAACTCATATAAGGTGGTAATACACCAGCACGATAGCAAAATATCATACAAGATGATGAAACATTACACCTAACAATGATATTGAAAATCAAAGTAGGATAACAAAAAAAAAGTGCGATGGCGAAACATCAGCTACAAACATATGCGATGGCGTAAAATCGGCTAAAAGATAGGAAGATAACATGGCAAAGATGGCGAAACATCAATAAACTAGATGACAAAACATTACACCTAACAATGATATTGATAATCAAAGTAGGATAATAAACATATGCGATGGCGAAACATCGGCTAAAAGAATATGCAATGGCGAAACATCGGCAAAAGAATATGCGATGGCGAAACATCAGCGAAAAGATGTGCGATTGCGAAACATCGACTAAAAGATGGAAAGATAACATGTCAAAGATG
This sequence comes from Vicia faba, assembly GCA_948472305.1. Lineage (NCBI taxonomy): Eukaryota > Viridiplantae > Streptophyta > Magnoliopsida > Fabales > Fabaceae > Vicia > Vicia faba. Next base: position 186,467,786 of record OX451735.1, on the reverse strand, counting down.
GTGAAACATCAATAAACCAGATTACAAAACATCACACCTAACAATGATATTGAGAATCAAAGTAGGATAACAAACATATGTGATGGCGAAACATCGGCTAAAAGAATGTGCAATGGCGAAACATCAACAAAAGAATATACAATGGCGAAACATCGGCAAAAAGAATATGCAATGGCGAAACATCTGCAAAAAGAATATGCGATGGAGAAACATCAGCTAAAAGATGGCAAGATAACATGGCAAAGATGGCGAAACATCAATTTTGACAAGGTTTAAAACAAAGCAAAAAGGCACACACACAACTAAGATTGGTTTGTATTTTTTACTTCGAAGAAGGATTTAAGTTTATTAGAGATATTTTATGATTTTCCAAGAAGAAGTTTTAGTTTTAAGATGCAAGAATGCAAAGGAAAAGAAAACGACTAAGAGAGACTCTCTTAATCTCTAGCCCTAATGTTATCATACAATGATTGACCTTAAGGTTAAGGATGAAAGAGGGAAATTTCTACCCTATGTTAGCATACATGGATTCCTATCCTAAGGTCTAGCTCAAGGACTAACCCTACACGAGCAATCATAGGGGAGCATGGTAAATACCAAACAAGTGAGCAAACAAGTGCTTTGGCTAGAAAAGACTTGTCTGTTGGTTGACTTTAAACAAGGAAACAAGTCGTCATTGTTAGGAGAGAAATCTCGACTAACGTCTACAAGGTGTGGGAAAGATGGACCCCGCGTCAGCAAGAGTGAGGGTTTGAGAACGCCTCTAGTACACAAGTGGAAAAGTCGACACCTTTATAACCATGGGGATAGGAGAATGTTGCTCGACTATCAATGAATCATGTCTTATCTCGAAAAAAAGTTTTGAAGGGTAAAGGTGCTTGAACGCACAAAAGAGTTTGAATGAGATGAAGTGTTTTTATTAATTTGAAAGATGTCAAAGTATGATTAAATGAATTGAAGTTTGTTTAAAGAAAAGAAGTTTTAAAAGAAAAGGAACTCGACAAAGTCGAGGTTTATTGTGAAAGCGGTTCGAGTTTATAAACAAAGAAGATTTTGAAAAAAAGATGAGAAAGTTTTGAAAATTAAAGAAATGGAGAAAAGAATGTCCTATGTACAGGAGGGTAAAAGATAAGGTAAAGAGGATCCGACCGAATAAGAAACCAGTACTTGACATGATGAAGTCAATACCGTGTTTCCATCCCTTTGGGGTTTAAAGCCACAGACATAAAAATAAGCTAAGAGTATACCAAACTTCAGGTGAAAATAAATCACAAGCTGACAGCATCAAAAAACCAGATGTAAGATAATACTCCAAGCAGCGAAATAAAGCACAATGAAAATAAATCATGGATAAAGAAATCCTAGATAAATCTCATGGTATAAGATTCCATGCATCACATGAAATATACAGATAAATCTAACAGCACGGGAAAACTTATATGCTTTTGTACAATTTTCAACAGTTAATTTGAATTAAAAATTAAAATCGCAACGCGATGAAAATAATATTTACATAACCTGAATTTATTTACAAATAAAGTGAATAAAATATACAGTCAAAATATTATGTACAATCATATATTTACAGTACCAAATATTAAATCAAAATAGTGAAATACAATAAAGAGGTAAAGAGAGAAGTGTAGGAATTATGGATGCGCTATGCGAGAATGAATACTTGAAACGATTTTCAGAAACCTTCACAGTAACAAACGCGTTAGTAGCATGAGCGATATAAAAACAAAATGAAGGAAATTTCAACAATGAAAATCTACCTTAGAAATCACAAAATATAAAATTGAAATGAAATTGTATGAATGCACCTGAAAAAATGAAAAAATCAGCATGGCCTACATTGTTGTTTCAAGTGTATCAAAAGCAACCACTATTTCAACCACAACGGAAAACAAAAATCAAGAGTTCACATTGCAACATGAGAAATTGAATTCAAAATGGACTTAAAGTCTCAAAACAAATTCAAATGTTCATTCCATTTATGAGTATTTAAAAACCAATTAGCATATATTCATGTGCTACTCAAAACATGTTCAAAACATGGAAAACAAAATGGAATTGAGCCATAATCGATCAAATTGAAAAAACGGGCAGCAACTCTATAAAACTATTATGTCCCAAAATTCCAATTCAAACATGGTTTGTAACAAAAGGAAATAGCATGTTGTCTTCAATAGTTTCTTGGTCAGATTTACACACAAATAAATGTGGCATTATCGTCACTTTCATCGAAACAAGTAGCAATACCAAGACTTGAATTGCTGTCCGAATTAAAATCAAACATGAACACAAATATCAAACAAAAATTTTCAATCTCTTACTCAAAATGCAGCAGTCATTTAGATATGAAAACGAAACAGAATTCAAACATTCTTACTCAAAAAATATGAAACACCAACACCATAACAAACTATTTTATTCGGAATTTATAACAGATTTACAGCATAACAGTTTCCAATTCAAATCAAAACAAAATAATAAAACAAACCGCATAACATAACAACACAGATAAACAATCCAAAAGAATCAAAGAATTACCGAACAGTGTCGAAAATGATGAATTTTATCGAAGCTGTTGAGGGTGGCAGAATAACGCTCGCGGATGTAAGATGCTACTTCTGTTGGTTTCACGGAGAGACAGCATATTGTTGTTGTTATTGACAGTGCTGGAATTTGCGAAAGATTGAAGGCTGGGATGATTGATGTGCAGCAAGTTGTTAGCGTGAGGAAAACAGAGGTGTGGGAGCTTGCGTTATGAAGGAGATAGAGAGTATGCATGCGAAATGGGTTAATCAGTGGAGAAGGTGAGATGAACAGAATGAGGTTATGCTGATGAATTGGTGAAGGTTGGGTATGCGGAAATCGCGGAAGTTGATGAAGGTTCGGTGATGGTTTAGGTGGTTCAGTGAAGGGGTATGACGGAATTGGAAAGATGGACAGTGGTGATACAGTGAAGGTGGTTGTTTGAGTGGTTTACGGAAGGGAGTGTTTGATGGCAGTGGAAGAGAGATGTTGTGATGATGAATTAAATGGGGGGGGGGAGGTTGAAGTGGATGGTTTGCTGTTATAGTTTGTTGATAGAAGTATAGGGGTTACAGTGGAAATTGGTGGAGGATTGAAGATGAGGGATGCGGAATTGATGTAGTTTGAAGGAGAACGAGGGAGTTCTGCTTGCGGAGAAGTGAAAGGGAGTATGTAATTTTTTTAATTAGCAAAGAAGAGGGGGGAAAGGGATAGTTGTGAGGTAGGTTACTGTGTTGCTGTTTGGGAATAGAGGGAGTAGATGGTTTTGTGTGGAGAGAGGAGAGATACTTCTATTACTTTTGTGGTTGTCATTTTACAAAGAGTAAGAGGCAGTTTAAATAGGCAGATGAAGAGGGAAATTTTTTTCTGATTTTCAATTCTGTATCAATCCGTTACTTTTACTAACAACCAATAGGAAAAAAAGCAAAGTGTAATAAACATTTTTTTGTGACTAAAAATCCCTTTTAATAAAATAACTAAAAAAACCTGAAATTATTAAAATTAACTCAATTTAAAATAATTTTTTGAATAAAAAATAAAGATTAAAAATGACTAAAAACGATAAAAAAACGGACAAACATTTATCCAAAAAAATAAAATGAACACATCAAAATAAACTACATGTCTTAAAGATTAAAGAAAATATATTCAAAATGTCAAAAATCAAAATAAAACGAGAATAAAAATATCAGGCTAAACAGACGTTTACGGTTAAAAACGAGACTTCAAACTGTACCGAAAAATAAAGCGAGCATACCGTCATAATCTATGCGAAATGCAGATTCAAAAAATGATCAGTAAAAAGTGAAAACTTGAAATATTTTTGTCGCTAATTTTTCACATAGTGTCGTGTCCCTTTTAACAGTCAGTCCATAAAACCTAAATATTAATATTATCGACATATAAACAACTTGGAGCAATGCAAGAAATGAGTAAAGAGATAAAAATGCATGAAGTGAAATGCCAGGTATTTTTCAACTGCAAAACAATGCAAACTTTGATTCAAACTGACTTTTGGTCAACTTAAACACGATTAAATGATACAAATGTGATGAATGAAGCTATTTATTAATGATTGTGACCAAAAGACAAAATATGATATGAAAGTGCGACTAAAAAAATTAGGGTCGAAATTTAAAGTACAACAGCTGCCCCTATTCAATTATCTTTGAGAAGCCTTGGTAACCCGAATGATCAAAGTAATGAGGAGATGAGATCCATATCGGGCTGATTGATAATACAACCAAACTCCATAGCTTGTAGAGAACTAAATATCCTTGATCTCATTACAATGCATGAATGCGATGCAATATGATAATTATGATGAAACATAAGCCATAAAAATTCTGAAATCAAGAGGGTAAATTTTAGGGTGCAACAACTGCCCCTATTCAATTATCTTTAACTGGATAAGTGAGAAAAGTGACAAATTTCGAGCGTTCAGAGTTGAAGATGGTTGAATACAAAAGAACCCGAAAATTTACACTCTTGAAGAAGAAGTAGAACCCCCCAAAGACAAAGAAATTCCAGCAGGCGCGGGATTTAGAAGATACCAAATGAAATTGGATTTAGCAAACATAGAGTTTAATGAAAATTGGACCTCTGAAGACATGCGTCAGAATGAAGTTGTAATGCAGATTTCAACAAAATTGAAACAGAAATAAAACTTAGAAGAGTAGACGAAACTAAACTTCATAATAAATGAGTCAGGATAAAACTGGACCACAAAAGGGGTGAGATAAGACTCAAACCACAGAGAATAGGCGAAAGTAAACTCTGGAAAAGTACGCGGGGAAAAGTGGCTATAGTGCGTGATTTTAGGAGCATTTGCTAATCTCCACCTAAGATAAACAGTATGAAGGAACTGAAAGAATCCTAGGAGTGAGGAAAAAAATGAGACGAAACTCGACCCAATAACTAGTTAGACGAAACTAAACTAGATGAGTACCAGGACGAAACTGGATTTCATGCACGGGTAACGAGGCGAAACTCGACCCATAGCAAAAGTGATGAGAGTGCATGTTTCTCAGAGCACCTGCTGGTCTCAGATCAATGGATGACAGTGACGAAAATTGATAGAAGAATCCAAGGAGCAAAAGAGACTTATTTCAACCAGGGACGCAACACGAACACTACAAAGAGACTCGGTAAACAAAAACCGTCAAAAGGTCTAAGGTATGAAAACAAAAACGAGACAAAACTCAACTCATTAACTATTTAGGTGAAACTAAACTAGATGAGTACCAGGACGAAACTAGATTTCATGCATAGGCGACGAGATCGAAACTCGACCCAAAGCAAAGTGATGAGAGCGCATGTTTCTCAGAGCACCTGCTGGTCTCAGATCAATGGATAAATAGTGACAAAAACTGATAGAAGAAATCCAAGGAACAAAAGAGACTGGTTTCAACCAGGGACGCAACACGAACACTACAAAGAGACTCGGTAAATAAGAACCGCCAAAAAGTCCAAGGTATGAAAACAAAAACGAGACGAAACTCAACTCATTAACTAGTTAGGAGAAACTAAACTAGATGAGTACTAGGACGAAATTGGATTTCATGCGTGGGTGAGGAGACGAAACTAAAAGCTCGACCTAAAGCAAGGTGATTAGGGCGTACAAGTAAAAACCTGCTAAAAGTGAATATCAGGACGAAACTGGTATTCAAAAGGTATATCAATAGACATTGGAATGAAACAATGAGGGTAGTGAAGACTAAACCTGAGAAAACTACGCCAGGGAAAAACTGAACTACAACCAAGAGTAGACATTCAACCATTCAAATGATTAACATCAAAAAGGATATTTTTATGGGGTGAAACTGAGATAATGAAAGTGAAGACCTCGCTGGGGATATAATCTGAAGAATTAGAAAATTCACTGGGGAAAACAGAAACAGTAATGACTTATGTTTCGATGCATGTTTGGATTTTTTTTAATATAGCGTAATGCTCCATATAATGGAAATGCTACGCGTTTTGGTAGATGCAATGTAATGATGCATGTCTAAATGCTTCACTGGGGAATGGCCAATCGAGAAGCCAACAACCAAGAAGTCATAATTTGTCTAACTTGCAAAAGTAAATTGCAGAATGCAAAGGAGAACAAAATATATAAGGAACCGTTGGAAAGGAACCCTTGAAGAGCTAAAACTTTGTGGGGAGTAACAATTGTGTAACCAGTAGAAACAAGCTACAAACTTTGAGAGGAGTTACAAAAATAAGTTGCAAACTCTGCCGGAGAAGATCGTGTTGAAACTGATTATCTTTAAGAAGGAATGCTAAATGAAGATTGGGCATTGTGGGAGAAGATCAGGGCGAAACTGTAGCTTCTGAAAAAGACGACGTGCAGTCGTGTTGAGAGTGACACCAAGATAAAAGATCAAATGTGGGAATTAAAGCCCTCCTTGGGGAAACTTCCGACAAAAAAGTCCTCTACTGTTTTCCGAAGATTAACAAAATCCCAATTAATCGACCAACAACGACTACACTGATGATAAGGAAAGATCCCTAAATAAGGATGCCCCAAGCAACCAATTAGTTGGGGAATGAGAGATTAGAACAAAGAGTCTCTAATTGGCAACCTCGTTAGGGAATTGAAACTTCTTCAGACTGTGAATTTTCATCTAAGCAACTCCACTGGGGATATGAGACGTCTTCAAACTTGAAGTCTCAGAACTAAGCCTTTCTCTTGAAAAAGATTTATGGGAAACAAAACTCTATTGAGGAAACAAAACTCCACTGAGGATGCAAAACTCTGTCGGGGAGTATTTTGCTGGGGATAAGAGATACAAAACTCTAAAAGTGGCAACCTCTGTTGGGAATGCTTCTGCCATGGATTTCTTCACAAAGAACCCGGCTTCCAGAGATTAAAGGAACCTTGGATATACAGTCATAAAAAAACATGAAGATAGTCAAACAATATCGACTTTACTAGGGAAGCGGAAATCTCAGCCAATATCAACCCTACTGAGGATGATAAAATATTCTTTTGATATTAAATGCACCAAGTCACAACCTAGATGGGAAAATGAGAATTTCTAAATGCAAAATTCAATGATAATTCAAATAGGAAGGTAAACTCCATTGGGAATAGTCTTTATTAAGAAATGAGATGATGCTCATCAAGACTTGGTTAGGGAATGAAGGTCAAAAACCTTATCCGCCTCAAGAATCCCTCATATGACAATGCTGGGGAGAAACAACTTACAGGGGAATTCCCTATTCCAAAGTTCAAAAGTTAGAGGTAAGACTCTCGCATGGGTGCTGACAAGCTGCAACTTACAGAGTGAACGACAATTCCTCGAGAGGACTTCATTGGATTCGTACCATCATTGATATTCTGCCCTAGAGTAGTGGAACTTTGAGAGATCGATCCTCAACTTGACTGCCCCATATTGGTGAACCGAAAAGAACCAATAACCACAGGCTGAACCCTGATAAAACTTGCAAAAATAAATTGAAAATTCTGCAAGAGAAGATCAGATCGAAACTGTAACATTTGCGAAGAAACATCAAATGGATACTTGACGTTGTTGGAGAGAACATTAATAAAATGGGATCCGTGGGAAATCACAATTCACCTGAATTTTGTTTGACAACTTTTCAATTTCTCACTGGGGATAACTTCCTGGGGAGAATACTGCAAAAAAATAAATTGCAGTGCAGAAGAAATCTTGACCTATGCTCTACCTCTTAACCTTCTGGGGAAAACATCCAATATCTCCTTCCATGGATAAAGAGAACCCTGCTGGGAGCTGGGACCTTCTGATGTACTTCTTTAGTGAGAGCGATTTCGACTCAGGAAACGTGAAAATTCTAACCAGACCACCCCAGGGATACTACCACTGGGGAGTAACAATCCTCACTTGGGGAAAATGAGGGTATCTTTGAACCATAAGCTTGAGGTTCAGAACTCGACTAAGGAAATATTTCAGCCACACTCTATCACTAGGGATAAAGAGCCCTTGTACTGCCAAGGATATGAAGATCTATGCTGGGGTGAGTGACCTTACAAAAAGAACTCTTGTCTGGAATGAGATACTCTTCGTATGAGAAACTCAACAAAATATGTTACTACTGGAAATACGAGAATCTTCAGCTCCATTGGGGGATGAGAATATGCTTCATCCAGAATGAAATCATGCTATGATGCTCTATCCCGAGGCTAATAACCATAATAGCGCACTCTTTTAGAGAAGTAAAACTTATCAACATCCATGATTGAGATCCACTGGGAAAAGAGAGAATTTGGAATAAGTACTTTCGATGAAACAACTCTATTAGAGAAATAAGCATTCATGAATAGGATATTTCTTGATAAAGCAACTTCACAGGGGAAATGGGGATTTCTAAATAGGAGATTTCTGAAGGCAGCTCCGCTGGGGAAAGGAGAAATTCTGCATAAGAGATCTCAGACAATGGTCTTTACTGGAGAGATAAAATAAACCTCAACACAAATTAGTTGGGGAATGAAAATTCTCGAGAATGAGATCTCAAATAAGGCAGTTCCATTGGGGAATGAGAAATCTTGGATAAGAGATCCTCATAAACAGCCTCCTCTGAGGAAGTGAGATGATGCTCCCATGACTTCTCTAAGAAACAAGACAAACTTGAATAGTCTTTACTGGGGATAATAAAAAAATTCTCAGCATAACGAACTTCAAACCATGCTTATACTATGGAGATTAGAGAATTATTGAACAAGAAATCTTTATGAAGTGACTTTGCTGGGGAATAGGAAAAATTTCCGAAGGAAATCTCGACTTAAGCTGGGGATGAGAACACTCCACTTCAGGGAATATACATTCTCTTTTTCTAGGTGACGCTGGGGAGACAAAACTTCAAGCACTTGGAGAATAAGACTCTCTTACTCTAAAGTTCCAATTAGTCAATCTTGAAAATTTCTCCGCTTTGGGAGATTCATTGGTGAGTAATAGAAACTTCAGATATCTGTAGAAACCCACGATTAATCTTAAACAGATTTGGTCTTCTTGAAGCGACTTCATCAGGGAATAAGAAGATATTCCACCAAATCTTTAGTCAGGGTAATGATGCTCTGCTCCGAGGAATAAATATTCTCTTACGAACACAAACATGTTAGGTTTGCCGGGAAATGGAAATTCGAAATCAAAAGATCACAACTTTTAGTCAAAAGACTTTCTGCTGGGCGATACCGGGAGACAAAGCTCTATGCATCCTGAGAATGAGACTATTTTAATCTAGAATTCCAATTGGTCATTCTTAAAATTTCTCATTCGGGAAGACTTACTGGGGAGCAATTGAACCTTCAGTGTTGCTTCGGAGGAAACAATACAGGTTAGGGACATTTTAAATATCTTGAAAGATGTTGCTCTGGTAATGGGGAATTACGCAGATAAGAAAAGCACATGAAAACTCATGCAAAACAGATCAACGAACGTGCTCCAGGAATAGTGTGACAACTTTGCTGGAGAGGGTCCTTTTGACTTGAGATAATCTACCCCAGATTATTCGAGCTCAAAATTTTTCTTTGACACAACAAGTCCATGAAGAGATTCGTCGAATTTCGACATAACTGCTTCAGGTTGACTAACCTTTGAAAAGACTCGCCTCGAGAGGACTTCCTGAGATCTGTGCTGAGAATAGCACCCCTGACTTTAGTTAGATATAAATATCTCAACTTCTGATGAAGGAACGTCAATACCAAGACTTAAAATTCTGATGAGTTAAGGATAACAATTTTGACTTCTTGTCATGCTCTTCAAATTCACAAGTTGTTTAGCCTGCGACTTGACTTAACCTGATCAACTCTGAGGTGGAGAGATGCCCCTACATAAGGCCTTTCCCCAGTCTGAAGGGTTGTTAAAGAACTTGCCTTGAAAGGACTTCCTGAGATCTGTACCATCCAGATAAACTGCCCCAATGTTTCAAACTTTGAAACATGACTTCCTTCTAATCAATACTAGAAGTGGCTTCAATAAATCTTGGGCAACGGTCCCTGATAACTCAATAATTTTAGAGATTTGTCAAATCTCGACATAACTGCCCCAAATTGACAAAACTTTGAGAGTCAATGGGTCTTGACTTGGTTGCCCCAGATTAGCAGAATCTTGGCAAACCATTTCCTTACCTCATGCTCACAGTGGAATAAGAAGTTCACAGATTTGGGAAGATAACACCTCCTCAAGATAAATGACTTAGGTCTTAGTACAAGTTAGTACATAATAATACTCCTTAACTCGATCTGCTTCACGCGCATGCAGATGCTTGAAGAAAATTCTCCTTCGGGACCAACTGGAAACGATATGTCATTGCTCAATAGAGACTTGTTGGAAAACAAAACTTCTGCACAATCATCAAACAAATAGTTCTTGATCAACCTCTTATACTGGTCTTCTTCAGTTCAAAGGAGTAGCTAGAAAGCATGCCCCAGATTAAGATCATTCTTTTCAACAGATTCCTGAAGCATTTCGTCCCTCGAGATAATCAAATTCTTCATTTGATGCTCATTATGCAAGCTCGCTTGATGTTTAATCACTTTTTCATATGCAAAGGATGTTTTATATTATGAATGATAAATGTAATGCAAATCATATACTTGTGTTGAAGTTTAGAAAACTTTTATTGAAAAGATGCCGAAACATCAGAATTTTTCTGTAGAAAGAAGGATTGATACCAACTCAAAAGTTTTAAGCATGTATCCTAGAAGCCAGGTTACCGTATTCTCATAATAGTTTTGCTTTCGAATTAACCCATGCTTCAATTAGGACTTTTAAGGGTTGTAGCGTGGCCTAGGTCACAGTTAAAAAAAAAGGAATTAAGGCTCAAATTTTTGGGTTCCCACCCGTTCCCCATGATGTTCTCCAGTCCTACATTCAATTAATTCGACACGAGCATTTATCTCTCAAAAGAGTTTATGATGGTTGAGGAACCACAACAATTTCTTGGACACGACAGTCACTTAACCTTTGGATTTTTGGGTGTTTGATCACACGACTTTTCTTTTGATGATGATTTTTATTGGATAATCCTTTTCAGCATTTCGGGCTTTTCAAATTCCTTTTAGCTTTCCCTAACTTTTTCCTGGATAAATTCTCTTGAATTTCAATTTAGGAGTCTAGCGGGATGCCCTAACTTTTGCCTAAGCGACTTGTTTTCAAGTTTCGACTTAGCGGGGCTTTTTGTTTCTTTCTTATGCATACTTTACCATTTTGAACAAGTCGTGTGACCCTAAGTCTTTGAACTTTTGGAGGAAAGTGAATGCCTCATTCCTTGGTCGGCGAGGGATAACCATTATTGTATCAATTCGATTTTGACCTTAGGATTCCTTTTTGGAGGAAATAACCATTACCATTTTAATATTTTCCGACCTCATAATGCGAGGGATAAAATTTGATGATCCTCAGATAGGACACTCCTTCTTAAATTTGAATGCTCGATCAAATTATCTAAACATCTACCCTGCCTCGAGTTAAGAATAAGGGTTTTTTCTGAACAAAAAACAACTCCTACTTCGAAGGCTCAGAGGGGTTAACGAGGGTCTATCTCCCTTATATCTCCAGTGTTTGGGGATTGAAACAAGGCTTGTACATCGTCAGCAAGGCTTTCACTCAAAAGCATACCATTTGAGATTGCAGGTAAATTTTCGTCATCCTCCCTCCAGAGGCATTGCTTTATTAACAAAAGTTGGGTATCAAAAGCATAGTAAAACAAATAAAAGTGATAATGAATGGATTAATTCAAGACAAATATATTCAATGCATTATGATTAACATTCAAAAAGATGAGCAAGTTTGCATACAAGAAAGTACTAAACAAAACAATTAAGATTGCAAATGAAAATGCAAATGAAATTTGAAATTTCCATGTTGAGGAGACTTGACTCCGTATGGACTGATTGCTTCAAACGATCTTCAGCAACCTTGAGGCTCATTTGGATAAGAGATTCCCTGCTGATCTAGATACAAGAGTCTTTGAATTAATCCAAGCTTGGACTTTATATCTGGATGACAAACCGTCTTCAACTGAATAACCGAGTGCCCCAAAATAATGTTCACAGAAGATTCTCTTAAAAGAGAGGGTGGAAGTTATACCAAACGAAAAGTTCGAAACTGTCCACCACATTAGAAATTGGACTTTGAAAAAGACACCAGGCATGAGCTGGACTTTGGTTAAACCTCTTGAAATATTCAACATCACGGCCAAATTCCCCAGAATGAGAGACACGCCTCTCTGTCTTCTTCTATATTTTCTTAAAAGCTTTGTCCCATGGGTTCACTTCGGAGAACAAACACTGACTGCTAACGAGAAGATCAGGGAGCTCAAAGTTGTGGATATTGCGCCTGATTGAATAATTGAGGTACCCTTACGTGGTAACCACATATGACGTTGATATCAGGATTTGAAAGGGGATTTGTAGACGGTACTGAAGTATGAAGCCTAACCCACTGAAGCTCAAACAAGCATGGAAACAAACTAGAATAAAGCACTGAGATGGGATCAAAATGATTCTTCAGATCTATTCTTCCCTTGCTGATAAAATAAACCTCTTGAATTCAATTGGTAAATAGGAACCATCTATTAATAAGACATTCCATGCACTTAAGATAGTGGATGAAATCCACAAGGCACTCCTTGGTTTTGAAAGAAATCCCAAAAAGATGAGGAGAAGAGAATGACTCATGTTGCAATAGTCGGTGTGGGATTACTGACAATATCATCAAGACTTCCATGACCGAGCTCCACTGAGTCTTCAACTGATTATCTTACTTCTCTAAGAGTTCCCAATCACGGGCCAAGTCTTGCACATATACCATAAATAACCACATCTAAATCTTCATCCCGACCAATACCCCACAAAGTTGTTCCATAACTGATCTCTGAACACGTGACACCAAGAGTTCAAGTCTGTATATCTGAAAAGAGTACCAAGTCTGAATAAGAATTCCCAACTTTGATTACATGTTATGAATGCATGAATATGCATGAGGTATGTGAGTGGATGCAATTCCATGTTCAATCACTTTCAAGGAACTCACATGCTTTTAAATTTTATTTTTCAGTAAGATGTGGAGAAGTGCAACACAAAGCTCACAAGCATGGTTCCTTGGAAATGGAAATAACATGTGTGTTAAAATGATGTTTACATGTTATGTGTGTAAGAACACGAGATCAAGGTTCCATAAACATGGAAAATGCTTACACTGTCTCTACACTGAATAATGAATATCACTGGATCAAAGGTCCGACGCCACCTTGAAACACAAAAGAATCAAGTACCAAGTGGATCAACAACTGCATGAGACCAAGATCTCCATATCTTACAAGATAACTGCTGACTTACCGAAATAAACGGACATCACAAGGTGAGAAGTTAGGAGAAAAACCGAGAGAACACACATTCATCGACAGTATCAAGTCACCATTAAAAACACACAGTAACTATCAGAACACGGTCACCAACAGAACTCAATTCAGCAACATAAGCAAAGTCACCATCAGAACTAGAGTCACCATCTGTACCTGTAAGAATCAATCATCCCTCCCCACTCGTGGACGAAACTAGGTCAGGATAAGGCAAGGGTACCTCAAAATCATGGGTACGCCTGAAGCCATTATCGTCGAAACATTGATGTGAAACGATAACACCCCATTTGTAATCTCATCTGAGCGTGGACGACATGAGCGCACTAGAAAACCAAAGTCGGCTAGCCGCTCATGTTCCACTCTATTCCTAAGGTTCCTATGGTTGTCACTTGGCCGGAGTATTGGGCCTTTTACCTCTTTTAACACCCATCCAATCATGAAAATAGAGCCAACACATCAGTATCACAAATATATGGAAAGCGGTAAAATGCACGCACAAACATATGTAAGCAGTGTATACAAAGCTGTAAATAACTGGAAATAAATAAACACCCAAAGAAAACAACAAACAAGAGCTAGGATCGACTCCGAATGGACCAACAATAGGTCAAAATTTCCCTAGTGAAGTCGCCAACAGAAATAATCAGCCGAACCGTCATCCAATATATGACATATCAATGAAGTCACCATTGAACGTCTTTTATCCCGCCGAAAGGGAAAGGTAAACATGGAGAAAACTTGAAGAGGGAGGAATCACGGTCCAACAACCGAGAGATCAGGTAAGGGAGTCTGTTACGTGAGGGGAAGGTGTTAGCACCCCACACGCCCGTAGTACTCTAAGGTATCCGCTCTTGTTGTCTAATTTATTGGGTGTGTACAATCTATGTCTAGGCTGTACAAGGAAAACAAAAGTTTTGCTCGCTTGGGCCCTACCCAAATGCTTACGTATCCCTTTTAAGGAATCAGAGCAGTCGTAGTTCGGCTCATATATTTTGGTTGGTTTATGTTTTTTAGTTAAGGAAATAAAAGCAATAGACAAGATGGCAAAACATCAGATAGAAAAACAAAAATGTCAACAATGATGATAAAATAGAAAAAAGAGATGACAAGACATCACATGGAAACACAAACTCAGATAAGGTGGTAATACGCCAGCACAATAGCAAAGTAGGAAAATTAAAAAAAATATGCGATTGAGAAACATCGGCTACAAACATATGCAATGGCGAAACATCAGATAAGAGATAGGAAGACAACATGGCAAAGATGGCGAAACATCAATAAACTAGATGACAAAACATTACACCTAACAACAATATTGAGAATCAAAGTAGGATAACAAATATGTGCAATGGTGAAACATCAGATAAAAGAATGTGAAATGGCGAAACATCGGCAAAAGAATATGCGATGCCAAAACATCAGCGAAAAGAATATGCAATGGCGAAATGTCGGCTCAAAGATAACAAGATAACATGGAAAAGATGGTGAAACATCAATATACCAGATGATAAAACATCACACCTAACAATGATACTGAGAATCAAAGTAGGATAACAAACATGTGTGATGGCGAAACATCGGCTAAAAGAATGTGCGATGGCGAAACATCGACAAAAGAACATGTGATGGAGAAACATCGACAAAAAGAATATGCGATGGAGAACGAAAAGAATATGCGATGGCGAAACATCGGCTAAAAGATGGCAAGATAACATGGAAAAGATGGCGAAACATCAATTTTGACAAAGTTTAAAATAAAGCCAAAAGGCACACACGCAACTAAGATTGATTTGTATTTTTTACCTTGAAAAAGGATTTAAGTTTATTAGAGATATTTTATGATTTTCCAAGAAGAAGTTTTAGTTTTAAGATGAAAGAATGCAAAGGAAAAGAAAATAACTAAGGGAGACTATCTTAATCTCTATCCCTAATGTTATCATGCAATGATTAGCCTTAAGGTTGAGGATGAAAGAGGGAAATTTCTACCCTATGTTAGCATACATGGATTCCTATCCTAAGGTCTAGCTCGAGGACTAACGCTACACGAGCAATCCTAAGGGAGCATGGTAAATACCAAACAAGTGAGCAAACAAGTTCTTTGGCAAGAAAAGACTTGTCTGTTGGTTGACTTTAAACAAGGAGACAAGTCATCATTGTTAGGAGAGAAATATCAACTAACTTACACAAGGTGTGGGAAAGATGGACCCCGCGTCAAAAAGAGTGAGGGTTTGAGAACACCTCTAGTACTCAAGTGGAAAAGTAGACACCTTTATAACCATGGGGATAGGAGAATGTTGCTCGACTATCAATGAATCATGTCTCATCTCGAAAAAAATATTTGAAGGGTAAAGGGGCTCGAACACACAAAAGAGTTTGAATGAGTTGAAGTGTTTTTGTTAATTTGAAAGATGTCAAAGTATGATTAAATGAATTGAAGTTTGTTTAAAGAAAAGAAGTTTTAAAAGAAAAGGAACTCGACAAAGTCGAGGTTCATTATGAAAGTGGTTCGAGTTTACAAACAAAGAAGATTTTGAAAAAAAGATGAGAAAGTTTTGAAAATTAAAGAAAGGGAGAAAAAAATCTCCTATGTATATGAGGGTAAAAGATAAGGTAAAGAGGATCTGACCGAATAAGAAACCAGTACTTGACATGATGAAGTCAATACCGTGTTTCCATCCCTTTGGGGTTTAAATCCACAGACATAAAAATAAGCTAAGAGTATACCAAACTTCAGGTGGAAAAAAATCACAAACTGACAGCATCAAAAAACCAGATGTAAGATAATACTCCAAGCAGCGAAATAAAGCGCAATGAAAATAAATCACGGATAAAGAAATCCTAGATAAATCTCACGGTATAAGATTCCATGCATCACATGAAATATACAGATAAATCCAACAGCACGGGAAAACTTATATGCTTCTGTACAATTTTCAATAGTTAATTTGAATTAAAAATTAAAATCGCAACGCGATGAAAATGATATTTACATAACCTGAATTTATTTACAAATAAAGTGAATAAAATATACAATCAAAATATTATGTACAATCATATATTTACAGTACCAAATATTAAATCAAAATATTGAAATACAATAAAGAGGTAAAGAGAGAAGTGTAGGAATTATGGATGCGCTATGCGAGAATGAATACTTGAAACGATTTTCAGAAACCTTCACAGTAACAAACGCGTTAGTAGCATGAGCGATATAAAAACAAAATGAAGGAAATTTCAACAATGAAAATCTATCTTAGAAATCACAAAATATAAAATTGAAATGAAATTGTATGAATGCTGTTGTACCCCAAAATTTGCCCTCCCATTTCCTCAACATTTTCTCATCACAAGACCTTTGAAGATCAAGATCCAGTTAGGGTTTCCTCTGCTCAAGGCTTCTCCTTGCACTGTGGACTCAAATTAGGGTTTGTGTTTGCCTAAGGATGTTTTGACCTAAAATGCCTAAGATGACTTCCATGCTTCATGTTGGACTCCCAAGTTTACCCATGCCAAGTTTCAAGTCTTGATTCCAAGTTTTACCCAGTCAATTGGACAGTTGACCTAGAAATCAGCTGTATTGGGGAAAAAGTCAACTGTGGCCAATTGACAGTCAAACCTCATGAAATTTGATCCACATCAACATTATGAACTCATATGAACCATTTGATCAAGTTTGGATCACAATTCCACAAGAAATTTGATCAGATCATCAAAAGGGCAAAATGGTCATTTTCAGGGTTTTGACTGCACAAGGGCAATTTTTGACTGTTTGACCTAGCCAATGGCAAACCAAGCTCACATATGGCCTCAAGGACTCAATGGAATTATCTTGACATGTTCATCAAGCTCAAAAGATCCCAAGTACACAAGATTGACAGTTGAATTTCTCAGTCAATTGATCAATTTTGACTGTATACTGAAAAGTCAAACTTTGACTTTTTGGTCAAAGTCAAGAGTCAAGATTCATTTTTCATCAAAACATGCCAAATCATGAAACTTGTTCACCAAGAAATCACAAAGTGCAAATTAGGGTTAGAAAATGGAATTTTTCATAACTTAGAATTTTTCTAAGTTATGGAAAACCCTAATTTTTTCCCAACTTTGCCCCATCTTTTCACCATGATCCATTGGGATTCAAACAAAAGTCAAAACATGAAAGTTGTAGCTTGTTGCATAATCTACAACTTTGATTCACAAAGTTTTCTCATTTGAAGCTTGTATCTCAAGTTATGATTTTTTGAATAAGGGCACTAAACCATCTTTTAACTTAGTGAAATTTGACCTATTTTGACAAGGTTTTCTACCCTACTTCAAGGCCACTTTTCATACCCTTCCACTTGGAATTTTGATTTGCATTTCAAAGATGGATTGTAGTACACATTCCAAGCTTTCCAAAATGTCCAAGAACTCATCAAACAACCTCATAACTTGAGAGATTCGAATTTCACAAGTTGGCAAAAATTCACTTTTGTTCTTCATCAAGACATGTTCACAAACTTGCAAATTTGAATTCAGTTTGCTTTATGCTTAATTACAGGTCCTTGAACCAATCCATACTCAATAATTTAATGCATATTCTTTGTACTAAGACCAAGTTCTTTGAGTTCAAGCTTTGTCTAAAGGTTTAATCCTAAATTAGATAAAGTAAACTATCCATTTTTGCAAAAGTTCACTTTATGTCAATTTGAAAATCAAACAAGTACAAGCAAAATCTGAATGGCACAAGATTATGGACAAATTGCTCTGATCAAGAGAAGATTATGCAGCCCATTAGGAGGTCCCCTACATGCCTAGAACATCAACTTGCATTTCTTTGCTTCACATAGAAGAAACATCCATAACTCATGCCAACTCTCTCTTCAGCTTAGAAACACAAGAACAAAGTTGTCAAACACATTACACATAACATATCCAAGCTAACACACGAGCTTTTGACCTCCAATACACCCTCCATCTCAGAATCATCCTCAAACTGCACAAACAGGGGTGCCCCTGCAGTTTGAGTGCAAACTCCCAATCCCTTCGAGCATTTTGATCAAGACCTGTTCCTCTACCTTCCCTACAACATATGCAAGCTAACCATGGCCTAAAACCTGACCTGTAATCACTCTAACAGTTTCCACCATTTTCATTTTTTCCTTTTGCAGTTGAAGTTCCATAGCTTGATTCAGAAGCTCTCAAGACAAAGTAAGCATTGAAACAGCATCCCTGGACCTCAAGGAAGCTTTTCCAATCATCACCTTGCACTGAAAGTTCCTCATTCTCCAGATTGAAGTTCAACTGCACAGGTAAAAGTTTGAATTCGTATCTCTCTTATTAGGCATCTTTAGTCTTAAGTTTGTGAAGAAACAAGGTCCTACTCATAGCCCTGAACATGTACATATCTTTACATTTCATTTCTTTTGCCTGAGTAGAGAGAATTTAAGCTTTGAAAATGGTAGAAAAACTAGGTCAGAAAAGAGGGGGAGAGAAATTCTCCCTCATCTTAGAGAGATAGGTCAAGTTCTTTATATGGTTAGAACCGTCTCTTCATGCTTAACATCTTTTGTGTTGGAAGTTTGTTCAAAAAATCAAGGAATCAAGAGTTAGAAGAAGCTGAACATGGCGCGCGTTTTTTCAAATGTTTTGTGCTGGAGGTTGAAGACAGTGTTTCATTGGGCTGGGCTTTTGTGTTCTTTCTTTTCACACCATCTTTTTTGGCTCACACCCCCCTGAGCCCATTTACTCATTTTTTAACATTTTTGACTTTTTCCTTTTTTGCTGACTTTGTTTATTTTTTCTCATGCCATTAAAAAATTAAAAATATTTTTTTCATTATTTTTTGCATTTATTGCATATTTATTTGATTTATTTCTTTGTTTATACATAAATATATATATATATATGTATTATTATTAGAATAAATAAGAAATAATGTAAATACAATTTTTATTTTTATTTACTTTCTGAAAATATTTCACACAAAAAAAATACTCTTTTATTTATTTTATTAAAATATTAAATAAAAATTTATTTTAGAATAATACATATTTAGGGTTATATATATATATATATATATATATATATATGTGATTATTAATATATTTAAGACAAGAATATAAAAATACTTGATTTTTTCATTTTTATTAATATTTAATATAAAAATACCTTTTTTCACAATACACTTCATTTTATTTTATTTTTGTACATAATAAATAAATAGTTGAATTAAATTAGAAAATAATACCTTTTTCTTTGAAATTAGGGTTTTTGCCCTAAATTCAAAATATTCAAAAAAATAATACATTTTTATTTCTTTTTTCCTTTTACATAAATAATATTTTCTCATGCACATAAAAACTTTCTTTTTTTGCATTTCACATATTTATTTAATTTACATTTAATTATGCAATTTATTTACTATGCAAATATCCAATTGATGTAATAATTTAGATTTAAATTCTTGTCAATATCCCCATTTGAACATTTGTACCCCCCTTCCCATATTTGGTTTTGTAATAGCTTAGTAATTTTAATTTCGCACTTTATTGCTTTCTAATGATAACATGTTAGAATTAGGGTTTGTATGCGAAAAAACGATAAAAAATAGTTTGACCTAATACAAGATAAACAAGCATGAAAATGGACACACAAATCACACTTGCACCCCCTAGGGTATTCCACTTGTTGCCTTCAAATAAATGGGCCATGTTGCATGTTAAACTTCTTTGGGCAAAGCAAACAATTTGAATGATCATAGTCCCTCGACAAAACTTTTCAAAAAAACAAACAAAAACAAATGATCAAGTCCCTTAGAGAAATTGCTCAAAGACATTTAACGCCGTTGCAATTATGGTCCATACGATGACCCGCGCCTGTCCCTTTCACATCCTAACACAAGGTTGCCCACCAAATACAATGGTGGAGCAAACTTGTTAAAAGGGTTAAAGTATAGCAATGATCTGTTGAGAAATTTAGGAGTAGATAACCTCTTAGTTACTTGAATCAACTTGCAAAACAAAACACTTGCCTAATTTCAAAATCACACATCACTACACTTTCAAAACAACTTTCAAAAAACAAATGAAAACTTTTTCAAAAGACATACATCTTTGTATACATCCCCACATGGATCATTACAAAGGTTGCCACCACATTGGCCTCTTTTCAAAACATTTTCAAACCCACACACTCAAGCACCATTTAAAACAATTGAAAACAAAAGGCAAGTGATCTAAGCAAGTAACTAAGAGCCCATGGATAACCATGGATAGAAAGGGTGCTAATACCTTCCCTTTCTATAAT
Organism: Vicia faba; assembly: GCA_948472305.1. Classification (NCBI taxonomy): domain Eukaryota; kingdom Viridiplantae; phylum Streptophyta; class Magnoliopsida; order Fabales; family Fabaceae; genus Vicia; species Vicia faba. Next base: position 186,447,113 of record OX451735.1, on the reverse strand, counting down.
CTACTCCCCGAACCCAAGAAAACATCTCAAAAGGTTTTTGCTGTGCTTTTTAACCTTTCCTTAGGATAAAATAAAAAGTCGGTGGCGACTCTTGCTAACCGCAACATTTGTGAATACGAACGCAAAACCTCAAGTCAGTTCTCCCACCGTATCACAGAACTGGCGACTCTGCTGGGGAGGACTTTTAAAGTGGAGTAACCTTAGGGTTTAGATCACCTTTGTTTTCAATTGCTTGCTTTGTTTGCTTTTACATATTGTGGGCTTTGTATCGGAGTTTTATAGATCCTAACCCGGATCTGGGGAAACCCTTTTTAGGTAGCAACAAGGCTGTGAGGGAACTGTGCGGGGTATACCGACATGGTTGAAGCAGTCTGCTACGTTGATGTGGCACTTTGGTGTGTACCGGTAACCCTTGAGTTCAGTCAAGGAGAGTACGGGGCCGCCGCGTGGTGTCATGAAACATCAACTGACCTTAGGAACTTTAATTGAACCATCTTGGCCTTTTAGGGGTAGTGAGATAACTGACTTTGGTGCAGTCCGAGGTTGGTTGATACTCGATACTACACTCAATTGAGGTTTGCTTTCCTGGAATATTTCGGTCGCCAGTTCAGTGGCTAAATCGAAACGATGAACAATGAAAGCAATCCAGTGATATTGGGACCTTTAGAACCCGATTACTTTTGATAAGACAGGTTGAACCCACCAAGCTTCAAGAGGGTAATACCCAGACCCCATGCAAGCCTAAACTCTAAGGGTTGGTGTGACTTGTGTGCCTTACCATGTTTTGCCTCTGTGAATGTTTATAGTGCATTTAATCATCACATCATTACATCATACAAACATCATGAGCATTGACTAACCATTTCAAGGGTTTCGAATCTTCGTCTTTGTTCTTGTTTTATAGGACATGGAAACTGCTCGCAGAAAGACAATTCAGATTAGCCTTGTAAAAATCCCTCCTCAGCTTAAGGAGCTTCTGTCCAGGATTCCCGAGGGTTCTTCATTCAGTGAGAGACATGGAAGACTCATCAACTTGGTTAACACCAACATTGAGGAGGACTTGATAAAGGTCCTGTTCCAATTCTTTGACCCTCTGCATCACTGCTTCACTTTTCCGGATTATCAGTTGGTGCCTACATTGGAAGAGTTCTCCCGACTCCTGAAGGTCCCTATCCTTGATCAACTACCCTACAACGGTACGGAAGAGGAGCCCAAGCTTGAAGAGATTGCTAAAGCCTTGCACTTACAGACATCTGACCTCAAAGGACATTGGGAAGTTAGAAGTGGTATCAAAGGGTTCTTAGCCAGATTTCTGTTTGAAAAAGCTCAAGAATGTTGGAACTCTCTTGACTTACGAGCTTTTGAAGAAGTTATGGCCCTCCTTGTCTATGGTTTGGTGTTGTTCCCTAACCCAGATCAGCTTATTGATATCAGTGCTGTCCAGATCTTTATGACCAGGAATCCTGTACCTACACTGTTGGGGGACATCCTTCACTCATGTTACACTCGAACCATGAGGAGAAGGGGTGTCCTTATGTGTTGCACTCCTCTCTTGGGAAGGTGGTTTATTTCGCATCTTCCACAATCAGTTTTGAAGAACGAGCGGGGTTTGAGATGGTCACAACGGTTAATGACTCTCACGCATGCAGATATACATTGGTGCCCTAGGTCTAGGGAAGACATCACTATCATTGATCGTTGTGGGGAATACCCTAATGTTCCTTTATTTGGAATCAAAGGAGGTATCACCTACAACCCATGCCTGGCTTGAAGACAGTTTGGTTATGCTCGGAAGGATGGCCCTCATGACATGTTAATTCCTGACATAGTTTTCGATTTCGACAACGATACTCAAGGACTTCGTCAGAGATTTATCAGAGCTTGGAGGATGCCAAGTAGGATAGGCAGCAAGACATTGGGGCACCGGAACTCCATCCCGTTGGAACCTTACCTCAAGTGGGTACGAGCCCGCTCCCAGAAGTTAGTAATGCCTTACCCTCACATGCTACCTGTAATCAAAGAGCCAGTCTTGGAAGGAGAAGCATCCTACACCATTCAACATCCCGACATGCCCACCTCCTGGGAAGAGATGCAGAAGAGCTAGATCCAACTTAAGGAAGAACGGAATTCTCTTGAGACCAGTCTATATGCTAGTGAAAAGAAGGTCCTGGAACTCACCCGCCTGCTGCACGAGGAAAGGAATCTCAACACCTACATCGCGCCAAAGAGGATGCGCAATGTCTTTTTACCTTAAGGAGTTATTTTGTAATATTTGGCCCATGAGGCATTTATGTACTAACGAATTCCTCCTTATTAATATGATGTGCGTTCTTTTTTGTCTACAACAAATTTTGAATGTTCTAAATCCTTGAATGCATTGCATACATACGCATTCCATTGCACCATATGCATAGCAGGTACCCTATTTCACAGGTTGCTTAATTTTCTTCGCTGTTTATGTGCACAGTCATCATGAATCCAGAGTCCTCCAGTGAGCAAGCAATCAAGGCCCTTCAGGCCCAAAGTGCACAGTTTCAAGAGATGGTCCTAAGCCTAGCCCAAGGTCAGCAAGAGTTGAAGACTCTACTCATGAAGAAGAAGAAGAAAAAGAGGACTGCATTGTTCAACACCGGACGCAGATTTGGGAACACACTCCACAATGAAGCTGATCCAACCACTTCTTCTGCTGAGAAAAATAGTCCCCAAGGGGGAGGAGCTCCTAGTCCCGCAGTCTCCGACAACGAGACGGACTATAACGACGAACAGTACCCACCTGCTGCTGACAGATACAAACAATTGGAGGACCGCTTGAGCGCCATGGAGATTCAGAATGTGCCGGGACTGGATTTCGGAGATCTGGGGTTACCTTCTGGGGTAGTCATTCCACACAAGTTTAAGGCGCCTGCCTTCGCCAAGTATGATGGGGTCTCCTGCCCAAAGCTGCATCTGAGGTCGTATGTAAGGAAAATCCAACCTTACACGGCGGATAAGAACCTCTGGATTCACTTCTTCCAAGACAGCCTCTCGGGGTCTCAGCTTGAATGGTTCTACCAATTAGATGGAACTAGCATCCGACACTGGGAAGATTTGGCAACCGCATTCTACAAACAATACCAATACAATTCTGATCTCGCTCCTACACGTACCCAACTTCAGGGTATGTCTCTAGGAACGGGTGAAGGGTTCAAAGAGTACGCTAAAAAATGGAGAGATTTGGCTGGCAGGGTGCAGCCTCCATTAACTGATCGAGAGTTGGTTGATATGTTCCTTGGGACGTTGTCTGGTCCGTTTTTCAATCATTTGGTTGGTAACTCCTCCGCTGGGTTCACAGATTTGATATTAACGGGAGAGAGAATTGAAGCTGGCATCAGGTCAGGCAAGATACAAAAGGCTGCCTCTACAAGTGCTGAGAAGAGGCCGTTTAAGAAAGAAGCAAGTGCCGTCTATGGTCCTAGAAGACAAGTCAAGCCCGAAAGTCGCCAAGCCGTCAATGCTTTGGTCATCTCTAAACCTGTTGCTGCTCCTCAGCAGTACAATCAACAAAGAAGTGAAAGGCCCAAGAGGCAGTATACCCGATTGAGTATGACATTATCTCAAATTTTACCCCAACTGTTATCCACCAACCTGGTGACCCTCAAAGAAGCTCCTAAGGTCGTCAACACTGCGTCCCCTAAATACAACCCAAATGCCCGGTGTGCTTATCATTCTGATAGTCCCGGGCACACTACTGATGATTGCTGGGCCTTGAGAAACAAAGTGCAAGATCTGATCGACGCGAAAGAAATTCAGTTTGAAGCACCGGAAAGACCAAATGTTGTAACGGCTCCTATGCCCCAGCATAGGGTAAATGCCATTGAGGAAGAAGTGTACGCTGTTTCGGTAGATGAAGTTGTTACCCCTCTGAAGACTGTTAAGAAGAACCTACTGCGGGCCGGTTTATTTCCGGGTTGCGGCGAAGGTTGCCCATTCTGTGCTATTTCCCCATCTGATTGTCCCTTGCTAAGGTTAGGCATCCAAGGCCTAATGGATAGCAAGGAGATTCTATTCAAAAAGACTGCTGTTCAATTGGTTCCGATGAAAGAAGTTTCCGTGATTACCATCTTCAAAAATCCAATCAAGGCTCCCCCGAAAAAGCCTATTCAAATCTTGACAGTTGCGCCTGTGATCATTACTGTTCCAGGACCCCTCTCCTACGTGTCTGATAAAGCTGTCCCCTGGCATTATGGGGCAGACGTATATGTAAATGGAATCAAGCAAGAATTCGACGCTAGTGCCAGTATCTGCGATATCACTGGTCCCGCTAAAGTCACCCGCAGTGGCAGGCTCTTCTCGCCTGACATTGCGCCGCCCGCTATTCGAAAACCCCTCCTCATAAAACCTGCAAGTTTACCTAGTCCTGTTGCTGATCAAATTGCATCCCCTGCTGCCGAGTCATCAAATGCTCGGGGCAAAGGGATTGAAGAAGAGCCTTCCCGGATGGAGGCACCAATACCCGTAAATGCTGAGGCCTCCCGACAAGAAATGGAGGAGATTCTGAAAATAATAAAGAAAAGTGATTTTAATGTTGTCGAGCAATTGGGGCATACACCCTCCAAGATCTCCCTGCTCTCCTTATTGCTATGCTCCGAGGCTCATGCTAAAGCCTTGATCTCATTTCTCAAGACGGCCCATGTGCCGCAAGAGACGTCTGCAGTCCAGTTCACTGACTGCATAGCGAATCTGACGGCGGACAACGACTTGGGTTTTTCAGATGTTGACCTGACCGCAAAAGGGAGAGACCACAACGATGCCCTGCATGTCTCTATTGAATGCAGGGGCACTACTCTGGCACATGTATTGGTGGACACTGGTTCTTCCTTGAATGTTCTTCCGAAAAAGGCTTTAGATCGTCTGGATTATGAAGGCCTGGAGTTGAAACCCAGCAATATCATCGTCAGGGCTTTCGACGGTTCCAAGAGGATGGTTCATGGAGAGGTTAACATCCCTATTCGTGTGGGCTCTCAAGTGTTTGACTCTACCTTTTATGTGATGGATATACGTCCATCATACTCTTGTCTGTTGGGTCGACCTTGGATCCATAAAGCTGGGGCAGTGACCTCCACCTTACACCAAAAGCTGAAGTATCCCGTCAGGGGGAAGATCGTCACTGTGCGAGGAGAAGAGGAGTATATGGTGAGCCATTTGAATTCCTTCAGGTACATCGAGATGGACGGAGAGTTCATTGAAACCCCCTTCCAACATTTCGAGGAGGTACATCCAATTTCAGTAGCTGCAGAGACAATGGCCGAAGAGAATGATTCCTTGAAGATGGCTTCCCTAAGGGATGCCCGGGCTGTGGTTCAGAAAGGCAATTGTGCACACTGGGGTCAGCTTCCTGACTTCACTCAGAAGAACGACAAGTTTGGGCTAGGCTTTACTGCAGAGGCTCAGAAGGCAGTGCGCAAAGAGAAGATCGGAAAGGCTCCGGTGTTTATTTCCAGCTCAAGGGTGAACGCTATTGAGGAAAATGTGGAGGAAGCAGAGTTTGATAGTTGGATCTACCCGACTACCAGCAACGGACCTAGCAACTGGACGGCAAAGGATTTTACCCCTATCACATTTGTCACGCAGTAATTGATTTCTTTTGATTTCCAAATTTGTAACAAACAATATGTTAAAACTCTGTTGGCTCGGTGTCCTACCCGGGGCATCGTAGCTCCATTTGTGAGGGCTTTTTGTATGACATTTTCATATATCATCAATCAAAACATTGGACGTTTGTTGCATTTCAAATCTTGCGCTCTTTTCCTTTCTGTGTTATATATATTGCAAAACAGCTATATTTACACACACACTCACTTATACAGGTTTCAATCCACTCTGGATCTCACCGGTAACAGCTCTGCTACCGCCAGTTATGACTTCGAAAATCCGATCAACTTGGCCGAAGACGAAGGTGAAGATGATTGCGAAGTGCCTGGTGAGCTCGCAAGACTGCTACTCCAGGAAGAGAGGGCTATTCAACCACATGAAGAGCCTGTGGAGACAATTAACCTGGGTACTGAGACAGATAGAAAAGAGGTCAAGATTGGTGCCAATCTAGAGCTCAGCGTGAAGCAACGATTGATCCAGATGCTACAAGACTACATGGAAATTTTTGCTTGGTCCTATGAAGATATGCCTGGTTTGGACGCCGACATTGTAGTTCACCATTTGCCAACCAAGGAAGATTGCCCTCCGGTAAAGCAAAAAGTTCGACGGATGCGTCCAGAGATGTCTGAAAAGATCAAGGCCGAGGTTATGAAGCAGTTTGATGCCGGGTTCCTTGCAGTGACTTCTTACCCTCAATGGGTTGCCAATGTTGTGCCAGTGCCGAAGAAGGACGGTAAAGTCAGAATGTGTGTCGACTACAGGGATTTGAACAGGGCCAGCCCCAAGGATGACTTCCCCCTACCTCACATTGATGTCCTTGTTGACAATACAGCTCAACACAAGGTGTTCTCCTTCATGGATGGTTTTTCAGGGTATAATCAGATCAAGATGGCTCCAGAGGATATGGAGAAGACTACCTTTGTGACTCAGTGGGGCACCTTCTGTTATAAGGTCATGCCATTCGGATTAAAAAATGCTGGGGCAACCTATCAACGTGCCATGGTTGCTTTATTTCATGATATGATCCATCATGAAATTGAGGTATACGTTGATGACATGATTGCAAGGTCTCAAACTGAGGAGGAGCACCTTGACCATCTGAGGAAGTTGTTTGACCGACTCAAGTTGTACAAGCTGAGGTTGAATCCCAACAAATGCACCTTTGGGGTAAGATCCGGAAAGCTGTTAGGTTTCATTGTAAGTGATAAAGGTATTCAGGTGGATCCTGCCAAGGTAAAAGCCATACAAGAGATGCCGACTCCAAAAACAGAGAAAGAAGTCAGAGGTTTCCTAGGACGACTGAATTACATTGCCCGATTCATCTCACATCTAACTGCTACTTGTGAGCCAATCTTCAAATTACTGAAGAAAGACCAAGTAGTACGCTGGAATGATGAATGTCAGGCCGCCTTTGAAAGGATAAAGGAATATCTCCAAGAGCCACCCATTCTTATGCCACCGGTGGAAGGAAGACCTCTGATATTATACTTAACAGTGCTCGATAATTCAATGGGGTGTGTGCTGGGGCAGCATGACGAGTCTGGCCGAAAAGAGCACGCTATTTATTACTTGAGCAAAAAGTTTACCGACTGTGAGTCTCGTTACTCACTGCTTGAGAAAACTTGCTGCGCTCTTGTATGGGCTGCTCGCCGGCTGAGACAGTATATGCTGACTCACACTACTTTATTGATTTCAAAGATGGATCCCATAAAGTACATATTTGAAAAGCCTGCTCTGTCTGGAAGAATAGCGAGATGGCAAATGATCTTAACAGAATATGATATCCAGTATACAACTCAGAAAGCAATTAAGGGAAGTGTACTGGCTGATCATTTGGCACACCAACCTGTGGACGATTATCAATCATTGAACTTTGATTTTCCGGACGAAGACATCATGGTGGTAACTGACTGTGAAGTACCTGGACCGGATGAAGGACCTGAGGAAGGATCCCGATGGTCTATGCATTTTGATGGAGCCTCCAATGCTTTGGGTAACGGCATCGGCGCTGTAATCATATCTCCCAAAGGAACTCATACTCCCCTCACCGCCCGATTATGTTTCAGCTGCACCAACAATATGGCAGAATATGAGGCATGTATCATGGGTCTACAAGCTGCAATCGACTTGAGGATCAAGTTTCTAAGTGTCTTCGGAGATTCCGCTCTCGTGATCAATCAGATCAAAGGCGAGTGGGATACGAAACACCCGAATCTCATTCCTTACAAGGAGTATGTGTCGACCTTGCTCCCCCACTTTGAAGAGATAACTTTTGAACATTTCCCCAGAGAGGAAAATAAGCTAGCGGACGCACTAGCCACGATGTCTTCAATGTTCAAAGTTAAATGGGACAATGAGGCTCCCCGAATCATAATCTGGAAGTTGGATGAACCAGCATACTGCTGCGAGCTCGAGGCCGAGAAGGTGACTGAAAAACCCTGGTATCACGAGGTAAAGAGGTACTTGGAAGCTCAGGAATACCCTGAAGGTGCATCTGTCAACGACAAGAAGTTCATGAGAAGGTTTGCTGCAAAATTCTTCCTCAGCAACGGCATTCTCTACAAACGGAATCATGATTCGACTCTGCTGCGTTGTGTGGATAAGGTTGAAGCTGAGAAAATCATGATGGAACTGCATGAAGGTACATTTGGAACACATTCCAGTGGACACACCATGGCTAAGAAAATACTTCGGCCAGGATATTTCTGGTCCACAATGGAAGCCGATTGTTACCAGCACTCCCGAACTTGTCATAAGTGCCAGATCTATGCTGACAAGGTGCATATCCCTCCAGTTCCTTTGAATGTCCTAACGGCACCTTGGCCTTTCGCAATGTGGGGCATCGATATGATCGGTGAGATCCGACCAACGGCATCCAATGGGCATCGCTTCATCTTGGTGGCGATCGATTACTTCACGAAATGGGTTGAGGCAGCTTCCTATGCCACAGTAACCAAGAGCGTCGTGGCACGTTTCATCCGGCATAATCTGATCTGTCGGTACGGCGTCCCGGAAAGAATCATTACGGACAATGGTACCAATCTCAATAACAAAATGGTCACTGAACTCTGTGAACAATTCAGGATACAACACCACAATTCTTCTCCCTACCGGCCGAAGATGAATGGGGCTGTAGAGGCAGCCAATAAAAATATCAAGAAAATTGTGCAGAAGATGACAGTGACCTATAAAGATTGGCACGAGATGTTACCGTTCGCTCTTCATGGGTACCGCACCTCAGCAAGGACGTCAACCGGGGCAACTCCCTTCTCCTTAGTCTATGGCATGAAGGCAGTCTTGCCAATCGAGATCCAGATACCCTCCCTCCGGATAATGAAGGATGCAGACTTGAATGAAGATGATTGGATCCAAACTCGACTTGATCAATTAAATCTGATTGACGAAAAAAGGCTCACTGCTATCTGTCATGGTCAAACGTATCAGAAACGGATGATCAGGGCATTTAACAAGAAAGTCAGACCGCAAGAGTATCAAGTTGGGGACCTGGTGATCAAACGCATCATCCTTCCTCAAAGTGATCCCCGGGGTAAATGGACCCCTACTTACGAAGGGCCATTTGTGGTTAAACGTGTGTTCTCAGGAGGAGCCATGATCCTAACCACCATGGATGGTGACGACCTTCCTCACCCCGCCAATGCAGATATAGTGAAAAAATACTACGCATAAATAAAAGACCCGCTAGGTTGACATACCTAGGCAAAATAAGGGCTTCCCGGCGAACCAAAAGGGTTCGGGCAAAAATAAGGGATGAAATAAAAAAAATCTGTACACCCGGCATGTCGAAAACCTGAAAGGGCGGCTTGGGCAAAAATGGGTATCCCGGTGGACTGAAAACCCGAAAGGGCGGTCCAGGCAAAAGTTAGGGATAAAAGCGTAACACTATGTCTCATTGGATCACTTCGCATCTGGAATTCGGCATCAACTATCTGGCTTCAGATTGCAGCATTGACCAATTAGCTTCATCTTCAAATTGGACAGCAAAGCGATGAGACGTTCGAAGACATAAAGGTGATAGCAGAGTTGGAACCCAGTGGGATTGATTCACATAGCTGTTTTGTTTCCTTTTTCAAATTGTAAACTCTATACTTTTTGGCGATGTCCTCTTACTAGGATGTCATCCTCTTGTACAAAAAACGCCTATTCACAGGCAAAATTTAAATCAATACAAATTCACTTGTCCATACAAATTGCCATTGTTTTCCTCTTTTTGTTTTGTCTTGCGAAGAACGTCCAATGTTCATTTTTTGATATATGCATTTGACATTAAAATTGCTGATTCATAAATATTCGCATATGAAACAAGAGATTGATTACAGGTGACATCAAAGACAGGGGCAATGTGGGTTTGTCTATTGCCGTCTTGTTGTTTTGTTCGCCAAGGCACCAAGGTAGGTTCAACTGAAGAATGTGGCCAAATCATCTTAACTCCCCGCAGAGTAAAAACAAGGTTCAGCAATACTTTCCCCAAGAGAAGTTGATCCCCCGTCGATCCTGAAGAAGCCCAACATTTCTCGGCAGGTCTTAAAGCTCATCCCCAGTAGATTCTGGAAGCTTATCCCCTGCGAAGAACGGACGTCTCGCCCAAGTTTTATTTAGAGTTATTTCCTCACAAGGACTTATAACTGGGTTATCCTCAGCTAAAAGCCACGGAAGACCGTTCTCGGCAAAAGTTCCTTCAATCCCCAGCGAAGTCTATCTTTGGTATTCCCAAGCAGAGTTTATCTTTGGGGTTCCCCAGCGGAGTTTATCATCATTATCCTCAGCGGAATCCATCGTTAAAGTCCTCAGCAAGCCTCTCATCAGAACTTCGGCTAAGTATCTCTTCCACAGAGCAGCTTCCCGGCCGTTCGTCAAGGATTTATTTTCCTAAGATGAAATTACACTCATAAACATTTCACATTTTCATACATCTTACTTCCATACAGGATGAAACGCATACAACATCTCATGTTGAACATCATGATATCATGCATATCATACATCATGACATTGCATACAACTTACGTTTTTGCCTTTTCAGGAAAAAGACAATCCCAAAAACAATTACCGTCAACTGTCGCAATTCCAGATCCGATACCTGTATCTAGCCAGGGCACATCTGAGAGTGATCAGTTTCCAGACTCGATTCCTGTATCTAGCCAGGGCACGTCTGAAGAGTTCGAAGATTCGATTCCTGTATCCAGCCAGGGCACATCTATCAACTACAACGTCTCCAGATTCGATTCCTGTATCCAGCCAGGGCATATCTGTTGACCACATTTCCAGACTCGACTCCTGTATCTAGCCAGGGCACGTCTAAAAGAGTTCGAAGATTCGATTCCTGTATCCAGCCAGGGCACATCTATTAAACGACTATTTCCAGATTCGACTCCTGTATCCAGCCAGGACACATCTGAGCAACCAATTGTAGATTCAATACCTGTATCTAGCCAGGGCATATCTGCATAAGGAGACTGAAGGTCAAACACCTGTAACAAGCCAGGAAAACATCTGTCTTTCTTAAATACACAAGTTCTCGCTAATGAATCTCTTATGCGATCAACACTTCCAGATGGCATCAATAAGCCCATTCCCGTCAAAGTTCTGTCACTGCTCCAGATGGCATCTGTAAGCCCATCACCCTATCCACCATCTCTCTAAATGGCATCTGTAAGCCCATTCCCGACACCACATTGTTGAGACTCCAGCATGCGAGTGCAAATTTCCGGGCACTCTAGTGTCCAATCTCCTTTTACCCTCGAGTCACGAAAGGCAAACTTGCCAATCTAACTCATCAGGTCCAAGAAGATTGAACAGGGGCAACTGTTGTACCCCAAAATTTGCCCTCCCATTTCCTCAACATTTTCTCATCACAAGACCTTTGAAGATCAAGATCCAGTTAGGGTTTCCTCTGCTCAAGGCTTCTCCTTGCACTGTGGACTCAAATTAGGGTTTGTGTTTGCCTAAGGATGTTTTGACCTAAAATGCCTAAGATGACTTCCATGCTTCATGTTGGACTCCCAAGTTTACCCATGCCAAGTTTCAAGTCTTGATTCCAAGTTTTACCCAGTCAATTGGACAGTTGACCTAGAAATCAGCTGTATTGGGGAAAAAGTCAACTGTGGCCAATTGACAGTCAAACCTCATGAAATTTGATCCACATCAACATTATGAACTCATATGAACCATTTGATCAAGTTTGGATCACAATTCCACAAGAAATTTGATCAGATCATCAAAAGGGCAAAATGGTCATTTTCAGGGTTTTGACTGCACAAGGGCAATTTTTGACTGTTTGACCTAGCCAATGGCAAACCAAGCTCACATATGGCCTCAAGGACTCAATGGAATTATCTTGACATGTTCATCAAGCTCAAAAGATCCCAAGTACACAAGATTGACAGTTGAATTTCTCAGTCAATTGATCAATTTTGACTGTATACTGAAAAGTCAAACTTTGACTTTTTGGTCAAAGTCAAGAGTCAAGATTCATTTTTCATCAAAACATGCCAAATCATGAAACTTGTTCACCAAGAAATCACAAAGTGCAAATTAGGGTTAGAAAATGGAATTTTTCATAACTTAGAATTTTTCTAAGTTATGGAAAACCCTAATTTTTTCCCAACTTTGCCCCATCTTTTCACCATGATCCATTGGGATTCAAACAAAAGTCAAAACATGAAAGTTGTAGCTTGTTGCATAATCTACAACTTTGATTCACAAAGTTTTCTCATTTGAAGCTTGTATCTCAAGTTATGATTTTTTGAATAAGGGCACTAAACCATCTTTTAACTTAGTGAAATTTGACCTATTTTGACAAGGTTTTCTACCCTACTTCAAGGCCACTTTTCATACCCTTCCACTTGGAATTTTGATTTGCATTTCAAAGATGGATTGTAGTACACATTCCAAGCTTTCCAAAATGTCCAAGAACTCATCAAACAACCTCATAACTTGAGAGATTCGAATTTCACAAGTTGGCAAAAATTCACTTTTGTTCTTCATCAAGACATGTTCACAAACTTGCAAATTTGAATTCAGTTTGCTTTATGCTTAATTACAGGTCCTTGAACCAATCCATACTCAATAATTTAATGCATATTCTTTGTACTAAGACCAAGTTCTTTGAGTTCAAGCGTTGTCTAAAGGTTTAATCCTAAATTAGATAAAGTAAACTATCCATTTTTGCAAAAGTTCACTTTATGTCAATTTGAAAATCAAACAAGTACAAGCAAAATCTGAATGGCACAAGATTATGGACAAATTGCTCTGATCAAGAGAAGATTATGCAGCCCATTAGGAGGTCCCCTACATGCCTAGAACATCAACTTGCATTTCTTTGCTTCACATAGAAGAAACATCCATAACTCATGCCAACTCTCTCTTCAGCTTAGAAACACAAGAACAAAGTTGTCAAACACATTACACATAACATATCCAAGCTAACACACGAGCTTTTGACCTCCAATACACCCTCCATCTCAGAATCATCCTCAAACTGCACAAACAGGGGTGCCCCTGCAGTTTGAGTGCAAACTCCCAATCCCTTCGAGCATTTTGATCAAGACCTGTTCCTCTACCTTCCCTACAACATATGCAAGCTAACCATGGCCTAAAACCTGACCTGTAATCACTCTAACAGTTTCCACCATTTTCATTTTTTCCTTTTGCAGTTGAAGTTCCATAGCTTGATTCAGAAGCTCTCAAGACAAAGTAAGCATTGAAACAGCATCCCTGGACCTCAAGGAAGCTTTTCCAATCATCACCTTGCACTGAAAGTTCCTCATTCTCCAGATTGAAGTTCAACTGCACAGGTAAAAGTTTGAATTCGTATCTCTCTTATTAGGCATCTTTAGTCTTAAGTTTGTGAAGAAACAAGGTCCTACTCATAGCCCTGAACATGTACATATCTTTACATTTCATTTCTTTTGCCTGAGTAGAGAGAATTTAAGCTTTGAAAATGGTAGAAAAACTAGGTCAGAAAAGAGGGGGAGAGAAATTCTCCCTCATCTTAGAGAGATAGGTCAAGTTCTTTATATGGTTAGAACCGTCTCTTCATGCTTAACATCTTTTGTGTTGGAAGTTTGTTCAAAAAATCAAGGAATCAAGAGTTAGAAGAAGCTGAACATGGCGCGCGTTTTTTCAAATGTTTTGTGCTGGAGGTTGAAGACAGTGTTTCATTGGGCTGGGCTTTTGTGTTCTTTCTTTTCACACCATCTTTTTTGGCTCACACCCCCCTGAGCCCATTTACTCATTTTTTAACATTTTTGACTTTTTCCTTTTTTGCTGACTTTGTTTATTTTTTCTCATGCCATTAAAAAATTAAAAATATTTTTTTCATTATTTTTTGCATTTATTGCATATTTATTTGATTTATTTCTTTGTTTATACATAAATATATATATATGTATTATTATTAGAATAAATAAGAAATAATGTAAATACAATTTTTATTTTTATTTACTTTCTGAAAATATTTCACAGAAAAAAAATACTCTTTTATTTATTTTATTAAAATATTAAATAAAAATTTATTTTAGAATAATACATATTTAGGGTTATATATATATATATATATATATATGTGATTATTAATATATTTAAGACAAGAATATAAAAATACTTGATTTTTTCATTTTTATTAATATTTAATATAAAAATACCTTTTTTCACAATACACTTCATTTTATTTTATTTTTGTACATAATAAATAAATAGTTGAATTAAATTAGAAAATAATACCTTTTTCTTTGAAATTAGGGTTTTTGCCCTAAATTCAAAATATTCAAAAAAATAATACATTTTTATTTCTTTTTTCCTTTTACATAAATAATATTTTCTCATGCACATAAAAACTTTCTTTTTTTGCATTTCACATATTTATTTAATTTACATTTAATTATGCAATTTATTTACTATGCAAATATCCAATTGATGTAATAATTTAGATTTAAATTCTTGTCAATATCCCCATTTGAACATTTGTACCCCCCTTCCCATATTTGGTTTTGTAATAGCTTAGTAATTTTAATTTCGCACTTTATTGCTTTCTAATGATAACATGTTAGAATTAGGGTTTGTATGCGAAAAAACGATAAAAAATAGTTTGACCTAATACAAGATAAACAAGCATGAAAATGGACACACAAATCACACTTGCACCCCCTAGGGTATTCCACTTGTTGCCTTCAAATAAATGGGCCATGTTGCATGTTAAACTTCTTTGGGCAAAGCAAACAATTTGAATGATCATAGTCCCTCGACAAAACTTTTCAAAAAAACAAACAAAAACAAATGATCAAGTCCCTTAGAGGAATTGCTCAAAGACATTTAACGCCGTTGCAATTATGGTCCATACGATGACCCGCGCCTGTCCCTTTCACATCCTAACACAAGGTTGCCCACCAAATACAATGGTGGAGCAAACTTGTTAAAAGGGTTAAAGTATAGCAATGATCTGTTGAGAAATTTAGGAGTAGATAACCTCTTAGTTACTTGAATCAACTTGCAAAACAAAACACTTGCCTAATTTCAAAATCACACATCACTACACTTTCAAAACAACTTTCAAAAAACAAATGAAAACTTTTTCAAAAGACATACATCTTTGTATACATCCCCACATGGATCATTACAAAGGTTGCCACCACATTGGCCTCTTTTCAAAACATTTTCAAACCCACACACTCAAGCACCATTTAAAACAATTGAAAACAAAAGGCAAGTGATCTAAGCAAGTAACTAAGAGCCCATGGATAACCATGGATAGAAAGGGTGCTAATACCTTCCCTTTCTATAATCTACTCCCCGAACCCAAGAAAACATCTCAAAAGGTTTTTGCTGTGCTTTTTAACCTTTCCTTAGGATAAAATAAAAAGTCGGTGGCGACTCTTGCTAACCGCAACATTTGTGAATACGAACGCAAAACCTCAAGTCAGTTCTCCCACCGTATCACAGAACTGGCGACTCTGCTGGGGAGGACTTTTAAAGTGGAGTAACCTTAGGGTTTAGATCACCTTTGTTTTCAATTGCTTGCTTTGTTTGCTTTTACATATTGTGGGCTTTGTATCGGAGTTTTATAGATCCTAACCCGGATCTGGGGAAACCCTTTTTAGGTAGCAACAAGGCTGTGAGGGAACTGTGCGGGGTATACCGACATGGTTGAAGCAGTCTGCTACGTTGATGTGGCACTTTGGTGTGTACCGGTAACCCTTGAGTTCAGTCAAGGAGAGTACGGGGCCGCCGCGTGGTGTCATGAAACATCAACTGACCTTAGGAACTTTAATTGAACCATCTTGGCCTTTTAGGGGTAGTGAGATAACTGACTTTGGTGCAGTCCGAGGTTGGTTGATACTCGATACTACACTCAATTGAGGTTTGCTTTCCTGGAATATTTCAGTCGCCAGTTCAGTGGCTAAATCGAAACGATGAACAATGAAAGCAATCCAGTGATATTGGGACCTTTAGAACCCGGTTACTTTTGATAAGACAGGTTGAACCCACCAAGCTTCAAGAGGGTAATACCCAGACCCCATGCAAGCCTAAACTCTAAGGGTTGGTGTGACTTGTGTGCCTTACCATGTTTTGCCTCTGTGAATGTTTATAGTGCATTTAATCATCACATCATTACATCATACAAACATCATGAGCATTGACTAACCATTTCAAGGGTTTCGAATCTTCATCTTTGTTCTTGTTTTATAGGACATGGAAACTGCTCGCAGAAAGACAATTCAGATTAGCCTTGTAAAAATCCCTCCTCAGCTTAAGGAGCTTCTGTCCAGGATTCCCGAGGGTTCTTCATTCAGTGAGAGACATGGAAGACTCATCAACTTGGTTAACACCAACATTGAGGAGGACTTGATAAAGGTCCTGTTCCAATTCTTTGACCCTCTGCATCACTGCTTCACTTTTCCGGATTATCAGTTGGTGCCTACATTGGAAGAGTTCTCCCGACTCCTGAAGGTCCCTATCCTTGATCAACTACCCTACAACGGTACGGAAGAGGAGCCCAAGCTTGAAGAGATTGCTAAAGCCTTGCACTTACAGACATCTGACCTCAAAGGACATTGGGAAGTTAGAAGTGGTATCAAAGGGTTCTTAGCCAGATTTCTGTTTGAAAAAGCTCAAGAATGTTGGAACTCTCTTGACTTACGAGCTTTTGAAGAAGTTATGGCCCTCCTTGTCTATGGTTTGGTGTTGTTCCCTAACCCAGATCAGCTTATTGATATCAGTGCTGTCCAGATCTTTATGACCAGGAATCCTGTACCTACACTGTTGGGGGACATCCTTCACTCATGTTACACTCGAACCATGAGGAGAAGGGGTGTCCTTATGTGTTGCACTCCTCTCTTGGGAAGGTGGTTTATTTCGCATCTTCCACAATCAGTTTTGAAGAACGAGCGGGGTTTGAGATGGTCACAACGGTTAATGACTCTCACGCATGCAGATATACATTGGTGCCCTAGGTCTAGGGAAGACATCACTATCATTGATCGTTGTGGGGAATACCCTAATGTTCCTTTATTTGGAATCAAAGGAGGTATCACCTACAACCCATGCCTGGCTTGGAGACAGTTTGGTTATGCTCGGAAGGATGGCCCTCATGACATGTTAATTCCTGACATAGTTTTCGATTTCGACAACGATACTCAAGGACTTCGTCAGAGATTTATCAGAGCTTGGAGGATGCCAAGTAGGATAGGCAGCAAGACATTGGGGCACCGGAACTCCATCCCGTTGGAACCTTACCTCAAGTGGGTACGAGCCCGCTCCCAGAAGTTAGTAATGCCTTACCCTCACATGCTACCTGTAATCAAAGAGCCAGTCTTGGAAGGAGAAGCATCCTACACCATTCAACATCCCGACATGCCCACCTCCTGGGAAGAGATGCAGAAGAGCTGGATCCAACTTAAGGAAGAACGGAATTCTCTTGAGACCAGTCTATATGCTAGTGAAAAGAAGGTCCTGGAACTCACCCGCCTGCTGCACGAGGAAAGGAATCTCAACACCTACATCGCGCCAAAGAGGATGCGCAATGTCTTTTTACCTTAAGGAGTTATTTTGTAATATTTGGCCCATGAGGCATTTATGTACTAACGAATTCCTCCTTATTAATATGATGTGCGTTCTTTTTTGTCTACAACAAATTTTGAATGTTCTAAATCCTTGAATGCATTGCATACATACGCATTCCATTGCACCATATGCATAGCAGGTACCCTATTTCACAGGTTGCTTAATTTTCTTCGCTGTTTATGTGCACAGTCATCATGAATCCAGAGTCCTCCAGTGAGCAAGCAATCAAGGCCCTTCAGGCCCAAAGTGCACAGTTTCAAGAGATGGTCCTAAGCCTAGCCCAAGGTCAGCAAGAGTTGAAGACTCTACTCATGAAGAAGAAGAAGAAAAAGAGGACTGCATTGTTCAACACCGAACGCAGATTTGGGAACACACTCCACAATGAAGCTGATCCAACCACTTCTTCTGCTGAGAAAAATAGTCCCCAAGGGGGAGGAGCTCCTAGTCCCGCAGTCTCCGACAACGAGACGGACTATAACGACGAACAGTACCCACCTGCTGCTGACAGATACAAACAATTGGAGGACCGCTTGAGCGCCATGGAGATTCAGAATGTGCCGGGACTGGATTTCGGAGATCTGGGGTTACCTTCTGGGGTAGTCATTCCACACAAGTTTAAGGCGCCTGCCTTCGCCAAGTATGATGGGGTCTCCTGCCCAAAGCTGCATCTGAGGTCGTATGTAAGGAAAATCCAACCTTACACGGCGGATAAGAACCTCTGGATTCACTTCTTCCAAGACAGCCTCTCGGGGTCTCAGCTTGAATGGTTCTACCAATTAGATGGAACTAGCATCCGACACTGGGAAGATTTGGCAACCGCATTCTACAAACAATACCAATACAATTCTGATCTCGCTCCTACACGTACCCAACTTCAGGGTATGTCTCTAGGAACGGGTGAAGGGTTCAAAGAGTACGCTCAAAAATGGAGAGATTTGGCTGGCAGGGTGCAGCCTCCATTAACTGATCGAGAGTTGGTTGATATGTTCCTTGGGACGTTGTCTGG
This sequence comes from Vicia faba, assembly GCA_948472305.1. Classification (NCBI taxonomy): domain Eukaryota; kingdom Viridiplantae; phylum Streptophyta; class Magnoliopsida; order Fabales; family Fabaceae; genus Vicia; species Vicia faba. Next base: position 186,428,398 of record OX451735.1, on the reverse strand, counting down.
TCCGTTTTTCAATCATTTGGTTGGTAACTCCTCCGCTGGGTTCACAGATTTGATATTAACGGGAGAGAGAATTGAAGCTGGCATCAGGTCAGGCAAGATACAAAAGGCTGCCTCTACAAGTGCTGAGAAGAGGCCGTTTAAGAAAGAAGCAAGTGCCGTCTATGGTCCTAGAAGACAAGTCAAGCCCGAAAGTCGCCAAGCCGTCAATGCTTTGGTCATCTCTAAACCTGTTGCTGCTCCTCAGCAGTACAATCAACAAAGAAGTGAAAGGCCCAAGAGGCAGTATACCCGATTGAGTATGACATTATCTCAAATTTTACCCCAACTGTTATCCACCAACCTGGTGACCCTCAAAGAAGCTCCTAAGGTCGTCAACACTGCGTCTCCTAAATACAACCCAAATGCCCGGTGTGCTTATCATTCTGATAGTCCCGGGCACACTACTGATGATTGCTGGGCCTTGAGAAACAAAGTGCAAGATCTGATCGACGCGAAAGAAATTCAGTTTGAAGCACCGGAAAGACCAAATGTTGTAACGGCTCCTATGCCCCAGCATAGGGTAAATGCCATTGAGGAAGAAGTGTACGCTGTTTCGGTAGATGAAGTTGTTACCCCTCTGAAGACTGTTAAGAAGAACCTACTGCGGGCCGGTTTATTTCCGGGTTGCGGCGAAGGTTGCCCATTCTGTGCTATTTCCCCATCTGATTGTCCCTTGCTAAGGTTAGGCATCCAAGGCCTAATGGATAGCAAGGAGATTCTATTCAAAAAGACTGCCGTTCAATTGGTTCCGATGAAAGAAGTTTCCGTGATTACCATCTTCAAAAATCCAATCAAGGCTCCCCCGAAAAAGCCTATTCAAATCTTGACAGTTGCGCCTGTGATCATTACTGTTCCAGGACCCCTCTCCTACGTGTCTGATAAAGCTGTCCCCTGGCATTATGGGGCAGACGTATATGTAAATGGAATCAAGCAAGAATTCGACGCTAGTGCCAGTATCTGCGATATCACTGGTCCCGCTAAAGTCACCCGCAGTGGCAGGCTCTTCTCGCCTGACATTGCGCCGCCCGCTATTCGAAAACCCCTCCTCATAAAACCTGCAAGTTTACCTAGTCCTGTTGCTGATCAAATTGCATCCCCTGCTGCCGAGTCATCAAATGCTCGGGGCAAAGGGATTGAAGAAGAGCCTGCCCGGATGGAGGCACCAATACCCGTAAATGCTGAGGCCTCCCGACAAGAAATGGAGGAGATTCTGAAAATAATAAAGAAAAGTGATTTTAATGTTGTCGAGCAATTGGGGCATACACCCTCCAAGATCTCCCTGCTCTCCTTATTGCTATGCTCCGAGGCTCATGCTAAAGCCTTGATCTCATTTCTCAAGACGGCCCATGTGCCGCAAGAGACGTCTGCAGTCCAGTTCACTGACTGCATAGCGAATCTGACGGCGGACAACGGCTTGGGTTTTTCAGATGCTGACCTGACCGCAAAAGGGAGAGACCACAACGATGCCCTGCATGTCTCTATTGAATGCAGGGGCACTACTCTGGCACATGTATTGGTGGACACTGGTTCTTCCTTGAATGTTCTTCCGAAAAAGGCTTTAGATCGTCTGGATTATGAAGGCCTGGAGTTGAAACCCAGCAATATCATCGTCAGGGCTTTCGACGGTTCCAAGAGGATGGTTCATGGAGAGGTTAACATCCCTATTCGTGTGGGCTCTCAAGTGTTTGACTCTACCTTTTATGTGATGGATATACGTCCATCATACTCTTGTCTGTTGGGTCGACCTTGGATCCATAAAGCTGGGGCAGTGACCTCCACCTTACACCAAAAGCTGAAGTATCCCGTCAGGGGGAAGATCGTCACTGTGCAAGGAGAAGAGGAGTATATGGTGAGCCATTTGAATTCCTTCAGGTACATCGAGATGGACGGAGAGTTCATTGAAACCCCCTTCCAACATTTCGAGGAGGTACATCCAATTTCAGCAGCTGCAGAGACAATGGCCGAAGAGAATGATTCCTTGAAGATGGCTTCCCTAAGGGATGCCCGGGCTGTGGTTCAGAAAGGCAATTGTGCACACTGGGGTCAGCTTCCTGACTTCACTCAGAAGAACGACAAGTTTGGGCTAGGCTTTACTGCAGAGGCTCAGAAGGCAGTGCGCAAAGAGAAGATCGGAAAGGCTCCGGTGTTTATTTCCAGCTCAAGGGTGAACGCTATTGAGGAAAATGTGGAGGAAGCAGAGTTTGATAGTTGGATCTACCCGACTACCAGCAACGGACCTAGCAACTGGACGGCAAAGGATTTTACCCCTATCACATTTGTCACGCAGTAATTGATTTCTTTTGATTTCCAAATTTGTAACAAACAATATGTTAAAACTCTGTTGGCTCGGTGTCCTACCCGGGGCATCGTAGCTCCATTTGTGAGGGCTTTTTGTATGACATTTTCATATATCATCAATCAAAACATTGGACGTTTGTTGCATTTCAAATCTTGCGCTCTTTTCCTTTCTGTGTTATATATATTGCAAAACAGCTATATTTACACACACTCACTTATACAGGTTTCAATCCACTCTGGATCTCACCGGTAACAGCTCTGCTACCGCCAGTTATGACTTCGAAAATCCGATCAACTTGGCCGAAGACGAAGGTGAAGATGATTGCGAAGTGCCTGGTGAGCTCGCAAGACTGCTACTCCAGGAAGAGAGGGCTATTCAACCACATGAAGAGCCTGTGGAGACAATTAACCTGGGTACTGAGACAGATAGAAAAGAGGTCAAGATTGGTGCCAATCTAGAGCTCAGCGTGAAGCAACGATTGATCCAGATGCTACAAGACTACATGGAAATTTTTGCTTGGTCCTATGAAGATATGCCTGGTTTGGACGCCGACATTGTAGTTCACCATTTGCCAACCAAGGAAGATTGCCCTCCGGTAAAGCAAAAAGTTCGACGGATGCGTCCAGAGATGTCTGAAAAGATCAAGGCCGAGGTTATGAAGCAGTTTGATGCCGGGTTCCTTGCAGTGACTTCTTACCCTCAATGGGTTGCCAATGTTGTGCCAGTGCCGAAGAAGGACGGTAAAGTCAGAATGTGTGTCGACTACAGGGATTTGAACAGGGCCAGCCCCAAGGATGACTTCCCCCTACCTCACATTGATGTCCTTGTTGACAATACAGCTCAACACAAGGTGTTCTCCTTCATGGATGGTTTTTCAGGGTATAATCAGATCAAGATGGCTCCAGAGGATATGGAGAAGACTACCTTTGTGACTCAGTGGGGCACCTTCTGTTATAAGGTCATGCCATTCGGATTAAAAAATGCTGGGGCAACCTATCAACGTGCCATGGTTGCTTTATTTCATGATATGATCCATCATGAAATTGAGGTATACGTTGATGACATGATTGCAAGGTCTCAAACTGAGGAGGAGCACCTTGACCATCTGAGGAAGTTGTTTGACCGACTCAAGTTGTACAAGCTGAGGTTGAATCCCAACAAATGCACCTTTGGGGTAAGATCCGGAAAGCTGTTAGGTTTCATTGTAAGTGATAAAGGTATTCAGGTGGATCCTGCCAAGGTAAAAGCCATACAAGAGATGCCGACTCCAAAAACAGAGAAAGAAGTCAGAGGTTTCCTAGGACGACTGAATTACATTGCCCGATTCATCTCACATCTAACTGCTACTTGTGAGCCAATCTTCAAATTACTGAAGAAAGACCAAGTAGTACGCTGGAATGATGAATGTCAGGCCGCCTTTGAAAGGATAAAGGAATATCTCCAAGAGCCACCCATTCTTATGCCACCGGTGGAAGGAAGACCTCTGATATTATACTTAACAGTGCTCGATAATTCAATGGGGTGTGTGCTGGGGCAGCATGACGAGTCTGGCCGAAAAGAGCACGCTATTTATTACTTGAGCAAAAAGTTTACTGACTGTGAGTCTCGTTACTCACTGCTTGAGAAAACTTGCTGCGCTCTTGTATGGGCTGCTCGCCGGCTGAGACAGTATATGCTGACTCACACTACTTTATTGATTTCAAAGATGGATCCCATAAAGTACATATTTGAAAAGCCTGCTCTGTCTGGAAGAATAGCGAGATGGCAAATGATCTTAACAGAATATGATATCCAGTATACAACTCAGAAAGCAATTAAGGGAAGTGTACTGGCTGATCATTTGGCACACCAACCTGTGGACGATTATCAATCATTGAACTTTGATTTTCCGGACGAAGACATCATGGTGGTAACTGACTGTGAAGTACCTGGACCGGATGAAGGACCTGAGGAAGGATCCCGATGGTCTATGCATTTTGATGGAGCCTCCAATGCTTTGGGTAACGGCATCGGCGCTGTAATCATATCTCCCAAAGGAACTCATACTCCCCTCACCGCCCGATTATGTTTCAGCTGCACCAACAATATGGCAGAATATGAGGCATGTATCATGGGTCTACAAGCTGCAATCGACTTGAGGATCAAGTTTCTAAGTGTCTTCGGAGATTCCGCTCTCGTGATCAATCAGATCAAAGGCGAGTGGGATACGAAACACCCGAATCTCATTCCTTACAAGGAGTATGTGTCGACCTTGCTCCCCCACTTTGAAGAGATAACTTTTGAACATTTCCCCAGAGAGGAAAATCAGCTAGCGGACGCACTAGCCACGATGTCTTCAATGTTCAAAGTTAAATGGGACAATGAGGCTCCCCGAATCATAATCTGGAAGTTGGATGAACCAGCATACTGCTGCGAGCTCGAGGCCGAGAAGGTGACTGAAAAACCCTGGTATCACGAGGTAAAGAGGTACTTGGAAGCTCAGGAATACCCTGAAGGTGCATCTGTCAACGACAAGAAGTTCATGAGAAGGTTTGCTACAAAATTCTTCCTCAGCAACGGCATTCTCTACAAACGGAATCATGATTCGACTCTGCTGCGTTGTGTGGATAAGGTTGAAGCTGAGAAAATCATGATGGAACTGCATGAAGGTACATTTGGAACACATTCCAGTGGACACACCATGGCTAAGAAAATCCTTCGGGCAGGATATTTCTGGTCCACAATGGAAGCCGATTGTTACCAGCACTCCCGAACTTGTCATAAGTGCCAGATCTATGCTGACAAGGTGCATATCCCTCCAGTTCCTTTGAATGTCCTAACGGCACCTTGGCCTTTCGCAATGTGGGGCATCGATATGATCGGTGAGATCCGACCAACGGCATCCAATGGGCATCGCTTCATCTTGGTGGCGATCGATTACTTCACGAAATGGGTTGAGGCAGCTTCCTATGCCACAGTAACCAAGAGCGTCGTGGCACGTTTCATCCGGCATAATCTGATCTGTCGGTACGGCGTCCCGGAAAGAATCATTACGGACAATGGTACCAATCTCAATAACAAAATGGTCACTGAACTCTGTGAACAATTCAGGATACAGCACCACAATTCTTCTCCCTACCGGCCGAAGATGAATGGGGCTGTAGAGGCAGCCAATAAAAATATCAAGAAAATTGTGCAGAAGATGACAGTGACCTATAAAGATTGGCACGAGATGTTACCGTTCGCTCTTCATGGGTACCGCACCTCAGCAAGGACGTCAACCGGGGCAACTCCCTTCTCCTTAGTCTATGGCATGGAGGCAGTCCTGCCAATCGAGATCCAGATACCCTCCCTCCGGATAATGAAGGATGCAGACTTGAATGAAGATGATTGGATCCAAACTCGACTTGATCAATTAAATCTGATTGACGAAAAAAGGCTCACTGCTATCTGTCATGGTCAAACGTATCAGAAACGGATGATCAGGGCATTTAACAAGAAAGTCAGACCGCAAGAGTATCAAGTTGGGGACCTGGTGATCAAACGCATCATCCTTCCTCAAAGTGATCCCCGGGGTAAATGGACCCCTACTTACGAAGGGCCATTTGTGGTTAAACGTGTGTTCTCAGGAGGAGCCATGATCCTAACCACCATGGATGGTGACGACCTTCCTCACCCCGCCAATGCAGATATAGTGAAAAAATACTACGCATAAATAAAAGACCCGCTAGGTTGACATACCTAGGCAAAATAAGGGCTTCCCGGCGAACCAAAAGGGTTCGGGCAAAAATAAGGGATGAAATAAAAAAAATCTGTACACCCGGCAAGTCGAAAACCTGAAAGGGCGGCTTGGGCAAAAATGGGTATCCCGGTGGACTGAAAACCCGAAAGGGCGGTCCAGGCAAAAGTTAGGGATAAAAGCGTAACACTATGTCTCATTGGATCACTTCGCATCTGGAATTCGGCATCAACTATCTGGCTTCAGATTGCAGCATTGACCAATTAGCTTCATCTTCAAATTGGACAGCAAAGCGATGAGACGTTCGAAGACATAAAGGTGATAGCAGAGTTGGAACCCAGTGGGATTGATTCACATAGCTGTTTTGTTTCCTTTTTCAAATTGTAAACTCTATACTTTTTGGCGATGTCCTCTTACTAGGATGTCAGCCTCTTGTACAAAAAACGCCTATTCACAGGCAAAATTTAAATCAATACAAATTCACTTGTCCATACAAATTGCCATTGTTTTCCTCTTTTTGTTTTGTCTTGCGAAGAACGTCCAATGTTCATTTTTTGATATATGCATTTGACATTAAAATTGCTGATTCATAAATATTCGCATATGAAACAAGAGATTGATTACAGGTGACATCAAAGACAGGGGCAATGTGGGTTTGTCTATTGCCGTCTTGTTGTTTTGTTCGCCAAGGCACCAAGGTAGGTTCAACTGAAGAATGTGGCCAAATCATCTTAACTCCCCGCAGAGTAAAAACAAGGTTCAGCAATACTTTCCCCAAGAGAAGTTGATCCCCCGTCGATCCTGAAGAAGCCCAACATTTCTCGGCAGGTCTTAAAGCTCATCCCCAGTAGATTCTGGAAGCTTATCCCCTGCGAAGAACGGACGTCTCGCCCAAGTTTTATTTAGAGTTATTTCCTCACAAGGACTTATAACTGGGTTATCCTCAGCTAAAAGCCACGGAAGACCGTTCTCGGCAAAAGTTCCTTCAATCCCCAGCGAAGTCTATCTTTGGTATTCCCAAGCAGAGTTTATCTTTGGGGTTCCCCAGCGGAGTTTATCATCATTATCCTCAGCGGAATCCATCGTTAAAGTCCTCAGCAAGCCTCTCATCAGAACTTCGGCTAAGTATCTCTTCCACAGAGCAGCTTCCCGGCCGTTCGTCAAGGATTTATTTTCCTAAGATGAAATTACACTCATAAACATTTCACATTTTCATACATCTTACTTCCATACAGGATGAAACGCATACAACATCTCATGTTGAACATCATGATATCATGCATATCATACATCATGACATTGCATACAACTTACGTTTTTGCCTTTTCAGGAAAAAGACAATCCCAAAAACAATTACCGTCAACTGTCGCAATTCCAGATCCGATACCTGTATCTAGCCAGGGCACATCTGAGAGTGATCAGTTTCCAGACTCGATTCCTGTATCTAGCCAGGGCACGTCTGAAGAGTTCGAAGATTCGATTCCTGTATCCAGCCAGGGCACATCTATCAACTACAACGTCTCCAGATTCGATTCCTGTATCCAGCCAGGGCATATCTGTTGACCACATTTCCAGACTCGACTCCTGTATCTAGCCAGGGCACGTCTAAAAGAGTTCGAAGATTCGATTCCTGTATCCAGCCAGGGCACATCTATTAAACGACTATTTCCAGATTCGACTCCTGTATCCAGCCAGGACACATCTGAGCAACCAATTGTAGATTCAATACCTGTATCTAGCCAGGGCATATCTGCATAAGGAGACTGAAGGTCAAACACCTGTAACAAGCCAGGAAAACATCTGTCTTTCTTAAATACACAAGTTCTCGCTAATGAATCTCTTATGCGATCAACACTTCCAGATGGCATCAATAAGCCCATTCCCGTCAAAGTTCTGTCACTGCTCCAGATGGCATCTGTAAGCCCATCACCCTATCCACCATCTCTCTAAATGGCATCTGTAAGCCCATTCCCGACACCACATTGTTGAGACTCCAGCATGCGAGTGCAAATTTCCGGGCACTCTAGTGTCCAATCTCCTTTTACCCTCGAGTCACGAAAGGCAAACTTGCCAATCTAACTCATCAGGTCCAAGAAGATTGAACAGGGGCAACTGTTGTACCCCAAAATTTGCCCTCCCATTTCCTCAACATTTTCTCATCACAAGACCTTTGAAGATCAAGATCCAGTTAGGGTTTCCTCTGCTCAAGGCTTCTCCTTGCACTGTGGACTCAAATTAGGGTTTGTGTTTGCCTAAGGATGTTTTGACCTAAAATGCCTAAGATGACTTCCATGCTTCATGTTGGACTCCCAAGTTTACCCATGCCAAGTTTCAAGTCTTGATTCCAAGTTTTACCCAGTCAATTGGACAGTTGACCTAGAAATCAGCTGTATTGGGGAAAAAGTCAACTGTGGCCAATTGACAGTCAAACCTCATGAAATTTGATCCACATCAACATTATGAACTCATATGAACCATTTGATCAAGTTTGGATCACAATTCCACAAGAAATTTGATCAGATCATCAAAAGGGCAAAATGGTCATTTTCAGGGTTTTGACTGCACAAGGGCAATTTTTGACTGTTTGACCTAGCCAATGGCAAACCAAGCTCACATATGGCCTCAAGGACTCAATGGAATTATCTTGACATGTTCATCAAGCTCAAAAGATCCCAAGTACACAAGATTGACAGTTGAATTTCTCAGTCAATTGATCAATTTTGACTGTATACTGAAAAGTCAAACTTTGACTTTTTGGTCAAAGTCAAGAGTCAAGATTCATTTTTCATCAAAACATGCCAAATCATGAAACTTGTTCACCAAGAAATCACAAAGTGCAAATTAGGGTTAGAAAATGGAATTTTTCATAACTTAGAATTTTTCTAAGTTATGGAAAACCCTAATTTTTTCCCAACTTTGCCCCATCTTTTCACCATGATCCATTGGGATTCAAACAAAAGTCAAAACATGAAAGTTGTAGCTTGTTGCATAATCTACAACTTTGATTCACAAAGTTTTCTCATTTGAAGCTTGTATCTCAAGTTATGATTTTTTGAATAAGGGCACTAAACCATCTTTTAACTTAGTGAAATTTGACCTATTTTGACAAGGTTTTCTACCCTACTTCAAGGCCACTTTTCATACCCTTCCACTTGGAATTTTGATTTGCATTTCAAAGATGGATTGTAGTACACATTCCAAGCTTTCCAAAATGTCCAAGAACTCATCAAACAACCTCATAACTTGAGAGATTCGAATTTCACAAGTTGGCAAAAATTCACTTTTGTTCTTCATCAAGACATGTTCACAAACTTGCAAATTTGAATTCAGTTTGCTTTATGCTTAATTACAGGTCCTTGAACCAATCCATACTCAATAATTTAATGCATATTCTTTGTACTAAGACCAAGTTCTTTGAGTTCAAGCTTTGTCTAAAGGTTTAATCCTAAATTAGATAAAGTAAACTATCCATTTTTGCAAAAGTTCACTTTATGTCAATTTGAAAATCAAACAAGTACAAGCAAAATCTGAATGGCACAAGATTATGGACAAATTGCTCTGATCAAGAGAAGATTATGCAGCCCATTAGGAGGTCCCCTACATGCCTAGAACATCAACTTGCATTTCTTTGCTTCACATAGAAGAAACATCCATAACTCATGCCAACTCTCTCTTCAGCTTAGAAACACAAGAACAAAGTTGTCAAACACATTACACATAACATATCCAAGCTAACACACGAGCTTTTGACCTCCAATACACCCTCCATCTCAGAATCATCCTCAAACTGCACAAACAGGGGTGCCCCTGCAGTTTGAGTGCAAACTCCCAATCCCTTCGAGCATTTTGATCAAGACCTGTTCCTCTACCTTCCCTACAACATATGCAAGCTAACCATGGCCTAAAACCTGACCTGTAATCACTCTAACAGTTTCCACCATTTTCATTTTTTCCTTTTGCAGTTGAAGTTCCATAGCTTGATTCAGAAGCTCTCAAGACAAAGTAAGCATTGAAACAGCATCCCTGGACCTCAAGGAAGCTTTTCCAATCATCACCTTGCACTGAAAGTTCCTCATTCTCCAGATTGAAGTTCAACTGCACAGGTAAAAGTTTGAATTCGTATCTCTCTTATTAGGCATCTTTAGTCTTAAGTTTGTGAAGAAACAAGGTCCTACTCATAGCCCTGAACATGTACATATCTTTACATTTCATTTCTTTTGCCTGAGTAGAGAGAATTTAAGCTTTGAAAATGGTAGAAAAACTAGGTCAGAAAAGAGGGGGAGAGAAATTCTCCCTCATCTTAGAGAGATAGGTCAAGTTCTTTATATGGTTAGAACCGTCTCTTCATGCTTAACATCTTTTGTGTTGGAAGTTTGTTCAAAAAATCAAGGAATCAAGAGTTAGAAGAAGCTGAACATGGCGCGCGTTTTTTCAAATGTTTTGTGCTGGAGGTTGAAGACAGTGTTTCATTGGGCTGGGCTTTTGTGTTCTTTCTTTTCACACCATCTTTTTTGGCTCACACCCCCCTGAGCCCATTTACTCATTTTTTAACATTTTTGACTTTTTCCTTTTTTGCTGACTTTGTTTATTTTTTCTCATGCCATTAAAAAATTAAAAATATTTTTTTCATTATTTTTTGCATTTATTGCATATTTATTTGATTTATTTCTTTGTTTATACATAAATATATATATATGTATTATTATTAGAATAAATAAGAAATAATGTAAATACAATTTTTATTTTTATTTACTTTCTGAAAATATTTCACACAAAAAAAATACTCTTTTATTTATTTTATTAAAATATTAAATAAAAATTTATTTTAGAATAATACATATTTAGGGTTATATATATATATATATATGTGATTATTAATATATTTAAGACAAGAATATAAAAATACTTGATTTTTTCATTTTTATTAATATTTAATATAAAAATACCTTTTTTCACAATACACTTCATTTTATTTTATTTTTGTACATAATAAATAAATAGTTGAATTAAATTAGAAAATAATACCTTTTTCTTTGAAATTAGGGTTTTTGCCCTAAATTCAAAATATTCAAAAAAATAATACATTTTTATTTCTTTTTTCCTTTTACATAAATAATATTTTCTCATGCACATAAAAACTTTCTTTTTTTGCATTTCACATATTTATTTAATTTACATTTAATTATGCAATTTATTTACTATGCAAATATCCAATTGATGTAATAATTTAGATTTAAATTCTTGTCAATATCCCCATTTGAACATTTGTACCCCCCTTCCCATATTTGGTTTTGTAATAGCTTAGTAATTTTAATTTCGCACTTTATTGCTTTCTAATGATAACATGTTAGAATTAGGGTTTGTATGCGAAAAAACGATAAAAAATAGTTTGACCTAATACAAGATAAACAAGCATGAAAATGGACACACAAATCACACTTGCACCCCCTAGGGTATTCCACTTGTTGCCTTCAAATAAATGGGCCATGTTGCATGTTAAACTTCTTTGGGCAAAGCAAACAATTTGAATGATCATAGTCCCTCGACAAAACTTTTCAAAAAAACAAACAAAAACAAATGATCAAGTCCCTTAGAGAAATTGCTCAAAGACATTTAACGCCGTTGCAATTATGGTCCATACGATGACCCGCGCCTGTCCCTTTCACATCCTAACACAAGGTTGCCCACCAAATACAATGGTGGAGCAAACTTGTTAAAAGGGTTAAAGTATAGCAATGATCTGTTGAGAAATTTAGGAGTAGATAACCTCTTAGTTACTTGAATCAACTTGCAAAACAAAACACTTGCCTAATTTCAAAATCACACATCACTACACTTTCAAAACAACTTTCAAAAAACAAATGAAAACTTTTTCAAAAGACATACATCTTTGTATACATCCCCACATGGATCATTACAAAGGTTGCCACCACATTGGCCTCTTTTCAAAACATTTTCAAACCCACACACTCAAGCACCATTTAAAACAATTGAAAACAAAAGGCAAGTGATCTAAGCAAGTAACTAAGAGCCCATGGATAACCATGGATAGAAAGGGTGCTAATACCTTCCCTTTCTATAATCTACTCCCCGAACCCAAGAAAACATCTCAAAAGGTTTTTGCTGTGCTTTTTAACCTTTCCTTAGGATAAAATAAAAAGTCGGTGGCGACTCTTGCTAACCGCAACATTTGCGAATACGAACGCAAAACCTCAAGTCAGTTCTCCCACCGTATCACAAATGCACATGAAAAAATGAAAAAATCAGCATGGCCTACATTGTTGTTTCAAGTGTATCAAAAGCAACCGCTATTTCAACCACAACGGAAAACAAAAATCAAGAGTTCACATTGCAACATGAGAAATTGAATTCAAAATGGACTTAAAGCCTCAAAACAAATTCAAATGTTCATTCCATTTATGAGTATTTAAAAACCAATTAGCATATATTCATGTGCTACTCAAAACATGTTCAAAACATGGAAAACAAAATGGAATTGAGCCATAATCGATCAAATTGAAAAAACGGGCAGCAACTCTATAAAACTATTATGTCCTAAAATTCCAATTCAAACATGGTTTGTAACAAAAGGAAATAGGATGTTGTCTTCAATAGTTTCTTGGTCAGATTTACACACAAATAAATGTGGCATTATCGTCACTTTCATCGAAACAAGTAGCAATACCAAGACTTGAATTGCTGTCCGAATTAAAATCAAACATGAACACAAATATCAAACAAAAATTTTCAATCTCTTACTTAAAATGCAGCAGTCATTTAGATAGGAAAACGAAACAGAATTCAAACATTCTTACTCAAAAAATATGAAACACCAACACCATAACAAACTATTTTATTCGGAATTTATAACAGATTTACAGCATAACAGTTTCCAATTCAAATCAAAACAAAATAATAAAACAAACCGCAGAACATAACAACACAGATAAACAATCCAAAAGAATCAAAGAATTACCGAACAGTGTCGAAAATGTTGAATTTTATCGAAGCTGTTGAGGGTGGCAGAATAACGCTTGCGGATGTAAGATGCTACTTCTGTTGGTTTCACAGAGAGACAGCATATTGTTGTTATTATTGACAGTGCTGGAATTTGCGAAAGATTGAAGGCTGGGATGATTGATGTGCAGCAAGTTGTTAGCGTGAGGAAAACAGAGGCGTTAGAGCTTGCGTTATGAAGGAGATAGAGAGTATGCGTGCGAATGGGTTAATTAGTGGCGAAGGTGAGATGAACAGGATAAGGTTACAGTGATGAATTGCTGAAGGTTGGGTATGCGGAAATCGCGGAAGTTGATGAAGGTTTGGTGATGGTTTAGGTGGTTTGGTGAAGGGGTATGGCGGAATTGGGAAGATTGATAGTGGTGATTCGGTGAAGGTGGTTGTTTGAGTGGTTTAGGGAAGGGAGTGTTTAATGGCAGTGGAAGAGAGATGCTGCGATGATGAATTGAAGGGGGGGAGGGAAGGTTAAAGGGGATGATTTGCTGTTATAGTTTGTTGATAGAAGTATAGGGGTTACGGTGGAAATTGGTGGAAGATTGAAGTTGAGGGATGCAGAATTGATGCAGTTTGAAGGAGAACGAGGGAGTTCTGTTTGCGGAGAAGTGAAAGGGAGTATGTGGTTTTTTTGATTAGCGAAGAAGAGGGGGGAAAAGATAGTTGTGAGGTGGGTTATTGTGTTACTGTTTGGGAATAGAGGGAGTATATGGTTTTGTGTGGAGAGAGGAGAGATACTGCTATTGCTTTTGTGGTTGTCATTTTACAAAGAGTAAGAGGCAGTTTAAATAGGCAGATGAAGAGGGAAAATTGTTCTGATTTTCAATTCCGTATCAATCCGTCACTTTTGCTATCAACCAATAGGAAAAAAGCAAAGTGTAATAAACATTTTTTTTGTGACTAAAAAGCCCTTTTAATAAAATAACTAAAAAAAACCTGAAAGTATTAAAATTAACTCAATTTAAAATAATTTTTTTGAATTTTTTCTGAATAAAAAATAAAGACTTAAAATGACTAAAAACGATAAAAAAAAGGACAAAAATTTATCCGAAAAAATAAAATGAACACATAAAAATAAACTACATGTCTCAAAGATTAAAGAAAAATTATTGAAAAAGTCAAAAATCAAAATAAAATAAGAATAAAAATATCAGGCTAAAAAGACGTTTACAGTTAAAAACGAGACTTCAAACTGTACCGAAAAAATAAAGCGAGCATACTGTCATAATCTACGCGAAATGCAGATTCAAAAAATGACTAGTAAAAGGTGAAAACTTGAAATATTTTTTCTCGCTAATTTTTCTCACAGTGTCAAACCGCTTTTAACAGTATGTCTATAAAACCTAAATATTAATATTATTGACATATAAACAACTTAGAGCAATGCAAGAAATGAGTAAAGATATAAAAATGCATGAAGTGAAATGTCAGGTATTTTTCAACTGCAAAACGATGCAAACTTCGATTCAAACTAAATTTTGGTCAACTTAAACACGATTAAATAATGCAAATGTGATGAATGAAGCTATTTATTAATGATTGTGACCAAAAGACAAAATATGATATGAAAGTGAGACTAAAAAAATTAGGGTCGAAATTTAGGGTACAATAGCTGCCCCTATTCAATCATCTTTGAGAAGCCTTGGTAACCCGAATGATCAAAGTAATGAGGAGATGAGATCCATATTAGGCTGATTGGCAATACAACTAAACTCCATAGCTTGTAGAGAACTAAAGATCCTTGATCTCATCACAATGCATGAATGCGATGCAATATGATAATTATGATGAACCATAAGCCATAAAAATTCTGAAATCAAGAGGATAAATTTTGGGGTGCAACGGTATGGAGCTTAGAGTGTATATGCGCTGAGTGCATGTGTATGCCCCAAATATTTTGCAAATGTTTTTTTATAATTCTCCTTTGTTAAACCATCGGGTTTTTATAGCCACCAACTTCCTAACATTTGTTTGTTGCCAATTGTTGTATCTCCAAGTTGATTTGAATTTTGATAAAGCATGGTGAACAATGTCAATATGTCATAGGTAATTTGTATTTCATGCGTATGCGTCGAAAGGGACGTGGATTTTCTTTCGATGTTTTTCCAACCAGAATAAATTTTGATGCTTTTTCAAATGCTCTTTGGTGTGTTAGATGTACCAAATGTTGTGAATGACCCTGAGATTCTGATATGCTTATATGTACACATCATGCTTGATATGAGACTTTTAGTGGGAAATTTATTGCCGATATTTCCAAGGAATATATTGCAGGGATTCAATTGAGAACTACCTTCTTTCGCGGTCTTCTGGATAATCAACTTCCGTGATCAACCAGGAGAATCTACTGTCGAGATTCAATGCATAACTACCTTCTGCCGAGGTCTTCTGGATAATCAACTACCGTGATCCACCAGGAGAATCTACTGTCGAGATTCAATGTAGAACTACCTTCTGCCGAGGTCTTCTAGATAATCAACTGTCGTGATTAACCAGGGGAATCTACTGTCGAGATTCAAATTGAGTTACCTGCTGTTGAGGTCTTCCGAATAATAAACTATTATGATTAACCATAAGAATCTACCATCGAGATTCAATGTAGAACTACCTTCTGCCAAGGTCTTCCGGGTAATCAACTGTCGTGATCAACTAGGAGAATCCACTGTCAAGATTCAATTTGAGTTACCTGCTACCGAGGTCTTCTGGATAATAAACTGTCGTGATTAACCAGGAGAATCTACTTTCGAGATTCAATTTGAACTACCTGCTACCGAGGTCTTCTGGATAATCAACTGCCGTGATCAACCAGGAGAATCTACTGCCGAGATTCAATTTGAATTACCTTCTGCCGAGGTCTTTCGAGTAATCAACTGCCGTGATCAACCAGGAGAATCTACTGTCGGGATTCATCGTAGAGTTTGTAGTTTGATTGATAATGATGATTGATTTCACACAAAATAAGGTTTTATGCTATGTGTGCAAATTTGATGGATGCATGAAATGCAATGATTAATTGATGCATGTAATGTAATGTAATGTAATGGTTGATTGATGTATGTAATGTAATGATTGATTGATGTATGTAATGTAATGATTGATTGATGTATGTGATGAACGACTTGAATATATGTAAATGGATTTTGGATTTTGCAATGCGAATGTGTAATTGGGCTTTTTGAGGTATGCTCGACCCATGATGTCGGATTTCGTCAGATGGATGAGATGATAAGTAGCTTGATTTTGGATCGAGGAAACCCATATGCATGATTTATGCAGCCTTATGCTTTATGATTATGACTTCGATATTTTTTGAATGGTGCCCCTGTGATGGGTCGTGGATGATTAAAGTGGAGGTTTGTTTATGCAACAAGGTTTCTTGCCATATAATGGTTGAATGTTGTGTTTGCATGATTCCCTGGTACTTGTTTCGAACTCGAAGATTACTTACGTAGAAGAGAGGTCCCCGAGAGGTTGTGAAAGAACGCAAAGAGCTTTCCCATGTGTGGACTATTTTCCCTAATTTGTTGGTAGGGTCTTGGAGGAGAGTCTCTTTGATATGAGATTAGAAATAGTTTGATCATAATATGAATGACCTACTACTTTGTACTATTCCCCTGATTAAAAGATCCTTGAAAGGGCTTGGCTTTGTTGAACCATTTGAATCAACTTCTTTTTTGATCGAGCCTCGCAGTGGTTTTCCCTAACATTCGAATTTTGAAAGACATGCCCCTCAATCTCCAAGATCTGGAGGAAGTATCCTTAGAAGGAACTTAGACCTTTCCATGAACTTTTCATAGGTTGCCCCAAGTATTTGAAGCTTTGAAAAGTTTATACTCGAAGTTGCTTGAAGAATTTGGACCCTACGTGCAATAGGATGAACTTGGTACGTATTTCCCCAACATTTGAATCTTGGAAGGTTGCCCCTGCTCATCGATGCCTTGAGAAGCTTGTTACCATGAGGAAACCGAGTCATACCCTATTGTGATATGACTTGACTAAGGAATGCTTCTTCGAAAGGTATGCCCCTAATTGAACAATGCTTTGAAATTTGATCCAAATTGATTGAACCTCAGAATGCTCACCTCTTGTCAACAGTATCTTCATGTGACACACCCTTATGATCATTAGTCTATGCCCTTGTTTATAGGGATCCCCTTAGATGATTTTCCCCAGTTAGGAGCTTCTTAGAAAGGATGGCCTTTGATCATACCTTTTTGAAATCTCTTTGATGCTAAGTATTGATTCGTAGATAAAATTGTACATTTTGAAAAAGTAATTCCATTTGATGCACATGCAAGTTCTTGGAATCAAAATTGATTATTTGAAAAGAAATGGAAGGTTAGAAGATGAATATTCGAAGAAGCGAAGTGATTAATAATTTTAACAAACATAGGAGTCAGTTTAACACAAATCTTGCTGAGTATGCTTTCATAGTGAACCTAGCCTCAATTAGGACTTTTAAAGGTTGTAACATGGCCATGGTTCATGGTTTAAGAAACAAAAGATATAAGGTTCAAAATTTATTTATCCCACCCCAATCTCCTTGATGTTCTTCAATCCTAAGTTCAATTAATCCAATAGATGCATTTAATCCCCAAGAGAAATTTTGTAGTCGCGCAGATGATGAGAAGCATAGATAAATATCCAAGCACCGATGAAAAGCATTGAGAAGATCCAAGCGCTGATAATATTCAAACACCGGTGAAATTTTTTTATAAGATCTAAGAATTGATAATATCCAAGCATTGATAAGATCTAAGCGTTGATGAGAAGGCTTGATGCTTCTTGAGGTGTCAGTCACAAGATTGTTCTCCAATTCATTATTTCTAATCCTTTAATGTTGCATGTACCGATTTTTTTTGAATTTTTTTCGATCCATCAGGATGCCCTAACTTTTACCTCAGTCAATTTTTATTTCTGTTGACTTAGCGGGCTTTCACTTTTTTTTTTGAATTTTTTTTCTTTTGTTTTTAATAATTTGTGTCTGCCATGCTGATTGTTGTAAGCTTCGTCTTTATTGTTTCCTCGATCTTGAATGATGTATTGAGGAAGAAGATGTCGTGAACTTTTGTCTTTATTGATTTCTTCCTTAATTTTTGCTGATATGTACTAGGAAAATGATGCGCTTGAGCCTTTGCTTATATAATTTCCTCAATGATGTATCGAGGAAGGAGATATGCTGGAACATTAGCTTGGATGGACTTAATTCTCTTGAGAATAAAACGCACCATTGAATTAATTGAAATACTACCCTGCCCCTGGTTGAAATTAAGGTTTAAAATAGAAATAACTCCAACTTCTGGCTCGAGGGGGTTGATTACGGATTAACTCCTTATTTTCCCACTATTTAGGAATTGAAACAATGCCTTACATCGTCAGCTCGGTCTTACATTGAAAGCACAGTTTAACAAAATTCAGTTATTTATATTTCGTTATTCTCCATCAAAGTTTGTTAATTTGAGAATGGAAAAGAAAAGTGAAAATGGAAAGTCATTGATTATTTGTTGAACGAATTGATTTCAACAACATGCATGCTTATTTTATTAGAATTACTTGACAAAAAAGTACAAAGTTCATAGCAAATAATATTTAGCAAGAAAGAAATTACAATTTGAAATGATAAATCCTAATTATCCTGGAGATAAGCTTCTGTAATGATCCACCAGTCAAGGTGAGGGATTTTCCATCATATGCGGGCCATCTTATTCAAAAGTTAATTTCTTATTGTCAATCAACTCTTGTACCACTTCTTTGAATGAGTTGCATTCTTCAATCGAATTCCCCGCTACTCCACCATGAAAATCACATTGAACATCCAGGTTTTACCAATGAGGAAACGAAGACTCCATGGATCTGGTCTGTCTAGGGGTCATTGATGAATTTTGGACCAGATATGACCATAATTGACTGTATGTCATAGGGATCGGTCAAACTGGCGATTTTCCCCCTATTTGGCTGTTTGGAAGCCTATGCTGATTTGGGCGTTGATGATGATTGTTTCGATTCCGAACCTGCCGATTCTGACATCGATGTTGAGGTGAAATCTTAACTTGTTGGTTATGTGGTATAGGCCATGGGTGCTGGTGTTGAAGACTAGAGGGTGGTTGTTGGTATTGAGCATCTACTGCATACGAATATTGATGATACACCACATGAGATGGAGTTTTTGGAGCTTGGTAAGTTCCCAAAATAGAGTTTGTTTCATTTTCTTCTTCCTCTTGGAAATCTCTAAGGGATTCACTAGTCGAGCTACTCGAGGCACTTCAGATTTTTCCGGTTTTGATGTCGTTCTCGATGCGTTCCCCGACTATTACTAGGTCATAGAAGTGTGAAGGTATACTTCCCAACTTTTTTTTATAGTACTGACCTTGTAGGGTGCTCATGAACACGTCTACCAAGTCCTTATCCAATAATGGCAGTTGTACTCGAGTAGCCAACTCTCTCCATCTCTGCGCGTATTCTTTGAAGGATTCGTTACTCCTCTGAGATAAATCTTGCAGTTGTGCGCGACTTGGAGCCATGTCAATGTTGTATTGATAATGCTTCTGAAATGCCAAAGCCAAGTCTTTCCAGGTGGGGACGTGGTTTCTTTCCAATTGCGTATACCATTTTAATGATGCTCCACTAAGACTGTCTTGAAAACAGTGAATAAGCAATTCGTCGTTGCGTGGGTATGCTTCCATTTTCCTAACATACATCTTCAAATGGGTCTTAGGACAACTAGTCCCTCTATACTTTTCAAAATCTGGCATCTTAAATTTCAAAGGAAATACCACGTCTTCAACCAAACATAAGGCAGAAACATCAAAGTCATGAGTGTCCGGTCCTTCTATGGCGCTAAGCCTCTCTTCTAGCATGCGGTATCTTTTGGCGTCCTCAAGATTTTGGAATTCTTTAGTATTCATGGTCATGTTTTTCCCTCTAGGTTTTGGCGTAGGGAATGCAAATTAATGATACTCAATAGATTCATGAGATGGAGTATACCCATCTCGAAAAACTACGTGTTCTTGCACAAAAAGGTTCTCCATTGAAGCTTTTATAGGATGAAGTTGAGCTTGAGTTTTTTCTTGAGGTGTAATGATGTCTTCAGTTGCGGCTTGTTGACCTTCTTCCATTGTTGTAGCTAACTTTACACTTGCTTCGTGAGCTATCTCGAATTTGTTCTGAGAATCTGGGAATCACCTTGTTGGACTATGATTGGATGTTTTCTGTGAGAGGAAGATATATGAGTTTTATGGATATGAATGAAGAATGAAAATGCATGAAAATGCTTGAGTATGTAAACATATTTTTGGCTTTAAGGGTATGCTAAAAATTTCATGGAGATGCAATGTGACATGGACGTAATATGAAGGTAAACATGAGGGTACCCTATACAAGTTTAATGATGGAAATGATAATATCCTACACTATCTCAGAGATCGAGACAGGAAGGGACTCTTTAAGGACGAAGATGATAATAGGCATAGATTTGATGATGTCGTACATTATCTCAGAGATTGAGACAAGCATAATTTTTTTGAGGATTATGGCCTAATGAAAGACGACGAGGAGTCCCTACAGGACATGAATGATGATAAAGATGGAACCCCTACGGGCTAGAGATAGTAGTGAATGAAGGGATAACCCTTGCATGTTTCTAGATTGTAGTGGGATTTATGAAAGGTATCCTTATAAGGCAGATTCTTAGTATTGGCCAACAGATATTCTACCCTCCCCATAAGGTGGCTTCCTTAAGGGTATCATGAATGACACTAGAGGGAAAGGCACAAGGGCCTCCCTTAAGCAGAGTCTCTTTACATATCGAAACTTTTGTCTCTAGGTCACGAAAGGTCTCATCATGAGATTTTGGTTTAAAGGCCGTACAAAGAGTCATAGGTATCATTCCAAAGTCCTACTTCCCAAGAGGATGTCTCTCGAGAGGTATTCCTTTTGCGGAATTCCACCCACTCTAGGTGAAGTCGTCACATAAACTCATAGGGTTGATGTAACCCCTTGGATAATAGACTAACCTTATTTCCCTTTAAAACATCCTTCTTCGATCCAAGGGGGAAGGGTTTCTTATTAGTGCTCCTTCGATTGCACCATTTTCTTTGCATGCTGGCTTGACTCACAAATGCAATGGGTACCTGCATGCAAGCTGGATCCCTACTTAGATTGGGCATTTTTTTCCTTGGAGCAAGCTTGTTTTTCTGCTTCTACTAGGAAAATTATCCCTCTGGGTGCACCCTCAACGCACAAAGCAAGAACTTCTCCAAACTGGCCTTCGATTCACAAAGCTCCCACTAGGCAAAAGACCCCTCAACATGTCACCAGCGCACATATCCCTCTTCAGCTTTCCTTCAGCACACAAGGCCAAGACTCCGTCATATTTGCCTTCAACCCACAAGGCACTGGCCACCTTTGTGCCAGCTTCGCCAAGGCAAAAAAATGTTCTTTTGACTTGCCTTTGATGCACAAGGCAAGGACCTCCTACAAGCGTGTTTTGATTCATCAAGACAAAAGCCCCTTCAAGCCTTCCTTGGATTCACTAAGACAAAGGCCCCCTCTTCAGCTTGTCTTCAGCAAAAGGCCAAGACTCCTTCAAAGTTGCTTTTGACCCACAAAGCACTGGCCACCTTTGTGCCAGCTTCGCCTAAGCAATGGCCTTCTTTACACCTACCTTGACTTGCTTCATGCTAGCACCCACAAGGCATAGGCTTCCTTTGTTCCAGTTTCGATTGGGCACATACCCCCCTTTGAAACAATTTTATACACTTCAGCATGTAAAAGGCCCAGTCGAAGGCCACACAAGAGACCCATTCGAAGGAAGTAATACTAGAGCCAGTCGAAGGGTACACAAGAGGTACATTTGAAGAAGCATGCAGAAGGCCCAGTCGAAGGCCACACAAGAGACCCATTTGAATGAAGTAATACTAGAGCCAGTCGAAGGGTACATAAGAGGTACATTTGAAGAAGCATGCAGAAGGCTCAGTCGAAAGCTACACAAGAGGTCCATTCGAAAGAGGCAACTTGAGGCCAGTCGAATAGCAACACTAGAGGGAATTCGAAGGAGCCAAAATGTACACATACATTCAAATTTCAAAAAAAGGACAAGATCCCATGTTTTTGGCCAATGTTGCAAAACTTGATTCATGGTGTTGTACCCCAATTTTCCCCCCTAAGACCCCTTCAACATACCATGTTGATTCAATCACAACAAGATCACATCAGGGCTTTTGGTTATCTTCCCTATCTTTAGCTTTGCTCTTTGAGGAATCACCAAGCACTGTAACTTTTTTTCTTTTGTGATCATGAATATTTTGTCTTGATTTTATTTTTAATTAATAAAATTCAATGTTGGTTTTCCTTGTTAATAGTGTTGGTCAAGGCAATGAGGTTTAGCAAGTTGCTCCATGGGTTCATGAGTTTATTTCCATGCCCTAGTCAATAAAGCTTGAGGAGTCAAAACCTCACCATTGAAGTTGTTTTGGAATAAATGGCATGGAAAAGTTTATCTTGGTTCACCATGTTTAAAAGTTGTCAAAATTGATTCAAAAGTACAAGGGGTTGATTGAAGAAGTTGTCATGGTTGGACAAGGTCTTGTTCCCATTGGTCACAAGTGCATATTTCTATAAATTCTCAAGATATGGAAGTGGTTTTGGTTGCTATGAGTTCTCATTATCATCCTCAACAACTTCTATTTACAAAGAAAGAGTGTTTAAACAAGAAGGTTGTTCAAAATTGTCAAAGTTCCTCAAAGCATTTTCTTGATCTATGAGCTAGGGTTTTGAACTTCAAAGAAGTATATCTTGCTCATCTTTTGGTATTTTTTAGTGATTCAAAAGACATACTTCTCTTCAAAGGGTTATTAACAAATAATTTCAAAAGTTTCAAGGAGTTTTCATGTGGAAGAAACTTGATGATGAAGAAAGATTACAAGTCCTCTAGATGAACCCCCATTTTCCCATGTGTAACTTCAAATGATCATAACTTGGTCAATTTTTATCACCTTGAGCCCAATATTTTTCCATAATGATCTCGAGGATTTTAACTTTATTACTTCTTTTATATCCAAAGTGAGAAAATGGATGGAAGATTTCCTAAGGATACAAAATATTATAGGCCATTTCATGATTTTTTGCAAACTTCAATAATTCATAACTATCTCAATTTTTGGAGATTTTGAATGGTTCAAGTTTAAAAATTTCATGGCAAAATACTCATTTTGGTCCCTTAACTATACCCTTGGGTTCACATTGGTCCCTTAACTTTTTTTCGTGTCATTTTGGTCCCTTAACTTTCAAAAAGTTTCATTTTAGTCCTTTTTTGTCTAATTAGCGACGGAAAAACTTTGAAATACGTCGCTAAATCTGTCGCTAATTAGACAAAAAGGACTAAAATGAAACATTTTGAAAGTTAAGGGACCAAAATGACCCGAAAAAAAATTAAGGGACCAATGTGAACCCAAGGGTATAGTTAAGGGACCAAAATGAGTATTTTGCCAAATTTCATTCAAGAGGTCTATTTCATGCCATATTTTTTGGTCAAGAGAAAATTCCCAGTGGAAAGCCATGCTTGGATGCAAAACATTATAGGTCACTTTTGAAGAAAAATTTGAAATATTTTTAAGTATCGAAAGTCAACCTTTTTTTCCCCAACTTTGACTCAATGCAACTTTCAGCTCAAGCATCCATTTGATTCCATTCTTTTCCCATTGCAAAGCTTGTAACCTCATCTTTCTAAAGCATCAAGAATCATGCCTTAAGACCCCTTGAGCTAAGAATGCCATTGATTTGAACTTGGTAACTTGAAACTGAAGTTTCTTCAAAAGTCAGAATTTGAAATAATTGATTTAGCTTCTAAACACTTTGTTTCTGCGCGTTTTTGATTCTAAACATGTTTAGTGAACTTCCAGAAGTGATTAGCATAGCAAAACACGCGTTTTGGATGAGTTTTGATCAAACTAGAAGTCACACTTTTCTTGTTTGCAACTTCACACGATTTCCCTCCAAACTTCATCATTTCACACGCTTGGACATTCTATTTGATTCCCTATAAATAGAGAGTCATCCCTCATTCATTTCCTCAAGCTTGAATAGCCAGAATCACCCTGCCAAACTTGCTCCATAACTCAATTTTCTGTAACTTCGAAATCAGTGTTCAAGGCTTTTTCAATCCAATTTTTCTATCAATTCACCTTCCTTGATCTTCCCTGAAGCTAACCATACAATTACCTTCAAGAATCGTGCCCTATATTGCTCCATAGAAGTCCATTTTCAGAGCTCTGCAACTCAACTTCAATAGGTAGATTTCTCCATCAATTCTTCAAAACTTTGATATCATTGTGAAGCTCTCATTGCCATGGTTCTAGTCTCAACACTTGCTTTTATCTGGAAACACGTTTTGACCATGAAATTTCAAATCCCTTTTCAAAATTTTCCTTCCAAATTGCTTGAGCTACAATTTATATAAATTTGTCGCGAAGGTGTGGTTGTCTTCGTCTTGAAGAGACGAAGCGAATGTCATAGGTCTGAGCTTCTGATTTTACAGTTTAAGAGACCTGCAATTCACATTGGCTGGAGGTTGAAGATGACCAATGTGTCATCTTCCAACCAATGAGGGTGCGCCACTTATTTTTTTTAAAATCTGATTTAATTAATGATTCAGTGCTTTATTCACTAAAGTCCATAACATGCACAGCGCGCCAGGTCCACTTGATCTGTTTACTAACGTGTTTTGACATTGATCAGATGGCCCATATTTTTTTGGTTTGATATTTTATTTGCTGATTTTTATTTTAATTGTTTTAAATTTAAAAAAAATCATAGAAAATTCATTTTTAGTCCAAAAAATCTGAAAAAATAATGAAAAATATTTTTGATTTTTCTCTTTCTGATTTATATTTTTTCACAAATTTATTTTGTGTTTTGATATTTTTTATAAATTTTCACTTTATTTGAGATATTTTAAATGTTTAAAAATACATTTATGCATTTTTAAATTCTGAAAAAATTATGGAATGATCCAATGATATTGTGACAAATATTGGTGACCTCATTTATTTTTTATTTCTGACTTTGTTATTTTTTTAAATCATTTTTGGTTTATTTTACTCATTTATTTTAATTTTAAAAAATAGTTTCTGAATTTAAAAAAATACCAAAAAATTTATAAACTTTTTCAGTCCTTTTCTGATTTTTCTATGGTCTTACTTTTTATTTTTTGATTAGTTTGAACATAGTTGATATTTTTCTCTTTTATTTCTACTTTAAAACATTTTTTAAAACCTTTTTTTAATGAATATATTAAATGCAATATTATTTTGTGATTATTTTCTGGATGATCTTGGGTTAAATTTTTTATTATGAACTTTATTAACATCATTGGATCCATGGTGTTAAGGCTAACTCCATAAAAATGGATGAATGATTTTAATAATAGTTTGATTAAAATTTAATTCAAATGTGGTTTGTATATTCTTCCCCATCCCTCTTCATCTTATCCCTTTCTTATTGAACTAAGTGTTATTGGAGAATGATCTCTATATCATGTCTCAAAATAAATGGTGGATATATTACTATTGACCGGCCTCAAAATAGGTGCGACTTTTATATAAGTCTACTTACGATTGCTTAACATAGCACTAAATTTTGTCCCGACTCGAATAAATGATCATTCGTGGCCCAAACCTATGTTTGTAAGCCCAAGTATGTTAATTTGATCTCTTTGATCAAATAACTTTGAGATTGATTGTGTGGAGGCTTTGGTTCTACCAATCCTCTAATGGATCTACAACACTTTTGGTCAACGCGGATCACTTAAACATTGTTGATCATTAAAGAGTATTTGTGAGAATTCCAAATGGATGATATACTTGACAAAAAGCAAATGCAACTTGTTGTATGGAGGCTTTGGTTATACCAATCCTATAATGAGTTCCAAATGCAAGTTTCAAGATAGTCATCCAACTAACCACTAATTATTAAATTGTTCTACTTTATGCTTTTATTTTTTATGCTTTATGTACCATTTACTTTAAGCATTACATTTCATGCCTTTTTATTTTGCTCACTTGAGTACTTACTATTCTTGTTATTTTTATTTTGCTCAATTGAGCTTTTCTTTTCTTTTCTTTTCTTAAGATACCTAATAATCAACATGAACTATAAAAAATATTAATGATACTTAGACTATTTGGTTACTATCCTTGGCATTGTGGAGTATTGGACTTCTTGGACTTAGGATTAGAAACCTTGACCTATGTTGGAGACCTTGTGACCTTGATGGATATTTTGTCTGGAGTTCTTGAGGTTTACCTCAAGACATTGGGTTGTTTGTTTGTTTTCTGTGCAGGCTATTGTGATTACATAATTTGTTTGTAATTTAGAATTCACCCGTATACAGCCATTATTCTGCCCAATTTTTATGAAGACTTAATATACTTGAAGTTTGGGTCTCTCAAGAGGTCTAGTATTTTTGCTTGCTTGATTTCAATCCAAATAATGGGAATTCTATCTTGACTCATAATGTCAAGTATTGGCTTCTTATTGGTTAGATAGTTCTTATCCCTAGCTTTTACCTTATGATTTAAGATAGTCTCTTCTTCTCCTCCCATCTTCTTTAATTTCAAAAATCTTCTCCCTCCTTTTGAAAACTCTTCTTGTTTTTTTAAAAAAAACTTGAACCACTTTCATAATAAACTTGGACTTAGGTCCATGTATTTTCAAAACATTTTCATAAATAAACATCAATCAAATTAATAATACCTTGACATTTTTTGTGAGAAGACTAAAAGTCAATCAATCTCATTTCAAACCATTTTGCCACTTTAGCTTCTATTTTAAAATTTTTCTCAAAATATTGGACTCTTATCAATCATTGTAGTGATGCAAACAACTATACTTCTATAATATGTAGTGAAGAGAGATATTTTCCACTTGGGTGTTGAGTGAGGCATTATTGATTTTAAAATCCAAGCCATATCATCCACTTCGAGATGACGCAAATTCTACTTTCTCATGATTGTGGGTAGTAAGTATGTTTCCCACACGGATAATGACGATGATGTCTTATCTCTTAAAATTAATCAACACACTTGTGTTTTAAAAATTTTAAAAGGTGAACTACGTGTACTGATAACACGAAATTGTATCGTTTATTTTCCATGAAATTTACCCGTTCTGTATTATTTTGACCCAATTAATTCCCGAATATTTCGAGTTTGTCATTACTTTTTGCAGGTATTCATAACTCAGCTCAAAACAGAAGAAAACATGAAACAATGCAAGAAAGCATCAAAAGAACAGAAGAAAAAGATAAATCTGTCAAAGAATTGCATTTTTGTAGCTGTGACGGTCGTAATGCATCTGCCACGACCGTAAGCCATCTTGAAGCGTGTTACGACCGTAACACATTGGCCACGACCGTAACACGGGGAAGCACCAAACCTGCTCGTAACGCCAAACTAACGAACGTAACGCATATATCAGTTATTTGGAAAATGCAGAACATGGCAAAGAAAAACAGAAGGAGTTTTCAAACTCCTTATTTCTCTCCAGTCAAACCCCACGTTCACCACTTCTTCCTCAACTACCCACGTTCCTACATTTGTGGAGATTTTGAAGGAAAGCTTCGTTACAAGTCTTCAAGCCAACTTCCAAATTCATTCTTCTATAAATACCTCAACATTCAACGTTAGAAGGACAGAGATTTTTACAGTTTACTTGTGCGGAAGCTCTGCCGAAATCAAAACTATTATTCCTTCAGTTATTATTTTTCTGCATTCATTTATTTCCGTTCTTTTAATTTCACTGCCCAAATAATAATTTCCAACATCAGGAGATTATTATTATTATAGTTTAGGATTTATTATTCAAGCCTCAGAATTTGTCATATTACCGATATCAAGTCCGAGTTTCCGATTTGTGGAAGAGGGATTGAAGCATTGGCTTTATTTTCAGGTTTCTATTTTGCAATTGTATTACATACCTTTTAATTAATTAATGCATGTTTAATTTATTATTTATAATGTCCAATCTATATTTGTTTGTTTTTATTTCCAGTACGTTCATTTTAATTTCCATGGCTAGCTAAACCTTTAGTGTCGGTATGGGATAGTAAGAGACATTAGGCATCTGATCAAACTTAGGCTAAAACTTTAATCAACTTAACTCTGGTTATAACTTTTTATGCTTAATAATAAAACCTTTGTTACGAAAGTAAGAAGAGTGAATAGGTTAGATCGAGACCACGAAAGTGTGAGGTTTTTAACCGGATAGCTAAAGTTAGGCATTTGATTTAAATACAGTGAAAGCGCTTTAAACCAAATTAGAATTAATTAAGTTTCCAAAAAATACTTCTAAACACTTATAGGCTAGCGAAAGCAGGTATAGGGCTTTAGACGTATAATCCGAGATAAGACCATGAAAGTGTGAGTTGAGGGTTTTTAAACTGATTAATTCTACAGATAAACCAAGTTGACCATCCTTATATGCCTAGGTCCGATTAGATCCTTTAGGTCGACTCTATTGCATACCGACCATTTCATTTTATAATTACTTTAAAATCAATTAATTAACCTTCCTTAACCTTCCCAAAACCAACGTGATAATTTCCGCCTTAGCTAAACCAACCTGTTTTACAACACTAGAGTGATTACAAAGTCCCCGTGGATTCGACAATCTTTTATTACTACCGCGATAGGCTGTGCGCTTGCAGTTAAGATACCGTCAGATATTAAGTCGATCGCAGACACATCAAGTTTTTGGCGCCGTTGCCGGGGACTTTAGTTTAGTCACTAGTGTAATATGAAAACAATGCTGTCTAGACTAAGGCAACTTTTTATATTTCCCTCTGTTGTATGCAAAACACTCGTTCTCAAAACGAGCCTTTGCATTTACAAATTAACAATATCGAGCGTTACTTAAGATTAAGACGCCGAATTCAAGAATACCGATCTCTCAACAATCTTCCTCCGACTAAAATTCCTGATATCCCGTTATCGGAATCTATCGAAGAATCGACAATGGCTGACGTACCAAATCCGCCTCGTGCTCTTAAGGACTACGCAGTTCCTTTGCAAGCGGAGCCTCACAACAGCATTGCCGCCCCTGCTATCGCTCAAAATGATTTCGAGCTGAAACCTTCGCTTCTATCCGCCGTTCAGCAGAACCAATTTTCTGGATCTCCTACTGACGACCCTAACATACATCTGTCAGTGTTTGTGCAGTACGCAGACACTGTAAAAGCGAATGGTGTAAACCCCGAGGCGATACGATTGCGCCTATTTCCTTTTTCTTTAAGAGACAGAGCCCGAGCCTGGCTCCAATCCCTTCCTTCAAATTCAATCACCACATGGGATGAATTGAAAAAAGTCTTCTTGGCTAGATATTTCCCACCAAGCAAAACTGCTATGCTTAGAGCTAACATCAACGGTTTTAGACAAAAAGATAACGAATCACTTTTCGAAGCATGGGAACGTTACAAGGATATGATTAGACTCTGTCCTCATCATGGTTTAGAAGAATGGCTAATCATTCATACGTTTTATAACGGTCTGTTGTATAACACAAGAATGACTATAGACGCCGCTGCCGGTGGCGCACTGATGGATAAACCATATGCCGAAGCAAATCAACTTATCAAAAGTATGGCCCAGAACCACTATCAATGGGGAAGCGAAAGAGCTAATGTGGAGAAATCCCAAACCAAAGGTGGAATGTCTGAAGTGAATATCCTGGACCAAGTCAATGCCAAAGTGGAAGCTCTTACCCAAAAGCTAGAAAACCTTACCACTGCTCCTGCAGCTACCATGGTTGTAGTTGTCCAAACTTGCGATCTATGTGGTCTTCAATCACATCTTGCTCCAGAATGCCCACTTCTAACAGGAGTTCCAGCTGAACAAGCAAACTATGTACAAGGGAACCCTTATAGCAATACCTATAACCCAGGCTGGAAAAATCATCCGAACTTTTCATACAAAAGTAACAACGCGTTATACGCGCCTGTACAAGCTCCTGCCACACCACCCGGTTATCCAAAAGCTATCCCAAATCATCCTGGTAATGGACCTAATGCTCCTAGGAAATCTAACCTAGAAATCATGATTGAACACTTCGTTGCTTCCCAAGCTCAGACTAATAAAGACGTTATGAATCAAAATTTACATACTAATGAGCAGATAAAACAATTAGCTAGCAAGGTTGATGCTTTGGCCACCCATAACAAGATGCTTGAGACGCAAATTTCACAGGTAGCTCAACAACAAGCACCTACTGCGGCACCGACTGGAATTTTTCCTGGTCAACCACAACCCAACCCGAAAGGACATGCTAATGTTGTGATACTGAGAAGTGGAAAAGAACTCGACGGACCTGTTGACCCGAGACTAGAAAATCCAGCCATGTACCAAAAGCAGAGCGAGCCGCCTGAACAAGCCAATGAACCTAGAGAAAAAGAAAAGGAAAGCGAAACGCAAGAGGCAGTGGAGCAAGAGAAGCCTTATGTACCTCCACCGCCTTATAAACCACCAATCCCGTATCCTCAGAGACTTACAAATTCCAAAATGATGGGCCAGTTCAAGAAATTCGTTGAACTTATGAAACAACTCAATATAACAATACCTTTTACAGAAGCCATCACTCAGATGCCCTCGTACGCTAAATTTCTTAAGGAAATCCTATCCAACAAGAAGAAGATAGAGGATAACGAAACAGTTACACTAACTGCCGAGTGTAGCGCGATCATTCAAAATAATATGCCTCATAAGCTAAAAGACCCAGGTAGTTTCTCTATACCTTGTAATATTGGAAAATTTGTCATAGACAAAGCTCTATGTGACTTAGGAGCAAGCATTAGTGTCATGCCCTTATATATCTGCAAAAAGCTAGAGATGGGAGAACTCAGACCCACGAAAATGTCCGTCCAATTAGCCGACCGATCGGTTAAATACCCTGTAGGTATACTGGAAAATGTTCTAGTTAGAATAGGTCAATTCTATATCCCTACCGATTTCATCATCATGGACATAACCGAGGACTCAGTTACCCCTATCATATTAGGAAGACCATTCCTAGCCACAGCTGGAGCTATAATTGATGTCAAGAAGGGCAGATTAACATTCGAAGTCGGAGAGGAAAAAGTGGAATTCATCCTCACTCAATTTCTACAAGCACCCGCCATGAATGACACATGTTATTTACTCGATATTATAGACGAGTGCGTGAGAGAGATGGAAGTTGAACAAACCACATATTCCGAAATAATGAAAATTGAAACCCCTCTGATATTCGAAGACGACAATTGGCGAGAACCATATAAAGATGATAGTCTAAGCGAAATTCTAGCACTTACACCCGATCATATGCCATGTTCCAAGAAACCAAAACTAGAATTGAAAGTTCTACCTAAAAATCTATGATACGAATTCCTTGATACTGAACAAACTCGACCTGTAATAGTGAATTCCAGTTTAGGAACACTCGAAACTCAGAAACTTTTAGACGTTCTAAGAAAATACCCTACTGCGTTAGGTTACAACATATCAGACTTAAAAGGAATTTGTCCTTCAATTTGTATGCACCGTATTCTATTAGAAGACGATTGCAAAACCTCTCGAGAACCTCAAAGAAGAATCAATCCGATTCTAAGCACTGTAGTCAGAGATGAAATCAAAAAGCTAATGGAAGCTGGAATTATATACCCGATCTCCGACAGTAAATGGGTTAGCCCAGTGCATGTCGTACCTAAGAAAGGAGGTGTCACTGTCGTGAAAAACGCACAAGGCGAATCAATAACACAAAGAGTAGTTAGTGGACACAGAGTGTGCATTGATTATCGAAAACTGAACAAAGCTACTCGGAAAGACCATTTTCCTTTACCCTTTATTGACCAAATGTTAGAACGATTAGCCAAACACTCCTATTTCTGCTATTTAGACGGTTATTCCGGATTTTTCCAAATACCGATTCACCCTGATGATCAAGAGAAGACTACATTCACGTGTCCCTATGGAACATTCGCGTACATACGAATGCCATTTGGATTATGTAATGCTCCCGCAACTTTCCAACGATGTATGATGGCCATCTTCACAGATTTCATTGACAACATCATGGAAGTTTTTATGGACGACTTCTCTGTGTGTGGACAAAGCTTTGAAGGATGTCTATCTAATTTAGAAAGTATTTTAGAACGATGTGTGAAAGTAAACCTTGTGCTCAACTGGGAAAAATGCCATTTCATGGTCAGAGAAGGAATCGTACTTGGACATGTTATTTCTAATAAAGGAATTGAAGTTGATAAAGCTAAGATAGAAGTGATTAAAGAACTCCAACCACCAAAGACCGTTCGAGAGATACGAAGTTTTCTAGGACACGCCGGTTTTTACCGACGCTTTATTAAAGATTTCTCGAAAATTATAAAACCACTTACCGGTCTATTAATGAAGGATGCTGAGTTCATATTCGATGACGATTGTCTTAAAGCTTTTGAAACCCTTAAAGCCGCACTTATTTCTGCACCAATCATGCAACCGCCCGATTGGCGGTTACCTTTCGAAATCATGTGCGATGCAAGTGATTACGCTGTCGGCGCAGTTCTTGGACAAAGGAAAGATAAGAAACTTCACGCAATTTACTACGCCAGCAGAACGCTAGACTCAGCTCATATGAACTACGCCACCACTGAAAAATAACTCTTAGCCGTGGTCTTCGCGCTTGACAAATTCCGTTCTTACCTTGTAGGAGCAAAAATCATCATTTACACGGACCACGCTGCTATCAGATATTTACTTGCCAAGAAAGATGCAAAACCCAGACTCCTCCGATGGATCTTACTTTTACAAGAATTTGACTTGGAAATTAAAGATAAGAAAGGAACCGAAAACGTCGTAGCGGATCATTTATCCCGTTTAGAAGGTATAAAACCCGAACAAGTGCCAATTAACGACGATTTTCCGTATGAACATCTGATAGCACATATGCTAAGCGACCTAGCTCAATTGGATTTAAATAAACCAGAAGCTAAAGAAGTCGTGGAAGCCATCGACATGACCATAGGATTGCCTTGGTATGCTGACATCGTTAATTATTTAGCTGTCGGAGCACTTCCACCTGACTTAACTTACCAACAGAAAAAGAAATTCTTCCATGATCTCAAGAGTTACTATTGGGACGAACCACTTTTATTTAAACGAGGACCTGATGGAATTTTCCGCCGATGTATACCCGACGAAGAAATAAAAGACGTCATTTCCCATTGTCATTCATCTCCTTATGGCGGACATACTAGCACCTCTAAAACGTGTGCCAAAATTCTCCAAGCCGGCCTTTTCTGGCCTAACCTGTGGAAGGATGTCCACGTCGCCATTAAAAACTGTGACCGATGCCAACGCACCGGTAATATCTCAAGACGCGATGAAATGCCTCAGAAAGGAATACTTGAAGTTGAAATCTTTGATGTTTGGGGAATAGATTTTATGGGACCTTTCCCATCTTCTTTTGGAAACAAGTTTATACTCGTCGCTGTCGATTAGGTTTCAAAATGGATCGAGGCAATAGCTTCTCCTACAAATGACACACGAGTAGTGATAAAGCTTTTCAAGAATATAATTTTCCCGCGTTTTGGTGTTCCCCGACTTGTTATCAGTGACGGTGGATCTCATTTTATTTCGAAGATATTTGATAAATTACTATCTAAATATGGAGTGAAACACCGCGTAGCAACACCTTACCATCCACAAACTAGCGGACAAGTCGAAGTTTCAAACAGAGAGATTAAACAAATATTAGAAAAAACCGTCGCGATATCTCGAAAAGATTGGTCATCCAAGCTTAACGAAGCTTTATGGGCTTATAGGACGACTTACAAGACTCCTATTGGAACTACACCTTTCAAACTTGTTTACGGAAAATCATGTCACCTCCCGGTAGAATTAGAACATAAAGCTTATTGGGCGATAAAGGCACTCAATATTAATTACACTGCTACTGGAGAGAAACGAATCCTCGATTTACATGAACTGGAAGAATTAAGACTAGACGCTTACGAAAACGCTAAAATATACAAAGAACGAACTAAAAAATGGCACGATCAGCGTTTATCGCGGAAAGAATTTAGTGTGGGAGATGTCGTACTTTTATTTAATTCTAGACTTAGACTCTTCCCTGGAAAACTTAAATCTAGATGGTCCGGTCCTTTCAAAATTACAAGAGTTTTTCCTAGCGGAGCGGTAGAAATCAAGGATAGAAATAGCGCCCCGTTTATTGTAAACGGGCAGCGGTTAAAACAATATCATCGTATAGATAATAGAGTTTATACGAATAAGCTTAAACTCGTAGAACTGCTACCTATTTCTCCCGACTAATCTTTCACTAAGTATTTCGTCAGGCTTATGACGTTAAAAATAGCGCTTCATGGGAGGCAACCCATTTTATTTGATTTTACCTGCTATTTTGTTTGTATTATTTGATTTTGCTTGCTATATAAGTATTTTTCATTTTTTAAAAACTTTTATGAAACTGTTGCTGATTTCAAAACAATTTTACTTGCCACAGGATTTCTGAATAGTCTTTTTCTCTTTACTTTCTCCTCTACTCTGTTTCCCCGCTTTGTTTTTGCTATGGCTCCTCCACAGAACTTTATGGAAACCACCTTTAGAGGTAGAAACCAACAAAGAAGATTTGAGGCTTTGTCTCAGCGAGACATCAGTTTAACCCTGTATCATGATGAACCCACTATGGACTCTTTAGGCATTACTGACAGTGTTTACTACATGTTTAACCAGTTGAGATGGGAGAAAGCCCACCTGAAAAATAGGTTTGTCACTTACCGAGAGCTTACCCTTGAGTTCTTGAGTTCTCTAGTTTACATCCCTGAACACGGTGTTGGAGCCCGAAAAGGAATCATTACCTTCAGACTTTTTGGTATTGAGTTCACCTATAACCATAGGGACTTAACTGCTTTATTAGGATTCCCCAGCGGACCCTTAGCTTTTACTACCCCTGAGGCCGATTTATTGGATTTTGAGCTGGATTACATCTGGGGTACTTTAACCGAAAACTATCACCCTGACCCAGAAAGTATGGATAACAATGAGATACATAACCCAACCATCCGTTATTTCCATAGGATTCTTGCCCACACTCTATTTGGAAAAGAACAAAATCAAAATGCTGTATCCAAGGATGAATTATCTCTGCTTTATTGTATGAACCTAGGACGCCCTGTCAATGTTGTCCCACTCCTGATGAAGACCTTTACCCGCATTAGTGAGGACCCTAATGTTCCTGTCAGTGTGGGAGGATTAGTTACAATGATTGCACATGCTCTTGGACCTCGTCACCAACTTAATAACTGTGCACCATTTGGATCAATTAGGCCTATGAATATTGATTTCTGTTTCAACAACCGGATAATAGGAAATTTAGGCCCTGCACCTTATGATTACCTGATCATAGACGAAGTTGTTACTCTTTTTACCCTCCCGAACCATGCCCGAATAAGTGTCCACAACCGTGAAAATTGGTTGTACGAATTGAATCCACCCGATCATCCTTCGACACCAGAAACACCACAATCATATTTTGTTGCTAATAATTTCATGTCTGAAAACGAAACAGATCCTGAAACTCCTCTTGGTTACCATGACTTTACAAATATGGCAGAAGCACAAGTAGCCCCTAATATAAACCAAGGAGAATATACTACACAATTAAACACCATTCTGACCACTTTGGATGCTTATAAAACTGACATTGATGGAATAAAGAATGAATTGAGGACTATGCGTTTGGATCTTATTGGTTTAACTGACATCTCGGTGGAGCAATTCTATAACATCACCCAAGCTTTGGAAATATTAAAAGAAAAGATTGGATGAAGCAGTTTTTAGTTTCTTAGTTTTTCAGTTTTCAGTTTTTCAATTCTTTGTTTTTAGATTTTTTTTCCATTCTGCTTTGTTTCTAGATAGTTTCAATTTTTTGTTAAATTACTGCATTTCAATTTACAAGTCATTTATTTTCTGTCAAAAAGAACAAGTTACTCAATTTGAATTAATGCAATTATCCGTTTTCAATTTTAAATTACAATCATTATGCTGCTTACAATGTTTTATGGTTTTCTACTCTATTGCGAATTATATATGTTGGATTATATGTTGAATAAATTAATGTTGTGTTTATATTGGAATGCCTGAGATGTTCTGCCTGCTATAAAAAAAAATATTTTGTGTAATTGTGTTCTGTTCTGTTCTGTAAAAAAAATTTTTGCAAAAATTTGTAGCTGCCACGATCGTCATCCATCCCCCACGACCGTAACGCGCCTTTCAGAGTGTTACGCTCGTCAGCCTGGTGTTACGACTGTAACACGGGCTACATCAGTAACCCTGTTAGTAGAACATTCCCTTTTCCTCTTCCCTGAACTTTTCTCTCTTCTTCTTCCATAACTCCCCATTAACCCCATTTAACCCACCATTAATCCCTATCAATTTTCAAACTTCCCACTATCTCCTTCCACTTTATATACGTCCATTATCCGTATCATCTTCTCATTCTCTCATTCACCAACAACAACCATTCTCACTCAAACACTCTTGCATGCAAATGGAGAACAATCTCCAACCCATTCCTGGCATTACCCTACGAAATGGCGAAGCAGGTGAAACTCAACGCACACGGTTCCTGAAATTCCAACGCCGAGGCATCCATCCTACGAGGTTCGTCGACACTGACTGCCTCCGAAACCTCGGGTTACTTCAAAGTGTCCAACACCTACTACAGAATGTCAACCTGTGGACCCTATGTAGCCAGCCACAACCAACATACGAGAATCTCACCCTTGAGTTCCTCAATTCATTTTGCTACATCACTCCAAATGGCCCAAGAAATCAACTTACCGGTGTGGTAAGGTTCCGCATTTTCAGCACCGAATACGAATTCCCTCAGAATGCATTCGGTCGCCTACTAGACTTCTGTACAGATGAAGGCGCTCACCTACGTGTGCCTGACACTTTTCATGAGGAATCCTTCAACCTTTGGCATAGCTTGACCAATAATCGGGCTGATTCATACGATCACCTCAATGCCACCCAAATCCACAACCCCGCCATTCACTACTTCCACCGCATCTTATCCAACACAATCTTTGCAAGGGATAGTAACCACAAGCTCAACTCCAAGGAGCTATTTTTCATGCATTGTGCATTCTCGGGTCAGAAAATTAACGCCGCACCTTTCCTCCTGGCTCATATTCACTCCATCTGCACCAGAGGCGGCAAACCTTTCTATTTCGGAGGGCTTGTCACTTCTCTTGCTTTAGCACTAAACCATGGTGACACCCTTGTTCATCTGCCATCCCGACCACCGGTTCTGCTTACTTTGGATCATTGCAAATCGGCCCACCTCATCCACGAGCGGGACGACGGAAGATTTCATACAGTGATATAAAACCGAGTTTACACTAACATTGTTTTGCCTTGCAGGACCGAATCGACCCTCAGAACCGAGCCAACTGGCTATTTAACCCTGAAGGCCCTGCTGCTGCTCAAGAAGAACCTCATGTCGGCCCCGCTGATGAGATGCAGGAAGAACTGGATCGAGCTGTTCCCGCGCCTGACATTCCTGAGTCATCCTCTTCTGCACCACCTCCTTTTACTATGGAGGACGTCCTTAGAGCCCTCCATCAGCAAAATCAGATGGCTGTAGCTCTTGAAAGAAAGAATCAGAAGCGTTTCGACGCCGTACTCGCGCAAAATGCCCAAATCTTGAGTGGTCAACGCTCGACGAATGAAAGGCTTGATGAAGTGCTATGCGAGCTTAATGCTTTAAGGATGGATGTTACATCTCTTGGACCCCAGGACACTGACCCTGAAGCTACTCCTTCCAGACGGTCACGAACCCGAAGCCGCCGTGGTCGCCAGTAGTTTTTCCTTTTCTTGTTGTTTTCCTTGTTTTTCCGATGTATTTTTTATTTAACCTCGCCATTATATCATAACATTGAGACAATGTTTGATATAGTGTGGGAGGAGCACTGCATTCTTAATTTCAGAACAAGTAATTTCATTTCTATTTCAGTTATATTTCGTTATTTCATTTTCTCCCCGTTTTATTTAGCCATACCAAAATTTTTCGCCTTTTATATTCGCATAACCGTTAGTTACCTACTTTAACTGAAATCTTAGTTAGAAGGCCGAGAGCGATCCAACGAGAACTATACGATTATGACACCTTCGACTCTCTACTTACGCGAATCGTCTCCATTTTCGTTATACCGATACTTTGAGTTTTAAGTCTTAAATTAGCCCCTAGTAGTTTATATTAGCAGTCAGCACCAGTCTTAACACAATCCACGTGGAAAGTCGATGAACATAAGTGAATGATCTTGCAAATTGATTTAAATAGAATGTTACATGCTTTAAGGAAATAGGTATTGCACCAATTAAATTGGGCGATCCTCACCCCATCGTTTAATCCAACAGATGCAAAAGCTTCTACTAAGTAACATGAGAATCCATTGTCTAGGTGGTTCAGAAGCATCTGGTACTGAACTCGGTAGGGAAGACTACGGTTTGATCCCCCGCATCTTGCAATTGGATAAAAGAGGTTGCCACATAATTGTGCCAGAAACCGTCGTGTTTTGATCAGAACCACTAACCGGCTATTCCACTACGTGCGTGCAAGGATAATGGGCTTAATGTGATTGCGCAAGAACGAAACCGGGTGAAATATGAACGAGAAACCTTGAGTTGAATTATAACGGTATAATTGGACGTTTCGTTTAAAACGGATAGTCGTCGACTAGCTTGTTGCTTGTGTCATTTACGTATCGTTGTGGTTTCATTCGATTTTCTCGGCCGAACTAACTTAGGATTTCTTGAAATTATTTGAAAACGAAAGGTATACTAGTTATGTGCGTTTATAAAAACTTGTCCGATATTTTTAATTGATTATTTTGCTTGAGGACAAGCAAAGGTTTAAGTATGGGGGAATTTGATAACACGAAATTGTATCGTTTATTTTCCATGAAATTTACCCGTTCTGTATTATTTTGACCCGATTAATTCTCGAATATTTCGAGTTTGTCATTACTTTTTGCAGGTATTCATAACTCAGCTCAAAACAGAAGAAAACATGAAACAATGCAAGAAAGCATCAAAAGAACAGAAGAAAAAGATAAATCTGTCAAAGAATTGCATTTTTGTAGCTGTGACGATCGTAA
Organism: Vicia faba; assembly: GCA_948472305.1. Classification (NCBI taxonomy): domain Eukaryota; kingdom Viridiplantae; phylum Streptophyta; class Magnoliopsida; order Fabales; family Fabaceae; genus Vicia; species Vicia faba. Next base: position 186,389,134 of record OX451735.1, on the reverse strand, counting down.
TGCATCTGCCACGACCGTAAGCCATCTTGAAGCGTGTTACGACCGTAACACATTGGCCACGACCGTAACACGGGGAAGCACCAAACCTGCTCGTAACGCCAAACTAACGAACGTAACGCATATATCAGTTATTTGGAAAATGCAGAACGTGGCAAAGCAAAACAGAAGGAGTTTTCAAACTCCTTATTTCTCTCCAGTAAAACCCCACGTTCACCACTTCTTCCTCAACTACCCACGTTCCTACATTTGTGGAGATTTTGAAGGAAAGCTTCATTACAAGTCTTGAAGCCAACTGCCAAATTCATTCTTCTATAAATACCTCAACATTCAACGTTAGAAGGACAAAGATTTTTACAGTTTACTTGTGCGGAAGCTCTGCCGAAATCAAAACTATTATTCCTTCAGTTATTATTTTTCTGCATTCATTTATTTCCGTTCTTTTAATTTCACTGCCCAAATAATAATTTCCAACTTCAGGAGATTATTATTATTATAGTTTAGGATATATTATTCAAGCCTCAAAATTTGTCATATTACCGATACCAAGTCCGAGTTTCCGATTTGTGGAAGAGGGATTGAAGTATTGGTTTTATTTTCAGGTTTCTATTTTGCAATTGTATTACATACCTTTTAATTAATTAATGCATGTTTAATTTATTATTTATAATGTCCAATCTATATTTGTTTGTTTTTATTTCCAGTACATTCATTTTAATTTCCATGGCTAGCTAAACCTTTAGTGTCGGTATGGGATAGTAAGAGACATTAGGCATCTGATCAAACTTAGGCTAAAACTTTAATCAACTTAACTCTGATTATAACTTTTTATGCTTAATAATAAAACCTTTGTTACGAAAGTAAGAAGAGTGAATAGGTTAGATCGAGACCACGAAAGTGTGAGGTTTTTAACCGGATAGCTAAAGTTAGGCATTTGATTTAAATACAGTGAAAGCGCTTTAAACCAAATTAGAATTAATTAAGTTTCCAAAAAATACTTCTAAACACTTATAGGCTAGCGAAAGCAGGTATAGGGCTTTAGACGTATAATCCGAGATAAGACCATGAAAGTGTGAGTTGAGGGTTTTTAAACTGATTAATTCTACAGATAAACCAAGTTGACCATCCTTATATGCCTAGGTCCGATTAGATCCTTTAGGTCGACTCTATTGCATACCGACCATTTCATTTTATAATTACTTTAAAATCAATTAATTTACCTTCCTTAACCTTCCCAAAACCAACGTGACAATTTCCGCCTTAGCTAAACCAACCTGTTTTACAACACTAGAGTGATTACAAAGTCCCTGTGGATTCGACAATCTTTTATTACTACCGCGATAGGCTGTGCGCTTGCAGTTAAGATACCGTCAGACATTAAGTCGATCGCAGACACATCATGTACCCTGATCGCCTATTGCACGAAAGATGGTACGTAGGCACTAAAGGTTCGCAACCGCGACAGGTGCAAAAATCATAAAAAATACTTCTTTTCTCACCTCCACCATCTATTTTTTTATATAACATTTAATAGCCAAAATATACAGATTTTTCAAAGAGGTTCCTACGGAGTACAATAGATGTTTAGAGTACTAATACCTTCCCTTTGCATAACCAACCCCCTTACCTTGAATCTTTCCCCTTCTTTTTTGGTTACTCGCTCTTTTCCCATTCCTTTGGAAACAATAAAGCACGGTGGAGATTTTTAATTTGATATGTATAAGTCTAGTCAATCCAATGGCTTAGTCTTAAACATTTATACCGCTACACATAGCCTTGAAAACTTTTGTTTATGGCAGTTTAAACTATTGTCTTCTTGTCCCCTCCCTTCTACTCTATATAAGAAGAGTGCTTGCAAGCCAAATGGACGGTTACACACACATTGGAGATACGCTGCCCCATAAACCCACCAAAATTATCAAAAATTTCATAAGTGATCCAAATCAAAGCAACCCTTAAACAAAGGTACCCACGTCCAGAAGCCAAATCGATGCAATCATCAAACAAGGGTACCCACACCCATCATCACATATTCATCCATCAACCATTGGTAAGAATTGGTAAAAAGATCAATCTCTACATTTGCATGATACATCAACATTTGTAAGTTTCATTCGATTTTTTGTTCAAGAATAAAGATCTGGGTTCGACCCTAGGTTTGTCTTTGTTTTGAAACTAACACTTGCTGTAGATGTAACCTGAATAAACCCAACACATGCAGAATTGAAAGACCTGGGTTGGGCACCCAGGTCATGCTTTTCGTTTTGCCAACATGTTTGCAGGTGTAGTGCCCCTAAAAGTGATCCATCAGGCAATTCAAGCAGCACCCTCTGGATCGAAAGCCACATCCTGCCACTGGATCAAAGGGGTAATAGAAAGACAACTTTCCCTTCTTAGAATCGAAAGACACCATCTCCCTGCAATCGAAGGATGCTTCTTGTTCTATTTTTATTTTTGTTTTCATTTCTTTATTGACCCTCTTTTATTTAAATTAACTTTAAATCAAAATCATAAAAAACATTAGGCTAGTGTCTTTTCTAATTAAATTAACTTTGTAAATAAATTAATTAGTTATTCTAACCATTTTCCTTAAATTAAAATTAAATAGACTTAGGTTATATTTTCTTAAAATAAAAACAAAACAAAGAGATTTTTATTTCTTAGGATATTTTTAGACGTTATTTTTAATTTCATGCGCGTTTATTTCATTTTGAATTTTTATCATTAATGTACCTGCTCATTGAATGTAATAGATTAAAACTAATATATTTATTGCTTTATCTCCCTCATTTTAGACATGTAAATATCCCCCTCCCCAAAGCATTATAATAGTGTAGATTTAAATTCCTGCACTTTAATATTCTGAAATATATATTAACTGCTAGTAATTAGGCATGTATGATAAGACTAATAATCAAACGCTAGCAAACTTAACTAAAAGACAAAAATAACTGAATTGAATCAATTACACATATACACCTTTAGGGTACCCCACTTTGGTTGCCTTTAGATATAAAACAGTCATGAGGAAGGAACACTTTAGCAAATACCCGTAAATCAAAAAGATCATAGTCCCACGATGACCCTACAGTTGCCTTCTCGGTAAATGATCTAGTCCCTACACAAAATTGCTAAAGCATCTCTACAAGTTGCCTTCGTGACTGTAATGTCCCTTTCGAATGTCCCTCATACATCCAACGATAGGGGTACCTACTCACTAATAGTAGGATATCACTGTCTAAAGGATAGGAAGAAAAGAACGACCCTTTTCGAGTATAAAAGTAGATAGCTGTTAGAAGTTTGCTCAAATTTTTTTTGCACTTACATAAATGCTACTTTTCAAAAACAACTTTAAAACATTTGCTTTGTTAACACTCTTGAGTACTGATACAAGAGTTACACACAAAGAAAATCGCCGCACTAAGGCATTTCAAAACATTTTTCAAACATACAAAGCACAAAGGTATTTCAAAATGAGCAAACCTCTAAGAGCCCGTAGATAACTTCGGATAGAAAGGGTGCTAACACATTCCCTTTCCATAATCTACCCCCTTACTCAAAATCTCAAAAAGGTCCTTTTCTGTTATTTTCACCCTTTCCTTAATTTGGATAAAAGAAAAGTCAGTAGCGACTCTTGCTTACTGCAACATTTGCAAATACAAAATGTAAAACTAGTATAACTGTCGGTTCTGCCACCGTATCACAGAACTGATGACTCTGCTGGGGACAAATAAAAAAAGTGGGGTTTACCTTAGAGTTAGTTCCTTATAAACTGTTTTTTTGTGCTTTGTATGCTTTATCCTTGGAGGGTTTTTTGGGTTGTTACTGTAGATCCTACACCCGGATCTGGGGGCATATTTTTATGTAAACAACAATAGATCGTGGAGACTGTACGACATAGACCGATATGGTTGAAGCGATAGCTGTGTTAGTGTGACACTTTGGTTGGTACAAGTATCCCTTGTGTTGAATCGAGGAGAATACAGGGACACCGCGTGGTGTCGTGAAGCACTAACGGACCTTAGAACCTTAGTTGAACAAAACTTGGCCATTAGAAAGTAGTGAGATAGCCGACCTCGGTGTAAAGCTGGGGATTGGTTGATACTTGATGCTACACTCATTGAGATTGTACTTTCGAGATGTTTTAGCCGTAAGAAAATATTACTAAGCTGAAATAACGCTCGATAAACAAAGATCAGTGATATTGAGACTCCTTAGAACCCCATTACTATTTCTAGGACATGTTGAACCAACTAAACTTCAAGAGGGTACTTACCTATAAACCCCATGCAAGCTTGAACCTAAGGTCTTGTGTGTTTTGTTTGTGTGTGATTAATTTTCCTAAACATGACATCATGCATCATAACATCCATTTTTCATTACACTGACCATTTCAAGGACCGGGGGAATTCATCTTTGTTATGTTTTGCAGATCATGGCTTCTGCTCGTAGAAATACTATCCGGATCAGCTTCGTGAGAATACCTCTCCAACTCAGAGAGCTAGTATCAAGGGTTCCCGAGACTTCCTCCTTTACCAAGAACTATGGTCGACTTTTCAATATGGTTACCTCGGGTTTTGATGAGAAGATGATGCGTGTACTCTTTCAATTCTTTGATCCTAAGCACCATTGCTTCACCTTTCCAGATTATCAGTTGGTGCCCATCATGGAAGAGTTCTCTCAAATATTGGGTATACCTATTCTTGATCAGGTGCCTTTCACCAGTTTAGAAGAAGCTCACAAGCCAGAAGTCATTGCAATAGCTTTGCATCTGAAATGATATGATATTGTATCCAACTGGGAAACAAGAAGTGGTGTTAAGGGTTTTCTAGCCAAGTTTCTGTACGAGAAGGCTCACCAATTTTGGGATGATTTGGATTTCCAAGATTTTGAGAAGGTTTTGGCCCTTCTAATCTATGGTTTAGTGCGGTTCCCTAATCCATACTTTCTCATAGATGTGGATGCTATCAAGGTTTTCCTCTCTCGTAACCCTGTGCCTACTCTACTTCGAGACATCTTGCATACCCTCCACACTCGCACCATGAAGAGAAAAGGGATTCTATGTGTTGCGTGCCATTACTGTCAAGGTGGTTTATTTCTCACCTCCCTAAATCAGTATTGAGGAATGAAGAAGGTTTGGGTTGCTCGCGAAGGATAATGTCACTTTCTCACTTGGATATCCTCTAGTATTCCCAATCTATGGGAGATATTTCTGTTATTGACTGTTGCGGGGAATTCCCTAATGTTCCACTACTTGGCATTAGGGGAGGCATAACTTATAACCCTTCTCTAAATCTGCGACAATTTGGCTATGCTCGAAGGGATGGTCCCCACGACATGCTTATCCATGGCATTGTGTTTAACTACGAGGATGATTCTCAAGGGTAGTGTCAGAGGTTTATATGAGCTTGGCATGGTAAACAGATTTGATACAAAGACTTTGGGGCCTAAGACTTCCATCTCTATGGAACCCTATCTCAAATGGGAATGAGCTCGTGCTCAGAACTTTATAATGCCATATATAGCCATCTTACCAGTGGTCGTGGAGCCCATTTCCGAAGGGGATGTTCCTTATACAGTTCTCCATCCTGACATGCCCACTGATCTTGAAGAGTTGCAGAGATCCTGGATTCAGTTGAAGAAAGAACGTGATACCTTTAGAGATCATTTCTACGTCAATGAGAAGAAAGTGTTGGATCTTATGAAGCAACTTCACGAAGAGAAAAGTCTTAATGTCTATCTCGGCACGAAGAGGAAGCACCCATGGGAAACTTGATGTCTTAGATTTTAGAATTTTTCAATTGTAAGCCTAAAAAGGCAATTGTATTTTGAATTCTACTAATAAAATATTTGTTTCATTTTGGTTCACAAATTTAAATTTCCCGGAGTCCTTGAAAACATTGCATACATATATCATACAAATCATTGCATAAACGGGTTTCTGGACAGGTTTCTTATCTTCTTCTCTGTTTATTTCAGCAATGGCTCTTGAACAAACAGTCAAGGAACTTCAAGCACAAAATACCCAATTCCAAGAAATGTTTCTGAATCTGGCCAAGGGACAAGAAGACTTGAAATCTCTGATTCTCAAGGACAAGAAGAAGAAAAATAGGCCAGTGGGTGTTCTGAATTTGGGAAGAAGGTTTAAAGGACCAGTGAAGCACGTTTCAGAGTTTGTAACTCCGTCAGGAGAGAGGGACAATCAGGATGGAGAGCCAAGAGAAGAAGACCACAATACAAGGGAGTCTGAGAAAGATGAACCTGACTATTATGAGGAGCAGTATTCTCCTGTTGATGATAAATACAAACAACTGGAGGATCGGCTCAATACCATGGAGATCCAAAGGGTGCCTAGGTTGGAATTTAAAGAGCTAGGACTGGTCTCAGGGGTGGTCATCCTGCGGAAGTTCAAGGTCCCTACATTTTCTAAGTACGACGGTGTCTCCTGCCCTAAGCTACATTTGAGGTCGTATGTCAGGAAAATTCAACCCCACACTACTGATAGGGATTTGTGGGTACACTTATTCTAGTAAAGTTTGGCAGGGACTCAAATGGAATGGTTCTATCAACTAGAAAGAACTAATGTGCGTAATTGGGAGGATCTGGCTTCCACTTTCTATAAGCAGTACCAATATAATGCTGACCTCGCCCTGACTCGTACACAATTGCAAAGCATGTCTATGGGTTCCGGTGAGGGCTTTAAAGACTATGCCCAAAAATGGAGAGACCTTGCGGGAAGAGTCCAACCTCCATTATCTGATAGGGAGCTAGTGGACATGTTCTTGGGCATATTATTCGGGCCATTCTTTAACCACCTGATCGGGAGTTCTTCTGCTGGGTTTACGGAATTGATCTTGACAGGTTAACACGTAGAGGCTGGCATTAAAAGTGGTAAGATACAAAGGGATGCATCCTCCAGCACTACAAAGAAACCATTCACAGGGAAGAAGGAGGTCGGTGCTTCTTATGGTCAAAGAAATCTTAACAAAATTGAGCATTGTCCTATGGTAGGGGCTATTATGATTTCTAATTCTGCATCAAACCGACAACTGAATAATCAGTCCAGAGCCGATAAGCCAAGGAGACAGTTTACCCGGATCAACATGACCCTATCTCAGGTTTTACCACACCTGCTGAAATCCAATTTGGTTACCCTGAAAGAGGCTCCCAAGAATCCCAACACTATATCTCCTCACTACAATGCAAATGCTCAGTGTGCTTACCACTCTGAAAGTCTAGGCCACGATACAAACGACTGTTGGGCATTGAAGAACAAGGTGCAAGATTTGATTGAAGCAAAGGAGATTGAATTTGACACTCCTGAGACCCCTAATGTTATAATTGCCCCTATGCCCAAGCACGACTGTGGTGTCAATGCTATTGATGATGACATGTTTATTGTTTCTGTGGATGAGCTGGCTACTCCACTTCTGACTATTAAGAAGAATCTCTTGCAGGCCTGTTTATTTCCGGGTTGTGGCGAAGGTTTCCACTTATGTTTGTACTTACCTAATGGTTTCCATTTGTTGAAGAAATGCGTTCAGTGCCTGATGGATGATAAAGAAATCCTGTTTGAGAAGACTCCAGTTACAATTACTCCATGTGAAGATGTTTCTATCATTACCATTTCCGCCAATCCTTCCAAGGTCTCCTCCAAAATACCTGTTAGGATTACATCTGTTCTGAAAGTCGCTCCATTGATAATTAATTTCCCTGGACCTATACCATATTCCTCAAATAAAGTTGTTCCCTGGAACTATGGGGCTGACGTCTATTACCATGGCGTCAAGCAATATTTGCTGGTTGTTAAGGATAAAGATGCTAAAGACTCTGATCCTGACATTAGTAATATCGCTGGGACCAGTAAGATAACAAGAAGTGGAAAAGTTTTCTCCCCTAAGATCTCTCATCCTAAAACTGTTGCTACTCTTGTGATCATCCCTGCTGCTGCTCCTATTAATATTCCTATTGCTACTCCTGGTGTTACCCCTGCTACCGAGTCGGCTGAGACTCGGGGCAAAGAGATATTGGTTGAGCCTATCCGGACGAAGGCGCACCCAAAAGTCATCCCAAAATCCTCTAAGCAAGAGATGGAGGAAATTTTAAAGATCATTAAAAAGAGTGACTACAATATGGTTGAACAACTGGGGCAGACCCCTTCCAAGATCTCAATGCTGGTCCTGTTACTGTCTGAAGCCCATGCTAAGGCTTTAGTGAAATTCCTCAAGACCGCTCATGTGCCTCAAGAAACCTCCGATAATCAATTTGAAGATTGTGTGGCCAGTTTGACTGCTGACAATGGGTTAGGTTTCTCTGATGTTGATCTGACTCCTAGAGGAAGGAAACATAATGATGCCCTGCACGTCTCTATCGAGTGCATGGGAACTACTTTGGCCCATGTTCTAGTGGATACAGGTTCATCACTAAATGTTCTACCCAAGAAGGCCCTTGACAAGTTAGATTGCGAAGGATTGACTCTGAAGCCTAGTAATATTATAGTGAGGGACTTCGACGGTTCTAAAAGAATGGTGCATGAAGAGGTAGCCATCCCTATCAAGGTGGGCACTCAGACTAATAATTCCACTTTCTATGTGATGGATACCCGCCCATCTTACTCCTGTTTATTAGGTAGACCCTGGATCCATGGGGCTGGCGCTGTGACTTCCACCCTACATCAGATGCTGAATTACCCAGTCAATGGGAAGATTATCATAGTACATGGGGAGGAGGAGTACATGGTGATCCACCTGAACTCTTTCAGGTACATTGAAATGGATGACAAGTTCATTGAGACCCCCTGTCAGAACTTTGAGGAGGTTCCACAGACCATTGCTGCAACCAAAACCTCTATCAGTGTTCCAAAGACTACTAGGATTCCATTGAAGATGGATTCTCTGAAAGATTCCAGAGTGGTTGTTGAAGAAGGCGGGTGTATAATTTGGGGCCAACTTCCGGATATTCGCTACAAATATGACAAATTTGGTTTGGGTTTTACATCAGGATCTCAAAGGGTTGTTCGCCGTGCTCGTGCTGGAGGACCACCCCCTACGAACCAACAATCATGGGGTTAATGCTTTGGAAGACAGTGACAGTGACTGTGACATGGACCAGTGGATCTTTCCAACTGTCAGTGGAGGACTCACCAACTGGAAGGCTAAAGACTTTGTGCCGATTGTGATACAGTGGGAGAACTGACTTGATGTTTTGCGTTTCGATCGCACTTGTGCAAATAGCAAGAGTCACCACCGACTTTTCTTTTATCCAAAAGGAAAGGTAAAAAAGCACAGGAAAGACCTTTCGAGATTATTTTTCGGGTTCGGGGGGTAGATTATGAAAAGGGAAGGTATTAGCGCCCTTTTCATCCGTGGTTTTCCATGGGCTCTTAGTTACTTGTTTAGATCACTTGCTTTCATTTGACAGTGTGCTTGTGGTGTAGGCTTTGAAAGTATTTTGAAAAATCTCTTTGTAATGGCTCTCGTCTCTATAAGAACGCGTACAAAGTTTTGTTTCGAAAAGTGGTTCAAAGATGTGTTTGTGAATCGTATTTCGGAAAGTGTTTTGAAAATATGTTTTTCAATGGTTCTCGTCTCTATAAGAACGTATACAAAATGTTTTATCTTTTTGAAAATGTTTTGAAATGAAAGTGTAGGTGTGAAAAGTTTTTATCGTGAGCAATCGAGTAACTAAGAGCGAATCTATCTACTCGAAAGGTCTTAAATTTTTCTTTTCTTCCTCTTTTTAATGGTACTATCTTACCATTGATTTGGTAAGAAGCCCCACCGTTGGATGTGAAGGGACAGGCGTGGGTCAATTTTACAATCATTGAAGGCAACTTGTGAGACGCTTTAGAAATTTTCGTAAGGGACGAGATCATTTTAATCGAAGGCAACATCGAGGGTCATCGAGGGACTACGATCTTTTTTATCGAAGGGTCATTGCTAAAGTGTCCCATATTCGAGGGACATGATTGTATTTCCGAGGCAACAAGCGAGGTTACCCTAGAGGTACGCGTGTGAAAACGTGTGTTGGTTTCAAGTTATTTTATTCTTTGATTAGGTCATCTAGCGATTGATTTTTGAATCTTTCCATACACGCCTAGTTACTATACAGTATAAAGAAAGCAGTAAATTGCGGGAATTGAAATTCTAAGCTATTACAAAATATTCGGGAATGGGGGTACAATTTTTACAAATTGGGATGAATCAAATGAGATAGTAAAATCCAAATATCAAACAATACAACCAAATCGAATTTTGTGCGATTTATTAAAGCTATAATAATCTATGAGATAAAATCAACAAAATATGGAAATGAAATGTTAAGTATTTACTTGAAAAGAGAAAAGTAAAACCTATTCTAAAAAATAAAATAATTGATTAAATTATATTCTTATTTTTTGTATTTTATTAATTTAAGTAAATCTAAAGAAAGAAAACAAACTAAATTTTTTTTGGTGTTTTATTAAGTCAAATAAATCTAAAACAAAAATTTATTTAAAGAAATAAAATGATAAAAATTAAATTACAAAACCTAAATCAAATTAACAAAAATGTATTTTAAGTTATAGTTAGTATTTTGCATAACAAATAAAATATAAGATGAAAACAAATTAAAAAAAAAGAAACATGGGCTTGTGGATGATTTGGGAGGAGGCCCAAAGAAAATAGTTGTTATTTGCTGTAACACAAAAACAGGCAAAGGAGGGTATGGCTAGCAAAACGCATGGGCTTAAGGGAGTGATTTGGGATGAGGCCCAAAGGAATTAGTTGTTATTTGCTGTTACAAAAGCAAACCAAAGGGGAGGGGGGTATGGCCAGCGAAGGCGAAAATGGGCTTAGGAAAAAGGTAAAGGGGTGATCCAACTAAGGTCCAACAAAACAAAATCCAGTTCTCTTAAACCAACTTAACCAACACTTAAGAAATAATCAGAAAATTAGGGTTTGGAACCCTATAACTCATGCAGCGCCGCTAGCTCATCTTCTCCATTCATCTCTTCCATTTTTACTGAAAACCTCTAAACAATCTCACTACTTGTCCCTGCCTAATTTCGCGAACAAATCACTCTTTGCCTCTTTTTCTCACTATGATTTACGTTTTTAAAAACCCTAAGTTTTGAAATCGGATTTAAGCCTAAGAGATCCGAAATTGGTTCGTCCTTGACCTCCCCCTCACTCTCTGTTTGCGGAATACAGTCATTCTCGCCTCCCTAATCAAGTGCTAATGATTTTCTTTGAAAAAGGGTAAGGTTACAAATTTCGTTGATTTCTTTGATCTCGTCATATTTTTCTGTCAATTAAGCTACTACTCTTTTAAGTGCAGGAAAATGTATGCTTATGGAAGATTTGGGAAAGAGGGGGAAAACATACCTGTTGAAGTTTTACAACTTTCCTGTGATTTCCTGTGAAATAGAGAGGGAGAGGCGAGACGGTGTTCAATGGTAGAAGAGACTTCACAGGGGGAAGAGATGAGGTTGAGCGCGTTGCTTTTCTGGTTTGTCGGTAATCTCTTCTTATCTTTGTGTTTGAATGATGATTTTTCAGTGATGGTTAAGGGTTGTAGGATTTTTGATGATGCTTGTTTTTTTTGGATGGAGGCTTGGTACTGGTTTTCGATTTGGGATCTTGCTACTGTATGATGGTTAACAGTTCTTTCTGGTTTTATGAGTTTGAAGCTTGGTTCAGGTTTGAGATTTTGGTTTTGGATTTGTGGATGTTTTTCTGTTTTTTTTGAGTTTGTGGCTTTTGGAGTTTTGGTTTTGGATTTGTTGATGTTTATCAGGTTTTGAGTTTGTTATAGGTTTGGTTTGATGATGGTTATTAGTATTTGTTTTTGATGAAGGCTTAACAGGTTTTAAGTTTGTTACAGGTTTGGTTTTGGTGGCTTACTGGTTTTTTTGAGTTTGGTTATGGTGGCTTACTGGTTTTTTGAGTTTGGTTATGGTGGCTTACTGGTTTTTTGTGTTTGTGAAACTGGCCGCAGGTTTGGAGTTTTGAATTTATGTTTTTGGTTTTGATGAGGGTTACTGTGTTTGATATTTTTTTGAGGCTATGTTTTTTGGTTTGCTGTTTTGGTTTTCAGGCTTGCTACATGTTTGTGACTTGTTGCAGGTTTGAGATTTTTGTTGTTGGTTAACAGGTTTCAGGTTTTGGCTTTTGGGAGTTGGATACTTACTGATAGTTTTTGTCTTTGCAACTTGTTTCAAGTTTTTTGAGTTTGATGATCTTTCTATCTTTTTTCGCTTGAGACTCCTCCCTTCAGCTTGAGACCTGCTTCCTGTTATATTGACCCTGCTTCTGTTATCCATATTTAAAATGGTGGGAAACCAAAAATTGAATATTTTAGTATATTGTCCTTATGGCTTTTTTTGTTGCAATTTTGTTTTTTAGCACATTCCATGCAACTTGTGACAGGCAGGGCAGCAAGGCTGTGTATTCCAATAACCTAGGTGACTTCTTTCCTCTCTTCTCTCTCAATGACAATAAGAAAGAAAATTGCTCTTTTGCCTTTTTTCCAATTCTAAAAGGTTTGCATGGAAAATAATGACTTTGCTTCTTGAGCAAACTTTGCTTAGTTGCTTATTTTGCCATACTTCTGTACTGCTGCCTGTTTTAGCTTTTGTTGACTTAGCTATTTGTTTACTTGCTATATTGCTGTCTCATTTTTTGTTGATGTTGTTTGTTGTTTTGACAAAGCTGTTTGTTGTTTGGACAATTGTGAGGCTGTTTGTCTGATTCAGTTTGTAACGTTTTGTTTGCTTGCGAATTTCTGCTTGTTTGGACAACTTGTAGTATTTCTGTTTGGACAACTTGTAGTATTTCTGTTTGGATAATTTGCTTGCATTTTGTTTGGATAATTTGTAGCATTTGTTTGATTCAGTTTGTAGCATTTGTTTGATTCAGTTTGTAGTATTTCTTTTCCTCTTTCTTTTTGTGAACCAAGAAGGGTAACCTTCTTGTGATTTGCAAATAGGAAATAGATTGTGATGAAATAAAATGGCATTCTGATTCCATTTTTGCAAACCTTAATGATGAATACTTTTTGGAAAATTTTGTTCATGCCCAATTAACTTGTACTAACCATGTTTTTCTTTTTTGTTTTCATGGAAGCAAAATGGATATGACAAAGCAAGGAAGGCAAGAAATCTATGGCAAGCATGGAGTCTTTGGAGATAAACAAAAGAATTTGATACGACTTCAATCTTCAGACAAACTTAGGCATAGATTAATTTTCCTAGGCCAATCAAACACTTGGATTTTCTTTGTAATTTAGAAAAACCATTCTTGTATTGTATCCAATAATTGTACCAATTCATCTTCAAATACGATAAGTTGTAAAACATAAAGTATTTAAAAGAATAAATTGTTTTGTAACAATGTATGAAATTGGAGAAAATCTTATGAAATGTTCTGGTGTCACTTGAAATCCTTGATCAACAATAACTTGTAATTTTCTCTTCGCATCCTAATTGATTTTTGAAATTCCCAATCAAGATATTTGAAACAAAATGCTCCAGTCTGGTAACTTAAATTCCAAATAATCCCACTAATTTTGTAACTGCATTCCAAACAAACACGCACTGTATATTCCATTTCCTAACCAAACAAATGTTTTAAAAGATGCAAATCATCTGGTCAACCTGGATCCTACAATCATGAGTGTCCCAAACGACAGTCTTAACCTCCATCTCTTGTCCCAAACAAATCATGCTCTTAGAACAATTAACCTTTTCAATAAACTTGAGGAAGCATGAGGACCTGTGAAAGCCAATTGGATCTTTGAGAACTCATTTTTCTTTTGAGAATTGCAAGAAAAACCCTAATTGCTAGTTTACTGCCACAAAAGAGAATCTGTCTGGTCGATTTTTGAACCAACTTGAATATCCGAGAAACCCTAGGGTTGTGTCTTCTATGAAAAACGGGAGGGAAAATTTTGGGGTACAACAGCTTCCCTTGTTCAATTTTCTTAAACTTGAAAAGCGAGATCGACATGTTGTCATTTGTGGCTTGAAAGTAGAAGATAATTGAACACTAGAGTGCCCAGAAATTTGCACTTGATGACACACTGATTTGATTGTGTATGGAAATGGGCTTAAAGATGCCATTTGAAGAAATAGAGGAGAATTGTCGGAGATGGGCTTATAGATGCCATCTAAAGGTGATTGTTGACGGAAAGTTTGAACTGGATCTGAACAGAGAATGGATCAGAATAAACCGTTGAGAGATTTATCTGAAACTGTAAAAATCTGGAAATGAATCAGAATAAACCGTTGAGAGATTTATCTGAAACAATAAAAATCTGGAAATGAATCAGAATAAAATGTTGAGAGATTTATCTGAAATAGTAAAAATATGGAAATGAATAAGAATAAACTGTTGAGAGATTTATCTGAAACAGTAAAAATCTAGAAATGAATCAAAATAAACTGTTGAGAGATTTATCTGAAACAATAAAATCTGGAAATGAATCAGAATAAACCGTTGAGAGATTTATCTGAACCAGTAAAATCTGGAGATGAATCAGAATAAACCGTTGAGAGATTTAACTGAACCACTAAAATCTGGAGATGAATCAGAATAAACCGTTGAGAGATTTAACTGAACCACTAAAATCTGGAAATGAATCAGAATAAACCGTTGAGAGATTTATCTGAACCAACAAAATCTGGAGATGAATCAGAATAAACTGTTGAGAGATTTAACTGAAACAGTAAAATCTGGAAATGAATCAGAATAAACCGTTGAGAGATTTATCTGAACCAGTAAAATCTGGAAATGAATCAGAATAAACCGTTGAGAGATTTATCTGAACCAGTAAGAATTTGGAGATGAATCAGAATAAACCGTTGAGAGATTTATTTGAACCAACAAAATCTGGAGATGAATCAGAATAAACCGTTGAGAGATTTAACTGAAACAGTAAAATATGGAAATGAATCAGAATAAACCGTTGAGAGATTTTATCTGAACCAGTAAAATCTAGAAATGAATCAGAATAAACCGTTGAGAGATTTAACTGAAACAGTAAAATATGGAAATGAATCAGAATAAACCATTGAGAGATTTATCTGAACAAGTAAAAATCAGCCTTTTCTCGGGAACTGATCTGTATTTGACTTGTTGAAGATTTGTATCTGTCGGAAATTTGTTGATAATAACTGTCAAATGTTTCTTTCCTGTAAAGAGGTGAAGAGTTAATTGTATGCAATGCTATGATGTATGTGATGCATGGCGTGATGTTTGCTTCTCAAAATAAATGAGATTGCACTGTATGCACTTGAGTTGCCAATGTTATGACGTATGTATGAAAAGTAAAGATTGTTTGTGCCGTAGCATTGCTGGAAGTGGGGAAAATAAATCCCCTCTGAAGTACTGATGGGTGAATTTCCAAGTAAATGCTTTGTTGCAGACAGGGAAAAGCCAGACATTGCTTGTGATATTCTGCTGGGGAAATCTGAGAAGTTGGGCAACTTGCTGGGGACACTTTGGACCAGTGGTTGGGAATTTTACTCTAGCTGGAGAAAGTACCTGCGGGGGTGTTATGGAATGGCTCACAGATATTACTCTATTTCTTAAAGTCATTAGTAATTGTCTTTCCATTATTTATTTATTTATTTATTTGTAACAGTAATCACGTTCAAATGCATATGTTCAAAAATAAATCATTGGACGCTTTTTGTAAATAAAATAAAGAAAATAGATGGTTTTGCACTTTCAAAAGGGATATCTTTGTATTAACTTGAATAAGTGTTTTTTGTACAATGAGAAAAAGCATTCTGGAAAGATAATGTCGTCGTAAAAAATGAAAATTTATACAAAGAAAAGGGTAGCTATGTGAAATAATCCCATGGGGTTCCCGTTCTGCTAGAGCCTTCATGTCTCTGAATGTCTTGTCTGCTGGTCGCCTCGGCGAAGTCGATTGGATTGATTTAGAGCCAATTGAGTTGATTGGTTGCCACTGAAGATTGCTTTCCAGATGATCCAACGGGACATAGTCATACGCTTTAATCCCTAACTTTTTCCTGGACCGCCCTTTTGGGTTTTCAGTCCACCGGGATACCCTTTTTTGCCCAAGCCGCCCTTTCGGGTTTTCAACTTGCCGGGTGTACAGATTTTTTATTTTCATCCCTTATTTTTGCCCGAACCCTTTTGGTTCTCCGGGAAGCCCTTATTTTTGCCTAGGCCAGTCAACCTAGCGGGTCTTTGATCATGCGTAGTATCTTTTAACTATGTCCGTATTTACCGGGTGCAGGAGGTCGTCGCCATCCATAGTAGTCAAGATCATTGATCCACCAGAGAAAATGCTTTTGATTACAAATGGCCCTTCATATGTAGGGGTCCATTTGCCCATGGGATCACTTTTTGGCAAAATGATATGCTTGATTACCAGGTCACCGACCTGATATACCTGACGCTTGACCTTTTTATTAAAAGCTTTGATCATGCGTTTTTGGTACATCTAACCATGACAGATAGCTGTAAGCCTCTTCTCATCAATCAAGTTTAGTTGGTCAAACCGAGTCTGAATCCAATCTTCTTCATTCAAAACAGCATCCTTCATGATTCTTAGAGAGGGGATCTGAACCTCGATAGGCAAGACAGTTTCCATGCCATATACGAGAGAAAAAGGTGTTTCCCCAATTGATGTGTGAGCTGTGGTACGATACCCATAGAGAGCTAACGGTAGTATCTCATGCCAGTCTTTGTATGTGACTGTCATTTTTTGTATGATCTTCTTTATGTTTTTGTTAGCAGCTTCTACAACACCATTCATCTTTGGCCGGTAAGGGGAAGAATTGTGATGCTGAATCTTGAATTGCTCACACAAGGCAGTGATCATAATATTATTTAGATTTGTACCATTATCAGTGAGGATTCTCTCTGGGATATCGTACCGACAGATGAGATTCTGCTTGATGAAGCGGGCGACCACATTCTTAGTAACGGAAGCAAAGGAAGCCGCCTCAACCCACTTTGTAAAATAGTCAATGGCCACTAAGATAAAACGGTGTCCATTGGAGGCTGTTGGCTTAATTTCCCCAATCATATCGATTCCCCACATAGCAAAGGGCCAAGGATCCGTCAAGACGTTCAGAGGAACCGGAGGTACATGCACTTTGTAAGCATAAATTTGGCACTTATGGCAAGTCCGAGAGTGTTGATAGCAATCTGCTTCCATGGTAGACCAATAATAGCCTGCCCGTAGGATTTTCTTGGCCATTGTATGCCCACTAGAATGAGTACCAAAAGTGCCTTCGTGTAGCTCACCCATTATCCTTTCAGCCTCAGCCTTATCTATGAACCGAAGCAATACCGAGTCATGACTGCATTTGTACGGGATGTCGTTACTAAGGAATAATTTAGCCGAGAACCTTCTCAGGAATTTCTTGTCATTCACCGAAGCTCCTTCTGGATATTCCTGAGACTCGAGATACCTTTTGACTTCATGAAACCAAGGTTGGTCCACTACTTCTTCGATATTAATCTCGTGACAGTAGGCTGGTTCATTCATCCGCTCAATGGAGATTTGAGGAGCCTCGTTATCCCAATTAAGTTTAAACATAGATGACATTGTAGCTAATGCGTCTGCCAGCTGATTTTCTTCTTGCGGGAAGTGCTCGAAGGTAATCTGCTCGAAATGTGGTAGCAATGTTAAAACATGTTCTTTGTAAGGGATAAGGTTTGGATGCTTAGTGTCCCATTCTCCTTTGATCTGACTGATGACCAAAGCTGAATCCCCAAACACCACTAAAGATTTGATTCCCAAGTCTATGGCAGCCTTGAGTCCAAAGATGCATGCTTCATATTCTGCCATGTTGTTCGTACAATTGAAGCAAAGCCTGGAAGTGAAAGGAGTATGGCATCCTTCCGGAGATATAAGTACAACACCGATACCGTTACCAAGTGCATTGGATGCCCCCATCAAAGTACAGGGTCCATCGGGATCCTTGTTCAGGTCCGTCATATGGCCTGAATTCTTCAGCATTGTCCAATGTCATGATGTCTTCGTCAGGGAAGTCAAACTTCATAGATTGATAATCTTCTACAGCTTGATGGGCCAGATGATTAGCTAGCACACTTCCCTTTATAGCTTTTTGGGTCGTGTACTGTATGTCATATTCTGTTAGGATCATCTTCCATCTAGCTATCCTCCCAGACAAAGCAGGCTTCTCGAAGATGTACTTTATCAGATCCATTTTAGATATCAGAAAAGTGGTATGAGTCAACATATACTGTCTTAGCCGGCGAGCAGCCCATACCAGAGCGCAACAAGTTTTCTCGAGCAGTGAATATCTTGTTTCACAGTCGATAAAATTTTTGCTCAGGTAATAAATAACATGCTCTTTTCGGCCAGACTCGTCATGCTGCCCCAATACGCACCCCATTGAGTTCTCTAAGATGGTCAGATACATGATTAGCGGTCTTCCTTCGACTGGTGGCATCAAGACAGGAGGCTCTAGCAAATACTCCTTGATTTTATCGAAAGCAATCTGACAGTCATCATTCCATCTAACTACCTGGTCTTTCTTCAACAGCTTGAAGATTGGTTCACAAGTAGATGTTAGGTGAGAAATGAACTTAGCAATATAGTTCAGGCGTACCAAGAAACCTCTGACTTCCTTCTCAGTGCGAGGAGCAGGCATTTCTTGTATAGCTTTGACTTTGGAAGGATCAACCTCGATGCCTTTGTTGCTGACAATGAAACCTAAGAGTTTACCGGACCGGACTCCGAATGTGCACTTGTTTGGGTTCAATTTTAGCTTGTACTCCTTCAACCTGACAAACAGTTTTTGCAAGTGATCAAGGTGTTCTTCTTCAGTTTGTGATCAGGATATCATGTCATCTATGTAGACCTCTATCTCATGATGTATCATATCATGAAATAAATCTACCATGGCGCGCTGATAGGTTGCCCCGACATTCTTCAATCCTAATGGCATCACTTTGTAGCAAAACGTACCCCACTGTGTGACAAATGTAGTTTTCTCCATGTCCTTAGGCGCCATTTTGATCTGGTTATAGCTTGAGAATCCGTCCATGAAAGAAAATACTTTGTGCTGGGCTGTATTGTCAACCAGGATGTCGATGTATGGAAGTGGAAAATCATCTTTGGGGCTTGCCCTGTTTAAGTCTCTGTAGTCCACACACATCCGCACTTTACCATCTTTCTTGGGTACAGGGACAACATTGGCCACCCATTGGGGATAAGAGGTGACAACCAAAAATCCAGCATTGAACTGCTTCATAACTTCTGTTTTGATCTTTTCCAGATATCGGGTCTCATACGATGAACCTTCTGTTTTACTGGGGGATAATCTTCCTTTGTAGGCAGACGATGTACCACAATGTCTGCATCCAGTCCTGGCATGTCTTTGTAAGACCAGGCGAAGATCTCAACATAATCGTGCAACAGCTGAATCAGACGTTCCTTGACGCTCGGCTCTAGATTGGCACCCACCTTGATTTCCTTTTTATCTTCCTCGGTACCCAAGTTGATTGTATCCAACGGTTCCCCGTGAGGCTGAATAGCTCTGTCTTCTTGTTGCATCAATCTGGCCAATTCTCCTGGCACTTCATAATCTTCCTCACCTTCATCGTCGGCTTGGTAGATCAGATTTTCAAAGTCACAATTGGCCATAGCAGAACTGTTACCCCTGAGATCCTGAGTGGACGTAGATATGCATTTCAATATGTGAGTGTGTGTAAGAACACAACTACCTTTGAAAGAAGTAAAATGCAAGAAAGAAAAGACAAAGAAAACAAAATTTGATGTAAAAACGTCCATGATTCATTAATGACATATGAGAATGAAGTGACAACCCTTACAGATGGACCATTGTGCCTCGGGAAAGACACAAGGTTTAAAAAAGAGTCTGAATTGTTTAAATATTACAAGCCTGAAAATATTAAAAGGCAATTACTCTTGAATAAAAGTAATAGGAATGAAATCCTTCGCCTCCCAATTATTAAGCCCTCAGTCGATAGTTGGAAAAATCCATTCATCCATGTCACAGCTGGCATCACTATCTTCTAATGCGTTGACTCCTTGATTGCTGATACGCAGAGGTGGTCCCCCTGTGCGAGAACATCGGACAGTCTTCTGAGCCTTTGAAGTGAACCCCAACCCAAATTTGTCGGACTTATAGGGAATATCTAGAAGCCGACCCCAGATAGTACATCCTCCCTCTTCAACTACTGCTCGAGCGTCTTTCAATGAAGCCATCTTTAGCGGAGGTCTGGTAATCTCCGGGACCTTTGGAGTAGACTTGGTTGCTGCGACCGTTGCTGGAACCTCCTCAAAGTTCTGACAGAGAGTCTCTATGAATTCACCATCCATTTCAACATACCTGAAAGAGTTTAAATGGCTAACCATATATTCCTATTCCCCGTGAACTGTGACAATCTTCCCTCTGATCGGGTATTTTAGCATTTGGTGAAGGGTGGAAGTGACAGAACCAGCACCATGGATCCAGGGTCGACCCAACAGACAAGAGTATGAAGGGCGGATGTCCATCACATAGAAAATTGAGTCAAAGGTCTGATACCCAATTTTTATGGGGATACTAACTTCTCTGTGCACTGTCCTCTTGGAACCATCAAAGGCCCTCACTATGATGTTGCTAGGTTTCAAGATGAGTCCCTCGTAATCTAACCGATCGAGGGCATTTTTGGGCAAGACATTCAATGATGAACCGATATCCACCAAAACATGGGCAAGTGTGGTGCCCCTGCATTCAATGGAAATATGCAAGGCATCATTGTGCTTCCTTCCCTTAGAGGTTAAATCAGCATCGGAAAAGCCCAATCCATTATCAGCAGTTAGACTGGCCACACAGTCTTCAAATTGGTTGATGGAGGTCTCCTGGGGCACGTGAGCGGTCTTAAGAAACTTTACCAAGGCTTTGGCATGAGTTTCAGAGCATAGAAGTAAGGACAACAATGATATCTTCGAGGGGGTCTGCCCCAATTGTTCTACAATGTTATAGTCACTTTTTTTGATTATCTTCAGGATTTCTTCTATTTCTTTTCTAGAAGCTTCAAGGATGACTTCGGGACGTTCTCTTGCTTTGGCAGGCTCAACCAAAGCCTCTTTGCCCCTGGTATCGGCAGTAGGGACAACAACGGGAGTATCACTGGCGGTGTCGATAGGAGTGGCAGTAGTGATGATCACAGGAGTAGCAACAGTCTTTGGAGAAATCTCAGGTGAGAAGACTCTTCCACTTCTTGTTATTTTGCTGGTTCCAGTGATATTACCGATATCAGGATCAATATCTCTCGCAACTTCATTTGTGACAGCCAACTGATCTTGCTTGACGTCGTAGTAGTAAACGTCAACCTCATAACTCTAGGGAACAACTTTATTTGAGGAGTATGGTATTGGTCTTGGCATAGTGATGATCAATGGTGCAGTTCTGGGAGCAGGTGTAATCCTGACGGGTCTTTTGGTGGAGGCCCTGGGAGGATTGTCAAAAATGGTGATTATCAAAACATCTTGATAAGAACTCTTGATAAGGGGTAAATTTTCGAAAAGGATTTCTTTACTAGTCATCAGGCGTTGGACGCCTATCTTTAGTAACAAACAACCGTTCGGCAGAGATTTGCAAAGGTGACAATTTTCATCACAACCTGGGAACAAGCCGACTTGCAGTAGATTTTGTTTAACAGTCAACAGAGGAGTAGCCAAGTCATTCACGGAGGAAACAAAACGATCATCATCAATGGCATTGATACCTTGGTGTTGTACCCCAAAATTTGCCCTCCCATATTCTTCAAGATTTGCAAAAAAAAAGCATGCTTCAAAATCTCCCAAGGGTTGCACAGTTCAAGGGCCACCTAACAGTCAAAAACTAGGGTTTTGGTTCTGGCAAAGAAATTGAAGTTTCCAAGGGTCCAAACAAGTCCCACATGCCTACAAACATGGTCAAGCACCCATATGCCAAGTTTCAAGACTTACAGCACAAAATTGCATAGTCAAATGCCCTAATTGCTCAGCAGTCAACTGTAGGGGCAAAATGGTCATTTGACAGTCAAAAGATCAAATTTTTGGTCAACATCTTATTTTGAAGCCACAAACATCATTTGATCAATTCTTGATCATGATTTTCAAGGCATGGCTCAAAAAGTCTCAAGATGCAAAAGTTTCCATATTTGGACAGTTGAAAAAGTCAACTGTAACTTGACCAAGGCATAACTTCCACATGGTTCATCAGAAAAATTCCATCCAAAGCTCATTTTGAAGAGAAAGACATTTCCTATAACTCCTCTTCACTCTTCAAGTCCAAGAAATGCTCTCACAAAAAGTTATCAATTTCAACATTATAGGTCATTTTCAAAAGTCAACAAAAAGGGACTTTAAGTCAAAGACCATAACTTGTGATTGGTAAATCAAAATTACATGGGACCAAAGGCATTGGTTAGAGGACTTCAAGACCTTTCCAAAATGTCCAAGAACATGATCAAAGCTTAAAAATTGAGAAAGATATGCCTTAAGGAAGTTGGGAAATTTTTGGGAATTTTGAAAAGTCAACTTTACTTCAAATGCCTCAAAATTGCTAATGGGCCACAAATTTTTCCAAGAAAAATCATCCAAAGGCTATGCATGACCATTTGACCCAAAGGGGATTTATTTCATCATTTTTTATTATTTATTTGAATTTTTATCACCATTAATTCATTTAATTAAATAAAATATGACAAAAATACTAAACAAATGTGTTTGAATCTTTTTATGCAGCATATGACCTCATGATTCACTCAAGATCTCGTGTACATCAAAAAAGGAAAGATTTGGTGCAAATTGGCATGTTCTTCATGAGGAAAAGATTGGAAAAGATTCCATGGAAATCAAATATTTGATTCATCAATGCAAAGGCTTATGGACTCAAATTCTTACCCTAATTCGTCCCATACATATACAGAATGCTAAACCTAATGCTAACAACCTTGAAGCTGCGCCTGAAACCAAATACCAACTTGGCATTTTTTGTCCAAAAATTCAAAACTGAAAACACAGTTCTAGCGCAATTCAAAGCAAAGTAACCATTCCAATAGCTTGCCAAGGCATCAAGGAAGCTTTCTGAATCCTTTTCCAGTCCCTACGCATCAAGAGGTGGTAGAACAAAGTCAAAATTCCTCAAACTTTATGCATAATCGTATTTGAATTTCTGGACATTTTTCATACATTTTGATTGTTGTTTTATACTAACATGGACCTTCCGAATCTATTGATACTATTTAATTGAATTTTCATCGCCTATATGCAAACTTGCCATGGAAGCCCTTTAGGGTTGCAGAGGTTTTAAAAGAGGGCTTTGTTCCTCTGGAAAAATTGAGACACAAGACCTATACCACTGAAACCGGAAGCTCTGGACGATTCAATTCCATAGGTCGCGCCTTTTTTATATTTGAGTATGGCCTAATCGCTATTTTCTTGTACTGTAGTTAGTGGGGGTTCAAAACCCCCGCTATTTGATATATTTTTTCAGGCAAAAAGCAAGGAAGCAAGGAAGAAGATGGACGTGGCTTTACCTGAGTGGTCCATTTAAACGTTGGTGCGTTTTTGAGTGTTCCAGCATAATGGACATTATTGTTTTATATATTATTTCTTTTCCACTATAATGACAAACATGCTAAGCAGCTCAGTTGGTAGGCATATGGCTTGGTAAGCATTGGGACCTGGGTTCGATTCCCAGGTCCCCTCCCTTCTCAATATTATTTTGTTTTCCATGTTCCTACGCAGCGTGCCTTCCAGGGGTTCACCATACATCCACTATCCAAGCTTGCCACATGGCCCAGGAGACGAATCTGAAGGTCAAAAATCAAGGTCCAGGGAACACCCCAGTCAACGCATGTGCACATGGTCAGGAAAGTCAAAAGAAGCCTCAATGTAATGGGCCTGATTGCTCACTTTACCTCCAAAATTGGGGTCAACACCCCCCATTGGTTTGCATTTTATTTTCATTTTTTTTCTATTTATTTGATTTATTTATTTTAGTTAAATCATCAAAGATTAATTTTCATAAAATACCAAAAAAAATCAGAAAGACAAAAAAATAAAAATATATTTTATTATTTAATTCACTAATGTTTTTATTTTGTAAATAAATATAATAATTAATTTAGTTCTAATTCTAGGTTTTAATTTTAATATTTTTGTAATAAACTAAAAAATGTAGAATTAGGGTTTTATACTTTTATTCCTTTTTTTTATTTTTCACCATATTTAATTATTAATTATTTTTTTTTTGTAAATAAATTTGCCATTAAATAATTAGGTTAAAACTAGATCAAACTTAAAAATTTTTAATAAATTAAAAATAATTCAGAATTAGGGTTTTAATTTTAATTTAATTTTCTCATTAAAATTCTATAAATACAAAAACTCCAAAAATAATTTCTTTTTTCCTTATTTAACTTAATTAATTTCATTAATTCCAATTTAATTTCCTTAAAAGGGTCCAACGCCCTCGCATTCCCGACTTTACTTCTTCTCGCATTTTACTTTTATTTCTTTTTGTAAATATAATGTATTTATCCCAAAGCCTTGTAATAGATTAATTAGGATATTTATTCTTCCACATTTTATTTTTCAAATCGGGTCTTGGATTAATTTGGCGATATAGACCCGTGCCTTTGTAATAGCGTAGGACTTTTAATTCCGCATCTTTTAACTGTTAATAACTTGCATGAAAGAATGAATGCCAAAAAAATAAAAACAAAGCGTAGAACACTAATGCATGAACAAGACAAATATAATTGAAAACGACACACGAATCACACACCACCCCTAGGGTACGTCTCACTGTTGCCTTGCCCCTCGAAAAGTGGTCGTCGAGTAGAGGATGTTTTAGTAAGTCCTCATGTCCATGAACATGGCATGAGGGTAGCTTCTAAGGTGTCTTCCTATTGCTCTGGTGACCACAATGTCCCGAACCCTCGAATTGACCCGAACACCTCCAACAGTGGTGCTACCTACCTCTCAATGGTGGGATGGTACTACTTTAAGGACATTTACACAGACGAATTCCTTAGGGTAGGTAGAGAAATCGTAGATACTTGCTCTAATTTCAAAACAAAATCAAAAACTCTTTTCGCACCGACACTTTCAAAAAACTTTCGAAAGTAACTTTTCAAACACTCTTGAGGACTGATACAAGAGTCGAACTGAAATTTTCAAAGAAACTTTTTTAAACCCACAGTTGAAAAGCAAACAAACATTTTGAAAACACAAATGAGCAAGTATCTAAGAGCCCGTGGATAACCATGGATAGAAAGGGTGCTAACACCTTCCCTTTCTATAAATCTACCTCCCGAACCGAGAGCAATCTCTATAAGGAATTTTTCTGTGCTTTTGTCCTTTCCATTTGGAGAAAATAAAAGACGGTGGCGACTCTTGCTTCCGCGACATTTCGCGAACCAGCGTTAAACAGTCAGTTCCAGATCCACCGATCACAGAACTGGCGACTCTGCTGGGGAGAATTTTAAAGTGAGGTGTACCTTAGGACTAAGATCACTGTGTTTTCAATTGCTTTGTTTGCTTTAAATTGTGGGATTGTCTTGGGAGTTCTATAGATCCTAACCCGGATCTGGGGATACCTTCTTAGAAAGTAGCAACAAGGCTGTGAGGGAACTGTGCGGGGTATACCGAAATGGTTGAAACAGTCTGCTACATTGATGTGGCACTTTGGTATGTACCGGTAACCCTTGAGTTCAGTCAAGGAGAGTACGGGGCCTCCATGTGGTGTCGTGAAGCATCAACTGACCTTAGGAACCTTAATTGAACTATCTTGGCCTCTTTAGGGTAGTGAGATAACTGACTTTGGTGCAGTCCGAGGTTGGTTGATACTCGATACTACACTCAATTGAGGGTTGCTTTCCTGGAATATTTCGGTCGCCAGTTCAGTGGCTAAATCGAAACGATGAACAATGAAAGCAATCCAGTGATATTGGGACCCTTAGAACCCGGTTACTTCTAATAGGACAGGTTGAGCCCACCAACTTCAAGAGGGTAATACCCAGACCCCATGCTGGCCTAAACTCTAAGGGCTTGTCTTGTGTGACTTGTGTGCCTTACATGTTTGCCTTTGTAAATATTTGTGGTGTGTTTAATCATAGCATCATGACATCATCCAGCATCATATGCATCGACTAACCATTTCAGGGGTTCAAATCTTCATCTTTGTTCTTGTTTTGTAGGACATGGAAACTGTTCGCAGAAAGACAATTCAAATCAGCCTTGTAAGGATCCCTCCTCAGCTTAAGGAGCTTATATCCAGGATTCCCGAGAGCTCTTCATTCAGTGAAAGACATGGAAGACTCATCAGCTTGGTCAATACCAACATTGAGGAGGATATGATAAAGGTCCTGTTCCAGTTCTTTGACCCTCTGCATCACTGTTTCACTTTCCTGGATTATCAGCTGGTACCTACATTGGAGGAGTTCTCCCGGCTTCTGAAGATCCCTATCCTTGATCAACTACCCTACAACGGTACGGAAAAGGAACCCAAGCTTGAAGAGATTGCTAAAGCCTTACACCTACAATCATCTGACCTCAAGGGACATTGGGAAGTTAGAAGTGGTACCAAAGGGTTCTTAGCCAGGTTTCTGTTTGAAAAGGCCCAGGAATGTTGGAATTCCCTTGACTTACAAGCTTTTGAAGAAGTTGTGGCCCTCCTTGTCTATGGTTTGGTGTTGTTCCCTAACCCAGATCAGCTTATAGATATCAGTGTTGTCCAGATCTTCATGTCCAGGAATCCTATACCTACGTTGCGGGGGGACATCCTTCACTCATGTTACACTCGAACCATGAGAAAAAGAGGTGTCCTTATGTGTTGCACTCCTCTCCTGGGAAGGTGGTTTATTTTGCACCTTCCACAATCAGTTTTGAAGAACGAGCGGGGTTTGAGATGGTCACAACGGTTGATGACTCTTACACATGCAGATATACATTGGTGCTCTCGGTCCAGAGAGGATGCCACTATCATTGATCGTTGCGGGGAGTACCCTAATGTTCCTTTACTTGGAATCAGAGGAGGTATTACTTACAACCCATGCCTGGCTTGGAGACAGTTTGGTTATGCTCGGAGGGATGGCCCTCATGATATGTTAATTCCTGACATAGTTTTTGATTTCGACAACGATGCACAAGGACTTCGCCAGAGATTTATCAGAGCTTGGAGGATGCCCAGTAAGATAGACAGCAAGACACTGGGGCACAAGAATTCCATCCCATTGGAACCTTATCTCAAGTGGGTACGAGCCCGCTCCCAGAAGTTAATAATGCCTTATCCTCATGTGCTCCCTGTAATCAAAGAGCCAGTCTTGGAAGGAGAAGTGTCCTACACTATTCAACATCCTGACATGCCCACATCCTGGGAAGAGATGCAGAAGAGCTGGATCCAGCTTAAGGAAGAACGGAATTCTCTTGAGACCAGTCTACATGCTAGTGAAAAGAAGGTCTTGGAGCTCACCCGCCTATTGCACGAGGAGAGGAATCTCAACACCTACATAGCTCCAAAGAGGATGCGTAGTGTCTTTTGGGATTGATTTACTTTGTAATATGTGCCCATGAGGCTTTGATGTACTGAACAATTATTTCCTTAATGATAATGTGTGTTCCTTTTTGTCTACAACAAATTTGAACTTTCGAACCCTTGAATTCATTGCATAAACACATATCATTCATCATGTGCATAGCAGGTTTTCTTCTTTTCAGGTTGCTTACTGTTCTTCGCTGTTTATTTCAGCATCATGAATCCTGACTCATCATCAACCGAGATGTCTATCAAGGCTATTCAGGCGCAGAACGCGCAATTTCAGGAACTGATCATGGGTTTGGCTCAAGGCCAAGAAGAGCTGAAGGCTTTACTCCTGAAGAAGGAGAAGAAGAAGAAGAAGAGAACTGTTCTTTTCAACTCGGGCCGAAGGTTTGGCAACACTCTACAGAATGAAGAGGTTGGTTCTTCTGTAGGCAAAGGCAGTCCCCAGGGGGGAAAGGCTTCAAGTCCGGTAGTCTCTGACAACGAGACTGACTTTAATGAGGAACAGTATCCTCCGGCTGAAGACCGGTATAAGCAGTTGGAAGACAGACTGAATGCAATGGAGATCCAACAAGTGCCTGGGCTGGATTTTGGAGACTTGGGCTTATCTACTGGTGTGATTATTCCTCACAAGTTTAAGGCACCATCTTTCACCAAGTATGACGGGGCGTCTTGTCCCAAGCTACACCTCAGATCTTATGTGCGGAAGATTCAACCGTACTCAGTGGACAAGAACTTTTGGATCCACTTCTTCCAGGAGAGTCTTTCAGGGACTCATCTCGAATGGTTCTATCAGCTGGATGGGACCAAAGTTCGTAACTGGGAGGAGTTGGCTACTGCTTTTTACAAGCAGTATCAATATAATGCCGACCTTGCTCCTACACGTATCCAACTCCAGGGTATGTCACTAGGATCAAGCGAAGGTTTTAAAAAGTATGCACAGAAGTGGAGGGATCTGGCTGGCAGGGTGCATCCTCCGTTAACTGACCGTGAGCTGGTAGATATGTTCTTGGGGACCCTATCCGGGCCATTTTTCAATCATCTTATCGGTAACTCATCTGCAGGGTTTACTGATCTTATTCTGACTGGAGAGAGAATAGAGGCTGGAATGAAGTCCGGAAAAATCCAGAAGGGTGCATCTGCAAGTTCTGAGAAGAAGCCCTTTAAGAAGGAGGCCAGTGGTGTATATGGGCCTAGGAGGCAAGAGAAACCTGAACGCCGCCAATCTATCAACGCGGTGATGATTGCTAAGCCTGCTGCCGCTCCTCGGCAAACCAATCCACCCAGGGCTGAAAGACCCAGAAGAGAGTTTACCCGTCTAAACATGACCTTGTCGCAAATCTTGCCGCAGTTGCTATCCACCAATTTGGTGACTGTTAGAGAAGCCCCGAAGGTTGTGAACACTGCCTCTCCCAAGTACAATCCAAATGCCCACTGTGCTTATCACTCCGATAGCCCGGGGCATTCCACTGATGACTGTTGGGCCTTGAGGAACAAGGTACAAGATCTTATTGATACCAAGGAGGTACAATTTGAGGCACCTGAGAAGCCCAATGTAGTGACTTCCCCCATGCCTAACCATGGAGTGAATGCTATCAGGGAGGATGATGAAGTGGATGAAGCTGAGTTCGACAGCTGGATTTATCCGACGGCCGACAGTGGACCTAGCAATTGGATTGCAACAGACAACCTACCTGTTACTTTTGTTGCGGAGTAATGAATTCCTTTGTTTTTGTTATTTGTAATAAACAATTAAAACTCTATGGCCCAGTGTCTTACCCGAGGCACTGTGGCTTCATTTGTGAGGGTATATTAATTGTCATTTCATATATCATGAATAAAGACCTTGGATGTTTTCTCGCATTTCAAATCTTATGCTCCTTTTCTTTCTTTCCTTTCTTTATATATTGCAAAACAGTTGTATTTACACACACTCACTCATACAGGTTTCAATCCACTCTGGATCTCACTGGTAACGACTCTGCTACTGCCAGTTATGACTTCGAAAATCCGATCAACTTAGCCGAAGATGAAGGTGAAGATGCTTGCAAAGTGCCTGGCGAGATTGCAAGACTGTTACTCCAGGAAGAGAGGGCAATTCAACCACATGAAGAGCCAGTGGAAATAATAAATCTGGGTACTGATACAGACAGAAAGGAGATCAAGATTGGTGCCAACCTAGAGCTCAGCGTGAAGCAACGGTCGACTCAGATGTTACATGATTACATGGAAATCTTTGCTTGGTCCTACGAAGACATGCCTGGTTTGGATACCGACATTGTGGTCCATCACTTGCCTACCAAGGAAGACTGCCCTCCGGTCAAGCAAAAGGTCCGCCGTATGCGTCCAGAGATGTCTGAGAAGATCAAAGCCGAGGTTATGAAACAATTTGATGCCGGGTTTCTTGCAGTGACTTCCTATCCTCAGTGGGTTGCTAATGTGGTGCCGGTACCTAAGAAAGATGGAAAGGTCAGAATGTGTGTTGACTACAGGGATCTGAACAGGGCCAGCCCCAAGGATGACTTCCCTCTACCTCACATTGATGTCCTGGTTGACAATACTGCTCAGCATAAGGTGTTCTCTTTCATGGATGGTTTTTCAGGGTATAATCAGATCAAGATGGCTCCGGAAGACATGGAAAAAACTACCTTTGTTACTCAGTGGGGCACCTTCTGCTACAAGGTCATGCCTTTTGGACTGAAGAATGCTGGGGCAACCTACCAACGTGCCATGGTTTCTTTATTTCATGACATGATCCATCATGAGATTGAAGTATATGTTGACGACATGATCGCAAGGTCCCAAACTGAGGAAGAACATCTTGATCATCTGCAGAAATTGTTTGACCGTCTGAAACTGTACAAGCTGAGGTTGAACCCGAACAAGTGCACCTTCGGGGTCAGATCTGGGAAGTTGCTAGGCTTCGTTGTAAGTGACAAGGGTATTCAAGTGGACCCTGCCAAGGTTAAAGCCATTCAAGAAATGCCAGTTCCTAAGACAGAGAAGGAGGTCAGAGGCTTTCTAGGACGCCTGAATTACATTGCTCGGTTCATCTCACACCTAACTGCTACCTGTGAACCAATCTTCAAGCTGCTGAAGAAAGATCAGGTAGTACGTTGGAATGATGAATGTCAAGCTGCTTTTGACAGAATCAAGAAGTATCTCCAAGAACCACTCATTCTTATGCCACCGGTTGAGGGGAGACCTCTGATTTTATACCTGATAGTACTTGACAGCTCAATGGGGTGTGTGCTGGGGAAGCATGATGAGTCTGGCCGAAAAGAGAATGCCATTTATTACCTTAGCAAAAAGTTTACCGACTGTGAGACCCAATACTCACTGCTTGAGAAAACTTGCTGCGCTTTGGTATGGGGTGCTCGCCGGCTGAGACAGTATATGCTGACTCACACTACCTTGTTGATTTCAAAGATGGATCCTATAAAGTACATATTTGAAAAGCCTGCTCTGTCTGGGAGAATATCAAGATGGAAAATGATCTTGACAGAATACGACATCCAATACACGACCCAGAAAGCCATCAAAGGAAGTGTATTGGCAGATCACTTGGCACATCAAGCAGTAGATGACTATCAGTCAATGAACTTCGAGTTTCCAGACGAGAGCATTATGATAGTGACTGATTGTGAAGTACCTGGACCGGATGAAGGACCTGAGGAAGGATCCCGATGGTCTATGCACTTTGATGGAGCCTCCAACGCTTTGGGTAACGGCATCGGCGCTGTGATCATATCCCCTCAAGGCACTCATACTCCACTCACTGCTCGGCTATGTTTCAACTGCACCAACAATATGGCGGAGTATGAGGCATGCATCATGGGTCTCCAAGCTGCGATCGACTTAAGGATCAAGTTTCTGAATGTCTTTGGAGATTCCGCTCTCGTGATCAATCATATCAAAGGAGAGTGGGATACGAAACATCCGAATCTTATTCCTTACAAAGAATGTGTGTTGACATTGATCCCCCACTTCACCGAGATAACCTTTGAACATTTCCCAAGGGAGGAGAATCAGTTGGCGGACGCGTTAGCTACGATGTCTTCTATGTTCAAGGTCAAATGGGACAATGAGGCTCCCCGGATCATTATCTGGAAACTGGACGAACCAGCATACTGTTGTGATCTTGAGACTGAATTGGTGACTGAGAAGCCTTGGTACCATGAGGTGAAGAGATATTTGGAAGCTCAGGAATACCCTGAAGGGGCATCTGTCAACGATAAGAAGTTTCTGAGAAGGTTCGTAGCGAAGTTCTTCCTTAGCAACGACATCCTGTATAAGCGAAACCATGATTCAACCTTACTGCGTTGTGTGGATAAGACTGAAGCAGAAAGGATCATGGAAGAGCTACATGAAGGGACCTTCGGAACACATTCCAGTGGACACACTATGGCAAAGAAAATCCTTCGGGCAGGGTATTTATGGTCCACGATGGAAGCCGACTGCTACCAACACTCTCGGACATGTCATAAATGCCAGATATATGCAGACAAGGTGCATGTTCCTCCAGTTCCTCTAAATGTTCTGACTGCGCCTTGGCCGTTTGCGATGTGGGGCATAGATATGATCGGTGAGATCAAACCTACGGCATCCAATGGGCATCGCTTCATCCTGGTAGCGATTGATTACTTCACAAAGTGGGTTGAAGCAGCTTCCTACGCTACGGTAACCAAGACTGTTGTGGCACGATTCATTCGGCATAATCTGATCTGTCGATACGGTGTCCCAGAAAGGATCATTACAGACAACGGTACCAATCTCAATAACAAGATGATCACTGAGCTCTGCGAGCAGTTTAAGATACAACACCACAACTCTTCTCCTTACCGGCCGAAGATGAATGGGGCTGTAGAAGCAGCGAATAAAAACATTAAGAAAATCGTGCAGAAGATGACAATGACTTATAAAGATTGGCACGAGATGTTACCGTTCGCTCTACATGGGTACCGTACCTCAGCTAGGACGTCAACCGGGGCAACTCCCTTTTCCTTGGTCTACGGTATGGAGGCAGTCTTACCAATCGAAGTGCAGATACCCTCTCTCCGGATAATGAAGGATGCAGATCTAAATGAAGATGACTGGATCCAGACACGACTTGATCAATTAAACCTTATTGACGAAAAGAGACTTGCTGCTATTTGTCATGGTCAGACGTACCAAAAACGGATGATCAGGGCATTTAACAAAAAGGTCAGACCACAAGAATATCCAGTTGGGGATCTGGTAATCAAGCGAATCATCCTTCCTCAGAGTGATCCAAGGGGCAAATGGACCCCTACGTACGAAGGGCCATTTGTGGTTAAACATGTGTTCTCAGGAGGAGCCATGATTCTAACCACCATGGATGGTGACGACCTTCCTCACCCCGCCAATGCAGACATAGTAAAAAGATACTACGCATGAAAAAAGACCCGCTAGGTTGACATACCTAGGCAAAAATTAGGGCTTCCCGGCGAACCAAAAGGGTTCGGGCAAAATGAAGGGATGAAATGGAAAAATCTGTACACCCGGCAAGTCGAAAACCTGAAAAGGCGGCTTGGGCAAAAATGGGTATCCCCGTGGACTGAAAACCCGAAAGGGCGGTCCAGGAAAAATTTAGGGATAAAGCGTAATACTATGTCTCATTGGATCACTTTGCATCCAGAATCCGGTATCTACATCAAGTTCAGACGACATCGATCAATCAGCTTCATCCTCGACTAGGTCATCAAGTGATGAGACGCTCGGAGATATAAAGGCGATAGCAGAGTTGGAACCCAGTGGGATTATTCTTTTCACACAGCTGTTTTGTTTTCCCTTTGTACAATTTGTATAAACTCTGTTGTTCGGCGGTGTTCTCTTACTAGGACGTCAGCCTCTTGTACATAAACGCCTATTTTACAGGCAAATTCAAAAATCAATACAAAATCACTTTTCAGCTCAAATTGCCATTTATTTTTTCTTTTCTGTTTTGTTTTGCGAAGAACGTCCAAGGTTCAATTTGTGATATATGCATTGACAATAATTTTCTAACTCATGAATATTTGCATACGAAATAAAGGATTAATTACAGGTAACATTAGAAACAGGGGCAATAAAGAGTTGTCTAAGCGATCTAATTGTTCCGTCCACCAAGGTACCAAGGTGAGTTCGGCTGAAGAATATAACCAGCATATCTTAATTCCCCCAGAGAGTGCGTCAGCAAGTCAATACACTCTCCCCAAGCAAAGCTATTATCAACCTTAAGGAAGTTGGGTATCCCCGCAGATCTCAACATTCCCCAGCACGATATACGGGCATTCTTAACAAGCATCCCCGGCAGTCTTAACCTAAAGATTGTTCCCCGGCCGTATACCAGACATTCAGTGGAGTCACTTCCCCGATACAGTTCAAAACTTCCCCAGGAGAGTCCAATCCAGATTCCCCAGGAAAGTTGGAATCCATCTCGCCAAGCAGTAAGCTCATCCCCAATAGATTCTGGAAGCTTATCCCTCGCAGAGCACGGACGCGTCCCCCGGCTGTATTCATAAGTTATTTCCCTATCAGGATATAACTGGGTTATCCTCAGCCAAAAGCCACGGAAAGATCGTCCTCGGCAAAGTCTTCTTATCCCCAGTGAAGTCTATTAACACTTCCAACATAACAACGGTATCCCCAGTGAAGTTACCATCAACATCTCAACAAAGTACCTCTCTCCCCAACAGAGTATCGTTCCCCAGCAAGGTCGCTAGAGTACCTTTCTCCCTGCAGAGCAATCCATTCGCCAAATTTATTCCCCAACAGAGTTATCTTCTCCTACCGGTATTCTTGCAACTATCATCCCCAGCGGAAGCAAATATCTATTCTTCAACATCAGCCCAGGATGTGACTTCCCGGCACCCGTCAAGGATTCATTTTCCTAGACAAAAAGATACATTCATAAAACATCACATTTTCATACATTGTAGCATGCATATACGCATCATATCTTACAAATCTCATTTATGTTGAGAACATCATCGCTTGATTCATATCATGCCTTGCATATGACTGACCTTTACCTTTCAGGAAAGATCCAGTTAAGTTCTCAGCTATATTTCAAAGACTTTAGTCTGGTTCAGTTAAATCGACCCTAAGATTTTCCTGATTCTTATCCAGTCAAAGACCTTCTCTGGTTCAGTCAGATCGACCCTAAGATCTCCCTGATTCTTATCCAGTTGAAGATTTCAAGACCTTGTCCGGTTCAGTTAAATCGACCCTAAGATTTTTCTGATTCTTATCCAGTCAAAGGCCTTCTCTGGTTCAGTCAGATCGACCCTAAGATCTCCCTGATTCTTATCCAGTTGAAGATATTCCAAGACCTAGCCTGGTTCAGTTAAATCGACCCTAAGATTTTCCTGATTCTTATCCAGTCAAAGGCCTTCTCTGGTTCAGTCAGATCGACCCTAAGATCTCCCTGATTCTTATCCAGTTGAAGATATTCCAAGACCTAGCCTGATTCAGTTAAATCGACCCTAAGATTTTCCTTATTCTTATTCAGTCAAAGGCCTTCTCTGGTTCAGTCAGATCGACCCTAAGATCTCCCTGATTCTTATCCAGTTGAAGATATTCCAAGACCTTGTCCGGTTCAGTTAAATCGACCCTAAGATTTTCCTGATTCTTATCCAGTCAAAGGCCTTCTCCGATTCAGTCAGATCGACCCTAAGATCTCCCTGATTCTTATTCCAGTAGAAGACATCCAAGATTCTCTCATCGTTACTGTTGAGGTTGAAGTCGCCCAAGATTCTCTCAGTGTTACTGTTGAGGTTGAAGTCTCCTATGATTCTCTCAGCGTTCCTGTTGAGGTAGTAATCATCCAAGGTTCTCTCAGCGTTCCTGTTGAGGTAGTAATCGTCCAAGGTTCTCTCACCGTCCCGTTGAGGTAGTAACCATCCCTGGTTCATTCATAACCTTTTGAAGCTCCAGACCCAGTCCCTGTAACCAGTCAGGGTACATCTACACAAAGAGTTTGAAGACCAGCTCCTGTAACAGGTCAGGTAATCATCTTTCTTTTTCAGGTACGCAAGTTCTCGCTAAGGAATCTCTTATGCGATCGACATCCAGATGGCATCTATAAACCCATCCACCTACCCATCACCTCTCAGCATGGCATCTATAAGCCCATCCTCCTATCCATCAATCTCCAAATGGCATCTATAAGCCCATTCCCACCATCACACTACTATGTAAGCGCAAATTTCTGGGCACTCTAATGTTCAATCATCTTCCACCTTCGGATTACGAAAGGCACGTCAGCCAATCTGCATCCTCAGGTTTAAGAAGATTGAACAGGGGCAACTGTTGTACCCCAAAATTTTCCCTCCCATATTCTTCAAGATTTGCAAAAAAAAAGCATGCTTCAAAATCTCCCAAGGGTTGCACAGTTCAAGGGCCTCCTAACAGTCAAAAACTAGGGTTTTGGTTCTGGCAAAGAAATTGAAGTTTCCAAGGGTCCAAACAAGTCCCACATGCCTACAAACATGGTCAAGCACCCATATGCCAAGTTTCAAGACTTACAGCACAAAATTGCACAGTCAAATGCCCTAATTGCTCAGCAGTCAACTGTAGGGGCAAAATGGTCATTTGACAGTCAAAAGTTCAAATTTTTGGTCAACATCTTATTTTTAAGCCACAAACATCATTTGATCAATTCTTGATCATGATTTTCAAGGCATGGCTCAAAAAGTCTCAAGATGCAAAAGTTTCCATATTTGGACAGTTGAAAAAGTCAACTGTAACTTGACCAAGGCATAACTTCCACATGGTTCATCAGAAAAATTCCATCCAAAGCTCATTTTGAAGAGAAAGACATTTCCTACAACTCCTCTTCACACTTCAAGTCCAAGAAATGCTCTCACAAAAAGTTATCAATTTCAACATTATAGGTCATTTTCAAAAGTCAACAAAAAGGGACTTTAAGTCAAAGACCATAACTTGAGATTGGTAAATCAAAATGACATGGGACCAAAGGCATTGGTTATATGACTTAAAGACCTTTCCAAAATGT
Organism: Vicia faba; assembly: GCA_948472305.1. Classification (NCBI taxonomy): domain Eukaryota; kingdom Viridiplantae; phylum Streptophyta; class Magnoliopsida; order Fabales; family Fabaceae; genus Vicia; species Vicia faba. The sequence goes on along the minus strand of OX451735.1, from coordinate 186,352,583 downwards.
CCAAGAACATGATCAAATCTTAAAAATTGAGCAAGATATGCCTTGTGGAAGTTGGGAAATTTTTGGGAATTTTGAAAAGTCAACTTTACTTCAAATGCCTCAAAATTGCTAATGGGCCACAAATTTTTCCAAGAATCATCATCCAAAGGCTATGCATGACCATTTGAACCAAAGGGGATTTATTTCATCATTTTTTATTATTTATTTGAATTTTTATCACCATTAATTCATTTAATTAAATAAAATATGACAAAAATACTAAACAAATGTGTTTGAATCTTTTTATGCAGCATATGACCTCATGATTCACTCAAGATCTCGTGTACATCAAAAAAGGAAAGATTTGGTGCAAATTGGCATGTTCTTCATGAGGAAAAGATTGGAAAAGATTCCATGGAAATCAAATATTTGATTCATCAATGCAAAGGCTTATGGACTCAAATTCTTACCCTAATTCGTCCCATACATATACAGAATGCTAAACCTAATGCTAACAACCTTGAAGCTGCGCCTGAAACCAAATACCAACTTGGCATTTTTTGTCCATAAATTCAAAACTGAAAACACAGTTCTAGCGCAATTCAAAGCAAAGTAACCATTCCAATAGCTTGCCAAGGCATCAAGGAAGCTTTCTGAATCCTTTTCCAGTCCCTACGCATCAAGAGGTGGTAGAACAAAGTCAAAATTCCTCAAACTTTATGCATAATCGTATTTGAGTTTTTGGACATTTTTCATACATTTTGATTGTTGTTTTATACTAACATGGACCTTCCGAATCTATTGATACTATTTAATTGAATTTTCATCGCCTATATGCAAACTTGCCATGGAAGCCCTTTAGGGTTGCAGAGGTTTTAAAAGAGGGCTTTGTTCCTCTGGAAAAATTGAGACACAAGACCTATACCACTGAAACCGGAAGCTCTGGACGATTCAATTCCATAGGTCGCGCCTTTTTTATATTTGAGTATGGCCTAATCGCTATTTTCTTGTACTGTAGTTAGTGGGGGTTCAAAACCCTCGCTATTTGATATATTTTTTCAGGAAAAAAGCAAGGAAGCAAGGAAGAAGATGGACGTGGCTTTACCTGAGTGGTCCATTTAAACGTTGGCGCGTTTTTGAGTGTTCCAGCATAGTGAACATTATTGTTTTATATATTATTTCTTTTCCACTATAATGACAAACATGCTAAGCAGCTCAGTTGGTAGGCATATGGCTTGGTAAGCATTGGGACCTGGGTTCGATTCCCAGGTCCCCTCCCTTCTCAATATTATTTTGTTTTCCATGTTCCTACGCAGCGTGCCTTCCAGGGGTTCACCATACATCCACTATCCAAGCTTGCTACATGGCCCAGGAGACGAATCTGAAGGTCAAAAATCAAGGTCCAGGGAACACCCCAGTCAACGCATGTGCACATGGTCAGGAAAGTCAAAAGAAGCCTCAATGTAATGGGCCTGATTGCTCACTTTACCCCCAAAATTGGGGTCAACACCCCCCATTGGTTTGCATTTTATTTTCATTCTTTTCATTTTTTTCTATTTATTTGTTTTATTTATTTTAGTTAAATCATCAAAAATTAATTTTCATAAAATACCAAAAAAAATCAGAAAGACAAAAAAATAAAAATATATTTTATTATTTAATTCACTAATGTTTTTATTTTGTAAATAAATGTAATAATTAATTTAGTTCTAATTCTAGGTTTAATTTTAATATTTTTGTAATAAACTAAAAAATGTAGAATTAGGGTTTTATACTTTTATTCCTTTTTTTTTCTTTTTCACCATATTTAATTATTAATTATTTTTTTTTTGTAAATAAATTTGCCATTAAATAATTAGGTTAAAACTAGATCAAACTTAAACATTTTTAATAAATTAAAAATAATTCAGAATTAGGGTTTTTAATTTTAATTTAATTTTCTCATTAAAATTCTATAAATACAAAAACTCCAAAAATAATTTCTTTTTTCCTTATTTAACTTAATTAATTTCATTAATTCCAATTTAATTTCCTTAAAAGGGTCCAACGCCCTCGCATTCCCGACTTTACTTCTTCTCGCATTTTACTTTTATTTCTTTTTGTAAATATAATGTATTTATCCCAAAGCCTTGTAATTGATTAATTAGGATATTTATTCTTCCGCATTTTATTTTTCAAATCGGGTCTTGGATTAATTTGGCGATGTAGACCCGCGCCTTTGTAATAGCGTAGGACTTTTAATTCCGCATCTTTTAACTGTTAATAACTTGCATGAAAGAATGAATGCCAAAAAAATAAAAACAAAGCGTAGAACACTAATGCATGAACAAGACAAATATAACTGAAAACGACACACGAATCACACACCACCCCTAGGGTACGTCTCACTGTTGCCTTGCCCCTCGAAAAGTGGTCGTCGAGTAGAGGATGTTTTAGTAAGTCCCCATGTCCATGAACATGGCATGAGGGTAGCTTCTAAGGTGTCTTCCTATTGCTCTGGTGACCACAATGTCCCGAACCCTCGAATTGACCCGAACACCTCCAACAGTGGTGCTACCTACCTCTCAATGGTGGGATGGCACTACTTTAAGGACATTTACACAGACGAATTCCTTAGGGTAGGTAGAGAACTCGTAGATACTTGCTCTAATTTCAAAACAAAATCAAAAACTCTTTTCGCACCGACACTTTCAAAAAACTTTCAAACACTCTTGAGGACTGATACAAGAGTCGAACTGAAATTTTCAAAGAAACTTTTTTAAACCCACAGTTGAAAAGCAAACAAACATTTTGAAAACACAAATGAGCAAGTATCTAAGAGCCCATGGATAACCATGGATAGAAAGGGTGCTAACACCTTCCCTTTCTATAAATCTACCTCTCGAACCGAGAGCAATCTCTATAAGGAATTTTTCTGTGCTTTTGTCCTTTCCATTTGGAGAAAATAAAAGACGGTGGCGACTCTTGCTTCCGCGAAATTTCGCGAACCAGCGTTAAACAGTCAGTTCCAGATCCACCGATCACACTTGGCCATGTCTGGGCATTGGTGTCGTTATTACATTAGGCGTTTCCGGGGAATCAAATTCAAGCTCCTTTGCATCAATAAGGTCTTGCACCTTATTCTTTAAGGCCCAACAATCATCTGTATCGTGCCCCAGACTTCCAGAATGATAGGCACATCGAGCGTTCAAGTTGTAGCTAGGAGAAGTAGTATTAGGGTTCTTGGGAGCCTCCTTCAAAATTTCCAGATTGGTCCTTAGAAGGTGTGGCAACACTTGAGACATGGTCATGTTAATCCGGGTAAATCGTCTCATGGGTGCTTCTGGTTTGTGCTGATAATTTAGTTGCTGATTTGGCGCAGGATTAGAGATCATAACAGCCCCTACTGCCGGACGACGGTTGGTTTTGTTTTGATTCCTATGATCATAGGCAACACTGACTTCCTTCTTCCCGACAAAAGGTTTCTTCGCCATACTTGAAGATGCATCTTTTTGAATTTTGCCGCTTTTTATACCGGCTTTGACCCGCTCACCAGTCATGATTAATTCGGTAAACCCAGATGAAGAACTCCCAATCAGGTGATTGAAAAATAGTCATGACAAGGTGACAAGGAACATATCCACTAATTCTCTGTCGGATAGAGGGGGCTGGACTCTGCCTGCGAGATCCCTCCGTTTTTGAGCATAAGTTTTGAAACCCTCATCTGTTCCCATAAACATACTCTATAACTGTGTCCTAGTCGGAGCCAAATCAGCATTATACTGATACTGTTTGTAGAAAGCGACAACCAACTCTTCCCAATTACGAACATTGGACCCTTCTAATTGATAGAACCAATCCAACTGCGTCCCCGATAAGCTCTCTTGGAAGAAATGCACCCACAGATTTTTGTCAGCCGTGTGGGGCTGAATCTTTCTGACATATGACCTCAGATGTAGTTTTAGGCAAGAGATACCATCATACTTGGCGAAGGTTGGGACCTTGAATTTCTGTGGGATGACAACCCCTGAGATGAGTCCTGATTCTTCAAAGTCCAAACTGGGCACTCTATAAATCTCCATGGCGTTCAAACGATCCTCTAGCTGTTTGTATTTATCATCAGCAGGAGGATATTGCTCCTCAGAGTAATTAGGCTCTTCCTCTCCTTCGGATGCTGGGTCGTCGTTCACTTCCTGGGTCTCAGCCCCTTGGTTATCTCCTTCACCCGATGATGTTGCAAAGTCCAAGGTTCGCCTGGTCTGTCCTTTAAACCTTCTTCCCATAATCACAACCCCGGTTGGTTTCTTCATCTTCTTCTTCTTCTCTTTGTCTAGCAAAGTCTTCAATTCCTCTTGCCCTTTTGTCAGAGCCATGAGCATTTGTTGAAACTGGGCATTCTGCGCCTGAAGATCTTTCACAGTCTTTTCAACATCCATCTCACTGAAATAAACATTAGAAGGATAAGGCGACCTATTATGAGAAACCTGTATGATGTTATGATGAATGAAGATGCGATATGCAAATGATTTCAAGGAAATTTAGAAGATTTAAATTTGTTCAAACCAAAAAGAACACACGTCATATTAAATAAAACCAAGTTTGAATACATCATGCCTCCTTGGGCTTACAAAGAAAGAAACCAAAATACAGCCAAAATTCTCAAGACAAAAAGACCGAACGCATCCTCTTTGGAGCAATGTAGGTGTTCAAATTCTTCTCTTCATGAAGCAGTTTGGTGAGCTCCAAAAAATTCTTCTCACTGGCGTAGTACTGGGTTTCAAAGGTGTCTCGCTCTTCCTTCAACTGAATCCAAGCTTTCTGCAGGTCTTCGAGAGAGGTAGGCATGTCCGGATGAAGAACAGTGTATGGGACGTCTCCTTCAATAACGAGTTCAATGATGACAGGAAGGATGGAAGGGTAAGGCATTAAGAGACTCTGGGCACGAGCCCGTACCACTTAAGGTAAGGCTCGAGAGGGATAGAGTTTTTATGTCCCAAAGTCCTACTGTCCACTTTGTTCACCATTCCCCAAGCACGTGTAAACCTCTGGCGGTAACCTTGGTCTTCTTTGTCGTAGTCGAACACTAGACCTCGGATGAGCATCTCATGAGGGCCGTCCCTTCGGGCATACCCAAACTTCCGAAGAGCTAAACATGGGTTGTAGGTAATACATCCCCTAATACCAAGCAGAGGTACATTAGGGAACTCCCCACAGCGGTCAATGATAGAGATATCTTCCAAAGATCTTGAGCACCAATGGATATCAGAGTGAGTGAGAGACATCATCCTTTGAGACCAAGTAAATCTTTGCTCGTTCTTCAATGCTGACTGAGGCAGGTGTGAAGTGAACCAATTAGCGAGTAGGGGTATACAACACAAAAGGGTACCTCTTTTCTTCATGGTACGGGTATGAAGGCAATGCAAGATGTCTCCTAACAAGGTGGGTATAGGATTGCGAGAGAGAAAGACTTTGATGGCATTAACGTCTATGAATTGGTCTGAATTAGGAAACAGAACCAAACCATAAATGAGGAGAGCTAGCACGTCTTTGAAATCTTGGAAATCCATGTCATCCCATAATGAACGAGCTTTTTCCAACAAAAACTTAGCTAAAAATCCTTTAATCCCACTTCTTGTATCCCAATTGGCTATGATGTTGGACCTCTTCACATGTAAAGCTTCGACGATGACTTCAGGTTTTGGAATCCCTTCTAGACCGGTGAACGGTATCTGATTAAGCACGGGCACCCCTAAGAGTAGAGAGAACTCTTCCAATGTAGGTACCAACTGATAGTTCGGAAAAGTGAAACAATGATGTACGGGGTCAAAGAATTGGAATAGTATACACATCATCTCTTCTTGGAAGCTGGATGTAGCCAAACTGAGGAGTCGAACATACTTCTTGGTAAAAGGAGAATCCCCGGGCACTCTTGAGGCTAGCTCTTGAAGTTGAGGATGTGCTTTTACAAAGCTGATTCGGATGGTGTTTCTTCGGAGAGAATTCATATCCTACAAAACAAAAACAAAGATAAATTTCTAAATCCTTGAAATGGTTAGTGAGCATGCATATGATGTTGATTATGTTTATGATGTTTATGTACAACCAAACATATACACACACAACAAACAAATCCCTATGTTTCAGGCTTGCATGAGTTTGTAGGTAAGTACCCTCTTGAAGTTTTAGTTGGCTCAACCTGTCCTAGAAACAATGATCGGGTTCTAAAGGATCTCAATATCACCGACCTTTCTTTTAGGCATTGTCTCAGAACAACAATCTTTTCTTGCGGCCAAGATATCCAAAAAGTATAGTCTCAATGAGTGTAGTATCGAGTGTCAACCAATTTTCAGCTTTACACTAAAACTGGATACCTCACTACGTCCTAATGGCCAAGTTTGTTCAATTAGGGTTCTAAGGTCAATTGGTGTTTCATGGCACCAAGCGGCGGACCCGTATTCTCCTCGATTCAACACAAGGTATACTGGTACCAACCAAAGTGCCACACCAACGTAGCTACTGCTTCAACTGTATCGGTCTACGTCGTACAGTTCCCTCACAGTTTATTGCTACTTACCTAAAAGGTATTTCCCAGATCCGGGTTAGGATCAAAGCAAGCCCAATACAAAGAGATAAATATAAAGCACACAAATTAAATAATGAAAGCGAGTAAATGTGATCTAACCCTAAGGTAACCCCACTTTTTATTTTAACTCCCCAGCAGAGTCGCCAGTTCTGTGATACGGTAGGAGAACTGACTTGATGTTTTGCATTTCGATCGCACTTGTGTGGATAGCAAGAGTCGCCACCGACTTTTATTTTATCCAAAAGGAAAGGTAAAAAAGCACAGGAAAGACCTTTCGAGATTATTTTTCGGGTTAGGGGGGTAGATTATGAAAAGGGGAGGTATTAGCACCCTTTTCATCCATGGTTTTCCATGGGCTCTTAGTTACTTGTTTAGATCACTTGCTTTCATTTGACAGTGCGCTTGTGGTGTGGGCTTTGAAAGTATTTTGAAAAATATCTTTGTAATGGCTCTCGTCTCTATAAGAACGCGTACAAAGTTTTGTTTCGAAAAGTGGTTCAAAGATGTGTTTGTGAATCGTGTTTCGGAAAGTGTTTTGAAAAGATATTTTGCAATGGTTCTCGTCTCTATAAGAACGTATACAAAATGTTTTATCTTTTTGGAAATTTTTTGAAATGAAAGTGTAGGTGTGAAAAGTTTTTATCGTAAGCAAGCGAGTAACTAAGAGTGAGTCTATCTACTCGAAAGGTCTTAAATTGTTCTTTTCTTCCTCTTTTTAATGGTACTATCTTACCATTGATTTGGTAGGAATCCCCAACGTTGGATGTGAAGGGACAGGGGTGGGTCAATTTTACAATCATTGAAGGCAACTTGTGAGACGCTTTAGCAATTTTTGTAAGGGACGAGATCGTTTTAGTCAAAGGCAACATCGAGGGTCATCGAGGGACTACGATCTTTTTTATCGAAGGGTCATTGCTAAAGTGTCCCATATTCGAGGGACATGATTGTATTTCCGAGGCAACAAGCGAGGTTACCCTAGAGGTGCCCGTGTGAAAAAGTGTGTTGGTTTCAAGTTATTTTATTCTTTGATTAGGTCATCTAGCGATTGATTTTTGAATCTTTCCGTACATGCCTAGTTACTATACAGTATAAAGAAAGCAGTAAATTACGGGAATTGAAATTCTAAGCTATTAAAAAATATTCGGGAATGGGGGTACAATTTTTACAAATGGGGATGAATCAAATGAGATAGGAAAATCCAAATATCAAACAATACAACCAAATCGAATTTTGTGCGATTTATTAAAGCTATAATAATCTATGAGATAAAATCAACAAAATATGGAAATGAAATGTTAAGTATTTACTTGAAAAGAGAAAAGTAAAACCTATTCTAAAAAATAAAATAATTGATTAAATTATATTCTTATTTTTTGTATTTTATTAATTTAAGTAAATCTAAAGAAAGAAAACAAACTAAATTATCATTTTTTTTTTGGTGTTTTATTAAGTCAAATAAATCTAAAACAAAAATTTATTTAAAGAAAGAAAATGATAAAAATTAAATTACAAAACCTAAATCAAATTAACAAAAATGTATTTTAAGTTATATTTAGTATTTTTCATAACAAATAAAATATAAGAAGAAAACAAATTAAAAAAAAAAGAAACATGGGCTTGTGGATGATTTGGGAGGAGGCCCAAAGAAAATATTTGTTATTTGCTGTAACTCAAAAACAGGCAAAGAAGGGTATGGCTAGCAAAACGCATGGGCTTAAGGGAGTGTTTTGGGATGAGGCCCAAAGGAATTAGTTGTTATTTTCTGTTACAAAAGCAAACCAAAGGGGGGGGGGGGGAGGGTATGGCCAGCGAAGGCGAAAATGGGCTTAGGAAAAGGGCAAAGGGGTGATCCAACTAAGGTCCAACAAAACAAAATCCAGTTCTCTTAAACCAACGCTTAAGAAATAATCAGAAAATTAGGGTTTGGAACCCTGTAACTCATGCAGCGCCGCTAGCTCATCTTCTCGATTCATCTCTTCCATTTTTACTGAAAACCTCTAAACAATCTCACTACATGTCCCTGCCTAATTTCGCGAACAAATCGCTCTTTGCCTCTTTGTCTCACTATGATTTGTGTTTTTGAAAACCCTAAGTTTTGAAATCGGATTTAAGCCTAAGAGATCTGAAATTGGTCCGTCCTTGACCTCCCCCTCACTCTCAGTTGCCGGAATACAATCTTTCTCGCCTCCCTAATCAAGTGCTAATGATTTTCTTTGAAAAAGGGTAAGGTTACAAATTTCGTTGATTTCTTTGATCTCATCATATTTTTCTGTCAATTAAGCTACTACTCTTTTAAGTGCAGGAAAATGTATGCTTATGAAAGGTTTGGGAAAGAGGGGGAAACCATACCTGTTGAAGTTTTACAACTTTCCTGTGATTTCCTGTGAAATAGAGAGGGAGAGGAGATACGGTTTTCAATGGTAGCAGAGACTTCACAGGGGGAAGAGATGAGGTTGAGCGTGTTGCTTTTCTGGTTTGTCGGTAATCTCTTCTTATCTCTGTGTTTAAATGATGATTTTTCAGTGATGGTTAAGGGTTATGGGATTTTTGATGATGCTTGTTTTTTTTTTGGATGGAGGCTTGTTACTGGTTTTCAATTTGGGATCTTGCTATTGTATGATGGTTAACAGTTCTTTCTGGTTTTGTGATTTTGAAGCTTGGTTCAGGTTTGAGATTTTGGTTTTGGATTTGTGGATGTTTTTCTATTTTTTTGAGTTTGTGGCTTTTGGAGTTTTGGTTTTGGATTTGTTGATGTTTATCAGGTTTTGAGTTTGTTACAGGTTTGGTTTGATGATGGTTATTAGTATTTGTTTTTGAATAAGGCTTAGCAGGTTTTAAGTTTGTTACAGGTTTGGTTTTGGTGGCTTACTGGTTTTTTTGAGTTTGGTTATGGTGGCTTACTGGTTTTTTGAGTTTGGTTATGGTGGCTTACTGGTTTTTTGAGTTTGTGAAACTGAGCGCAAGTTTGGAGTTTTGAAGTTATGTTTTTGGTTTTGATGAGGGTTACTGTGTTTGAGATTTTTTTGAGGCTATGTTTTTTGGTTTGCTGTTTTGGTTTTCAGGCTTGCTACATGTTTGTGACTTGTTGCATGTTTGAGATTTTTGTTGTTGGTTAACATGTTTCAGGTTTTGGCTTTTGGGAGTTGGATACTTACTGATGGTTTTTGTCTTTGAAACTTGTTTCAAGTTTTTTGAGTTTGATGATCTTTCTATATTTTTCTGCTTGAGACTCCTCCCTTCAGCTTGAGACCTGCTTCCTGTTATATTGACCCTGCTTCTGTTATCCATATTCAAAATGGTGGGAAACCAAAAATTGAATATTTTAGTATATTGTCCTTATGGATTTTTTTGTTGCAGTTTTGTTTTTTAGCACATTCCATGCAACTTGTAACAGGCAGAGCAGCAAGGTTGTGCATTCCAATAACCTAGGTTACTTCTTTCCTCTCTTCTCTCTCAATGACAATAAGAAAGCAAATTGATCTTTTGACTTTTTTCCAATTCTGAAAGGTTTGCATGGAAAATGATGACTTTGCTTCTTGAGCAAACTTTGCTTAGTTGCTTATTTTGCCATACTTCTGTACTGCTGCCTGTTTTAGATTTTGTTGACTTAGCTATTTGTTTACTTGCTATATTGTTGCCTCGCTTTTTGTTGATGCTGTTTGTTGTTTTGACAAAGCTCTTTGTTGTTTGGAAAGTTGTGAGGCTGTTTGTCTGATTCAGTTTGTAAAATTTTGTTTGCTTGCGAATTTTTGCTTGTTTGGACAGCTTGTAGTATTTCTGTTTGGACAGCTTGTAGTATTTCTGTTTGGATAGTTTGCTTGCATTTTGTTTGGATAATTTGTAGCATTTGTTTGATTTAGTTTGTAGCGTTTGTTTGATTCAGTTTGTAGCATTTCTTTTCCTCTTTCTTTTTGTGAACCAAGAAGGGTAACCTTCTTGTGATTTGCAAATAGGAAATAGATTGTGATGAAATAAAATGACATTCTGATTCCATTTTTGCAAACCTTAATGATGAATACTTTTTGGAAAATTTTGTTCATGCCCAAATAACTAGTACTAACCTTGTTTTTCTTTTCTTGTTTTCATGTGAGCAAAATGGATATGAAAAAGCAAGGAAGGCAAGAAATCTGTGGCAAGCGTGGAGGTCTTTGGAGATAAACAAAAGAATTTGATACGACTTCAATCTTCAGACAAACTTAGGCATAGATTAATTTTCCTAGGCCAATCAAACACTTGGATTTTCTTTGTAATTTAGAAAAATCATTCTTGTATTGTATCCAATAATTGTACCAATTCATCTTCAAATACGATAAGTTGTAAAACATAAAGTATTTAAAAGAATAAATTGTCTTGTAACAATGTATGAAATTGGAGAAAATATTATGAAATGTTCTGGTGTCACTTGAAATCCTTGATCAACAATAACTTGTAATTTTCTCTTCGCATCCTAATTGATTTTTGAAATTCCCAATCAAGATATTTGAAACAAAATGCTCCAGTCTGGTAACTTAAATTCCAAGTAATCCCACTAATTTTGTAACTGCATTCCAAACAAACACGCACTGTATATTCCATTTCCTAACCAAACAAATGTTTTAAAAGATGCAAATCATCTGGTCAACCTGGATCCTACAATCATGAGTGTCCCAAACGATAGACTTAACCTCCATCTCTTGTCCCAAACAAATCATGCTCTGAGAACAAACATTAATCTTTTCAATAAACTTGAGGAAGCATGAGGACCTGTGAAAGCCAATTGGATCTTTGAGAACTCATTTTCTTTTGAGAATTGCAAGAAAAACCCTAATTGCTAGTTTACTGCCACAAAAGAGAATCTGTCTGGTCGATTTCTGAACCAACTTGAATATCCGAGAAACCCTAGGGTTGTGTCTTTTATGAAAAACGGGAGGGAAAATTTTGGGGTACAACACCAATTACTTTTATTCAGGAGTAATTGTCCTTTTTTGTTTTTGGATATGTAATAAATGAATAATTCAAACTCTAAAACCTTGTGTCTTACCCGAGGCACAATGGTTATTTTATGAGGGTTATCATGTTTCATCATCATATGTCATAAATAAAACATTGGACGTTTTTACATACAAATTTTGCGCTCTTTGCCTTTCTTTTATACTTTTTACTTTATTAAAACTGCTATGCTCTTACACACACTCACATATCAAACTGCAGATCCACATCCACTCTGGATCCCATTGATAACGGTTCTGCTATTACCCATTATGGTTTGAAAATCTGATCAACCAAGCCGATGACAAAGGTGAGGAAGATTGTGAGGTACCCGGAGAGCTTGCCAGACTATTACAACAGGAAGAAAGGGCAATACAACCTCATGAGGAGCCAGTTGAGACAGTGAACTTGGGCACTGAAGAGAACATAAAAGAAGTCAATATAGGTGCTAACTTGGAGCCCAGTGTGAAACAGCGAGTGATACAGATGCTACATGACTATGTTGAGGTTTTCTCCTGGTCATACGAAGACATGCCGGGACTTGACACCGATATTATGGTTCATCGCCTGCCTACAACAGAGGATTGCCCTTCAGTGAAACAGAAGGTTCGTCATATGCGGCCAGATATGTCAGAAAAGATCAAGGCTGAAGTTATGAAACAGTTCAATGCCGGTTTCTTAGTTGTCACGTCCTATCCTCAATGGGTCGCCAATGTTGTTCTAGTGCCTAAGAAGGATGGTAAGGTACATATGTGTGTGGATTACAAAGACATGAACAGGGCAAGCCCCAAGGATGACTTTCCACTTCCCCACATTGATGTTCTGGTTGACAACACCATACAACATAAAGTATTCTCCTTCATGGATGATTTCTCCAGATACAATCAGATCAAAATGGTACCTTAAGACATGGAGAAGACGACCTTCGTCACTCAGTGGGTCACTTTCTATTACAAGGTTATGCCATTTGGGTTGAAGAACATCCAGACAACCTATCAGCGCGCCATGATAGCTTTGTTTCATGATATGATCCATCACGAGATAGAGGTCTATGTTAATGACATGATAGCCAGGTCTCAGACTGAAGAGGAGCACCTTGATCACCTACAGAAGCTATTTGACAGGCTGAAGAAATACAAAATGAGGCTAAACCCGAATAAGTGCACTTTCGGAGTAAGATCCAATAAGCTCTTAGGTTTCGTAGTCAGTGGAAAAGGCATTGAAGTGGATCCTGCAAAGGTCAAATCTATACAAGAAATTCTAACTCCTTGCACTACGAAGGAAGTTAGAGGATTCTTGGGACGCTTAAACTACATAGCCAGATTCATTTCACATTTGACCGCTACTTGTGAACCAATCTTCAAATTACTAAAGAAGGACCAAGCAGTGAAGTGGGATGACAATTGCCAGTATGCCTTTGACAAAATCAAGGAATATCTCCAAGAGCCTCTAATTCTGATGCCTCCAATTGAAGGAATACATCTGATCATGTACTTAACAGTATTAGAGAACTCAATGGGGTGTGTGCTAGGGCAGCATGACGAGTTTGGTCGAAAAAAGCATGCAATATACTACCTTAGCAAAAAGTTTACCGACTGCAAAACAAGATACTCACTGCTCAAGAAAACTTGATGTGCTTTGGCATGGGCTGCTCGCCGACTGAGACAGTATATGTTGACGAACACTACTTTATTGATAACTAAGATGGATCCTATCAAGTACATCTTTGAGAAGCATGCTCTCTCCGGAAGAATAGCAAGATGGAAAATGATCCTGACCGAATACGACATTCAATACACAACCCAAAAATCAATAAAGGGAAGGGTACTAGCTGATCATTTGGCTCATCAGGCTGTGGATGACTATCAATCCATGAATTTTGAGTTCTCGAACGAGAACATCATGTTAGTAACTAATTATGAAGAACCTGGACCGAATGAAGGACCTGAAAAAGGATCCCAATGGACTATGGCTTTTGAAGGAGCTTCCAACGCGCTTGGCAATGGCATCGGCTTCGTGATTACATCTCCTGAAGGATGTCATACTCCTTTCACTACCAGGCTATGTTTCAACTATACCAACAACATGGCTGAGTACGAAGCATGTATCATGGGTCTCAAAGCTGCAGTCGATTTAAGGATCAAGTTCTTAAGCGTGTTTAGAGACTCAGCTTTGGTAATCAGCCACATCAAAGGAGAATAGGACATGAAGCATCCTAATCTCATCCCGTACAAAGAGCATGTCTTGACATTAATCCCATACTTTAAAGAAATTATTTTTGAGCATTTCCCACGAGAGGAAAATCAACTAGCTGACGCGCTAGCCACGATGTCATCCATGTTCAAGGTTAGGTAGGATAATGAGGCTCCTCAGATCACCATTGAGAGGATGGACGAGCCAGCATACTGTCATGAGATTGATACTGAAGACGTAATGGACAAGCCTTGGTTCCATGAAATCAAAAGATATCTCGAAAGCCAATAATATCCCGAAGGAGCTTCATTCAATGATAAGAAGTTCCTAAGAAGATTCTCTGCTAAGTTATTTCTCAGTAACAGGATCCTCTACAAGCGCAATCATGACTCTACCTTGCTTCGGTGTGTAGACAAGAGTGAGGCAGAAAGGATTATGACTGATTTACATGAAGGTACCTTTAGCACTCATTCCAGTGGACATATGATGGATAAAAAGATCCTACGAGCAGGATATTACTGGTCCACTATGGAAGCAAACTATTATCAGCATTTACGAACTTATCACAAATGCCAAATCTATGTTGACAAGGTACATGTGCCTCTAGTTCCTCTGAACGTCTTGACTGCTCCGTGGCCATTCGCAATGTGGGGCATTGACATGATTGGAGAAATTAGACCTACAAATTCTAATGGGTATCTCTTTATCATGGTCGCTATTGATTACTTCACGAAGTGGGTCGAGGCAGCTTCATTCACTTCCGTTACCAAGAACGTTGTGGCCCGATTCATCAGAGATAACCTTATCTATCGGTACGGCATTACAGAAAGAATCATTACAGATAATGGTACCAATCTCAACAACACTATGATCACCGAGCTTTGCACACAATTCAAGATTCAGCATCATAACTCTTCTACCTACCGGCCGAAGATGAATGGCGCTGTAGAAGCTGCTAACAAAAACATCAAGAGAATCATACAGAAGATGACGGTGACATATAAAGATTGACATAAGATGTTACCATTTTCTCTTCATGGTTACTGTTGCACCCCAAAATTTGCCCTCCCATATTCTCCAAGAAATTGCCAAGCCAAGTCACAAAATTCCCCAAGGGTTGTGCAGTCCAACTGCCTCCTATACAGTCAAGACTAGGGTTTGGGTTCTGATAAAGAAAAGGAAGTTTTCAAAGGCCTAATCAAGTCTCACATGCTTACAAAGATGGTCAAGTATCCTCATATCAAGTTTCAAGGCATTCAGCTCAAAATTGCACAGTCAAAACCCTAAATTGCACTACAGTCAACTGTAGGGGCAAAATGGTCATTTGACAGTCAAAAGTTCAAATTTTTGGTCAACATATCATTTTGAAGCCACAAACATCATTTGATAAATGCTTGATCATGATTCTCAAAATTTGGCTCAGAAATAATCAGAGATGCAAAAGTTACTATATTTGGACAGTTGAAAAAGTCAACTGAAATTGACCAGGGCATAACTTTCACATGGATTATCAGAAAAATTCCATCCAAAGCTCATTTTGAAGAGAAAGACATTTCCTACAATTCATCTTCATATTCCAAGTCCAAGAAATGCTCTCACAAAAAGTTATCAATTTCAACATTATAGGTCATTTTCAAAAGTCAACAAAAAGGGACTTTAAGTCAAAGGCCATAACTTGAGATTGGTAAATCAAAATGACATGGGACCAAAGACATTGGTTATAGGACTCAAAGACCTTTCCAAAATGTCCAAGAACATGTGAAAAGCTTAAAAATTGAGCAAGTTATGCCTTGTGGAAGTTGGGAAAGTTTTGGGAATTTTGAAAAGTCAACAATGGTTCAAATGACCTAAAATTGCTAATGGGCCCATTTTTCTTCCATGAATCATCATTCCAAGCCTATGCACGACCACTTGGCCCAAAAGGAAGTATTTTATCATTTTTTATTTATTTATTTGAATTTTTATTCATATTAATTCAATTAAATCAATTAAATATGTGGAAAATATCTAAATAAACCAAATGAATCTTTTCATACATGTTTTAGACTTGATATTTCGTGCTTAGCCAATTATGGAAAGATTTGGAGCTGATTGGCATGATTGAACAAAAATGCACATGAAAAAAGATTCAAAAAGATCTTGGAAAATCAATTATCAAAAATCATTATGGCCATGGATTTTATTCAACTTTCTTGACCTAAAAGCTTCACTACATATGCCTGAATCAAACCCTAATCCTAGAAGACTGAAAGCTGCGCATAAGAGGCTAGTACAAACTTGAAAAATTGCTTGAAAAACTCAAAAACTGAAATCAACTTTAGGAGTCGATTCAAAGCACCATTCTTGTCTCAATAGTTTCCTGGAACCTCACTGAACGTGCTCCAATCAAAAACAACCACAAAAGCTCCAGGAGTTGGTACCTGTAACTCAAACTGTAAAGCCAAAAAATTTATAATCGTATATCATCTTTTAAGCATTTTTACATCATTCTATTCATGGCATCATGTTTGTTTTGAGCTTCTGAAACTAACCATCGTGTTTGATTGGATTTTTACACGCCATACGCGATTATGCCATAACTGCTTTCTAGGGTTACAGGTTTTCAAAATTGGGGTTTTCTACCCAAGGCAAAATTAGGATTCCAGACTATGGCCATTGGACTCAGCAAGCTTAGACGAAGCAAGTGCATACCTCGCGATCAATTTATTGACATCATAGCGCTAGTCGCTATTTTCTTGAAGCTAGCCTAAGACCATGCGTGCAAAACCGTTTCCATAGGCTTTTGTTTCAGAAAAAAATAAAAAAACAACGAAGAAGATGATGTGTTGTCCATCAACGATAGGCTGGTTTTAAATTTCGCGCGTTTAACCACTACGCGTTGGTTTTTTCTTTTTGTTATTTATTTATTATAATATGTTAATTGAAACGTAATGGCTCAGCTGGCAGGTGTATGTGCTTGTAACCATCATGACCTGGGTTCAAGTCCCAGGTCTACGTTATCCCAATATTGTTTTTCATCAAATGTTCATATGCAGCGCCCAAGGCCAGGATCATCATACACGCCCAGCAATCAACCTCCACGCGTCCAAGGGCACCAGATCAATGGCCCAGATCCAAGGAGTACCATGTACCACAGTCAGACGCATCACATGTTGCACAAAAAAGTCAACGAACCTGAATCTTAATGGGCCAGGCTTTACCATCAAAACCTCCATATTGGAGCTACCCCCCCTGGTTTGCCATTCTTTTTATTTTTCTTATATTTTATTTAAATTATTATGTTATTTTCTTGATTATTTAATTTAATTAATTATTTCTACAAAATATAAAAACATCAAAAAAAATCAGAAAAGACCAAAAAATAATAAATATTTTTATTATAATTATTTTCTTGTAAATAAATTAACATATAATGAATTTAGTTTTAATTAGGATTTTTGCAATTTTAATTCTTTTCATATTAAATATAAAAAAGGTAGAATTAGGTTAATTGACAATTTTCATTCCTTTTAATTTTTCCTTTTGATCATAATATTATTATTTATTGATTTTCACGATTAATTGTATATAACAAACTTAGGTTTAATTTAGGTTAAATTTTAATATTTTCTTAATAACTTAAAAAAATAATTAGAACTAGGTTTAACGCTCAATTTTAGTTTTTATTAATTCTTTTTCCATTAAATCATAAAAAACACAAAAATACCAAAAACATTTAATTTTTATTTTTTTAATTTTTATTTTAATTCCTTATTAATTTAATTTTTTGCAAAAGGGTCCAACGCCCTCATTCGTAATTTATTTTATTCGCGCATTTATTTTATGTCGTTTATTATAATTATGTAATTCTCCCAAAGCGTTGTAACGATTTTATTTCTCGCACTTTTATTTTGTTGCTTTACTTATTTTCCGTCAAATCGGGTCCGGTTTAATTTTGGCGATGTGGACCCGCGCCTTTGTAATAGCCTTAGATTTATTTTCCCGCAAACTTTATAACTGTTAATAAGCATGCAAGAATGAATGGCCTTAATTAAAATCAAGCGTAGATCACTTTAACATGACAAGACAAATATCAATGAAAACGACACACAATTTGCACACACCACCCCTAGGGTACGCCTCACTGTTGCCTTTCGAAAGGTGATCGTCGAGTAGAGGATGTCTTAGTAAGTCCTCATGATCCGGGAACCTGGCATGAGGGTAGCTTCTAAGGTGTCTTCCCATTGCTCTGGTGATCACCATGTCCCTACAAACTCGAATTGACCCGAACACCTCCAACGGTGGTGCTACCTACCTCTCAATGGTGGGATGGCATTACTTTAAAGGACATTTACACAGACGAATTCCTTAGGGTAGGTAGGTTCTCAAGGATACTTGCTCTAATTTCAAACAAATCAAAACATCTTTTCACCAACACATTTTCAAAAGCTTTCAAAAGCAAATTTTTCAAACACTCTGACGTATGAGTCGAACTGAAATTTTTCAAAGAAACTTTTTTAAAACCCACATTGAAAAGCACGCAAACACTTTTGAAAACACATTGAGCAAGTATCTAAGAGCCCATGGATAACCATGGATAGAAAGGGTGCTAACACCTTCCCTTTCTATAACCTACCTCCCGAACCGAGAGCAATCTCTTTAAGGAATTTTTCTGTGCTTTTGTCCTTTCCATTTGGAGAAAATAAAAGACGGTGGCGAATCTTGCTTCCGCGACATTTCGCGAACCAGCGTTAAACAGTCAGTTCCAGATCCACCGATCACAGAACTGGCGACTCTGCTGGGGATTTCTTTATAAAGTGAGGTGTACCTTAAGACTAAGATCATTGTGTTTTCAATTGCTTTCTTTGCTTGCTTTAAATTGTGGGACTGTCTTGGGAGTTCTATAGATCCTAACCCGGATCTGGGGATACCTTCTTAGAAATTAGCAACAAGGCTGTGAGGGAACTGTGCGGGGTATACCGACATGGTTGAAACAGTCTGCTACGTTGATGTGGCACTTTGGTGTGTACCGGTAACCCTTGAGTTCAGTCAAGGAGAGTACGGGGCCTCCGCGTGGTGTCATGAAGCGTCAACAGACCTTAGGAACCTTAATTGAACTATCTTGGCCTCTTTAGGGTAGTGAGATAACTGACTTTGGTGCAGTCCGAGGTTGGTTGATACTCGATACTACACTCAATTGAGGGTTGCTTTCCTGGAATATTTCGGTCGCCAGTTCAGTGGCTAAATCGAAACGATGAACAATGAAAGCAATCCAGTGATATTGGGACCCTTAGAACCCGGTTACTTTGATTAGGACAGGTTGAACCCACCAACTTCAAGAGGGTAATACCTAGACCTCATGCTGGCCTAAACTCTAAGGGTTCTTTTGTGTGACTTGTGTGCCTTTGTACTTGCCTACTTGCATGCTTGTTAGCTGACACATGAACTACTTACAGGTTTTGTTTATAGTCCTTAACTAGGACTCATGACAAAGTTTACCGAATTTCTTGCAGGTTTTGTTTATAGTCCTTAACTAGGACTCACGACAAAGTTTACCGAATTTCTTGCAGGTTTTGTTTATAGTCCTTAACTAGGACTCATGACAAAGTTTACCGAATTTCTGGCAGGTTTTGTTTATAGTCCTTAATTGGGACTCATAACAAAGTATACTAAATTTCTTGCAGGGTCTGTTTGTAGTCCTTAATAAGGGCTCATAACAGGGTTTACCTACATCACCCCATGCATAGCATGACATCATACCATTGCATACATCCTAATCCATTTCAAGGATCTCAAGGGCTTGTGATGCAGGTCATGATAAATCAAACATCTAGCCAGGGGCAAAGAGGATTTATTTTCCTCTAGCCAAGGGTGTCAGGGGCTATGACCCACTGGATATGGTGAGCCTTTGACCCTTGAAGAAGGACTCTCAACAATATGCAGTGCCTTCAGTCAAGCTACCGGTTCCAAATGCTAACAAAGTCTCTCTGTTTACCCCGCGAGGTCCTTGAAAACATTGCATGCATATCATACATCTCATTGCATTGCAGGTATCCCTTTGACAGGTTGCTTACCCTTCGTCGCTGTTTATTTCAGCCGATCGTCATGAATCCTGAATCTTCAACCGAGCACACTATCAAGGACCTCCAGGCTCAGAACGCCCAGTTCCAAGAGCTGATCATGAATTTGACTCAGGGGCAACAAGATCTGAAGGCTCTGCTCTTGAAGAAGGACAAGAAGAAGAAGAGGACTGTTTTGTTTAGCCCTAGACGCAGATCTGGGAATACACCGCAGACTGAAACTGAGAGGACTACCCCATCTGTAAGGGAAAGCAGTCACCATGAGAGAGAGGTGCCTAGTCCAGTGGTCTCCGACAACGAGACAGATTTCAACGACGAACAATACCCTCCGGCTGAGGATAAGTACAAACAGTTGGAGGATAGGTTGAAGGCTATGGAGGTTCAACAGGTACCGGGGCTGGATTTCGGAGATTTGGGTTTGTCAACTGGTGTGGTTATTCCTCGGAAGTTCAAAGCACCATCCTTTACTAAGTATGACGGGGCGTCTTGCCCCAAGCTGCATCTAAGGTCCTATGTTCGGAAGATTCAGCCATATACGGTGGACAAGAATTTATGGATCCACTTCTTCCAGGAGAGTCTTTCAGGGACTCATCTCGAATGGTTCTATCAGCTGGATGGGACCAAGGTTCGTAACTGGGAGGAGTTGGCCACTGCTTTCTACAAGCAGTATCAGTATAATGCCGACCTTGCTCCTACGCGTACCCAACTCCAGGGTATGTCGTTAGGATCAATTGAAGGTTTTAAGGAGTATGCGCAGAAATGGAGGGATCTTGATGGAAGGGTACAACCACCTCTGACTGACCGGGAACTTGTGGACATGTTCTTGGGGACCTTGTCTGGGCCATTTTTCAACCACCTGATTGGGAATTCGTCTGCTGGATTCACAGATCTTATCTTGACTGGAGAGCGAATAGAAGCTGGCATCCGGTCTGGGAAAATTCAAGAGGCTGCACCGTCTGATAAAAAGCTTCATCATGGAAAGAAAGAATCCAATGCTGTGCACGGTAAAAAGAGCCGTCATGAGGCAGGGGCAATCCAGATTTCCAATCTCGGACTTGCTCAACAAGGACAGGGGCAGCAGCGCAAGGAGAAACGGCAGTATACCAAACTCAACATGTCGCTGGATCAAGCACTGCAACAACTGTTGAAGGCAGGGCTGATCACCTTAAGGGCTCCTCTTCGGAATCCGAATACTTCTGCACCCAACTATCATCCCAACGATAGGTGCGCATATCATTCAGATAGCCCGGGGCATACTACAGACAACTGCTGGCCTCTCAAGAACAAGATCCAAGATATGATTGACGCCGGAGAGATTCAGTTTGAAGTGCCAGAGACTCTGAACATAATCACTGCTCCGTTGCCCAATCATTGAAGCCTTTTGTTTATTTGAATTTTTGAGTTGTACTTTTCTTTGCTTATACAAACAATTAATGTCATAGCAAACTATTTTATTCTATCAATGCATCACATACGTCTGTTTTGGAAATTAATACAATTGTTTTCATTATGTTCAAATATCTTTTCATATTTTTTCTGATGTCAACTCTGGATCTAAAATTCTAAGCCTCTTGAGGGAGGATGACGAAAACGATACCGCGATCATTACAGTATGCTTTTGAACAGACCCCGCTGATGAGGTACAGGCGTTGTTTCAAATCCTAAACACTGGAGTTATAAGGATGATAAACCCTCGTCAACCCATCTGAGCCAAAGAAGTAGGAGTTTTATTTTCGAAAATTGAAACCCTTGATCATAACCTGGGGCAGGGTAGTTCTCTCAGTTGATCCAAGTGCACAACGAATGGCACCAAAGAGATCCTTACGAAAAAAACAGTGATGGTTCAGAACAATCATAAAGACAGGCAGTTGTTATCGAAAAAAAATCATAAGCAAAAAGCCCAAAAAGTCAAAACCTATAAAAGGGATTTATGAAACTGGGGCATCCCGCTGACTGTAATTCCAAAAAGGAAAACAGTTCAGGCAAAAAAGAAAGGGATAACAAAAATCAAAAAGGAAGAGGTCATACAAACCCTCAACCAAAGCAAAAATGACTGCCTATTCAAAAGAAATCATCAACATCTGAACCATTATTGGAACATCAAAGCAAAGACTCAAGCAAGGTCTAACGCACGATCAACTGAGTTTAGGTTTGGAGAACATCACGAAGAGCGGGTGGGTACAAATAATTTGAGCCTTTATCCTTTGTTTCTTAAACCGTGAACCAGGCCACGTTATAACCCTCAAAAGTCCTAGCTGAAGCATGGGTTAGTTCGAAAGCATACTATTACAAAAGGTATCCCGACTCCTGAAGGCCTACGGTAAATACGGAGTTGACATCACGTTTTACAAACATTCACTTGTTTTATGAAAAGATGCATTTTCAAAATCTTCGAGACAGACATAAGCTTTGCGTTTTTAACATAACTTTGTTTGCATATGACTTTTTGTTTGAACAGCAGGGAACTTCGCACGATGAATGCCTAATGAACAAAAGCACCTCCAATCAAGGGGCATGGCATGACTATTGTCCATCATCTGGGGCAGCGAAGTCAAGATCCAGAGGATCTCTCAAAAAGCCAAAAAGCCTGGGGCAAATCTCTGCCTGAGTCACGTGGGGCACTCCAGCAACGAATCTTGCACGATCAGACACCTTCTGGTAATATGGCAACACAAGCAGCCAGGGGCACCTACCTGCATTCTAAGAGCGTGGACATAGTCGAAAAAAATACTACGCAAAATCAAAGACCCGCTAGGTTGATACACCTAGGCAAAAATAAGGGCTTCCCGGCGAACCAAAAGGGTTCGGGCAAAATGAAGGGATGAAATGAAAAAATCTGTACACCCGGCAAGTCGAAAACCTGAAAAGGCGGCTTGAGCAAAAATGGGTATCCCGGTGGACTGAAAACCCGAAAGGGCGGTCCAGGCAAAAGTTAGGGATTAAAGCGTACGACTATGTCCTGTCATCTTGTCATCTGCCTACCAGAAGAAGGTTTGTCCATCAATAACTATCAGTATCCCACAAGTGCCTCCCCCACAGAAACAGGGGCAATAAAGGGTGGTCTAAGCAATTTGATTGTTCTATCCTCCAAGATATCAGGATAGGTCCCGTCGAAGAGCATAACCAATAGAGTGCAATACTTCCCCAGGAGAGTCCAATCCAGCTTCCCCAGGAAAGTTGGAATCCATCTCCCCAAGCAATAAGCTTATCCCCGGTAGATTCTGGAAGCTTATCCCTTGCAGAGCACGAACGCGTCGTCCGGCTTGATTTAAAGAGTTATTTCCTTAACAGGATATAACTGGGTTATCCTCAGCCAAAAGCCACGAAAAGGTCGTCGTCAACGTAGTTCTTTCCTACCCCAGCAAAGTCTATCAACACTTCCAACAACAAGGATATCCTCGGCAGGTTATCAACAATTCAGCAAAGCATCTCTATCCCCACAGAGTATTGCTTCCCAGCATGGTCGTTAGGGTATCTTTTCTCCCCGCAGAATCTTCCATTTGCCAAGTTTATTCCGCAACGGAGTCATCTTCTCCTACCGATATACTTGCAACTATCGACCCCAGCGGAAGCAAAAGCTATTCTTCCACATCAGCCCATGATGCGACTTCCCGGCACCCGTCAAGGATTTATTCTCCTACAACGAAAACATATGTTCATAAGCATCATATCTCCATACATTATGGCATGCATATGCATCTTACTACACGAATTTCATTAATCTTGAAGACATACAGTTCATGCATCATGATTTTGCATACAATTATGTTTTGCCTTTTCAGGAAAGAGATCAATACAAAAATGACTACTATCAAACTATCGCAATTCTGTCTAGATATAGTTTCAGATATGATCCAGAGATGGTGACGTTCTGATGCTGCTTCCAGATTTCCTTCTAGATATAGCTTCGGATATGATCCAGAGATGGTGATGTTCTGATGCTGCTTCCAGATTTCCTTCTAGATATAGTTTCGGATATGATCCAGAGAGGGTGACGTTCTGATGCTGCTTCCAGATTTCCTTCTAGGTATAGTTTCGGATATGATCCAGAGATGGTGACGTTCTGATGCTGCTTCCAGATTTCCTTCTAGATATAGTTTCAGATATGATCCAGATATGGTGACGTTCTGATACTGCTTCCAGATTTCCTTCCAGATATAGTTTCAGATGTAAACCAGATATGCTGACGTTCTGATACTGCTTCCAGAAGTCCTTCTTCAGATGTTTCCCTCTCCGACGATGAGTGTGAGGTGATATTCTCTTATGGTTCCCTCTCCGACGGTGTGTGAGGTGGTAAGTCCTTTTTCAGATGTTTCCCTCTCCGACGATGAGTGTGAGGTGATATTCTCTTATGGTTCCCTCTCCGACGGTGTGTGAGGTGGTAAGTCCTTTTTCAGATGTTTCCCTCTCCGACGATGAGTGTGAGGTGATATTCTCTTATGGTTCCCTCTCCGACGGTGTGTGAGGTGGTAAGTCCTTTTCAGATGTTTCCCTCTCCGACGATGAGTGTGAGGTGATAGTCTCCTATGGTCCCCTCTCCGGCAAGTGCGTGAGGTGGTAATTCCTTCTTCAGATGTTTCCCTCTCCGACGATGAGTGTGAGGTGATAGTCTCCTATGGTCCCCTCTCCGGCAAGTGCGTGAGGTGGTAATTCCTTCTTCAGATGTTTCCCTCTCCGACGATGAGTGTGAGGTGATAGTCTCTTATGGTCCCCTCTCCGGCAAGTGCGTGAGGTGGTAATTCCTTCTTCAGATGTTTCCCTCTCCGACGATGAGTGTGAGGTGATAGTCTCTTATGGTCCCCTCTCCGGCAAGTGCGTGAGGTGGTAATTCCTTTTTTAGATGTTTCCCTCTCCGACGATGAGTGTGAGGTAATAGTCTCTTATGTTTCCCTCTCCGACGGTGTGTGAGGCGACAATTCCTTTTCCTATGATTCCCTCTCCGACGGCGAGTGAGGTGATTTCCCTTCAGATTATAATGATCTATTGGTTCTCTTCCTGATACTGCAAAGATGGTAATTCCCACCAAGATTTTTCTCAACAAGCGTTGTTGAAGTTAAAATCCTCCAAGGTTCTCTTACCATTCATGCTAAAGCAGTAACCATACCAGGTTCATTCATCATCGTTTGAAGCTCCGGACTCAGCTCCTGTAACCCGTCAGGACACATCTATACCAAGCATCTAAAATCAGCTCCTGCAACGTGTCAGGTACTCATTTTTCTTTTGCAGGTATGCAGGTTCTCGCTAAAGAATCTCCTACGCGATCAACATCCAGATGGCATCTATAAGCCCATCATCCTATCCAGCAATCTCTAAATGGCATCTATAAGCCCATTCCCATCACACTGCTACTATGTGAGCGCAAATTTCTGGGCACTCTAGTGTCCAATCATCTTCTACCCTCGGATTACGAAAGTCACGCCAGCCAATCTGCATCCTCAGGTCTAAGAAGATTGAACAGGGGCAACTGTTGCACCCCAAAATTTGCCCTCCCATATTCTCCAAGAAATTGCCAAGCCAAGTCACAAAATTCCCCAAGGGTTGTGCAGTCCAACTTCCTCCTATACAGTCAAGACTAGGGTTTGGGTTCTGATCAAGAAAAGGAAGTTTTCAAAGGCCTAATCAAGTCTCACATGCTTACAAAGATGGTCAAGTATCCTCATATCAAGTTTCAAGGCATTCAGCTCAAAATTGCACAGTCAAAACCCTAAATTGCACTACAGTCAACTGTAGGGGCAAAATGGTCATTTGACAGTCAAAAGTTCAAATTTTTGGTCAACATATCATTTTGAAGCCACAAACATCATTTGATAAATGCTTGATCATGATTCTCAAAATTTGGCTCAGAAATAATCAGAGATGCAAAAGTTACTATATTTGGACAGTTGAAAAAGTCAACTGAAATTGACCAGGGCATAACTTTCACATGGATTATCAGAAAAATTCCATCCAAAGCTCATTTTGAAGAGAAAGACATTTCCTACAATTAATCTTCATATTACAAGTCCAAGAAATTCTCTCACAAAAAGTTATCAATTTCAACATTATAGGTCATTTTCAAAAGTCAACAAAAAGGGACTTTAAGTCAAAGGCCATAACTTGAGATTGGTAAATCAAAATGACATGGGACCAAAGACATTGGTTATAGGACTCAAAGACCTTTCCAAAATGTCCAAGAACATGTGAAAAGCTTAAAAATTGAGCAAGTTATGCCTTGTGGAAGTTGGGAAATTTTTGGGAATTTTGAAAAGTCAACAATGGTTCAAATGACCTAAAATTGCTAATGGGCCCATTTTTCTTCCATGAATCATCATTCCAAGCCTATGCACGACCACTTGGCCCAAAAGGAAGTATTTTCTCATTTTTTATTTATTTATTTGAATTTTTATTCATATTAATTCAATTAAATCAATTAAATATGTGGAAAATATCTAAATGAACCAAATGAATCTTTTCATACATGTTTTAGACTTGATATTTCGTGCTTAGCCAATTATGGAAAGATTTGGAGCTGATTGGCATGATTGAACAAAAATGCACATGAAAAAAGATTCAAAAAGATCTTGGAAAATCAATTATCAAAAATCATTATGGCCATGGATTTTATTCAACTTTCTTGACCTAAAAGCTTCACTACATATGCCTGAATCAAACCCTAATCCTAGAAGACTGAAAGCTGCGCATAAGAGGCTAGTACAAACTTGAAAAATTGCTTGAAAAACTCAAAAACTGAAATCAACTTTAGGAGTCGATTCAAAGCACCATTCTTGTCTCAATAGTTTCCTGGAACCTCACTGAACGTGCTCCAATCAAAAACAACCACAAAAGCTCCAGGAGTTGGTACCTATAACTCAAACTGTAAAGCCAAAAAATTTATAATCGTATATCATCTTTTAAGCATTTTTACATCATTCTATTCATGGCATCATGTTTGTTTTGAGCTTCTGAAACTAACCATCGTGTTTGATTGGATTTTTACACGCCATACGCGATTATGCCATAACTGCTTTCTAGGGTTACAGGTTTTCAAAATTGGGGTTTTCTACCCAAGGCAAAATTAGGATTCCAGACTATGGCCATTGGACTCAGCAAGCTTAGACGAAGCAAGTGCATACCTCGCGATCAATTTATTGACATCATAGCGCTAGTCGCTATTTTCTTGAAGCTAGCCTAAGACCATGCGTGCAAAACCGTTTCCATAGGCTTTTGTTTCAGAAAAAAATAAAAAAACAACGAAGAAGATGATGTGTTGTCCATCAACGATAGGCTGGTTTTAAATTTCGCGCGTTTAACCACTACGCGTTGGTTTTTTCTTTTTGTTATTTATTTATTATAATATGTTAATTGAAACGTAATGGCTCAGCTGGCAGGTGTATGTGCTTGTAACCATCATGACCTGGGTTCAAGTCCCAGGTCTACGTTATCCCAATATTGTTTTTCATCAAATGTTCATATGCAGCGCCCAAGGCCAGGATCATCATACACGCCCAGCAATCAACCTCCACGCGTCCAAGGGCACCAGATCAATGGCCCAGATCCAAGGAGTACCATGTACCACAGTCAGACGCATCACATGTTGCACAAAAAAGTCAACGAACCTGAATCTTAATGGGCCAGGCTTTACCATCAAAACCTCCATATTGGAGCTACCCCCCCTGGTTTGCCATTCTTTTTATTTTTCTTATATTTTATTTAAATTATTATGTTATTTTCTTGATTATTTAATTTAATTAATTATTTCTACAAAATATAAAAACATCAAAAAAAATCAGAAAAGACCAAAAAATAATAAATATTTTTATTATAATTATTTTCTTGTAAATAAATTAACATATAATGAATTTAGTTTTAATTAGGATTTTTGCAATTTTAATTCTTTTCATATTAAATATAAAAAAGGTAGAATTAGGTTAATTGACAATTTTCATTCCTTTTAATTTTTCCTTTTGATCATAATATTATTATTTATTGATTTTCACGATTAATTGTATATAACAAACTTAGGTTTAATTTAGGTTAAATTTTAATATTTTCTTAATAACTTAAAAAAATAATTAGAACTAGGTTTAACGCTCAATTTTAGTTTTTATTAATTCTTTTTCCATTAAATCATAAAAAACACAAAAATACCAAAAACATTTAATTTTTATTTTTTTAATTTTTATTTTAATTCCTTATTAATTTAATTTTTTGCAAAAGGGTCCAACGCCCTCATTCGTAATTTATTTTATTCGCGCATTTATTTTATGTCGTTTATTATAATTATGTAATTCTCCCAAAGCGTTGTAACGATTTTATTTCTCGCACTTTTATTTTGTTGCTTTACTTATTTTCCGTCAAATCGGGTCCGGTTTAATTTTGGCGATGTGGACCCGCGCCTTTGTAATAGCCTTAGATTTATTTTCCCGCAAACTTTATAACTGTTAATAAGCATGCAAGAATGAATGGCCTTAATTAAAATCAAGCGTAGATCACTTTAACATGACAAGACAAATATCAATGAAAACGACACACAATTTGCACACACCACCCCTAGGGTACGCCTCACTGTTGCCTTTCGAAAGGTGATCGTCGAGTAGAGGATGTCTTAGTAAGTCCTCATGATCCGGGAACCTGGCATGAGGGTAGCTTCTAAGGTGTCTTCCCATTGCTCTGGTGATCACCATGTCCCTACAAACTCGAATTGACCCGAACACCTCCAACGGTGGTGCTACCTACCTCTCAATGGTGGGATGGCATTACTTTAAAGGACATTTACACAGACGAATTCCTTAGGGTAGGTAGGTTCTCAAGGATACTTGCTCTAATTTCAAACAAATCAAAACATCTTTTCACCAACACATTTTCAAAAGCTTTCAAAAGCAAATTTTTCAAACACTCTGACGTATGAGTCGAACTGAAATTTTTCAAAGAAACTTTTTTAAAACCCACATTGAAAAGCACGCAAACACTTTTGAAAACACATTGAGCAAGTATCTAAGAGCCCATGGATAACCATGGATAGAAAGGGTGCTAACACCTTCCCTTTCTATAACCTACCTCCCGAACCGAGAGCAATCTCTTTAAGGAATTTTTCTGTGCTTTTGTCCTTTCCATTTGGAGAAAATAAAAGACGGTGGCGACTCTTGCTTCCGCGACATTTCGCGAACCAGCGTTAAACAGTCAGTTCCAGATCCACCGATCACAGTTACGCACCACAATGCGCACATCAATAGGGGCAACTCCTTTCTCTTTGGTATATGATATGGAAGTTGTCCTGCCCATTGAGGTCCAGATCCCTTCCTTGAGGATCATGAAGGATGCAGGGTTGAGCGAAGACGAATAGGTCCAAACTCGACTTGACCAGTTAAACTTGATTGACGAGAAGAGGCTCGCGGCTGTTTACCATGGTCAGATGTACCAAAAACATATGATCAAAGCTTTTAACAAGAAAGTCATACGTCAGGTATATCAGGCTGGTGACTTGGTAATCAAATGCGTCATACTGCCGTAAGGTGATCCCAGGGGAAAATGGACTCCCACATACGAAGGGCCATTTGTAATCAAGAACATATTCTCTGGTGGAGCCATGATCCTAATCACTATGGATGGTGACAACCTTCCAAACCTTGTAAACACAGACATAGTTAAAAGATATTACGCGTGAATAAAGACCCGCTAGGTTGACTAGCCTAGGAAAAAATAAGGGCATCCCGAAGAGCCAAAAGGGTTCGGGAAAAAATTAGGGATATACATAAAAAAAATCCGTACACCCGGCAAGTCGAAAACCTGAAAAGGCGGCTTGGGAAAAAAAGGGTATCCCGATGGACTGAAAACCCGAAAGGGCGGTCCAGGTAAAAGTTACAGATTTAAAACGTATAACTATGTCCGTTGGATCACCTTACAGCCAATCTTCAGTATCAACTATCAAGCTCAAAGCGATACTAATCAATCCAATCAGCTTCGGACAAGCAGCGAAAGGGATGAGATGCTCAAAGACATAAAGACAATAGCAGAATGGGAACTCAATGGGATTATTTCACATAGCTTTCTTTCTTTGTATATTATTTTTGTATAATTTCCATTCTTATGACGACATTCTCTTACTAGGATGTCTGTCTCCTTGTACAAAAATGATTATTCCAAATTAATACAAAACCATTCCTTTGAAAATGCAAAACTTTTGTTTTTATTTTTCTGCTTTGTGTGCGAAAACATCCAGTGATTATTCTTGAACATATGCATTTGAATATGATTAGTGGTTACAAATATACACCTAAAAACAAAAATACAATTGCTAATGACTTTAAGAAATGGGACAATATCTAAGGGCCATCCATAAAATCCCCGCATATGTTTTCCCCAGCAGATACCTTCCCCATCAGGCACAGAGGCAGAGATGTCCTACTACAAGGTCAATGCCACATTCTCAGTATGCAACCTAAAAATGCAGGTTCTCATATCCCCGGCCAAGAAACAATCTCCAAACTACCACTTTAACATCTGAGGAAAATTCCCCAGTAAAGTCGCCAAGCTTCTCGAGATTCCCCAATAGGATTTCAACAAAATCCCCAAGCAATTTATGGATTTCACCTTCCGCAATAGAGCTTTGTAAAACTCAAGTAGTTTATAAAACCTTATCCCCAATAGAGTTTATTTCTCTAGCTACGGAAGTTCATCCCCCAACGGAGTTTATTTCTCCAAATTGGTGAAACATCCCAACAGAACTCTGCCCCTCGACAAAATCATTCTCAAACAGAAGTCGGAGATCCTCGGCAGAGAAAGGTAATCGCCAAAAAAAATTATCTCCATTCACTATCCCCAGTGGAAATTGAAGAATCACTTTCTTCACTGACCAACAACAGTCAGGGAATCAGATTCCCAGTAGCAGTCAGGAATTTATTTTCCTAGACAGAGATCCTATACAACAGCATTACATGTTCATACATCATGGCATATGCATACAAATGCATATATCATAATTTCATTTATTTTGGGATCATCATGCAATTCATACATCATGACATCACATGAAACTGATTTTACCTTTTCAGGTTAAATTAGCAAACAGACAAATACTATCAACTTTTATAGCAGGTCAAAAATTAATGCCCAGAACCAGACGGGGAAACTATCTGCACGACCAAGTGGTATGAACTCTCGAAACAAGGCGGGTTTACCAACAAATACAGCAGGCTACAGATTAATGCCCGAAACCAGACGAGGAAACTATCTATGTAACCAGCAAAACAAGTTCCAAATTAATACCTGAAACCAGTTAGGAGAACTATCTGTGGACGACAGACTGTGGATTAATACTTGTAACAAGCCAGGAGAACTATCTACATGAAGAGTTTGAATATTAATACCTATAACAAGCCAGGAGAACTATCTTTATTTCTCTAAGGTCAGAGATTAATACCTGAAACCAGCAAGGACAACTATCTCAACGACCGACAATTTTCAAATTCTAGATTAATACCTGAAACCAGACAAGACAACTATCTATGAACGACTGATTATGGATTAAACACCTGAAACCAGACATAAAAGTTATCTACATGACCAGACGAAGCAATCTTACACGGGTTCCTTATCGTACAGTCTAACACAAGCTCATCTTGAAGCAGCCCTACACAGGCTTTTTCTAATATATGTCCAGGTAACGGTTAATTCCATTATCCTCGGCAAATCACTGGAAACCTGGACTTCAACCAGAATAAAGCAAATTGTCATCTCTCCAGAGATAACTCTTCAGCAGAGCCTTGGATAACTGAAGTTCCTAGACTCTATTCCCCACAGAGTTTTCCTCAAACAGGAGAACAACAGAAACCCACATTCCCCAACAGACTCCTCCTCAGACAGCAGGAACAGGAACCCCAAAGGGACCATGTGTAAATCAACATCTATTTTGGATGGCATATGTAATCCCATTCCCTTCATCATCAATCATCAGTGTTATTTTATGTGAGTGCAAATTTATGGGCACTCTAGTGTTCAATCATCTTCCGTCTTCAGATCACAAAAGGCAGATAAGCCAATCTAAATCCTTAGGTTTAAGAAGATTGAACACGGGCAGCTGTTGTACCCCAAAATTTACCCTCTCATATTTTCCTAAGATCTTACTCTTACATGGTGATCACAAGCATTTGGTTAAAGGAAATATAAATTTTTTGAAGATAAACAAGGAGTCTTCGATTGTAATTTTGACAAAATCCTTCGATTGGCATGTTAAAGGCCTTTCGATTGGTATTTGGACAAGCTTCGATTGAGAGCCTAACCTCCTCTAAGTTTGCCTAAAATTTCTAAGCTTCGATTGAAGCCTTGGTCTTTTGCTTGTTTTCTACACACCAGCTTCGACTGGGCATGTTTTCCCTTTAAAACAGCCTCCTCCGATCCAAAGGGGAAGGGCTTCTTATCAGTGCTCCTTCGATTGCACCATTGTCTTTGCATGCTGGCTTGACTCACAAATGTAATGGCTACCTGCATGCAAGCTGGATCCCTACTTCGATTGTGCATTTGTTTTCCTTAGAGCAAGCTTTCTTTCCTGCTTCTACTAGGAAAATTATCCCTCTGGGCGCGCCCTCAACGCACAAAGAAAGAACTTCTCCAAACTGGCCTTCGATTCACAAAGCTCCCACTGGGAAAAAAAACCCTCAGCGTGTCACCAGTGCACGTATGCCTCTTCAGCTTGCCTTCAGCATACAAGGCCAAGACTCTGTCAAATTTGCCTTCGACCCACAAGGCATTGTCCACCTTTGTGTCAGCTTCGCCAAGGCAAAAAAGCTTCTTTCGACTTGCCTTTGATGCACAAGGAAAGAACCCCCTACAAGCGTGTTTTGATTTATCAAGACAAAAGCCCCTTCATGCCTGCCTTGGATTCACTAAGACAAAGGCCCCCTCTTCAGCTTGTCTTCAACACAAGGCCAAGACTCCTTCAAAGTTGCTTTCGATCCACAAGGCACTGGCCACCTTTGTGCCAGCTTTGCCTAAGCAATGGCCTTCTTTACGCCTTCCTTGACTTGATTCATGCTAGCATCCACAAGGCATAGGCTACTTTTATTCCAATTTCGACTGGGCACAGACCCCCCTTTGAAACAATTGCATACACTTCAGCATGCAAAAGACCCAGTCGAAGGCCACACAAGAGACCCATTTGAAGGAAGTAATACTAGAGCCAGTCGAAGGGTACACATGAGGTACATTTGAAGAAGCATGCAGAAGGCCCAATCGAAGGCCACACAAGAGACCCATTCGAAGGAAGTAATACTAGAGCCAGTCAAAGGGTACACAAGAGGTACATTTGAAGAAGCATGCAGAAGGCCCAGTCGAAAGCTACACAAGAGGTCCAGTCGAAAGAGGCAACTTGAGGCCAGTCAAATAGCAACACTAGAGGGAATTTGAAGGAGCCAAAATGTCCACATACATTCAAATTTCAAAAAAAGGACAAGATCCCATGTTTTTGGCCAACGTTACAAAACTTCATTCATGGCCTTGAAAACGTGTATTTATGGCAGTTTAAACTATTTTATTCTTGTCCCCTCCCTTCTACTCTATATAAGAAGAGTGCTTGCAAGCCAAATGGACAGTTACACACATTGCAGATACGCTGCCCCATAAACCCACCAAAATTATCAAAAATCTCATAAGTGATCCAAATCAAAGCAACCCTTAAACAAAGGTACCCACGTCCATAAGCCTAATCGAAGAAATCATCAAACAAGGGTACCCACACCCATCATCACATATTCATCCATCAACCATGGGTAAGAATTAGTAAAAAGATCAATCTCTACATTTTCATGATACATCAACATTTGTAAGTTTCATTCAATTTGTTGTTCAAGAATAAAGATCTAGGTTCGACCCTAGGTCTGCCTTTGTTTTGCTACTAACACTTGTTGTAGATATAGCCTGAATAGACCCAACGCGTGCAAAATCGAAAGACCTGGGTTGGGAACCCAGGTCATGCTTTTCGTTTTGCCAACATGTTTGCAGGTGTTGTGCCCTCAAAAGTGATCCATCAGGCAATTCCAGCAACGCGCTCTGGATCGAAAGCCACGTTCTGTCACTAGATCAAAGGGGAAATCGAAAGACAGCTTTCCCTTCATAGAATCGAAAGACACAATCTACCTACAATCGAAGGATGCTTCTTGTTCTATTTTTATTTTTGTTTTCATTTCCTTATTGACCCTCTTTTATTTAAATTAACTTTAAATCAAAATCATAAAAAACATTAGGCTAGTGTCTTTTCTAATTAAATCAACTTTGTTAATAAATAAATTAATTATTCTAACCATTTTCCTTAAATTAAAATTAAATAGACTTAGGTCATATTTTCTTAAAATAAAACCAAAACAAAAAGATTTTTATTTCTTAGGATATTTTTAGACGTTATTCTGAATTTCACGCGCGTTTATTAATTTAGCATTTTTATTATTAATGTACCTGCTCACTGAATGTAATAGATTAAAACTAGGATATTTATTGCTTTATCCCCCTCATTTTTAGACATGTAAATATCCCCCTCCCCAAAGCATTGTAATAGCGTAGATTTAAATTCCTGCATTTTAATATTCTACAATATATATTAACTGCTAGTAATTAGGCGTGTATGATAAGACTAATAATCAAACGCTAGCAAACTTAACTAAAAGACAAAAATAACTGAATTGAATCAATTGCACATATACACCTTTAGGGTACCCAACTTTGGTTTCCTTTAGAAATAAAACAGGCATGAGGCAGGAACGCTTTAGCAAAGACCCGTATATAAAAAAGATCATAGTCCCTCGATGACCCTACAATGGCCTTCTTGATAAATGATCTAGTCCCTAAACAAAATTACTAAAGCGTCTCCACAAGTTGCCTTCGTGACTGTAACGTCCCTTTCAAATGTCCCTCATACATCCAACGATAGGGCTACCTACTCACTAATAGTAGGATAACATTGTCTAAAAGATATGAGGAAAAGAACAACCCTTTTCAAGTATAAAAGTAGATAGCTATTAGAAGTTTGCTCAAAAAACATTTTACACTTACACAAATACTACTTTTCAAAAACAATTTCAAAACATTTGCTTTGTTAACACTCTTGAGGACTGATACAAGAGTTAAACGCAAAGAAAATCTCCGCACTAAGGCATTTCAAAACATTTTTCAAACACACAAAGCACAAAGGTATTTCAAAATGAGCAAACCTCTAAGAGCCCGTAGATAACTACGGACGGAAAGGGTGCTAACACATTCCCTTTCCATAATCTACCCCTCTTACTCAGAAAATCTCGAAAAGGTCTTTTTCTGTTCTTTTTACCCTTTCCTGAATTTGGATAAAAGAAAAGCCGGTGGCGACTCTTGCTTACCGCAACATTTGCGAATACAAAATGCAAAACCAGTATATAACTGTCGGTTCTGCCACCGTATCACACTAGGCAATGGCCACGAGGAACTCGAAGATTGAAGAAGAGTCCCCCCCTTTTTTTATGCATCTTTAGAACAAAAATAGGAAATTTATGATTCAAATTCGTAAATAAATTTGAAAGATAATTTGAAATTTATGTGAACCCCTTGAATTCATTCTTGCTTGAAACACTTGAAATATTAATGTATTCTTGTAATCAATGAAGCTTTAGAACTTAAGATCCTCTCCTCTTTGCCATAGTGCTTGTAAAAAACAGCTTGGGATATTTGATCGAACTTGAATTCATCTTATTGTTCATTTCAAACGAGCAATACTTCCATAAATTGGATCAAAATAATTACTTTAATGAACACTCCTACAATAACAAATTCACAATGATCCAAATCTTCAATCTCCATCAATAAGTAACAATCTTCAAGATAACAACAAAAAGCCTTGCTCTTAACAAATCTCTTGGAACTTATATTTCAATTCAAACAAAGACATCTTGATTTAATTATAGTAATTGATGCTTTGAAGAATAGTTCGATGAATGTCTCATTTGAAACATGGAAATGAGAGTGACCATAAGAACCTTTAGCCCACTGAATCTTAGTTGATGATTGCAAGCGTATTCGAACAAAACTTAGGATGATAATGCTTCGAAGATCTTATAAAGGATTACGTCCCACACTTCAATAATCAAACCCATGCGCCAGAGCCAATAGATAAAAAATTGTGATTCATCCTAAAATACTTGCAAGTTCTGAATCCTCCGATGAAGCAGAGAATCAACTTGAGATGTCATGAGGCCTGAGAAGCCTTGGTAGCCTAAGGAAATTGAAAACCCTAGGGGTATGGAGGGACATTTTGAATGAAAGAAGAGGGCAAATTTTGGGGTACAACACTATCAGTCTATGATTTTTGAGTTCCCAGATGAGAATATCATGCTAGTTATCGATTATGAAGAATCTGGGCCGTATGAAGGACCTGAACCGAGACCCCGATGGACTATGGTTTTTGATGGAGCTTCCAACACGCTTGGTAATGGAATTGGTGATGTGACTGTCTCTCCCAGGGGTTTCCATACGCCCTTCACCACCGGATTATGTTTTGACGGTACCAACAATATGGCCGAGTACGAAGCATGCATCATGGGTATCAAAGCTCCCATCAATATGAGAATTATATTCTTGAATGTATATGGGGACTCAGCCCTAGTAATCAGTCAAATCAAGAGAGAATAGGACACAAACATCCAAATCTCATTCCTTATCGAGTACATGTGTTGACATTAATTCCGTACTTCGAAGAAATCACTTTTGATCATATTCCACGAGAAGAGAATCAATTGGCAGACGCACTAGCTACCAAGTCATCTATGTTCCAAGTCATATGGCATAATAAAGCTCCTCAAATTACTATTGAGAGGCTAGAGGATTCGATACCTTTCTACGAAGTTGATACTGATGGAGTAGAGGAAAAGCCTTGGTACCACGAAGTAAAAAGATACCTCAAAACTCAAGAATATCCTGAAGGAAAATCTATCAATGATAAGAAATTTCTAAGGAGGTTCTCTGCCAAGTTCTTTCTGAGTAACTACATCTTGTACAAGCGCAACCACAATTCGACTTTACTTCATTGTGTAGACAAGAGGGAAGATGAGAAAATTATGGAAGATATGCGCGAAGGTTTATTTGGTACTCACTCTAGCAGACATACAATGGCTAAGAAGATTCTGAGAGCTGGTTATTATTAGTCTACCCTGGAAGCTGATTGTCATCATCATTCCTGAACTTGTCACAAATGTCAGATTTATGCTGACAAAGTACATGTGCCTCCAGTTCCTTTGAATGTTTTAACTGCTCCTTGGCCGTTTGAAATGTGGGGAATTGATATAATTTGAGAGATTAAGCCTATTGCTTCCAATGGGCATCATTTCATCCTTGTCGCTATTGATTACTTCACGAAGTGGGTAGAAGCAGCCTCGTTTGCTTCCGTTACCAAGAATGTTGTGGCTCGATTTATTAAGTATAACCTTATCTGTCGGTATGGCTTCCCTGAAAGGATCATCACGGACAATGGTACCAATCTTAATAATACTATGATCACGAAGCTCTGCATGCAGTTTAGGATTAAGCATCATAATTCTTCTCTGTACCAACCAAAGATGAATGGCGCAGTGGAAGCCGCCAACAAGAATATCAAGAAGATCTTGCAGAAGATGATAGTGACATACAAAGATTA
Source organism: Vicia faba (assembly GCA_948472305.1). Classification (NCBI taxonomy): domain Eukaryota; kingdom Viridiplantae; phylum Streptophyta; class Magnoliopsida; order Fabales; family Fabaceae; genus Vicia; species Vicia faba. The sequence continues at coordinate 186,315,199 of OX451735.1, read as the reverse complement.
GCATGATATTCTACCATTTTCTCTCCATGGTTACCATACTTCAGTACATACATCAACTGGAGCAACCTTGTTCTCTCTAGTCTATGGTATGAGACTGTCTTATCTGTCGAGGTCCAGATTCCTTCCCTAAGGATTATGAAAGATACATGTTTAGATGAAGATGAATGGATTCAGACTCGACTTAACCAGATAAGTTTGATTGATGAAAAAATGCTTGGGGCTATTTGTCATGGTCAGATGTATCAGAAACACATGATCAAGGCCTTTAATAAGAAAGTCACACATCAGGTGTACCAGGCTGGTGATTTGGTAATAAAGCGAATCATCCTACCACAAGGTGATCCAAGGGGTAAATAGACTCGCACATACGAAAGGCCATTTGTGATCAAAAAGATATTTTCTGGCGGAGCTATGATAATTACCATCATGGATGGTGAAGATTTTCCGCACCATGTGAACGCGGACATAGTAAAAAATTACTTTGCATAAAAGAGACTTGCTAGGTTGACATACCTAGGCAAAAATAAGGGCATCCCAGTAAACCAAAAGGGTTCGGGAAAAAATTAGGGATATATATATATATATATATATATATATATATATATATATATATATATATATATATATATATATATATATATATATATATATATATATATATATATATATATAAATTATACATTCGGCATGTCAAAAACCTGAAAAGGCGGTTGGGAAAAAAAGGATATCCTGATGGATTGAAAACCCGAAAGGGAGGTCCAGGCAAAAGTTAGGGATTAAAGCGTATGACTATGTCCCGTTGGATCACCCATCTACTAACATCCATATTTATTACTAGCATCAAGATTCAAACGGTACAGATCAATTCAATAATCTTCTTCTTACATCAAGTGATGAGATATTTGAAGACATAGGGGAAATAGCAGAGTTGAAACTCGATGGGATCGTTTCCACATAGCTGTTTTTCTTTGTTTATCACTTTGCACCCCTTTTCATTTTTACGAAGATTTCCTCTTACTAGGATTTCTGTCTTCTGGTATAAAATTGTCTGCTTATGGGCAAACTTTCAGAATCAATGCAATTAAATATATTTCAAAATTAAAAATTGTTTTTACTTTCTCTGTTTTATTTGCAAAAACATCCATGATCACGTTAAATGAATATATGCATTTGAATATGATTACTATTTACAAAACATATGCGTGAAAATAGGATTAGCATTTACTAAAGACTCTAGGAATTAGGGGTAATGTTCAAGTTATCCACAAATCCCCACAGAGCAATCTCCATGGAACTATCTCTACAGAGCTATCTTCGCAATCTCATCCCCAACAAAGATATATTCCCCAACAAATCTAATATGCCCTCAGACAGAAATTGGGGCATCTTCCAGCAGTTTACCTCCATTTCCCTGATGAATAGCCTGACATGATCATCTTCGCAATAGGTTCCCTAGAAGATAAGAAAGTTGGATCATTTCCCCATCATACAATGGAAACTTCCTCGACGTAGCCTATGAACTTTCAATCCCCATCAAAGATTATTTCCTAAATCCAGTCTACAAGATTTAATTCCCTAACGGAGTTTATTTCTCCAATACTATATATTCCTCGACATAATTCTCTTCTTCAGCCAAATGTCACTCAATGTTGTCCTTCCCAGAAGAGCTGATACCCATATCTAAAACTTGGTCATATAGCACATCAGAGGAATATCCATCTTTTTTATCCTCATTCAGGGTACATAAGAATCAGATCCTTCAATAAAAGGAACAACGAACGACCGACTTTCCTGGAATTCTTCTATCCCTAAGTATAAGTCATTGAAGATCCCCAGCGGAGTGTCCTCAAATAGAAAGCGGGAATCCCCAGTAAAAAATGTTCTAAATAAAACTAATTTCTTCATTCCCAGCAACAGTCAGGTATTTATTTTCCCTAGCCGCAGTTGTTACACCAAGCTACCGATACGCTCCAACGATATATTGCATCCACACATCATTTACAAAATATCATAACATATGTATAAGAAACGCATATATCATTCTCGTTTATTTTGAGAACATCACTACAAAATACATTTCATGCATCATGACATTGCATAAAAATAACTTTGTCTTTTCAGGATAAGTTTGCAAACATACAAATATTATCAGCAATTTATAGACAAGTGTCATACCCTAATTTTTGACCTAAAATCCCACCCCTCATTTGCATCATTGTATAACAAGTGTTCACAAGTGGTTTGACCTATTTTTTTGCCAATTCTTGAGTTAGATTTCAAAAATTTATAACTTCTTCAATTTTCAACATTTTTAAGCAGTTCTTTTTACATATGATTCTCCTTGACATCATCTACAATTTCTCTTTACAAGTCAAGAGCTGATTATGCTTTGAAAAGCCACGAAAAAATAGAAACATTAGAAGTCGTTTATGAAATTAGTGGAATTTGATTTTTATTGTATTTTATTCATGATTTCTTTTCTATTTAAAAAAATCACAAAAAAATGTACTTAGCATCATGTTATTTTTTTATTTACTATTTTGACCTCTTTCCTAAAAAATTATCCAAAATATATTCTTTTATTAATTTAAATGTATACATTGGTATCATTTATTTCAATAAAAGTCTAAAAAAAATTATATAAGTCCTTTTACTTTCTTACATGTATTTTATTTTTTATCTTTTAATTTGCACTTATATTTTCATTTATTTTAATTCAAGAAAAAAAATCATAAATAGTTAATTTAATGTCTCTTTTATTTTTTATTTTGATTTTATTATTATTACTAACACTTTTAGTTTTTATTATTATTATTATTATTATTATTATTATTATTATTATTATTATTATTATTATTATTATTATTATTATTATTATTATTATTACTTTGATCTTTTGTTTTTTTTGTGTCAATAAAGAAAAGTTGGGACCACTGTAATGTTGTACAAACACTTCACATGGATTGTCAACTTGTACTTATCAACGGTCAAGAATCATTCTCACACTTCACATGGATTGTCAACTTGGACATACCAATGGCCAAGAACCGTTCTCATAAAGTCACATGAATTTCTACATCAATACTCCCACCTCATTCACCCTATAAATAAGATTTTTTTTCTTTCATTTGGAGGAACAATACCATAAATCATTCACTAAACTAAGCCAAAACTCTCTTCTTTTTTCTCTTCATTTTTTTTCAAGTCATTTCTTCCTTTTATTGAATATGTAGGCTATTGTACTTGTTCTTTATTTAATTCTATTGCATTTTTACTCTTTATTTATTTATTTATTTAATATCATAGTTATCACCATTTTATAAGGAAACTCCATTGATTCAAAATTAAGAGTTGAAAAGTGTTATTGAACCTCCAAAAGCAAAAGTGATTTATTGTTGTTTATTTTTTTTGTAATTTTTTGTTATTTATTTACTTATTTTGAGCATGGATTCTTGGTCGTGAAATTGAGTAGATAAATTTTCATTATTCATTTGTTTAATTTCATGAAAACTTAAGAAAGTTATGACATTTATACTATTTTTATTATAGACTTCATCTTATTCTTCTTTATCTATTTTATTTTATTTTTTATTTATTTTTATTTGGATCAATTTAGAAAGCATTTGATCTTTTTTTAGTTCATATAAGCTTGTCGGATATTTGATGAACTTTCATCATTTCCAATCTACCTCTAAATGGTCCTTTGATCATATATGGTACTTGGGATTGATTATATTTTTGTCATAATGTATCTTCCTTGACTTTGTCTTGATCCCCCATGTTTGTTAATTATACTACATGTATAAGAAGTTGAACTTCAAAGTGTCATTTCTCTAACATGTATGGGTACATACATTCTATGCTCCATATGAAGTTACACTTATCCCAAATCAGATTATTGACTTTATATTTTACTAACTTTACTTTAATATCATTTATATTTTCACACTTTATATTTTCCTCTCTTTACTTTTATGCCATTTATCATCCATAGCATTTTTTCTTCTTTACTTTATGCATTTTTTTCTTTGTTCACTTGAGCATTTATCTTTTCTTTACTCACTTGAGCTTCTTATTTTCTTTTGCTTGTTATAAGTCACTTAATAAAGAAAAAACCTAAAATTGGTTCTTTAACTCTTGAACTATGGTTACTATCAATTTTTATCTGATGCATGGTTCTTGTCTGGTCTTCATCTGATCATTATCTTTGTGTTTGAATCCAAGGGAAAGGATCTTCTCTTTGACTTTATGTTATTATGAGTCTTTATATTTTGTCTCTCATATTAGTTTCTCATAAGTTAAAACCTTTAAAACCCTATTTTCAAATTTACACCCTTTTAAGCCAAAACCTCGACATTAGGTCGTTGCATTTTCAAAATTTCTCATCTCCCCGATCCTTTTTGCAAAAAAACTTTTTAACCAAAAATACAGATATTTCAAATGGTTCTTATAGGATACTATAGATACATAGGATTCTAGTACATCCCCTTTGTATAACCAACTTCTGAACCTTCGATCTTTTCAAATGCGTTGTATTTTTCTTTACTTTTAGTATTTCACTTACTTTGCATATTTATGGGTTTTATTTCTCACTTTTCCCCTTTTCCTTGGAAATAATAAAATGCGGTGGTGACTCTTGCTTATTTGCGAGTCAAGTTAATTAATAGCCTGATCTCCGATTTTCACCACTACAAAATTGACGACTCTGTTGGGGAAAAATTTTCTAAGTGGATTAAACCTAATTTGTTATATTTGTTTTTGTTATTATTTCTTGTTTGCTTATATGTGTTATTTTGTAGTTTAGTTGGATGTTGATTATAACGGATAAGTCCTATACCCAAACTAAGTACACTTAAGATATGATGGGTGGTATAGTCATGTTAACTTTGAGGGAGTAATCCCGAAAAAGGAGGCATGAGATCCCCTAATCAGTGGAGGCCCCTTTGACTGTAGTTTTTGTTTACTGAGTAATCGGGAAGACATTGCTGCTCTCGACATGGGAGCCAGAGAAGCTGAGAGCCATAGAACCCCTAACCCATCTTGGCCTATTTAGATGTAGTTCAGAGACTATGACTGAGTAATCCAAAAGCAGTTATCACACGATGCTGCACTCAGACGAGTTTTTCCTACGAATATTACTAATTACCGAGTAATTGGGACGTTGGTAATATCTGAAGGAAAGATGTAGACTCTGGAAATCTTTTAGAACCTTGTTTGGTAGGTGATAAACCCTTAGTACATACCTTGCGGGTTGATTCTCACCCTTTGACTCCATGCTCGTGACGTTAAAACTTTGAACCTTTTATGTGTTTGTTGCATAGCCATACATTCATGCATTCATAAACATCATAACATGCTTGTGACATACACGATCATTTCATTTCTAGGGAACTTTATCTTTGATTCTTGTATCAAGCCCATTACTCATAAATGGACACCAGAAAGAGGAGTACCATCAGTTAAAATGTTTAGACGCCAATTCAAGTTAAGGTCACGAAGTTTGAAGATGAAGATCAACAAGAATATTTTTATGGCCTTCGGGCTTCAAGAAGAGGTTGATCATCTGAAAAGCATTATCAATAGAAGGAATGTATTCATCAAGGATCTAATTGAGAGATCAAAGATCAAAGCAATGAAGGAGATCTTTAGAAGGGCCCAAGAGCGGAGTAATGAGAATCTAGTTTGGGATACCCTTGCTGATGTAGAGTTTGGGGAAATATCTTAGGGTTTATGATTTTTATTTTTGATGATCACCGTTAGGTATGTTGATTGGGATCTGTGATACGGTGGGAGAACTGACTTTTTGTTTTGCGTTTGATCGCAAATGTTTCGGTTAGCAAGAGTTGCCACCGACTTTTCTGTTATCCAATAAGGAAAGGTGAAAAAAGCACAGGAAAGACCTTTAGAGATGTTTTCTTGAGTTTGGGGGGGGGGGGGGGGGGGGGGGTAGATTATGAAAAGGGAAGGTATTAGCACCCTTTTCATCCATGGTTTTCCATGGGCTCTTAGTTACTTTCTGGATCACTTACTTTTGTTTGAATGTGCTTGTGGTATGGATTTTGAAATTATTTTGAAAATGTAACTTTGTAATGATTCTCGTTTCTATAAGAACGCATACAAAGTATTTGTTTCGAAAATGTTTCAAAAAAAGTGTTTGTGGGATGTGTTTTTGAAAGTGATTTTGAAAAGGTGTCTTTGTAATGATTCTCGTCTCTATAATAACGCATACAAAGTATTATCTTTTGAAAATGTTTCAAAGTGAGAGTGTTGGTGTATAGATTATTTTTGTTGTGAGCAAACAAGCAACTGGGAGCGAATTTACCTACTCAAAAGGTCTTAAATGTTCTTTTCTTCCTCCTTTAGACGTTGCGATCTTACCGTTGTTTTGGTAAGAAGCACTATCGTTGGATGTAAAGGGACGGGCACGGTACGTTTGTATAGTCATAGAAGGCAACCTATGGGACGTTTTAGTAATGTCGTTTAGGGACTAGATCGTTTACCGAAGGCAACATTGAGGGTCATCGAGGGACTACGATTTTTTATCGAGGGTCTTTGCTAAAATGCCCATGTTCGAGGGACATGACTATTTTTCCGATAGTCAACAAGTGAGATTACCTTAAGGTGTGCATATGTGCAAAGTGTATTTGATTGCATGCATTTTGTCTTGATTAGGATTCTCTATTTATTGATTTCATGTCTTACCATACACACCCTAATTACTAGCAATATATGAAAGCAATAAAAAGTGAAGAAAGTAAATATCCTACGCTATTACAATCATTAGAGGGATGGGGGTACATATTTATGAATGGGGGGTTGCAAGAATTTAAATCCTATTTAACTATTACAACCATATTGAAATGTACAATGTGAGAAAGAAAAAGGACTTGTTTAGAAAATGGTTTTTTGTCTTAATTAATAAAAAGAAATAAATTAACTAATAAAAGAAAATATTTTTTATGTCTTTTTTATATTAATGAAAAGGGGATTAATATTGAAAATGATAAAAAAGAGAAGTAATAAGAGATAGAATTAAAATGCGGCTGGAAGCAACACGAAGGGGATCAGAAGTTCTGATGTCGAGCATGTTGTGGTTCATAAGGAAGCGTCAGAAGTTCTGGATTGAGACACTCTGAGGTCCTGCAAGACACGTTAGAGGGAAAACACAGAAGTTCTGGGCTTCTATGTGCTGAACTTCTGAGTGTTAGAACAATAAGAAAATCTTAGAAGTTCTGTATGTTAAAACAGTGAGGAGAACTCAGAAGTTCTGTGTTGTGCTAAAACCGTGAGTGAACATCAGAAGTTCAGTGCGTTATCAGCGTGTAAAAATTGAAGATTCTAAGTGTTAAAATAGTGAGTGGAAATCAGAGATTATAGGCTGCATTTCAACTCTTCCCTCATATTAATCAGCACATCAGCAATTTATTCAGTTCTTAATAAATAGCAAATCAGAAGGATAAGAGCACGACATTTTATAGAAGTTCTAATCCTAGTTCTGAGCCTAGCCTTAATCAAGAAGTTATGATCCACAATTTTTCTACTTATGCAATGATATGGACAACATTAATTGTGATATTTACATATTAATGATGTTTTGAATGAAAAGATGCAAAGTTAGAAAGACTTACCTTGAATCTGAAACATGTGTTTGGAACTTTGAGCTGCTTCCTTCAGATGTTCTGGTGTCAGCGAGAGTAACAAAACCATGGTTATGTTCTTTGATTCCAAGGGAAGAACAAAGGTTTTGTTTAGTATTCGTGAAGGTTTTGACTGTTTCCTTTTCTTTCTTTGATAATTCTCTCTCCCTCTCTCTCTCTCTCTCTCTCTCTCTCTCTCTCTCTCTCTCTCTCTCTCTCTCTCTCTCTCTCTCTCTCTCTCTTAAAAGCCAGCCCCTTGAAAGTGTGATGGAGAAACTTATCTATAGGTGGATTTGTTGTGATTTTGGGGGGAAAACAAAATGGGACTTGAACCTTTTTGGCATCTTGTTCCCTTGCCTTTTGATTACAATCTTCATAAGCTAGTTTGGTGCAATTATGGGATGCAAGCGTAGGCTGAATTAGCTGTTGGTTATAAGATTATGCTGTAGAAGTACAGCAGGTTGTATAAACAAGGTTTTGGGATTTGGTCATGTTCTGACCGAAGCGTTAAATATAGCCTTCATATGCTAAGGTGATGCCTTGTTCTTGAAGCAAGCATGGTGGTTAGCAACTTTTAGCCATGCCTAAGCTGGATTTATTAGCGTGAATTAAGGAAGAGTACGCTCAGAGGAAAAAGCAAAGCATGGGCTAAACATACTTTTGTACAAGAGCTTGCTTTTCCAAGACAGTAATGGTACTTCTATGCCAGACGTGGGGGAATCCTTTGAAAAAAGACCCAAAAGTGGTTGTGAGCATTAAATGATGATGAGATTGATCAAACCAGAAATCCTGCAATGTGAGATTCTGCACCATTGCTTAATTCTGGATCAGAGGTTCAGTTTCAGCATAATTCAGAATGAACAACCAACTTCTGATCTTTGTATCTCCTTGCTCCAACATGTTCTGAAGGAGCTCTCATACTTTCCAAGAAGCTCACAACACGCTTTGTAAACCTTCTTTGAGTTACCCTTGCAAACTCTGACCGAATCTTTGTGAAAACTGGCTCAGAAGTTGTAATTAAATTCTGTCTTGGAATTGTCCAGAATTTGTTGAGTGTTTCAGTTTCAAGGACGTGTCTTTGAGGAGTTATAACTACTGAATTAGAAGTTCTTCCAGAATCAACTTGCATCATGGTGAAAATCAGGCCAGAAGTTCTGAGCTTGTCATATTTCTTAAACACTTAGAAAAAATTCTAGTATTTAGAATTTTGGCTTTTCCAAAGTAGTTTTGACTTTTGAATTCCTTGATAAAACAAACTTCATATTTCAACATGCCTTGACGAAATATGATTCTTGAAACTTGACTTTGATCCAAAAGTCAAAGTTTGACTTTTCCAGTGTGCAAATGACCATTTTTCCCTTATGGATGACTTTCTTGAAATTTTTTGCAATTTAAGGCTTGGAACTGGATGGAAGCAAACCTGAGGGTCCAGAGTGATCCTTTGAGAACTGAGAGGGCAAATTTTGGGGTACAACAGCTTCCCCTGTTCAATCTTCTTACACCTGAAGAGTTAGATTTGGCGAACCTGCCATTCGTGACTTGAAGGTGGAAGATGATTGAACACTAGAGTGCCCAGAAATTTTCACTCGAAGATGTGATAGTTGATGGTATAGGGAATGGGATTAAAGATGCCATTCAAAAATGATTGCTGAGAGCCGAATCTGAATGAGTATCAGGACGACATCCGTATCTGGAGTGTATCTGAACTGTATCAAAAGTTGAATCTGAATGAGTATCAGAATGGCATCCATGTCTGGAGCGTATCTGGATCGTATCTGAATTGTATCTGAAGTTGAAATATGAATGAGTATCAGAATGACATCCGTGTCTGGAGCGTATCTGAACTGTATCTAAAAATCGAATCCGAATGAGTATCAGGATGGCATCCGTACCTGGAGCGTATCTGAACCGTATCTAAAAGTTGTCTTTGAATGAGTATCAGGATGGCATCCGTGTTTGGAGCGTATCTGAACTGTATCTGAAAGTTGTCTTTGAATGAGTATCAGGATAGCATCCGTGTTTGGAGCGTATCTGAACTGTATCAAAAGTTAAGTTTGAATGAGTATCAGAATGGCATCCATGTCTAGAGCATATCTGAACTGTATCTGAAAGTTGTCTTTGAATAGGTATCAGGATGGCATCCGTGTTTGGAGCGTATCTGAACTGTATCTAAAAGCTGTCTTTGAATGAGTATCAGGATGGCATCCGTGTTTGGAGCATATCTGAACTGTATCAAAAGTTGAATCTGAATGAGTATCAGAATGGCATCCGTGTCTGGAGCATATCTGAATTGTATCTAAAATCTGTATTTGAATGAGTATCACGATGGCATCCGTGTTTGGAGCGTATCTGAACTGTATCAAAAGTTGAATCTGAATGAGTATCAGAATGGCATCTGTATCGGGTGCGTATCTGAACTGTGTAGGGTTGCTTGATGATAAGTCTGTGTAAAACTGCGTCTGGAAAGGAGGAACCTGTGTAGGGTTGCTTGATGATGAGTCAGTGTAAAACTGCGTCTGGAAAGGAGGAACCTGTGTAGGGTTTCTTGACGATGAGTCCGTGTAAAACTTCATCTGGAATTTCCTGAGAAGGAACCTGGGTAGGATTACTTCATGATGAGTCAGTGTAAAACTGCATCTGGAAGTGAGAAGGAACCTGGGTAGATTTGCTTCAATGATGAGTCCATGTGAAACTGCATCTTGGAAATAGGAGGAACCTGTGTAGGGTTTCCTGATGATTAGTCCATGCGAAACTGCATCTTGGAAATAGGAGGAACCTGTGTAGGGTTGCTTGATGATGAGTCCGTGTAAAACTGCATCTGGAAATAGGAGGAACCTGTGTAGGGTTTCTTGATGATGAGTCCGTGTAAAACTGCATCTGGAAATAGGAGGAACCTGTGTAGGGTTTCCTGATGATGAGTCCATGCGAAACTGCATCTTGGAAATAGGAGAAACCTGTGTAGGGTTGCTTGATGATGAGTCCATGCGAAACTGCATCTTGGAAATAGGAGGAACCTGTGTAGGGTTGGTTGATGGTGAGTCAGTGTAAAACTGCATCTAGTAATAGGAGGAACCTGTATAGGGTTGCTTGATGATGAGTCCGTGTAAAACTGCATCTGGAAATAGGAGGAACCTATGTAGGGTTGCTTGATGATGAGTCCGTGTAAAACTACGTCTGGAAATAGGAGGAACCTGTGTAGGGTTGCTTGATGATGAGTCCATGTAAAACTGCATCTGGAAGTGAGAAGGAACCTGGGTAGGATTACTTCATGATGAGTCCGTGTAAAACTGCATCTGGAAGTGAGAAGGAACCTGGGTAAGGTTGCTTCAATGATGAGTCCATGTGAAACTACATCTTGGAAATAGGAGGAACCTGTGTAGGGTTTTCTGATGATGAGTCTGTGTAAAACTGCATCTAGAAATGAGAAGGAACCTGGGACGATTGCTACTCCAAAAAGGTGATGAACTTTATCTGTTGACCTTTTCCTGAAAAGGTAAAGGCAAAGTTGTATGCAATGTCATGGTAGATGAGATGCATTATGTAATAATGTTCTCAAAAAATGAGATTATGCTGTATGAATTTGTTATGTATGAAATGTGAAATGTTAATGAATGTATTTTTTGTCTGGAAAATAAATCCTTCACAAGGGTTGGGGAGTTATTAAATCCCGGACTACCGTTGAAGAGTAGGTGTGTCTTCAAACTTTACATAGAATGTTTCCACCTGGGATTCCTGTTTTGTTGAGGAGAACTCCGCTGGGGAATATTGACTCTGTTTGAGAATACTCTGTTGGAGAGTGCTGATTCCTGATTAGAAAAGAGACCAGGAGTCTCGGTTGTTCGTTGCTCTACTGGGAGTTATCTCTTGATGGACGAAGTTGAACTGATATCTGGTCGGGTCCAGGCTTTACAGTAACTTGTTGGGGATTGCAGAGTAGTCTACTGGGGAAGAGGAGTTATGGTCCTTTGATTTGTAGTAGTCGGAGAGGCAAACTCAAGCTGGGGAATCCTACCGTTTGTTGGGGAAATAAACCCTGTTGCTCAGTCTGTTAGAGAGGCGGCAACTTCACTGGCAGAAATCCTCCAGGATTCTTGAAGTCGACTCAGTTGGGAAAAAGTTTTCAGAGATTGAAAATCTGGCTGCGGAATCATCCTATGAGAAGGATTTTGGGGAGATTTTTCATTGCCCCTAGCAGCAAATGTTTGTGGTATTTCCAGAAAATGTTTGATTGTACGTAACCCTTTGCTGAGATTGGCGTTTAATGCCCCAAGTAATGGGGATGGAGACCTGTCCCTGGTTATTCAGCATTTCTTAAGAGATTTCTTGGAATCTTGACTGGACTGCCCCAGGTGTACTGGATAGTGACATGTCATGCCCCCTTGTAGATAGGATATTTGTTATTGGAAGTGTCATCCCACTTGAAGTGATTTAGTTCACTGAGAGAGCTTTGGTTCACTAGATATTCGTTGTATGAATTTCTCTACTGTCAAACAAATAACCATATGCAAACAGTGATATTCAAGTAATGCAAAGTTTATGCTTGTCTTGAATTTTTTGAAAAATGCATTTTAGCAAGTAAAGAAATTTCAACTCAGGATCTAGGGTAAGCCTTACAGGATTCAGGATACCTTTTGTAACAGTATGCTTTCGAACTAACCCATGCTTCAATTAGGACTTTTGAAGGGTTGTAACGTGGCTTGTTTCACGGTTTAAGAAACAAAGGATAAAGGCTCAAAGTGTATTTGTACCCACCCACTCTTCGTGACATTCTTCAGTCCTAAGCTCAGTTAATTGTATGTTTTGAACTCCAATTGAGTCTGGAATGACGCGTTGGTGATGGCTCAGACAAGTTAAGTTTGTTGGAAGGCAGTCATTTTTGTAACATTTTCATGTTGTTGAGGATTTGTAGTGACCTCTTTCTTTTGATTTGTTATCCCTAATTTTGCCTGACTGTCCTTACGGTCAGCGGGATGCCCCAGTTTTTCTTAAGTCTCCTTTGTAGGTTTTGACTTAGTGGGCTTTTCTCTTCGAGAGATAATGACTTCCTATGCGATAGGGAACCATCACTGTCTTTTGATTCCAGAGAAATATTTTTGATGTCATTCGTTGTATTATGAGATGAGAGTTTGCGGCTAAACGTGCGTTTGAATTAACTGAGAGACTACCTTGCCCCAGGTTTTATTAAAGGTTTCAATTTGTGTAAGAAAGAAAACTTCTGCTTCTTTGGCTCAAAGGGGTTGACTAGGGATTATCTTCCTTATAACTCCAGTGTTTAGGATTTGAAGGAACGCCTATACATCGTCAGCAAGGTCTGTTCAAAAGCATACTGTATGAGATTATGGCATTGTTTTCGTCATCCTCCCTCTAAAGGCTTGTAACTTTTAGCAAGAGTTGAATGTCATAAAGTGAGTAAAAAGCATAGTTTAAATGTAATGAAAATGAACGTATCAAATCAAGACAAACATATGCAATTCATTAATGAAACAAAGTTTGACATTAATAGATAACTGTTTGAATAACAAAGGAAATTACAATTGAAAATTCAAAATGAACAAGACGCTCTCAATGATTTGGCATAGGAGCAGTGATCACGTTTGGAGTCTCTGGAGGGTCAAACTCGATCTCCTTAGCGTTAATAAAATTCTGAATCTTGTACTTCAACGCCTAACAATCGTTAGTATTATGCCCGTGACTGTCAGAACGATAAGCACACGTTGCATTAGGATTTTAGTTAGGAGAAGAAGTTTTGGGGTTTGGATGAGGTCCTATCAATGCAATCAGATTCATCCTCAACAAGTGTTGTAGCTCTTGAGACAGCGGCATGTTGATGTTGGTAAAATGGCTTTTAGGCTCGTCTGGCCTTCGTTGATTTCCCATTTGCTGTTGTCGGTGCGACGCAGAACCGAAGATCAGGACTGCTCCCACGTGTTGGTCATGACGACTTTTTTGACCAGACACTGCATTGGACTCTTTCTTCCCACTGTATGGCTTTTTATGATCATCGTGAGGTGTAGTTCCTTGGATCTTTCCACTTTTGATGCCAACTTCGACCCTTTCTCCGGTTAGTATTAGCTCAGTGAACCCAGCTGAGGAGGTTACGATTAGGTGTTTAAAGAAAGGCCCAGTCAAAGTTCCCATGAAGATGTCAATCAACTCCCTGTCAGTTAAAGGGGGCTTCACCCTACCAGCCAGATCTCTCCACTTTTGGGCGTATCCTTTGAAGCTCTCGTTGGAACCCATGGTCATGTTCTGCAATTGCACACGAGTTGGTGTAAGATCAGCATTGTACTGATACTGCTTGTAGAAAGCAGCAGCTAAATCCTCCCAGGTGTGGATGTGAGAACTCTCCAATTGATAGAACCATTCGAGTTGAGTCCCTACTAGGCTTTCTTGGAAGAAATGAATCCAAAGCTTTGGATCAGTCGTGTATGGTTGAATCTTGCGGATATAAGACTTTAAGTGCATCTTAAGGCAAGAGACTCCATCGTACAAGACAAAGGTAGGGATTTTGAACTTTGGGGGGGTGACCACTCCAGAAACCAAACCCATGTCTCCTAAATCCAAGCCGGGTATCTGTTGAATCTCCATAGCACTGAGGCGATCCTCCAGCTTTTTGTACTTGTCAACAGTGGGAGGAGATTGTTCCTTAGAGTATTCAGCTTCAACTTCATCAATCTCCAGACTGGTGTCTTCTTCATGACTATCCCCCATGTTGGATGGAGTTGAAAGATCTAGAGCTCCCTTGACCGGTCCTCTAGGTATTTTTCTCAAGTCCAGGACGCCTACTGATTTCTTGGAATTTTTCTTCTTGTCTTTGAGAAGAAGGGTCTTCAGGTCCTCTTTCCCTTTAGCCATATCCAAGAACATTTGTTGGAATTGAGCGCTTTGAGCTTGGAGATCTTTCACTGTTTGTTCCATATCCATCTTACTGAAATAAATAGTAGGAAGATAAGGAGATCTGTATGGGAGAAATCTGTCATGATATGATGCATGATATGTGGATGCATGTTTTCAAGAATCTCACGGAGTAAACACAAGAAAAAGTTAGAAGTTGAACTTTGATCAACAACTTTGATTGGAGAACTTTGTATCGGTGGATGTCCTTCCACGAGAATTTAGTTCACCATGCCAAGTGGGTTGTAGCCCTTGACTCAAATTGTTGTACTTGATCTTTGACGGAGTTTGGTTAAAGGAAAATAAATCCTCCTGCCCCATGATAGACGTCTAGTTCAACGTGACCTTGCATCAAAGACCCTTGAAATCCTTGAAATGCTATGGTTCAATTTTATTGAAAATGCTATGGTATGATTTCATGATGTTATGTATAAGTATGCAAAGTAAGCAAGTTTATATACAAATAATAATATTCACACAAAGCAGACAAGTCCTTAGGTTTAGACTTGTATGGAGTTTGTAGGGAAGTACCCTCTTGAAGTTGGATTGGTTCAACTTGTCCTATAAATAGTAATTGGGTTCTAAGGGATCTCAATATCATCGATCTTTCCCTCAGCTTCATTTAATAGGCGATTGAATCGCAACCAAACAAATCTCAAGAGTCAAACCTCAATGAGTTTAGCATCGAGTATCTGTCGACCTTGGGAATACACCAAGGTCGGCCACCTCGCTACGTCCTACTGGCCAAGTTGTGCAATTTAAAGGTTCTAAGGTCAGTTGATGCTTCACGACACCACGCAGAGGCCCCGTACTCTCCTTGATTGAATCAAGGGTTACCGGTACCAACTAAAGTGCCACATCAACGTAGGTACTGCTTCAACCGTGTCAGTATACCCCGCACAGTTCCCTCACAGTTTATTGCTACTTACCTAAAAGGTGTTCCCCAAATCCGGGTGTAGGATTTTTAACAGTAACCCAAACGAGGACCCAAAACGTAAAGCATACAAGTCAAACAATGAAAGCAAGTAGATGTGATCTAACCCTAAGGTAACCCCACTTATTATTTCCCCAGCAGAGTCACTAGTTCTGTGATACGGTGGGAGAACTGACTTTTTGTTTTGCGTTTGATCGCAAATGTTGCAGTTAGCAAGAGCCACCACCAACTTTTCTTTTATCCAATAAGGAAAGGTGAAAAAGCACATGAAAGACCTTTAGAGATTTTTTCTTGAGTTCGGGGGGTAGATTATGAAAAGGGAAGGTATTAGCACCCTTTTCATCCATGGTTTTCCATGGGCTCTTAGTTACTTTCTAGATCACTTACTTTTGTTTGAATGTGCTTGTGGTGTGGATTTTAAAAGTATTTTGAAAATGTAACTTTGTAATGATTCTCGTTTCTATAAGAACGCATACAAAGTGTTTGTTTCGAAAATGTTTCAAAAAAAGTGTTTGTGGGATGTGTTTTTGAAAGTGATTTTGAAAAGGTGTCTTTGTAATGATTCTCGTCTCTATAAGAACGCATACAAAGTATTATCTTTTGAAAATGTTTCAAAGTGAGATTGTTGGTGTATAGAATGTTTTTTTTTTGTGAGCAAACAAGCAACTGGAAGCGAATCTACCAACTCAAAAGGTCTTAAATGTTCCTTTCTTCCTCCTTTAGACGTTGCTATATTACCATTGCTTTGGTAAGAATCCCTATCGTTGGATGTAAAGGGACGGGCGCGGGACGTTTGTATAGTCATAGAAGGCAACCTATGGGAAGTTTTAGCAATTTCGTTTAGGGACTAGATTGTTTACCGAAGGCAACATCGAGGGTCATTGAGGGACTACGATTTTTTATTGAAGGTCTTTGCTAAAACGCCCATGTTCGAGGGACATGACTATTTTTCCGATAGGCAACAAGTGAGATTACCTTAAGGTGTGCATATGTGCAAAGTGTGTTTGATTGCATGCATTTTGTCTTGATTAGGGTTCTCTATTTGTTGATTTCATGTCTTACCATACACATCCTAATTACTAGCAATATATGAAAGCAATAAAAAGTGCGGAAAGTAAATATCCTACACTATTACAATCATTAGAGGGATGGGGGTACATATTTATAAATGGGGGGTTGCAAGAATTTAAATCCTATTTAACTATTACAACCATATTGAAATGTACAATGTGAGAAAGAAAAAGGACTTGTTTAGAAAATGGTTTTTTGTCTTAATTAATAAAAAGAAATAAATTAACTAATAAAAGCAAATATTTTTTATGTCTTTTTTATATTAATGAAAAGGGGATTAATATTGAAAATGATAAAAAGGGAAGTAATGAGAGATAGAATTAACATGCGGCTGGAAGCAACACGAAGGGGATCTGAAGTTCTGATGTCGGACGCGTTGTGGTTCATAAGGAAGTGTCAGAAGTTCTTGATTGATACATTCTGAGATCCTACAAGACACGTTAGAGGGAAAACACAGAAGTTCTGGGCAGCTATGTGCTGAACTTCTGAGTGTTAGAACAATAAGAAAATCTTAGAAGTTCTATATGTTAAAACAGTGAGGAGAACTCAGAAGTTCTGTGTTATGCTAAAACTGTGAGTGAACATCAGAAGTTCAATGCGTTATCAGCGTGTAAAAATCGGAGGTTCTAAGTGTTAAAATAATGAGTGGAAATCAGAGATTCCAAGCCGTATTTCAACTCTTCCCTCATATTAATCAGCACATCAGCAATTTATTCAGTTCTTAATAAACAACAAATCAGAAGGATAACAACACAACATTTTATAGAAGTTCTAATCCTAGTTCTGAGCCTAGCCTTAATCAAGATGTTATGATCCACAATTTTTCTACTTATGCAATGATATGGACAACATTAATTGTGATATTTACATATTAATGATGTTCTGAATGAAAAGATGCAAAGTCAGAAAGACTTACCTTGAATCTGAAACGTGTGTTTGGAACTTTGAGCTACTGCCTTCAGATGTTCTGGTGTCAGTGAGAGTAACAAAATAGTGGTTATGTTCTTTGATTCCAAGGGAAAAACAAAGGTTTTGTTTAGTATTCGCGAAGGTTTTTACTGTTTCCTTTTCTTTCTCTGATAATTCTCTCTCTCTCTCTCTCTCTATCTCTCTATCTCTCTCTCTCATCTCTCTCTCTCTCTCTCTCTTTCTTAAAATCCAGTCCCTTGAAAGTGTGATGGAGAAACTTATTTATAGGTGGATTTGTTGTGATTTTGGGGGGAAAACAAAATCAGATTTGAACCTTTTTGACACCCTGTCCCCTTGCCTTTTGATTGTAGTCTTCTTATGCTAGTTTGGTGCAATTATGGGATACAGGCGTAGGCTGAATTAGCTGTTGGTTATAGGAATGTGTTGTAGCATTGCAGCAGGTTGTATAAACAAGGTTTTGGGATTTGGTCATGTTCTGACCGAAGCGTTGAATATAGCCTTCATATGCTAAGGTGCTGCCTTGTTCTTGAAGCAAGCATGGTGGTTAGTAGCTTTTAGCCATGCCTAAGCTGGATTTATAAGCGTGAATTAAGGAAGAGTACGCTCAGAGGAAAAAGCAAAGCATGGGCTCAACATACTTTTGTACAAGAGCTTGCTTTTCCAAGACAGTAATGGTACTTCTATGCCATACGTGGGGGAATCCTTTGGAAAAAGACCCAAAAGTGGTTGTGAGCATTAAATGATGATGAGATTGATCAAACCAGAAATCCTGCAACGTGAGATTCTGCACCATTACTTAATTCTGGATCAGAGGTTCAGTTTCAACATAATTCAGAATGAACAACCAACTTCTGATCTTTGTATCTCCTTGCTCCAGCATGTTCTGAAGGAGCTCTCAGGCTTTCCAATAAGCTTGCAACACGCTTTGTAAACCTTCTTTGAGTTACCCTTGCAAACTCTGACCGAATCTTTGTGAAAACTGGCTCAGAAGTTGTAATCAAACTCTGTCTTGGAATTGTCCAGAATTTGCTGAGTGTTTCAGTTTCAAGGACGTGTCTTTGAGGAGTTATAACAACTGTATAAGAAGTTCTTCTAGAATCATCTTGCATCATGGTGAAAATCAGGCCATAAGTTCTGAGCTTGTCATATTTCTTAAACACTTAGAAAAAATTCTAGTATTTAGAATTTTGGCTTTTCCAAAGTAGTTTTGACTTTTGAATTTCTTGATGAAACAAACTTCATATTTCAACATGCCTTGACAAAATATGATTCTTGAAACTTGATTTTGATCCAAAAGTCAAAGTTTGAATATTTCAGTGTGCAAATGACCATTTTGCCCTTATGGATGACTTTCTTGAAAAAATTTGCAATTTAAGGCTTGGAACTGGATGGAAGAAAACCTGAGGGTCCAAAGTGATCCTTTGAGAACTGAGAGGGAAAATTTTGGGGTACAACAGGATCTCTTGGCTTTGTACCTTTGTAGCCTTTAGGCTCTTAACTTTGTACTAAACTCATTTGTCACATTTTATTGTTAATTATTTCTCGCTTAAAGCTTGAATCAAAATTTGAGGTCCTTAGAAATGATGTGCACTTACCATTTGCATAATCATGCATCATTCTACATTTTTGTTTCACTTTCGAAAGTCATTCTCAAGTCTTATTTTTTCTTTGGTCCCGTAGTACAACGCTCGTGCTAAGAGAAGATGGAAAATCTTGAATAAGAGAATCGCGAACTGTGCAAAGAAGTTACTTCTTTGAGAGCTGGTATGGCCAATTTGACTGCTTTGGTGGAATCATTAGTGGTTGCTCAAAATCAGCCACCGCCCGCTCCTCTGTCTCCTCATACTACTCAGCCACGATAGACAATTATTTCTTCCGAGGTTCCGTCGGTTCCCATTTCTCTTACTCCAGTTATTGCTGCTCAATATTATATGCTTCAGGGTTATCTGTGGGGAATGCCTGAAAACTTCATGCCAGAAGTTTATAATTATGATGCTCAAGCTGCTGCTATTCCTGCACCTCCTGTGGTGCACATTACTCCTACTGCTAAAAATGGGATTCATTACACTGCACCTCCTACGATGAATGTCATGACATTTATTAATGATGAAGTTTATCGTCATGTTCCTCCACCAAGTGAAAGTTCAGACTTCTATGACCGATTGGATGACTTTCAGGACCAATTCATTGAAATGAAGAAAAAAATAAAATCTCTTATAGGGAAAGAGTTATTCGGATAAAACGTCAGTGAAATCTGCTTAGTTCCTAACATAAAAGTGCCAACAAAGTTTAAGGTGCCAGAATTCGAGAGGTACAAAGGCAATTCTTGCTCCCGTAACCACCTGGTGATGTATATCAGAAGGATGTCCACTCATACGGATGACAAATTGTGACACGGTGGGAGAACTGACTTGGGATTTTGCGTTTGTGTTTGCAAATGTTTCGGTTTAGCAAGAGTCGCCACCGACTTTTTATTTTATCCTAAGGAAAGGTCAAAAAGCATAGGAAAGACCTTTAAGATGTTTTCTTGGGTTCGGGGAGTAGTTTATAGAAAGGGAAGGTATTAGCACCCTTTCTATCCATGGTTATCCATGGGCTCTTAGTTACTTGCTTAGATCACTTGCTTTGTTTTCCAATTGTTTGAAATGGTGCTCTTCAATTGTTTGAAATGGTGCTTTGTGTGTGGTTTTGAAAGATGTTTTGAAAAGAGGCCATCATTGTGGCAACCTTTGTAATGATTCTTGTTTGAATGTATACAAAGTTGTTTTTGTTTTTTTGAAAGGTTTTCAATGTTTGAAAGTAGGGTTTTGAAATTGTGTTGTGAAGTGTGTTTTGAAGATAGCAAGGATGTTTTGCAAGCTTTGATCAAGTAACTAAGAGTTGTCTCCCCTATTTTACTCAAAGATATTTCTTATGTTTTTTAACTCTTTTAACAGTGTTGTTTCACCATTGTATTTGGTGAACAACCTTGTGTTAGGATGTTAAACGGAACAGGCGCGGGTCATCGTATAGACCATGATAGCAATAGTGTCAAGTATTTTTGGCAATTTTCTTGAGGGACTTGATCATTTTTGTTTAGGCAACTCAGATAGCATCATCGAGGAACTATGATCTTTGTTTTGTTTTTGTTTTGCCAAAGTACTTGACATGCATATCATGGCCCATTTTTGAAGGCAACAAGTGGATTGAAACCCTAGGGATGAAAGTGTGCATTGTGTTTGGTTTTTTCATGCATTTTCATCTTGGATTAGGTCAAACTATTTGTTAATTTGATTTTTGCATACAAACCCTAAGTCTAATCATGATCTAATTGAAAGCATTTAAAGGTGCGAGAATTTAGATTCTACACTATTACAACATGATATAGGGAGGGGGGTACAAATTTGAATAGGGGATTATTTTGCAAGAAATATAAAACCCTAATTACTATTACATCCAAATTGAATTTGCAAGGCATAATATTTAGATGTACAATATTTAAATAAATACAATAAATAAATATTAAATAAAATGTATTATGCAAAAAAGTTTTTATTTGTTCATGTATGCCAAAAGTATTTTTTATGTAAAGAAATGTAAAGAACTAAATAAAAAGTTAATTTATTTGTTTTTAGGGGCAAAAAACCCTAATTTCTTAAAGAAATAAAATATGATGTATTATTTATATACAAAAATGTATTAATATGTACAAAAATGTATTATATTCAAAAAAAGTATTTTTTAATATAAATAATAATAAAAATAAAAGATAATATTTTTGTGTTTTTATTTCTAAGTTTTTAATAAAACAAAAGTATATGTGTGTGTGTGTGTATATATATATATATATATATATATATATATATATATATATATATATATATATATATATATATATATATATATATATATATATATATATATATATATATATATATATATATATATATATATATATATATATATATATATATATATATATATATATATATATATATATATATATATATATATATATTAAATGTGTTAAATATGTAAAAAAGTAAAATAAATTATTTACAAAAAATAAAATATATTCAAGAAAATGTTTTCAATGTGAATAAAAATAAGAAATGGAATAAAAATATTATTTTCAATATTTTTAAATTTAAACAAAATAATATAAAAGTATATAAAATGTTTTTATGCTAGTAAAAATAAAAATAAATACCAAATAAATGTAAAAAAATTATGAAAATATTTTTGGATCATTTTTTAAGTTTGAAAATAAAATATAAAAGTCAGAAATGAAATAAAAATGTAAAAATAATAAAAATACAAGAAATGGGCCAAGGGGGTGTGAAGCTGAAAAAGCAAGTGTTAGAAGCAAAAATAATCAGGCCCAGCCCAAGAACTTCATCTTCTTCCTCTGTTCAAACACCAAAACACGCGTTTTCCACACAAACTTGTATCTCCTGATTCAGTGCTTTTTTGACAAAACTCAAAACATAAAACTTGTAGAGCATCAAACAACGAATCTAACCATATAAAAAACTTAAGCTAACTCTCAAAGACCAGAGAGAATTTCTCTGGCCCTAATTTCTAACCTAGTTTTTTCAGAAAGTTCATGGATGAAATTCTCCTAGCACGATTAATATAAATAAAAACTAAGCACATGTATGGTTTCAGGGCTATGAGTACAACATCTTTCATTCACAAACCTAAGTCTAACTATTCCTAAATAGAGAGATAGAAGTTCATGAAATACCTGTTTCAGTTGAGTTCGAGATGGACAATGCAGCAACTTCCAATGGTGCTTGAGGTTCTTTTGAGCTTGCCTGATGTCCACTGAAGCTTTCCCAATGCTTAGTTTGTTTTGAAGTAACCTGAATCGTGCTACATAACTCAACCTGCAAAGCTTCCAAACAAAAATGGTAATGTGTGTTAATGGAGTTACAACAACTTGTGAATGGTCTGGATAGCTCAGGTAGGTTGTTTGGAATGTGTTTGAAGTAGTTTTGGACAAAACGCACGAGGGGATTTGATGGTGGCTTGAAGTTTGCAGAACTGGCCCTGTTTTGCAAGAAAATGGAGATTTTGAGTAAGAGGAGGTTTTAGTGGTGAAGAGCTCGTGCTTCTGGCTTGCTAGGGTATGAGAAACTTGTTTGATAACTTGGCTTGAGTTAGTTTTATCAGATATGTGAGATGCCTTGTGTTTGACAAGTTTTTTGTTTTTGAAGCAAGAAAGTGGAAGTGAGGTTACAGGCTTGTACAGGCCATCTTATCAACCTGCATACCATCCTCTTGGCCCCTCTAATTAGTGGATTTGTTTAGCTGCAAGAGATTTGGCTCTATGCTCAAGGATTAGTGGTTTGACATAAAGCAACCTTTTGCGAAAAATGGAAATATGCCTTTTACCATTTAGAGATTAAACTTGTGTACAATACCCTAATGACCAAGACAATGCATTAGCTCAATAGATTTTCATTAAATTATGGAGTTTGAAATGGTTTAGAGGCCTGCAAACAAGTACAAAGCCTTCTGGTTTGAAAATTAAACTTGTATGAACATGTATTGGCCATGGATCAAAGTGAGTTTTTTCCAACTTCAAGCATTCGATTCTCCATAACCACAAAGGTGTTTGAGGAGTTCTTGGACAATTTGGAAAGCTTGAAACATGTACTATGATCCATCTTTGAAATGCAACTTGAAACTTCAAGTGGAACTATGTTAAAAATGGCCAAGAAGATGGGTCAAAATCCTGCCTAAACTAGGGCAAAATTTCTCTAAGTTAAAAGTTTTAGGTACCCTTGTTCCAAAAATCATAACTTGAGATCCAAGCTTCTTTTGAGAAACCTTTGTGAATAAAAGTTGTAGACTAAAACTTTCATGTTATAAGTTTTGTTTGAATCCATTTGCATCTTGGTGAAAATGTGGGACAAAGTTAGGCAAAAAATAAGAAAATTTCATAACTTAGAAAATTTCTAAGTTATGAAAATTTTCCATTTTAAACCCTAATTTGCGATTTTGGGTTTCTTGATGAACAAGTTTCATAATTTGACATGTCTTGATGAAAAATGACCATTGGCACTTGATTTTGACCAAAAAGTCAAAGTTTGACTTTTCAGTGTATAGTCAAATTTTGATCAGTTGACTGAAAAATTCATCTGTCAATCCTATGCATTTGAGATCTTTTGAACTTGTTGAATGGGTCAAGATGATTTCATTGAGTCCTTTAGTCCATGGTTGAGCTTGATTTGCCATTGGCTAGGTCAAACAATCAAAAATTACCTTTGCACAGTCAAAACCCTAAAATGACCATTTTGCCCTTTTGGTGATCTGATCAAATTTCTTGTGGAATTGTGATAAAAACTTGATAAAATGGTTCATATGAGTTCATAATGTTGATGTGGGTCAAAATTCATGAGGTTTTACTGTCAATTGGCCACAGTTGACTTTTTCCCCAATACAGCTGATTTCTAGGTCAACTGCCCAATTGACTGAGCAAAAATTTGAATCAAGGCTTGAAACTTGGTATGGACAAACTTGTGAGTCCAATATGAAGTATGAAATTCATTTTGGGCATTTTAGGTCAAAACATCCTTGTGCAAACTCAAACCCTAATTTAGGTCAACAGTGCAAGGAGGTGTCTTGAGCAGAGCAAACCCTAGCTTGATCTTGAGTTCCAAGAGTCTTGTGATGAGAAATGTTGATGAAATGAGAGGGCAAATTTTGGGGTACAACACCAATGTTTTCCTATTCATTTCTTTCAGGATAGTTTAACTGGTGCTGCTTTGAAATGGTATATGGGATTGAACAGTAGCAACATCCGCACATTTAATGATTTGGGTGAAGCTTTTATCAAACATTATAAGTACAACATATTTATGGCACCTGACCATGACCAGCTGAGAGCAATGACTCAGAAAGATGAAGAGTCATTTAAAGAATATGCACAGAGATGGCGTGAAGTAGTCGCCCAGATGATCCCTCCAATAGGAGAGAAAGAAATGAAAAAGATCTTCCTGAAAACTCTCAATTCCTTCTACTATGAGAAGATGGTTGCAAGTGCTTCCACTGATTTTGCTGAAATGGTAACCATGGGAGCCCGTTTAGAGGAAGCTATCCGCGAAGGCTGCTTATCTAAAGATGGGGACTCATCAAATGGTTCTAAGAAGTATGTTGATAGTTCTTATAAAGAGAAAGAGAAATACTCATACACTATACTTCGTGGTAGGCAATGGAGATCTCATAATAGGAGTCAACAAGTTATTTATGTGACTCCAGTCATCAATGTGGCTCCGACTGCTATTACATATCAGAGGGAACCTCAACAAGGTAATCAAGGGCAAGTTCATCAGAGGAAAATAAGCTTTGATCCAATTCTAATGACAAGCACAGAGTTGTATCCTTCTTTGTTGAAGAAGAATCTGGTTCAAACTCGAGCTCGAACAATTGTTCATTAAAAACTGCCAAGAGGATATAAGGTCGATGCTTCCTGTGCCTTTCATCAGGATGCTCCTAGGTATGATTTGGAAGATTTATTTGCTTTGAAGGTTGAAGTTCATAGGTTGATCCAAAGCGGTATCTTGTCATTTAAGTACATTTGCCCTAATGTCCAAAATAAACCATTAGCAAAGCATGAATGAATCTCTGTTATTGGTAGTTCCAAAGTTTGGGAAATGTTTCCTTCAGTGCAAGTCCAGATAAGAGAGTCATTTTAGTTTATTAGCATTTTTACTACTTATTCATTTGTATTTTTTCTTGTTTATCATTGCATTGTTTGCATGTAAGAACTGGTTTGCATTTAAATGTTTAATCTTAATACAACGAGTATGTTTGTCTTGAAGAAATTCATTCGTTTCACTCATATTTGTTTTCAATTTTAAATTTCTTTATGATACCAACTTGTCCCCCACTATCTTGCCTAGGCAGAGATTGGATGGGGGATGATGATTTTAAAACACAAAATTTCTGGTTGTATTATTTTGGATAAAACCGTGTTGACGATGTACATGCATTGTTTCAAATTCCCAAACACGGGAGATATAAGGGAGTGAAACCCTCATTAATCCCTTTGATCCTTGAAGTAGGAGTTTCCTTTCTGTTCAGAGAAACCATCAATTTTTAACCCGGGGTAGGGTAATGTTCAGTTAATCGATAGAGTATTCAAATCTCATCAAGAGTACGTATCCAAGGTTACAACAATGATTATCCTTCGAAAGGTTAAGGAAATTCAAAACCGCAATGGTCAATATTCACCTATCAATAGTGTGCATCAAGAGAAGACGATATCCCAATGGGTATCTCTCTCACATCCAGAGATCAATAGATGACGATACCATAACGGTTATCCCTCATCTACCAAGAAATCAACCATTCACAATTCTTCCAATAAGTCACATACGACTCGAAGTCACACGATGTGTTCAAAAGGAAAGAAAAATGAAATGAATAAAAAGTGATTAAAAAAAGAAAGACACAAAAAGCCCCGCTAAGTCAAAAATTGAAAAATCAAGTCGCTTAGGCAAAAGTCAGGGCATCTTGCTGGACTATCAATTCTAAAGAATTAGTTCAGGAAAAGTTGGGGAAAAGGAAAATGTGCAAAGAAAGGATTACAGTGTAAAATTCTCTACAAAGAACAGAGTCGTGTGACAAAAGTCAAGAGTGAGTGATTGTCGTGTCTAGAGAATATTAGTGGATCCTTAACCATCAACTAAATACTCTCGGGAGATGAGTTCTCATTTTGATTTAACTGAACTTAGGAACTAAGAACATCATGAAGGGGGGGGGGGGCACCAAATATTTTGAGCCTTAAATATTTTATAAAAAAAACCGTGAACCAAGCCACATTACAACCCTCAAAAGTACTAATTAAAACATGGTTTATTTCAAAATCATACTCTAACGAGATAGTGTTCCTGACTCCCATAAGTTTTGCTAAAATATTTGTGTTGGTATCATATGCTTTTGCTATCTTTCATACAAAAATAAATAATGCACTAATTTTCAAGCTATGCGACATCTTTTCAAAAATATTCAAGGCTTACATAATTGTTGCATTAGAATTTTCATTCTCAGAATAAACTTTTCTGCTTGTAAAACAATTGCTTAATGTCAAGGAAGCTTACATATAAGCACCAATGATGATTTTAATCTTCTGAGGTCTAAAACTCTGTTAAGTAATTGGCGAATCATTTCTAAGATTGATCATAGCCAGGGGCATGTCGCCTGAAGACCTTTAGCATGAACAAGTTACTACCTCATAGTTTCATTACCCTCATGGGTATATTTGAAGACTCTATTTTGCCAAATACAGTCAATGTGGGGAAGTCACGTCGAGATTCAATGTTTCTCTCCAACAGTTTGAAGACCTTGGGGCATTTTGGATGCCAGGTCTTTTATAAAATCCTCTTGAGACGATTTCTTCTTGTAAACCGTGTAACTTGGGGCATTTAAGAAGTGAAGTTATTCGCAAGAATTGTCGTGCATCATATAGTCTATCAGCAATAAACTTGGGCCATCCAAAAATAGTTCCAGGGGAAATCCAGATTTGTCAAGATATGTGACCTGCTTTGCACACATTATCAGATGGTGGTGTTCCCCCAGTAGTTCCAGCTAAGCAAGATTTTTCTCCAGCTGCAGTAGAGTTCATGTTGTTCTCCTTTCAATGCATTATTGATGTTAGAAGATTGTACTTTGGATTTTCTCTAGAAAAGTATCTTCCTCTCCGGAGAGATTAGAGCCTTATAGCATAAATATGCTCCATCGATGGCTTTTGTTCTATCTCCAATAATGTTCCCATCTTGTCGAGATTAGCCGAGTATCTGTTTGTACTCAGATGTCTTTTCATCTCTAGTTTATCTATTTTGTCTGTTTTGTCAGCATATGCATGACATTCATTTATTCATTCACACTTACATCATTCATGCACATTCACATTTCTCTATGTTTTTGGGTCCATCTCCGTTGGTTTTTTTTATCCCCAAGTAACTTATTTCCTCTTTCCAAATAGAGTGACAACTTAAGCAGAAAGTGTACATCCTTTTTAATTCCCCACTGAGTTTATTCCTCGTGGAAGGGTTTTTGTTTTAGCCTCCCTTTCATCTCATGATAGGATAAGTCCCTGTTGAGTTTATTCCTCATCTAGTAGAGTCTTATTTGACTATTTCTCTCCGTTTTTGTTCTTGGATTGAGCTTCGTCTCGTGCAGATGTTACACTGTGGGTTTCTCTAGGCCGTGAAACCTAGATTGAGAGTGCATTTATTTTACGCCGGTAAATACTTCCTCTCCTCAGATAGAATCTATTCTCGTTTCCACTGAAGATTAACTTTGTTTCCCAGTAGTGTTATTGCAACACTCTTTTGGAATCTCAACATGATGACAAGTGGAAGACTCTTTACTTGAGCAACTCGATTATTTATGGATTTCCTTTTTGATGGATAATGGAGATCTCCTCATGAGCAGTTTGTCTACCCCCGATGAAGTTATTAATTTTAATTCACAATAATGAATTTATAATACTATATTGAAATCTTTTGCCTGACAGCAAGTGGTGGCCTCTTTATTTGAGCATCTTGTGTATTTCCAGCATACTTTTACCTTATGGAAAACGAGGGTATCTTCATGAGCAAATGGTCTATATCCAACATATCAACTCTGATTTTTTAGCAAATGACATCTCTTCGAAAAAATCCCACGGGGAAGTTTGTATATTATCCTTATCAGGTGGAAGACTTGATTAAGAAGAAACTGAGACCAACTCGTGGCTTATGACCAGGTTCTTGGGGAGGTTTACTCAGCAAATGACATCTCTTCAGAAAAGTCCCATGGGAAGTTTGTATATTATCCTTATCAGGTGGAAGATTTGATTAAGAAGAAACTGAGACTAGTTCATGGCTTATGACCAGGTTCTTAGGGAGGTTTACTCAGCAAACGACACCTCTTTGGAAAAGTCTCATGGATAAGTTTGTATATTATCCTTATCAGGTGGAAGACTTGATTAAGAAGAAACTGAGACCAATTTGGGGCTTATGACCAGGTCCATGGGGAGGTGTACTCAGCAAACAACATCTCTTCGAAAAAGTCACGTGGGGAAGTTTGTATATTATCCTTATCAGGTGGAAAACTTGATTAAGAAGAAACTGAGATCAGTCTGTGGCTTATGACCAGGTTCTTGGGGAGGTTTACTCAGCAAATGGCATCTCTTTAAAAAAGTCTCATGGAGAAGTTTGTATAGTATCCGTATCAGGTGGAAGACTTGATTAAGAAGAAACTGAGACCAGTTCGGGGCTTATGACCAAGTTCTTTGGGACGTTTACACAATAAATGGTATCTCTTTTGAGAATTTTACTCATCAACAACAAATTATATCTCTTTTTGAGAAGTTTTCTCATCAACAACAAATGGTATCTCTTTTGAGAAGTTTTCTCATCAACAACAAATGGTATCTCTTTTGAGAAGTTTGCTCATCAACAACAAATGGTATCTCTTTTGAGAAGTTTGCTCATCAACGGCAAATGGTATCTCTTTTGAGAAGTTTGCTCAAACAATAAATGGTATCTCTTTCAAGAAGTTTTCTTATCAACAACAAATGGTATCTCTTTTGAGAAGTTTGCTCATCAACAATAAATGGTATCTCTCAGGAAAAGTCCCACGGAGAAGTTTATACATTGTCCTTTTCAAGTGGAAGAGCTGATAAAGAAGAAGCTAGAGCCCGTTCTTCGTGGAAAGGTTTATTACCTTTTCTACCTTCAAATATTGAGTTGGTAGTTTACCATCATCTGTGAGTCGGTATCTTATTGATCCTCTACCTTTAACCATTGAGTTGGTAGTTTACCTCCATCTGTGAGTCGGTATCTTATTGATCCTCTACCTTCAACCATTGAGTTGGTAGTTTACTGTCATCTGTGAGTCAGTATCTTTTTCATCTTTTACCTTCAACCATTGAGTTGGTAGTTCATTGTCATATGTGAGTCGGTATCTCTTACTTTTCTACCTGCAACCATTGAGTTGGTAGTTTACCATCATCTATGAGTCGGTATCTTATTGATCTTCTACCTTCAACTATTGAGTTGGTAGTTTGCCGTCATCTGTGAGTCAGTATCTTATTGATATTCTACCTTCATCTATTGTGTTGGTAGTTTACCGTTATCTGTGAGTCGGTATCTCTTACTTTTCTACCTTTATCTATTAAGTTGGTAGCTTACCGCCATTTGTGAGTCAGAGTCTATTTTTTCGATTCTACCAACTATTGAGTTGGTAGTTTACCGTCATCTGTGAGTCCATATCTTATTGATCTTCTACCTTCATCTATTGAGTTGGTAGTTTACCTTCATCTGTGAGTCAGTATCTCTTACTTTTCTACCTTCATCTATTTGAGTTGGTAGCTTACCGTCATTTGTGAGTCGGTATCTGTTTTTTCGATTCTACCTTTAACTATTGAGTTGGTAGTTTTCCGTCATCTGTGAGTCATTATCTTATTGATCTTCTACATTCATCTATTGAGTTGGTAGTTTACCGTCATCTATAAGTCGGTATCTTGTTTGATCTTCTACCTTCAACTATTGAGTTGGTAGTTTACTATCATCTCTGAGTCGGTATCTTATTGATCTTCTACCTTCAACTATTGAGTTGGTAGTTTACCGTCATCTGTGAGTCGGTATCTTATTGATCTTCTACCTTCAACTATTGAGTTGGTATTTTATCATCATCTATGAGTCAGTATCCTTTTTTATTTTTCTACCTTTGAAACTGAGTTGGAAATTTACCATCATCTTGAGTCAGTAGCCATTTATCTTTTCACAACCTATACAAGGCGTCTTCCCTGATAGAGTCAGTAATTTTTTCTTCTCTTAAAGTTGTTCCCCAATAAGAGTCTCTCAATCGAAGTATGTGTCTTTGTTCCTTAGTGGAGTTATAATCTCTTCCCCTGTGGGATTACTTTATCATGTGTTTAGTTTCTCCAGCAGTAGTTTGTCTCATGTGTCGTCATTCTCTATAAAATTCAGAGCATTGCATCCATATCATATCATAAACATCATTGTGGTATCTTAGGACTAAAAATTGTGTATTCTATATTTAAGTATCTTGAATCTCGTCGAAATGAAGATTTCAGTCTTCATATCTCCGAATAGAAGAAACTTAAATAGGGGCAACTGTCATACCCCAATTCTTGACCTAAGATCCCACCCCTCATTTACATCATTGCATAACAAGTGTTCACGAGTGGTTTGACCTATTTTTTAGCCAATTCTTGAGTTAGATTTCAAAAATTTATAACTTATTCAAATTTCGAAATTTTTGAGCAGTTCTTTTTGCATATAATTATCCTTGACATCATCTACAATTTCTCTTTACAAGTCAAGAGCTAATTATGCTTTGAAAAAACACGAAAAAATAAAAACATTAGAAGTTGTTTATGAATTTAGTGGAATTTGATTTTTATTGTATTTTATTCATGATTTCTTTTCCATTTAAAAAAATCACAAAAAAAATATACTTAGCATCATGTTATTTTTTTTATTTACTATTTTTACCTCTTTACTAAAAAATTATCAAAAATATATTCTTTTATTAATTTAAATTTATATATTGATATCATTTATTTCAAAAAAAGTCTAGAAAAATTTATATAAGTTCTTTTACTTTCTTATATGTATTTTATATTTTATCTTTTAATTTGCACTTATATTTTCATTTATTTTAATTCAAGAAAAAAAATTATAAATAGTTAATTTTATGTCTCTTTTATTTTCTATTTTTATTTATTATTATTACTAACACTTTTAGTTTTTATTATTATTATTATTATTATTATTATTATTATTATTATTATTATTATTATTATTATTATTATTATTATTATTATTATTACTATTACTTTGTCTTTTTGATTTTTTGTGTCAATAAAGAAAAGTTGGGACCACTATAATGTAGTACAAACACTTCATATGGATTGCCAACTTGTACTTATCAATGACCAAGAATTATTCTCACACTTCACATGGATTGCCAACTTGGACTTATCAATGGCCAAGAACCATTCTCATAAAGTCACATGGATTACCACATCAACACTCCCACCTCATTCACCCTATAAATAAGACCTTTTTTTTCTTTCATTTGGAGAAACAATACCATAAATCATTCACTAAACTAAGTCAAAACTCTCTTGTTTTTTTCTCTTCATTTTCTTTCAAGTTATTTCTTTCTTTTATTGAATAGGTAGGCTATTATACTTGTTTTTTATTTAATTTTATTGCATTTTTATTTTTTATTTATTTATTTAATACCAAAATTATCACCATTTTTTAAGAAAACTCAATTGATTCAAAATCAAGAGTTGAAAAGTGTTATTGAACCTTCAAAAGCAAAAGTGATTTATTGTTGTTTAATTTTTTTTATGTAATTTTTTGTTATTTATTTACTTATTTTGAGCATGGATCCTTGGTCGTGAGATTGAGTAGATAAATTTTCATTATTCATTTCTTTAATTTGATGAAAAATTAAGAAATTTATGACATTTATACTATTTTTATTATAGACTTCATCTCATTCTTCTTTATCTATTTTATTTTTATTTATTTATTTTTATTTGGATCAATTTGGAAAGCATTTGAGCTTTTTTTAGTTCATCTAAGCTTGTCATATATTTGATGAACTTTCATCATTTCCAATCTATCTCTAAATGGTCCTTTGATCATTCAAGGTACTTGGGATTGATGATAAGTTTATCATAATGTGTCTTCCTTGACTTTGTCTAGATCCCCATGTTTATTAATTGTACTACATGTATAAGAGGATGAACTTAAAAGTGTCATTTCTCTAACATGTATGGGTACATACATTATATGCTCCATATGAAATTGCACTTATCCCAAATCAGATTATTAACTTTATATTTTACTAACTTTACTTTAATATCATTTATATTTCCGCACTTTATATTTTCCTCTCTTTACTTTTATGCCATTTATCATCCATAACATTTTATTTTCTTTACTTTAGGCATTTTTTTTCTTTTCTCACTTGAGCATGTATCTTTTCTTTACTCACTTGAACTTATTATTTTCTTTTACTTGTTATAAGTCACTTAATAAAGAAAAAACCTAAAATTGGTTCTTTAATCCTTGGACAATGGTGACTATCAATTTTTATCTGATGCATGGTTCTTGTCCGGTCTTCATCTAATTATTATCTTTATGTTTGAATCCAAGAGAAATGATCGTCTCTTTGACTTTATGTTATTGTGAGTCTTTATATTTTGTCCCTCATATTTGTTTCCCATTAGTTAAAACCTTTAAAACCCTATTTTCAAATTTACACCCTTTTAAGCCAAAACCTCGACATTAGGTTGTTGCATTTTCAAAATTTCTCATCTCCCCGATCCTTTTTGCAAACATACTTTTTAACCAAAAATACAGATATTTCAAAAGGTTCCTATAGGATATTATAGATACATGGGGTGTTAGTACCTTCCCTTTGTATAACCAACCCCCGAATCTTCGATCTTTTCAAATACATTGTATTTTTTTATACTTTTAGTATAGCACTTACTTTGTATATTTATGGGTTTTATTTCACACTTTTCCCTTTTCCCTTGGAAATAATAAAGCGCGATGGTGACTGTTGCTTATTTGCGAGTTAAGTTAATTAATAGCTTGATATCCGATTTTCACCGCTACAAAAGGTTGTAGATCAATTCCCGAAATAAGATGGGGTAACTATTTGCATGACTAGATGATTTCCTTCAGATATTCTGAAAAGAATTTCCCTCAGAGACTAATTCTGAAGAGCATTTCCCTCAGACTAATTCTGACAAGCATTTCCTTCAGAGAGTCATTCTGACAAGCATTTCCTTCAAAGATTCATTCTGACGAGAATTTCCTTCAGAGATTCATTTTGAAAAGCATTTCCCTTAGATAAAATCAAACGTAGATTTATTCTGATAAACACATCTTTCAGATACAATCAGGTGTATATTAATTCTGATACTCTTTCAGATACAATCGAGCGTAGACTCATTTCAATACATTTTTTAGATATAGTTGGGCAAAGACTCATTCTCATCCACTTCTGGATACAGTCGGGCATAGACTCATTCCAATACATTGTTTAGATACAGTCGAGCGAAGACTCATTCTGATCCTCTTATAGATATAGTCAAGCCATAGACTCATTCTATAACATCATTCAAATATAATTGAGACATAAGATTCATTCTGACACTCCCCAGCATGTTTGCTAGATACAGTCGAACACAAGCTCATTCTAGTATGCTTTTTCAGATACAGTCGAGCATAGACTCATTTTGATACACCTATCAATAGTTACTTTGGATGGCATCTATAAGCCCATCTCTAACGATACTTTGTCAACTCCCTGAATGGAATCTGTAAGCCCATTTAAGCAATACAATCAACTAACAGTGTTACTTCGTGCACATGTGATTGCAAATTTCTGAGCACTTAAGTGTTCAATCCTCTTCCACCTTCAGATCACGAATGGCAGACATGCCAATCTAACTCTCCAGGTTTAAGAAGATTGAACAGGGGAAGTTGTTGTACCCCAAAATTTCCCCTCCTATTTTTTAAGACAAATTAGTCCAAGATACCTCCTCATGTACATGAAGGTCTCAAACACTCAAGACTACTCAAGGGTTGACCAAACAAACTTTCCTCCTAAGCAATTGACGTACAACTAGGGTTTTACTTTTCTCAAAGGAAATTGTACTTCTAATGCCTCAAGTGGATTTCACGGTTTCTCATATGTATCAAGGTATCCTCATACCAAGTTTCAAGCCTTGCAGCACAAGTTTGCTCAGTCAATTAGCCAAATGATTGAAAATTAACTATATTAGACAAAAAGTCAACTTTGACCAATTTATAGTCAAACTTCAAGGTGTTTGGTCAACATCAATATTTTGAAATCATATTCATTATTTGATCAAGTGTTGATCATGATTCATCAAGAAAACTCAAGATTCATCAAAAGTTACTAAATTAGGGGTTTCTTTAGGAGAAGTCAACTGAACTTTGGCCAAGCATAAATTTCACATACTTCATCATAAATTTCTCAACCAAAGCTCATTTTTAATGAAATTAAATTATCTACAACTTTCTCTCTCTAAGCTCAAGGCCAAAAATGCTTCATTTGAGAGATATAAGCCAAAACATTACAGGTCATTTTAAAAGTCAACAAAAAGACATCTTTTTTCAAAGCAATTTACATCAAGTTAAAGACTCCAAATGAAAAAATGACCAACATGAAAGTTGTAGGAGACATCTTGAGCTTTCCAAAAAGTCCAAGATCACCTTCATATGACAAACATTGAGAGATTTATGATTGGTACACATTGGGAAATTTTGAGAAAATGCATGAAGTTCAAATTGAGAAAACTTGAATATTTGGGCTAATGGGCCTAAGTTTTTAGGTTCAAACGTGTTCATGATCTCATATTAGGCTCCTAAATCCACTCATTTATTTTTGTGATCTTTATTTCTTTTATTTTGATTGTATTTAATTAAAAGCAAAATAAATCAAATAAAATATCAAATAAATGATACAAGGCGTCTGGACTTTTGTTTTGATCAGATTTGAAGCCCAAAAAGCTCATGACAACTTGGCAAAAACATGTACAGATGATTGGCATAAGATTGACTTAAAAAAAGAATGTTTTCATGCAAAATTCCAATCAAATATTTGATCATGAAATATAAAGATTTGATTCGATGTTGTTGACCTAATCTTCTCTTCTATAAATACATGACATCTTCAGACATCAAACACATGAAAATTGCCTCAAGAACATACCCTCAAAATCTCAAAATTTCTTCAAAACTAGGTAAAAATCAAACCCTCGGGTGCAGTCCTTATCAACCAATTCCAAGCATCACACTAGCCTCCTAAAGACCCCAGGAGCTCATTCCAATCATCCCTGAAGCCTGAAGCATGCTAGATCATCACAACAAAGTTGCACCAGTTTGGTAATTGTTCTTGAATTTCAAACTTTTAATATATGTGTTGTTGAACGATTTGATGCATATATTCATGTTCATATTGATGTTTGGAATGATTTTGACGCATAATTTGTAAGCTTTGACGCGGGAGTAACAAAACGCCATTGTTAGGGAAGTTTGGAGTATTTTCTTCGAAAATCACCCCACAAGCGTTTTCAGAACAAACCAATGCTTCCATTGGATTCACAAGGGTCAAATTAGGGGGATAAGGTCCTTGTTTTGATCTAACTCTTGCTGTTTTTGCAGGTTGG
The DNA here is from genome assembly GCA_948472305.1 of Vicia faba. Lineage (NCBI taxonomy): Eukaryota > Viridiplantae > Streptophyta > Magnoliopsida > Fabales > Fabaceae > Vicia > Vicia faba. The sequence continues at coordinate 186,279,504 of OX451735.1, read as the reverse complement.
ATTTTTGGTTCATCGGAGAAGACGACCGAAGCTAGGGCTCCGACACTTCTCTGATCTAACGTTTTATTATATATTAATTTGTTTGTGTTCTATTACACAAAAACATAGATGGCGTATTGGTGAATGATGTGTTGGTATTGCGTGAGAGCGTGGGTTTGATCCCAGGTTTTGACAATTTTTTTCCAAACTAACGCGCAGGATTACAATATGATTGACTGATTCCTATTTCCGTAACACAATCAACACACGGGGCTAGTGGAAGGAAGCGCATCCTGTAAAGGCAAGGGCGCGGGTTCAACACCCACCCCCTGCAATTGGTTTTTTTATTTATTTTCTACTAACCCTAATTTTCATTCTTTTCTTAATTAATTCCTTTTTAATTATCCATTAACTAACCTATTTTTTTAAAAACTATAACAAATTAGGGTTAGGGTTTTAATCAATAATTAAAATTTTAAATATATTTTTATTTGTTAATTAATTAAAATAATTAAATTTTTTCTTAATATGAAAATTAATTAGAAATAATTAGGTTTTAATGACTATTAACACTTACATTATATTCTTCAAAAAACACAAAAACATTTTTAATTTCTTAGACAAAATGTATAGGTCGCACTATCAATGTAATAGCGTAGATTTACATCCCCGCATCTTTTTTAAGTTATGTAACTGCTTATAGGATGTAATAGCTTAGGTTTAACTTTCCGCGCTTTACACTCCACATTTTGATTTCCTATACATATTTAATTGTTAGTAATTAGGGTTTGTATGGCAAGACCAAAAGCAATATAGAAAACCCTAATGCAAGATAAGATAATTGAAAACAAACACTCTTCACACTTGCACCTCTAGGGTAACCTCTCTTGTTGTCTTACAAATATTGGTCACGTCCCTCGAAAGTGGGGATACTTTAACAAAAGACCCTTGATCAAATCATCATACTCCCTTCGAATAGAGATCATAATACCTCAATGACCCTTAGAGTTGCATACAAAATGATCTGGTCCATTCGATGACCCTACGGACAAAATGATGATAGTCCCTTCAATACAATTGCTAAAGTATCCTTACATGTTGCCTTCATTGACCATGCGATGACCCTACACCTATCCATTTACATCCATTAGATAGGATTACCTACCAACTAATGGTATGGATAATACTATCTCTAAAGGAGAAGGAAAAGAATAATAAAGACCATACTTAATGGGTAAGAACTATTGAATTCTTACTCACAACTCAAAACACTTTTCACAAACAAATACATTTTTCACACATCACTTTCAAAACAAATATTTTCAAAACATTTTGTATACATTCTTGAGGGCTGATACAAGAGTTATTACAAAGTTAGCCTTACATTGTCATTTCAAAATATTTTCAAACAAATCACACACAAAGCAAGTTTTCAAAGTGAGCTAAGCAATTAAGAGCGCGTAGATAACTACGGATGGAAAGGGTGCTAACACCTTCCTTTTTCATAACTTATCCCTCGAACTCAAAATCTATCAAAGGTCTTTCCTGTTCTTTTCACCTTTCCTATATTGGATAAAAGAAAAGTCGGTGGAGACTCTAGCTATCCACACATTTGGATAACACCAAAAAAAGTCAGTTCTCCCCAAGCATCAGAATATCATATATCAATCACACCGGTTTGCAAAAATGGCTCTCGAACACACAGTCAAAGATCTCCAGGCTTAGAATGCTCAGTTCCAAGAGATGTTCCTAAACTTATCCAAGGGGCAAGAAGAACTTAAGGCGCTCATCACCAACGGGAAGAAGAAGAAAAAGAAAACAATCGGCATCCTTAACATGGGGAGAATGTTTAGAGGTCCAGTCATGCGAGCTCAAGATCTTGATATCCCATCGAATGGAGACGGAAAATAGGATGAAGATGGTAAGAGTGTTAAAACGGAAAGAAGAAATCATGGTTATGACAAATTTTTTAATGAAGATGAAGAGGGTTATTTGGATGAATAATATCCCCCTGCTGGCAAGAAATATAAGCTGTTAGAAGAGCGTCTGAAAGCTATAAAGATCCAGAAGGTGCCTGGCTTAAACTTTAAAGAATTGGGTTTAGTCTCAAGAGTCATCATTCCTCCTAATTTCAAAACTCCTACCTTTGCTAAGTATGATGGTGTTTCTTTCTCGAAGTTGTATTTGAGATCATATGTTCGAAAAATTCAACCACACACTGCTGACAAGAAATTATGGTTATATTTCTTTCAAGAGAGTCTGTCTGGAACACAATTGGAATGGTATTAATAACTCGAAGGTACCAATATCCATAACTTGGAAGATTTGGCTGCAGCTTTCTATAGACATTATTAGTATAACTCTAATTTGGCACCAACCTGCATACAACTACAGAGCATGTCCATGGGTTATGAGGAAGGCTTTAAAGAGTACGCACAAAAATGGAGAGATCTTGTAGGCAGAGTTCAACCTCCTTTGGCTGATAGGGAATTGGTTAACATGTTCATGAGTACTCTAACAAGTCCTTTTTATAATCACCTAATTGGAAGTTCTTCAGTCGGTTTCACTGAATTGATTTTGACAGGGGAACGTGTTGAGAATGGAATCATAAGTGGCAAAATTCAGGTGGATACATCTTCGAATACTGCGAAGAAGTCATACAATGGTAAGAAAGAATCCAATGCTATGTACATCCATAAGGGTCATAATAAGAGTGACTGCAACCAATTTGTAGGGGCCGTTCTGATCTCTAATCCTGCCTCAGTGTAACAACAATAACAGAACCATAAGCGTAGGCAGGATGCACCCAGGAGACACTTCACAAGAATCAACATGTCGTTGTCTCAAGCATTGCAACACAAGCTGAAGGCAGAATTGATTACATTGAAAGATCCTCGTTAGAATCCCAATACTTCCTCTCCCCGTTACAATCACAAATACAAGATGTTCATATCACTCCAATAGTCCTGGACATGACACTAATGGTTGCTGGGCTTTGAAAAATAAGATTGAATATATGATTGACTCTAAGGAGATTTAATTAGACCCTCCTGATACTCCTAATGTGATCATTGCGCCTATGCCTAATCATGACAAAGGCGTTAATGCTATTGATGATGTTTCTTACGTTTCCACTGTGAATGACTTGACTACTCCTCTGATAATTGTTAAGAAGAAGCTGTTGCAAGCTGGTTTATTTCCGGGCTGCATTGAAAACTGCTTATTGTACCCCAAAATTTTCCCTCTCATATTTCTCAAAACATTTCAAGAAAAATCTCCAAGTGGCTCAAGATTGCTCAAGAGTTGGACAATCAAGCTATCTCCTAAGGCAGTCAATCCCAAATTAGGGTTTTGTGTTGCATCAAGGTCCTTGCATCCAAATGACCTCAAGTTCTCCCCAATGTCCTAATATGTTCTCAAGTTCATCCATGTCAAGTTTCAAGCCTTGTAGAGGAAGTTTGATCAGTCAATTGCTCAAGGAGTCCAAAAATCGACTGTGCTAGGGCAAAAGTCAATTGTGACCCAAATACAGTCAAACTTCAAGATTTTTTGCCAAAATTCTCATTTTAAAGGATATTTCATCATTTTATCAAGGGTTTATCATGATTCATCAAGGATTTCTCAAAGTTCATCAAGACTCAAAAGTTGCTAAATTAGGGTTTTGTAGGAAAAGTCAACTCAACTTTGACCAAGCATAACTTTCTCATACTTTATGAGAAATGACCCATCCAAATCTCATTTTTAAGAGGATGAAATTTCCTACAATCCATCTTCATACACCAAGATCAAGAAATGTACTCACAAGAAGTTATAAATTTGGACATTATAGGTCATTTTTGAAAGTCAATAAAAACACCTTTCTTTTCAAAGCTTATAACTTGAGCATGGAATATCAAAATGCGATGAGACCAAAAGGGTTGGTTAGAGGACATCTCACGATTTCTAAAAAGTCCCAGAACACCTCCAAAGGTTAAAAATTGAAGAAGTTATGCATTGTTGAAGTTGGGCATTTTTGCAAAATTGCCAAAAGTCAACTATCCCCAAAACTTCAAATTTTGTCAATGGACCCATTTACACTACACACGTGTCCTAGCTTCAGCCTTGTGTCCATTTATCATTTTTTCTATTTTATTTGATTTTTTATTGAATTATTTCATTATAAATCAATTTAAATCAAATAAAATCCCAAAACTTGATTACATGAGATCTTTTTCTATTTTCAAGACCTAGGCAGCTGGAGAACGAGCGGATTCTCAATGATTATGTCCGCACCGACAAGAAGCGACCATGGGAGCACTGATTGTCGTTTGATTATTTCCTTTCCAGTTTTTATTTACTTTTCAGTATTTCCTTTCTTGTAACGCCTTAATGGCAATTTGTTGAACAATTTGGATTTCAAAGTTTATCTAATAAAAGTGTGTTTCATTTCTGGTTTACGAATTTGAATCTATCGATTGTCTTTGAAATCATATCATACGCATTTCATCCCATGCACTTCATTACAGGTACCCATTACAGGTCTCTTATCTTCTTCGCTGTTTATTTCAGCACTCATCATGTCTGCTGAACCATCAACTGAGCAAGCAATCAAGGCCCTACAGGCCCATAATGCCCAATTCCAAGAGTTGTTCATGAATCTAGCTAAGGGTCAGCAAGATCTGAAGACCCTGATTCTGAAAGAGAAGAAGAAGAAGAAGAGGACAGTCATGTTTAACACAGGTCACAGGTTTGGAAACAGGCTACGGGATGAAGTTGATTTGACCACCTCATCTGGAGGGAAAGATAGTTAAGAGGAAAGGAGGGCTCCTAGCCCTGTGGTCTCAAACAATGAGACGGACTTCGACGAAGACCAGTATCCTCCGGCCGAGGATAGATACAAACAACTGGAAGACCGGTTGAGTGCGATGGAGGTGCAGAAAGTGCCTGGTCTGGACTTTGTTGATCTGGGACTGTCGTCTGGGGTGGTGATTCCCCACAAGTTCAAAGCACCAGCTTTTGCTAAGTACGACGGAGTTTCTTGTCCGAAACTGCACCTCCGGTCGTATGTAAGGAAGATTCAGCCGTACACGGCTGATAAGAACCTATGGATCCACTTCTTTCAAGACAGTCTCTCAGGGACTCAGCTTGAATGGTTTTACCAGTTGGACGGAGCCAGTATCCGCAGTTTGGAGGATTTGGCTACTGCTTTCTACAGGCAGTACCAATACAATTCCGACCTCGCTCCCACGCGTACCCAACTCCAGGGTATGTCTATGGGGACGGGCGAAGGTTTCAAAGATTATGCTAAGAAGTGGAGGGACCTCGCCGGAAGAGTGCGACCACCCTTGGCTGATCGGGAGCTTGTGGATATGTTTCTAGGGACCTTGTCTGGTCCATTTTTCAACCATCTGATCGAAAGTTCTTCATCTGGGTTTACAGAGCTTATCATGACTAGGGAAAGGATTGAGGCTGGTATTAAGTCTGGTAAGATACAAAAGGGTGCTTCATCAAGCCCCGAGAAAAAGCCTTTTAAGAAAGAGTCCAGTGTTGTCTATAGTTTGAAAAGCCAGAATAGACATGAACGCCGCCAATCTGTTAATGCGGTTGTTATTTCAAGACCTGCTGGTGCTCCTCAGTACAACAATCAGCCAAAGGCCGAGAGACCGCGAAGAAAATTCACCCATCTCAACATGACTTTGTCTCAAATTCTGCCACAGTTATTAAAGACCAATCTAGTGATTCCAAGGGAGGCCCCGAAGAATCCCAACACTACGTCACCAAAGTACAACCCTAATGTCCGCTGTGCTTTCCACTCTGATAGCCCAGGGCATAATACAGATGATTGTTGGGCTTTGAAGAACAAAATACAGGACTTAATTGATGCTAAGGAGATTGAGTTCAAGGCGCCCGAAAGACCTAATGTTGTGACTGCTCTTATGCCCAAGCATGGAGTGAATGCTATAAATGAAGACTCGTTTGTGGTTTCTGTGAACGACATTGTTACCCCTTTGATGACTGTGAAGAAGAACCTTTTGCTAGCCGGTTTATTTCCGGGCTGTGACGAAGGTTGCCGTATGTGTTCTGCCCTACCAACCGGTTGCCCACTTTTGAAATCAGGTGTCCAACGCCTGATGGATAGTAAAGAAATTCTGTTTGAGAAGACTGTTGTTCCCTTAGTTCATACTGAAGAAGTTGCTATTATCACCATTCTCGATAATTCTTCCAAGGCTTCCTCGAGAAATCCTGTTAGAATTACATCTGTTCCAAGAATCGCACCATTGATCATCACTGTTCCCGGGCCTATCCCCTACACCTCTGATAAAGCTGTCCCTTGGCACTATGGGGATGATGTTTATTTTCATGGAGTTAAACAAGAGTTGGATGCTGATACTGACGTCAGCAATATTATTGGACCTGCTAAAGTCACCCGCAACGGAAGACTTTTCTCACTTGATATTTCTCCACCAACTGCCCGAAAACCTGTTGTTATCACACCTGCCAGTGTACCTGCTACTATTCCTATTCAAGTTCCTATTCTTACCCCTGTCGCCAAGTCATCTGACACTCGGGGCAAGGAGACCACCAGGGAGCCTGCCCAGACGGAGGCATCAAAGACGATTACTGTTGAAGCTTCTAGACAAGAGATGGAAGAGATTCTGAAAATCATTAAAAAGAGTGACTACAATGTAGTTGCACAGCTGGGGAAAACCGCGTCCAAGATTTCTATGTTGTCACTGTTGCTATGCTCAGAGGCCCATGCCAAGGCTCTGATTACATTTCTGAAGACTGCACACGTACCACAAGAGACATCAGCTGATCAGTTTAAAGATTGCATGGCCAATCTGACTGCAGATAATGGTTTGGGTTTCTCTGACGCCGACTTGACTGCTAAAGGGAAGAATCACAATGATGCCCTGCATGTCTCCATTGAATGCAGGGGCACCACTCTTGCTCATGTATTAGTGGATACTGGTTCCTTATTGAATGTTTTGCCTAAGAAAGCTCTAGACCGATTGGACTGTGAAGGGTTGGAGCTGAAGCCAAGCAACATTGTTGTTAGGGCCTTTGATGGGTCTAAGAAAATGGTGCATGGAGAAGTGGATATCCCGATTAAGGTTGGTTCTCAGGTTTTCATCTCTACATTCTATGTGATGGACATTCGGCCATCTTATTCTTGTTTGCTGAGTCGTCCATGGATCCACAAAGCTGGGGCAGTAACCTCAACGCTCCACCAGAAGCTGAAGTACCCAGTGAAAGGGAAGATTGTGACAGTGCAAGGGGAAGAGGAGTACATGGTGAGCCACCTCAACTATTTCCGATATATAGAGATGGATGGGGAGTTCATTGAGACCCTGTTCCAACATTTTGAAGAGGTTCCCCAGACACTGGCGTCAACCGAAACTGTTGTTGAAGACCCTCCTATGAAGACGACTTCCTTCAAGCATGCCCGGGCTGTTGTTGAGAAAGGTGGGTGTGCAAATTGGGGATAACTCCCTGATTTTGCACAGAAGACTAACAAGTTTGGTTTGGGTTTCATTGCAGAGGCTCGAAAGGCTGTTCGGAATGCACGGATCGGAAGACCTCCCCTGTTCATCAACAATTCAGGAGTAAATGCCATTGAAGACGATGTTGAAGAGTCTGAGTTCGACAATTGGATCTATCCTACGACCGACGGTGGACCAAGCAACTGGACAGCAAAGGACTTCATCCCTATTTCTTTTGTTACCCAGTAATGAAACTTTTTGTTTTGAATTTGTAATAGACAATGTTTTAAACTCTACGGCCTGGTGTCTTACCCGGGGCACCGTGGCTTCATTTGTGAGGGCTTTATGTGTGTCATTTCCATATATCATTAATAAAAGCATTGGACGTTTCTTGCATTACAAATTTAGCGCTCTTTTTATTTATTTATTATATATTGCAAAACAACTATTTTACACACACTCACATATACAGGTCTGCATCCACTCTGGATCTCACTGGTAACGACTCTGCTACTGCCGGTTATGACTTCGAAAATCCGATCAACTTAGCTGAAGACGAAGGTGAAGATGATTGTGAAGTGCCTGGTGAACTTGAAAGACTGTTACTTCAGGAAGAGAGGGTTATTCAGCCGCACGAAGAGCCGGTGGAATCAGTGAATCTGGGTATAGAGACAAACAAGAAGGAAGTTAAGATCGGTGCAAATCTAGAGCTTAGTGTGAAGCAACGGTTGATTCAGATGCTGCGTGACTACGTTGATATCTTTGCCTGGTCTTAAGAAGATATGCCTGGGTTGGATACTGATATTGTGGTTCACCGCCTACCTACCAAGGAAGACTGTCCTCCAGTGAAACAGAAGGTCCGCCGAATGCGCCCAGAGATGTCTGAGAAAATCAAGGCTGAAGTTATGAAACAGTTTCACGCCGGTTTTCTAGCAGTTACTTCTTACCCTCAGTGGGTGGCCAATGTGGTTCCTGTGCTGAAGAAGGATGGTAAGGTCCGAATGTATGTTGACTATAGGGATCTGAACAGGGCAAGCCCCAAGGATGACTTCCCTCTACCTCATATCGACATTCTGGTTGACAACACCGCGCAGCATAAGGTATTCTCCTTCATGGATGGTTTCTTCGGTTATAATCAGATTAAAATGGCTCCCGAAGACATGGAGAAGACAACCTTTGTTACTCAATGGGGTACCTTTTTCTACAAGGTCATACCTTTTGGATTGAAGAACGCTGGGGCAACGTATCAGCGTGCCATGGTTGCTTTGTTTCATGACATGATCCATCATGAGATTGAGGTATACGTCGACGATATGATTCCAAGGTCCCAGACTAAGGAAGAACACCTTGACCATCTGCATAAACTATTTGACAGGTTGAAGTTGTACAAGCTGAGGTTAAACCCGAACAAGTGCACCTTCGGGGTGAGATCTGGTAAGATGCTGGGTTTCGTCGTAAGCGATAAAGGTATTCAAGTGGATCCTACAAAGGTGAAAGCCATACAGGAAATGCCAGCTCCCAGAACAAAAAAGGAGGTCAGAGGTTTTCTGGGACGTCTGAATTATATTGCCCAATTCATCTCACACCTGACTGCTACTTGTGAACCAATCTTCAAGTTACTGAAGAAAGATCAAGTAGTACGTTGGAACGATGAATGTCAGGCCGCTTTCAAAAGGATCAAAGAGTATCTCCAAGAGCCACCTATTTTGATGCCTCCAGTTGAAGGGAGACCTTTGATCTTATACTTGACAGTACTCGACAACTCAATGGAGTGTGTGTTGGGTCAGCATGACTATTCTAGCCGAAAAGAGCATGCTATTTATTACCTTAGCAAAAAGTTTACCGACTGCGAGACCCGATACTCGTTGCTCGAGAAAACTTGCTGCGCTTTGGCATGGGCTGCTCGCCGGCTGAGACAGTATATGCTGATCCACACTACTCTGTTGATATCAAAGATGGATCCTGTTGTACCCCAAAATTTGCCCTCCCATATTTCTCAAGACATGTCAAGAATAATCTCCAAGTGACTCAAGTTGGCTCAAGAATTGGACAATCAAATCATCTCTTAAGGCAGTCAATTCAAAATTAGGATTTTGTGTTGCATCAAGGTCCTTACATCCAAATGGCCTCAAATGCTCCCCAATGTCCTAATATGTTCTCAAGTTCATCCATGTAAAATTTCAAGCCTTGTAGAGGAAGTTTGGTCAGTCAATTGCTCAAAAGGTCCAAAAGTCGATTGTGCTAGGGCAAAAGTCAACTGTGACCTACAAATAGTCAAACCACAAGATTTTTTGTCAACATTCTCATTTTGAAGGATAATTAATCATTTGATCAAGGGTTGATCATGATTCATCAAGGATTGCTCAAGATTCATCAAGATTCAAAAGTTGTTAAATTAGGGTTTTGTAGGAAAAGTCAACTCAACTTTGACCAAGCATAACTTTCTCATACTTTATGAGAAATGACCCATCCAAAGCTCATTTTTAATAGGCTGCAATATCCTATAATCCATATTCACACCCCAAGATCAAGAAATGCACTCACAAGAAGTTATGAATTTGGACATTATAGGTCATTTTTGAAAGTCAACAAAAACACCTTTTTTTCCAAAGCTTAAAACTTGAGCATGGAACATCAAAATGAGATGAGACCAAAAGGGTTGGCTAGAGGACATCTCAAGGTATCTAAAAAGTCCAGAACACCTCCAAAAGTTCAAAATTGAGGAAGTTATGCATTGTTGAAGTTGGGCATTTTTCCAAAATTGCCAAAAGTCAACTATCCTCAAAACTCCAATTTTTGACAAAAGGGCCCACTTTTTTCCACTTGATTTGATCTTGTCACACCACACACATGTCATATCTTCAATTTTATGTCCATTCATTAGTTTTTCTATTTTATTTAATTTTTATTGAATTAATTCATTTTAAATCAATATTAATTCAAATAAAATCCAAAAATTGATGGAATAAGATCTTTTTTATCATTACAACTTTCAATTAACATGATACACCCAATCAAATTCGTATTAAGCTTTATTATGCACAAAATATTTGATTTGAGACATTTTTGGAAGTTTGTTAATGGAAGATCATGTCAAATCTTGATTCATCAATTCCCATGGATTCAAGCCCAAGTTTTTAACCTAATTGCTTCTAATATACATGTACAAGAAAAAGGCATCGTGGACACGACCTGAGGCTGCCCAAAATCAAGAAACAAAAACTGAAAAAAGCTTGGAAAAAGTGGAGATCGAAATCATACTTAGAGGCTAATTCAAGGAAAACTCTCAACGTAGCTTCCTTGCCTGACGTCCACTGAAGCTATAGCAATCAGAACCAAGCCCTCTCATCGCCTGAAACGCCCTGTAAGTCGTCCTGAACATAGCTCTGAACATGAAATCGTGAATCCATGTTCTTGCATCTTTTTTCCAAATCGTTTGTACATTCATGTTTACCATTCAATTTCCAATCATTCTGCAATATTCAATTGGATTTTCGTAGCCTGTAAAGCCCTACCCGAAACTAGGGTTTGGGTTTCTTGTTTTTAGGCATTTCTGTTTCAGATAAAATCAACACTACTAATGGCCATGGATGGATTTAGGAGGAAGAGGCAAGCAGGATGATGGCTTTGGCTTGCATTTTTGTGGCCTAAAACTCACTATAGGAGGAAGTAACGAATTTTGGTACGGATAAGAATCCGCAGGAAAATACACAGGGGCCAGCGAAGAAGATGATTGCATGGCCACACCCTATTCGCTGGTTCAAATTATTGGCGCTCATATTTTTATTCCAGGCATAATGTTTTGTTTTACATATAATAATTAGTGTTGATTCCAATAACAAATGAGCAGGTTAGTTGAGTTGGCAAGCGCGTTGGTGGAAACCCCCATGGGACCTGGGTTTGAATCCCAGGTCCCCCAAAAACATTTGTTTAATTTTTCTTCAGGTGATTCTATATGATTTCCCAAAGTGTAGCACACCATATGCCTCAAAGATCCAGACGCCAGATGGCCTTCAGGCCAAATCTGATAGTCCAGATTGCAAGTCCACCATACATCCAAGTCAACACATGCGTGGGTGATCTGGAAAGTCAAAACAGGCTTGCAGTAAATGGGCTTGGAATTGCTATTTTTACATTCAAATCAGGCCCAGCACCCCCCCCCCCCCCCCAATTTGGTTTATTTCTTTTTTTCTTTATATTTCTTTTATTTAATTATTTTGATAATTATTATTTATTTCACTAACAAATTAATAATTTTTTCTTAATAAAATCAAAAACACAGAAATATTATTTTTATTAATTTCATTATTTTATTTTTGTAAATAAATATTAATCAATTAATTTTAGTTTTTAAGTAGGTATAATTTTAATATTTTTGCAATAAATTAAAATCAATGTAGAATATTAGTTTTTAATAATTTTAATCATTTTTATTTTATTTCCTTAAATATTCAAAAACCCAAAAACATTTTCATTATTTAATTAAATTAAATTATTAATTTAGTTTATTTCCATAAATATAAAAAGTCCAAAAATATTTTCATTAATTAATTAATTTAATTATTAGCTTAGGTTTAATTCCAATTAATTCAAAAAACAACAAAAAACATGCTTTCTTTCAAAAGGGGTCAAAACCCTAAAAACTCGCCCGATTTAATTTCTCGCACACATATCGTTTTATCCAATATTGTAATTGCTTCCGGTATGTAATAGCTTTTAATTAGGACTTTAATTATTTATCGCTTTATTTTTAATTTCCGCAATTTAAATTAAAGGGTTTGTTTTTGGCGATGTAAATACCCGACGCCTTGTAAAAGTTTAGATTTAATTTCCGCAATTTAAATTCCGCACAATATTAACTGTTAGATGTTTGATAATAGGGAATGCATGACAAGATTCAATGTATGAACTTAAAATCAACATAGATAACCCATGACATGTACAAATACAATTTACCGAAATAACACACTTGCACATGTCACTCTTAGGGTACACCTCACTTGGTTGCCTTCGAATGTGGTCATTGAGTATAGGAAGTTTTAGAGGCCGCCCTCTTGTCCAAAGATCATAAGTTTCCTCAAAACGGTTGCCTCAGATGAAATGATCTAAGACATTAGGGTTACCGCTAAGGCGTCCTAACATTGCTTTAGTGACCACACGTCCCTTAATCGAATTGACCCTTAAACTCCAACGACGATGCTACCTACTCATCAATAGTGGACTAGCATTGTCTAAAGGACATTAGCACAATTTAATTCCATTTTCGAGTAGGTAGATGGTTCTTAAGTACTTGCTCCTTTTAAAAAACAAAACAAAACTTTTCGCACTTACACTCTCTTCAAAACAAAAACTCTTTCAAACCCACAAACACAAAGAAAAGCAATTTTGAAAAACACAAAGAGCAAGTACCTAAGATCCCGTGGATAACCACAGATAGAAAGGGTGCTAACACCTTCCCTTTCTATAATATACCTCCCGAACCCGAGAAACATCTCGAAAAAGGAATTTTTCTGTACTTTTTTCCTTTCCTTGTTGGATAAAATAAAAGACGGTGGTGACTCTTGCTGACCGTGACATTTTGCAAAAACAAACGCAAAACGCGAACCAGCATTCCAAAAACAGTCAGTTCTCTTTCCCACTGATCACAGAACTGGCGACTCTGCTGGGGAGATACAAGTGAGGTGTACCTTAGGATTAGATCATTATGTTTTCAATTGTATGCTTTGTATGATTTACATTTGTGGGTTTGTATCGGAGTTCTATAGATCCTAACTCGGATCTGGGGATACCCTTTAGGTAAGTAGAAATAAACTGTGAGGGAACTGTCCGACGTAGACCGACACGGTTGAAGCAGTAGCTACGTTGGTGTGGCACTTTAGATTATACCGATATCCCTTGTGTTGGAACAAGGAGAATATGGGTCATCTAAGGGGTCATTAAGCACCAACTGACCTTAGAACCTTAAATTGACCAACTTGGCCATAGAACAGTAGCAGTATGCTACACTCATTGAGACTAAACTCTCGCGATGATTCTGGCCACAAGAAAAGGTTGCTAAATTGGAATTATGACCGATTGAGGTTAGTCAGTGATATTGAGATCCTCTAGAACCCGGTTACTATTTTTAGGACAGGTTTAAACTAACTTAACTGAAAGAGGGTAGTACTTAAGCTCCATGCCAGCCTGAAATCTAAGGGCTCTCAGTGTGATTTGTGTGCCTTTGCCATGTTTGTTTTTGTGGATACTTGTGGTGTGCCTACTATCATGACATCATGACATCATAACATTGCATACATCTTGCATTGGACTAACCTATTTCAAAGACAGGAGGGTTTCATCTTTGCTCTGTTTTGTAGGTCATCATGATGCCTATGCGTACGAATACCATCCGGATCAACTTTGTACAAGTCCCTACCTTGCTTAAAGTGTTGGTTGTCAAGATGCCTGACACTACTTCCTTCATCAGGAGGCATGGTTCTCTTCTCAGTTTGGTCACCTCCAAATTGGACGAGCAGATGATGAGTGTCCTAGTCCAGTTCTGCGATCCGTTGTACCATTGTTTTACTTTCCAGGACTTCCAGCTGGTTCCTACCCTAGAAGAGTTCTTTGAGCTACTCGGTATCTCTATTCTGGAGTAGACCCCGTTTACTGGTTGGGAAAAGACCCTTAGGCCCGAAGAAATTGCTGCAGCCCTTCATTTGACTAAAGAGGAGGTAATGGCTAATTGGGAGACTAGGAGTGGAGCAAAAGGATTTCTGACTAAGTTCTTGGTTGGCAAGGCTAACTACTTCTGGGATAGCCTAGACTTTAAGGCCTTCGAGGATATTCTGGATCTTCTGATTTATGGCTTGGTATTGTTTCCGAATCCTGACACTTCTGTTGATGTGAATGCGATAAAGATCTTCATCTCTCAGAACCCTGTACCCACTCTCTTGGGTGACATTCTTCATCAGCTTTATGCTCGTACTGCCCGAAAGCGGGGAACCTTGATGTGTTGTGCTCCTTTATTGGCAAGGTGGTTTATTTCGCACCTTCTCAAGTCGGTACTGAAAAACAAAGAAGGAATGGGATGGGCTTATAGAGTGATGTCTCTTTCTCATAATGACATTATCTGGACTCTCAAGGGTATGGATGAGGTGACTATCATTGATCGTTGTGGGGAGTATCCCAATGTTCCATTGATAGGAACCCATGGAGGAATTTCTTACAACCCATGCTTAGCTCTCCGTCATTTTGGAAGAGCCAGAAGAGAAGGACCTCATGAGATGCTAATGCCTCATATCATCTTTGATTTTCAAGGGGATAGCAACGAGAAACGTTGTAGATTCATAAGGGCTTGGGACAAAGTTCACCAATCTGATCCACATGAGTTGGGTCCAAAGACTTCACTTCCAATGGAGCCATATCTCAGGTGGGTCCGCATCCGTGCCCAGAAGCTAGGTATGCCATATGAAGCTGTCCGGCCTGTCACTCTTGAAGTTTCTAATGAAGAAGGGGTTCTTCCAACCATTCTCCATCCTTATATGCCCACTGACATTGGGGCACTGAAGAGATCTTGGATGCAACTGTGGGAAGAACAGTATTCTTATCGACAGTAGTTCAATGAACAAGAACATAAGATCCATAGGTTGACTAGGCAGTTAGAGAACGAGCAGATTCTCAACGACTATGTCTGCACTGATAAGAAGAGACCATGGGAGAATTGATGGACCTTTGATGATTTCCTTTCCAGTTTTTGTTTACTTTTCAGTATTTCCATTCTTGTAACGCTTTAAGGGCAATTTGTTTAACAATTTGAATTACCAAGTTTATCTAATAAAGTGTGTTTCCTTTCTTGTTTACAAATTTGAATCCCAATTGTCTTTGAAATCATAAATCATACGCATTTCATCTCATGCACTTCATAAACAGGTACCCTTTACAGGTCTCTTATCTTCTTCGCTGTTTATTTCAGCAATCATCATGTCTACTGAACCTTCAACTGAGCAAGTTATCAAGGCCCTCCAGGCCCATAATGCCAAATTTCAAGAGCTATTCATGAATCTAGCTAAGGGTCAGCAGGACCTGAAGACCCTGATTCTGAAAGAGAAGAAGAAGAAGAAGAAGAGGACCATCCTGTTTAACACAGGACACAGACTTGGAAACAGGCTACAAAATGAAGTTGATCTGACCACCTCATCTGGAGGGAAAGATAGTCCACAAGAAAGGAGGGCTCCAAGCCTTGTGGTCTCCGACAACGAGACGGACTATGATGAAGAACAGTATCCTCCTGTTGAGGATAGATACAAACAACTGGAAGACCGGTTGAGTGCTATGGAGGTTCAAAAGGTACCTGGTCTGGACTTTGGAGATCTAGGTATATCATCTGGGGTGGTGATTCCCCATAAGTTCAAGGCACCAGCCTTTGCTAAGTATGACGGAGTTTCTTGTCCGAAGCTGCACCTCCGGTCATAGGTGAGGAAGATTCAGCCTTACACCGCTGATAAGAACATATGGATCCATTTCTTTCAAGACAGTCTCTCAGGGACTCAACTTGAGTGGTTCTATCAGTTGGACGGAGTCAGTATCTGCAGTTGGGAGGATTTGGCTACTGCATTCTACAGGTAGTATCAGTACAACTCCGACCTTGCTCCTACGCATACCCAACTCCAGGGTATGTCAATGGGAACGGGTGAAGGATTCAAATATTATGCTCAGAAGTGGAGGGACCTCGCCGGTAGAGTACAACCACCCTTAGCTGATCGAGAACTTGTTGACATGTTTCTGGGGACCCTGTCTGGTCCATTTTTCAACCATCTAATTGGAAGCTCTTCGTCTGGGTTTACAAAGCTTATTTTGACTGGTGAGAGGATTGAGGCTTGTATTAAGGCTGGGAAGATACAGAAGGGTGCCTCATCAAGTACCGAGAAGAAGCTGTTTAAGAAAGAATCCAGTGCTGGCTACAGTTCGAGAAGACATAATAGACTTGAACACCGCCAAGTTGTCAATGCGGTTGTTATTTCAAAACCTACTGGTGCTCCTCAGCACAACAATCAACAAAAGGACGAGAGACCTCGAAGGCAATTCACTCGTCTCAGCATGACTTTGTCTCAAATTCTGCCACGGTTGCTGAAGACTAATCTGGTGGTTCTAAAGGAAGCCCCGAAGAGTCCAAATACAACATCACCAAGGTATAACCCTAATGCCCGCTGTGCTTTTCACTCTGATATCCCGGGGCACAATACGGATGATTGTTGGGTTTGAAGAACAGGGTACAAGACCTAATTGATGCGAAGGAGATTGAGTTTGAGGCGCCCGAGCGGCCTAATGTTGTAACTGCTCCCATGCCCAAGCATTGAGTGAATGCTCTAGAAGAGGACTTGTTTGTGGTTTCTGTAGAAGAGATTTCTACCCCTCTGATGACTGTAAAGAAGAACCTTTTGCTAGCCGGTTTATTTCCGGGCTGTGACAAAGGTTGCCATATGTGTTCTGTTTTACCTACCGGTTGCCCATTCTTGAAGTCAGGTATCTAAAACCTGATGGATAGTAAGGAGATCCTGTTTGAGAAGACTGTTGTTCCATCCGTTCCTACTGAAGAAGTCGCCATCATTACCATTTTCGACAATTCTTCTAAGGCTCCCTCGAGGAAGCCTGTTAGAATTACATTTGTTTCGAAAATCGCACCTGTGATCATCACTGTTCTGGGGCCCATCCCCTACACCTCTGATAAAGTTGTCCCTTGGCACTATGGGGCTGATGTTTATTTTCATGGAGTTAAGCAAGAGTTGGATGCTGGTACTGACATCGACAACATTACTGGACCCGCTAAAGTTACCCGCAGCGAAAGACTTTTCTCACCTGATATTGCTCCACCAACTGCCCAAAGACCTGTTGTTATTACACCTGCAAGTGTACCTACTACCATTCCTGATCAAGTTCCTATTCTTACCCCTGTCGCCGAGTCATCTGACGCTCGGGGAAAAGGGATCACCACTGATGTGCCTGCCCAGACGGAGGCACCAAAGATAATTACTGTTGAAGCTTCTAAGCAAGAGATGGAAGAGATCCTGAAGATCATTAAAAAGAGTGACTACAACGTAGTTGAGCAGCTAGGGCAAACCCCATCCAAGATTTCTATGTTGTCATTGTTGTTGTGCTCAGAGGCCCATGCCAAGGCTCTGATTACCTTTTTGAAAACTGCCCACGTGCCACAAGAGACATCAGCTGATCAGTTTACAGATTGTGTGGCTAATTTGACTGCTGATAATGGGTTGGGTTTCTCGGACGCCGACTTGACTGCTAAAGGGAAGAATCACAACGATCCCTTGCATGTATCCATTGAATGTAGGGGCACTACACTTGCACATGTGTTGGTGGATACTGGTTCCTCATTGAATGTATTGCCTAAAAGAGCTCTAGACCGGTTGGATTGCGAAGGGTTGGAGCTAAAACCAAGTAACATTGTTGTCAGGGCCTTTGATGGGTCTAAAAGGATGGTGCATGGAGAGGTTGATATCCCGATTAAGGTTGGTTCTCAGATCTTCAACTCTACGTTCTATGTGATGGACATTCGGCCATCTTATTCTTGTTTGCTGGGTCGTCCATGGATCCATAAAGCCGGGGCCGTAACCTCAACGCTCCACCATAAGTTGAAGTACCCGGTCAAAGGGAAGATTGTGACAGTACAAGGGGAGGAAGAGTATATGGTTAGCCACCTCAACTCGTTACGATATGTAGAAATGGATGGGGAGTTCATCGAGACCCCGTTCCAGCATTTTGAAGAGGTTCCCCAGACACTGGCATCAGTTGAGACTGTGGTTGAAGATGCTCCTATGAAAATGGCTTCCTTAAAAGATGCTCGGGCTGTTATCGAGAAGGGTGAGTGTGCAAATTGGGGCCGACTCCCTAATTTTACACAGAAGACTAACAAGTTTGGTTTGGGTTTCACTGCAGAAGCTCAAAGGGCTATTCGAAGTGAAAGGATCGGAAGACCTCCTGTGTTCATCAGCAACTCGGGAGTGAATGCTATTGAAGATGATGTAGAAGAGTATGAATTTGACAGCTGGATCTATCCTACGACCGACGGTGGACCAAGCAACTGGACAGCAAAGGACTTCATCCCTATTACTTTTGTTACCCAGTAATGAAACTTTTGTTTTGAATTTGTAACAGACAATGTTTTAAACTTTATGGCCCGGTGTCTTACCCGGGGCACTGTGGCTTCATTTGTGAGGGCTTTTGTGTGGCATTTTCATGTATCATTAATAAAAGCATTGGACGTTCTTGCATTTCAAATCTTGCGCTCCTTGTCTTTCTTTATTATATATTGCAAAACAGCTATTTTACACACACTCACATATACAGGTCCACATCCACCCTAGATCTCACTGGTAACGACTCTGCTATTGCCAGTTATGACTCCGAAAATCTGATCAACTTAGCCGAAGACGAAGGTGAAGATGATTGCAAAGTGCCTGGTGAACTTGCAAGACTGCTACTCCAGGAAGAGAGGGCTATTCAGCCACATGAAGAGCTGGTAGAATCAGTGAATCTGGGTACAGAGACAGATAAGAAGGAAGTCAAGATCGGTGAAAATCTGGAGCTTAGTGTGAAACAGCGGTTGATTCAGATGCTGCATGATTACATTGAGATCTTTGCCTGGTCTTACGAAGATATGCCTGGTTTGGATACTGATATTGTGGTTCATCGCCTGCCTACCAAGGAAGACTGCCCTCCAGTAAAACAAAAGGTCCGCCGAATGCGCCCAGAGATGTCTGAGAAAATCAAGGCTGAGGTTATGAAACAGTTTGACGCCAGTTTTCTAGTAGTTACTTCCTACCCTCAGTGGGTGGCCAATGTGGTTCATGTGCCGAAGAAGGATGGTAAGGTCCGAATGTGTGTTGATTACAAGGATTTGAATAGGGCGAGCCCTAAGGATGATTTTCCTCTACCTCATATCGACGTTCTGGTTGACAACACCGCTCAACACAAGGTATTCTCCTTTATGGATGGGTTCTCCGGTTATAATCAGATCAAAATGGCTCCCGAAGACATGGAGAAGACCACCTTTGTTACTCAGTGGGGCACCTTTTTCTACAAGGTCATGCCTTTTAGATTGAAAAATGCTGGGGCAACATATCAGCGTGCCATGGTTGCTTTGTTTCATGACATGATCCATCATGAGATTGAAGTATACGTCAACGATATGATTTCAAGGTCCCAGACTGAGGAAGAACACCTTGACCATCTACAGAAGCTGTTTGACAGGTTGAAGTTGTACAAGTTGAGGTTGAACCCGAACAAGTGCACCTTCGGGGTGAGGTCTGGTAAGCTACTAGGCTTCATCGTGAGCGACAAAGGTATTCAAGTTGACCCTGCAAAAGTGAAAGCCATACAAGATATGCCAGCTCCCATAACAGAGAAAGAAGTCAAAGGCTTTCTGGACGACTGAACTACATTGCCCGATTAACCTCGCACCTAACTGCTACTTGTGAGCCAATCTTCAAGCTGCTGAAGAAGAATCAAGTAGTACGTTGGAACGATGAATGCCAGGCCGCTTTCAAAAGGATCAAAGAGTATCTCCAAGAGCCACCCATCCTGATGCCACTAGTTGAAGGGAGACCTTTGATCTTATACTTGACAGTGCTTGATAACTCAATGGGGTGTGTGCTGGGGCAGCATGACGAGTCTGGCCGAAAAGAGCATGTTATTTATTACCTTAGCAAAAAATGTACCGACTGTGAGACCCGATACTCACTGCTAGAGAAAACTTGTTGCGCTTTGGAATGTGCTGCTCGCTGGCTGAGACAGTATATGCTGACTCACACCACTCTATTGATTTAAAAGATGGATCCAATCAAGTATATCTTCGAGAAGCCTGCCTTGTCCGAAAGAATAGCAAGATGGAAGATGATATTGACTGAGTATGACATCCAATATACGACCCAAAAGGCTATTAAGGGAAGTGTATTAGCAGACCATTTGGTACATCAGGCAGTGGATGATTACCAGTCTATGAACTACGAATTCTCGGACGAGAATATCATGTTGGTAACTGATTGTGAGACACCTGGACCGGATGAAGGACCTGAGGAAGGATCCCGATGGTCTAAGTACTTTGATGGAGCCTCGAACTCTTTGGGTAATGGCATCGGCAACGTGATCATATCTCCTAAAGGCTCTCATACCCTGTTCACCGCTCGACTATGTTTCAACTGCACCAACAACATGGCGGAGTATGAAGCATGCATCATGGGTCTTCGAGCAGCAATTGACCTAAGGATTAAATTTCTGAGTGTCTTCAAAGATTTTGCTCTCGTGATTTGTCAGATCATAGGCGAGTGGGATACGAAACACCCGAATCTGATTCCATACAAGGAATATGTATTGACGTTGCTTCCCCATTTTGAAGAGATAACCTTTGAACACTTCCATAGAGAGGAGAATCAGTTGGCGGACGCGCTGGCTACGATGTCTTCTATGTTCAAAGTCAATTGGGACAACTAGGCTCCCCAAATTATCATTGAAAAGTTGGACGAACCTGCACATTGCTTTGATATTGAGACTGAAGAGGTGACAGAAAAGCCCTGGTATCATGAGGTGAAGAGGTATCTTGAAGCTTAAGAATACCCCGAGGGTGCATCTGTTAATGACAAGAAGTTTCTGAGGAGGTTTGCAGCGAAGTTCTTCATCAGCAATGGCATTCTTTACAAACGTAACCATGATTCGACCTTACTGCGTTGTGTGGATAAGAATGAAGCAGAAAGGATCATGGCAGAGCTGGATGAAGGTACTTTCGGGACTCATTCCAGTGGATACACCATGCCGAAGAAAATCCTTCGGGCAGGATATTATTGGTCCACAATGGAAGCCGACTGTTATCAACATTCTCGGACATGTCACAAGTGCCAAGCCTATGCTGATAAGGTGCACGTACCTTCAGTACCTCTGAATGTCTTGACAGCTCCGTGGCCTTTTGCAATGTGGGGCATTGATATGATCGGCGAGATCAGACCTACAACATCCAACGGGCATCATTTCATCCTGGTAGCTATTGATTACTTTACAAAGTGGGTTGAAGAAGCTTCCTTTGCTACTGTAACCAAGAACATCGTGGCAGGGTTTATTCGGCATAATATAATCTGTCGATATGGTGTACGAGAAAGGATCATTATGGACAATGGTACCAATCTTAACAACAAGATGATCACTGAGCTCTGCGAGCAATTCAAGATACAACATCATAACTCTTCTCCCTACCGGCCGAAGATGAATGGGGCTGTCGAAGCGGCTAATAAGAACATTAAGAAGATTGTGCAGAAGATGATAGTGACCTATAAAGATTGGCACGAGATATTACCATTTTCTCTTCATGGGTACCGTACCTCAGTGCAAACGTCAATAGGGGCAACACCCTATTCCTTGGTATATGGCATGGAGACAGTCTTGCCCATTGAAGTTCAGATACCCTCTCTTCGGATCATGAAGGATGCAGGTTTGAGTGAAGATGACTGGATTCAGACCCAGCTTGATCAGCTAAACCTAATCGACGAAAAGAGACTTACTGCTATTTGTCATGGTCAGGCGTACCAAAAGCGGATGATCAAGGCATTTAACAAGAAAGTCAGACGACAAGAGTATCAAGTTGGAGATCTGGTAATCAAGCGCATTATCCTACCTCAAGGTGATCCCAGGGGAAAATGGACCCCTACTTACAAAGGGCCATTTGTGGTTAAGAACATTTTCTCAGGAGGAGCTAGGATTCTAACCACCATGGATGGTGACGACCTTCCACACCCCGTCAATGCGGACATAGTGAAAAGATACTATGCATAATCAAAGACCCGCTAGGTTGACTGGCCTAGGAAAAAATAAGGGCTTCCCAGAAAACCAAAAGGGTTCGGGCAAAAATAAGGGATGAAAATGAAAAATCTGTACACCCGGCAAGTCGAAAACCTGAAAAGGCGGCTTGGGCAAAAATGGGTATCCCGGTGGACTGAAAACCCAAAAGGGCGGTCCAGGCAAAAATTAGGGATTAAAGCGTAACACTATGTCTCATTGGATCACCTTGTATCCAGACTTCGGTATCGACTATCAAGCTTAGACGGCGCTAATCAATCTAATTCATCTTCAACCAGTAGCAAAGTGATGAGATGCTCGAAGACATAAAGGCAATAGCGGAGTTGGAACCCAGTGGGATTGTTCACATAGCTATTTTATTTTCTTTTTAAAAATTGTATAAATTCTAGTTGTCCGGCGACGTTCTCTTACTAGGACATCAGCCTCTTGTACAAAAAATGCCTATTTATAAGCCAAACTTCAAAATCAATACAATTCATTTTCAGACAAATTTCAAACTGTTTTTCCTTTATCTGTTTTGTTTTGCAAAGAACGTCCAAAATTCATTTTTGATATATGCATTTGACATTAATTGCTGATCATAAATATTTACATACGAAACGAAAGATGAATTGCTGGTAATAGTAGAAACAGGGGCAAATAAGAATTGTCCAAGATGTGTAGTTGCTCTGTCCATCAGGTACTAAGGTAGTTTCAACTGAAGAATATGGCTAAGATACCTTCACACCCCGCAGATTAAGGAAGTAATGGTAGCTCTGCCAGCTGAGACTTGCAGATATGTACAAATCAGCCATACTCTCCCCAAGCATAGTTAGTCTACCATCAGTCCTAAAAAGGCTTGGTATCTCCAGAAGGCCTTAATATTCCCCAGCAGAGTATAAGAATAATCCCCAGCAAGTATCAGAGTATCCCCGACAGTCTTAATATTCCTCAACGGAGTATAAGAATGTTCCTCGACAGAATACAAGATACCCCAGTGGAGTCAATTTTCCCAGCACAGTCTAAAAAGCTTCCCCAACAGAGTCGAATCATCATCCCCAGTAGACTTTGGAAGCTTATCCCCTGCAGAGTACAAATAAATCTTCCCAGCCAAATTCAGAGGGTTATCCCCACAAGAGTCTAACAGGGTTATCCCTAGCAAGTCTCAACTGAAAGATCATCCCCAGCGAAGTTCTTTCTTTCCCCGAACAGGAGTTCAATCCTCAACAGATTCCATATCACCAGCAACGGTAATCCATCCCCAGCGAAGTTCATCATTAAAATCCCCAACAGAGCTTATCAACGGAATCCCCAGTGGAGTTTATCGTTAAAATCTTCAGCAGAATATCTCTCCCCACAGAATAATTCCCCACAAAGTAATCTCTTCATCAGTTTATTCCCCAACAGATTTCTTTTCTCCTGCAGGTTTATTCTCACAATCATCTTTTTTTATCATCCCCAGCGGAAACGAAGAACTCAACTCTATTCTCCAGCAGCTCCAGGATTTATTTTCCCCAGCTAAAACATCACATTTTCATACATCATGATACATGCATATACGCATCATACCATACAATCTCATTTATGTTGATAACATCATTGCTTGATCCATCTCATGCATTACATATGACTGACCTTTACCTTCCAGGAAAGATGCAGTTAAGTTCTCAGCTTAGTCGAAGACCTGACCAGTTCTTAAATCTCAATTGAATTATCCTCGGTTGAATTTCAGATAAGGTTCTCAATCTCGACAGTTTCCCTACGTCATAGTATGTACAAATGCTATAACCTCAATGGTATACTACGTTGAGCACTAGTCAGTTCCTAGATCTTGATGTTTTCCTCCGTCATAGTGTGGACGAGTGTTATAACCTCAACGGTATACTACGTTAAGCACTAGTCAGTTCCTAAATCTTGATGAAGATGTTTCCCTACGTCATAGTGTGGACGAGTGCTATAACCTCAACGGTATACTACGTTGAGCACTAGTCAGTTCCTAGATCTTGATGTTTTCCTCCTTCATAGTGTGGACAAGTTCTCTAACCTCAACGGTATACTATGTTGAGCACCAGACAGTTCCTAGATCTTGATGAAGATGTTTCCCTACGTCATAGTGTGAACGAGTGCTATAACCTTAACGGTATACTACGTTGAGCACTAGTCAGTTCCTAGATCTTTATGTTTTCCTCCGTCACAGTGCGGACGAGTGCTATAACCTCAACGGTATACTACGTTGAGCACTAGTCAGTTCCTAGATCTTGATGAAGAGGTTTCCCTACGTCATAGTGTGGACGAGTGCTATAACCTCAACGGTATACTACGTTGAGCACTAGTCAGTTCCTAGATCTTGATGTTTTTCCTCCGTCATAGTGTGGACAAGTTATCTAACCTCAACGGTATACTACGTTGAGCACCAGACAGTTCCTAGATCTTGATGAAGATGTTTCCCCACGTCATAGTATGGACGAGTGCTATAACCTCAATGGTATACTACGTTGAGCACTAGTCAATTCCTAGATCTTGATGTTTTCCTCCGTCATAGTGTGGACGAGTTCTCTAATTTCAATGGTATACTCCGTTGAAGACCAGACAGTTCCTAGATATTGATGAAGATGTTTCCCCCCCAATTGAATTATGGACAGGTTCTTAAGACTCAACCGAGGCATTCTCTCAGTTGAAGTATAGGCAAGTTCCTAAATCTCAACAAAAGTTAGGCTTCCCAAGCGGAATATTCTACAACAACAGGTATGCAAGTTCTCGCTAAGGAATCTATTATGCGATCGACACTCCTGCAGATGGCATCTGTAAGCCCATCCTCCTACCAACAATCTCCAAATGGCATCTGTAAGCCCATTCCCGACATCACAATGCTGATACTACACCATGCGAGTGCAAATTTCTGGGCACTCTAGTGTTCAATTATCTTCCACCTTCAGATCGCGAAAGGCTCGAAAGCCAATCTATATCCTCAGGTTTAAGAAAATTGAACAGGGGCAACTGTTGTACCCCAAAATTTTCCCTCCCATTTTTCTCAAGACATGTCAAGAATAATCTCCAAGTGACTCAAGTTGGCTCAAGAATTGGACAATCAAATCATCTCCTAAGGCAGTCAATTCAAAATTAGGATTTTGTGTTGCATCAAGGTCCTTACATCCAAATGGCCTCAAATTCTCCCCAATGTCCTAATATGTTCTCAAGTTCATCCATGTAAAATTTCAAGCCTTGTAGAGGAAGTTTGGTCAGTCAATTGCTCAAAAGGTCCAAAAGTCGATTGTGCTTGGGCAAAAGTCAACTGTGACCTACAAATAGTCAAACCTCAAGATTTTTTGTCAACATTCTCATTTTGAAGGATAATTAATCATTTGATCAAGGGTTGATCATGATTCATCAAGGATTGCTCAAGATTCATCAAGATTCAAAAGTTGTTAAATTAGGGTTTTGTAGGAAAAGTCAACTCAACTTTGACCAAGCATAACTTTCTCATAATTTATGAGAAATGACCCATCCAAAGCTCATTTTTAATAGGCTGCAATATCCTATAATCCATATTCACACCCCAAGATCAAGAAATGCACTCACAAGAAGTTATGAATTTGGACATTATAGGTCATTTTTGAAAGTCAACAAAAACACCTTTTTTTTTCCAAAGCTTAAAACTTGAGCATGGAACATCAAAATGAGATGAGACCAAAAGGGTTGGCTAGAGGACATCTCAAGGTATCTAAAAAGTCCAGAACACCTCCAAAAGTTCAAAATTGAGGAAGTTATGCATTGTTGAAGTTGGGCATTTTTCCAAAATTGCCAAAAGTCAACTATCCTCAAAACTCCAATTTTTGACAAAAGGGCCCACTTTTTTCCACTTGATTTGATCTTGTCACACCACACACATGTCATATCTTCAGTTTTATGTCCATTCATTAGTTTTTCTATTTTATTTAATTTTTATTGAATTAATTCATTTTAAATCAATATTAATTCAAATAAAATCCAAAAATTGATGGAATAAGATCTTTTTGATCATTACAGCTTTCAATTAACATGATACACCCAATCAAATTCGTATCAAGCTTTATTATGCACAAAATATTTGATTTGAGACATTTTTGGAAGTTTGTTAATGGAAGATCATATCAAATCTTGATTCATCAATTCCCATGGATTCAAGCCCAAGTTTTTAACCTAATTGCTTCTAATATACATGTACAAGAAAAAGGCATCGTGGACACGACCTGAGGCTGCCCAAAATCAAGGAACAAAAACTGAAAAAAGCTTGGAAAAAGTGGAGATCGAAATCATACTTAGAGGTTAATTCAAGGAAAACTCTCAACATAGCTTCCTTGCCTGACGTCCACTGAAGCTATAGCAATCAGAACCAAGCCCTCTCATCGCCTGAAATGCCCTGTAAGTCATCCTGAACATAGCTCTGAACATGAAATCGTGAATCCATGTTCTTGCATCTTTTTTCCAAATCGTTTGTACATTCACGTTTACCATTCAATTTCCAATCATTCTGTAATATTCAATTGGATTTTCGTAGCCTGTAAAGCCCTACCTGAAACTAGGGTTTGGGTTTCTTGTTTTTAGGCATTTCTGTTTCAGATAAAATCAACACTACCAATGGCCATGGATGGATTTAGGAGGAAGAGGCAAGCATGATGATGGCTTTGGCTTGCATTTTTGTGGCCTAAAACTCACTATAGGAGGAAGCAATGGATTTTGCTGCGGATAAGAATCCGCATGAAAATACACAGGGGCCAGCAAAGAATATGATTGCATGGCCATACCCTATTCGCTGGTTCAAATTATTGGCGCTCATATTTTTATTCCAGGCATAATGTTTTGTTTTACATATAATAATTAGTGTTTATTCCAATAACAAATGAGCAGGTTAGTTGAGTTGGCAAGCGCGTTGGTGGAAACCCCCATGGGACCTGGGTTCGAATCCCAGGTCCCCCAAAAACATTTGTTTAATTTTTCTTCAGGTGATTCTATATGATTTCCCAAAGTGTAGCACACCATATGCCTCAAAGATCCAGACGCCAGATGGCCTTCAGGCCAAATCTGATAGTCCAGATTGCAAGTCCACCATACATCCAAGTCAACACACGCGTGGGTGATTTGGAAAGTAAAAACAGGCTTGCAGTAAATGGGCTTGGAATTGCTATTTTTACATTCAAATCAGGCCCAACACCCCCCCCAATTTGGTTTATTTCTTTTTTTCTTTATATTTCTTTTATTTAATTATTTTGATAATTATTATTTATTTCACTAACAAATTAATAATTTTTTCTTAATAAAATCAAAAACACAGAAATATTATTTTTATTAATTTCATTATTTTATTTTTGTAAATAAATATTAATCAATTAATTTTAGTTTTTAAGTAGGTATAATTTTAATATTTTTGCAATAAATTAAAATCAATGTAGAATATTAGTTTTTAATAATTTTAATCATTTTTATTTTATTTCCTTAAATATTCAAAAACCCAAAAGCATTTTCATTATTTAATTTAATTAAATTATTAATTTAGTTTATTTCCATAAATATAAAAAGTCCAAAAATATTTTCATTAATTAATTAATTTAATTATTAGCTTAGGTTTAATTCCAATTAATTCAAAAAATAACAAAAAACATGCTTTCTTTAAAAAGGGGTCAAAACCCTAAAAACTCGCCCGATTTAATTTCTCGCACACGTATCGTTTTATCCAATATTGTAATTGCTTCCGGTATGTAATAGCTTTTAATTAGGACTTTAATTTTTTATCACTTTATTTTTACTTTCCGCAATTTAAATTAAAGGGTTTGTTTTTGGCGATGTAAATACCCGACGCCTTGTAATAATTTAGATTTAATTTCCGCAATTTAAATTCTGCACAATATTAACTGTTAGATGTTTGATAATAGGGAATGCATGACAAGATTCAATGTATGAACTTAAAATCAACATAGATAACCCATGACATGTACAAAGATAATTAACCGAAATAACACACTTGCACATGTCACTCTTAGGGTACACCTCACTTGGTTGCCTTTGAATGTGGTCATTGAGTATAGGAAGTTTTAGAGGCCGCCCTCTTGTCCAAAGATCATAAGTTGCCTCGAAACTGTTGCCTTAGATGAAATGATCTAAGACATTAGGGTTACCGCTAAGGCGTCCTAACATTGCTTTAGTGACCACACGTCCCTTAATCGAATTGACCCTTAAACTCCAACGACGATGCTACCTACTCATCAATAGTGGGCTAGCATTGTCTAAAGGACATTAGCACAGTTTAATTCCCTTTTCGAGTAGGTAGATGGTTCTTAAGTACTTGCTCCTTTTAAAAAACAAAATAAAACTTTTCGCACTTACACTTTCTTCAAAACAAAAACTCTTTCAAACCCACAAACACAAAGAAAAGCAATTTTGAAAAACACAATGAGTAAGTACCTAAGAGCTCGTGGATAACCACGAATAGAAAGGGTGCTAACACCTTCCCTTTCTATAATCTACCTCCCGAACCCGAGAAACATCTCGAAAAAGGAATTTTTCTGTGCTTTTTTCCTTTCCTTGTTGGATAAAATAAAAGACGGTGGCGACTCTTGCTTACCGCGACATTTTTCAAAAACAAACGTAAAATGCGAACCAGCATTCCAAAAATAGTCAGTTCTCTTTCCCACCGATCACAGATCCAATCAAGTATATCTTCGAGAAGCCTGCCTTGTCCAGAAGAATAGCAAGATGGAGGATGATCTTGACTGAGTATGACATATAATACACGACCCAAAAGGCAATCAAGGGAAGTGTGTTGGCATACTATTTGGCACATCAGGTAGTGGATGATTACAAGTCTATGAACTTTGAATTTCCGGACGAGAATATCATGTTAGTAACTGATTGTGAGACACCTGGACCGGATGAAGGACCTGAGGAAGGATCCCGATGGTCTATGTACTTTGATGGAGCTTCAAACGCTCTGGGTAACGACATTGGCGCTGTGATCATATCTCCTAAAGGCTCTCATACTCCGTTCACCACCCGACTATGTTTCAACTGCACCAACAACATGGCGGAGTATGAAGCGTGCATCATGGGTCTTCGAGCAACAATTGACCTAAGGATTAAGTTTCTAAGTGTCTTCGGAGATTCCTCTCTCGTGATCAGTCAGATCAAAGGCGAGTGGGATACGAAACACCCAAATCTTGTTCCTTACAAGGAGTATGTATTGACGTTGCTTCCACATTTTGAAGAGATAACCTTTGAACACTTCCCCAGAGAGGAAAATCAGTTGGCGGACGCGCTGGCTACGATGTCTTCTATTTTCAAAGTCAATTGGGACAACGAGACTCCCCGGATTATCATTGAAAGATTGGACGAACTTGCGCATTGTTGTGACATTGAGACTGAAGAGGTAGCAGATAAACCCTGGTATCATGAGGTCAAGAGGTATCTTGAAGCTCAGGAGTACCCCGAGGGTGCATCTGTTAATGACAAGAAGTTTCTGAGGAGGTTCGCAGCAAAGTTCTTCATCAGTAACAGTATCCTTTACAAGCGTAACCATGATTCGACCCTACTGCGTTGTGTGGATAAGAATGAAGCAGAAAGGATCATGGCAGAGTTACATGAAGGTGCTTTCGGAACTCATTCCAGTGGACACACCATGGCAAAGAAGATCCTACGGGCAGGATACTTTTGGTCCACAATGGAAGCCGACTGTTATCAACATTCTCCGACATGTCACAAGTGCCAAGTCTATGCTGATAAGGTGCACATACCTCCAGTTTCTTTGAACGTCTTGACAGCTCCTTGGCCTTTTGCAATGTGGGGGATTGATATGAACGGCAAGATCAGACCTACAACATCCAACGGGTATCATTTCATCTTGGTAGCTATTGATTACTTTATAAAGTGGGTTAAAGCAGCTTTCTTTGCTACTGTAACCAAGAACGTCGTGGCACAGTTCATTCGGCATAATCTGATTTATCGATAAGGTGTACCAGAGAGGATCATTATGGACAATGGTATGAATCTCAACAATAAGATGATCACTGAGCTATGCAAACAGTTCAAGATACAGCATCACAACTCTTCTCCCTACCGGCCGAAGATGAATGGGGCTGTTGAAGCGGCTAATAAGAACATTAAGAAGATTGTGCAGAAGATGACAGTGACATATAAAGACTGGCACGAGATGTTACCATTTGCTCTTCATGGGTACCGTACCTCAGCGCGGACGTCAACAGGGGCAACACCCTACTCCTTGGTATATGGCATGGAGGCAGTCTTACCCATTGAAGTTCAGATACCCTCTCTCCGAATCATGAAGGATGCAGGTTTGAGTGAAGATAACTGGATTCATACCCGACTTGATCAACTGAACTTAATCGACGAAAAGAGACTTACTGCTATTTGTCATGGTCAGACGTATCAAAAACGAATGATCAAGGCATTTAACAAGAAAGTTAGACGACATGAATATCAAGTTGGGGACCTGGTAATCAAGCGCATTATCTTACCTCAAGGTGATCCCAGGGGCAAATGGACCCCTACTTACGAAGGGCCATTTGTGGTTAAGAACATTTTCTCAGAAGGAGCTATGATTCTAACCAATATGGATGGTGACGACCTTCCTCACCCCGTCAATACAGACATAGTGAAAAAATACTATGCATAATCAAAGACCCGCTAGGTTGACTGGCCTAGGAAAAAATAAGGGCTTCCCGGCGAACCAAAAGGGTTCGGACAAAAATAAGGGATGAAAATGAAAAAAACTGTACACCCGGCAATTCGAAAACCTGAAAAGGCGGCTTGGGCAAAAAAAGGGTATCCCGGTGGACTGAAAACCCGAAAGGGTGGTCCAGGAAAAAATTAGGGATCAAAGCGTAACACTATGTCTCATTGGATCACCTAGCATCCAGACTTCGGTATCGACTATCAAGCTCGGACGACACTAATCAATCTGATCTACCTTCAACCAAGTAGCAAAGTGATGAGATGCTCGAGGACATAAAGGCAATAGCAGAGTTGGAACCCACTGGGATTATTCACATAGCTATTTTGTATAGTTTTTCACAAATTGTGTAAATTCTATTTTTTCGGCGGTGTTCTCTTACTAGGACGCCAACCTCTTGTACAAAAACGCCTATTTACAGGCCAAACTTCAAAATCAATACAATTCATTTTCAAAGAAATTTCAAACTGTTTTTTTCTTTATCTGTTTTGATTCGCAAAGAACGTCCAATGTTCATTTTTGATATATGCATTTGACATTAATTGTTCCTCATGAATATTTACATGCGAAACAAAAGACGATTACGGGTAATATAAAAAACAGGGGCAATAAAAATTGTCCTAACTGTATAGTTTCTTTGTCCACCAGGTACCGGGTAAATTCATCTGAAGAATATGGCTAAGATATCTTCACTCCCCGTAGAGTAAGGCAGTAATGGTAGCTCTCCCCCAGCTGGGACTTGCAATTATGAATAAATCAACAGCTCTCCCCAAGCAAAGTTGATCTACCATCAGCACTAAAAAGGCTTGATATCCCCGACAGTCTTAAAATTACCTGGAAGAGTATAAGAATGTTCCCCGGCATAATACAAGATACCCCCAGTGGAGTTAAAATTCTCCCAGCGCAGTCTGAAAAAGCTTCCCCAGTGGAATCGAAGAATCATCCCCAGTAGACTCTGGAAGTTTATCCCCAGTTGAGTACAAAATAAATCTCCCCAGCCCAGTCAAAGGATCATTCCCAGCAAAACTCAGAGGATTATCCCCACAAGAGTCTAAAAGGTTATCCCCAGTGAAGCCGCAACTGAAGATCGTCCCCAACGAAGTTCTTTCCTTTCACAAACAAGAATTCAATCCTCAACAGATTCAATATCACCAACAACGATAATTCATCCCGAAGGAATTTATCAGTAGAATCCTCAACAGAGCATCTCTTCCCCAACAAAGTAATCTCCTCATCAGTTTATTCCCCCAACGGAATTATCTTCTCCTGCAGGTTTATTCTTGCAATCACCTTCGTTCACCATCCCCAACGGAAGCGAAGAATTCCACTTTCGTCTCTAGCAGCTATCCGGGATTTATTTTCCCCAGCTAAAACATTACATTTCCATACATCATGATACATGCATATACGCATCATACCACACAATCTCATTTACGTTGAGAGCATCATTACTTGATATATATCATGCATTTCATATATCATGACATTGCATATGACTGACCCTTTACCGTTTCAGGGAAAGACGAATCAGTAAACACTGTTGACTACTCGTATGACCTGGTAGTCCCCTGAAAAGAAAAACTACATCTATGCAAGACTTTAATCTGGTTCAGTTAAATCGACCCTAATATTTTTCTGATTCTTATCCATTCCAAATTAATCTAAGACCTTCTCTGGTTCAGTCATATCGACCCTAAGATCTCCCTGATTCGTATTCCAGTTGAAGATATTCCAAGACTTTCGTCTGGTTCAGTTAAATCGATCCTAAGAATTTTCTGATTCCGATCCAGTCAAAGTTAATCCAAGACCTTCTCTGGTTCAGTCAGATCGACCCTAAGATCTCCCTGATTCGTATTCCAATATAAGATATTCCAAGACTTTCGTCTGGTTCAGTTAAATCGATCCTAAGATTTTTCTGATTCCGATCCAGTCAAAGTTAATCCAAGACCTTCTCTAGTTCAGTCAGATCGACCCTAAGATCTCCCAGATTCGTATTCCAGTTGAAGATATTCCAAGACTTTTGTCTGGTTCAGTTAAATCGATCCTAAGATTTTTCTGATTTCGATCCAGTCAAAGTTAATCCAAGACCTTCTCTGGTTCAGTCAGATCGACCCTAAGATCTCCCAGATTCGTATTCCAGTTGAAGATATTCCAAGACTTTTGTCTGGTTCAGTTAAATTGATCCTAAGATTTTTTTGATTCCGATCCAGTCAAAGTTAATTCAAGACCGTCTCTGGTTCAGTCAGATCGACCCTAAGATCTCCCTGATTCGTATTCCAGTTGAAGATATTCCAAGACTTTTGTCTGGTTCAGTTAAATCGATCCTAAGATTTTTCTGATTCTGATCTAGCCAAAGTTAATCCAAGACCTTCTTTGGTTCATTCAGATCGACCCTAAGATCTCCCTGATTCATATTCCAGTTGAAGATATTCCAAGACTTTCGCCTGGTTCAGTTAAATCGATCCTAAGATTTTTCTGATTCCGATCCAGTCAAAGTTAATCCAAGAACTTCTCTGGTTCAGTCAGATCGACCCTAAGATCTCCCTGATTCGTATTCCAGTTAATGATATTTCAAGACTTTTGTCTGGTTCAGTTAAATCGACCCTAAGATTTTTCTGATTCTTATCCAGTCAAAGTTAATCCAAGACCTTCTCGGGTTCAGTCAGATCGACGATAAGATCTCCCTGATTCGTATTCCAGTCGAAGTCCAGACCACCTATCAACAGTCTCCAAATTGCATATGCAAGCCCATTCCCGACATCACAAGGCTGATACCACTTCATGCGAGTGCAAATTTCTGGGCACTCTAGTGTTCAATCATCTTCCACCTTCGGATCACGAAAGGCCCGAAAGCCAATCTATATCCTCAGGTTTAAGAAGATTGAACAGGGGCAGCTGTTGTACCCCAAAATTTTCCCTCTCATATTTCTCAAAACATTGCAAGAAAAATCTCCAAGTGGCTCATGATTGCTCAAGAGTTGGACAATCAAGCTATCTCCTAAGGCAGTCAATCCCAAATTAGGGTTTTGTGTTGCATCAAGGTCCTTGCATCCAAATGACCTCAAATTCTCCCCAATGTCTTAATATGTTCTCAAGTTCATCCATGTCAAGTTTCAAGCCTTGCAGAGGAAGTTTGGTCAGTCAATTGCTCAAGGAGTCCAAAAATCGATTGTGCTAGGGCAAAAGTCAACTGTGACCCAAATACAGTCAAACTTCAAGATTTTTTGCCAACATTCTCATTTTGAAGGATATTTCATCATTTTATAAAGGTTTGATCATGATTCATCAAGGATTGCTCAAAGTTCATCAAGACTCAAAAGTTGCTAAATTAGGATTTTGTAGGAAAAGTCAACTCAACTTTGACCAAGCATAACTTTCTCATACTTTATGAGAAGTGACCCATAAAAAGCTCATTTTGAATAGGATGAAATTTCCTACCATCCATATTCATACCCCAAGATCAAGAAATGCACTCACAAGAAGTTATAAATTTGGACATTATAGGTCATTTTTGAAAGTCAACAAAAACACCTTTTTTGCCAAAGCTTATAACTTGAGCATGGAATATCAAAATGAGATGATACCGAAAGGGTTGGTTAGAGGACATCTCAAGCTTTCTAAAAAGTCCAAGAACACCTCAAAACGTTTAAAATTGAAGAAGTTATGCATTGTTGAAGTTGGGCATTTTTGCAAAATTGCCAAAAGTCAACTATCCCCAAAACTTCAAAATTTGTCAAATGGGCCCATTCTTTTCCACTTGATTTTATCTTATCACACTACACACGTGTCCTAGCTTCAGCCTTGTGTCCATTTATCAAGTTTTCTATTTTATTTGATTTTTTATTGAATTATTTCATTTTAAATCAATTTAAATCAAATAAAATCCCAAAACTTGATTAGATGAGATCTTTTTCTATTTTCAGGACCTAATCATCATCAATGTCATGATCAAACTCGTATCAAGCATTCCATGTGAAAAAAGATTGGATTTTTGGCAAATTAGGCAAGTTATCAATGGTGGATCAAATCGAATCTCAAGGCATTGATGTGGAAAGATTCAAGACCAATTTATTGACCTAATACATTGCAGCATACATATACAATCCAAGGCACACGAATTTGAGACCTAGAGGCTGCAAGAACATCAAGAACCAAGCTTGAAAAAAGGTGGAAAAAGTGCAAAACTGAAATCATCCTTGGAGGCCAATTCAAAAGCAAAACTCAACACTAATCAATTGTTGGACAATCCCTGAAGCAGAACCCACCAAAAGCCAATCTCCATACACGCCCAAAAGCTCTGTAAGTATCTCAAAAAGCCGCTTTTCGTTTGAAATCGTAACTCCATATTCTTGCATTTTTCTGGCAAATCTTTGATATATTCATGATGCTTATGCAATTTCTGAACTTTTGGCATTGTTTGATTGCATTTATATGGACTGTAGCCCTGTAACCGAACCTAGGGTTTTGTAGTTTGTTTTTTGGGCATTTCTTTTGCAGGCAAAATCAACTCCATTGATGGACATAGACGTGACCAGGGGAGATAGATGAGCATAACCATAGTCTTGGATTTAATTTTCATGGCCTAGAACTGATTTTAGGATGAACATACGAATTTAGCTGCGGATATAAATCCGCAGGTAAATTTACAGGGTTGGAGGAAGAAGATGATGACGCGTCTCCCCCTGGTTGGACGGTTCAAACTTGGAGCGTTTTTTTTATATTTCCTGGCATCTGATTTCTTTTCCCATATTATTATTATTATTGTCCAATATAATAACAACTAAAGCACAATGGTTGAATGGCAAAGGCGTATCTCCAATGATCAACAGGACCTGGGTTCGAATCCCAGGTCCCCTCATATGCTTTGTATTATTTTTCTACAGGTGATCAAGTGTAAACTCAAGCGCGTGGCCTATCATACAGCCTCACTCAATCAAGCGCCAGATGGCCCCAGGCCAGATCTGGTGGTCCAGATGGGATGTCCACCATGCTACCTAGTCAAAGTGCACGCGCTGGATTACAAAAGTTAGCCAGGCCAACACAAATGGGCCATGGAAATTGCTGTTCAGACCTCCTTTCAGGCCCATATACTCCTAACCCTTTCTAATTTCATTTTTATTTTATTTAATTGTTTATTATTATTTTTATTATTAACTAACCAATCAAAACTTTTTCTTAATAAAATTAAAACCAAAAAATATGTTATTTATTAAAATTAAATTTCAGCATTTTATTTTTGTTAATAATATTAATTTAATTAATTTAGTTTTAATTAGGAATAACTTTGATATCTTTTTGCAATAATTAAAATCAACTTAGATAATTAGGTTTTATTAACATTGATCAAATTATTTTTATTCCTTTAAATATCAAAAATCCAAAAATATCATTTTTATTAATTAATTAATTTATTTATTAATTTAATGCTTAATTTAGTTTAATTTCTTTCTTAATTCAAAAAGAACCAAAAAATCCTTTCTTTAAACAAAGGGTCAAAACCCTAAAAATTTGCGCCCGATTTAATTTCTCACACGCGATCTATTTTATTTCAATATTGTATCTGTTTCCGGAATGTAATGACTTAATAGGACTTTTAATATCTTTATCGCTTTATTTATTTTCCGCATTTTAATTTCAAGGGTTGCTTTTGGCAATGTAAATACGCGACGCCTTGTAATAGTTAGTTTAATTTCCACAATTTAATTTCCGCAACTTATAAACTGTTAGATGTTTGATAATAGGGAATGCATGACAAGATCGAATGTTTAACTTAAAATCAACATAGATAACCATTGACATGTAAAAAGACAAAATTAACTGAAAACAACACACTCGCACATGCGCACTCTTAGGGTACACCTCACTTGGTTGCCTTTGTACGCGGTCATTGAGTATAGGAAGTTTTATAGGTCGCTCTCTTGTCCAAAGATCATATTTTCCTCGAAACAGTTGCCTCAGAAAAATGATCTAAGATATTAGGGTTACCGCTAAGGCGTCCTAACATTGCTTTAGTGACCGCACGTCCCTTAATCGAATTGACCCTTAAACTCCAACGACGGTGCTACCTACTCATTCATAGTGGGATAGCATTGTCTAAAGGACATTAGCACAGATTGATTCCTTTTTCGACTAGGTAGATGGTTCTTAAGTACTTGCTCTTTCTAAAACAAAACAAAACTTTTCACACTTACACCTTTCAAACAAAAACTTCTTCAAACCCACAAACACAAAGAAAAGTAAATTTTGAAAACACTTTGAGCAAGTACCTAAGAGCTCGTGGATAACCACTGATAGAAAGGGTGCTAACACCTTCCCTTTCTATAATCTACCCCCCGGACCCGAGAAACATCTCGAAAAAAGGAATTTTTGTGTGCTTTTTTCCTTTCCTTGTTGGATAAAATAAAAGACGGTGGCGACTCTTGCTTACCGCGAAATTTTGCAAAAACAAACGCAAAACGCAAACCAGCATTCCAAAAAACAGTCAGTTCTCTCCCACCGTATCACACTGCTACTACTGTATGTCCCAATCCAATGGTTGTGTACTGCCGAAAGAAGGTATTCATCATTTGATGGATGATCGTGCAATTCTATTTGAGAAGACTCCTTCTGTGGAAAGCATATGTAAAAGCATGACTCAAGGCCTGAAGCTTGAAAATGTTTCTTTGATTATGATTTTCGGTACTCCTCTAAGGATCACTTCTGAGGGTCCTATGTAGATTACTGCCGATTCTAGGGTTACTCATTTGATGATTACCGCACCTGGGCCAATTCCATATTCCTCTGATAAGGCTATCCCTTGGAACTATGGAGCTGATGTCTACTTCCATGGCGTCAAGCAAGAACCATTGGCTGTCGAAGATGAAAATACTAAATTTACCGATCCCAATGTCAGTAATATTGTTGGGACTAGTAAGGTTACTAGAAGTGGAAGAATTTTCTCTCCAGAGATCTCTCCAAAGGCTATTGCTACACCAATTCGTATCACTGCAACTGAATCAACTACTGAGACTCGAGGCAAAGAACATTTTATTGAACATGCCCAGACTGAGGCACCAAAAGAGATTACTGTTTAAGATACCTCCAAACAAGAGATAGAGGAGGTACTAAAAATTATTTAAAAGAGTGACTATAAGATTGTTGAACAGTTAGGGTAGACCCCCTCCAAAATATCTATGCTATCTCTGTTGTTGTGCTCTAAAGCCTGTGCTTAGGCTTTGGTAAAGTTTCTAAAATGTGCTCATGTACCGCAGGAAATCTATGTTGATCAATTCGAAAATTATATTGTTAGCCTGACAACTGATAATGGGCTAGGCTTTTCTAACGCTGACTTAACTCTGCAGGAAGGAACCATAATAAGGCCCTACATGTCTCTATTGAGTTTAGGGGCACTACCTTATCTCATGTGTTGGTGGATACATGTTCCTCATTGAATGTATTGCCAAATGTTGTTTTAGACAAACATGACTATGAAGGGGTTGTACTAAAACCCAATAACGTTATGGTGAGAGCTTATGATGGTTCAAAGAGGATGATGCATGGAGAGGTTAATCTTCCAATCAAAGTAGGTTCACAGATTTTCGTCTCTACTTTCTATGTGATGGACATTCACCCAACCTATTCATGTTTTCTTGGACGCCCTTGGATTCATGGGGCAGGTGTCGTTACTTCTACTTTACAACAAAAGTTGAAGTATCCCGTGAAAGGAAAAATCATTACAGTTTGTGGCAAAGAAGAGTACATGGTGAGCCATATGAACTTCTTCAAGTATGTTGAGATGGATAGTGAATTCCTCGAGACTCCTTGCCAGACCTTTCAAGTTGTTCCTCTGACAACCCTTGTTGCTAAAGTTGCTCCTACTATTCCTAAGGTTATCAGCATCTCACCAAGAATGGCTTCTCTGAAAGACATTAAGGCTGTGGTAGAAGAAGGTGATAACACTATTTGGGGTCAATTTCCTGACATTCCTTACAAGTCCGACAAATTTGGTTTGGGTTTCACCTCAGAGGATCAGAGGGTTATCTGTCGTGCTCGTGCTAATTCCGGGAGACCGCTATTCCACATCAATAGCAATGGAGTTCACAAAAATCAAGTTAACACTGTGGAAGACACTGATAGCGACTGTGTGATACGGTGGCAGAACTGACTGTTAATACTGGTTTGCATTTTTGTTTGCAAATTTTATGGTAAGCAAGAGTCTCCACCGACTTTTCTTTTATCCAACAAAGGAAAGGGTGAAAAGAATAGAAAAAGACATTTTTCGAGATTTTCTGAGTAAGGGGGTAGATTATGGAAAAGGAAGGTATTAGCACCCTTTCCATCCATGGTTTTCCATGGGCGCTTAGGTACTTGCTCATTTTTTAAAAATGTTTGTGTTTGTGTGTTTGGAAAGTTTTTGTTTGCTTTATGGTAACTCTCGTATCAGTCCTTGAGAGTGTGATAAAGCATTTTTGAAAAGATTTTGAAAAGTGTGTAAGTGTGAAAAAGGAATTGGTTTTGAGCAAGTACTTAAGAACCATCTACCTACTCGAAAAAGGACGTTCTTTTCCTCCTTTCCTTTAGATAGTGTTATCCTACTATTAGTGAGTAGGTAGCCCTATCATTGGATGTTGAGGGACTATCGAAAGGGACGCTATGGTCATTGAAGGCAACATGTAAGGATACCTTAGCATTTCGAAGGGACTGTCATCATATAGGCAACATCGAGGGGACAAGATCATTTACCGAAAGGCAACTGGAGGGACGTTTAGGGACCACGATCTTTTATGATGACTTTTATACCGAGGGTCTTTGCTAAGATATCCCTACGTTCGAGGGACATGATCATTTCCGAGGAAACCGAGTGAGGAATACCCTAAGGGTGCAAGTGTGAGAAGTGTGTTTTTTTAGTTTATTTATCTTTGTTACTAAGTTTGCTAGCGTTTGATTTCAGTCTTTTCATATAAGCCTAGTTACTAACAATTAATATTTTGCAGAAATTTAAAGTGCGGGAATTTAAATCCTACGCTATTACAATGCTTTGGGGAGGGGGTATTTACATGTCCAAATGGGGGAAAGAAAATAAAGAAAAGCAGTAAAAGCCATAATTTAATCTATTACATACTGTCAGCAGGTACATTATTATAAAAAATGCAAGAATAAAATAATGCGCGCGAAATAGAGACGAACGTCTAAAACCCTAAGAAATTGCTAAGTAAACATAAAATCTTTTTGGTTGTTTTTGTATTTATTAAGAAAATACTTAAAATTAAAGTGAGAAAAAATATGATCTTAATTAATTACATAAATAAAGAAAAAAAAAGATTGTCAATTAATTCTGCTATTTTTGGGTTTTTATTAAGAAAATATTTGAATGAAATAAATCTAAGTCTAATTGATTTTAAATTAATAAAATAATGTCCAAATAACTAATTAAATTAATTTTAAAAAATTAAAAATAATTTAAGAAAACCTAAGTCTATTATTTTTATGGTTTTTTTGATTTTATGTTATTAACAAAAGTGATTTTTGAAATAAATAAAAATAAATAAACAATAAAATAAATGAAGCAATAAAAATGAAATGGGCCTGATTGGAAAGTAAATATGGGTGCAATCATCATAAATCCCTAGGACCGAATATTTGAAAGATTCATGCCCTAACTATGGTGTGTTCAGATTCTTGCATGGAACCTCTGATTCAACCATCCATAATCGTTCTATATAAACTCAAACAAACGTTAGCATGTCATGAAATGTGATTAAAATTAGAGATTCGAAGTTTAAAATTTTACCAAACTAGTGTTGTCCAATTTTCCTTTTTTTTACATTATCTTTACATATTTGTATTGTTATTCATTATTCAATATGGTTGTAATAGTAATTAGGATTTGTTTGCTTTCATTCCCAATTTGTAAATTTGTATCCACATTCCCTAAATGATGTAATAACGTAGGACTTTAAATTTCCGCAATTTATCGCTTTCAATATAATTGCTAGTAATTAGGATTTGTATGGCAAGACTTAAAATCAACAACTAGATAACCCTAATTCAAGACAAAAATGCATGAAAACAAAACACTTTGCATACTCACACCTCTAGGGTAACGCACACGTGTTGCCTCAGATAAAAATAGTCATGTCCCTCGAACGTGGGATGCTTTAGCAAAGACCCTCAAATACAAGATCGTAGTCCCTCGATGACCCTTCGATGTTACCTTCGTAAACGATCTTAGCCACTTATGACAAATTGATAAGGTATCCTACAATGTTTCCTTTCATGACTATACGATGACCCACGCCCGTCCCTTCACATCCAATGATAGGGCTTCTTACCAATCAATGGTAAGATAGAAACATCTAAAGGAGGAGGAAAAGAACTAAGACTTTTTGAGTAGGTAGAACGCTTGTAGTTGCTTTCTCATAACATTTCAAAACCTATTTCAAAAATGCCAACATTTTTCCATGAAATATTTTCAAAATTCAACACTTTGTATGCATTCTTATAGAGACGAGAATCATTAAAAAGTTCTCCTAAACAAAGTCACTTTTCAAAAATACTTTCAAACAAACACAGACACATTTTAAACAAAGCATTTCAAAGTGATCTAGAAACTAAGAGCCCATAGATAACTACGGATGAAAAGGGTGTTAACACCTTTCCTTTTCATAACTTACCCCCCGAACTCAAGAAAATTCTCAAAAGGCCTTTCCTATTCTTTTCACCCTTTCCTTTATTGGATAAAAGAAAAGTCGATGGTGACTCTTTCTATTCACAACAATTGTGATAAAACGCAAAACACCCATGTCAGTTCTCCCACCGTATTACAGAACTGGCGACTCTGTTGGGGAGATAATTAAAAGTGGGGTTACCTTATAGACTAGATCGCCTTTAAATGCTTTCATTGTTTGATTTGTTTGCTTTAAATTTTGGGTCCTTGTTTGGGTTTTGTATTGATCCTCTACCCGGATCTAGGAACATCATTAGGTAAGTAACAATAGATTGTGAAAACTGTACGGCATAGACCGATATGGTTGAAGCAATAGCTACATTAGTGTGATGCATTTGTTGGTACCAGTATCCCTTGTTTTGAATCAAGGAGAATACCAGGTGGCTGAGCGGTGTTATGAAGCACTAACTGATCGTAGAACCTTTATTTGAACAACTTGGCCATTAGGAAGTAGTGAGATAGCCGAATTTGGTGCAAAGCTGAAGATTGGTTGATACTCGATACTACGCTCATTGAGATCAGAATTTTGGGATATTTCGGCTGCAAGAAAAGATTGATTGTGCTGAGACAATGCCCAATAAAGAAAGATCAATGATATTGAGATTCCCTAGAACCCGATTACTTTATAGGACATGTTGAACAAACTAAACTTCAAGAGGGTACTTACCTATGAACTCCATGCAAGCCTAAACCTAAGGACTTGTTTGCTTTGCTTGTATATGTTTATTTGCACATAACATCATGACATCATACCATAGCATTTTCAATAACCATTTCAAGGACCTCAACGGTTTGCGATGCTGGGTTATATTGAACCAGACGTCTATCAAGGGGCAAGATGATTTATTTTCCTCTAGCCAAATGTGGTCAAAGACCAAAGCACGTTAACTTGAGTCAAGGGATATGACCCACATGACATGGTGAGCTTGATTCTCGTGGAAGGACATTCAATGATACTAAGTTCTCCAATCAAAGCTGTGATCAAAATTCAACTCCTAACATCTTCTTGTGTTTACCCCGCGAGATCCTTGAAAACATTGCATCTGCATATCGTGCATCATATCAAGATAGGTTTTCCCCATACAGGTTTTTTTCATCCGCTTACTTATTATTTCAGTCAAAATGGCTCTCGAGCAGATTCTCCAAGATCTTCAGACCCAAAATGATCAGCTTCAAGATTTGTTCCTAAACCTGTCCAAGGGGCAAGAAGAAGTGAAAGCACTTCTCATTGAGAGCATGACCAATAACAATCCTGAAGACGACAAGGAGGTCCATATGAGACAATTTCAAGTAGAGATAGCAACGATGAGAACTCAGATGTTGGGACAGATGGCTCTTATCCAAAACTTAGCTCGGGGACAAGAAGAGTTAATAATTCTCCTCAACAAGCTTCATCAAGATGGATGCAACCGTATGAAACAAACAGTTAAGATTGGGGATCAAGTCATTAATCAGCACCCAATGAGACAAGTAGTTGGCTTGGTGGATAGTAGACCTTCCCAAATTATCACTATATCACGATCCCAACAACAACCTCACCAACAATGACAGGGTAGTCAACGTAAGCAGGATACATCCAATAGGAAATATACCAAACCTACCATGCCGATGTCGTAAGCCTTACAACACATATTGAAGATGAATTTGGTCACATTGAAGGATCCTCCTCGGAATCCTAATACTTCTGCTCCTAACTACAATCTTGATGCAAGGTGTGCATATCACTCCAACAGTCTGGGGCATGATACTGATAGTTGTTGGATGTTGAAATATAATATTCAAGACCTGATCAATGAAGAAGCATTACAATTCATGCAAGATGGTCAAATTGAGTTTTCTGTCACCCTTCAAAGACACACCATCTGAAGTGAAAAATTTAGGCGGAGAAATTTTTGTTCATTCGAGTTTACAGTTGTAATATCTTTGTTTGTTTAAACATTTATCCTTATGCCAGACTTTGGTTATTATCACTAATGCATTTCATATGTTTGTCTTGAGTTAATCCATTCATTTTCACTGTATTTAAATTGTACTTTTTACTCCATTTTGTGATATTCAACTCTTGTTAAAAGTTGTAAGCATTTAGAGGGAGGATGCCGAAAACAATATCATAATCTCATACAGTATGCTTTTGGACAGACCTTGTTGACGATGTACATGCATACATTCAATTCCTAAAACAGTGGAG
Organism: Vicia faba; assembly: GCA_948472305.1. Classification (NCBI taxonomy): domain Eukaryota; kingdom Viridiplantae; phylum Streptophyta; class Magnoliopsida; order Fabales; family Fabaceae; genus Vicia; species Vicia faba. The sequence goes on along the minus strand of OX451735.1, from coordinate 186,235,633 downwards.
TTATAAGGAAGATAATCCCTAATCAACCCCTTTGAGCCAAAGAAGTAGGAGTTTTATTTTTCGCACAAATTGAATAATTTAATCATAACCTGGGGCAGGGTAGTTTCTTAGTTAATTCAAATGCGCGTTCAGTCGCAAGATTTCACTTTGTACACAATGAATGACATCAAAAACATCCTTCTGAGTCAAGATATGGCGATGGTTCTCTGTAAAATAGGTAGCCTTTATCTCTCAAAACAAAATCCCACTGAGTCAAAACCTACGAAGGAGACTTAAGAAAAACGGGGGTATCCCGCTGACTGCAGTCTCAATATAAAAAATAATCAGGCCAAAATTAGGGATAATAAATCAAAAAGAGGTTACTACAAATCCTCGACAATGAAAAAATGTTGCAAAAAATGACCGCCTTCTCCAATAAACTTAACTTATCTGAACCATGACCAAAATATCATTTTAGATTCAATTGGAATCCAAACGCGCAATTAATTGAGTATAGGACTGGAGAACATCATGGATAATGGGTTGGGTACAAATAAACTTTGAACCTTATCTTTTGTTTCTTAAGCCGTGAACCAGGCCACATTACAACTCTTTAAAAGTTCTAATTGAAGCATAGGTTAGTCCGGAAGCATGCTGTTACAAAAGGTATCCTGACTCCTGTAAGGCTTACTGTAAATCATGAGTTGAATTCATATTCTTACAAAATTTTGTTGCTTATTAAAAATGCGTTTTTCAAAAAAATTTCTCAAGACAAACATAAACTTTGCATTGTTTGAATACCGTTGTTTGCATATGGCTAATTGTTCGACAACGGAGAAATTCACATGATGAATATCCAATGAACAAAAACTCTCTCAAAATCACTTCAAATGGAAAAACACTTCCAGTGACAAATCTCCCATAATCAAGGGGGCATGACATGTTATTGTCCAACTCATCATGGCAGTCAAGTCAAGATTCCAAGAAATATCTCATAAAGTTCTGAATAGCCAGAGATAAGTCTCCATCTGAATCACTTAAGGCATTGAACATGAATTCCAGCAAAGGGTCACGTACGATCATGTAAACATTTTTTGTTATTTCTATAATGCTTGTTATCATAGAAAGTGAAGACTTTCCAAGCGGACATAATTGAAAAATAATACGCATAAAAGAGATCCGCTAGGTTGACACGCCTAGGCAAAAATAAGGGCATCCCGGCGAACCAAAAGATTCAGGCAAAAATTAGGGATATATGCAAAAGATTGTACACCCGACAAGTCGAAAACCTGAAAAGGAGGCTTGGGAAAAAAAGGGAATTCCGTTGGACTGAAAACCCGAAAGGGCGGTCCAAGCAAAAGTTAGGAATTAAAGCGTACAACTATGTCCTGTTATCTCATCATTTTGTCTATCAATAAAAGATTTATCACTCTGATCAATGTTTACGAAGGACTTTGGGAGAAGACAGAGTTCAAGCTGTCCACAAATACCCACAAGGTCAAATTCATGGATATCCCCACAGAATCACTTCAATAATATTATCCCACAAAGTTGGATTCATGCAATCCCCAGCCAAAGTTTCAATCTCTCGAAAACCCTCTCCCCGGCTGATTTGGTTTTAAGAAAGAAGCCTTGTGGTGTTCTTCCTAAAGAATTCACTTCCCCAGTAGGTCGTCAAAATATTCTCTTCAAAAGGGTTTATTTCCCCAACAAACTACAAATTCCCCAGTACGAGTCTTTCTCTCAGACCATTATAAATCAACGAACAAAACCCCTTGTCACCAGCGGAGTTGATACTATCCTAAGCAAGTTATTGCGAAGCCTGGAAACTGACAGATAATAGTTAACTCCAGTAAGTTATTGCGAAGCCTGGAATTCGACCAGATAACGATTAACTTCATCCACTTCAGAAATTTGCTGTAAAGCCTGGAATCCGACCAGATAACATTTAAATTCAATAAGTTTCTGCAAAGCCTAGAATCTGACTAGATAATAGTTTAACTTCAATTTTCTGCGAAGCCTGGAATCTGACTAGATAATATTTTAACTTCAATTTTCTGCGAAGCCTGGAATCCGACCAGATAACAGTTAATTTTATCTAAGTTGCTGCGAAGCCTGGAATCTGACCAGATAACAGTTAACTTCAATTTTTTGTGAAGCCTGGACCCGACCAGATACTAGTTCAACTTTATCCCATCCAAAAAAATTACTGTGAAACTTGGACCTGACCAGATAAAATTTGATTCAATTTACTGTAAATCCTGGACTCGACCAGATAACAGCTTATTCAATTTACTATAAAGCCTAGACCCGACCAGATAACAGTTTTAGTTGCTGAAACCTGGACCCGACCATATAACAGTAAATCTCAATTTTAAGTTACTAAAGCCTGGACCCGACCAGATAATAGTTTAACTTCTTCAATTGCTGAAACCTGGACCCAACCAGATAACAGTTTGAGTTGCTGAAACCTGGACCCGACCAGATAACAGTTTGACTTGCTGAAACCTGGACCCGACCAGATAATAGTAAATCTCAATTTTAAGTTACTAAAGCTTGGACTCGACCAGATAATAGTTTAACTTCTTTAATTGCTGAAACCTGGACCCGACTAGATAACAGTTCAAGTTGCTGAAACCTGGACCCGGACAGATACCAGTTAACCTCAAGTTCAAATTGCTAAAACCTGGACCCGACCAGATAACAGTTCAAGTTGCTGAAACCTGGACCCGACCAAATAACAGTTAACCTCAAGTTGAAATTGTTGAAACCTGGACCCAACCAGATAACAGTTCAAGTTTTTGAAACCTGGACCCGACCAGATAATAGTTAACCTCAATTTTAAGCTGCGAAACCTAGAACCCGACCAGATAACAATTTAACTTCTTCAATTTTCTATGAAAGCTGGAATCCGAACAGATAATAGTTAATTTCATCTTCCCTAGTGAGTTGCTGCAAAGCCTGGAATCCGACCAAATAACAATCAACTTTATTACCCACAGCAAGTTGTCGTGAAGCCTGGAATCCGACCAGATAACAGCTAAACTTTCTTCCTCTCCAATCAAGAGATATCTCCCTAGTAGAGAAATGGACAACTAAAACTCCTGAACTCTATTCGCCAAGCAGAAATCAACACTCCCCGTAGAGTTTCCAGAGCCAAAGTCAATGTTCCCTATATGAGTTCTCCTCAACAAAACAGGAATCCCCCAGCGGAAGTATTCTAAAACAAAGTTCGAAGGTACACATACTCTTCATCTCCAAGCAGTCTAATATTTACCTTCCCAAATCTCCCCATCATTTGTCAAAAATGCACTTCAATAAAACATACACGTTCATACATCATATCACATACATGGAAAATACAATGGCATAATCTCATTTATTATGAGAACATCATGCATACATTTGCATGCAACTAACCCTCGTCATTGCAGGAAAAATCATTCATCAATCAAAGTCCTCTTCTGGTTGGATTTAATTTTTCCAGTTAATAATAGGAAATCAACAGTCCTCTTCTAGATGGATTCACTTATTCCAGTTAATGATAGGTGATTGATCAAGACCTATCCTGGTTAAATTTATTTCTTCCAGATTAAAGACAGACAAACGAAGACCTCTTCTGGTTAGATTTATTTCTTCCAGATTAAAGACAGGCGGACGAAGACCTCTTCTGGTTAGATTTATTTCTTCTAGATTAAAGACATGCAAATGAAGACCTCTTCTGGTTAGATTTATTTCTTCCAGATTAAAGACAGGCAAATGAAGACCTCTACTAGTTAGGTTTATTTCTTCTAGATTAAAGACAGGCAAATGAGGACCTCTTCTGGTTAGATTTATTTCTTTCAGATTAAAGGCAGGCGAATGAAGACCTCTTCTGGTTAGATTTATTTCTTCCAGATTAAAGACAGGCGAACAAAGACCTCTTCTGGTTAGATTTATTTCTTCTAGATTAAAGACATGCAAACGAAGAACTTTCCTGGTTAGATTTATTTCTTCCAGATTAAAGACAGGCGACCGAGGACCTCTTCTGGCTATATTTATTTCTTCCATATTAAAGACAGGAAATAAACATACCTCTTCTATTTAGGAATATTATCCCTAGTGAAGATACCAAACAACAAACCTCTTCTGGTTAAATTTATCTCTTCCAGTTAAAAACAGGAAAAAGACATCCACAGTTTCAGTATAAATCGACCAAAGATTTATTCAGATTCTTCTCCCTCAACAGTCATTCTGGATGGCATCTGTAAGCCCATCTCCTACAAAATCTTCATCTCTAAGCCCATTCCCGATAATCAACAAACAATTCACCTTGTGCACAAGCGAGTGCAAATTTCTGGGCACTTAAGTGTTCAATCATCTTCCACCTTCAAGTCATGAATGGCGAACTCGCCAATCTACCTCTTCAAGTTTAAAAAGATTGAACAGGGGCAGTTGTTGTACCCCAAAATTTTCCCTCTCTTTTCTCAATACATTTCACAAAGGACCTCCAATGCTCAAGGATTCTCATGGAATTGATCAGACAAAATCACCTCTGAAACACTGAGACCACAAACTAGGGTTTTAACTAAGAATGACTGATCATTGATTTTTGACCTAATACATGACTTAATGGTTTGAAGCATAATCTCAAAGACTCAAACATAACATGTTGATCCAATTCCATGGCTTAAATAATTTCTCAAGGGTTGCCATATGCCCTTCACCGCTAGATTGTGTTTTGATTATACCAACAATATGGCCGAGTATGAAGCATGCATCATGGGTATCAAAGCTGCCATCAATATGAGAATTCAATTCTTGAATGTATATGGGGACTCAACCCTAGTGATCAATCAAATTAAGCGAGAATGGGACACGAAGCATCCAAATCTCATTCCTTATTGAGAGCATGAGTTGACATTAATTCCATACTTCAAAGAAATATCTTTTGAACATATTCCACGAGAAGAGAATCAATTGGTAGATGCACTAGCTACCATGTCATCTATGTTCAAAGTCATATGGGATAATGAAACTCCTCGAATTAATATTGAGAGACTAGACGAACCTGTGCATTGCTACAGAGTTGATACTGATGGAGTAGAGGAAAAACCTTGGTACCACGAAGTAAAAAGATACCTCGAAACTCAAGAGTACCCTGAGGGGGCATTTATTAATGATAAGAAATTTATAAGGAGGTTCTCTTCCAAGTTCTTTCTGAGTAATGGAATCTTGTACAAGCGCAACCATGATTTGACTTTGCTTCGTTGCATAAACAAGAGGGAAGCTGAGAAAATATTGGTAGATATGCATGAAGGTGTCTTTGGTACTCACTCCAACAGACATACAATGACTAAGAAGATTCTGAGAGCAGGTTATTATTGGTCTACCCTGGAATCCAATTGTCATCATCATTCCAGAACTTGTCACAAATGCCAGATTTATGCTGACAAAGTACATGTGCCTCTAGTTCCTTTGAATGTCTTGACTGCTCCACGGCCATTTGCAATGTGGGGCATTGATATGATTGGAGAGATTAAGCCTATTGCTTCCAATGGGTATCATTTCATCCTTGTCGCTATTGATTACTTCACGAAGTGGGTAGAAGCAACCTCGTTTGCTTACGTTACTAAGAATGTAGTTCAGGATTAAGCATCACAATTCTTCTCCGTACCGACCAAAGATGAATGGTGTAGTGGAAGCCACCAACAATATCAATAAGATCTTGCAGAAGATGACAATGACATACAAATATCGGCATGAGATGCTACCATTTTGTCTCCATGGTTACCGTACTTTAGTATGCACGTCAACTGGAGAAACCCCGTTATCTCTAGTCTACGGTATGTAGGTTGTCTTACCTATTAAAGTCCATATTCCTTCCCTAAGGATTATGAAAGATGCTGGTTTAGATAAAGACAAATGATTCAGACTCGACTTGATCAGATGAATTTGGTTGATGAAAAGAGGCTTGCGGTTGTTTTTCAAGGTCAGATGTATCAGAAACATATGATCAAGGCCTTTAAAAAGAAAGTCAAACATTAGGAGTACCAGGATGGTGATTTGGTAATAAAGTGCATCATCCTACCACAAGGTGATCCCAGGGGAAAATGGACTCCCACATACGAAGGGCCATTTGTAATCAAAAAGATATTTTCTGGAGGTGCTATGTGTAATACGGTGGGAGAACTGACTTTTTTAGCGTTTTATCAGAAATGTTGCGGTTAGCAAGAGTCACCGCCGACTTTTCTTTTATGCAACAAGGAAAGACTGAAAAGAACAGAAAATACCTTGATAGATTTTAAGTTCGGGGGGTAAGTTATGAAAAGGGAAGGTGTTAGCACCCTTTTCATTTGTAGTTATCTACAAGCTCTTAATAGCTAGCTCACTTTTTGAATTTTCTTTATGTGTGTGATTTAATATTTTTGAAAAACTAAAGTACGACTGACTTTGTATTGATTCTTGTATAAGTTCTCAAGAATGCGTACAAAGTGTTTGAAAATATTTTTGTCTGAAAAAGTGATGTGTAAAAATGTTTTGTTTGTGAAAAAGGTTGTGAGCAAGCGATTAAAAGTTCTTACCCACTCAATGTTTTTCTTATTCTTTTCCTTCTCCTTTAGAGATAGTGTTATCCGTACCATTAGTTGGTAGGTAGCCCTATCTATTGGATGTGAAGGGACAGGAGAAGGGTCGTCGAATGGTCATAGAAAGAAAATTATAAGGATACTTTAGCAATTCGAAGGGACTGTCATCATATTATTCGTAGGCAACAAGGGACTAGATCATATTTTCATAGGTAACTCGAGGGACATCGCAGGACTATGATCTTTATTCGAAGAGACTATAACGATTTAATCGAGGGTCTTTGCTAAAGTACCCTTACTTTCGAGGGACATGACCATGTTTCCAAAGGCAACGAAGAGAGGTTACCCTAGAGGTGAATTGTGCAAAGTGTATTGGTTTCAGTTATGTTATGTTGAAAATTAAGGTTATCTATGTTTGATTTTGTTCTTATCATACAAGCATATTTACTAGCAGTTATATATATACAAGCATATAAAGGAAAAAGATACAACGATATTTTAAATATACGCTATTATAGGGATTTGGGAGAGTTACATAATTAGAAAAAATGCGGGGATATAAATCTAAACTATTAAATTAAACTGTGCGACCTATACGATTGCCTAAGAAACTAAATATCAAAAAGAATAAGAAAATGTTGGAAAAAAATATTTAAATGCCCTAAAAATCTAGGTTCATATTTTTGGTATTCTTATGAAAATAATTTAAGTGTTAATTAATAATAATTAGAATCATAATTCTAATTAATTTTAATTAATAAAAATCCTAAAAACTAATTGCCCAAAAAATCAATTAATTAATTTACACCCTAAAACTAATTTTATTTGATTTTATTATATGGCTTCTTTCTGATTTTTTTTATGTATAAGTTTTGATTAAAAAAGTTAATTAATAATAAATAACTAATAAAACAAAAAAAGGAAAATGAAGAAAGTAAAGCAAAAAGGGTTTTGGCATCGCCGAGGTTTGATCCCCCTCCCTTCTCTTCACACGTTTGGTTCTAACTCGTTCTATGTTTCTTGTTTAACACATCTGGACATATGAAACTTATTAATAACACAAGGATTAAGAAATTTGAAATTAGAAAATCCTTATCAGTGGTGTGATTGAGGGGAGGCATTTTGGGCATGGTTGAGCGTGGTTATGGACTTGAGGAGGTTCCTGAGGATGTCAAGATGATGATTTGAGGCTTTGTTTCAGTTGAGAATGGCTGGAAAACTGGGATACGATTTGCACCTATTCTTTGAAAATTGTGTGTTTGAGAACTTGTTTCTATGGCAGCCAATCCTCGTCCTTGTCTTATGGAGTGTGTCCTCTATTTATAATGGATGATTTTTTAAGTTAACATTCTTGTAAGGAAACATGTGCAATCAATGTCATTATTTATTTCAAAAACAATTGCAAAACTTTCCAAAACATGAAGATCTCTTTCCTTCTTCATCCCTCATGGTTTTGTCATGTTGGATATGTGACCTTGGGCTTCAAAATGATCCAAAATAAAAGCCCACATGCCTTGTACATTGATTTAATATAATTTTAAATTTAAATGAATAAAATCAAAATAAATGAAATAAAAAAGTAAAATAATGTATGAATGGATTTAGGGGTTCCTAAACATGTCATAAACACGTTTGAACTTCAAAAGTTAGGCCCATTAGCCTAAAAGTACAAAATTGCTCAATTGTGGTTTCATGCATTTTCTCAAAATTGCTCAATTTGCACCAACCATAACTTTCTCAAATTTTGTCATATGAAGGTAATCTTGGATATTTTGGAAAGCTCAATATGTCCTCGACAACTCTCATGTTCGTCACTTTTTAGTTTGAACTCTTTAACTTGATGTAAATTGTTTAACAAAAGATGTCCTTTTGTTGACTTTTAAAATGACCTATAATGTTTTGGCATATATCTCTCAAATGAAGCATTTTTGGCCTTGATCTTAGAGATAAAAAGTTGTAGATAATTGAATTTCCTTCAATATAGGCTTTGGTTGAGGAACTTCTGATGAAGCATGTGAAAGTTATGCTTGGTCAAAGTTCAGCTGACTTCTCCTTAAGAAAACCTTAATTAATAGTTTTTGACTTTTGATAAATCTTGAGTTTTCTTGATGAATCATGACCAAAACTTGATCAAATGATGAATGTGACTTCAAAATATTGATGTTGACGAAAAATCTTGAGTTTTGACTGTATGTCGACCACAATTGACTTTTTATCCAATATAGTTGATTTTCAATCATCTGAGCAATTGACTGAGCAAACTTGTGATGCAAGGCTTGAAACTTGACATGGTATTATTTGAAGCATATGAGGAACCATGAAAATCACTTGAGGCATTAGAAGCTCTATTTTCTTTGAGAAAACCAAAACCCTAATTGTAGGCCACTGCTTAGTAGGAGGGTTCATCTGATCAATTCTTGAATAGTCTTGAGTATTTGAGACCATTAGGAGCATTGAGGAGATATCTTGAATCAATTTGTCTTGAAAAATGGGAGGGAAAATTTTGGGGTACAACAACTGCCCATGTTCAATCTTCTTAAACCTGAAGAGTTAGATTGGCATGCTCACCATTTGGGGTCTGAACGTGGAAGAGGATTGAACACTTAAGTGCCCAAAATTTTGCACTTACATGTACATGAAGTGACACTGTTGGTTGATTATACTGCTTGAGTGAGCTTAAAGATACCATTTAGAGAGGTGATACAGTGTCACCAGAGATGGGCTTACAGATGCCATTTGTTGTACCCTAAAATTTTCCCTTCCTTTTCTTCAAAAAAACATCCTCCTAGGGTTCTCAAATGCTCAAGGATGCTCAAGAGTTGATCAGACAAAATCTTCTCCTAAGCAAGGGACTTACAACTAGGGTTTCATCTTTCTCAAGGAAGTTTGGGTTTCTCAGGCCTCAAGTGGTTTCCGTGGTTTCTTATAGGTCCTCAAGAAGGCTCATACCAAGTTTCATGCCTTGCATCATAAGTATGCTCAGTCAATGGTTCAAATGACTGAAAATCAACTGTATTGGGTCAAAAGTCAATTATGGTCAACATACAGTCAAACTTCAATATTCTTGGTTAACATAAACATTTTGAAGTCATATTCATCATCTGATCAAAGTTTGATCATGATTCCTCAAGAAAAACCCCCAAATCATCAAAAGTCAAAAGTTGCCAAATTAGAGTTTCCTTAGGAGAACTCAACTGAAATTTGACCAAGCATAAATTTCACATGCTTCATTAGTTTTTCCCCAACCAAATCTCATTTGGAAGAAAATTCAATTCTCTACATCTTTGTCTCTATAAGCTCAAGTCCAAAAAATGCTTCATTTGAGAGATATAAGCCAATAGATTACAAGTCATTTCAAAAGTCAACAAAAAGACACTTTTTGTCGAGGCAAGTAACATCAAGATAATGTCTCCAAATGCAAAAATGATCAAAAGAGGGATTATAGAGGACATCTCGAGCTTTCCAAAAATTTAAAGTTAAATTTCAAAATATGAAAATTGAGAGAGTTATGGCCAGTACAAGTTGGGAAGTTTTGAATAAATGCATAAAGTTCAAATTGAGCAAACTTGATTTTTAGGCTAATGGGCCATTATTTTAAAGTCCAAACCTGCTCTATACTCCTTATGCACCTTAGAACTCATTCATACGCTCCTTGGTTTTTTATTTTATTTATTTTTTATTTTTTATTAATTTAAAGTCAAAATAAAATAAGATAAAATCATATCTTCTTACAAGAGACCAAGCCCATCCTATCTTTGAACTAATCAAGCACTATATATTCTTCTTCATTCATACAAACAACACACGAAACCTGGCCTCAAGAAACTTGTCAAAAAAACTTCAAATTTTTCAAAGAACCCTCAAATCTTCAAACCCTTATCACAAATCTTTTCACTACAAAACAACCACTCCATTCATTCCCAGCAATCATACAGAGTTACAATGGACCAAATTTAATGGTCCAAAGCTCATGTAATGCATGCATTTATCTCTGATACCATAATTTTCACAAAATTCATATCTTAATTTTAGTTTTGATTTAAGCCATACTAATGCCATTAACTTGTTTCTGAGATGTGTTTGTACAGTTTTGGGTCATCATAATGATCCCATGCAACCAAAATCGTGAGATGTCATGCCTACATTGATCAGAGTTGTTTTCACCATAGCTCCCAAACCTTTGATTTTTAGGCCAAAAAAACTGCCCCATTAAATTGCAACCCTCAATTTAGGGGGATAGGATGTTTTTGGATTGCTAACATCTTATATTTTTGCAGGTTGAATAAGAAGGCAATCGGAGAAGACGACTGAAGCTAGGGCTCCGGCGCCTCTCCAATTCAGGAATCTTTTTTATATTATATATGTTTCATTTTATTTTATATACTGGATGTATCACCGCCCCAACGGTAGGAGCATGCATGTTAAGACATTTGTGTCAAAGGGCATGGGTTCGATCCAATCTTTTTCTATTTATTTTCCTCATATTTCCAAGTTTTGCAGTATGATTAACAAAACGCACTGAAGTTGTCTACCGTCACCAAGGCGCGCTTGGCATAGTGGTGAAGATGTTGGCTGAAGGTTCTAAGGGCGTGGGTTCAACACCCACCCCTACCATTTGGTTTATTTTTTTACAGTTCTCTCTTCTTCTTACTCTTCATCCTAAAACTTTTTTGCAAAACCTTTTCAAATAAAACTTTTAACTTAATAAACCCTAATTAATTTTTAGGTTTGTATTTAATTAACCCTAATTTAGTTTTTTAGGTTTTCTTTCATTAGCCCTTTTTTTAATTAAATTAAAATCAACTTATAATTTTAGGGTTTGTTTAGTCTAATTAACCAATTTATTTTAATTAATTAAAATTAATTAGGTTATTAGGTTAATCATCAAACTTTTTTCTATCAAAAAATCACAAAACAATTTCCTCTCTCTTTTCTTTATTTTACATTTTCGCGTGTTTTATTGTTTTATGTTTTTTCGATTATGTAACTGCTTACGGTTTATTATAGTTTAATTAGGGATTTACTCCCCCCCTATTTTACTATTTGTACCCCCATTCCTGAAGCCTTGTAATAGCGTAGGATTTTACTTTTTCGCACTTATATTTTTATGCCTTGTATATAATTGTTAGATGTCTAATAATAGGGTTTGTATGGCAAGATTAAAAACAATTGTAGAAAACCCTAATTTCAAGATAAATAACTGGAAACAAAGCACTCTTCACACTTGCACTTCTAGGGTGACCTCACTTGTTGCCTTCGGAAACATAGTCATGTCCCTCGAACATGGGGACACTTTAGCATTGTCCCTCGATTAAAAACATTATAGTCCCTCGATGACCCTTTCAAATGCTGCCTTCGGTAAACGATCTAGTCCCTTACGATAAAATTACTAAAGCGCCCCTATGAGTTTCCTTTATGACTGTACGATGACCCGTGCCTGTCTCTTCACATCCAACGATAGGGCTTCCTACTAACTAATGGTAGGATAGCACTATCTAAAGGAGGAGGAAAATAATATGAAAGACCTTGAGTAGGTAGATAGTTCTTAATCGCTTACTCACATTTTTCAAAACAAAAACATTTCTCACAGTCACACTTTCAAAAAAAATTCAAATGAACACTTTGTACACATTCTTAACCAATACCAGAATCATTACAAAGTTGCCTAACTATTGGAAAATTTCAAAATATTTTCAAACACACGAACCTAAAGCATTTTCAAACAAATTGAGCTAGTGATTAAGAGCCCGTAGATAAGTATGGATGAAAAGGGTGCTAACACCTTCCCTTTTCATAATCTACCCCCCGAACTCAATAAGTCTCAAAGGTCTTTCCTGTTCTTTTCACCTTTTCCTTATTGGATAAAAGAAAAGTCAGCAGCAACTCTTGTTATCCGAAACATTTGCAATAAAATGAAAAACCAAGTCAATTCTCCCACCGTATTACACCATCTAAAGTAATTTTTGATAGGAGTATCAGAATGAGCCTACGTCCGACTGTCTCCGAAGGATGTTTTTCAAACAATCTCATAAGGAAAAAAATTTCAGGATGAAGGCCCTAAAGGAGATGCTTTTCAAAATTCAGTCTCTGAAGGGGAATACTTTTTAGAATAACTTCTGAAGGAGATTCTCGCCATAATTCAATCTCTGAAGGGAGATGCTCGCCGGAATTCGGTCTCTGGGGGGGATGCTTTTCAGAACGAAGGCCCTGTAGGAGATGCTTTTTAAAATTCAATATCTGAAGGGGAAATAATTTGGTCATGCAAATAGTCGCCATGTCCTGTTTCAGGAATTGATCTACAATCTATTTTTCATTGGTAAACCCGTCCTATTTCGGGAATTCATACCGCCTGATCATATAGATAATTGCCCCATCCTATTTTGAGAATTAATTTGTAACCTGTTTTTTGTTGGTAAACTCATCTTGTTTCGGGAATTCATACGGCCTGGTCATATAGATAGTTGCCCTGTCATGTTTCAAGAATTAATCTACGACCTGTTTTTTATCGGTAAACCCATCCTATTTCGGAATTCATACCGCTTGCTCATATAGATAGTTGCCTCGTCCTGTTTCGGGAATTAATCTGCAACCTGTTTTTTGTCGGTAAACTCGTCCTATTTCGGGAATTCATATTGCCTAGTCATATAGATAGTTACCCCGTCCTATTTCGGGAATTAATCTGCAACCTATTTTTCGTTAGTAAACCCGTTCTATTTCGTGAATTCATATCACCTGGTCATATAGATTGTTTCCCCGTCCTGTTTTGGGAATTAATATGTGACTTGTTTTTCGTTGGTAAACTCGTCCTGTTTCGGGAATTCATACCTCCTAGTCATATAGATTTTTTTCCCGTCCTGTTTCAGAAATTCATACCGCCTAGTCATATATATAGTTGTCCCGTCCTGTTTTGGGAATTAATCTCTAACTTGTTTAAAAATTGTTGATGATATTCTTTTGTTTGCGAGCTTTACCTGAAAATACAAAATTAGCTTTATGTAATGTCATGATGTATGTAATGCATTTCATAATGATGCTCTCAAAATAAATGAGAATGTTATATGTGTTTCGGTATGCATATGTTATGATGTATTGTAAAATGATGTATGGACGCAATATGTCATTGAAGTGTATCGGTAGCTCCTTGTAATAATGTCTAGCTAGGGAAAAATCCTGAAGTGTTGTTGGGGATGAAGAAAATGATTCTTCAATTTTTGCTGGGAATAATTTTGCTGGGGATTCCCGCTTTCTGTTTGAGGATACTCCGCTAGGGAATTTCAACTTCTGCTTGAGGATAGAGGAATTCAAGGAGAGTCGGTCGTTCACCGTTCTTTTTGTTGAAGGAATTGATTCTTACGTACCCTGACTGGGGATAAAAGAGATATATATTCCTCCAGTATGCTATATGTCCAGGTTTTAGATATCGTAGCAACTCTTTTGGGGATAACAACTTTGATTAAACACTGTTGGAGAAGAGAATTTTAAAATTGGAGTAATAAACTCCGCTGGGGAATTAAATTCTTATAAACTATGTCTTGGAAATAAACTCTGATGGGGATTGGAATTTTATAGGCTGAACTGAGGAAGTCTCCACTGTATACTGAGGAAAAGATCAAACTTACTTATATGCTAGGGGACCTATTGGGGAAGATGATCATGCCAAGCTGTCCATCAGAGATATGGAGGTGAACTGCTGGAAGATGTCCCAATTTCTATCTAAGGGCATATTAGACTTGTCGGGGAATATATCTCTGTTGGGGATGAGCTTGTGAAGATAGCTCTGTAGAGATAACTCCATGGAGATTGCTCTGTGGGGATTTATGGATGACTTGAACATTATCCCAACTCCTAGAGTCTTTAGTAAATATTGGTTATAGTGATAAACAAGTGATGAGATAATGAGACATAGTCGTACGCTTTAATCCCTAACTTTTGTCTGGAATGTCTTTTTCAGATTTTCAGTTCACCGGGATACCCTTTTTTACCCAAGCCGCCTTCTAAATTTTTCAACTTGCCGGGTGTAAAATTTTATTTATATGTCCCTAATTTTTGCAGGATCCCTTTTAGTTCGTCGGTATGCCCTTATTTTTTCCTAGGGCAATCAACCCAGCAGGTCTCTTTTTCATGCGTAGTATTTTTTACTATGTCCGCGTTCATAGGGCGCGGAGAATTTTCACTGTCTATGGTAGTAAGTGTTGTAGCACTGCCAGAAAATATTTTCTTGATCATACGTGGCCCTTCATATGTGGGAGTCCATTTGCCTCTGGGATTAGTCTGGTGCAGTCGATGTTTAAAGTTATTGACCAACTATTGATTACCATGTTTCTGATAGTCTTGACCTTCCTCAGTATTTTTCTAAGAATTGTCACAGCAGAATGACACCATCTGATACCGCTGACATAGATAAGAAATTTGGTGATATCGAAGATTCAATTTTCATAGTGGATTTTGCTGAAACTCATGATCAATGTAACATTCCCCAAGTGATTCAGACGGTGATCTACCCCTGACTATTCAACACGTTTGAAAGATTCTTTGAATCTTGACTTGATTGCCACAGATGAGTTGGACAATAACATGTTATCTCCCTTGATTTATAACCAATTGTGTCCATGAAAGGCCTGTTACTAGAAGTGTCTTTCTCTTTGACCCATCCTCTGAAGTAATTCTATCCATTGGAAGGATTTTCATTCATTGAATATCCGTCATGTAAATTTCTCCGTTGTCAAACACTTAGTCATATGCAAACAGTGGTATTAAAATGCAAAGCTTATATTGGTCTTGAAGTTTAAAAAATGTATTTTTTAGTAAAACAAAATTTGTAAGAATGTGATATCAACTCAGGATTTATAGTAAGCCTTACAGGAGTCAGGATACCTTTTTGTAACAGTATGTTTTCAAACTGACTAATGCTTAAGTTAGGACTTTGAAGGGTTGTAATTGAAGGAAAATTGTGATCTAAAACGCAACAAAAAATTAAAATTTTCCTTTAGTGATCCTTATGAATGGGTATGGTCAGTGATAGAAATCATTACCTCTTGTGATGATTCATACCTTTGATGTTGCGATCATGAACGTTGATGAATAGTAATGTCTCTACTCAGTCCACACGAACAGATCCCTTCTAGACACAGTACTAGCTGCTTATGAATGGAAACTTTGAGTGAGAAAGTGAGACAAAATATACGGCTAGGAGTGATACGGTGGGAGAACTGACTTGAGGTTTTGCGTTTGTTTTCGCAAATGTTTCGGTTGAGCAAGAGTCGCCACCGACTTTTTATTTTATCCTAAGGAAAGGTTAAAAAGCACAGCAAAAACCTTTGAGATGTTTTCTTGGGTTCGGGGAGTAGATTATAGAAAGGGAAGGTATTAGCACCCTTTCTATCCATGGTTATCCATGGGCTCTTAGTTACTTGCTTAGATCAACTTGCCTTGATTTTCAATTGTTTGAAATGGTGCTTTGTGTGTGGGTTTTGAAAATGTTTTAAAAAGAGGCCAATGTGGTGGCAACCTTTGTAATGATCCATGTTGGGATGTATACAAAGATGTATGTCTTTTGAAAAGTTTTCAATGTTTTTTGAAAGTTGTTTTTTGAAAGTGTGTTGTGATGTGTGATTTTGAAAAATAGGCAAGTGTTTTTGTTTTGCAAATTGGCAAGTAACCAAGAGCTATCTACTCTAAATTTCTCAAAGATTATTGCTATGTTTTAACCCTTTTAACAACTTTGTTCCACCATTGTATTTGGTGGACAATCTTGTGTTAGGATGTGAACGGGACGGGCGCGGGTCATCGTTTAGACCATGATTGCAATGGTGCCAAGTATCTTTGGGCAATTTTCTTTAAGGGACCTGATCATTTTTAGGCAACCTTTGAAAGCGTCATCGAGGGACTATGATCATTTGATTGTTTTATTTTGCCAAAGATACCTAACATGCAACATGGCCCATTGTTGAAGGCAACAAGTGGAGTACCCTAGGGGTGCAAGTGTGATTAGTGTTGTCCGTTTTCATGCTTGTTTATCTTGAATTTAGGTCAAACTATTTGTTGTTTTTGATTTGCATACAAAACCCTAATTCTATCATAGCATATTTAGAAAACTTTTAAAGTGCGGAATTTAAAGGTCCTAAATTATTACAACACAAATTATGGGATGGGGGGTACAAATGTTCAAATGGGGATATTTTAGCAAGAAATTAAACCTAAGCTATTACATCCAAATTGAATTACACAAATTATTTAATTGCACAATAATTAAATAAAATACAATAAATATGTAAGATGCAAAAATGATTTTCATATGTATGTAAAAGTATTTTTTATGTGTCAAATAAACAAAAAATAAAATGAATTATTTTTTGGTATTTTTATGTACTTAGGGCAAAACCCTAATTTTCTAAATAAAAATGTATTAATTATAAATATATAAGTATTTATATTATTTATTAAATATATTAAATATGTACAAAAATTAAGTATTTAATATTTACAAAAAAAAGTATATTTTTTTATAAAATGTTTTCAAAAAGATAAAATGAAATGAAATCAGAAAATAAATATATTTGTATTATTTTTAGTTATTTTAAACAAAAGTATATTTATGTTTATTTATGTACAAAACTAAATGAAACCAAATAAATATCAAATAAAATGCAAAAAATGTGAGAAAAATAATTTTAATATTTTTTATGCTTTGACAAAAATAAATAAGTCAGAAACAAAAATCAAAAGTCAAAAATAATGAAAATAAAATACAATGGGCCAAGGGGGTGCATGTGTGAGAATGTGGTGCAAAAAGGAAGAACAATACAGGGCCAGCCCAAGAAGACTTTGTCTTCAACCTCTGAACAAACAAACAAAGCAACGCGTGCTTCCTGCTATCTCATGATTCCTGGACTTTCAAGCAAAACTCATAACACAAGAAATGTAGAGCATCCAGAGACGAATCCAGACATATAAAAAACTTAACTTAACTCTCAGAAATGAGAGAGAATTTCTCCATCCCTAATTCTTGACCTAGGTTTTTGTCAATGTCCAGGTCTTAAATTCTCTCAGCATATGCAATATAAATGGAAAGTGAGGATATGTATAGCTTCAGGTCCATGAGTAGTGCATTTTGCATTCATAAACTTAAAGCTAACTCTTCCTAGATTGAGAGATAGAAGTCCATGAACTTACCTGTTCAGCTTGGATCGTATCTGGCAATGGAGGTTCTTTCAGTGCAATGTGAGGACTTGTACAACTTGCTTGAAGGTCAGGGATGCTTCTCCAACCTTTAGCTTGCTTTGAAACCAAATGAATCAAGCTATGGAAGTCAACTTGCAAAACAAAAAAAGTGAAAATGGTGAAGTTGGTTAGAGGTGTTACAGGTCGTGTCCAATGCTTGGGATAGTTTGTATAGGGGGTATGGAGTGTGTATGAACTGGTTTTGGCCAAGGCGCACGAATGGATTGAGTTATAGAAGTCCAACTGCAGAAGGGACTCTGTTTTTGCAGTAGGATGGTGTTTTGATGAATGATGAGGTTTGGAAGGTGGTTAGCTCGTACCTTAGCTCAGTTATGATATTTGGAATGTGTCTAACAAGTTTGATTAAGCTTCTCTTGGCAGAAATGTGTGTTGTTATAAGTTATGCAAGGTTTCTTCTAACTTAAGCAAAAAATGACAAGTTGGTTTACAAGCTTTCCTAGGCCCCTCAAGTATGCTGCACACTTGAGTCTTGATCAGTGGGATATGTTCCTGAACTTGTGCCAAAAGGATTTGCATTGTACTTCTTGAATTGCAAATTTGACATAAAGTTCATCTTTTCAAAAATGGATAATGTGCTTTTTCCAGTTATGGCTCAATCTTGTATGCAATGGTTAAACACACAAGATAAGGCTTAGACACAAAGGATTGGCATTAAATTTATGAGTGTAAATGAGATTAGAGGCCTGTAATGTAGCTTGCATATGTTGAGTTTGAAAATGCACAAGTTATGAACATGCCTTTGGCCATGAATCAAACTGACTTTTGCTCATATTGCCAAATTCGATTCTCCCTAACCACAAGGTTGTTTGATGAGTTCTTGGACATTTTGGAAAGCTTGGAATGTGTAATACAATCCATCTTTGTAATGAAAATTGAAATTCCAATTGGAAGCATGTGAAAAGTGGCCATGAAGTTAGGCAAAAATCCTGCCTAGAATAGGTCAAAAATTTTCTAAGTTAAGAATGTTTTGCACCCTTGTTCCAAAAATCATAACTTGAGCTACAAGCTTCTTTTGAGGAAACTTTGTGAATAAAAGTTGTAGATTTTGCATTGGACTATAACTTTCATGTTTTGAGTTTTCCTTGAATCCAAATGCATCTTGATGAAAAAATGGGACAAAGTTAGGAAAAAATTAGGGATTTTCATAACTTAGAAAAATTCTAAGTCATGAAAATTCTTCATTTCAAACCCTAATTTGTGATTTTTGATTTCTTGATGAACAAGTTTCATATTTTGACATGTCTTGATGAAAAATGAATCTTGACATTTGATTTTGACCAAAAAGTCAAAGTTTGACTTTTCAGTATACAGTCAAATTGGCTCAGTTGACTGGAAAATTCATCTGTCAATCTTGTGCATTTGGGATCTTTTGAACTTGTTGAACATGTCAAGACAATGAAATTGAGTCCTTGAGTCCATATATGAGCTTGGTTTGCCATTGGTTAGGTCAAACAATCAAAAATTGCCTTTGTGCAGTCAAAACCCTAAAAATGACCATTTTGCCCTTTTGGTGATCTGATCAAATTTCTTATGGAATTGTGATCCAAACTTGATCAAATGGTCCATATGAGTTCATAATGTTGATGTGTGTCAAATTTCATGAGGTTTGACTGTCAATTGACCACAATTGACTTTTTCCCCAATACAGCTGATTTCTAGGTCAACTGTCCAATTGACTGGGCAAAGTTTGGAATCAAGGCTTGAAACTTGGTATGGATAAACTTGTGAGTTCAACATGAAGAATGAAAGTCATCTTGGGCCTTTTAGGTCAAAACATCTTTGTGAAAACTCAAACCCTAATTTGGGTCAACAGTGCAAGGAGAAGTCTTGAGTAGAGGAAACCCTAGCTGGATCTTGAGCTCCAAGGGCCTTGTGGTGAGAAAATGTTGAGGAAATGGGAGGGAAAATTTTGGGGTACAACAGTTGCCCCTGTTCAATCTTCTTGGACCCGAAGATTTAGATTGGCAAGTTTGCCTTTCGCGACTCGAGGGTAAAAGGAGATTGGACACTAGAGTGCCCGGAAATTTGCACTCGCATGGTAGAGTATCAGCAATGTGATGGCGGGAATGGGCTTATAGATGCCATTTGGAGAGATGGTGGATAGGGAGATGGGCTTATAAATGCCATTTGGAGACGTGACAGAACCTTGTCGGGAATGGGCTTATAGACGCCATTTGGAGGTGTTGACCGCGTAAGAGATTCCTTAGCGAGAACTTGTGTACTTTGAAAAAAAGGAAGATGTTTCCTGGCCTGTTACAGGTGTTGATCTTCAATCTCTTCATGCAGATATGCCCTGGCTAGATACAGGTATCGAATCCATAATTAGTTGCTCACAGATGTGCCCTGGCTAGATACAGGAATCAAATCTGGAACTGTTGTCTACAGATGTGCCCTGGCTGGATACAGGTATCGAATCTGGAATTGTCGTCTACAGATATGCCCTGGCTGGATACAGGTATCGAATCTGGAAATGTCGTCTACAGATATGCCCTGGCTGGATACAGGTATCGAATCTCTAAACTGTTTATGTAGACATGCCCTGGCTAGATACAGGTATCGAATCTACAATCAAATCACTCACAGATATGCCCTGGCTAGATACAGGAATCGAATCTGGAATTTGCAAAAGGTTGGTAGAGATAGCTTTCCTGGCCGGATACAGGTGTAAACCTCTGACCTGAGAATGAAAGATAATTTCCTGGCCTGTTACAGGGGTTGATCTTCAAACTCTTCATGCAGATATGCCCTGGCTAGATACAGGTATCGAATCTACAATCAATCACTCACAGATATGCCCTGGCTAGATACAGGTATCGAATCTGGAATTGCGATAGTTGATAGTAATCATCTTTGGATTGACCTTTTCCTGAAAAGGCAAAACATCAGTTGTATGCAATGTCATGATATATGAGATGCATGATGTCGTGATGCTCAAAATGAGATAGTGTTGTATGCACTTTATCATGTATGTAAGCAGGATGTATGAAATATGAAATGTCTATGAATGTATTTTTGTCTAGGAAAATAAATCCTTGACGACTGGCCGGGGAATCAAATCCTGGGCTGATGTTGAAGAGTAGAGTTCTTCGCTTCCGCTGGGGATGATGGTTGTGAGAATAAGCCGGTAGGAGAAGATGACTCTGTTGGGGAATAAACTTGTTGGAGAAATTACTCTGAGGGGAATTACTCTGTGGGAAGAGATACTTCGTTGCGGTTTTGATGAGAGCTCCGCTGGGGATTTCAATGATAGACTCCGCCGGGGATTTCAACGATAAACTCCGCTGGGGATTTCAACGATAAACTCCGCTGGGGATAGGAAGAACTTTTCCTAGGACGGACTTTCCGTGGTAATTAGCTGAGGATAACCCAGTTATACCCTGGTGGGGAAATAACCTTTGAATAAAGTCGGAGAGACGCGTTCGTACTCTGCAGGGGAAAGGCTTCCAGAATCTACTGGGGATAAGCTTTCAGACCTGCTGGGGATATGGATTCCACTTTCCTGGGGAAACTTTTCAGGCTGTACTGGGGTGTTGGTATTTCTCCGGGGAACAATCTTATATTAAGACTGATGGGGATGCTTGCTGAGGAATATCTATACTCTGCTGGGGAATGTTGAGATCTTCTGGGGATACCCAACTTCCTTTAGGCTAGCCGTAGACTAACTCTGCTTGAAGAGAGTATTGCCGACTTGCTAGGGGAACAAAGTGCCTTTTCGGGGCTGACGGGAGAGTATTGCTGAAATCTGGTCTTACTCTGTGGGGAGTTAAAGTGACTTGGTTACGTTCTTCAGCCGAACCTACCTTGGTACCTTGGTGGACAGAGCAACTAGGTCGCTTAGACAACTCTAAATTGTCCCTGTTTCTGATGTCACCTGTAATTAGACCTTTGTTTCGCATGCAAGCATTTATGAGTTAGCAATTTAATGTCAAATGCATATATCAAAAATGAACATTTGGACGTTCTTCGCAAAACAAAACAGAAAAAGGAAAAATAATGGGTAATTTGTCTGAGAAATTGAACTTGTATTGATTTTGAAATTCGCCTGTAAATAGGCGTTTTTGTACAGGAGGCTGATGTCCTAGTAAGAGAACACCGCCGAACAACATAGAGTTTATACAATTTTGAAAAGGAAACAAAACAGCTATGTGAAAAATAATCCCACTGGGTTTCAACTCTGCTATCGCCTTTATGTCTTCAAGCGTCTCATCACTTTGCTGCTTAGTTGAAGATGAAGCTGATTGATCAATGCGGAAGTCTGAGCTCGATAGTTGATGCCGAATTTTGGATGCAAGGTGATCCAATGAGACATAGTATTACGCTTTATCCCTAACTTTTGCCTGGACCTCCCTTTCGGGTTTTCAGTCCACCGGGATACCCATTTTTGCCCAAGCCGCCTTTTCAGGTTTTCGACTTGCCGGGTGTACAGATTTTTTTTAATTTTCATCCCTTATTTTTGCCCGAACCCTTTTGGTTCGCCGGGAAGCCCTTATTTTTGCCTAGGTGTGTCAACCTAGCGGGTCTTTGATTCATGCGTAGTATCTTTTTACTATGTCTGCATTGGCAAGGTGAGGAAGGTCGTCACCATCCATGGTGGTTAGGATCATAGCTCCTCCTGAGAAGATATGTTTAACCACAAATGGCCCTTCGTACGTAGGGGTCCATTTTCCCCTAGGGTCACTTTGAGGAAGAATGATGCGCTTGATTACCAAATCTCCGACTTGATACTCTTGTCGTCTGACCTTCTTGTTAAATGCTCTGATCATCCGTTTTTGGTATGTTTGACCATGACAAATAGCAGTGAGTCTCTTTTCGTCAATTAGGTTTAATTGATCAAGCCGAGTCTGGATCCAGTCATCTTCACTCAAGTCTGCATCCTTCATTATCTGGAGAGAGGGTATCTGGACTTCAATAGGCAAGACTGCCTCCATGCCATAGACCAAGGAAAAGGGAGTTGCCTTTGTTGACGTCCGTGCTGAGGTACGGTACCCATGAAGAGCAAACGACAACATTTCGTGCCAATCTTTGTAGGTCAATGTCATCTTCTGCACAATCTTCTTGATGTTCTTATTCGCTGCTTCTACAGCCCCATTCATCTTCGGCCGGTAGGGAGAAGAGTTGTGGTGCTGTATCTTGAATTGCTCGCAGAGTTCAGTGATCATCTTATTGTTAAGATTGGTATCATTGTCCGTAATGATCCTCTCAGGTATACCGTATCGACAGATCAGGTTGTGCCGAATGAACCGTGCCACGACGCTCTTGGTTACCGTAGCGTAAGAAGCTGCTTCAACCCACTTTGTGAAGTAATCAATTGCTACCAAGATGAATCGATGCCCGTTGGATGCCGTAGGTCAGATTTCGCCGATCATATCGATGCCCCACATTGCAAAAGGCCAAGGTGCTGTCAATACGTTCAGAGGAACCGGAGGAATGTGCACCTTATCAGCATAGATCTGGCCTTTATGACATGTCCGAGAATGTTGGTAACAGTCGGCTTCTATTGTGGACCAGAAATATCCTGCCCGAAGGATTTTATTTGCCATGGTATGTCCATTGGAATGTGTTCCGAATGTTCCTTCATGCAGCTCTGTCATGATCTTTTCTGCTTCCGTCTTATCCACACAACGCAGTAAGGTTGAATCATGGTTTCGCTTGTAGAGAATGCCATTGCTGAGGAAGAACTTTGCCGCAAATCTTCTCAGGAACTTCTTGTCATTAACAGATGCGCCTTCGGGGTATTCTTGAGCTTCAAGGTACCTCTTCACTTCATTATACCAGGGTTTTTCTATTACCTCTTCAGTCTCAAGATCACAGCAATGTGCAGGTTCATCCAATTTCCAGATAATGATCCGAGGAGCCTCATTGTCCCATTTGACTTTGAACATAGAAGACATTGTAGCCAACGCGTCCGCTAACTGATTCTCCTCTCTTTGGAAGTGCTCAAAAGTTATCTCTTCGAAGTGGGGGATCAATGTCAATACGTACTCCTTGTAAGGAATAAGATTCGAGTGTTTCGTATCCCACTCGCCTTTGACCTGATTGATCACGAGAGCGGAATCTCCGAAGACACTCAGAAACTTGATCCTTAAGTCGATTGCATCTTGAAGACCCATGATACATGCCTCATACTCTGCCATGTTGTTGGTGCAGTTGAAACATAGTCAGGCGGTGAGTGGAGTATGAGTGCCTTTGGGGGATATGATCACAGCGCCGATACCATTACCCAAAGCGTTCGAGGCTCCGTCAAAATGCATAGACCATCGGGATCCTTCCTCAGGTCCTTCGTCCGGTCCAGGTACTTCACAATCAGTCACTACCATGATATCCTCGTCTGGAAATTCAAAGTTCATCGACTGGTAATCGTCCACTGCCTGGTGCGCCAAATGGTCTGCCAATACACTTCCCTTGATTGCTTTTTGAGTCGTGTATTGGATGTCATATTCTGTCAAGATCATTTGCCATCTTGCTATTCTTCCGGACAGAGCAGGCTTTTCGAATATGTACTTGATTGGATCCATTTTTGAAATCAACAGAGTAGTGTGAGTCAACATATACTGTCTCAGCCGGCGAGCAGCCCATACCAGAGCGCATCACGTTTTCTCGAGCAGTGAGTACCGGGTCTCACAGTCGGTAAACTTTTTGCTCAGGTAATAAATAGCGTGCTCTTTTCGGCCAGACTCGTCATGCTGTCCCAGCACACACCCCATTGAGTTGTCAAGTACTGTCAAGTATAAGATTAGAGGTCTCCCTTCAAGCGGTGGCATAAGAATGGGTGGTTCTTGGAGATACTCTTTGATCTTTTCGAAAGCAGCCTGACATTCATCATTCCAACGTACTACTTCATCTTTCTTCAGCAGTTTGAAGATTGGTTCACAGGTAGCAGTTAGATGTGAGATGAATCGGGCAATGTAATTCAACCGTCCTAGAAAGCCTCTGACTTATTTCTCTGTCTTGGGAGTTGGCATCTCTTGTATGGCTTTTACCTTGGCAGGGTCCACTTGAATACCTTTGTCACTTACGATGAAGCCTAGCAATTTTCCAGACCTCACCCCAAAGGTGCACTTATTCGGGTTCAACCTCAGCTTGTACAACTTCAGACGGTCAAACAGTTTCCGTATATGGTCAAGGTGTTCCTCCTCAGTTTGGGACCTTGCAATCATATCGTCAACGTATACTTCTATCTCGTGATGGATCATATCATGAAATAAAGCAACCATGGCACGTTGGCAGGTTGCCCCAGCATTTTTCAGCCCAAAAGGCATGACCTTGTAGCAAAAGGTCCCCCACTGAGTGACGAAAGTGGTCTTCTCCATGTCTTCAGGAGCCATCTTAATTTGATTGTAACCGGAGAAGCCGTCCATGAAGGAGAATACTTTATGCTGAGCGGTGTTGTCAACCAGAACGTCGATATGAGGCAGAGGGAAATCATCCTTGGGGCTGGCCCTATTCAAATCCCTGTAATCAACACACATTCGGACCTTATCATCTTTCTTTGGCACCGGAACCACGTTGGCAATCCATTGAGGGTAAGAAGTCACTGCCAGAAACCCGACATCAAATTGTTTCATAACCTCAGCTTTGATTTTCTCGGACATTTCTAGACGCATACGGCGGACCTTTTGTTTAACCGGAGGGCAATCTTCCTTGGTAGGAAAGTGATGAACCACAATGTCGGTATCCAACCCAGGCATGTCTTCGTAAGACCAAGCAAAGATTTCCATATAGTCATGCAGCATCTGAATCAACCGTTGTTTCACACTACGCTCTAGATTGGCACCAATCTTGACTTCCTTTCTGTCTGTCTCAGTACCCAGATTTACCGTTTCCACTGGCTCTTCATGTGGCTGAATGGCCCTCTCTTCCTGGAGTAGCAGTCTTGCAAGTTCACCAGGCACTTCGCAATCATCTTCACCTTCGTCTTCGGCTAAGTTGATCGGATTTTCGAAGTCATAACTGGCAGTAGCAGAGTCGTTACCAGTGAGATCAAGAGTGGATTGGAACCTGTAAAAGTGAGTGTGTGTAAATATAGTTGTTTTGCAATATATAACAAAGAAAGAAAAGGAGCGCAAGATTTTGAAATGCAACAAACGTCCAATGTTTTGATTAATGATATATGAAAATGTCATACAAAAGCCCTCACAAATGGAGCCACGGTGCCCCGGGTAGGACACCGAGCCATAAAAGTTTCAACATATTGTTTGTTACAAATTGAAAACAAAAGAGTTCATTACTGAGTGATAAAAGTAATAGGTGTGAAATCTTTGGCAGTCCAGTTGCTTGGTCCACTGTCGGTTGTTGGGTAAATCCAGCTGTCGAACTCAGACTCCTCCACATCGTCTTCAATAGCATTCACTCCCGGGTTGGTGATGAACACAGGAGGTCTTCCAATTCTTGCCTTACGAACAACCTTCTGGGCCTCCGCAGTGAAACCCAAGCCAAACTTGTCAGTCTTCGGAGTAAAGTCAGGGAGTCGGCCCCAGTTTGCGCACTCACCCTTCTCAATCACAACCCGGGCATCCTTTAAGGAAGCCATCTTCAAAGGAGGGTCTTCAATCACAGTTTCAGCCGACGCCAATGTCTGAGGCACCTCTTCAAAGTGTTGAAAAGGGGTCTCAATGAATTCCCCATCCATTTCTATGTACCGGAACGAGTTTAGGTGGCTGACCATATATTCTTCCTCCCCCTGAACTGTCACAATCTTTCCTCTGACTGGATACTTAAGCTTCTGATGTAGTGTGGAAGTCACAGCTCCAGCCTTGTGGATCCATGGACGACCCAACAAACAAGAGTAGGATGGACGGATGTCCATCACATAGAAAGTAGAATCAAACACCTGAGAACCAACCCTGATTGGAATGTCAACTTCGCCATGTACCATTCTCTTCGAACCGTCAAAGGCTCGGACAACAATGTTATTGGGCTTGAGCTCCAGACCCTCACAATCCAATTTGTCTAGGGCCTTCTTAGGCAATACATTCAGTGAAGAACCGGTGTTTACCAACACATGGGAAAGAGTAGTGCCCCTGCATTCAATGGAGACATGTAGGGCGTCATTATGGTTCTTTCCTTTGGCGGTCAGATCGGCGTCAGAGAAGCCCAAACCATTACTGGCAGTCAAGTTGGCCACACAATCAGTAAATTGATTAGCAGATGTTTCTTGCGGCACATGGGCTGTTTTCAGGAAGGAGATCAGGGCCTTGGCATGGGCCTCTGAACACAACAACAGTGATAACATAGAAATCTTTGATGGGGTGTGCCCCAGTTGCTCAACGACATTGAAATCACTTTTCTTGATAATCTTGAGGATCTCCTCCATCTCTTGCTGGGAGGCTTCAATAGTGGTTGTCTTCGGTGCCTCCGTCAGGGCAGGAAAATCAGTAGCAATCCCCTTGCCCCGAGCGTCAGAGGACTCGGCAACCGGGGTAGAAACAGGAACTTGATTAGGAAGGGGAACATGCACACTTGCGGGTGTGATGATAAGAGGTTTCTGAATAACTGGTGGCGTGATGTCTGTTGAGAACAACCTACCACTGCGAGTAATTTTGGCAGGCCCGGTGATGTTACTGACACCGGTATTGGTATCAAACTCTTGTTTAACTCCAAGCACATAAACATCTGCCCCATAGTGTCATGGGACAGCTTTGTCAGATGTATAAGGGAGAGGTCCCGGAACAGTGATGATGACAGGAGCAATCTTCTGAGTGGACATGATTTTGACAGGCTTCTTTGAGGGAGCCTTAGGAGGTTTGTTGAAAATAGTGACGATAGAAACTTCTTCGGCAGGGACAGCAGGAACAACAATCTTCTCGAACAAGATTTCTTTGCTATCCATCAGGCTTTGGATACCTGATTTCAGCAAAGGACAACCAAAAGGTGAAACAACACAGAGAAGGCAATCTTCACCACATCCCGGAAATAAACCGGCTAGCAACAGATTCCTTTTAACAGTCGATAACAGAGTAACAATCTCTTCCACTGAGGCTACATATCGGTCTTCTTCCACAGCATTCACTCCATGATGGGGCATGGGTGCAGTTACAACATTGGGCCTTTCGGGCGCCTCAAACTGTATTTCCTTAGCATCAATAAGGTCTTGAACCTTATTCCTCAGAGCCCAACAATCGTCCGTAGTATGCCCGGGGCCATCAGAGTGATAAGCGCAACGGGCGTTGGGGTTGTACTTTGGAGAAGCTGTGTTCACCACCTTCGGAGCTTTTTTGACAGTTACCAAATTGGTTGATAGTAATTGCGGAAAAATCTGAGACAGGGTCATGCTGAGCCGAGTGTACTTCCTTTTGGGTCTCTCACCCCTTTGTTGATTATACTGTTGAGGAGCAGCAACAGGATTCGAAATCACCAATGCATTGACAGCTTGGCGGCGTTCCGGCTTAACTTGTCTTCTGGGACCATAAACAGCACTAGCTTCCTTTTTGAAAGGCTTCTTCTCAGTACTCGCGGAGGCACCTTTCTGTATCTTCCCCGACTTGATACCAGCTTCTATCCTCTCACCAGTCAAGATCAAATCTGTAAACCCAACAGAAGAATTACCAATCAGATGATTGAAGAATGGACCAGACAGGGTCCCTAGGAACATGTCAACAAGTTCACGATCAGTCAGCGGCGGCTGCACCCTGCCAGCCAAATCTCTCCACTTTTGCGCATACTCTTTGAATCATTCACCCGTCCCCAGTGACATACCCTGAAGTTGGGTACGCGTAGGAGTGAGGTCAGAATTATACTGATATTGTTTATAAAATGCCGTAGCCAAGTCTTCCCAGTTTCGGATACTGGCTCCATCCAGCTGATAGAACCACTCGAGTTGAGCCCCAGAAAGGCTATCCTGAAAGAAATGGATCCAAAGGTTCTTGTCTGCAGTGTAAGGTTGGATCTTCCTTACATATGATCTGAGATGCATCTTCGGGCAAGATAGCCCGTCATACCTTGCAAAAACGGGCACTTTGAACTTCGGGGGGATCACAATTCCAACAACTAATCCCAAATCTTCGAAATCTAAGCCGGGAACTCTCTGCAGCTCCATATCTGCCAACCTGTCTTCCAAACCCTTGTACTTATCATCGGCGGACGGGTATTGTTGATCAGGGTAGTCTTCGTCCTCTTCAGCCTCCTCTTCTTCAACCTCGGATTCGGAAGGTACCACAGCCGCATTCCCTTTACTGGTTCCCTCTTCAGATGTAGGGGGAAATTCAAGCACTCTTCTGGCTTCACCCTCAAACCTTCTTCCTAAGGTAGCCACCCTGATTCTCTTCTTCTTCTTTTTCACTTGGTCTTTGTTCCCCAGCAGGGCCTTTAGATCTTCCTGACCCTTAGCCAAGGTCATCAGGAGTTGTTGAAACTGTGAGTTCTGAGACTGCAAGTCCTTGACCGTCTATTCGAGATCCATCTTACTGTAATAAACAACAGAAAGATAAGGAAACCTGGTGTGGAGACCTGCTTATGCGTATGATGAATGATATGCTTATGTATGCAATGCATTCAAGGATTTAGCAAATTCAAAATTGCTGCAAACAAAAAGAACGCACGTCATATTAATAAGAAGAAATTTTTCAGTACATAAATGCCCCACGGGCCAAATATTACAAAAACTTCTCAAGGTAAAAAGACGTTGTGCATCCTCTTTGGTGCGATGTAGGCATTGAGGGTCTCTTCCTCGTGGAGTCGGAGGGTAAGCTCCAAAACCTTCTTCTTACTGGCGTAGAAGCTGGCTTTAAAAGTGTTTCATTCCTCCTTGGGTTGGATCCAACTCTTCTGCATCTCCTCCCACGATGTAGGCATGTCAGGATATAGGATGGTGTAGGGAACCTCTCCTTCCTTAACGGGCTCTTTAATCACAGGGAGAACATGAGGATAAGGCATCATTAGAATCTGGGCTCGGGCTCGTACCCACTTGAGATAAGGCTCAATAGGGATGGAGTTCTTGTGCCCCAGTGTCTTGCTGTCTACCTTGTTAGGCATCCTCCAAGCTCTGATGAATCTTTGGCGAAGTCCTTGCACATCGTTGTCGAAGTCAAAAACTAGGTCAGGAATCAACATGTCGTGAGGGCCATCCCTCCGTGCATATCCAAATTGCCTCAAAGCTAGACAAGGGTTGTAGGTAATGCCCCCTCTAATGCCAAGTAATGGAACATTAGGGAACTCTCCACAACGATCGACGATGATGACATTTTCTCTGGACCGAGAACACCAATGTACATCATAGTGAGTAAGGGTCATCAACCGTTGTGACCACCTTAAGCCTTGGTCATTCTTCAAGACAGATTGTGGAAGGTGCGAAATAAACCACCTTGCAAGGAGAGGAGTACAGCACATGAGAACACCCCTCTTTCTCATTGTTCGTGTGTAAAATGAGTGAAGAATGTCCCCAAGCAATGTTGGTATTGGATTTCTGGATAAGAAGATCTTGACGGCGTTGACATCTACAAGCTGGTCAGGGTTTGGGAACAAGACCAACCCATAAATGAGGAGTGCCACAATTTCTTCAAAGGCTTGTAGGTCTAATGAATTCCAACACTCTTGTGCCTTCTCAAACAAGAATTTTGCCAAGAAGCCTTTGACACCGCTTCTAGTTTCCCAATGCCCTTTGATGTCAGATGGCTGTAGGTGTAGTGCTTGAGAAACATCTTCAGGCTTTGGTTCCTTTTTCATACCGTTGAAAGGTAGTTGATTAAGAATAGGAATTCTCAGGAGTTGAGAGAATTCCTCCAAAGTGGGCACCAACTGGTAGTCGGGGAAAGTGAAACAGTGGTGAAGGGGGTCAAAGAACTGAAACAACACCTTTACCATGTCCTCTTCAATGCTGGTGTTGACTAGGCTGAGCAGTCTACCATGTCTTTCACTGAAGGGAGAGATTTCCGGAATTCTTGATGTGAGCTCCTTGAGTTGAGGAGGGATTCTCACAAGGTTGACTTGGATAGTTTTCCTGCGAGGAATTTCCAGGACCTACAAAACAAGAACAAAGATGAAGATCTAAACCCTTGAAATGGTTAGTAAATTCATATGATGCTTTATGATGTTTATGATGTATGCACAAAACATATGTACAAGGAATTCACACCAAACCCTAGTTTCAGGCTTGCATGGGGTTTCATAGGTAAGTACCCTCTTGAGTGTAGTTGGCTTAAAAACCTGTCCTATAAATAGTAACCGGGTTCTAAGGAGCTCAATATCACTGGATTGTTTTCATTGTTCATTGTTTTGGTTTAGCCACTTAACTAGCGACCAAAATATTCCAAGAAAACAACCCTCAAGGAGTGTAGTATCGAGTATCTACCAACTTCGGACTGCACCAAAGCCGGTCATCTCACTACCCCTAATGAAAGGCTAAGATGGTCAAGTAAGGTTCTAGGTCATTAGTGCTTAGTGACATCACTCAGCGGCCCCGTACTCTCCTTGATTGAACTCAAGGGTTACCGGTACTCACAAATATGTTGCACTAATATAGCTATTGCTTCAACCGTGTCGGTATACCCCGCACAGTTTCCATAACGTATTGCTATCTATGAATGTTTCCCCAAATCTGGGTGTAGGATTGCAAACCCAAACAAGAGAGCCAAGATGTAAAGCAATCAAAGTAAACAATTAATCATGCAAGAGGGTGATCTAAGCCCTAAGGTTACTCCACTTTAAAAGTTATCCCCAGCAGAGTCGCCAGTTCAGTGATACGGTAGGAGAACTGACTTGAGGTTTTGCGTTTGTTTTCGCAAATGTTTCGGTTGAGCAAGAGTCGCCACCGACTTTTTATTTTATCCTAAGGAAAGGTTAAAAAGCACAGCAAAAACCTTTGAGATGTTTTCTTGGGTTCGGGGAGTAGATTATAGAAAGGGAAGGTATTAGCACCCTTTATATCCATGGTTATCCATGGGATCTTAGTTACTTGCTTAGATCAACTTGCCTTGATTTTCAATTGTTTGAAATGGTGCTTTGTGTGTGGGTTTTGAAAATGTTTTAAAAAGAGGCCAATGTGGTGGCAACCTTTGTAATGATCCATGTTGGGATGTATACAAAGATGTATGTCTTTTGAAAAGTTTTCAATGTTTTTTGAAAGTTGTTTTATAAAAGTGTGTTGTGATGTGTGGTTTTGAAAAATAGGCAAGTGTTTTTATTTTGCAAATTGGCAAGTAACCAAGAGCTATCTACTCTAAATTTCTCAAAGATTATTGCTATATTTTAACCCTTTTAACAATTTTGTTCCACCATTGTATTTGGTGGACAATCTTGTGTTAGGATGTGAACGGGACGGGCGCGGGTCATCGTTTAGACCATGATTGCAATGGTTCCAAGTATCTTTGGGCAATTTTCTTTAAGGGACTTGATCATTTTTAGGCAACCTTTGAAAGCGTCATCGAGGGACTATGATCATTTGATTGTTTTGTTTTGCCAAAGATACCTAACATGCAACATGGCCCATTATTGAAGGCAACAAGTGGAGTACCCTAGGGGTGCAAGTATGATTAGTGTTGTCAGTTTTCATGCTTGTTTATCTTGAATTTAGGTCAAACTATTTGTTGTTTTTGATTTGCATACAAAACCCTAATTCTATCATGGCATATTTAGAAAACTTTTAAAGTGCGGAATTTAAAGGTCCTAAATTATTACAACACAAATTATGGGATGGGGGGTACAAATGTTCAAATGGGGATATTTTAGCAAGAAATTAAACCTAAGCTATTACATCCAAATTGAATTACACAAATTATTTAATTGCACAATAATTAAATAAAATACAATAAATATGCAAGATGCAAAAATGATTTTCATATGTATGTAAAAGTATTTTTTTATGTGTCAAATAAACAAAAAATAAAATGAATTAATTTTTGGTATTTTTATGTACTTAGGGCAAAACCCTAATTTGCTAAATAAAAATGTATTAATTATAAATATATATAAGTATTTATATTATTTATTAAATATATTAAATATGTACAAAAATTAAGTATTTAATATTTACAAAAAAAAAATATTTTTTATAAAATGTTTTCAAAAAGATAAAATAAAATGAAATCAGAAAATAAATATATTTGTATTATTTTTAGTTATTTTAAACAAAAGTATATTTATGTTTATTTATGTACAAAACTAAATGAAACCAAATAAATATCAAATAAAATGCAAAAAATGTGAGAAAAATAATTTTAATATTTTTTATGCTTTGACAAAAATAAATAAGTCAGAAACAAAAATCAAAAGTCAAAAATAATGAAAATAAAATACAATGGGCCAAGGAGGTGCATGTGTGAGAATGTGGTGCAAAAAGGAAGAACAATACAGGCCCAGCCCAAGAAGACTTTGTCTTTAACCTCTGAACAAACAAACAGAGCAACGCGTGCTTCCTGCTATCTCATGATTCTTGGACTTTCAAGCAAAACTCATAACACAAGAAATGTAGAGCATCCAGAGACGAATCCAGACATATAAAAAACTTAACTTAACTCTAAGAAATGAGAGAGAATTTCTCCATCCCTAATTCTTGACCTAGGTTTTTGTCAATGTTCAGGTCTTAAATTCTCTCAGCATATGCAATATAAATGGAAAGTGAGGATATGTATAGCTTCAGGGCCATGAGTAGTGCATTTTTCATTCATAAACTTAAAGCTAACTCTTCCTAGATTGAGAGATAGAAGTCCATGAACTTACCTGTTCAGCTTGGATCATATCTGGCAATGGAGGTTCTTTCAGTGCAATGTGAGGACTTGTACAACTTGCTTGAAGGTCAGGGATGCTTCTCCAACCTTTAGCTTGCTTTGAAACCAAATGAATCAAGCTATGGAAGTCAACCTGCAAAACAGAAAAAGTGAAAATGGTGAAGTTGGTTAGAGGTGTTACAGGTCGTGTCCAATGCTTGGGATAGTTTGTATAGGGGGTATGGGGTGTGTATGAACTGGTTTTGGCCAAGGCGCACGAATGGATTGAGTTATAGAAGTCCAACTGCAGAAGGGACTCTATTTTTGAAGTAGGATGGTGTTTTGATGAATGGTGAGGTTTGGAAGGTGGTTAGCTCGTGCCTTAGCTCAGTTATGATATTTGGAATGTGTCTAACAAGTTTGCTTAAGCTTCTCTTGGCAGAAATGTGTGTTGTTATAAGTTATGCAAGGTTTCTTCTAACTTAAGCAAAAAATGACAAGTTGGTTTACAAGCTTTCCTAGGCCCCTCAAGTATGCTGCACACTTGAGTCTTGATCAGTGGGATATGTTCCTGAACTTGTGCCAAAAGGATTTGCATTGTACTTCTTGATTTGCAAATTTGACATAAAGTTCATCTTTTCAAAAATGGATAATGTGCTTTTTCCATTTATGGCTCAATCTTGTATGCAATGGTTAAACACACAAGATAAGGCTTAGACACAAAGGATTGGCATTAAATTTATGAGTGTAAATGAGATTAGAGGCCTGTAATGTAGCTTGCATATGTTGAGTTTGAAAATGCACAAGTTATGAACATGCCTTTGGCCATGAATCAAAGTGACTTTTGCTCATATTTCCAAATTCGATTCTCCCTAACCACAAGGTTGTTTGATGAGTTATTGGACATTTTGGAAAGCTTGGAATGTGTAATACAATCCATATTTGTAATGCAAATTGAAATTCCAAGTGGAATCATGTGAAAAGTGGCCATGAAGTTAGGCAAAAATCCTGCCTAGAATAGGTCAAAATTTTTCTAAGTTAAGAATGTTTTGCACCCTTGTTCCAAAATTCATAACTTGAGCTACAAGCTTCTTTTGAGGAAGCTTTGTGAATCAAAGTTGTAGATTTGGCATTGGACTATAACTTTCATGTTTTGAGTTTTCCTTGAATCCAAATGCATCTTGATGAAAAAATGGGACAAAGTTAGGAAAAAATTAGGGATTTTCATAACTTAGAAAAATTCTAAGTCATGAAAATTCTTCATTTCAAACCCTAATTTGTGATTTTTGATTTCTTGATGAACAAGTTTCATATTTTGACATGTCTTGATGAAAAATGAATCTTGACATTTGATTTTGACCAAAAAGTCAAAGTTTGACTTTTCAGTATACAGTCAAATTGGCTCAGTTGACTGGAAAATTCATCTGTCAATCTTGTGCATTTGAGATCTTTTGAACTTGTTGAACATGTCAAGACAATTCCATTGAGTACTTGAGTCCATATATGAGCTTGGTTTGCCATTGGTTAGGTCAAACAATCAAAAATTGCCTTTGTGTAGTCAAAACCCTAAAAATGACCATTTTGCCCTTTTAGTGATCTGATCAAATTTCTTATGGAATTGTGATCCAAACTTGATCAAATGGTCCATATGAGTTCATAATGTTGATGTGGGTCAAATTTCATGAGGTTTGACTGTCAATTGACCACAGTTGACTTTTTCCCCAATACAACTGATTTCTAGGTCAACTGTCCAATTGACTGGGCAAAGTTTGGAATCAAGGCTTGAAACTTGGTATGGATAAACTTGTGAGTTCAACATGAAGCATGAAAGTCATCTTGGGCCTTTTAGGTCAAAACATCTTTGTGCAAACTCAAACCCTAATTTGGGTCAACAGTGCAAGGAGAAGTCTTGAGCAGAGGAAACCCTAGCTGGATCTTGAGCTCCAAGGGTCTTGTGGTGAGAAAATGTTGAGGAAATGGGAGGGCAAATTTTGGGGTACAACACTAGGGTTTCAAGACCGAATTTTCATCAAGTCAAATGCTTCAGCACAAGGGTTCTATTTATAGAACCACTTATGTGGGCTGCAAGCTAAAAGCCCAATTAAGGATGCAAGCTAAAAGCTCAATTAAGCATACGAGTATCATACCTTATGATATACCGCATATCACTTAAGCGCGTGGTACCTTACCATATTCCATATTTAACTTAAGTTCATCGTACCTTACGATATTCCTTATTTACTCTATCTCTCATCAACCTGTCTTTATATGTGTGACCCTATAGGTTTTCGTGACGTTGGCAATTATATTAAATCACACATTTAACATAATAAACAGTGAGCCGTATCTAGCAACACATCATTGCTACCTAAGTCAGGAAAATGTCATGTGATCTGACAAAATCTTTGTGATAATATTTGTGTGTACAATTACCCTTTTACCCTTATGTCAATATTGAACACAAGGCATAGACCGTGTCACCCTTGTCCAATTCAATATTGGGCCCTTAGACATTTATCCTGTTATGAAGGATGAGAAAATTCCATCTAGGTCACTCATGTCCCTCAGCATGCTTTGTGAAATACACATCAACTGTATTTATGGTCATCTAGTTACAGATGATATTTGATCAACAATAAAACATTTAACTCTACATCTAGGGTCCATAGTGGTTTCAGGTCGAAGAGTGGTATACACCATTATCACCATGGGAATAACTTATGACACCTTGCATAACATTCTATGTAGTATTCTCATAGCGGGTCAACCCAGTATAAATATTACTCCTAATATTCATACCTATGTCAAGACTTGATAACTCCTTATCCATGATCCATGAGGTATGATCATCAGTCTATCTTCATAATAACCTCAATGTTTTAATGTTATCCCACTTCACAATAAAGCTCGACTACGTATACTTTAAGAATAGTGTTCTTATGTTTAATGGGATCTCATGATTAAGTCACACTTAACATTTCATTAAACAAACTAACTATTCTAAGGACTTTATTATTTTGGAAATACAAACATAATAAAGAAATGCCTTTTATTATTAATAAATAATTTGATACAAGTACCAAAAGTATTGGCCTCAAGGGCTTACACCAATAGTAATGTGGCCTGGTTCACGGTTTAAGAAACAAAGGATAAAGGCTCAAAGTTTATTTGTACCCAACCCGTTCTCCATGATGTCCTTCAGCCCTATACTCAGTTAATTATGCATTTAGGTTCCAATAGAGTTTGGAATTATAGCACTGAAACTTGGTGATGGTTTAAAAACCGAAAGTTTATTTCAGAAGGAAGTTCAATTTTCTTGTAACATCTTTCTTTTTTTAAGGATTTGTAGCGACCTATTTTTGACTTTATTATCCCTAACTTTTGCTTGAACTATTTTGTTTAAGATTACAATCAGCGGGATGCCCCTGTTTTTTTCCTAAGTCTCCTTCATAGGTTTTGACTTAGCGGGCTTTTCTTTTGAAAGATAATGAATGCCCGACTTAATGATTACAGGGGACCATCACCGATTTTTAATTTGGAAGGATGTCTTCGATACTACCTACTGTGTACAAAGGAAAAGCTTACGATTGAATGCATAATTGAATTAACTAAGAAACTACCCTTCCCTAGGTTATGATTAAGGGTTTCAATTTGCGTGAAAAAGAAAACTCCTACTTATTAGGCTCAAAGGGGGTGACTAGGGATTAATTTCCTTATATCTCCACTGTTTAGGAATTGAAGCAACGCCTGTACAAAATCAGCAAGGTCTGTTCAAAAGCATACTGTATGAGATTATGGTATCTTTTTCGTCATCCTCCCTCTAAAGGCTTATAGCTTTTAACGAGAGTTGAATATCACAAAAAGGAAGTAAAAAGCACAATTTAAATATAGTGAAAACGAATGGATTAATTCAAGACAAACATATGTAATGCATTAATGGGAAAAAAAATAAAGTTTGACATAAAGATAAATGTTCGAACAAACAAAATAAATTACAACTGAAAATTCAAATGAATTGGACGCTCTCAATCTTAGTCATGATTTGGCATGAGAGCAGTGATCACATTAGGAGTCTAAGGAGGGTCAAACTCAATCTCCTTAGCATCAATCATATCTTGAATCTTGTTCTTCAATGCCCAACAACCATTGTATCATGTCTACCGCTATTAGAATGGTATGCATATCTTGCATTGGGATGATATCTAAGATCGGAAGTATTGGGATTCCGAGAAGGATCCTTCAATGTAATCAACTTTGCCTTCAATATTTGTTACAACGCTTGAGCTAGTGACATGTTGATTTTGGTAAATTGTCTTTTGGGTGTATCCTGCTTACGCTGATTACCCTGTTGTCATTGTTGCACTGGTGCGGGATTAGAGATCATCACTGGCCCCACATATTAGTTACGGTCTCTCTTATTACAACCCTTATGGACATACACAATGTTGGACTCTTTCTTCCCATTGTATGAATTCTTCTGAGTATCAAAAGAGGTAGGCACCTGGATTTTACCACTCATGATTCCATTCTTAACATGTTCCTCTATCAATATCAGTTTAGTGAAACCGGTTAAAGAATTTCCAAGTGGGTGATTATATAAAGGACCTGTCAACGTGCTCATGAACATGTAAATTATTTCCCTGTCAACTAAAAGAGGTTGAACCCTACCTGCAAGATCTCTCCATTTCTGCGTGTACTCTTTGAAACCTCCATTAGAGCCCATGGACATACTCTGCAATTGCGTATGAGTTGGTGCGAGATCAGCATTATACTGGTACTACTTGTAGAAAGCGGCAGTCAAATCTTCCCAGATATGAATATCGGTCCCTTCTAGTTGGTAGAACCATTCCAACTGTGTTCTAGATAAGATCTCTTGGAATAAATGAACCCATAATTTCTTGTCAGCAGTGTGTGGTTGGATTTTCCAAACATATGACCTCAAATGCAGCTTTGGGAAAGAAACACCGTCATATTTAGAAAAGGTAGGAGTTTTGAACTTGGGGAGTAATGACGACTCCTGAGACCAAACCCAATTCTTCGAAGTCCAAGCCAGGCACCTTCTGGATCTCCGTAGCTTTCAGACGCTCTTCTAACAGCTTATACTTCTCATCAGCAGGGGGATATTGTTTATCTAAATAATCTTCTTCCTCTTCAACTGAGTATCTGACATAACCATGATTTATATTTTCCTCTTTCTTATCACTTTAATCGTTGTCATCCTATTCATTATCATTGTCCTCTGGGATCTCGATCTCCTTGACCTGTTTAGCCGGACCTCTGAATCCTCTCCCTATAATTCCAGTTGGTTTCTTTGTGTTCTTCTTATTCTCTTTGACGATGATTTCCTTAAGTTTTCTTGCCCTTTGGCTAAGCTTAGGAACATCTCTTAGAACTGAGCATTCTGAGCCTTGAGATCTTTCACTGTTTGTTCGAGATCCATTTCTGCTAAAATAAACAGCTAGGAGATGAGAAACCTATCTTGGAAACCTGTTATGCAATATATTGTACCCCAAAATTTTCCCTCTCATTTCTCAAGGCATTTCTCACAAGGGTTCTCAAAATTCAAGCTTGCACAAGTACAATTGGATTTCTCAATATCAAGTTAAAGAGGAAACTGTTAAAAAAGGGGAAAACGGATAAAAATAATCTTTTTGACAAAATTGGAGAAAAAGCAAGTCTTCTTCGATTCATATCCTTCGATTGGACTTTTGGCCTTCTTCGATGCAAACTTGGCTTGCATCCTTCGATTGGTCATTGGCTCTAACATGCTAGCTTTGATTCACAAGGCAGGAATTTCCTGCATTCCACCTTCGATTGCATCTTTGGCTTCACATGGTTCACAATGCAATGGCTTCCTATATGCCTGCTTCGATTAGATGTTTGATGCTTGCATGCCTGTGTTGACTGGACAAATAATTCCATCCATGCTTGCTTTGATTCACAAAGTGATGGTTCGCTATATGTAGCCTTCGATTGAGCCATAACTTCCTTCTTGCATGCAAGAGGCGCCCATCAGTCCAGCAGGCACAAGGCAAAAATCCTCTTGTAGCCTCCTTCAATTCCAAGGAAAAAGCCTCCTTTTGGCATCCTTCGATTGCACAATTTTCCTCCTGCATGACTCTTTCGTCTGGGCATCTTTATTTCGTGCATGCCTCTTTCATTTGGGCATTTGTCCCTCCTTTGATGCAAGCCTAGCATGCCTCTTTTGTTTGGGCATTTGGCCCTCCTTTGATGCAAGCCTAGCATGCCTCTTTCATTTGGGCATGTGGCCCCCTTTGTTGTAAGCTTCGTTTGGGCATTTATACCTCCTGCATGCAGGCTTCGACATGGCATTAGCTATGTTTATACTAGCTTCGACTGGACAACATTTCCCTTTGAAATAGTATGCTGCAACTCCACCCTTGACACCTTCAGCACACGTGGTTGGTGGCCTCCCTTCAAAGGACATGTATTGGTGGATCTGAAGGGCAAACATAGGAGTCCCTGTTGAAGGATATACCTTACTATCCCATTCAAAGAATAGCATAGTCCATTCAAAGGACACATTTGGCCCTTTCAAATATACATGCATGACCCATTCAAAGGACATGTATGGGTGTCCCATTCAAAGGACATGCTTGATGGCCCATTCTAAGGACTTATAAGACCCTCTTAAGGCATACTTTGGTGACCCATTCAAGGGGCACACATTTGGCTCCTTCGAAGGATGCACAAAAGTGACCCATTCGAAAGACACTTGTTGGGTGAAAATCAAATAATGTTGTTTGAAGGAGAATCTGGTCAAATGAGGTCAAAACGAAAGATGAAATATTCAAAGATGCTTGCTGCCAAGTTCAGGCCTGGTAACTGGCCATAACGCTCCAAAACTGCTGCACAACAGTCCTGAAACACTGGCACATTCTTGCACCAAAATGGCATACGAACACTGCCCCTCGAAAGCTACAAAAAGCAGTTTACTTAAATTGTTCAAATTATTTTTTTCCCTCTTAAATTTCATCCAGCATTTGCCTATAAATAAGAAGCTCCACAACATGTATAAGGGGCTGGACACACATCCAAGGACTTTGGGGGCATGGAGAAATATCATCAAACTCTCAAATTATCAAACACTCTCAAACACTTAAACACAAACACAAACCCAAAATCTAAACACTTGCTTCTTTCGAATCCGAAGCAGTCCCCTACACTTTGTTTTCCTTTGAATACAATAGAAAGAATGTATCACTTGTTCTTCTCCTTCAAATCCAACATTAGAAATGTCACCTTCGTTTCTTCCCTTCGAACCTAGGAGTATCCAACGCAGCAGCTAAAGGTCCAGCTCACATACCCCAGCTTCAAGCAAGGTAAGTCACTCCTAACCTTGAACCTTTAATTTCTAGCATAACATGTGAATAATATTTCCTTTCTTTTTAAACATGTACATAACATTTTCTCCTTTTCTTTTCCACCTCTTCAATTTGGTTTCATTAATACTCTTATGGCTGGTTTTCTTTGTTTATTAAACATGCTTTAAGAACTAACCTGACCATGAGACAATGCTAGCATGGCCTTAGTCCATGTTGCTATTCAAAATCTCAAACAAAAAAACTAGAGGAAGGAAGTATGAAACGAAGTCTTAGGCTTCCATACTGACTTCCATATCCAAATGAAAAAGGCATCCAGAAGGATGGCCACACTGACTTCCAGGCCCCAGTCGAAGGAAGCAGAAAGTCGGGCTACACCTCACTACTTCTAGGCCCCAGTCGAAGGAAGCAGAAAGGCAAACATCATCTCATGCTCCATTGCTAAGCCCAAATCGAAAGACATGACCTTGCTGATTCCAGGTCCAAATCGAAGGAGGCCAGGAAGGGCAGAATTGAAGGGTGTTTCTGCCTAGATCGAAAAGCTCATTTTTCTTCTTTTTATTTTTATCTTGTCTTTATATTTTCTGGCTATTCAATATGGTTGTAATAGTGTAGGATTTATTTTCTGCATTTTTATTTCTTTTTATACAAATTTTAGTAATTAGGATGTATGGCGAGATAAAAAAAACAAGTAGACAACCTAAAAATAAAAGACAAAATGCATGCAAATCAAACACACTTTTCACACATGCACCCTTAGGGTGATCTCACTTGTTGCCTCAGAAAAATAGTCATGTCCCTCGAATATGGGCATTTTAGCAAAGACCCTTGATAAAAGATCGTAGTCCCTCGACGACCCTCAATGTTGCCTTCGGTAAACAATCTAGTCCCTAAACGACATTACTAAAATGTCCCATAGGTTACCTTCTATGACTATACAAACATCCCACGCCCGTCTCTTCACATCTAATGATGGGGCTTCTTACAAAATACATGGTAAGATAGTAACATCTAAAGGAGGAGGAAAAGAACATAGACCTTTTGAGTAGGTAGGATACTCCTAGTTGCTCGCTTGCTCACAACAAAAACATTTTTACACACTGACACTTTCATTTGAAACATTTTCAAAAGATAAAGCTCTTTGTACGCATTCATATAGAAACGAGAGTCTTTACAAAGACACTTTTTAAAACCACTTTCCAAAAACACATTCCACAAACAGCTTTTTGAACTATTATTCAAGATTAACACTTTGTATGCGTTCTTATAGAAACGCGAACCATTATAAAGAAGTTTTCAAAATACTTTCAAAACCCACACCACAAGCACATTTTCAAATAAAACAAGTGATCTAGCAAGCAACTAAGAGCTCGTAGATAACTACGGATGAAAAGGGTGATAATACCTTCCCTTTTCATAACCTACCCCCCGAACTCAAGAAAATAATCTCGAAAGGTCTTTCCTGTTCTTTTCAACCTTTCCTTATTGGATAAAAGAAATGTCGGTGGCGACTCTTGCTATCCGCAACAATTACGATCAAATGCAAATTCACCAAGTCAGTTCTCCCACTGTGTTACAGAACTAGCGACTCTGCTGGGGAGTGTGAAAAAATTAAAAGTGTGGTTACCTTAGGGCTAGATCACATTTACTTGCTTTCCATGTTTGAATTGCATGCTTTACATTATGGTTCCTTATTTTGGCTTGTTTTGATCCTCTACCCGGATTTGGGGCACCTTTTAGGTAAGTAGCAATAGATTTTGGAAACTGTACGGCATAGTCCGATATAGTTGAAGCATTGGCTATGTTAGTGTGAGGCATTTGTTGGTACTGATATCCCTTGTGTTGAATCGAGGAGAATACGGGGCCGCTGAGCAGCTTCATGAAGCACTAACTGACCTTAGAACCTTAATTGAACAACTTGGCCATTAGAAAGTAGTGAGATAGTCGGCCTTGGTGCAGTCTGAAGTTGGTTGATACTCGATACTACGCTCATTAAGATCAGACTTTTGGGATATCTCGACCGCAAGAAAAGATTGATTGTGCCGATACAATGCCTAAAAGAAAGGTCAGTGATATTGAGATCCCTTAAAACCTGGTTACTATTGC
Source organism: Vicia faba (assembly GCA_948472305.1). Lineage (NCBI taxonomy): Eukaryota > Viridiplantae > Streptophyta > Magnoliopsida > Fabales > Fabaceae > Vicia > Vicia faba. Next base: position 186,192,760 of record OX451735.1, on the reverse strand, counting down.
TAGGACAGGTTGAGCCAACTAAATTTCAAGAGGGTACTTACCTACAAACTCCATGCAAGCCTAAACCTAAGGACTTGTCTGCTTTTTGTGTATATGACTATTTGTACATAACAACTTGCTTGCTTTGCATACTTGTACATAACATCATAAACATCATAACATCATAAGCATTCTCACTAACCATTTCAAGGATTTAGGAATTTATCTTTGTTTTGTTTTGTAGGCGATGACTCCCATCCGAAAGAATACCATCCGAATCAGCTTCGTGAAAGCACACCCTTAACTCCAAGAATTAGCATCAAGGGTGCATGGAGATTCTCCCTTCACCGATAAATATGGTCGACTTCTCAGCTTGGCTACCTCCAATTTCCAAGAAGAAATGATGTGTGTACTCTTCCAATCTTTGATCCCATTCATCATTGCTTCACCTTTCCTGACTATCAGTTGGTTCCTACACTAGAAGAGTTCTCTCAACTATTAGGAGTTCCCGTGCTTGATCAAATACCATTCACCGATTTAGAGGAGACTCTAAAGCCTGAAGTCATTGCCAAATCCCTCCATCTGAAAAGAAGGTTCTGGAGCTCACAAGACAGCTTCATGAGGAGCGACATCTAAACGCCTACATTGTGCCAAAGAGGATGCGTTCGACCTTTTTGTCTTAGGAGTTTACTTTTCTTTACTTCCTCCATTATAAGCCCAAGGGGCATGGTTGTAATCAATTTAAACTTATTAATACAATTTATGTTTTCTCCTTTCTTGTCTAAAACAAATTTAAATCTTCTAAGTCCTTGAAAACATTGCATCCACATACCATGCATCATATCATGACAGGCTTTTCCCACACAAGTCTCTCATCTGCTTACTGTTTATTTCAGTAGAGATGGCTCTAAAACAGACTATCAAGGACATTCAGACTTAAAACACTCAACTTCACGAAATGTTCTTGAACCTATCCAAGGGGCAAGAAGAAGTGAAAGCACTCCTCACTAGGGGATGGACCATGGAGAATCCCGAGGACGACATGGATGACCAATTGGAGCAACTACAAACTGAGATAGCCATAATGAAGGTCCAAATGATGGGACAACTGGTAGGCCAGATGACTCTTATCTAAAACTTGGCTCAAGGACAAGAAGGGCTGAGAGCCCTTGTCAACAAGCTTCATCAAGACGGATGCAACCAAATGGGGAAAACAGCTAGAATTAGGGATCGAGTTATTAATCAGCCTCTGACGAGACAAGGAGTCAGTTTGATGGAGAGTAGAACTTTCCAAATTGCTGCCACGTCACGATCCCAACAACCACATTGTCAATAAGGATAGGGTAATCGGCGTAAACGGAATGCATCCAATAGGCAACATACCAAACTCAACATGCTAATGTCGCAAGTCTTGCTACACATGTTGAATCTGAATTTGGTCACACTGAAGGATCCTCCTCGAAATCCTAACACTGCTACTCCTAGTTACCATCCCAATGAAAGGTGTGCATATCACTCTGTGATACAGTGGGAAAGAACTGGCTGTTTTTTGGAATGCTGGTTTGCATTTTGCGTTTTGTGTTCGCAAAATGTCGCGATAAGCAAGAGTCGCCACTGACTTTTATTTTATCCAACAAGGAAAGGAAAAAAGCACAGAAAAATTCCTTTTTCGAGACATTTCTTGGGTTCGGGGGGTAGATTATAGAAAGGGAAGGTATTAGCACCCTTTCTATCCATGGTTATCCACGGGCTCTTAGGTACTTGCTCATATGTTTTCAAAATTGCTTTCTTTGTGCTTGTGGGTTTGAAAAAGTTTTTGTTTTGAAAACTTCGATTTAACTCTTGCTTTTGTCCTCAAGAGCGTATGAAGTGTTTTTGAAAACTTTGTTCGAAAAGTGTAAGTGTGAAAAAGATTTTGTTTTTTGAAAGAGCAAGTATCTAAGAACCATCTACCTACTCAAAAAAGGAATCGTTCTATGCTATCTTCCTTTAGACAATGCTATCTCACTATTGACGAGTTGGTAGCATCGTCGTTGGAGTTTTAAAGGGTCAATTCGAATTAGGGACTTACGGTCACCAAAGCAATGTTAGGACGCCTTAGCGGTAACCCTAATGTCTTAGATCATTTGTTTGAGGCAACAATATCCGAGGCAACCTTTTTGAGGCAACTATGATCTTTTAGACAAGAGGGTGACCTCTAAAGTGACCTATACTCAATGACCGCGTACGAAGGCAACCAAGTGGAGTGTACCCTAAGAGTGCGCATGTGCGAGTGTATCGTTTTCAGTTAATTTTATCTTTGTACATGTTAAGGGTGATCTAAGTTGATTTTAGGTTAAAACATTCAGTCTTGTCATGCATCCTTATTAACAAACATCTAACAGTTATAATTTGCGGAAATAAAATGCGGAATTTAAATTACAAGGCGTCGGGTATTTACATCGCCAAAGACAAACCCTTAGAAATAAATAAAGCGATAAAAAATAAATAAAGGTCCTATTAAGCTATTACAATCTGGGAGTAGGTACATTATATGATAAAAGAAATAAATCGCGTGCGGGAAATTAAATCGAGCGCAAAGTTCTAGGGTTTTGACCCTTTTTGTTAAAGAAAAGATCTTTTTTGTTATTTTTTATTTTAAGAAGGAAATTAACTTAAATTAATTACTAAATTAATAAATTAATTAATTAATTAAATGAAAAAATTATTTTTGGTTTTTTTGTTATTTTAAGAAAGAAAATAAAAATTAATTGAATTAGTAAAAACCTAATTAAGTCTAGTTAATTTTAATTATTTACAAAAATATATTAAAGTTATTCTAATTAAAACCCTAAATTAATTAATTAGTATTTATCAAATAAAAATAAAAAATAAAAGTTAAAATTTAATTTAATGAAAATATTTTTGGTGGTTTTATTTTATATAAAAAAAGAATTTTTTAATTGGTTAGTAATTAAATAAAAAATAATAAAGAAATTACTAAAAACAAAATAATATGAGAGAAAGGGGGTATGGGCCTGATTTAGGAGTTTGAACAGCAATCATGAGGCCCAAAACACGCTGGCCTTGTTGGACTTTTTGAGATTTGGTGAGCGCGTGTTGACTTAGACCATGGTAGGCCTTCAGATCTTGGCCACCAGATTTGGCCAACGGCCATGTGGTGTTAGAACAATGTTTGAATCTACTACCCTATATTTAAGTTTTGATGATAACAAAGTGAAAAGATATAGTATTTATATGTTTCATGTTTGAACTATCTGCTGCCTAAATTTATTATGTTCTGACTTGCAGATACGCTGATTGAAATAAGCAAGATCACATCTATTCAGCATCAGAATTTGATTTCATACACCAGCATCAGAAGTTGCTACATCAGAACGTCAAAATCAGATGATCAACTCACGTACATGCTGAAGCTTGATGAACAGAACTGCGCTCAAACACTCTGATACAGAAACACAATAGTTCATCAGCAGCGAAGCAGAATCAGAATGAGCCAAGCCAGAACTTGCGTTAAGTAAGCAACGGTACTGTGCATTGAAAGCTAATTAATTCCAACGGCCTCATTCCAGACAAGATCTGCTCAAAAAGGAAAGCTTGTTATTAGCATTGAATCAAGAATATTGCATCCAACGTTCATCATCTCAAGTGTTATATAAACAAGGCTTTGAAGATTGAAATGGTTAATGCTCTCCAAATCTCTACACGCACAAAAGCTGAACCATAATCTTCGTTCTACCAGTTTTGCTAAACCACATACTCTGATATTCCATTACTGTTTAGCAATCCAGTTTCTAAGCTTCATTTTGTGTATACATCACAGTTGTGATAAAGTTTTGTAGAAAACATCCACACACATTGTTTTATCTATTTGTAAGAAATTTTTACCTTGACAAACCGGGTTGTGGTTTGAATCAAGAAGGCTTTAGCAGTTGTTAAAGCAGTCTGTAATATTCAGTTGAATATAGTGAATTAAGACCTCGTTGGAGAGAGGCGAAATCACCTTGACGGGTGGACTGGAGTAGTTTGAGATCAAACGAACCAGGATAAAAATATCGTTTTCATTGCTTTAGATTTCAGTTTTACAATTCAACCCCCCCTTCTTGTGTTTTTCACCACTTCAATTGGCATCAGAGCGCCTGGTTCTGAGCTAAAACACTTAACCGTGTCAGTACAAGATCCAGCGTCAGAAAAACACAATGGCAGGAAACAATTCTCACATCAACAATGACAACAATGAGGACAGAGACAGATTCAGTGGCAAACCTCCAGTCTTTGATGGAGAAAACTTTGATTACTGGAAAGACAGAATTGAAAGCTTCTTTCTAGCTCATGATGCTGATCTATGGGATATGGTGACAGATGGATACACGCACCCTGTGAATGCAAGTGGTCAGAAGATTGATAGAAAATAAATGTCTGATCAACAAAAGCGTGACTTCAAGAATCACCATAAGGCCAGAACCATCCTCCTCAGTGCCATTTCCTATACTGAGTATGAAAAGATCTCCAACAGAGACACAGCAAAGAACATCTTTGATTCTCTCAGAATGACGCATGAGGGCAACGTTCAGGTCAAAGAAACAAAAGCTCTGGCGCTCATTCAGAAGTATGAGGCGTTCAAAATGGAAGAATCTGAATCCATTGAAACTATGTTCTCTAGATTCCAGATTCTGGTAGCTGGTCTCAAAGTTCTGGACAAAGGGTACTCTACTGTTGACCATGTCAAGAAAATAATCAGAAGTTTACCCAAGAAGTGGAGGCCTATGGTTACTGCTCTGAAGCTAGCTAAAGATCTCAACAAAATCACTCTGGAGGAACTTATCAGCTCCCTCAGAAGTCATGAGATAGAGCTAGAAGCTGATGAGCCTCAGAAGCAAGGTAAGCCTTTAGCATTAAAATCTAACAGAAAATTTGAGTCTAAAGTTTTGCAGGCAGTTGAAGAAACATCTGATGGATCATCATCAGAAGAAGACGAACTTTCTCTTCTCTCCAGAAGAGTGAATCAACTGTGGAAGCAAAGACAAAGGAAGTTCAGGAATCCCAGAAGATCTGATCAGAACGAGTCTTCTTCCAGATACAGAAGGACAGATTCTTCCTCTGGATACAGAAGATCTGAAGGCTCCTCCAGTAGCAAGAAGCCAAACACCAAAGACATCATCTGCTACGAGTGCAATGAGCAAGGACACTACAAGAGTGACTGCCCAAAGCTTCAGAGGGAAAAGCCCAAAAAGAAGTTTGGAAGAGAGAAGAAGAAAAGTCTCATGGCTACATGGGATGACTCTGACTCGTCTGAAGCTGACTCAGAATCAGATGATGAAAGGGAAAACATAGCTCTCATGGCTAACATTTCAGAAGATAGTGAAGCTTCTGAATCAGACTCAGAATCAGACACAGAAGAGGTATTTCCTAACTTCGCTGTTAACTTTACAAAGGCTGAACTTGCTGAAAGCCTCAATGAGATTCTGGAACGTTATCAGCAAATTAGAGCTAAATTCAGAGACCTGAAAAGGAATCTTGAATCTGACTCTAATAAGTCTGAGAGTCTCAAATTGGAAAATTCTGAGCTGAGAGATAAGATTTCAAAATTAGAAAACACTTTACAAAACTCTCAGAAGGAACCAATTTCTGAAACTCCCAGCAACGCTGATGAGATCATCAAGGAGTATGATCATAGTTTCCAGAAGTTCCTAGCTAAAAGCATAGATAGAAGCAGAATGGCTTCAATGATCTATGGAGTTAGCAGAAACGGCAGGAAAGGAATAGGATACCAAGGTAAGGTTCCTACACCAAAGAATGTCATGGACTTAACCATTAAACACACTCCTTTAAATTCACACTTTGTGTATGGTCACACACATGATATCAAATATACTAGCAGTAAGCACTCTGTGAAACCAAAATTCAACCAGAGTTTTGGTAAAACTAACAAATCAGGACCCAAGAAAATCTGGGTACCTAAGGATAAAATAATACATGTTGCAGATATCTTTAGCAGCAAGTCAGAAACACCAGTCATGGTACCTGGACTCTGGCTGCTCACGACACATGACGGGAAGAAGGCATATGTTCCAAAGCCTGGAACTTAAGCCTGGAGGCCACGTTGGCTTTGGAGGCAATCAGAGGGGAAAGATAATTGGCTCTGGAACTGTAGGTAATGGAAATCTTCCCTCTATTAATAATGTTCTGCTAGTAGATGGATTGATGCATAATCTATTATCCATAAGTCAATTAAGTGATAACGGTTATGATATAATCTTTAATCAAAAATCATGTAAAGCTGTTAGTCAGAAAGATGGGACTATCCTGTTTAATGGTAAGAGGAAAAACAACATTTACAAAATTAAACTTTCTGAACTAAAGAGTCAGAATGTAAAATGTCTTCTGTCTGTTAACAACGAGCAGTGGATCTGGCACAGAAGATTGGGGCATGTTAGTATGAGAAGAATATCTCAGATTAACAAACTCAATCTGGTCAGAGGACTTCCTAATTTGAAGTTCAATTCAGATGCTCTGTGTGAAGCATGTCAGAAAGGCAAATTTGCAAAACCTTCCTTTAAATCCAAAAATGTTGTTTCCACCTCTAAGCCATTAGAACTTCTGCACATTGACTTATTTGGACCAATTAAAACTGCTTCAGTCAGTGGTAAGAAGTATGGGTTAGTAATCGTAGATGACTATAGCAGATGGACATGGGTAAAGTTCTTAAGACACAAGGACGAGTCACACTCTGTGTTTGTTACCTTCTGTAACCAAGTTCAGAATGAAAAAGATCTTAGAATCGTTAAAGTCAGAAGTGATCATGGTGGAGAATTTGAAAATAAAGATTTTGAGTCATTCTTTAATGACAAAGGCATTCTGCATGATTTCTCTTGTCCTAGAACTCCCCAACAAAATGGAGTTGTAGAACGAAAGAACAGAACATTGCAAGAAATGGCCAGAACCATGATCAATGAGACAAACGTTGCTAAGACTTTCTGGGCAGAGGCAATAAACACAGCGTGCTACATTCAGAATAGAATCTCAATAAGACCTATTCTGGAAAAGACTCCATATGAATTGTGGAAGAACAGAAAGCCCAACATTTCATATTTTCATCCATTTGGATGTACTTGCTTTATATTAAATACAAAGAATTATTTGAACAAGTTTGACTCTAAGGCACAGAAGTGTATTATGTTAGGATACTCTGAACGCTCAAGAGGGTACAGAGTATACAATACAGAAACACAGATTGTGGAAGAATCAATCAGTGTTCGTTTTGATGATAAGCTTGACTCTGAAAAGTCAAAGCAGAATGAAGTTTTTGCAGGTATAGAAATTGAATCTGCAGGTTCTGAAGACAAGTCATCAGAAGCTCTCAACACAGACATTCCTTCAACGTCTGAAAGGAGCACTGCTAGAAATCCTACAACAGCTGTTGATCAACCTCAGAAGAGATTGCCCAGAAGCAGCTTGGATCACCCAGAAGAGACTATCCTAGGAAGAAAGGAAGATCCAATCAGAACAAGAGCAAGCTTCAGAAACTCTGAAGAAACTCTTATGGGATTGGTGTCTCTGATTGAACCTTCTTCTATTGATGAAGCACTTCTGGATAATGACTAGATTCTGGCAATGCAAGAAGAGCTGAATCAATTCACCAGAAATGACGTATGGGATCTCGTTCCCAGACCAAAAGGATTCAACGTCATTGGAACAAGATGGGTGTTCAGAAACAAGCTAAATGAACAAGGCGAAGTCATTAGAAACAAGGCACGACTGGTTGCACAAGGTTATAGTCAGCAAGAGGGGATAGACTATACAGAAACCTTTGCCCCAGTCGCCAGGTTAGAATCTATCAGACTTTTAATTTCATTTGCTGTTAATAGAGGCATCACTCTGTATCAGATGGATGTCAAAAGTGCATTCTTAAATGGTTATATAAAAGAAGAAGTTTATGTTCACCAACCCCCAGGTTTTGAAAATACAAAACATCCAGAACATGTTTTCAAACTAAAGAAGTCACTGTATGGTCTGAAACAAGCTCCCAGAGCTTGGTATGAAAGGCTAAGTAACTTTCTGCTTGAAAATGAATTCACCAGAGGGAAAGTGGACACTACTCTATTCTGTAAAACAGTTAAGAGTGACATCTTAGTCTGTCAAATTTATGTTGATGATATTATTTTTGGTTCTACTAATCCTTCTCTTGGAAGAAAATTTGCTAAGTGTATGAAGGCAGAATTTGTGATGAGCCTCATGGGGGAACTGAAATTCTTTCTAGGAATTCAGATCAATCAAACTCCAGAAGGAACTTACATTCATCAGAGCAAATACATCAGAGATCTTCTGAAGAAATTTGACCTCTCAGAATGTAAGCCATCAAAGATTCCAATGCATCCCACGTGCATTCTGGAAAGAGAAGAGGTAAGCAAAAGTGTAGAACAGAAAGTCTACAGAGGTATGATTGGTTCTCTCCTCTATCTGACTGCTTCAAGACCTGACATACTATTCAGTGTTTGTATCTGTGCTAGATTCCAATCAGATCCTAGAGAATCTCACTTAACAGCTGTTAAGCGAATTTTCAAGTATCTGAAAGGTACTACTAATCTGGGTTTGTTTTATAGAAAATCTAGTGATTACAGCTTAGTAGGCTACTGTGATGCTGATTTTGCTGGAGACAGAGTGGAACGTAAAAGTACTTCTGGAAGCTGCCAGTTTCTGGGAGAAAATCTGATCTCTTGGTCCAGCAAAAGACAATCAACAATTGCTCTGTCAACAGCAGAAGCTGAGTACATAGCAGCAGCAGGATGTAGCACACAAATGCTCTGGATGAAAAGTCAGCTTGAAGACTTCCAGATTTTTGAGAGTAACATTCCTATACTTTGTGATAATACGTCTGCTATTTGCTTAAGTAAGAATCCTATTTTACATTCTAGAGCTAAGCATATAGAAATAAAACATCACTTCATTAGGGACTATATTCAGAAAGGTATTTTGAACTTAAAATTTATAGATACAGACCATCAATGGGCTGATATCTTTACTAAACCCCTTTCAGAAGATAGGTTTAATTTCATTCTGAAACATCTCAGCATGAAAGTGTGCCCAGAGTGAAAATGTTTTAATTCCATATATTTACTTTCAGAATGTAATTATTTTACTGTGAACTTCTGATCAATCTCCTTTCAGAAAGATAGAACATGCAGATTGTATCAGATGCAAGTCTAAAGATCTGAGAGTCTAATCTCAAAGACAGACGCGTTGATCACTACATCAAACAAGTGTCATCCAATCATCAGCATATCTCTGAAGCAGAACGCTTGCACGCTTCTGAGAAGGCAAAGCGCTGATTGGGTGCATGGAGACACATGTCTGGTAACCGTTTTTAAGTATCTTTCTCAAATCCCCCAAAATCAGCAAGCATTTAATGAAAAGTAATCATGCTTTTAAATAGCAATCATGATTTTTTTTCTCTCTCTTAAAAACGTTTATCTTTTCAAAATAGTTTTGAAAACTCTATTTAAGCACATTAATCTCTCATTTATTCTTTACGCTTTCTCACCATCACTCAAGCATTTTCTGCATATTTCTGAGTTCATCTCTTGCAAACCTTTTTCTTCAATTCATTCTCAAAACCCTTTTTAGTGTGAACAATGGCATCCTCCAGCAGCGTTTCTGCAGGTAATCAGAAGAAAGCAACTTCTGAGCAATATCAAGTGCCGCTCAGAACTCTCCTCACTCCGGTGAAGAACCTTGAAGTGCTCTCTGAGTTAATCATTGACTTTGAAAGCTTGAAGGAGAATGGTTTTGACCTAACTGAAGAAATTAGGGCTCAAAAGTGGGAAAGGTATTTCGATAGGTTGGTTGGACCAACATTCCCAGCGCTGGTCAAGGAATTTTGGATTCACGCCAAGGTTTCAAAACACCTAGTCATCTCCTCTGTCATGGGGAAGAAGATTGTAATTTCTGAAGATCTCATTGCAAGGCTAATCGGTCAAAGTGGTGGCGGCGTCCGTTGTGTGGACATGGCTGAAAGGTGTGCTGATACAGGTGTGGTAGCTAACAGGATTTTCACTCTTGGGATGCCCAGCAGCAAGATTAAAGATCTGAAGGATCATTGCAGAGTATGGGCTAAGATTGTTCTGGGATGCTTCAACCACAGGAAACCAACAAGTTCTCCTGATTATATAAATGTGGATCAGCAGTTTCTGATCTACTTTATTGATCAGAAGATAAAGATCAATCTGGCTCACTTCTTGTTCAACCATCTCAAAACCAGTGTGAAAGAAACAAGGGAAGAAGAAAGAACCAAGAGGGACTGGATACCGTTTGGAAGGCTAATATCAGATATTCTGACAGAGAATAGGCTGATTGAACATCTGATAGAAGCTCAGGAGCTGAGCACTATTGAACCAACAATTGGGAAACCTCTGAACGCAAAGAATCTGAAAAAGATGAAGCTGATAGAGAATATTCAGAAGGAACCCAGAGCTACTTCCACTGCTGATATCTCCAGCAGAAGAGTGCCTCTGAGTGATTTTCCGGTATTTTCTGAAATGGAATCCAAACCAGAGATGTTTCTCAGGTACCAAGATGCGTACAAGGCAGATGATACAGATCCAAAGCTGAATATCAGAGATCTGCATCAACCCCAACCAGAAGTGACTTTGAAGAAGACAAAGAAGAGGAAAGCGCCATCAGAAGGATCATCTCAGCAGACTCCAAAGAAAAGAGGTATTTCATCTGCTGCCCCTATTTCAAAATCTTTTACTATTCCAGCATCTATCCCTCCTCAAACCTCTCATAGAATATCAATTCCCATCCCTACCATTGATGAAACCATACAAGAAGAAGACCCTTCTGAGGCATTAAAACTCAGAAGACCTAGAACCAAACAACCCAAACAACCAACAATTTCAACAACAACAGCACTTGACCAAGTGCTGGCTGATATTGAGCGTCAACATGCCTCTGCTCAACCAAACTCTGAACCACAAAATGTTCCTCCTCCACAACCAGAACAACAACAACAACCAGAACCAGAACCACAACAACAACCACTCTCAGAAGAACCTCTGATCCCTGAGCAATCAGAGATTCCACCTCCCTCTCCCCAACCAGAAATTAATCCACCTTCACCACAAACAGAGTTTCACCACTCTGAAACCCCTTCTCCTCATCAATCTGACCCTCACTCACCTCAACCATCACCGTTGGCAATCCAGTTGCCATGTGGAACCACTGTTTTCATGCCCCAGTTACCATCCTCATTAGAATCGACACCACCAAAAACTCCCAGAACACCACCCACTCCAATCGAAATATCTGACTCTGATACCCCTCCTCCAAAACAAACAGCCTCTTAGAAAACCACTGAAAACCCAAGCAGGACTTTCATTGACTTAACCAGTCTTGACCGTCTTGCTGATCTAAAACACAAAATTGCCATCCCAAAACCAAAGCAACCAGATGTTGGCTCTGGTATTTTGAATTTTGAAACAGGTGTGCTGCAATGGATTGCTTCTTTGAAGCAAGTCTGTCCTGGGATGATTGACCCAGCTGCTTCTGATCAGCTCTGGTCACAGTTCAGATCTTGGGTACGTGCTGAAGCCCTCAAGTTGCAGGATATCAACTATGAGCAGGCCCAACAGAACTTCAGCAAGCTGCTGAAGGAAGTTGAAAGTCAGCTGCCTCAGGAAGTTGTGCTCCCTCTGGACAGTGAACCTTGGTCTGAGAAACAGCAAGCTGCAAAGGTGCAACCATCAGAAGAAGACAAGACCATTCAGGCTGAAGAAAATCAAGCAGAGGATGTTGCTGAAAGTTCTGAGAAGCCTCCTCCTTCTGATGCTTCTCAAGCTGCCTTGGACAGGCAGACTCTGGAAGAACTAAGGCTGAATGACATGCGTCTGCAGCAGCGGATGGATGAAAACGATCAGAAGATGAAAGAGAGAATGGATGTGCAGGACAGCAAGATTGACACTGTTGTCAGCATGGTTCATAAGCAAAATGAGACTTCTGAAAAGATTCAAGCGATGCTGGAGCGCCTGTTCACACGCTTGTCTCCTCAACCTTAAATCTTTTTTTTCATGCATGACCTTTTTCATGTTTTCCCTGATTTTCTGATGTACTGTTTTGATTATGTTTTGTAATATTTTCTTGCTCTGATTCTGAACTATATTAATATGATTAGTTTTTCTGATCTTAATTGTTTTAGCACATCACCAACACTTTTTGATTGCTGACAAAAAGGGGGAGAACAAGAATGATATTTAAATCAATAACGGCTAACTAGACAGAAATTCTCAAACATTCTAACTTTATTACTTGAAATTTTTTCTATTTTGTTTAAAGTCTACAGGCACAAGGAAGCTCCTGGACACTCTGAAGACTAGAAGCTCTGATCAATGTTGCTCTGATCAATATGAAGTTCTAATCGTCCTAATACTCTGATCCAAAGCAAAGCTCTGACAAGAAAAGCTCTGAAGCTCTGCTCTCTGATAAGTCAAAGACTCTGATAATCTGATGTTCAAAGAAAGAAAAAGATCTGATCCTGAAGAACACGTATAATCAAAGGGAAGTAATAAACTCAGGGGGAGTATTTCCTTACTCCTTATTCTTTTACTTCTTATTCTGATACATATTCCAGATACCTTTTCACGTTATTTTAATTTAAAATATCTAGTTTTTGTCATCATCAAAAAGGGGGAGATTGTTAGAACAATGTTTGAATCTACTACCCTATATTTAAGTTTTGATGATAACAAAGTGAAAAGATATAGTATTTATATGTTTCATGTTTGAACTATCTGCTGCCTAAATTTATTATGTTCTGACTTGCAGATACGCTGATTGAAATAAGCAAGATCACATCTATTCAGCATCAGAATTTGATTTCATACACCAGCATCAGAAGTTGCTACATCAGAACGTCAAAATCAGATTATCAACTCACGTACATGCTGAAGCTTGATGAACAGAACTGCGATCAAACACTCTGATACAGAAACACAATAGTTCATCAGCAGCGAAGCAGAATCAGAATGAGCCAAGCCAGAACTTGCGTTAAGTAAGCAACTGTACTGTGCATTGAAAGCTAATTAATTCCAACGGCCTCATTCCAGACAAGATCTGCTCAAAAAGGAAAGCTTGTTATTAGCATTGAATCAAGAATATTGCATCCAACGTTCATCATCTCAAGTGTTATATAAACAAGGCTTTGAAGATTGAAATGGTTAATGCTCTCCAAATCTCTACACGCACAAAAGCTGAACCATAATCTTCGTTCTACCAGTTTTGCTAAACCACATACTCTGATATTCCATTACTGTTTAGCAATCCAGTTTCTAAGCTTCATTTTGTGTATACATCACAGTTGTGATAAAGTTTTGTAGAAAACATCCACACACATTGTTTTATCTCTTTGTAAGAAAGTGTTACCTTGACAAACCGGGTTGTGGTTTGAATCAAGAAGGCTTTAGCAGTTGTTAAAGCAGTCTGTAATATTCAGTTGAATATAGTGAATTAAGACCTCGTTGGAGAGAGGCGAAATCACCTTGACGGGTGGACTGGAGTAGTTTGAGATCAAACGAACCAGGATAAAAATATCGTGTTCATTGCTTTAGATTTCAGTTTTACAATTCAACCCCCCCTTCTTGTGTTTTTCACCACTTCATGTGGCTACTGAATGCTTGATGGTGCACGGTGAGCTATAAGCCTGGATATGAACACAATTTCCTGAAAAAGAAAAATAACAAAGAAAGTAGGGGACCTGGGATTCAAACACAGGTCCTGATGGTGATTGGTACGCACGCTTGCCACTATGCTGTTTTGCTTATTTGTTAATATATTACATAACAATGATAATATGCCAAAACAATAATTATTGGTCAGAACAAAAAATATGCGCGCGCGATTTGAACACGCCAATGGGCAGGGGACACCTCATCGTCCCTGTCCTGAAACCTGTAAAACATTTACCTGCAGATTTGAATCCGCAGCTAAAAACGCAGGTCCATTCAAAAATCCATCTCAGGCCACATAAATCCATTCCAGGACCATGGTTGGGTTCGTTAGGGCCTCCTTAGCACAGCCATGCCCATCTTGTAGCCTAATTTCACCTAAAAAGGAAAACCCCAAAAAATGCTTCCAAGAACCCTAACTATGGCGCTTTACATTACAGGTTAGTTAAACAAAATTGAGTTATGCAAAAAGCTTAGAAATGTTGTGAGGATTGCAAATATGCAAACAATTTGTACAAATGATACAAGAACGAAGAATTAAGATTTCAAGAACAGAGCGGGTTATAGTGCTACTTACAGCGCGTTGTGGTGTGTGAGGAAGCTTGCTTTGGATTGGTTTCGCTTCAGTGAACGTCCAGGAAGCGATTGGGATGCTTGCCAAGTCCTGAAAATGTCTCTAGCTATAAATTCGATTCCACACTTTTTAGTGAATTTTTCAACTTTTGTATTGCCTCTTTCTGTAGCCTCCAACCCTTGTTTCGATTGCTTTTGGCTTGCTTATGTACTATGGAATGTATTAGGGTAACAATTTTGGATTGAATCTCTCTAAATCAATGCACTGGAATTTGATTTGATTCACTCTTTACAACTTTCCAAATTTGCCAATTTTCAATCTTTTTGCACATGGTTTAGTGTGATACAAATTTGATGAGATTAATGATGATGATCAAATCCTGAAATAGCCAAAAGATCTCATGTTATCAATGTTTGGGATTTTATATGATTTAATTTGATTTGAAATGAATAAATTCAAATAAAAATCAAATAAAATAATAAAAATAGAATATGGGCTCATGGCTGAAGCTAGGACACGTGGGCAACTATGCAAGCTCAAATCAAGTGGAAAAGAATGGGCCCATTTGACAAAATTTGAGGTTTTGGGGGTAGTTGACTTTTGGCAATTTTGCAAAAATGTCCGACTTCAACAATGCATAACTTCTTCAATTTTGCACTTTTGGAAGTGTTCCTTGACTTTTTAGAAAGCTTGATATGTCCTATAACCAACCCTTTTGGTCTCATCTCATTTTGATATTCCATGCTCAAGTTATAAGCTTTGGCAAAAAAAGTGTTTTTGTTGACTTTCAAAAATGACCTATAATGTCCAAATTTATAACTTCTTGTGAGTGCATTTTTTGATCTTTGGGTATGAAGATGGATTGTAGGAAATTGTATCCTCTTCAAAATGAGCTTTGGATGGGTCATTTATCATAAAGTATGAGAAAGTTATGCTTGGTCAAAGTTGAGTTGACTTTTCCTACAAAACCCTAATTTAGCAACTTTTGAGTCTTTATGAATTTTGGGCAATCTTTGATGAATCATGATCAACCCTTGATCAAATGATGAAATATCCTTCAAAATGATAATGTTGAAAAAAAATATTAAAGTTTACTAATTGTAGGTCAAGTTGACTTTTGCCCTAGCACAGTCGATTTTTGGACCCTTGAGCAATTGACTGAGCAAACTTCCTCTGTAAGGCTTGAAATTTGGCATGGATGACCTTGAGAACATATTAGGACATTGGGGAGCACTTGAGGTCATTTGGATTCATGGATCTTGATGTAACACAAAACCCTAATTTGGGGTTGACTGCTTTAGGAGATAGCTTGTCTGTCCAACTCTTGAGCAAACTTGAGCAACTTGGAGATTTTCCTTGCAATGTCTTGAGAAATATGAGAGGGAAAATTTTGGGGTACAACAGCTGCCCTGTTCAATCTTCTTAAACCTGAGGATGTAGATTGGCTTTCGTGCCTTTCGTGATCCGAAGGTGGAAGATGATTGAACACTAGAGTGCCCAGAAATTTGCACTCGCGTGAAGTGGTATCAGCCTTATGATGTCGGGAATGGGCTTACAGATGCCATTTGGAGATTGGTGACGAGGGGATGGGCTTAAAGATGCCATCTGAAGGAGTGTCGATCGCATAAGAGATTCCTTAGCTAGAGCTTGCATACTTGTTGTTGTAGAAGATTCCGTTGGGGAAGTATGATCTTGTTGAGATTTAGGAACTTGCCTGTACTTCAACTGAGAGAACATCTCTACTGAGTTTTAAGAACTTTTCTGTAATTCAACTGGGGGGAACATCTTTATCGAGGTTTAGGACTTGTCTGTAATTCAACCGAGGATAATTCTGTTGAGATTTAAGAACTCATCCACACTTCGACGGAGGAAAATTGCCGAGATTTAGAACCTTATCTGTAATTCAACCGAGAATAATTCAGTTCAGATTTAAGAACCGGTCAGTTCTTCGACTGAGGGAAACATCTTCT
Organism: Vicia faba; assembly: GCA_948472305.1. Lineage (NCBI taxonomy): Eukaryota > Viridiplantae > Streptophyta > Magnoliopsida > Fabales > Fabaceae > Vicia > Vicia faba. The sequence continues at coordinate 186,176,519 of OX451735.1, read as the reverse complement.
TCAAGATCTAGGACTGTCTGTAATTCAACGGAGTATAATTCTGTTGAGATTTAAGAACTCGTCCACACTTCGACGGAGGAAAATTGTCGAGATTGAGAACCTTATCTGTAATTCAACCGAGAATAATTCAGTTGAGATTTAAGAACCGGTCAGTTCTTCGACTGAGGGAAACATCTTCATCGGGATCTTGGACTGTCTGTTACTTCAACGGAGGATAATTCTGTTGAGATTTAAGAACTTATCCACACTTCGACGGAGGAAAATTATCGATATTGAGAACCTTATCTGTAATTCAACCAAGAATAATTCAGTTGAGATTTAAGAACCGGTCAGTTCTTCGACTGAGGGAAACATCTTCATCAAGATCTAGGACTTTCTGTTTACTTCAACGGAGGATAATTCTGTTGAGATTTAAGAACTTGTCCACACTTCAACGGAGGAAAATTATCGAGATTGAGAACCTTATTTGTAATTCAACCGAGAATAATTCATTTGAGATTTAAGAACCGGTCAGTTCTTCGACTGAGGGAAACATCTTCATCAAGATCTAGGATTGTCTGTTTACTTCAACGGAGGATAATTCTGTTGAGATTTAAGAACTTGTCCACACTTCGACGGAGGAAAATTACCGAGATTGAGAACCTTATCTGTAATTCAACCGAGGATAATTCAATTGAGATTTAAGAACCGGTCAGTTCTTCGACATATCTAAGAACTTAACTGCATCCTTCCTGAAAGGTAAAGGTCAGTCGTATGCAATGCATGACATATATCAAGCAATGATGTTTTCAACATAAATGAGATTGTGTTTTATGATGCGTATATGCATGTATCATGATGTATAGAAATGTAATGTTTTAGCTGGGGCAAATAAATCCTGGATAGCTGCTGGAGAAAAGGGTTGAATTCTTTGTTCCCGTCGGGGATAACGAATGAAGATGATTGTGAGAATAGACCTGCAGGAGAGGATAACTCCATTGGGGAATAAACTGATGAGGAGATCAACTCTGTGGAAAAGAAAAGCTTTGTTGAGGATTTCACCTGATAAGTTCCGTTGGGGATGAGTTACCGTTGCTGGTGATACTGAATCCTGTTGGGGGTTGAATACCTGTTTGTGAAAGGAAAGAACTCCGCCAGGGATGATCTTTCAGTTGCGACCTCGCTGGGAATAACCTTTTAGACTCTAATGGGGATAATCCTTTGAGCTCTGTTGGGGATAATCTTCCAAAGTCTATTGGGGATGATTCTCCAAATACCACTGGGGAAGCTTTTTCAGACTGCGCTAGGAAAAAATTAACTCCACTGGGGATATTTTGTATTCTGTCGGGGAATATTCTTATACTCCGCTGGGGAATATTAAGACCTTTCAATGTTGATGGTAAATAAAACTCTGTTTGGGGAGAATATTAGCGATTCATTCACAGTTGCAAGTCTCAGCTGGGGAGAGCTAACATTATTGTCTTACTCTGCGGGGAGTGAATGCATCTCAACCATATTCTTCAGCTGAATTTACCTTGTTCCTGATAGATAGAGCAACTGTAAAGCTTGGACAATTTGTATTTCCCCTGTTTCTGATATTACCAGTAATCGTCTTTTGTTTCGCATATAAATATTCATGAGCAGCAGTTAATGTCAAATGCATATATCAAAAAATGAACATTGGACGTTCTTTGCAAAACAAAACAGAAAAAAGGAAAAATAGTTTGAAACTTGTTTGAAAATGAATTGTATTGATTTTGAAGTTTGGCCTGTAAATAGGCGTTTTTGTACAAGAGGCTGACGTCCTAGTGAGAGAACGCCGCCGAATAATAGAATTTACACAATTTGTGAAAAACTAAACAAAACAGCTATGTGAATAATCCCACTGGGTTCCAACTCTGCTATTGCCTTTATGTCCTCGAGCATCTCATCACTTTCTGCTTGGTTGAAGGTAGATCAGGTTGATTAGTGTCGTCCGAGCTTGATATTCGATACTGAAGTCTGGTTGCAAGGTGATCCAATGAGACATAGTGTTACGCTTTAATCCCTAATTTTTGCCTGGACGGCCCTTTCGGGTTTTCAGTCCACCGGGATACCCTTTTTTACCCAAGCCGCCTTTTCAGGTTTTCGACTTGCCGGGTGTACAGATTTTTCATTTTTCATCCCTTATTTTTGCCCGAACCCTTTTGGTTCGACGGGAAGCCCTTATTTTTGCCTAGGCCAGTCAACCTAGCGGGTCTTTGATTATGCGTAGTATCTTTTCACTATGTCTGCATTGACGGGGTGAGGAAGGTCGTCACCATCCATGGTGGTTAGAATCATAGCTCCTCCTGAGAAAATGTTAACCACAAATGGCCCTTCGTAAGTAGGGGTCCATTTGCCCTTGGGATCACCTTGAGGTAGGATGATGCGCTTGATCACCAGATCCCCAACTTGATACTCTTGTCGTATGACTTTCTTGTTAAATGCCTTGATCATCCTCTTTTGATACGTTTAACCATGACAAATAGCAGTAAGCCTCTTTTCGTTGATTAAGTTCAGCTGATCAAGCCGGTTCTGGATCCAGTCATCTTCGCTCAAACCTGTATCTTCCATAATCCGAAGAGAGGGTATCTGAACTTCAATGGGCAAGACTGCCTCCATGCCATATACCAAGGAATAGGGTGTTACCCCTGTTGACGTCTATGCTGAAGTACGGTACCCATGAAGAGCAAATGGTAACATCTCGTGCCAGTCTTTGTATGTCACCGTCATCTTCTGTACAATCTTCTTAATATTCTTATTAGCCGCTTCAACAGCCCCATTCATCTTCGGCCGGTAGGGAGAAGAGTTGTGATGTTGTATCTTAAATTGCTTATAGAGCTCGGTGATCATCTTATTGTTGAGATTCGTACCATTGTCTATAATGACCCTCTCTGGTACACCATATCGACAAATCAGATTGTGCCGAATGAAACGTGCCACGACTTTCTTGGTTACAGTAGCAAAGGAAGCTGCTTCAACCCACTTCATAAAATAGTCAATAGCTACCAGGATGAAACGATGCCCGTTGGATGCTGTAGGTCTGATCTCGCCGATCATATCAATGCCCCACATTGCAAAAGGCCACGGAGCTGTCAAGACGTTCAGCGGAACCAGAGGTTTGTGCACCTTATCAACATAGACTTGGCACTTGTGACAGGTCTGAGAATGTTGATAACAGTCGGCTTCCATTGTGGACCAAAAATATCCTGCCCGAAGGATTTTCTTTGCCATGGTATGTCCACTGGAATGAGTTTCGAAAGTACCTTCATGTAATTATGCCATGTTCCTTTCTGCTTCGTTCTTATCCACACATCGCAGTAAGGTCGAATCATGGTTACGCTTGTAAAGAATGCCATTGTTGATAAAGAACTTCGCCGCGAACCTCCTCAGAAACTTCTTATCATTAACAGATGCACACTTGGGGTATTCATGAGCCTTAAGGTATCTCTTCACCTCATGAAACCAGGGTTTATCTGCTACCTCTTCAGTCTCAATGTCACGGCAATGTGCAGGTTCGTCCAACCTCTCAATAATAATTCGGGGAGCTTCGTTGTCCCAATTGACTTTGAACATAGAAGACATCGTAGCTAGCTCGTCCGCCAACCAATTCTCCTCTCTAGGGAAGTGTTTAAAGGTTATCTCCTCGAAGTGTGGAAGCAACGTCAGTACATACTCCTTGTAAGGAATAATATTTGGGTGTCTCGTATCCCAATCGCCTTTGATCTGACTGATCACGAGAGCGGAATCTTCGAAGACACTCAAGAACTTAATCCTTAGGTCAATAGCTGCTCGAAGACCCATGATGCACGCTTCATACTCTGCCATGTTGTTGGTGCAGTTGAAACATAATCGGGCGGTGAACGGAGTATGAGAGCCTTTAGGAGATATGATCACGGCGCCAATGACATTACCCAAAGAGTTTGAAGCTCCATCAAAGTACACAGACCATCGGGATCCTTCCTCAGGTCCTTCATCTGGTCCAGGTTCTTCGTAGTCGGTTACTATCATGATATTCTCATCCGGGAATTCAAAGTTCATAGACTAGTAATCGTCCACTGCCTGATGTGCCAAATGATCCGCCAACAAACTTCCTTTGATTGCCTTTTGGGTCGTGTATTGGATGTCATACTCAGTCAAGATCATCTGCCATCTTGCTATTCTTCCGGACAAGGCAGGCTTTTCAAAGATATACTTGATTGGATCCATCTTTGATATCAATAGAGTAGTGTGAGTCAGCATATATTGTCTCAGCCGGCGAGCAGCCCATGCCAAAGCGCAGAAATTTTTCTCAAGCAACGAGTATCGGGTCTCGCAGTCGGTAAACTTTTTGCTAAGGTAATAAATAGCATGCTCTTTTCGGCCAGACTCGTCATGCTGACCCAACACACACCCCATTGAGTTGTCGAGTACTGTCAAGTATAAGATCAAAGGTCTCCCTTCGACTGGAGGCATCAGAATAGGTGGCTCTTGGAGATACTCTTTAATCCTTTCGAAAGCGGTCTGACATTCATCGTTCCATCTTACCACTTGATCTTTCTTTAGTAACTTGAAGATCGGCTCACAAGTAGCAGTCAGGTGTGAGATGAATCGGGCAATATAGTTCATACGTCCCAGAAAGCCTCTGACTTCTTTTTCTGCTCGGGGAGCCGGTATTTCCTATATAGCCTTCACCTTTTCAGGATCCACCTGAATACCTTTATCGCTTACGACGAAACCCAGCAGCTTACCACATCTCACCCCGAAGGTGCACTTGTTCGGGTTTAACCTCAGCATGTACAACTTCAACCTGTCAAATAACTTCTGAAGGTGGTCAAGATGTTCTTCTTCAGTCTGGGATCTCGCAATCATGTCATCAACGTATACTTCAATCTCATGATGGATCATGTCATGGAACAAAGCGACCATGGCGCGCTGATACGTTGCCCCAGCATTCTTCAGTCCGAAGGGCATGTCCTTGTAGCAAAAGGTACCCCACTGAGTAACAAAGGTTGTCTTCTCCATGTCTTCGGGAGCCATTTTAATCTGATTATAACCGGAGAAACCATCCATAAAGGAGAAGACCTTATGTTGCGCGGTGTTGTCAACCAGAACATCGATATGAGGCAGAGGGAAGTCATTCTTGGGGCTTTCCCTGTTCAGATCCCTATAGTCAACACACATTCGAACCTTACCATCCTTCTTCGGCACTGGAACCACGTTGGCGACCCACTGCGGGTAAGAAGTAACTGCTAAAAAACCGGCGTCAAACTGTTTCATAACTTCGGCCTTGATTTTCTCAAACATCTCTGAGCGCATTCGACGGACCTTTTGTTTCACTGGAGGACAGTCTTCTTTGGTAGGCAGGCGGTGAACCACAATATCGGTATCCAACCCAGGCATATCTTCATAAGACCAGGCGAAGATCTCAACATAGTCACACAGCATCTGAATCAGCCGTTGCTTAACACTAGACTCTAGATTTGCACCGATCTTGACCTCTTTTTTGTCCTCTTCTGTACCCAGATTCACTGTTTCCACTGGCTCTTCATGTGGCTGAATAACCCTCTCTTCCTGAAGTAGCAGTCTAGCAAGTTCACCAGGCACTTCGCAATCATCTTCACCTTCGTCTTCGGCTAAGTTGATCGGACTTTTGAAGTCATAACTAGAAGTAGCAGAGTCGTTACCAGTGAGATCCAGAGTGGATGTAGACCTGTATATGTGAGTGTGTGTAAAATAGCTATTTTGCAATATATAATAAAAGAAAAATGAGGAGCGCAAAATTTTGAAATGCAAAAAACGTCCAATGCTTTTATTAATGATATATGTAGATGACACTCATAAAGCCCTCACAAATGAAGCCACGATGCCCCGGGTAAGACATCGGGCCATAAAGTTTAAAACATTGTTTGTTACAAATACAAAACAAAAGTCTCATTATTGGGTAATAACGGAAACGGGCATAGAATCCTTCGTTGTCCAATTGCTTAATCCATCGTCGGCAGTCGAGTAGATCCAACTGTCAATATCAAACTCTTCATCGTCGTCACCCCCGATAGCATTCACTCCCACCTTCTGTTTAGGCTTTTGTGGTGCTCCAAACTCGATCTCCTTAGCATCAATCAAGTCCTGTACTTTGTTCTTCAAGAACCAGCAGTCATCCGTATCATGCCCCGGGCTATCAGAGTGAAAAGCATAGCGGGCATTAGGGTTGTACTTTGGTGATGTTGTATTTGGATTCTTTGGGGCTTCCCTTGGAATCACTAGATTAGTTTTCAATAACTGTGGCAAAATCTAAGATAAAGTCATGTTGAGCTGAGTGAATTGCCTTCGCGGTCTCTCGGCCCTTGACTGATTGTTGCGCTGAGGAGCCACAGCAGGTCTTGAAATAACCACCGCATTGACAGCTTGGCGGCGTTCAGGTCCATTCTGGCCTTTTGAACTGTAGACAACACTGGATTCCTTCTTAAAAGGCTTCTTCTCGGTGCCTGGTGAAGCACCCTTCTGTATTTTTCCAGATTTGATACCATCCTCAATTCTTTCCCCAGTCATAATCAGCTCTGTGAACCCGGACGAAGAACTTCCAATCAGATGGTTGAAATACGGGCCAGACAAGGTCCCCAAAAACATATCCAAAAGCTCCCGATCAGCCAAGGGTGGTTGCACTCTACCAGCGATGTCCCTCCACTTCTGAGCATAATCTTTGAAACCTTCACCCGCACCCATTGACATACCCTGAAGTTGGGTACGCGTGGGAGTGAGGTCGGCATTGTATTGGTACTGCTTGTAGAAAGCAGCAGCCAAGTCTTCCCAATTACGGATACTAGCTCCTTCCAGCTGGTAAAACCATTCAAGCTGAGTCCCCGAGAGACTGTCTTGAAAGAAGTGGATCCATAGGTTCTTGTCAGCGGTGTATGGCTGAATCTTCCTAACATACGACCGGAGGTGCAGCTTTGGGAAAGAAACCCTGTCGTACTTAGCAAAGGTTGGTGCTTTGAATTTGTGGGGAATTACCACCCCAGATGACAGACCCAGATCTCCAAAGTCCAGACCAGGCACTTTCTGAACTTCCATCGCACTCAATCGGTCTTCTGGTTGCTTGTACCTATCCTCATCCAGAGGATACTGGTCTTCGTCGAAGTCAGTCTCGTTGTCGAAAACCACAGGGCTAGGAGCCCTCCTTTCTTCCTGATTATCTCCCCCTCCAGATGAGTGGGTCAAATCAACCTCTTCTCGCAAATCATTTCCGAATCTGCGACCCATATTAAATAGGACCTTCTTCTTCTTCTTCTTCTTCTCTTTCAAGATAAGGGTCTTCAGATCTTGCTGACCCTTAGCCAAACTCATGAACAATTCCTGGAATTGGGCGTTTTGAGTCTGTAGAGCCTTGATAGCTTGTTCAGTTGATAGTTCAGAAGACATGATGCTGAAATAAACAGCGAAGAAGATAAGAGACGTGTAATGGGTATATGTTATGAGGTGCATGGAATGAAATGCGTATGATATGATTTCAAAGACGTTGAGAGATTCAAATTCGTAAACCAAAATGAAACACACTTTTATTAGATAAACTTTGAATTCAATTGTTCAACAGATGCCTTTAAGGCGTTACAAGAAAGAAAACTGAAAAGTAAATCAAAACTAGAAATAAACAAAAAGACAATCAGTGCTCCCATGGTCATTTCTTGTCAGTGCGGACATAGTCATTAAGGATCCGCTCGTTCTCCAGTTGCCTTGTCAACTTCTGGATCTTCTGCTCTTTCTCGTGATACTTTTCTCTGTAAGTATCCCTCTCTTCTCTCAGCTGCATCCATGATCTCTTTAATGCCCCTATGTCAGTAGGCATGTATGGATGGAGGATGGTAGGAGGAACCCCCTCTTCAGCAGCAACTTCAACAATGATAGGCAAGACAGCTTCATAGGGCATTCCCAGCTTTTGGGCACGGATTCGAACCCATTGGAGATATGGCTCCATCGAAAGAGAAGTCTTTGAACCTAGCTCGTGCGGATCAGACCTGTGTACTCTATCCCAGGCTCTTATGAATCTGCGGTGTTGCTCGACACTATCCCCTTGGAAATCAAAGACAATACTAGGCATTAACAACTCGTGAGGTCCTTCCCTTCTAGCTCGCCCAAACTGACATAAGGCCAAGCACGGATTATAAGTGATTCCTCCATTGGTTCCTATCAGTGGAACATTGGGGTATTCCCCACATCGATCAATAATAGCCACCTCGTCCATGCCCTTGATAGTCCAAATGATGTCATTATGAGAGAGAGACATAATCCTGTAGGCCCAGCCCATGCCTTCCATGTTCTTCAAAACTGATTTTGGGAGGTGAGAAATAAACCACCTCGCCAGCAATGGAGCATAGCACATAAGGGTTCCTCGCTTCTGAGTCGTACGGGCATAAAGGGAATGAAGAATGTCACCCAAGAGAGTGGGTACTGGATTACCGGATATGAAAATCTTCACAGAAATCATGTCGACGAAAGCATCTGAGTTAGGGAACAACACCAAACCATATATGAGAAGAGCTAGAATGTCTTCAAATGCCTGGAAGTCTAGACTGTCCCAGAACTGATTAGCTTTACCAACCAATAATTTAGTCAAAAAGCTCTTTGCTCCACTACGAGTTTCCCAATTAGACATTACCTCAACCTTTGTCAGATGGAGGGCTGAAGCAATTTCTTCCGGCCTAAGGATCTTTTTCCAACCTGTGAACAGGGTCTGCTCCAGAATAGAGATACCAAGCAGATCAGAGAACTCTTCCAAGTTAGGGACCAACTGGTAGTCCAGAAAAGTAAAGCAATGGTACAGTGGATCAAAGAACTGGACTAAGACACTCATCATCTGCTCGTCCAATTTGGAAGTGACCAAACCCAAGAGGTGACCATGTCTTATGGTGAAGGAGGTAGTATCTGAAATCTTTGCAACCAAATCCTTAAGCTGAGCGGGAATCTGGACAAAGTTAATCCGAATAGTGTTCCTACGCATGGGTGCCATGACCTACAAAACAGAACAAAGATAAATCCCTCCTGTCTTTGAAATAGGTTAGTCCAATGCAAGATGCATGCAATGTCATGATGTCATGATGTCATGATAGGAAATACACCACAAGTATCCACAAATAGCAAACATGGTAAAGGCACACAAGTCATACAGAGAGCCCTTAGATTTCAGGCTGGCAAGGAGCTTAGGTACTACCCTCTTTCAGTTCAGTTGGTTCAAACCTGTCCTAGAAATAGTAACCGGGTTCTAGAGGATCTCAATATCACTGAATACCCTCGATGGTTCATAATTCCAGTTTAGAAACCTTTTCTTGCGGCCAGAATCATCGCGAGAGTTTAGTCTCAATGAGTGTAGCATGTTGCTACTGTTCTATGGCCAAGTTGGTCAATTTAAAGGTTCTAAGGTCAGTTGGTGTTTAATGACCCCTTAGCAAACCCATATTCTCCTCGTTGCGCCACAAGGGATATCGGTACATACTAAAGTGCCACACCAACGTAGCTACTGCTTCAACCGTATCATTCTACGCCGTACAGTTCCCTCACAGTTTATTGCTACTAACCTAAAGTGTATCCCCCATATCCGGGTTAGGATCTATAGTAACTCCGATTCAAGCCCCCAAAGATAAAGCATACAATTCAAGCAATTGAAAACATTATGAACTATTCCTAAGGTACACCCCACTTATAAGATTTCCCCAGCAGAGTCGCCAGTTCTGTGATACGGTGGAAAAGAACTAACAGTTTTTTGGAATGCTGGTTTGCGTTTTGTGTTCGCAAAATGTCGCGGTAAGCAAGAGTCACCACTGACTTTTATTTTATCCAACAAGGAAAGGAAAAAAGCACAGAAAAATTCCTTTTCGAGACATTTCTTGGGTTCGGGGGGTAGATTATAGAAAGGGAAGATATTAGCACCCTTTCTATCTGTGGTTATCCACGGGATCTTAGGTACTTGCTTATATGTTTTCAAAATTGCTATCTTTATGCTTGTGGGTTTGAAGAAGTTTTTGTTTTGAAAACTTCGATTTAACTCTTGCTTCTGTCCTCAAGAGCGTATGAAGTGTTTTTGAAAACTTTGTTCGAAAAGTGTAAGTGTGAAAAAGATTTTGTTTTTTGAAAGAGCAAGTATCTAAGAACCATCTACCTACTCAAAAAAGGAATTGTTCTATGTTATCTTCCTTTAAACAATGCTATCTCACTATTGACGAGTTGGTAGCATCGTCGTTGGAGTTTTAAAGGGCCAATTCGAATTAGGGACTTACGGTCACCAAAGCAATGTTAGGACGCCTTAGCGGTAACTCTAATGTCTTAGATCATTTGTTTGAGGCAACAATATCCGAGGCAACCATTTCGAGGCAACTATGATCTTTTAGATAAGAGGGCGACCTCTAAAGTGACCTATACTCAATGACCGCGTACGAAGGCAACCAAGTAGGGTGTACCCTAAGAGTGCGCATGTGCGAGTGTATCGTTTTCAGTTAATTTTATCTTTGTACATGTTAAGGATGATCTAAGTTGATTTTAGGTTAAAACATTCAGTCTTGTCATGCATCCTTATTAACAAACATCTAACAGTTATAATTTGCGGAAATAAAATGTGGAATTTAAATTACAAGGCGTCGGGTATTTACATCGCCAAAGACAAACCCTTAAAAATAAATAAAGCGATAAAAAATAAATAAAGGTCCTATTAAGTTATTACAATCTTGGAGCAGGTACATTATATGATAAAAGAAAAAAATCGTGTGCGGGAAATTAAATCTAGCGCAAAGTTCTAGGGTTTTGACCCTTTTTGTTAAAGAAAAGATCTTTTTTGTTGTTTTTTATTTTAAGAAGGAAATTAACTTAAATTAATTACTAAATTAATTAATTAATTAATTAAATGAAAAAAAAATTTTGTTTTTTTTTTGTTATTTTAAGAAAGAAAATAAAAATTAATTGAATTAGTAAAAAACCTAATTAAGTCTAGTTAATTTTAATTATTTACAAAAATATATTAAAGTTATTCTAATTAAAACTCTAAATTAATTAATTAGTATTTATCAAATAAATAAAAAAGTTAAAATTTAATTGAATGAAAATATTTTTGGTGGTTTTATTTTATATAAAAAAAGAATTTTTTAATTGGTTAGTAATTAAATAAAAAATAATAAAGCAATTAATAAAAACAAAATAATATGAGAGAAATGGGGGTATGGGCCTAATTTAGGAGTTTGAACAGCAATCCTGAGGCCCAAAACATGCTGGCCTTGTTGGACTTTTTGAGATCTGGTGAGCGCGTGTTGACTTGGACCATGGTAGGCCTTCAGATCCTGGCCACCAGATTTGGCCAACGGCCATCTGGCTACTGAATGCTTCATGGTGCACGGTGCGCTATAAGCCTGGATATGCACACAATTGCCTGAAAAAGAAAAATAACAAAGAAAGTGGGGGACCTGGGATTCGAACCCAGGTCCTGATGGTGATTGGTACATACGCTTGCCACTACGTTGTTTTGCTTATTTGTTAATATATTACATAACAATGATAATATGCCAAAACAATAATTATTGGTCAGAACAAAAAAATATGCGCGCGCGATTTGAACACGCCAATGGGCAGGGGACACCTCATCGTCCCTGTCCTAAAACCTGTAAAACATTTACCTGCGGATTTGAATCCACAGCTAAAAATGCAAGTCCATTCAAAAATCCATCTCAGGCCACATAAATCCATTCCAGGACCATGGTTGGGTTTGTTAGGGCCTCCTGAGCACAGCCATGCCCATCTTGTAGCCTAAATTCACCTAAAAAGGAAAACCCAAAAAAATGCTTCCAAGAACCCTAACTATGGCGCTTTACATTACAGGTTAGTTAAACAAAATTGAGTGATGCAAAAAGCTTAAAAATGTTGTGAGGATTGCAAATATGCAAACAATTTGTACAAATGATGCAAGAACGGAGAATTAAGATTTGAAGAACAGAGCGGGTTATAGTGCTACTTACAGCGCGTTGTGGTGTGTGAGGAAGCTTGCTTTGGATTGGTTTCGCTTCAGTGAACGTCCAGGAGGCGATTGGGATGCTTGCCAAGTCCTGAAAATGTCTCTAGCTATGAATTCGATTCCACACTTTTTAGTGAATTTTTCAACTTTTGTATTGCCTCTTTATGCAGCCTCCAACCCTTGTTTCGATTGCTTTTGGCTTGCTTATGTACTATGGAATGTATTAGGGTAACAATTTTGGATTGAATCTCTCTAAATCAATGCATTGGAATTTGATTTGATTCACTCTTTACAACTTGCCAAATTTGCAAATTTTCAATCTTTTTGCACATGGTTTAGTGTGATACGAATTTGATGAGATTAATGATGATGATCAAATCCTGAAATAGCCAAAAGATCTCATGTTATCAATGTTTGGGATTTTATATGATTTAATTTGATTTAAAATGAATAAATTCAAATAAAAATCAAATAAAATAATAAAAATAGAATATGGGCTCATGGTTGAATCTAGGACATGTGACCAACTATGCAAGCTCAAATCAAGTGGAAAATAATGGGCCCATTTGACAAAATTTGAAGTTTTAGGGGTAGTTGACTTTTGGCAATTTTGCAAAAATGTCCAACTTCAACAATGCATAACTTCTTCAATTTTGAACTTTTGGAAGTGTTCTTGGACTTCTTTTAGAAATATTGAGATGTCCTATAACCAACCCTTTTGGTCTCATCTCATTTTGATATTCCATGCTCAAGTTATAAGCTTTGGCAAAAAAAGTGTTTTTGTTGACTTTCAAAAATGACCTATAATGTCCAAATTTATAACTTCTTGTGAGTGCATTTTTTGATCTTGGAGTATGAATATGGATTGTAGGAAATTTCATCCTCTTCAAAATGAGCTTTGGATGGGTCATTTCTCATAAAGTATGAGAAAGTTATGCTTGGTCAAATTTCAGTTGACTTTTCCTACAAAACCCTAATTTAGCAATTTTGAGTCTTGATGAATTTTGGGAAATATTTCATGAATCATGATCAAACCTTGATCAAATGATGAAATATCCTTCAAAATGAGAATGTTGACAAAAAATCTTGAAGTTTGACTATTTGTAGGTCACAGTTGACTTTTGCCCTAGCACAGTCGATTTTTGGACCCTTGAGCAATTGACTGAGCAAACTTCCTCTGTAAGGCTTGAATCTTGACATGGATGACCTTGATAACATATTAAGACATTGGGGAGCACTTGAGGTCATTTGGATTCAAGGATCTTGATGTAACACAAAACCCTAATTTGGGGTTGACTGCTTTAGGAGATAGCTTGTCTGTCCAACTCTTGAGCAAACTTGAGCAACTTGGAGATTTTCCTTGCAATGTCTTGAGAAATATGAGAGGGAAAATTTTGGGGTACAACACACTCCAACAGTCCGGGGCACGATACAGATAGTTGTTGGATGTTGAAAAACAAGATTCAAGACCTAATCGATGAAAGAGCGTTGGAATTCGCACAAGATGGTCAGCTGGAGTTCTTATGTCATCCTCAAAAGCATGCCATATGAAGTGATGATATAGGCGGAGAAATTTTCTATTTATTTGAATTTTCAGTTGTAATTTCTTTGTTTTCTTAAACACTTATCTTTATGTCAAACTTTGGTTATTCTCATCAATGCATTGCATATGTTTGTCTTGAATTAATCCGTTCGTTTTCATTTAAACTATGTTTTTTACTCCCCTTATAATATTCAACTCTTGTTTTACAAAGTTGCAAGCCTTTAGAGGGAGGATGACGGAAACAATGCCATAATCTTGTACAATATGCTTTTGGACAGACCTTGCTGATGATGTACAGGAGTTCGTCCAATTCCTAAGCAGTGGAGTTATAAGGAAGATAATCCCTAGTCAACCCTTTTGATCCAAATAAGTAGGAGTTTTCTTTTTACACAAATTGAAACCTTTAACCAAAGCTTGGGGCAGGGTAGTCTCTCGGTTAATTCAAATGCGTGTTCAGTTGCAAACTTTCACTTCGTATATAACGAATGACATCAAAAACTTTCCTCTGGAATCAAAAGACGGTGATGGTTCATCCCATAAGCTAGGAAGTCATTATCTCTCAAAAGAAAAGCCCACTAAGTCAAAACCTACGAAGGAGACTTAAGAGAAGTGTGGGCACCCCGCTGACTATAATCTCAAAATAGTTAGGCAAAAATCAGGGATAATAAATAAAAAAGAAGTCAATACAAGTCCTCGACAAACATGAAAAATATGGCAAAAAATACCGCCTTCACAAATAAAACTTCCAAATTTCTGAATCATCACTAAAACGTCATTCCAGACTCAATTGGAGTTCAAACACACAATTAACTGAGTTTAGGACTGAAGAACATCACGAAGAACGGGCGGGCACAAATACACTTTGAGCCTTATCCTTTGTTTCTTAAACCATGAACCAAACCATGATACAACCTTTCAAAGTCCTAATTGAAGCATGGGTTAGTTCGAAAGCATACTATTACCATAGGTATCCTGACTCCTTTAAGGCTTTACTCTAAATCCTGAGTTGAATTCACATTCGTACAAAATTCTTTTGTCAACTAAAAATGCATTTTCAAAACTTCAAGACAAGCCTAAACTTTGCAATATTTGAATATCGTTGTTTGCATATGGCTAATTATTTGACAGCGGAGAAATTCACACGATGAATATCCAGCGAACAAAAACTCTCTCAGTGAACAAAATCACTTCAAGTGGGAATACACTCTCAACGACAAGTATCCTATTAAGTAAGGGGGCATGACATGTCATTGTCCAATTCATCTGGGGTAGTCAAGTCAAGATTCCAAGAAGTCTCCCAAGAAATGCTGAATAAACAGGGGCAGGTCTGTATCTGAATCACTTGGGGCATTGAACATGAATTCCAGCAAAGGGTTGTGTATGGTCAGGAAAACATTTCTTGGAAATAATACAAACACTTGCTATTAGGGGCAGTGACAAATTTCTCACAAAGTCCTTTTCATTAGGTGATACCTAGCCAAAGTTTCAATCTCCGAGAAATCTCTCCCCAACTGAGTTGATCTCAAGAATCCTCAAGGAGTTCTGCCAAAAGAAAACACCTCTCCAACAGATTGGCAACATGGTTTATTTCCCAACAAATGACAAGATTCCCTAGCTTGAGTTTGCTTCTCTGACTACTACAAATCAAGGGACCATAACTCCTCTTCCCCAGTAGATTACTCTACAATCCCCCAGTGAGTTGCTGCAAAGCCTGGAAGCCAAACCAGATAACAGTTGACCTCTTTATCCCCAACAAGTTATTAACTTCCTTTCCCTTCCATCAAGAGATAGCTCCCTAGTAGAGCAGAGGACAACCGAAACTCCTGAACTCTTTTCCCCAAGCGGAAATCAACACTTTCCACAAAGTTTTCTTCTCAAGGAAAATCAACACCCCCCAGTGTATTTCTCCTCAAAACAATAAAAACAGGAATCCCCAGAAGAAACATTCTAAAAAAAGTTCGAAGATGCACATACACTTCATCCCCAATGGTAGTCTGGGATTTAGCCTCCCAAAACTCCCCAACATTTGTCAAGGATTTATTTTCTAAAACAAAAAACATTCCAACAACATTTTGCATTTCATGCATCATATTGCATACATGACAAATGCATACGACACAATCTCATTTATTTTGAGAACATCATTACACCATGAATTTCATACGTCATGACATTGCATGCAGCTAACTCTTTACCTTTTCAGGAAAGATCAAACAACAGATAACTATCGTCAATAATTTTCAACAGTTCCAGATTAATACCTGAAACAATACAGGACAACTATCTGTGAATAAACTACTTGAAGATCAATTTTCGAAACAAGACGGGGTGACTATTTACATAACAAACACTTCCTTCAGACTTCTTCTGGTTCAGTTTAAATCGATCAATGGTTTATCGTGATTCCTTTCTGGTAGAAATTTTCTATGGTTCAGATAAATCGCTCCAAAGATTTATTCTGATTCTATTCTAGACCTCTGCTGGTTCAGTTTAAATCGATCAATGGTTTATCCTGATTCCTTTTCGGTAGACATTTTCTCTGGTTCAGATAAATCACTCCAAGATTTATTTTGATTATTTCCAGTTAAAGAATATTCAAGACCTATGATGGTTCAGTTTAAATTGATTAATGGTTTATCCTGATTCCTCTTTGGTAGATATTTTCTTTGGTTCAGTTGAATCGCTCCAAGATTTATTATGGTTGTTTCCAGTTAAAGAATATTCAATACCTCTGCTGGTTCAATTTAAATTGATCAATGGTTTATCCTGATTCCTTTCTGGTAGACATTTTCTCTGGTTCAGATAAATCACTCTATGATTTATTCTGATTCTTTCAAGTTAAAGAATATTCAAGACCTTTGTTGGTTCAGTTTAAATCGATCAATGGTTTAACCTGATTTCTTTCAGGTAGACATTTTCTCTGGTTCAGATGAACCACTCCAAGATTTATTATGATTCTTTCTAGTTAAAGAATATTCAAGACCTCTTCTGGTTCAGTTTAAATCGATTAGTGGTTTATCCTGATTCCTTTCCGATAGACATTTTCTTTAGTTCAGATGAATCGCTCGAAGATTTATTCTGATTCTTTCCAGTTAAAGAATATTCAAGACCTCTGTTGGTTCAATTTAAATCGATCAATGTTTTATCTAGATTCCTTTCCGGTAGATATTTTCTCTGGTTCAGATATCCAAGATTTATTCTGGTTCTTTCCAGTTAAATAATATTCAAGACCTCTACTGGTTTAGTTTAAATTGATCAATGGTTTATCCTGATTCCTTTCCGATAGACATTTTCTCTAGTTCAGATAAATTGCTCCAAAGATTTATCCTGATTCTATCCATTTAAAGATTATTCAAGACTTCTGCTGGTTCAGTTTAAATTGATCAATGGTTTATCCTGATTCCTTTCTGGTAGACACTTCCTCTGGTTCAAATAAATCGCTCCAAAGATTTATTCTGATTCTTTTCCAGACCTCTGATGGGTCAGTTTAAATTGATCAATTGTTTATCATGATTCCTTTCCGGTAGACAATTTTTCTGGTTCAAATAAATTGCTCAAAAGATTTATCCTGATTCTTCCCAGTTAAATATAATTCAAGACTTCTGCTGGTTCAGTTTAAATCGATCAATGGTTTATCCTGATTCTTTTCCGGTAGTCACTTTCTCTGGTTCAGAAAAATTATTCCAAAGATTTATCTTGATTCTTTTCCATTTAAAGTTAAGCTTAGACTTAGTCTAATTTCTGTCAACAATCACCTTTGGATGGCATCTATAAGCCCATCTCTGACAACTATCCATTATATCTCCAAATGGCATCTTTAAGCTCATTCCCTACATAATCAACCACCACATCATCAAGTATAAATTTCTGGGCACTCTAGTGTTCAATCATCTTTCACCTTCAAGTCACGAATGGCAGACTCGCCAATCTAATTCTTCAGGTTTAAGAAGATTGAACAGGGGAAGTTGTTGTACCCCAAAGTTTTCCCTCTTATTTCTCAAGGAATTTATCACAAGGATTCTCAAAAGTTAAGCTTGCACAAGTACAATTGGATTTCCCAGCATCAAGTTAAAGAGGAAACTGTTAAAAAAAGGGGAAAACAGATAAAAATAATATTTTTGACAAAATTGTAGAAAAAGCAAGTCTTCTTCGATTCATATCCTTCGATTGTACTTTTGGCCTTCTTCGATGCAAGCTTGGCTTGCATTCTTCGATTGGGCGGTGGCCTCTGACATTCTGGCTTTGATTTACAAGCCAGGAATTTCCTGCATGCCACCTTCGATTGCATATTTGGCCTCACATGGTTCACAATGCAATGGCTGCCTATATGCCTGCTTCGATTGGATGTTTGATGCTTGCATGCCTGTGTTGACTGGACAAATAATTCCATCCATGCTTGTTTTGATTCACAAAGTGATGGCTGGCTATATGTAGCCTTTGATTGAGCCATAGCTTCCTTCTTGCACGCAAGAGGCACCCACCAGGCCAGCAGACACAAGGTAAAAAGCCTCTTGTAGCCTCCTTTAATTCCAAGGCAAAAAGCCTCCTTTTGGCATCCTTCGATTGCACAATTTTCCTCCTGCATGCCTCTTTTGTCTGGCCATTTTTGCTTCTTGCATGCCTCTTTCATTTGGGCATTTGGCCTTCCTTTGATGCAAGCCTAGCATGCCTCTTTCCTTTGGGAATGTGGCCCCCTTTGTTGCAAGATTCGTTTGGGAATTTATACCTCCTGCATGCAGGCTTCGACAGGGCATTGGCTATGTTTATACTAGCTTCGACTGGACAACATTTCCCTTTGAAATAGTATGATGCAAGTCCACCCTTGACAACCTTCAGCACACATGGTTGGTGGCCCCCCTTCAAAGGACATGTATTTGTGGATCTGAAGGGAATACATAGTGTTGTACCCCAAAATTTTCCCTCCCATTTTCATACAAGACATACTCCTAGAGGTTCTCAATTGCTCAAGGTTGACTAAGAATTGACCAGACAATTTTCCTCCTAAGGCAATGAAGCCCCAACTAGGGTTTCAATTTTCACCAAGATGGTTGAACTACAATGGTCTCAAATGCCTCCCATGGTCCTAATATGCCTTTAAGATTATCCATGCCAAATTGCATGCCTTGCACAATAAGTTTGCTCAGTCAATTGCTCAAGTATTGGAAAATCTACTTGCTAGGTCAAAAATCAATTGTGGCCCATGTATAGTCAAACTTCAAGATTTTTGGTCAACATCAACATTTTTAAGTGATATCCATCATTTTCTCAAGGTTTGATCATGATTCTTCATGAAATGCTCCTAACCCATCAAAAGTCAAAAATGGCAAATTAGGGTTTCTATAGGAAAAGTCAACCAAACTTTGACCAAGCATAACTTTCTCGTACTTTATCAGAAATTTTCCAACCAAATATCATTTTGAAGATAATCCAATTACCTACAACTTATATTCATCCTCTAAGATAAAGAAATGCACCATTTGAAAGATATGAGCTCAGACATTACAAGTCATTTTCAAAAAGTCAACAAAAGCCACTTTTTTCCAAGACATTTTACATCAAGATAACATCTTCAAATGCAAAATTGATCAATAGAGGGATTGAAGTAGGCATCTTGGAATTTCCAAAAAGTATAAGATCATCCTCATGAGATAAATATTGAGCAAGTTATGGCTTTCCCAAGTTGGAAAAAATTTGGAAATTTCAAGAATGGTGCATTGAGCAAATTTGAATTTTTGGGTCAATGGCCTAACTTTTTAAGGTTCAAATATCTTCCTAAGGTCATATAGGACCTCTAATATTATTTTTTCATGGCCTTGAATTTTCTACCTATTTTTTACATATTTATTTTAATTTATTTCAAATAAATATAAAATAAATGGTACAAAATAATTGGAAATGGGCTTAGGCATTTGGGCTATTGTTTTGACTTGTCTTGAAGCCCAAGATTTCGTGCACAAGTGACCAGGTTCATTCAAGAAAGGATAAGGCATGTTTTGTCAAATTTGGAAGGCTTTGAATTTGTTGGATTCTTGTTAGAAAACATGAGTTATGTCCATAATCTTTTCCATTCAATTGTGTCTCCTTCTTCTATGCTATAAATACATCACCTTGGTAAGTCGAATGCACGCATATACACTGTAGAAAAGTGCTACCAAAATTACAAAGAATTGTTAAAATTGTGAAATCCAAGAGTGCAGTTCCAGTCTTCCTCAATCTAAACCAAAGATCCAAACATATTCCTAGAGCTTCCCTGAAGCATTTGCGATCATCACCAAGTCCTGAAACGGCACGAAACGATTTAACCAGTTCGCATGGTTTGTAATTCTTGTCCATTTCATTTTGCTTAATTCGTGTAACTTAAATACATTTTGGCCATGCATTACTGATCATTTAAATATTTGCAAGCTTTCTGTATAATTGGATTGAGGTTTTGGTGTAGGAATCGTACGTTGCCATTGTTAGGGTTTACACCTCCAAATTGGGGTTTCTTGAAATAGCCAAAATTAGGCCCAACCAAGGGTACCATTGTGCTCAGGAGGTTGGGGCCAATCAATCCATGGCCTCACATTGAATTTATTTTTGCTTATTGTAGTTTTTTTTAATTGCAGGTGATATAGTGTCAGACAAAAATTGTCACTATAGGTCTTATTACCTAAGACGGCGGAGGGGGAAGAAGACAATGCGTGGCAGCCTATAATTGGCCTTTTGAATCAACACGCGTGTTTTTTTTTCATTTTTTTTCCAATATTGACATTTTTTGTGTATTATATTATTAATTGACTTTATGTAACGAATGGTATGATGGTTCAGTTGGCAGGGAAGCGTGTGTGTGAGGGGGAGGACCTGGGTTCGAATCCCAGGTCCAGCATTTTATTTTCTAACATTTGTTTCATACAGATTTGGTGCTCCTTGTAGCCAGATGTGTATCATACACCATCAGCCATGTGCCATCATATATCCATTTGATCAGATCTAGTGCACTCCATCTGCAGGCTCACCATGTGCCATCAAGAAACAATCTACATTGGATCCAGAAGCAAATTTGGGCTTCTCCCTTCATGGGCTAGCAAATTCAACAATGCACCCCAACTTTTTTTAATCACCCAGACACACTTTGCATTTTTTTTGTATTGTTTTATTTATTTATTTATTTTGTTTTCCTTGATTATTCCTTTAATTATCCAAATAATTAAAAAAAATCACAAAAAATTAGGATTAGATTTTTTTAAAAATAATTAATTTCTTAAATTAATTAATAACTATTTTAACTTTTTTTCTCTTTAATTTAAAATTGAATTAGAACTTAAGATTTAATTTAGGTTTAATCATTTTCTTTTCATAATAAAAACTAAACAAAAAAAGAATTTAGACTATTTCTTAATTTATTTTTATTTTTTTTAAATAGACTTTAGGATGTTCATTTTAAGTATTTCACTAAATAAAAATAAAACCAAAAAATACTTTCACTCTTAGGATTTTTTTTAGACGTAATATTTCATTTCACGCGCATTATTTTTACTCTCGCATTTTATATAATAATGTAACTGATCATGGGATGTAATAGTCTAGATTTAAAATTCTGCACTTTATTTTCTTGCACCTTTTTTATGTAATTGTCCCGAAGCGTTGTAATAACGTAGGATCTAAATTCTCGCACTTTATATTTTCTGTACAATATTATTGTTAGTAATTTGGAGTGTATGGTAAGACTAAAAATTAAAGCGCTAGAAAACTTAAATTCAAAAAAAAATAACTGAAAAAAACACTATTGCACACATGCACCCTTAGGGTACTCCTCACTTGGTTGCCTTAGAAAATAATGGTCATGTCCCTCGAACGTAGGGATATCTTAGCAAAGACCCTCAATCTAAAAGTCATCATAAAGATCATAGTCCCTTAACGTCCCTCGAGTTGCCTACGAGAAATGATCTTGTCCCTCGATGTTGGCTATATGATGACAGTCCCTTCGAATGCTAAGATATCCTTACATGTTGCCTTCAATGACCATAGCATCCCTTTCAATAGTCCCTCGACATCCAACAATAGGGCTACCTACTCATTAATAGTAGGATAACACTATCTAAAGGAATGGAGGAAAAGAAAGTCCTTTTTCGAGTAGGTAGATGACTCTTAAGTACTTGCTCAAACCTAAGTTTTCACACTTACATACTCTTCAAAAACTATTTTCAAAAACGCTTTATCACACTCTTGAGGACTGATACAAGAGTTATCATAAAGCAAACAAAACCTTTCAAAACACACAAACACGAAGACAATTTTCAAAATGAGCAAGTACCTAAGAACCCGTGGAAAACCACAGATGGAAAGGGTGCTAACACCTTCCCTTTACATAATCTACCCCCCTTACTCAGAAACTCTCGAAAAAGGTCTTTTTATGTTCTTTTCACCCTTTCCTTTGTTGGATAAAAGAAAAGTCGGTGGCGACTCTTGCTTACCGTGACATTTGCAAACAAAAAACACAAACAAGTATTAAACAGTCGGTTCTGCCACCGTATCACAGAATTGGTGACTCTGCTAGGGAAAATAATAAAATAAGGTTTACCTTAGGGTCTAGATCATTTCTAAATTGTTTTCTTTGTTTGTTTGACTGCTTTAATTTTAAGGGTTTGTTTGGGTTACTATAGATCCTACACCCGGATCTGGGGAAACCTTTTAGGTAAGTAGCAATAGATCATGGAAACCATGTGGGGTATATTGACACGGTTGAAGCGATGGCTTTGATGCGACACTTTGGTTAGTACCGGTAGCCCTTGAGTTAATCAAGGAGAATACGGGGCCGCTGCATGGTGTCATGGAGCATCAACTGACCTTAGAACCTTTAATTAAACAACTTGGACATTAGGACGTAGTGAGATGGCCGTCTTTGGTGTATTCCCAAAGTCGGCAGATACTCGATGCTACACTTATTGAGATTTGACTCCCGAGTTTTGTTTGGTTGCAAGTCAGTTGCCTATCGAACGAAACTTGTGGGAAGGATCAGTGATATTGAGATCTCTTAGAGCCCGGTTACTATTAATAGGACAAGTTGCACCGATCCAACTTCAAGAGGGTATGACCTTAAAACCCATGCAAGCCTTAAACCTAAGGTTTTGGTGTGATTTACTTGTGCTTGCTATATATGTGATTCCTTAGCATAATCATGACATCATAACATGGCATATTATACTAACTATTTCAAGGATTTTCTAGGGCTTATCTTTGTCTTGTTTTGTAGGACATGACATCCGCTCGCAGGAACACTATCCAAATCAACCTTGTGAAAGTACCTCCTCAACTCAAGGAGTTAGCACAAGGATTCCTGAAAGCTCTCCCTTCACTAAAAAACATGGTCGACTTCTCAACTTGGTCACTTCAACCCCTGATAAAGAACTGCTAAAGGTGCTCTTTCAGTTCTTTGACCCGTTGCACCATTGCTTCACTTTTCCTAATTACCAGTTATTGCCTACTATGGAGGAGTTTTCTCAGTTATTAGGGGTACATATCCTTAATCAGCTACCATTCAACGGTACGGAAAGAGATCCAAAGCCTGAAGAGATTGCTCAAGCTCTGTCTTTACAACGATCTGATGTGGTGGAAAATTGGGAGACCAGAAGAAGTGTCCAAGGATTTCCATCTAAGTTTTCATTTGAGAAAGCTCACCATTTTTGGGATAGCCTGGATTTACAAGCTTTTGAAGAAGTGCTGGCCCTTCTCATCTATGGGATGGTACTATTCCCTAACACGGACCACCTCATAGATATGAATGCAGTTATGATTTTTCTGTCTCATAATCCAGTGCCTACCTTACTTGGGGATATTTTACATTCTCTGCATACTCGCACCTTAAAGAGAAGGGGGACCCTTCTGTGTTGCACTCCTCTATTGGCTAGGTCGTTTATTTCACACCTACCCCGGTCTATTTTGAGAAATGAGCAGGGTAAGAGATGGTCCCATAGGCTAATGTCGCTTACACATTCAGATATTCATGGGTGTTCTTGGTCCTTGGAGAATGTCACCATAATTGATCAATGTGAGGAATTCCCTAATGTCCCTCTCTTAGGAATTAGGGGAGGAATCACTTATAATCCTTGTTTGGAATTATGAAAGTTTGGTTATGCTAGAAGGGATGGTCCTCACGACATACTCGTCCAAGGAATCACATTTGACTATGAGAATGATGTTCAGGGTTATCGCAAGAGGTTCATTTGAGCTTGGGGCGTGATAAAAAGAGTTGATAGCAAGACACTGGGGCACAAGAATTCCATCCCTCTTGAGCCTTACCTCAAATGAGTGCGAGCTCGTGCTCAATGTCTTATTATGACTTACCTCGCCATCTTACATGCGATTATGGATCCAATTGTTGAGGGAGATACTCCTTATGTTGTACTTCATCCTGACATGCCAACTGATTTTGAGGAGCTACGGAAATCTTAGATCCAACTCAAAGAAGAACGAGATACCTTTGAAACCCAATTCTACGCCAGCGAAAAGAAGGTTTTAGAGCTCACCCAGTTACTTCACGAAGAGAAGAGTATAAACGCTTACATTACACCAAAGAGGATGCGCCTGTGGGAAGCTTGAGTCTTCCTTTGCTTGGAGAGTTTTATTTTTGCTTTGTTCCCTTGTGAGCCCAAGAGGCATTATTGTGATCAATAAAACATCTTAATACAATTAACATTTGTTCTCTTTATGTTTAAGAAAATTTAATTCTTAGCAATCCTTGAAAACATTGCATACATATACCATACATATCATTGCATAAGCATGTTTCATAGTAGGTTTCTCATCTTCTCCGTTGTTTATTTCAGCAATGGCTCTAGAACAAACAGTGAAGGGTCTACAGACGGATAATGCTCAGTTTCAACAGATGATCATGGCTCTGGCCAAGGGGAAAGAAGAACTGAAAGCCCTGATTGTTAAAGAAAAGAAGAAGCCAAAGAAACCAGCTGGTGTGGTGAACTTGGGAAGAAGGATCAGAGGACCAGTGCGGCGAGCCTCTGAACTGGTAACTTCATCAAAGGAAGGAAACAATCAAAAAGAGGAAACAAGAGAGAAAGACTCCAGTCCAAAAGAATCTGATGACGAATCTGACTATGATGAGGAGAAGTATCCTTCTGCTGATGAAAAATACAAACAGCTGGAGGATCGTTTGAATGCAATGGAGGTCTGGAAGGTACCAGGTCTGGATTTTGAAGAACTGGGTTTGGTTTCTGGGGTTGTCATCCCACAAAAGTTCAAGGTGTCGGTGTTCGCCAAATATGATGGGGTTTCATGTCCCAAGATGCACCTCTGATCTTATGTGAGGAAGATCTAGCCTCACACTGCTGACAAGGACTTATGGGTCCACTTCTTTCAGGATAGTCTGTCCGGAGCTCAACTAGAATGGTTTTACTAGCTGGAAAGAGCCCAAATTTGTAATTGGGAAGACCTGGTTGCTGCTTTCTACAAGCAGTATCAGTATAATGCAGACCTTGCTCTCACCCATACATAACTCCAAAGTATGTTTATGGGTTCGAGTGAGGGATTTAAAGACTATGCTCAGAAGTGGAGGGACTTAGTGGGAAGAGTCCAACCCCCCTGTCTGATAGGGAGCTAGTGGATATGTTTCTGGGTACCCTGTCTGGTCCATTTTTCAATCATCTAATTAGAAGTTTCTCAGTCGGCTTCACTGAATTGATTTTGACAGGAGAAAGAGTGGAAGCTGGAATTAGAAGTGGTAAGATCCAAAAGGATGTATCCTCTAGTACAGTAAGGAAGCCATTTTCCGGGAAAAAGGAAGTCAGTGCCACCTATAGCCAAAGGAATCAGGATAGAACTGAACGTCATCTAGCGGGAGGGGTTGTTATAATCTATAAACTTGCACCTATTCAACAAAGAAATAATCAGCCTAGAACAGAAAGGCCGGTAAGACAGTTTTTCCACATTTGTTGAAATCTAATTTGGTAACCTTGTGAGAATCTCCAAAGAATCCCAACACCGCCTCTCCTCGCTACAACCCTAATGCTCGTTGTGCTTACTATTCAGAAAGTCCGGGCCATGATACAAATGACTGTTGGGCTTTGAAAAACAAGGTGCAAGACCTTCTCGAGGCGAAGGAAATTGAATTTGACGCTCCTGAGATTCCTAATTTTATCACTTCTCCCATGCCTAAGCACGATCGTGGTGTTAATGCTATTGAAGATGATGTGTTTGTTACTTCTGTTGAGGAACTTGTTACTCCTCTCTTGACCATTAAGCGGAACCTGTTGAAATTCAGTTTATTTCCGGGTTGTGGCGAAGGTTACCACTTATGTTTATCTCTACCGGGTGGTTGTCATTTGTTGAAGGTAGGTGTTTAGCGCCTGATGGATGATAGAGAGATTTTGTTTGAGAAGACTCCCGTTCCGACTGTTTCTTTCTAGGATATTTAAATCATAACCACTTTCGCCAATCCTCCCAGGGTCTCCACCAAAAGATCTGTCAGGATTACATCTGCTCCGAAGTTGGCTCCACTGATTATCACTATATCGGGGCCAATCCCATACTCCTCGAACAAACTTGTTCCCTGGAACTATGGGGGTGACATCTACTACCACGGCGTCAAGCAAGACCTACTGGCTGTTGAAGACCAGGTTTCTGAAAATGTTGATCCCGACATTGGAAACAATGTTGGAACCAATAAAATAACAAGAAATTGAAGAGTGTTCTCCCTTGAGATTTCTCCTCCAAAAGTTGTTACTAGTCCTGTGATCATTCTTACTTTTGTTCCTGCTGATACTACTACTGCAATCCCTGTGATTACCCTTGTTGACACCCCTATCACCGAGTCGGTCGAGACTCGGGGCAAAGACGTATTGATTGAGCCTATCCAGACGAAGGAGAATTCAGTATCTATCCCAGAGGCTTCCAAGAAGGAGATGGAAGAAATTTTGAAGATTATCAAGAAAAGCGACTACAATGTGGTCGAACAGCTGGGGCAGACCCCTTCAAAAATTTCTATCCTAGCCTTATTGTTGTGCTCTGAAGCTTATGCAAAGGCTTTGGTGAAGTTCCTTAAGACTTCCCATGTGCCACAGGAAACCTTTGCTGACCAATTCGAAGATTGTGTGGCTAGTTTGACGGCTGATAACGGTTTGGGTTTTTTTGATGCTAATCTGACACCCAGATGGAGAAAACACAATGATGCGCTACATGTTTCCGTCGAATGCAGGGGCACTACTTTGGCCCATGTTCTAGTAGATACTTGTTCATCATTGAATGTGCTGCCTAAGAAAGATTTGGACAAATTAGATTGTGAAGGTTTGACCTTGAAGCCCAGCAACATAGTAGTGAGAGCTTTCGATGGTTCGGAGAGAATGGTGCACGAGGAGGTGGACATCCCCATCAAAGTTGGTTCTCATTCTTTCGACTCTACCTTCTACGTGATGGATATCATACCATCCTATTCTTGTTTATTGGGTCACCCTTGGATCCATGGGCCGGGAGCTGTCACGTCCATGCTGCATCAGATGATGAAATACCCGGTGAAAGGAAGGATTGTCACGGTACACGGTGAAGAAGAATGCATGGTCAGTCACCTGAACTTCTTTAGGTATGTAGAAATGGATGGCGAATTCATTGAGACTCCGTGTTAGAACTTCGAAGAGGTGCCTCAGACTATGGCTGCAACTGAAAATGCCACCAATCTGCCAAAGATCACCAGATCTCCCTTGAAGATGGCTTCTCTCAAGGATGCCAAAGCAGTTATTGAAGAAGGTGGGTATACCATCTAGGGCCAGCTCCCTGATATTCCATACAAGTCTGATAAGTTTGGTTTGGGGTTCTCTTCAGGGGCTCAAAGGGTTGTTCGTTGTGCTCGTGCTGGAAGACCTCCCCTACGCATCAGCAATCATGGGGTCAACGCACTAGAAGACAATGATGGTGATGATGACATGGATAGCTGGATCTTCCCTATTACCAACGATGGACCCAATAACTGGACGGAAAAAGACTTTGTACCAATTACTTTTATTCAGAAGTAATTGTCTTTTTGTTTTGGATATGTAATAATTTAACAGTATAAACTCTATGGCCTTGTGTCTTACCCGGGGCACAATGGTTTATTTGTAAGGGTTATCATGTTCTAATCTCATATGTCATTAATAAAGCATTGGATATTTCTACATACAAATTTTGCACTCTCTGTTTTTCTTTTCTGCTTTTTACTTTGTCTATACAGCTATGCTCTTACACACACTCACGTATCAAACTACAAATCCATATCCACTATGGATCCCATTAATAACAGTTCTGCTATTGCCGGCTATGACTTTGAAAATCCAATCAACCAAGTGAAGGATGAAGGTGAGGAAGATTGTGAGGTACCCGGAGAACTTGCTAGGCTGTTACAGCAGGAAGAAAAGGCTATACAGCCTCATGAAGAGCCAATTGAGACAATAAACTTGGGCACCGAAGAGAACAGAAAAGAGGTCAAGATAGGTGCAAATTTGGGGCTTAATGTCAAACAGCGGTTGATATAGATGTTGCATGATTATGTCGAGATCTTTTCCTGGTCATATGAAGACATGTCGAGACTAGACACAGATATTGTGGTTCACCGTCTGCCAACTAAAGAAGATTGCCCTCCGGTAAAGCAAAAGGTCCTCCGTATGCGCCCTGAAATGTCAGAGAAGATCAAAGCAGAGGTTATGAAACAGTTCAATGTTGGGTTCTTAGCTGTCACCTCTTATCCCCAATGGGTTACGAACATAGTCCTGGTGCCTAAAAAGGACGGCAAGGTACGAATGTGTGTGGACTACAGAGATTTGAACAGGGAAATCCCCAAGGATGACTTCCCGCTTCCCCACATTAAAATTTTGGTTGAAAACACCGCACAACATAAGATCTTTTCCTTCATGGACGGTTTCTCTGGTTACAATCAGATCAAGATGGCACCCGAAGACATGGAGAAAACAACCTTTGTCACGCAATGGGGAACTTTCTGTACAAAGTGATGCTGTTTGGGTTGAAGAACATCGAGGCAACCTATCAGCGAGCCATGGTAGCTTTGTTCCATGACATGATTCACCATGAGATAGAGGTCTATGTTGATGACATGATAGCCAGGTCTCAAATCGATGAAGAACACCTTGATCATCTACAAAAGTTGTTTGATAGGTTGAAGACATACAAGCTGAGGTTAAACCCAAACAAGTGCACCTTTGGGGTAAGGTCTGGTAAAATCCTAGGTTTCATTGTCAGTGACAAGGGTATTCAGGTAGAACCTGCAAAGGTGAAGGCCATACAAGATATGCTGGCTCCTCACACTGAGAAGGAGGTCAGAGGCTTCTTGGGACAACTGAATTACATTGCCAAGTTCATTTCCCATCTAACTACTACTTGTGAGCCAATATTCAAACTCTTGAAGAAAAATCAATTGGTAAAATGGGATGACGAATGTAAGATTGCCTTCGAGAGAATCAAGGAATACCTTCAAGAGCCTCCAATTCTGATGCCTCTGATTGAAGGAAGACCTTTGATAATGTACTTAACAGTGTTAGATAATTCAATGGTGTGTGTGATGGGGAAGCATGACGAGTCCGGTCGAAAAGAGCATGCAATATACTACCTTAGAAAAAAATTTACCGACTGTGAGACAAGATACTCACTTCTCAAGAAAACTTGTTGCGCTTTGGCATGGGCTGCTCGCCGACTGAGACAGTATATGTTGACCAACACTACTTTGTTGATATCTAAGATGGATCCGATCAAGTACATCTTCGAGAAGCCCGCTCTCTCCGGAAGAATAAAAAGATGGAAAATGATCCTGACTGAATACGATATCCAACACACGACCCAAAAAGCAATCAAGGGAAGTGTACTAGCTGATCATTTGGCTTATCGGGCCGTGGATGAATACCAGTCCATGAATTTTTAGTTCCCGGATGAGAATATTATGTTAGCGAGTGACTATGAAGAACCTGGACCGAATGAAGGACCTGAGGAAGGATCCCGATGGACTATGGTTTTTGATGGAACTTCTAATGCACTTAGAAATGGCATCAGTGTTGTAATCATATCTCCTGAGGACTGTCATACTCCCTTCACCGCCAGATTATGTTTCAATTGCACCAACAATATGGAGGAGTATGAAGCGTGCATCATGGGTCTAAAAGCTGCTATTGACCTGAGGATCAAGTTCTTGAGCGTCTTCAGAGACTCAGCCTTGGTGATAAGTCAAATCAAAGGAGAGTGGGACACGAAGCACCCAAATCTTATCCCTTACAAAGAACATGTGCTGACATTGCTTCCACACTTTGAAGAGGTTACCTTTGAACATTTTCCACGAGAAGAGAATCAGTTAGCGGACGCGCTAGCTACTATGTCATCTATGTTCAAGGTCAAGTGGGACAACGAGGCTCCTCAGATCACTATTGAGGGGTTGGATGAACCAACATACAACTATGAGATTGACACTAAAGAGGTAGCAGACAAACCTTGGTTCCATGAAGTGAAAAGGTATCTTGAGGCTCAAGAGTATCCTGAGAGGGCGTCTGTCAATGATAAGAAGTTTCTGAGAAGGTTCTCCGCAAAGGTCTTCCTCAGTAATGGAATCCTCTACAAGCGCAACCATGACTCCACTTTACTTTGATGCGTAGATAAAAGCGAAGCAAAAAGGATTATGGCCGATTTACACGAAGGTACCTTTAGCACCCACTCTAGTGGACACACCATGGATAAAAAGATCCTACAGGCAGGATACTATTGGTCCACTATGGAAGCAGATTGTTATCAGCATTCTTAAAATTGTCACAAATTCCAGATCTATGCTGATAAAGTGCATGTACCTCCGGTTCCCTTGAATGTCTTGATGGCTCCCTGGCCCTTTGCAATGTGGGGTATTGACATGATCGAAGAGATTAGACCTATCGCTTCCAATGGGCATCGCTTCATCCTAGTGGCCATCGATTACTTCATGAAGTGGGTTGAGGCTGCTTCTTTTGCTACTGTTACCAAGAATGTTGTGGCACCGTTTATCAAGCATAACCTGATTTGTCGGTATGGTGTGCCAGAGAGAATCATCACAGACAATGGTACGAATCTCAATAATACGATGATCATCGAACTCTGTAAACAATTCAAGATCCAGCATCATAATTCTTCCCCTTACCGGCCAAAGATGAATGGCGCTGTGGAGGCTGCTAACAAGAATATTAAGAAAATCATACAGAAGATGACGGTGACCTATAAATACTGGCATGGGATATTACCATTTTCTCTTCATGGTTACCGCACCTCAGCATGAACGTCAACAAGGGAAACACCCTATTCTCTGGTATATGGTATGGAGGTTGTCTTGCCTATTGAGGTCCAGATCCCTTCTTTAAGGATCATGAGGGATGCGGGTTTGAACGAAGACGATTAGATCCAGACTCGACTTGATCAACTGAATCAGATTGATGAGAAAAGGCTTACTGCTGTCTGTCATGGTCAAATGTATCAAAAACGGATGATCAAGGCTTCCAACAAAAAAGTCAGACGTCAAGTATATCAAGTGGGTGATCTAGTGATCAAGCGCATCATACTGCCGCAAGGTGGTCCTAGGGGCAAATGGACTCCCACGTACGAAGGAAAATTTGTGATTAAAATCATATTTTCCGGTGGAGCCATGATTCTAACCACCATGAATGATGTCGACCTTCCTCACCCTATTAATGCGGACATAGTGAAAAAATACTACGCATGAATAAAGACCCGCTAGGTTGACTGGCCTAGGAAAAAATAAGGGCATATCGGCGAATGAAAAGGTTTCGGGCAAAAATTAGGGATATACATACGAAAAATATGTACACCCGATAAGTCGAAAACCTAAAAAGGCGGCTTGGGCAAAAAAGGGTATCCCGGTGTACCAAAAACCCGAAAGGGCGGTCCAGGCAAAAGTTAGGGATTTGAAGCGTACAACTATGTCCCATTGGATCACCTTGTGACCAGACTCTGTACCAACTATCAAGCTCAAACGGTACCAATCAATCCAGTCAGCTTTGGATAAGTAGCAAAGTGATGAGACGCTCAAGGACATAGGGGTAATAGCAGAATTGAAACTCAATGGGATTATTATACATAGTTGTTTTCTCTTTGTACACTATTTTGTGTAGTTTTCATCTTTTTACGACGATGTTATCCTACTAGAACGTTAGTCTCTTTGTACAAACATGCCTGTTATAGGAGAACTTCAAAAATCAAAATAAATCGTTTCTTTGAAAGTACAAAACTATTTCTTTTTCTTTTTTTGTTTTGTTTTGCAAAAAATGTCCAACAATTATTTTTGACATGTGCATTTAAGTATGATTACTGTTCACAAATACTTGCATAAAAAACAGAAAGACATTTGCTAATGACTTTAAGAAGCAGAGCAAAGTCTAAAAAATAATCTGTAGTCCCGACAGTTATTCTTTCCAGCATGGTACAGGGGCAGGGACAGTTTGAGACAAAGTCACCATTACATACGACCCCGTGACATCTACGTTCCCCACAGAGTAGAAACAACCAAAGTTTTGATCTCTCCTTCCCCAAGCAGGAATTACCTCCTCCAGCAAAGTGCCTTCAGAGAGATGAAGTCTATACTCCCCAACCGAGTTTTATAATTTCAAATAGTTCATAAAACCTCCTCCTGAGTAGAGTTTATTTTTCTAACTGCGGAAGTTTAGGCCCCAACAGATTTTATCTCTCTACATCAGCAAAATCTTCCAAAAAAGCATCCTCTCTTCAGAGTTATCCTCAAGTAGAGTCAATCCTCGACAGAGTATTCTCAAACAGAAAGAGGAAATCCCCGGAAAATCATATCCATTCATCATCCCCAGTGGAAACGAAGGATTCAGCATCCCAACGCTCTTCAGCAGCAGTCCGGGATTTACTTTCCCAGACTAAGAAACATCACAATAGCATTCCATATTCATACAGCATGGCATGCACATACACATCGCATACGACATAATATCATTTATTTTGAGAACATCATCACACAATTCATTTCATACATCATGACATTGCATAAAACTAACTCTTTACCTTTTCAGGTAAAAGATCAAATCAATAAACACCGTTGGCTACTTATGTGACCTGGTAGTCTTCTCAAAAAGCTACGTCTAATGAAAGGCTATTTCAGCATTTTCCTCAGAAAGATGTCCTCACAAGACCTTCTCTGGCTCAGTCAGATCGATACTAAGATCTCTCTGATTCCTATTCCAGTTGAAGATATTCCAAGACTTTTACCTGGTTCAGTTGAATCAATCCTAAGATTCTTCTGATTTCCATTCCAGTCAAAGTTAATTAAAGACCTTCTCTGGTTTAATCAGATTGAAACTAAGATCTCTCTGATTCCTATTCCAGTTGAAGATATTCCAAGACTTTTTCTGATTCAGTTAAATCGACACTAAGATTTTTCAGATTCTTATCCAGTTAAAGTTAATTCAAAACCTTCTCTGGTTCATTTAGATCGACACTAAGATCTCTCTGATTTCTATTCCAGTTGAAGATATTCCAATATTTTTGTCTGGTTCAGTTGAATCGATACTAAGACTCTTTTGATTTCCATTCTAGTCAAAGATATTTCAATATTTTGCTCTGGTTCAGTTAGATCGATACCAAGATCTCTTTGATTCCTATTCCAGTTGAAGATATTCCAAGACTTTTTCTGGTTCAGTTAAATCGATACTAAGATTTTTCTAATTCTTATCCAGTCAAAGTTAATTCAAGACCTTCTCTGGTTCAGTTAGATCGACATTAAGATCTCTCTGATTTCTATTCCAGTAGAAGATATTCCAAGATTTTTGTCTTGTTCAGTTGAATCGATACTAAGACTCTTCTGATTTCCGTTCCAGTCAAAGATAGTTCAAGATTTTCCTCTAATTCAGTTACATCAATACCAAGATCTCTCTGATTCCTATTCCAGTTGAAGATAAATCAGGACCTTTTTCTGGTTCAATCGACACTAAGATTTTTCTGATTCTTATCCAGTCAAACATAAATCAAGACCTCTGCTGGTTCAGTTTGAATCGACCATTGATTTATTACTGATTCTTTTCTGGTAGATCCTTTCTCTGGTTCAGTTAAATCGACACTAAGGTTTTTCTGATTTCTATTCCAGTTAAAAAAACTGCAAAGCCTGGGGTACGACCAGATAACAGTTTAATCTCATTTCCCTAGTAAGTCGTTGTGAATCCTGGAATACGACCAGATAGGAGTCAACCTTATTATCCTCTGTAAGTCACTGTGAAACCTAGGTCCTAACCAGATAGCAGTTCACTTCCGTCTCTTCAATCAAGAGATGACTCCTTAATAGATTAATGGACAATTGAAGCTCCTAAACTCTATTCCCCAAAACAGAGACCAACATTCCTCAAGAGAGTCCTCCCTAGCAACAGGAATAGGAATTCCCATAAAGGAACGTCTCATGAAATCAACATTGTTCTGGATGGCATCTTTAAGCCCATCTCCGATGATCTCCTGTCATCTTTTCGAAATGGCATATGTAAGCCCATTCCC
The DNA here is from genome assembly GCA_948472305.1 of Vicia faba. Classification (NCBI taxonomy): domain Eukaryota; kingdom Viridiplantae; phylum Streptophyta; class Magnoliopsida; order Fabales; family Fabaceae; genus Vicia; species Vicia faba. The sequence continues at coordinate 186,142,506 of OX451735.1, read as the reverse complement.
GATATTATTCACCAACAGTCTCACTTCGGACGAGTGCAAATTTCTGGGCACTCTAGTGTTCAATCATCTTCCACCTTCAGATCACGAAAGGAAAACAAGCCAATCTAAATCTTCAGGTTTAAGAAGATTTAACAGGGGCAGCTGTTGTACCCCAAAATTTTCCCTCCCATTTTCACACAAGACATACTCCTAGAGGTTCTCAATTGCTCAAGGTTGACCAATAATTGACCAAACAATTTTCCGCCTAAGGCAATGAACCCCCAACTAAGGTTTCAATTTTCACCAAGATGGTTGAACTCCAATGGTCTCAAATTCCTCCCATGGTCCCAATATGCCTTCAAGATTATCCATGCCAAATTTAATGCCTTGCATAATAAGTTTGCTCAATCAATTGGTCAAGTATTGGAAAATCAATTGTGCTAGGTCAAAAATCAATTGTGGCCTATGTACAGTCAATTCAAGATTTTTGGTTAAAATCAACATTTTGAAGTGATATACATCATTTGATCAAGGGTTGATCATGATTCCTCAAGAAATGCTCCTAAACCATCAAAAGTCAAAAATGGCAAATTAGGGTTTCTATAGGAAAAGTCAACCAAACTTTGACCAAGCATAACTTTCTCATACTTTATCAAAAACTTTCTAACCAAATCTCATTTTTAATAGAATCAAATTCCCACCAACTTCTCTTCAGCCCCCAAGATCAAGAAATGCACCATTTGAAAGATATGAGCTCAGACATTACATGTCATTTTCAAAAAGCCAACAAAAGCCACTTTTTTCCAAGAAATTTTACATTAAGATAACATCTTGAAATGAAAAATTAATCAAAAGAGGGATTGAAGTAGACATCTTGGGATTTCCAAAAAGTAAAAGATCATCATCATTAGATAAAAATTGACCAAGTTATGGCTTTCCCAAGTTGGGAAAATTTAGAAATTTCAACAATGGTGCATTGAGCAAATTTGAATTTTTAGGTTAATGGCCTAACTTTTTAAGGTTCAAATATCTTCCTAAGGTCATAGAGGACCTCTAATATTATTTTTGCATGGCCTTGCATTTTCTACCTATTCTTTACATATTTATTTTAATTTATTTCAAATAAATATAAAATAAATGGTACAAAATAATTGGAAATGGGCTTAGGCATTTGGGCTGTTGTTTTGACTTGTCTTGAAGCCCAAGATTTAGTGCACAAGTGACCAGGTACATTTAAGCAAGGATAAGGCATGTTTTTGAAAATTTGGAAGGCTTTGAATTTGTTGGATTCTTGTTGGAAAAATGAGTTATGGCCATAATATTTTCCATTCAATTGTGTCTCCTCCTTCTATGCTATAAATACATCACCTTGGCAAGCCAAATGCACGCATATACACTGTAGAAAAGTGCTACCAAAATTATAAATAATTGTTAAAATTGTGAAATCCAAGAGTGCAGTTCCAGCCTTCCTCAATCCAAACCAAAGATCCAAACATATTCCTGGAGCTTCCTTGAAGCATTTGCGATCATCACCAAGTCCTGAAACGCCATGAAACGATCCAACCAGTTCGCACAATTTGCAGTTCTTGTCCATTTCATTTTGCTTAATTCGTGTAATATAAATATATTTTAGCCACGCATTACTGATCATTTAAATATTTGCAAACTTTCTGTATAGTTGGATTGAGGTTTTGGTGCAGGAATCGTACGTTGCCATTGTTAGGGTTTACACCTCCAAATTGGGGTTTCTTGAAATAGCCAAAATTAAGCCCAACCAATGGTACCATTATGCTCAGGAGGTTGAGGCCAAACAATCCATGGCCTCACATTGAATTTATTTTGTGTATTGTAGTTTTTTTTTAATTGCAGGTGCTATAGTGACAGACAAAAACTCTCACTATAGGTCTTATTACCTAAGACGATGGAGGGGGAAGAAGACAATGCGTGGCAACCTATAATTGGCCTGTTTGAATCAGCGCGCGTGTTTTTTTTTTGTTTTTTTCTTCCAATATTGACATTTTTTGTATATTATATTATTAATTGACTTTATGTAACGAATGGTATGATAGTTCAGTTGGCAGGGAAACATGTATATGAGGGAGAGGACCTGGGTTCGAATCCCTGGTCTAGCATTTTATTTTCTAACATTTGTTTCATACAGATCCGATGCTCCTTTTAGCCAGATGTGCATCATACATCATCAGCCCTGTGCCATCATATATCCATCTGATCAGATCTAGCGCACTCCATCTGCAGGCTTACCATGTCCCATCAAGAAATAATCCACATTGGATCCAGAAGAAAATTTGGGCTTCTCCCTTCATGGGCCAGCAAATTCAACAATGCACCCCCACTTTTTTTAATCACCCAGACCCACTTTGCATTTTTTTGTATTGTTTTATTTCTTTTTTTATTTTGTTTTTCTTGATTATTCCTTTAATTAGCCAAATAATAAAAAAAATCACAAAAAATTAGGATTTTTTTTTAAATAATTAATTTCTTGAATTAATTAATAACTATTTTAACTATTTTTTTTTCTTTAATTTAAAATTGAATTATAACTTAGGATTTAATTTAGGTTTGATAATTTTCTATTCATAATGAAAACTAAACAAAAAAAGAATTTAGACTAATTCTTAATTAATTTTTATTTTTTTAAAATAGACTTTAGGATGTTCATTTTAAGCATTTTCCTAAATAAAAATAAAACCAAAAAAGACTTTCACTCTTAGGATTTTTTTTAGACGTAATATTTCATTTCGTGCGCATAATTTTTACTCTCACATTTTATATAATAATGCAACTGAATATGGGATATAATAGTCTAGATTTAAAATTCCGCACTTTATTTTCTTGCACCTTTTTTATGTAACTGTCCCGAAGCATTGTAATAGCGCAGGATCTAAATTCTCGCAATTTATATTTTCTGTACAATATTACTGTTAGTAATTAGAAGTGTAAGACTGAAAATTAAAGCGCTAGCAAACTTAAATTCAAAAATAAATAACTGAAAAAAGCACTATTGCACAATTGCACCCTTAGGGTACTCCTCACTTGGTTGCCTCGGAAAATAATGGTCATGTACCTCGAACATATGGATATCTTATCAAAGACCCTCAATCTAAAAGTCATCATAAAGATCATGGTCTCTTAACGTCCCTCGAGTTGCCTACAAGAAATGATCTTGTCCCTCGATGTTGCCTATATGATGAAAGTCCCTTCGAATGCTAAGATATCCTTACATGTCGCCTTCATGGCCATAATGTCCCTTTCGATAGTCCCTCAACATCCAACGATAGGGCTACCTACTCACTAATAGTAGGATAACACTATCTAAAGGAAAGGAGGAAAAGAACATCCTTTTTCGAGTAGGTAGATGACTCTTAAGTACTTGCTCAAACCTAAGTTTTCACACTTACACACTCTTCAAAAACTATTTTCAAAAACGCTTTATCACACTCTTGAGGACTGATACAAGAGTTATCATAAAGCAAATAAAACCTTTCAAAACACACAAACATGAAGGCAATTTTAAAAATGAGCAAGTACTTAAGAGCCTGTGGAAAACCACTTATGGAAAGGGTGCTAACACCTTCCCTTTCCATAATCTACCCCCTTACTCATAAACCCTCGAAAAAGGTCTTTTTCTTTCTTTTCACCCATTCCTTTGTTGGATAAAAGAAAATTCGGTGGAGACTCTTGCTTACAACGACATTTGTGAACAAAAAATGCAAGCCAGTATTAAGAAGCCGGTTCTGCCACCGTATAACACATAGGAGTCCCTGTCGAAGGATATACCTTACTAGCCCATTCGAAGAATAGCATATTCCATTCGAAGGACACATTTGGCCCTTTCAAAGATACATACATGACCCATTCAAAGGACATGTCTGGGTGTCCCATTAGAAGGACATGTTTGATGGCCCATTCGAAGGGCTTATAAGACCCCCTTAAGGCATAATTTGGTGACCTATTTAAGGGGTACACATTTGGCTCCTTCGAAGGATGCACTAAAGTGACCCATTCGAAAGACACTTGTTGGGTGAAAATAAAATAATGTTGTTTGAAGGAGAATCTGGTCAAAAAAGGTCAAAATGAAAGATGAAATATTCAAAGATGCTTTCTGCCAAGTTCAGGCTTGGTACACTGGCCATAACGCTCCAAAACTGCTGCACAACAGTCCTGAAATACTGCCCCATTCTTGCACCAAAAGGGCATACGAACACTGCCCCTCAAAAGCTACAAAAAGTAGTTTACTCAAATTGTTCAAATTATTTTGTTTTCCCTCTTAAATTTCAGCCAGCATTTGCCTATAAATAAGAAGCTCCATAACATGTATAAGGGATTGGACACATATCCAAGGACTTTGGGGGCGTGGAGAAAAATCATCAAACTCTCAAATTATCAAACACTCTCAAACACTTAAACACAAACACAAACTCAAAATCTAAACACTTGCTTCTTTCGAATATGAAGCAATCCCCTACACTTTTTTTCCCTTCGAATCCAGTAGAAAGAACGTCACACTTGTTATTCTTCTTCGAATCCAGCATTAGAAACGTCACCTTCGTTTCTTCCCTTCGAACCTAGGAGTATCCAAGGCAGCATCTAAAGGTCTAGCTCACATACCCCAGCTTCAAGCAAGGTAAGTCAATCCTAACCTTGAACCTTTCTTTTCTAGCATAACATGTGAATTATCTTTCCTTTCGTTTTAAACATGTGCATAACATTTTCTCCTTTTCGTTTCCACCTTTTCAATTTGTTTTGATTAATACTCTTATGGCTTGTTTTCTTTGTTTATTAAACATGCTTTAAGAACTAACCTGGCACTGAGACAATGCTAGCATGGCCTTAGGCCATGTTTCTATTTAAAATCTCGAACAAAAAAACAGGAGGAAAGAAGTATGAAACGAAGTCTTAGGCTTCCACACTGACTTCCAGATCCAAACGAAAGAGGCAGCCAGAAGGATGGCCACAGTGACTTCGAGGCCCCAGTCGAAAGAAGCAGAAAGCCAGGATACACCTTACTACTTCCAGGCCCAAGTCGAAGGAAGCAGAAAGGCAAACTGCATCTCATTCTTCATTTCTAAGCCTAAACCGAAAGACACGACCTTGTTGCTTCCAGGTCCAAATCGAAGGAGGCCATGAATGGCAGAATCGAAGGGTGTTTCTGCCTAGATCGAAAAACTCATTTTTCTTCTTTTTATTTTTATCTTGTCTTTATATTTTCTGGCTATTCAATATGGTTATAATAGCGTGGGATTATTTTCTGCATTTTCATTGCTTTTTATACAAATGTTAGTAATTAGGATGTATGGCAAGATAAAAACAACAAGTAGACAGCCTAAAAATAAAAGACAAAATGCATGCAAATCAAACACACTATTCACACATGCACCCTTAGGGTAATCTCACTTGTTGTCTCGGAAAACAGTCATGTCCCTCGAATATGGGCGTTTTAGCAAAGACCCTTGATAAGAGATCGTAGTCCCTCGATGACCCTCAAAGTTGCCTTCGCATTTGTTGGTACCGATATCCCTTGTGTTGAATTGAGGAGAATACGGGGCCGCTGAGCAGCTTCATGAAGCACTAACTGACCTTAGAACCTTAATTGAACAACTAGGCCATTAGGAAGTAGTGAGATAGCCGACTTTGGTGCAGTCCGAAGTTGGTTGATACTCGATACTACGCTCATTGAGATCGAACTTTTGGGATATCTCAGCTGCAAGAAAAGATTGATTGTGCTGAGACAATGCCTAAAAGAAAGGTCAGTGATATTGAGATCCCCTAGAACCCGGTTACTATTACTAGGACAGGTTGAGCCAACTAAACTTCAAGAGGGTACTTACCTACAAACTCCATGCAAGCCTAAACCTAAGGACTTGTCTGCTTTATGTGTATATGACTATTTGTACATAACAACTTGCTTGCTTTGAATACTTGTACATAACATCATAAACATCATAACATCATAAGCATTCTCACTAACCATTTCAAGGATTTAGGGATTTATCTTTTTTTTTTGTTTTGTAGGCCATGACTCTCATTCGAAGGAATACCATCTGAATCAGCTTCGTGAAAGCACACCCTCAACTACAAGAATTAGCATGAAGGGTGCTTGGAGATTCTCCCTTTACCAATAAATATGGTCGACTTCTCAGCTTGGCTACCTCCAATTTCCAAGAAGAAATTATGTGTGTACTCTTCCAATTCTTTGATCCCATGAATCATTGCTTCACCTTTCCTAACTATCAGTTGGCACCTACATTAGAAGAGTTCTCTCAACTGTTAGGAGTGACCATGCTTGATCAAATACCATTCACCGGTTTAGAGGAGACTCCAAATCCTGAAGTCATTGCCAAAGCCCTCCATCTGAAGAGAGACGACATTATATCAAATTGGGAGACAAAAAGCGGAGTTAAGGGTTTCCTAGCCAAGTTTCTGTTGGAGAAGGCTCGTTCATTCTGGGAAGATATGGATTTTCAAGATTTTGAAGATGTCTTGGCCCTTCTAATCTATGGTTTGTTTCTATTTCCCAATCCGGACCAATTCATAGATGTGAACGCCATCAAGGTTTTCCTCTCCCATAATCCTATACCTACTTTGCTTGGAGACATTTTACATTGTTTCCACACTCGCACCATGAAGAAAAGAGTTACTCTCTTGTGTTGCATTCCCCTACTCACCAAGTGGTTTACTTTGCACCTACCTTGATCAACATTTAAGAACGAGCAAGGATTGACATGGTCTCAAAGGATGATGTCCCTCACACACTCTGACATTTATTGGTGTTCTCGATCCTTGGAAGATACTACTATCATTGACCATTGTGGGGAATTCCCTAATGTCCCACTCTTAGGAATTAGGGGAGGTATCACCTATAACCCTTCTCTTGCATTACGACAATTTGGGTATGCACGAAGGTTCTGGAGCTCACAAGACAGCTTCATGAGGAGCGAAATCTGAACGCCTACATTACACCAAAGAGGATGCGTTCGACCTTTTTGTCTTAGGAGTTTATTTTGCTTTACTTCCTCCATTGTAAGCCCAATGGGAATGGTTGTAATTAATTTAAACTTATTAATACAATTGATGTTTGCTCCTTTCTTGTCTAAAACAAATTTAAATCTTCTAAGTCCTTGAAAGCATTGCATCCACATACCATTCATCATATTATGACAGGCTTTTCCCACACAGGTCTCTCATCTGCTTGCTGGTTATTTCAGTAGAGATGGCTCTAGAACAGACTATCAAGGACATTCTGACTCAAAATGCTCAACTTCACGAAATGTTCTTGAACTTATCCAAGGGGAAAGAACAAGTGAAAGCACTCCTCACTAGGGGCTGGACCATGGAGAATCCTGAGGACGACAGGGATGACCAGTTGGAGAGGCTACAAATTGAGATAGCCATAATGAAGGTCCAAATGATGGGACAACTAGTAGGCCAGATGACTCTTATCCAAAACTTGGCTCAAGGACAAGAAGAGCTTAGAGCCCTTGTCAACAAGCTTCATCAAGACAGATGCAACCAAATGGGGAAAACAACTAGAATTGGGGATCGAGTTATTAATCAGCCTCCGATGAGACAAGGATCCGGTTTCATGGAGAGTAGACCTTTCCAAATTGTTGTCACGTCACGAGCCCAACAACCACCTCGTCAACAAGGACAGGGTAATCGGCGTAAACGGAATGCATCCAATAGGAAACATACCAAACTCAACATGCCAATGTTGCAAGTCTTGCTACACATGTTGAATCTGAATTTAGTCACACTAAAGGATCCTCCTTGGAATCCTAATATTGTTTCTCCTACTTACCATCCCAATGAAAGGTCTGCATATCACTCCATTAGTCCGGGGCACGATACTGATAGTTGTTGGACGTTGAAAAACAAGATTCAAGACCTAATCAATGAAGGAGCATTGGAATTCACACAAGATGGTCAGCTGGAGTTCTTATGTCATCCTCAAAAGCATACCATATGAAGTGACGATATAGGCGAAGGAATTTTTTGTTTATTTGAATTTTCAGTTGCAATTTCTTTATTTTCTTAAACACTTATCTTTATGTCAAAATTTGGTTATTCTCATCAATGCATTGCATATGTTTGTCTTGAATTAATCCTTGTGTTTTCATTTAAACTATGGTTTTTACTCCCCTTATAATATTCAACTCTTGTTTTACAAAGTTGTAAGCCTTTTGAGGGAGGATGACGGAAACAATGTCATAATCTCATACAATATGCTTTTAGACAGACCTTACTGATGATGTACATGCGTTCGTTCAATTCCTAAACAGTGGAGTTATAAGGAAAATAATCCATAGTCAACCCTTTTGAGCCAAAGAAGTAGGAGTTTTCTTTTTACACAAATTGAAACCTTTAACCAAAACCTGGGGCAAGGTAGTCTCTCGGTTAATTCAAATGTGCGTTCAGTTGTAAACTTTCACTTTGTATATAACGAATGACATCAAAAACTTTCCTCTGGAATCAAAAGACGGTGATGGTTCATCCCATAAGCTAGGTAGTCATTATCTCTCAAAAGAAAAGCCCACTACGTCAAAACCTACAAAGGAGACTTAAGAAAAACTGGGGCATCCCGCTGACTATAATCTCAAAACATTTAGGCAAAAATCAGGGATAATAAATAAATAAATAAAAAGTCACTACAAGTCCTCGAAAAACATGAAAAATATGGCAGAAACAACTGCCTTCACAAATAAAACTTCTAAACTTCTGAGCCATCACCAAAACGTCATTCCAGACTCAATTGGAGTCCAAACGCACAATTAACTGAGTTTAGGACTGAAGAACATAACGAAGAACGGGCAGGCACAAATACACTTTGAGCCTTATCCTTTGTTTCTTAAACCGTGAACCAGACCATGATACAACCTTTATAAGTCCTAATTGAAGCATGGGTTAGTTCGAAAGCATTATGTTACCAAAGGTATCTTGACTCCTGTAAGGCTTTACTCTAAATCCTGAGTTGAATTCACATTCGTACAAAATTCTTTTGTATGCTAAAAACGCATTTTCAAAACTTCAAGACAAGCCTAAACTTTGCATTATTTGAATATCATTGTTTGCATATGGCTAATTGTTTGATAGCGGAGAAATTCACACGACGAATATCCAGCGAACAAAAACTCTCTCAGTGAACCAAATCACTTCAAGTGGGAAGACACTCTCAACGACAAGTCTCCTATTAAGCAAGGGGGCATGACATATCATTGTCTAATTCGTCTAGGGAAGTCAAGTCAAGATTCCAAGAAGTCTCCCAAGAAATGCTGAATAAACAGGGGCAGGTCTGTATCTGAATCACTTGAGGGCATTGAACATGAATTCCAGCAAAGGATTGTGTACGGTCAGGCAAACATTTCCTAGCAATACTAAAAACACTTGCTATTAAGGGGAATGACAAATTTCCAACAAAGTCCTTTTCATTTGGTGATACCCATCCAAAGTTTCAATCTTCGAGAAACCTTTCCCCAACTGAGTTGATCTTAAGAATCCTCGAGGAGTTCTGCCAAAAGAAAACACCTCTCCAACAGATTGGCAACAGGGTTTATTTCCTCAACAAACGGAACGATTCCCCAGCTTGAGTTTTCTTTTCCGACTACTACAAAACCACAACTACTCTTCCCCAGTAGAATGCTCTACAATCCCCCAGTGAGTTGCTGCAAAGTCTGGAAGCCAAACCAGATAACAATTAACCTCTTTATCCCCAACAAGTTGTTAACTTCCTTTCCCTTCCATCAAGATATATCTCCCCAGTAGAGCAGCGGACAACCGAAACTCCTGAACTCTTTTCCCCAAGCGAAAATCAACACTCTCCACAGATTTTTCTTCTCAAGCAAAATCAACATCCCCCAGTGGATTTCTCCTCAAAACAACAAAAACAGGAATCCCCAGCAGAAACATTCTAAACAAAGTTCGAAGATGCACATACTCTTCATCCCCAACAACAGTCCAGGATTTAGCCTCCCAAAACTCCCCAACATTTTTCAAGGATTTATTTTCTAAAACAAAAATACATTCCAACAACATTTGGCATTTCATGCATCATATTACATACATGACAAATGCATACGACACAATCTCATTTATTTTGAGAACATAATTACACCATGCATATCATACGTCATGACATTTCATGCAACTAACTCTTAACCTTTTCAGGAAATATCAAACAACAGATAATTATCGTCAACAATTTTGAACAGTTATAGTTTAATACTTAAAACAAGACAGGATAACTATCTGTGAATAAAATTCTTGAACATCAATTCTCGAAACAAGACGGGGTGACTATTTACATAAAAAACACTTCCTTCAGACTTCTGCTGGTTCAGTTTAAATTGATCAATGGTTTATCCTGATTCCTTTCCGGTAGAAATTTTCTGTGGTTCAGATAAATCGCTCCAAAGATTTATTCTGATTCTTTTCCAGACCTCTGTTGGTTCAGTTTAAATCGATCAATGGTTTATCCTGATTCCTTTCTGGTAGACATTTTCTCTGGTTTAGATAAATCGCTCCAAGATTTATTTTGATTCTTTCTAGTTAAAGAATATTCAAGACCTCTGCTGGTTCAGTTTAAATCGATCAATGGTCTATCCTGATTCCTCTTCGGTATACATTTTATATGGTTCAGATGAATCGCTCCAAGATTTATTCTGATTCTTTACAGTTAAAGAATATTCAAGACCTCTGCTGGTTCAATTTAAATTGATCAATGGTTTATCTTGATTCCTTTTCGGTAGACATTTTCTCTGGTTCAGATAAATCGCTCCAAGATTTATTCTGATTCTTTCCAATTAAAGAATATTCAAGACCTCTGCTGGTTTAGTTTAAATTGATCAATGGTTTATCCTGATTCCTTTCCGGTAGACATTTTCTCTGGTTCGAATGAAATGCTCAAGATTTATTCTGATTCTTTCCATTTAAAGAATATTCAAGACCTCTGTTGGTTCAGTTTAAATCGATCAATGGTTTATCCTGATTCCTTTCTGTTAGACATTTTCTCTGGTTAAGATGAATCGCTCTAAGATTTATTCTTATTCTTTCCAGTTAAATAATATTCAAGACCTCTTCTGGTTCAGTTTAAATCGATCAATGGTGTATCCTGATTCCTTTCCGGTAGACATTTTCTCTGGTTCAGATAAATCGCTCCAAAGATTTATCCTGATTCTTTCCAATTAAAGATTATTCAAGACTTATGCTGGTTCAGTTTAAATTGATCAATGGTTTATCCTAATTCCTTTCCGGTAGACACTTCCTTTGGTTCAGATAAATCTCTCCAAAGATTTATTCTGATTCTTTTCCAGACCTCTACTGGTTCAGTTTAAATCGATCAATTGTTTATCATGATTCCTTTCCGGTAGAAACTTTCTCTGGTTCAGATAAATTGCTCCAAAGATTTATCCTGATTCTTCCCAGTTAAAGATAATTCAAGACCTCTACTAGTTCAGTTTAAATTGATCAATGGTTTATCCTGATTCTTTTCTGGTAGCCACTTTCTCTGGTTCAGACAAATCATTCCAAAGATTTATTCTGATTCTTTTCCAGTTAAAGTCAAGCTTAGACTTAGTCTAATTTTTGTCAACATTCACCTTTTGATGGCATATATAAGCCCATCTCCAACAACTATCCATCATTTCTCCAAATGGAATCTTTAAGCCCATTCCCTACACAATCAACCACCACATCATCAAGTGCAAATTTCTGGGCACTCTAGTGTTCAATCATCTTTCACCTTCAAGTCACGAATGGCAGACTCACCAATATAACTCTTTAGGTTTAAGAAGATTGAACAGGGGCAGTTGTTGTACCCCAAAATTTTCCCTCTCATTTCTCAAGGAATTTCTCACAAGGATTCTCAAAATTCAAGCTTGCACAAGTACAATTAGATTTCCCAGCATCAAGTTAAAGAGGAAACTGTTAAAAAAGGGGAAACAAATAAAAATAATCTTTTTGAAAAAATTGGAGAAAAAGAAAGTCTTCTTCGATTCATATCCTTTGATTGGACTTTTGGCCTTCTTCGATGCAAGCTTGGCTTGCATCCTTCGATTGGGCATTGGCCTCTGACATGCTGGCTTTGATTCACAAGGAAGGAAATTCCTGCATGCAACCTTTGATTGCATCTTTGGCATCACATGATTTACAATGCAATGGCTGCATATATGTCTGCTTCGATTGGATGTTTGATGCTTGCATGCCTATGTTGACTGGACAAATAATTCCCTCCATGCTTGCTTTGATTCATAAAGTGATTGCGGGCTATATGTAGCCTTCGATTGAGCCATAGCTTCCTTCTTGCATGCAAGAGGCGCCCACCAAGCCAGCAGGCACAAGGCAAAAAGCCTCTTGTAGCCTCCTTCGATTCCAAGGAAAAAAGCCTCCTTTTAGTATCCTTCGATTGCACAATTTCCCTCCTGCATGCCTCTTATGTCTGTGCATCTTTGCTTCCAGCATGCCTCTTTCGTTTGGGAATTTGTCCCTCCTTTGATGCAAGCCTAGCATGCCTCTTTCGTTTGGGCATGTGGCTCCCTTTATTGCAAGCTTCGTTTGGGAATTTAGACCTCCTGCATGCAGGCTTCGACAGGGCAATAGCTATGTTTATACTAGCTTCGACTGGACAACATTTCCCTTTGAAATAGTATGTTGCAACTCCACCCTTGACAACCTTCAGCACACATGGTTGGTGGCCTCCCTTTAAAGGACATGTATTGGTGGATCTGAAGGGCATACATAGGAGTCCCTGTCGAAGGAAATACCTTACTAGCCCATTCGAAGAATAGCATAGTCCATTCGAAGGACACATTTGGCCCTTTCAAAGATACATACATGACTCATTCAAATGACATGTCTGGGTGTCCCATTTGAAGGACATGTTTGATGGCCCATTCGAAGGACTTAAGGGGCACACATTTGGATCCTTCGAAGGATGCACAAAAGTGACCCATTCGAAAGACACTTGTTGGATGAAAATCAAATAATGTTGTTTGAAGGAGAATTTGGTTGAAGGAGGTCAAAACGAAAGATGAAATATTCAAAGATGCTTGCTGCCAAGTTCAGGCCTGGTACACTGGCCATAACGCACCAAAACTGTTGCACAACAGTCCTGAAACACTGTCCTATTCTTGCACCAAAATAGCATACAAACACTGCCCCTCGAAAGCTACAAAAAGCAAATTGTTCAAATTATTTTGTTTTCTCTCTTAAATTTCAGCCAGCATTTTCCTATAAATAAGAAGCTCCATAACATGTATAAGGGGCTGGACACAAATCCAAGGACTTTGGGGGCATTGATAAAAATCATCAAACTCTCAAATTATCAAACACTTTCAAACACTTAAACACAAACACAAACCCAGAATCTAAACACTTGCTTATTTCGAATATGAAGTAATCCCCTACACTTTGTTTTCCTTCGAATCTAGTAGAAAGAACGTCACACTTGTTCTTCTCCTTCGAATCCAGCATTAGAAACGTCACCTTCGTTTCTTCCCTTCGAACCTAGGAGTATCCAAGGAAGCAGCTAAAGGTCCAGCTCACATACCCCAGCTTCAAGCAAGGTAAGTCACTCCTAAACTTGAACCTTTTGTTTCTAGCATAACATGTGAATAATCTTTCCTTTCGTTTTAAACATGTACATAACATTTTCTCCTTTTCGTTTCCACCTTTTCAATTTGTTTTGATTAATACTCTTATGGCTTGTTTTCTTTGTTTATTAAACATGCTTTAAGAACTAACCTGGCCATGAGACAATGCTAGCATTGCCTTAGGCCATGTTGCTATTTAAAATCTCAAATGAAAAAACAGGAGGAAGGAAGTATGAAATGAAGTCTTAGGCTTCCACACTGACTTCCATATCTAAACGAAAGAGGCAACCACAAGAATAACCTCACTGATTTCCAGGCCCCAGAAGAAGGAAGCAGAAAGAATAGCCTCACTACTTCCAAGCCCCAGTCGAAGAAAGCAGAAAGGAAAATTGCATCTCATGCTTCATTGCTAAGCCCAAATCGAAATACATGACCTTGCTGATTCCAGGTCCAAATCGAAGAAGGCCAGAAAGGGCAGAATCAAAGGGTGTTTCTGCCTAAATCGAAAAGCTCATTTTTCTTATTTTTATTTTTATCTTGTCTTTATATTTTCTGGCTATTTAATATGGTTGTGATAGTGTAGGATTTATTTTCTGGCTATTTAATATGGTTGTGATAGTGTAGGATTTATTTTCTGCATTTTTATTGCTTTTTATACAAATGTTAGTAATTAGGATGTATGGCAAGATAAAAACAAGTAGACAACCTAAAAAACAAAGACAAAATGCATGCAAATCAAACACACTATTCACACATTCACCCTTAGGGTAATCTCACTTGTTGCCTCGGAAAAATAATCATGTCCCTTAAATATGGGCGTTTTAGAAAAGACCCTTGATAAAAGATCGTAGTCCCTCGATGACCCTTAATGTTGCCTTCGGTAACCGATCTAGTCCATAAACGACATTGATAAAATGTCCCATAGGTTGCCTTCTATGACTATATAAACGTCCCACGTCCGTTCCTTCACATCCAATGATGGGGCTTCTTACCAAATCCATGGTAAGATAGCAACATCTAAAGGAGGAGGAAAATAACATAGACCTTTTGAGTAGGTAGGATACTCATAGTTGCTCGCTTGCTCACAACAAAAACATTTTTACATATCGACATTTTCATTTGAAATATTTTCAAAAGACAAAGATCTTTGTACGCATTCTTATAAAAACGAGAGTCATTACAAAGACACTTTTCAAAACCACTTTCAAAAAACACAATCCACAAACACCTTTTTGAACTATTTTCAAAACTAACACTTTGTACGCGTTCTTATAGAAAAGAGAACCATTACAAAGACGTTTTCAAAATACTTTCAAAACCCACACCACAAGCACATTTTGAAACAAAAGCAAGTGATCTAGCAAGCAACTAAGAGCTCGTAGATAACTATGGATGAAAAGGGTGTTAATACCTTCCATTTTCATAACCTACCTCCCGAACTCAAAAAAATAATCTTAAAAGGTCTTTCCTGTTCTTTTCAACCTTTCCTTATTGGATAAAAGAAAAGTCGGTGGTGACTCTTACTATCCGCAACAATTGCGATCAAACGCAAATTCACCAAGTCAGTTCTCCCACCGTGTTACACAATGACATGGTAGGTAGATGCGTATGCAATGTTTTTAAAGATCTTTAGGGAATCTTGTTTGAATCATTAGAAATTGAATTTAGTTGCAGATTTGTCTGAAGAACTTTGAGTTTTCATCTTTGAACGTCCTTCTATAAGAATTAAGCTCACCATATCAAGTGGGTCATAGCCTCTGACTCAAGAAAATGCACTTTGATCTTGAAGGCATCTGGCTAGAGGAAAATAAATCCTCTTGCCCCTTGATAGAAATTTGGCTTATAAAAATCCTTCAAATATTGCACCATAAATCTCTAAGATCCTTGAAATGGTTAGTAACAATACTATGTTATGAAATGACATGATGTGTATGCCATGCACTAAGCAAAAGTGTAAGGTGATGGGAACAAATGAGTTTATACAAACAAATCCTGCGAGGAATTCAAGTTGTTAGATAGTGAATACAAACAAGTCACACAAGTAGATTTGGGTTTAAAGGCTTGCATGAAGTCAATAGGTAAGTACCTTTCCCACAACTAAAGTTTAGTTTGCTCAACCTGTCCTAAAATAGTAACCGGGTTCTAAGAATCTCATATCACAGATCTTTCTCAAAGGTTTTATTTTAGAACGGCAACTAATTTTCTACCAAAACATCCCGAGAGTCAAATCTCAATGAACGTAGCTTCGAGTATCAACCAACTTTGGATTGCACCAAAGCCGGCTATCTCACTACCTTCTAATGGCCAAAATGGGTCAACTAAGGTTCTAAAAGTATGTTAGTGTTAATGACAACCACGCAGAAACCTAATGTTATCCTTGACTGATTCAAGGAACATCAATACAAATCAAAGTGTCATACTAATTGTAGCCATCATATTAACCATATCGGTCTACGTCATACAATCTTTATAATCTATTGCTACTTACCTAAGGCATCCCTAGATTCGGGTGTAGGACCTTTCAAATAATAAACCCAAGAAAACCCTTAAAGTTAAAGCAGACAAAGCATACAATCTAAGCAAATAAAATGATCTAAACTCTTAAGGTAACCCCTCTTTTAAATTTGTCCCCAACAGAGTCGCCAAGTCTATAATACGGTGGAAGAACTAGCTTTTTTAGCATTTTATCGCAAGTGTTACAGTTAGCAAGAGTCGCCACTGACTTTTCTTTTATCCAACAAGGAAAGGCTGAAAAGAAGAGAAAATACCTTGATAGATTTTGAGTTCGGGGGGTAAGTTATGCAAAGGGAAGGTGTTAGCACCCTTTTCATCCGTAGTTATCTACGGGCTCTTAATCTCTAGCTCACTTTTTGAAATTTTCTTTGTGTGTGTGATTTGAAAATATTTTTGAAAAGCCAAAGTACGGCTGACTTTGTAAGGATTCTTGAAAAATTAAAATAATGCATGAATGGATTTAGGGGTCCCTAAACATGTCATAAACACGTTTGAACTTCAAAAGTTAGGCCCATTAGCCTAAAAGTCCAAAGTTTCTCAATTGTGGTTTCATGCATTTTCTCAAAATTGCTCAACTTGCACCAATCATAACTTTCTCAAATTTTGTCATATGAAGGTGATCTTGGAATTTTTGGAAAGCACTAGATGTCCCCTACAACTCTCATGTTGGTAACCTTTTCATTTGAAATCTTTAACTTGATGTAAATTGCTTTGACAAAAGACATCCTTTTGTTAACTTTTAAAATGACATGTAATATTTTGGCTTATATCTCTCAAATGAAGCATTTTTGGCCTTGAGCTTAGAGAGACAAAGTTGTAGAGAATTGAATTTCCTTCAAGATAGGCTTCGGTTGAGGAATTTATGATGAAACATGTGAAAGTTATGCTTGGTCAAAGTTCAATTGACTTCTCCTTAAGAAAACCTTAATTAGTAATTTTTGACTTTTGATGAATCTTGAGTTTTCTTGATGAATCATGATCAGCCCTTGATCAAATGATGAATGTGACTTCAAAATCTTGATGTTAACCAAAAATCTTGACTTTTGACTATATGTTGACCATAATTGACTTTTCATCCAATAGAGTTGATTTTCAATCATCTGAGCAATTGACTGAGCAAACTTGTGATGCAAGGCTTGAAACTTGACATTAGGATTCTTTGAAGCATATGAACCATGAAACTCACTTGATGCATTAGAAGCTCAAATTTCTTTGAGAAAACCAAAACCCTAATTGTAGGTCACTACTTAGGAGGATGGTTCATCTGATCAATTCTTGAATAGTCTTGAGTATTTGAGACTCTTAGGAGCATGAGGAGGCATCTTGAATCAATCTGTCTTGAAAAATAGGAGGGCAAATTTCGGGGTACAACACTATGATACTTACCACCATGGACGGTGAAGATTGTCCACACCCTGTGAATGCAGACATAGTTGAAAAAATACTACACATAAAAGAGACCTGCTAGGTTGACAGGACTAGGAAAAAATAATGGCATCCCGGTGAACCAAAAGGGTTCGGGCAAAAATTAGGGATATATATACAAAAAAATTGTACATCTGGAAAGTCGAAAACTTGAAAATGAGGCTTAGGCAAAAAAGGATATCCCGATAGACTGAAAACCTGAAAGGGCGGTCCAAGCAAAAGTTAGGGATTAAAGCGTATGACTATGTCCCGTTGGATCACCCATCTACTTACAACCAGCTTTGTTACTAGCGTCAAGATTCAAACGGTACATATCAATTCAATCATCTTCTTCAGACAACAAGTGATAAGATGCTTGAAGAGATAGGGGTAATAGCAGAGTTAAAACTCGATGGAATCGTTTCCATATAATTGTTTTTATTCTTTTTCTTTGTACCACTTTTTCAATTTTTACGACGATTTCCTCTTACTAGGATTTATGTCTTCTTGTATAAAACTTCCTGCTTAGAGGAGAACTTTCAGAATTAATGCAATTAAAAATCCAAAATTGTTTTTAATTTCTCCGTTTTGTTTGCAAAAATGTCCAATGATTACATTGAATGAATATATACATTTGAATATGATTACTGTTTACAAAACATATGCGTGAAATCAAGATTAGAATTTACTAAAGACTCTAGGAGTTGGGATAAGGTTCGAAAGTTGTCCGCAAAGCCCCACAGAACAATATCCATGGAATTATCTCTATAGAGCTATCTTCACAAGCTCATCCCCAACAGAGATATATTCCCCAAAAAATCTAATATGCCCTCAGATAGAAATTAGCGCATCCTCCAGCAGTTCACCTCCATATCCCTGATGAATAGCTTGACATGATCATCTTCCCCAATAGGTCCCCTAGCAGATAAGGAAGTTGGATCATTCCCTCGGCATACAGGAAACTTCCTCAGCGCAGCCTATGAATTCCTAATCTCCATCAGAGATTATTTCTCAAACGCAGTCTATATGATTTAATTCCCCAACAGAGTTTATTTCTCCAATACTACAAATTCTCCGACATAATTCTCTTCTCCAGTCAGATGTCACTCAATGTTGTCCTCCCTAGAAGAGCTATACCCATATCTGAAACCTGGTCAGATAGCACATCAGAGGAATATCTATTTCTTTTATCCCCAATCAGAGCACATAAAAATCAAATCCTTCAAAAAAAACGATGAACGATCGACTCTCCTTGAATTCTTCTATCCCTAAGCAAAAGTCGAAGATCCCTGGCGGAGTGTCTTCAAACAGAAAACAGGAACCCCCAGTAAAGACGTTCTAGACAAAATTGAAGAATTACTTTCTTCATCCTCAGCGACAGTCAGAGATTTACATTCCCCAGCTAGACGTTGTTACAAGAAGCTATCAATACGCTCCAACGACATGTTGCATCCATACCTCATTTACAAAATATCATAACATATGCATATGAAACACATATATTATTCTCATTTATTTTGAGAAAATCACTACAAAATACATTTCATGCATCATGACATTGCATGAAGCTAACTTTGTTTTAAGGTTAAGTTCGTAAACAGACAAATATTATCAGCGATTTATAGATAGGTTGTGGATCAAATCCCGAAACAGGACGGAGCGACTATCTACATGACCAGATGATTTCCTTCAGATACTAAATCTGACGAGCATTTCCTTCAGAGACTAAATCTGAAGAGCATTTCCCTCAAAGACTAAACCTGACGAGTATTTCCCTCAGAGATTCATTCTGACGAGCATTTCCTTCAGAAATTCATTCTTTAAAGCATTTCCCTCAGATAAAATCAGATAGATTCATTCTAAAAAGCATCAGTGAGATAAAACTAAACGAAGGTTCATTATGATACTCCTTTGGATATAGTCGGGCATAAACTCATTCCAATATACTATTCAGATACAACTGGGCGAAGACTCATTCTGATTCACTTCTGGATGCAGTCGGGCGTAGACTCATTCCAATATATTGTTCAGATACAGTCGAGCGAAGACTTATTCTGATCATTTTATAGATACAGTCAAGACATAAAATCATTCTAGAATATCGTTCATATACAATCGAGACATAAGATTCATTCTGACACTCCCCAACATATCTACTAGATACAATAGGACACAGACTCATTCTAGTATACTTTTTCAGATACAGTCGGACATACTCATTTTGCTACTCCTATCAACATTTATTTCAGATGACATCTATAAGCCCATCCCCGATGACACTCTATCACCTCTCTAAATGACATCTTTAAGTTTATTCTCGATATAATTAACCAACAGTGTTACTTCGTGCACATGTGAGGAAAAATTTCTGGGCACTTAAGTGTTCAATCATCTTCCACCTTCAGATCACGAATAACGGACATGTCAATCTAACTCTTCAGGTTTAAGAAGATTGAACAGGGACAGTGAGTATTACTTTTGACTTAAACATATTGTCTTTGATGTAAATATTAATTTGGCTTTTGATGCACAGTGTTAGCTGTTTTTTATGCTCTTTGTGCAAGATTAACAAAAATACAGGTTGTTGTTAATTCTCTGATATGGTTATTATAGTTAAAGAATAAAAAGTAGGAAGAATTTGAGAAGTAGAGAATTGCAAATTTAAAACAAAGAAAGTTTTGACAGCGGTTATAAAATCTAACCGTCATTGTATTGAACGGTAACCAAAATAATATAAAGTACAAAATGTTGATGCTGAGAATCAAACCAGAGACCTTTAGTTCTATCACAACAGTAAAAAACGGTTGTGATATGGCACGCGCTTTCTAGAATACAACAACGGTCTCATGACCGTAATTGTAAATATCACATATACAACCATATACTACATAACAACACATGGTCCCACGTAATTATATATCTTTCTCAACCATTGTTAAATAAAATTTTCGTAATAATGTTAATTTTCTTTCTTGTGAATGCTTAAATAACAAAATGTGATCCCATTGCCTTGCTTTGGAGAATCCTCCAAGCGATATAAGGTCCATATAATTTCTTTCTCTTTGAATAAACCTTGATGGTTATGAGACCAAAGTCTGAGGAAATATCCATGTACACCTTCTCTAAGTTTCCATGTAATAATCTATTTTTAACATCAAAATGGTGTAGTTTACAATCTGAGTAAGAAAAATGAGATAATAAGATCCGGATAATATTCATATTTCTCTAGAGAAAATTTATTCTCATAAGAAATTTCATATGAGTATAGACTCCCCCGACTAATCTAGCCTTTAAAGAGTGTTATTTTTAATATATAGATATATAGATCCATCTGCATTCAACTGGATTTTTTCCTTCTTTCCTTTAAATAATATACTGATTTCCATTCTTCACAATTTTTTTTATTTTCCTAATTCATATCCTAAATCCAATATCTTTTCACTCCTTTTGAACAAATGATAAAATTCTCATCAAAGTCAACAACCACAATAAAACTTTGATAACGTGGGAAAAATATTTAGAGGATAAAAATTGAGAAATAATATATATATATAATTAGAAAAGAAAATATTTTATCTATTATAGTAAAAAGGTAAATTATTTAATCAATAACATAAGTATAAATAAAGTGAGAATCGTCAATGGAGGAACCAATTTTTAATACTTACCTTCTGTTCATATGATTGAAGCAGAACCAATTTAATTTTTTCCTTTGATACACTACAATTAATGTAATTATTTCAAAATAAAAGATAATAAAGGAACCATAAAATAAATAAATTTAGGAGCACAAATACCACATGTAGAAGTTATACTAATATGACTCAAAATAGGCGACAAACCGGATTATTAAGTAGGTCTACGTGAAGGAACATAAAACATATTTTTAAGGAAGTTATGAGAAATGATATATGATTAAAAACCATTATTAGATTTATCCATGTCCCCCCTTAGGCTAGTGACGAGTAAAGTAATCAATTTTTTGTGAAATGTAACATCTTTAGAAACATATATAATACTTACATCGAAGAGAATAATAAAATTTGAAACCACTTTTGTTAGAATGATAACCCATAAAGGTGCATTTAATTACACCATAGTGAAACTTAATTTGATGTTTCTTATGAATATATACAAAATAAATCCATCCAAGCACTCCAAACTCAAGACTTTGCATGATAAAAACAAAAGGAAAAAAATGAAATCATAAGAACAAGACTAACATTACCAGCAACACAAGACACTACAAGAAAAAACCTCTGTTGCGATATATTTTTGTGATGTGATTATTATGTAGCAAAAATTATTTATTGCAATGTGATAATCACGTCATTATATTTTTTAATGTTAAATATAATTGTTGTTAATTTATTAGGTGAGATTTTATATTTTTTATTATTAAAAAATAGTTGCAGCGTATTTATCACGTCACAACTTTTAAATTAAAAAAAAAATAATAAAAAAGATTTGGCGCTCTGAAGGAGGGAAGTTTGAAAATTTTATAAAATTGGATTTGACGTGGAAATCACGTTGCAAATATTTAAGAAGGAAAATATCTGATTTTGAACTGATAGGGTGCATTGTGGCTAATGATGGTTTCTGACCGTTGGATGTTGCGACGTGATAATCACGTGACAAAGTTGCAACGTGATAATCACGTAACTGATAGACTAATAAATTATTGACTGTTGTGGGCTGCGACGTGAATATCACGTGGCAAATTTGCGACATATTCACGTCACTGATGTCTTTATATACTTTACGCAATTCATTCTCCAGAAACGTATTTCTCATAATTCTTCCATTCTTTCTTCTTCTTCCCAACCGTTCTTCGTTCTTCTCCCAATCCCCACTAATCTTTCAATTATAATTCCAATTTTTAATTTGTTATTCAAGTATCAGGTATAATTTCTTGTCTTTCATATTTTTCAATTTAATTTAATAATTGCATTTAATCTTTATATTTATTCTGATTTAGTTAAAATTTTATTTTATTTTGTCAAAAATTAAGCAATATTGAAGGGAATCATTAATAGTACATTGAACAATATTGACAAAGATTGAAGGAGATTGATGAAGAGGTTTTTTAGTTGTTTAATTTTTTTCCTGAATTTTTTATTGAATTATTATATTTTAGTTGCGTTAGTTATATTTTACTTTTTTGTTGTTGTTACATATATTTTTAAAATAGATATATAATGTATATTTTGATAAAACGGAAGAGAAAAAAAACGAAATATTTATTTATTTTTTAAAACAGAAAATATATAATTTATTTTAAAAATAAAAATATAATATATAATATATATTTCATTTTATTATAATAAAATGAAATATATATTATATATTTTTTAATAAAATAGAAAAATATTATTTAAACAAAATATTTTTTTAAATAAAATATATTAATATTTTATGTTTTGTAAATTATATATAAAAACAAAATATATTATATATGTACTGTAAATTATAGAATATATTATATATGTATATTTAAGATAAAATAAAACAAAATATATTAATAGTTAATGTTTTGTAAAATATTTTTTGTCTCCTAAAATACCATATGTTATATAAAAACCAAATATTATATATATATATATATATATATATATATATATATATATATATATATATATATATATATATATATATATATATATATATATATATATATATATATATATATATATATATATATATATATATATATATATATATATATATATATATATATATATATATATAAGGAAAATATATGATAAAAATTATAAAATTTAGTAATAAAAATTATAATATATGGTTATGATTATAAAATATAATTATAAAAGATAGAATATTTGATTTATAATATATTTTATTAATTAAAGTTAATTTTATTATTTAGACCAAAATTTTTGGGAGATATTCATTGATGATTGAGTTGGTTAAAAAGACTCCGACAAATAAAATTGGGAATTTTGTTGACGAACGTACTCTAAAAACTTTCTTAAGTTATTTAATTTACGTTGTTTATATTTTTTTATTTAATGACAATTTTGTGTCGTGATTTTCACGTGGCAACTGGGAAATTGTGACGTGAAAATCATGTGGCAATTGAGTAGTCGGGGCGTGAAAATCACCCGACAACTTTTTTAATATAATATAATATAATTTAATATATATTTAACTTAATTTTGTATTGAATATGTAGGAGGATTATCCGACATTGCTCGCAAATTTTCTTATTCATAATCCTCATTATACTTCGGGAGAGGGAGAGCCGCTTCATCCAGATGTGAATTTTTATATTTGGGATTAAGTCATTGGCAGAAAAGGCCCTAACAGTTGTTTTTTTTATGGTAGAAATTTGACGGGCACCTTGAGAAGTGGGAATAGAACTATATTTCAAAGAGTTATAGATGGGAAGAGGGTCACGTCAACCAAATTTGACACCAGAACAACTTGAAACAGTAAGATAATTGGCATTAAATGAGTGAGACGCGAGTTGTGCAACGTGAGGCGACAATGAAAGCCTAAATGTAGGTGTTGGCTGAAGATTTTGATGATATTATTAGAAGCAAAGTAAATTGGACGTTTCGATTGAAATGAAACAAAAACGTCATGTTTCGAAATAACAGAAGCAGTGTTTCGAATGGGCATATCAAAGCTTGGAGCTTCGAGTGACAGTTATGAGAATATATCCAAAGGAGTCTCGAAATGATAACAAGGATGTGTCTAAGAAATGCGTTTGAAGCGAAGAAGTGCCAAAACATTTGAAATTCAAATGCAAGCGGGATGTTCGAAATTTGAAATATATGCGCTGGAGCATTCGAAGACGCGTGGAAGCAAGAGAGAGGCATTGCTCTGCATGTTCTGAACGTGGCAGAATCTTATAGCAAGACCGTTATGGTCGAAGTAGTATAAATAGAAGTCTTAGCATTAGAATTTCGTGTGTCATATCTATTGTACAAAAAAACTCAGTAAACATTCAAATTACCACATGGCTAGGGAAACGAATGCAAGAGCAATGTACGTATGATAACACCACATGTTTATGATTTAATGAAAACTCTTTATCATTTCCAGTACTTTCCTTTATCTTTATATCAATACCATTTACAAGTTTTTGCATCTAAAGTCTTTTTATTCGAAATCTTTTCACTAATGCCTTACATTTAAATGCTTTCTTTCCATTTCAAATACTTTACATTTCAGAAACTGTTATACATTTCATGCCTTTATCTTCAAGTTTTTATCCTTCGAACACCTTTTTCACTTAAAGCCATTTTACAATTTTCTTGCATTAAACGCTTTCTTCATATTTCGAATCTTTTACATTAACTGTTTTTTACATTTCGAAGTCATTTACTTGTCTTTTATGCAGTTTTTACATGTCTTTACAATTGACCTTTATTCATGCAATTTAGTTTCGCGCACATTTATTTTTATTACACCTTTAGATCCTTAATAGAGAAATCGAAATAAGTTAAACACCTACACAACATTCTAAATACCAACCATGAATACCAGTTCAATCATGAGAGTTACCCTAATGACCAACACGTCCTAGGATCAATCTAGTCGATCCTGCGAGTTACCAGAGAAATTGAATAACAGTCAGTAAGTTTATTCGATAGTTTGGAGGACTAGCGGTTGTTTACCAGAAATCACTGTAAACAAATTGGCACACCTGATGGGACCAATCGTTGGACATTACGGAATTTAGAACAGAAATAAAGATTGTTGAGACGTAACCATTATAAAAATACCCTCTGAGTGATAAGTTTGTTGTTTTATGAACCTAAGAAGTGGTAAAATAACCAACAGCAACCAACCCTTATCCAGAAGAAAACGTTTGAACAAGATGTCTAATTCTGACAATCAACAAGGGGAACAAAATGCCCCACATACAACAGGCACTAATGTGTCCGCTTCGATGGGAACGTCTAATGTGATCCCTTCGAATGCACAGTCTGTTGCATCCTCCACCAGTAATATAGCCACTAATGGAGTAAGTGGCATATCAACTAATAGTTCGATCTTAGGAAATACTGGAACCATGGGTTATCCTGGGGGATTCGTTCCACCATCAGGGACACAAACCCATTTCGCCACCCCACTAACTAGACCACCCGGTTTCGATGCTAATAGAACCAGAAATTCCTCTTATGGAATGCCAACATCTTTTATGGAAAGGTTACACAATTCCACATCGAATTCATCACCACAATTAGGGTCTGGGTCTGGGGCGAATCAGTTTATGACAAATAACCAAGGGTCAGTGGGTTATAGCGCAATGCCTATTTTAACCACAGAAAACCAGTTGGCTTTTAGGCAATTGATGGATGACAGTAACCATAATATGATAGGGGTATTAGCACAAACTATGCAGGAAATATTTGGCCCAATAGTACAAAATGTGCTTAGGCAAACTGAGAAAATGCAGATAACATGATTCGAATAGCAGATTTCTTTGCTCCCCCAGAGAGGCGTAGGCAGAATCAGGCGGGAGTTCGAGCAAACATACCTATTATGGAACAAGTCGCTAACGACCCAACCTATAGACCACCTAGAGAAGAAGTTAACTTGGGGGCAAGGGCACAAAGGCTAGAAGCCCCAATGATCCCAGGCCCACAAAGAGAAATTATGGAACCAGGGGCAAGGGTCGAAAGGCTGGAAGCCCCAGAGTTTCGAGAAGAACAACCTAGGGGGGTTTTCATGGTGGGTCGAAATCAAGATGCTGATGCAGTCGTTCATAGAATGCGAAACGATAACATCTTGGCAGAAAACAATTTAACCACCATGATAGAGAGAGTCATGGCCCAGAATGGCCTCAACACAGGAATTAGAAGGCCAAATGATGCTTCTCCTATATTAGATTACATAATGCATACTGATTTACCAAGGGGATATAAAGTCCCTAAGTTTACAAAGTTCGTTGGGGATACCAATGAGTCAACAGTCGAACATATAGCCAGATATCTAACCGAAGCGGGAGATATAGCCAATAATGAAGACCTCAAGATCAAATATTTCCCAAGTTCCCTGACTAAAAACGCCTTCACATGGTTCACCACTTTGCCTCCTGGGTCCATTGATACTTGGGCTCTTTTGGAGAGATTATTCCATGAGAAGTTTTACATGGGACAGTCAAAAATAAGCTTGAAGGAATTAGCCAGTGTCAAGAGAAAGTTCACTGAACCCATAGATGATTATCTGAATAGATTCAGGCTTTTGAAATCCAGATGTTACACAGTGGTGCCTGAACATGAGTTAGTCGAAATGGCCGCTGGTGGCTTGGATTACTCAATTCGAAAGAAACTAGACACGCAATATTTGAGGGACATGGCTCAGTTAGCCGACAGGGTTCGACAGGTCGAAAGGCTAAAGGCCGAAAAGGCCAGAGTCTTTAAAAATAACAAGAAGGAAAGGATCTCCTATGTTGGAACTGAGGAAGCAGAAGATTATCCTGAATTCAAATTCGAAGAGGTCGAAATCAACCTCGCTGAATTAAAACAGGCACCACCTTACTCCTGCAAATTATTAGTTCCCACAAAAGGGAAAGAGATTGTTGAAAATGAGAAAAGTGACAAATTCCCAAAGAAGGTTTATACCTTCGATGTCACTAAATGTGACGAGATTTTTGATTTACTTGTCAAAGATGGCCAACTCATTGTGCCATCAAATGTCAAAATACCTCCTTTAGATCAAAGAAAGAAAAGAGGATTTTGCAAATATCATAGTTTCCTAGGCCACAAGACCTCACAGTGTTTTCTTTTCAGGGACCTAATTCAGAATGCAATTAAAGATGGCAGACTGAAGTTTGCTGATAAAGCAAAAATGAAAGTGGACGAAGATCCCTTGGACGTCGCAGACACAAACTACTCCGAGCCTGCATGCATTGGAGAGATTAACATGGTGGAAGCTGACCAAAGTGATGCCCCAATAGGAGAGAAAGGTACTGAAAACGAAAGCTGGGTGATAGTCGAAGTCGATAAGGAGGTCACTAAAGACGTCCAGAAGCAACCAGAGACTTCGATTGAAGCAGCACCTTTGGCTGTTGCAAAAGAGATCCAGGCTACTGAAGGCCAGGAAAATCAAAACCAAGAGTTGACACAGGTCACTGAAGGCCTGAGGCTGGAATTGGAGAAAGTCCAAATCACGAAGCCAACTTCCCCTCAGAAAGAAATATGGGACACTTTAGGGGAACCCAGTGGAAAATTTGACTATTTGGTCAAATATTCTGCCCCAGAGAGTTCAAAAGTTCACATTGAAGATATAAAACCCACAGGATGGGGAGATGATGAAGCTAAGGGGGAGGATGTTGAGGTAAACATGGTGGATATGGAGAGACCTCGCTCTGAGATGGAGGAGGTAGAAAGATACTTAGAAAAAGAGAAGTATAAAATGGAGGATAATCATGCTGGAGATGCTAGTCTCAAGGATTACCTCATGACGTGCCACAAGGGAGATACAAGAATGATACTATGCCCTAGGTGCAGCATCCTCTGCAATCAGAGAATCGCTGCGAACTTCGAGAGGGTACAGAGGGCTTGAACTGGCAACAATTGGCGCCAGGATAACCAGCTATTCAGGTGTTATCCTAAGGCTGGAGAAAGTTTGCTGGAATTTGTGTTTCGCTGCTACAAAGGGGAAACCAAGTGCTTGATATGCCCAAGGTGTTCTGTTGTGTATGATCAAAGCATGGCCAGAGCCTTCGAAACGATTCCCTTCGCCCCTTGCTGAAACCATCAAGAAACTGTTCAGATGGGCCCACGTTTCGATAGCAAATACAAACAACGAAGGCCTGATAGTCCTCATCCCAAGGGTGCTCGAAGAGTGACGTTCAAACTCCCTGCTGAAGTGCCAACCGACAGATGGCTACAAGTCAGAAATGACAAAGGCAAAGACAGATGGAGAAACACCGAACGAAACGCACGCCATGCTATGACATACAGAAGGCAATTCAACATAGCAAAGAGGGAAGAGGTAAGATTAGAGAACTACAAAGGAAGGAACCCCATGTTGAGATCCCAGTGGCGAAGGCAACAGAGGATTCGAAAGGCTGAGAGGGAAGCTGTGGCAAATAAAGGGGCAACTTCAACAAAGAACCAAGGTGAATCTAGCACCAACAAACCCTCACCAAAAAATCAAACTGAAGACAAACCCCCAGTTAATAGGAGGCTTTTCTCTGAAGTACAACTAGATGAACCAAAGGAATACACTCCAGGCCCAGAAGAAGACGAAGATATGATAACGGATAACTTCGAATCAGAGGGGGAGTCTTCGTTCAACCTAAACTGCAACGTGGTATCTGTGCTTCCCTGTGAATTTGGACAGGAAACTGAAATTGATGAATATGAGGAAGAAGATACCATAGATTTGATGAAGCATAGGCCTGTGTGCTACTATGTGATGGGCAATGGGGCTGTCGAGGAGCAAAATGTGTTCTTCGAACGTCCAGAACCAGCTATGAAGAACCATCTTAAGCCACTATTTATTCGGGCAAAAGTTGGTGCCCATGGCGTGAACAAGGTTCTAGTGGATGGGGGTGCTGCAGTCAATTTGATACCCCACTTCATGCTGAAAAGATTAGAAATACGCGAAGGAGACATCAAGCCCCACAATATGGTTCTATCCAATTATGAAGGGAAAGTGGGCAAAACACTGGGAGTGGTTCAGTTGGACTTGACAATAGGCTCAAGCTGTAGGCCCACCATGTTCATGGTGATCGAAGCCAAGGCCAACTACAACTTATTGCTGGGAAGGGAGTGGATCCATGGCGTAGGGGCAGTTCCTTCGTCAATGCATCAGCGATTAGTCCTATGGAGAGAAGATGGGATCGTGGAAAACATTGAAGCAGACCAGAGTTACTTCATGTCAACAGTCAATTTAGTTGACAAGAGGGATTATGACAAACATCTGGCAAAGATTGCTCCGTGTGTCCCAAATGATGAAATCAACGAAACCATAAACGCCCACTACTACATGACCCTTCGCCATGATGGCCTATACTGGGATAGAAGAATAATCAGTGAAGAAGAGGGAGTCGAAAGTACTATACAAAGACGGCCAGCAGGCTAGGACTTCGACAACCTTATCCATGACTGAGTCCACCTTTTTTGAAAGGATTTCGGCCTATATGGCTGAGAACGAATCAAAGGCGGCCTTAGAGGCTGAAATAAATAAATTAGCTGTGAAGATGAACGAAATAAGTGGGGATGGCTCGAAATGCTCACCCTTTAAAGAACTTGAGATAGATCAAAGGCTGGACGCCATCTATCATAAAGAGCCCTTAGGCTTCGAAAGGGATCCCATAGACTCAGGTGCCAAAATGTTGGCGCAGGATCCACTCGAAGAAGTCAACTTAGGGGATGAAAACACGAAAAGAATAACCTATATAAGTGCAAAACTTAGCCCAGGCCTCAAGCAGGAAGTGATCGAGGTCCTCAAGAAAAATAAAGATTGCTTCGCATGGGATTATGACGAAATGCCTGGTTTAAAGAGGGAGTTAGTCGAACACAGACTGCCAATCAAAGATGGCAAGAAGCCTATCAAACAAACTCCCAGAAGATTCGCACCAGCGGTTCTCACAAAGATTAAAGCTGAGATCGAAAGGTTGCTGCGTTGCAAATTCATCAGAACCACAAGGTACATCGAATGGTTAGCAAATATAGTACCTGTTATTAAGAAAAATGGTTCTTTAAGAATTTGCATAGATTTTAGGGATCTAAACACGGCAACCCCTAAGGATGAGTACTCCATGCCTGTGGCAGAAATGCTAGTAGACTCTGCTGCAGGGTTCGAATACTTGAGTATGTTAGATGGATACTCTGGGTATAATCAGATTTTTATTGCTGAAGAAGATGTTGCCAAGACAGCATTCCGTTGCCCAAGAGCCTTAGGCACCTACGAATGGGTGGTGATGCCTTTTGGTTTAAAGAACGCTGGGGCAACTTATCAAAGGGCAATGAATTCGATTTTTCATGATTTCATTGAAACCTTTATGCAGGTGTATATTGATGATATAGTCATCAAATCTATATCTGCAGAAACACATTTGCATCATCTGAGCCAATCATTCGAACGAATGAGAAAACATGGCTTAAAGATGAATCCCCTTAAATGTGCATTTTTTTTGTAGGATGGAGATTTCCTTGGTTTTGTGGTTCACAAGAAAGGGATTGAGATCAACCAGAACAAAACCAAAGCCATAATGGAGACGAAAGCACCTACGTCAAAAAGGGAGCTGCAATCTCTGCTAGGAAAGATTAACTTCCTCAGAAGGTTCATTTTGAATCTGAGTGGAAGAACCCAAGCTTTCTCTCCGTTGCTTCGTCTAAAGCAAGGCCAAGCCTTCGAATGGAACGAAGCCCATCAGGAGGCATTTGACAGGATAAAAAGATACCTCTCTCAGCCTCCTATCTTGTCTCCACCTTCATGGGGGAAGCCCATGAGATTGTACATATCTGCCTCTGAAGTTAGTATAGGTAGTATGTTAGCACAAGAAGATAGCAATGGTATCGAAAGAGCCATATACTATTTAAGTAGAGTATTGAATGATGCAGAGACCAGATATAGCAATTTAGAAAAGCTATGTCTCTGTTTGTATTTCTCTTGTATGAAACTCAAGTATTATATAAAGCCTGTTGATGTTTATGTTTCATCTCATTTCGATGTCATTAAACACATGCTTTCAAAACCAATAATGCATAGCAGAGTTGGTAAATGGGCTTTAGCCTTAACAGAATATTCTTTTACTTTCATGCCTTTAAAAGCTGTGAAAGGCCAAGTGATTTCTGATTTCATTGTGGACCATTCATTGGTTGAGCAGACTTTCATGAGTTACGTCGAAATGCAACCATGGAAATTATACTTTGATGGTTCAACCCACAGGAATGGAAGTGGTGTTGGAGTCCTTCTAATTTCTCCTAAAGGAATTCCAACAAAATTCAAGTATAAATTAGATGGTCCTCGTTGCTCGAACAATGAAGCTGAGTATGAAGCGCTCATTGTTGGACTTGAAGCTTTGTTGGAATTGGGGGCAACTAGAGTCGAAATTAAAGGAGACTCAGAATTAGTGGTCAAGCAAATAACAAAGGAGTATAAATGCATAAAGGAAAACTTGATGATATACTTCGTCATAGTCAACTGGCTACTTAGGAAATTTGAATACATGGATATTCAACACATACCAAGAATAGAGAACCAAGAAGCAAATGACTTAGCACAGTTGGCTTCGGGTTATAAAGTTTCTACCAGGAACTTTGAGAATTTAGTTGAATTAAGGGGTAGAGTTATGGCTACTAGATTCACACCATCAGATCTAGAAAGTATGAAATTGGGATATGCTGAGAAACAGGGATTTGAAATATTAGCCATAAACACTTTATCAGATGCAGATTGGCGAAGTCCATTGGTGAGTTATTTAACAAACCCAACTCTGAATGTTGATAGGAAGACAAAATACAGAGCATTATCATATCTCCTTATGGGGAACGAATTGTTCGAAAAGACCCAAGAGGGCGTATTATTGAAATGCCTAGGAGAAAGTGAGGCATACTTAGCATTGTCAGAAGTCCACAATGGGGCATGTGGGGCACATCAAGCAGGTCATAAAATGAAATGGCTGTTATTTCGATATGGCATGTATTGGCCTAGCATGCTCAAAGATTGTATAGACTTTGCTAAAGGATGTGAGGAATGTCAGAAACATGCAGGGATTCAACATGCCCCTGCAAGTGAGTTGCATTCAATCATCAAACCATGGCCATTTAGAGGATGGGCATTGGATTTAATAGGAGAAATAAATCCTGCTTCGTCTAAAGGACAGAAATATATCTTGGTAGGAATAGATTATTTTACCAAGTGGATCGAAGCTATACCATTAATAGTTGCTGATCAAGAGGCTATTATTGAGTTTATACAGAAGCACATTATCTATAGGTTCGGATTTCCAGAGAGCATAACCACAGACCAAGGCTCTGTGTTTACTGGTAGAAAGATGCAAGAATTTGCCCAAGAAATGGGGTTTAGATTACTAACATCAACGCCATATTATGCTCAAGCAAATGGTCAAGTCGAAGCAGCCAATAAAGTGATAATAGGGTTAATCAAGAAACATATTGGTAAAAAGCCAAGAAACTGGCACAAAACTTTGGACCAAATACTATGGGCCTGTAGAACATCTCCTAAGGAAGCTACTAACACTACGCCTTTCCAACTCACATTTGGTCATGATGCAGTGCTGCCAGTAGAAATTCATCTACAATCAGTTCGAATTCAAAGACAAAACGAAATCCCAGCTGCATTATATTGGGAGATGATGATGAATGAATTAGTTGAGTTGGACGAAGTTAGATTACATGCATTGGAAATCTTGATGAGATAAAAAGAAAGAGTGGCCAGGACATATAACAAAAGGGTGAAGAGAAAAGCATTCATTATTAATGACTTAGTCTGGAAAGTCATATTGCCCATGGACAAGAAAAATAAAACATTAGGTAAATGGTCACCTCATTGGGAAGGGCCTTTTCGAATACTAAAGGTATTCTCAAACAATGCATATGAAATCGAAGAATTGACGGATGATAAACGTATCCTAAAGGTTAATGGGAAATATTTAAAGAAATATAAGCCACGCCTGCAGGAGATTCGAATAGTAACAACGTAACCAAAATACTATAAAAATGCCAAAATGGCAATATGGGATGCCAAAATGGCGTTGTTCAAATATTACATATAAAAAACCAAATTATAATCAAATGAACACTGAAATTTAGAAATAAGAATTATTCTTCAATCTGTTGAAGGTACTTCGAAAAGATTCAAGTCTCTGTTGAGCAAAACGTCTGGCTCCCTCCAAGGTTGCCACTTCTCCCTTGAGTTGTTCTGCAATTTCCATTTCTGCAAGCCCCTGGTTGAGAAGCTCTTCGAATTGGTTACCAGCAGTATTGGTTTCGTAGGCTATTTGTTGTTCTTTAGCCTCTTTAACCTTCTGTTGAAGTTCCTGAATTTGCCTTTCCCAGAGAAGGATGGACTCAGCTCGAGCCTCATAATCAGTTTTTGCTTGCTTTAGATGCATAGCTTGATCCTCAGCTTCTTGAGAGAGTTTCGAAGCTTGTTCATAAGCAGCATCCATTGCAGTGCGTTTTTCTTGAACCTTTCTGGCAGCAAATTCATCTTAGAGAAGGTACCCAGTCACGTTGTCCAGCAAAGATTGAAGATCGAACAAGATAGTACTAACTGGCAAGGCAGGTAGCAAGGTTGACTTTTGTAAGCAACTCCTTCATAGTGTAGCAAGCAGTGCTATCCTGTTTGAGCACTTCGAATATATCCACATTAAGAATTGTTCTCCTGATCCTGTTAAGAAGTACAATTCTTTCATTTGTGGGCAGCGGATGGCTAGTCGAACTTGTGCCAGCCCTAACAGGTGGAATATCCCTTTGAGCCAGCTTCGCCTTCATGTACCCAATAGGGTCATTCCGTCTCAGGAGTGCAAGCTCCTCTTCAGTCATTCGAGACAAAGACGGTTGAGGGAGTTCCACATGCAGGGGAGTCACGTCCATTTCGACTTCCATGGTTTTATTGGTTGTGTCACCATCCCCTTCATTCGTTTCATGCTCATTATCTTCTTCATCGTCATCCAAATCCACCACTTCGATGTCTTCTTTTTCGCTGCTATTTGCATTGGACTCTGTCCCAGCAGTCGAACCATCATTGGCATCCTCCTCCTCAGACTCTTCTTCTGCAGATTCTTCGTTTCTTTGACCAGAATTAGCTTTCTCTCCTTCAGCGTGAGTGTCCTTTGGGTCCTCTTGAAGGGTTTCGAGAGGGGACTTTTGGAGAGAAGTTCTTTGTAAAGCCTCTGCAGATTCATGAAGCGTTGCTTCATTTGTCTCTTTTAGAGGAGGAGAAGTACTCTGATCATCTTGCTGCTCAGAAGCCCCAGCCAGAACCGCCATGTTGGAGGAACCTTTGTTCTGTACAAGGTTGCTGGAGTCTCCTTGAGGAGAGGAGTTGATCGGAGCAGCAGCTTTTGATGGTGAGGTCGAAGTGGTAAAAGCTGGATTTAAAATATCCTGCAAGAAGCAAAAGAATATTAAAAGCATGCACCAAGGTAATAAATAATTATTTTGTCAAAAGTTTAAAGTTCAATTTACCTGTGGACTCTCGGAAGAGAGGTTGCTAGCTATGCGTTCCAACATTACGTTGGAGGTCGAAGATGGAATTTTGGATTTAGGTGAGGGAGCAGCATCCCTGGAATCGAGTCCAGAGACATTAGTTGGTACGGTACTTTTTGAAATATCCTTCTTCTGCTTCTTCTTCGAAGCAGCTGGTAAGTTTCCTCCAGCCTTGGGGTCTTCCCCAGTGGTGTTTGATTTTCGCTTCTTTGGAGTGGTAGGCGGAAGTTTGTTGGTCTGAAAAGAGTTAAACAAAGAGTTAGATGCAAATCATGAAGCATTAGTGTATTCGAAACATCAAGGCTAAGTGATTACCTGTAGAGTTGGAACACTGGTTATTATTGGTGTTGTTGTTGTTGTTGTTGTTGCAGCAATGGTTGTTGTTTCGGATGGAGTCAAGTTGTCAATGGTTTCGATAGAGGCTTGAGAGGCGCTCCCTTCTTTTGACTTTGAAGCAGCAGTCTTTATCCTGATGGCTGAAAATCGAAACAATTAAGGCAAAAGTTAAAGATATGGAAAATGAAAAACGTTTGGGATTTTCCCAAGCATTCGCACCTGTGCCTTGATCAGATTTAATCGACATGGCAGAAAGGTCATAGCGAAGATGTCCTGGGAAATCGTGGAGCCAATGTCGAGCCCATGTCACAGTCTCAGATGGCTTTGGTTTCTTTTGAAGATATTTGAACATTTCTTTGCAAGTGAACCACCAAGGGTATGGAGGAAACCAAGCCAGAGCCAGTTCTGAGGTAGGTAATCTAGGAAATTTAGGTGGATGCATTTCGAATGCCAACCTATACCTATCCTCAGGTGACAACCCTGAAGGAAGTTTTAACTTAGAAACTCTTTCTTTGAATTTTTCCTTCAGGGTCTCAGCCGCTTGATGCACAGTGGATTCCAAGTGTGTGGGATCATAAGTAGTTTCAAAATAGTTTTGAAAAGCTTTAATCTCTTTGGCATGAGTGAACATACCTTTCTTGCATGGTACCTGCACATCGAATGCATCAGTTAGTTTCTGCTGAATAGTAAGAGTATCGAACATATAACTCTGATAAAACTTTGTCCACCATTCCAGAAACCCCTTTGCTGTAAGGTGTGTAGGTTCGAAAGTTATTAGTTCAAACTGGGCGAAGCCTTGGTATTGTTCCTGGTGTAGTTTGGCTTCTCGTGCCTTGAAGGTTCGCCCAGAGGTGATGGCACTTTCCGTTTGAAATAGGGGTTCGGGAATTAGTTGGCACAAGCCAAACTGTCTCGAAACAAAGTTGGGCTGATAAGCGAAAAGGAAAATCTGATTCTTGGCAGGAGTTATTCTTGAAGAGATTAGTCTGGGTAGCAAAAAGGCTCTCCATACATCTTGAATCTCTTTGCTCTTGACAGCTTCTGAGAGAGCCATGGTGAACCATGAAGGTCCATGAGCCCTTGAAGCAAAAGGTGCCATGGTCTCTTCGAACTTATGCCTCTTGGAGAATATCATGATATATTTTGAGAATAGGACTTTGAAGTCATCCTTATCATCATTTGGGGTTAGTCTTCGCAGCCTAGTGCCTTCGATTATTCTATCTGTTATTTCAGGGTCTTGTTCAGCAATGGTGTTGGCAGTTGACAATGAAGGTTCGAACATGGCATTTAGCCATAACTGAAGTAACCAGAAAGGGCCAGCTAGCAGGATATTCTTGGAGGTGTGAGATTTTAGACTCGAAACAGCTGACCTCAGGCTTTCATAGAGATCAACTAATAACAGTTCGCTTAAGCACACCCTCCGATTCTCATGCAAATCTCTAGCTAGAGGAATAAACCTACTGGCTACCTGTAGGGATCTGCTGCAAAAGACATACCTTGACAGCCATAAGGTAAGGAAAGCAATGTGTTCTACATCCGACACACTGTCTCCTTCAGTGTGATAGTGGCTGATAAACTTTGAAAAGCTTGCTAGTTTGACTTCGAAGTCGATAATACTCGAATGCTCTTCGTTGTCAGGGATATATGTTTCTCCTATTGGTGATAGCCCAGTAATGGCCGCTATGTCAAAGAAGGTAGGGGTAATTATTCCACCAGGGAGATGGAAAGTATTATAAGTATTGTCCCAGAAATATAGGGACGCGAATAATGGGTGGCTATAAGTAAAACCTGGCTTCGACAGCTTAATCAAGTTGTAGATACCTAATTCTTCCCATTGCTGGGATTTCTTAACTTCTACCTTATTGAACCAGTTATGATAAGCAGTGTCGGAGGTGGGGCAAGATCGAAACGGTTTGAAGTTACTCTTTACATAGTCTAATACAAAAGGGTCCTTAGGAGGAACAATTGGATTTTCCACGGTGTGTGAACCAGAAGACTCTATTGCCTTAGGGGCGTCCATTTTATTAAACAGGGGTTTGAAATTATAGCAAACTGGGAAAAAATTTCTGGTGTCTTTTAAAATTTCAAAAACTGTAAGAGGGCCCATTAAAGCTATCTCTTGCCAGCAGCGGTGGTAGGAATAAGTACCTGGGATGCATAAAGCATTTCTTTCTCTTTTGAGATCATCTGGGGAACAAGAACAGATTGACCTTGGTAGGTGACAACCTTGCTTTCCATTGTGTTTCCTGCGGTCTTTCCTTTCTTTTTGGAAACCTTTTTTACTTGGGATGAAGTAGAAGAAGACATTGTTGGAAGAATGTTGAAAGCTTAGGGTTTCGATGAGAAAAGAAGGAGAAAAGATTCAGAATGTGGGAAGAAAAGAAAAGACTAAGTTGATGGGTTTTATAATGTGGAAGTTTAAGCATCCACTGAGTAAGGTTGTGATACATGGTAATCATGGGTTGGTTTGATGAAGAGGTGGCGTAAAGTTAACATTGGTAATAGGCGTGATTAAAGATAATCATTGTTTTGTAACTGCACCATACTGTGAAATGGTTCAAGGCGGTTAAGGAATCTAAAAAGCGTTATGATTGACGTGACTGGAGTCATATGCAATAAATGTTACGATGATTCGAAGGTCGCATCAAAATCTTGTGTATATGTTTAAAATAAGTATTTCTCAAAGGAATCGAAATACATATTTTAAAGGGACATGTTGTTGGCTGAAGATTTTGATGATATTATTAGAAGCAAAGTAAATTGGACGTTTCGATTGAAATGAAACAAAAACGTCATGTTTCGAAATAACAGAAGCAGTGTTTCGAATGGGCATATCAAAGCTTGGAGCTTCGAGTGACAGTTATGAGAATATATCCAAAGGAGTCTCGAAATGATAACAAGGATGTGTCTAAGAAATGCGTTTGAAGCGAAGAAGTGCCAAAACATTTGAAATTCAAATGCAAGCGGGATGTTCGAAATTTGAAATATATGCGCTGGAGCATTCGAAGACGCGTGGAAGCAAGAGAGATACATTGCTCTGCATGTTCTGAACGTGGCAGAATCTTATAGCAAGACCGTTATGGTCGAAGTAGTATAAAGAGAAGCCTTAGCATTAGGATTTCGTGTGTCATATCTATTGTACAAAAAAACTCAGTAAACATTCAAATTACCACATGGCTAGGGAAACGAATGCAAGAGCAATGTACGTATGATAACACCACATGTTTATGATTTAATGAAAACTCTTTATCATTTCCAGTACTTTCCTTTATCTTTTTATCAATACCATTTACAAGTTTTTGCATCTAAAGTCTTTTTATTCGAAATCTTTTCACTAATGCCTTACATTTAAATGCTTTCTTTCCATTTCAAATACTTTACATTTCAGAAACTGTTATACATTTCATGCCTTTATCTTCAAGTTTTTATCCTTCGAACACCTTTTTCACTTAAAGCCATTTTACAGTTTTCTTGCATTAAACGCTTTCTTCATATTTCGAATCTTTTACATTAACTGTTTTTTACGTTTCGAAGTCATTTACTTGTCTTTTATGCAGTTTTTACATGTCTTTACAATTGACCTTTATTCATGCAATTTAGTTTCGCGCACATTTATTTTGATTACACCTTTAGATCCTTAATAGAGAAATCGAAATAAGTTAAACACCTACACAACATTCTAAATACCAACCATAAATACCAGTTCGATCATGAGAGTTACCCTAATGACCAACATGTCCTAGGATCAATCTAGTCGATCCTGCGAGTTACCAGAGAAATTGAATAACAGTCAGTAAGTTTATTCGATATTTTGGAGGACTAGCGGTTGTTTACCAGAAATCACTGTAAACAGTAGGCCAAAATGGAGACAATGAGGCAAGAGCAACAACGATAAATGGAGGTCATGGCGAAGAGGCAAGCTGATATGGAGCAGCAAATGAGACAATTTATACAAGAGTTTGGTGGAAATCAAAACGTTCATGGTCAAGAGCCGGATGATGACGAAAACGAAGATAATTTTGACATTGACAAATATACCAATCAAGATGATCCGTAAAATTATTATTTTTTATTTTGCTTTCAAATTTGAATTTGTATAATATACTAATTAATTAAACCTATTTAGTATATTAAATTAAGAAATCTTAAATTTATAATTTTAGTTTATTAATTTTATTATATTAAATTTATATATTGAATTTATTATATATTGAATTTATTAATTAATTTTATTAATTTAATTAATTATAAAAAAATTACAATTAGATTTATAAAAAAAAATATTAGTCATGTGATTTCCATGTCACAGAGTTGTGACATGTAAATCACGTCGCAACTTAATTTATTCAATAAAGAAACAAAAACTGAATGAATGTGTATTGTAATAAACTAGTGACGTCATTTTCGGGTCACAATTTAGTGACGCGAAAATCACGTTGCAATTTAATTTTTTTTATATAAAAAATAAAAGCTGAATACAAAGAGAAGTGTTAAATGTAATTAATTAGTGACGTGATTTTCACGTCACTAATTTGTTACGTGAAAATCACGTGGCAAATAAAGTGTTTTTTTTTTACTTTGACTCATGTTGCGTCTACTTCTTCTGCAATTCCAGAATTTCTATGCAAGCATGTTGCGACGTGATTTTCACATCACAATTTTGTGACATGAAAATCACGTTGTAAAAAAAATTTCATCCGCTCTCCAGCCACGTGATTTTTCACGTCGCAAATTAATTTTTGTGACGTGATTTTTCACGTTGTGACGTGAATTTCACGTTACAAATGAGATTTTTTTTATAGTGAGAATACACTTAGATTGAATAGATAAGCAACAATAAAACATTCTTCACCATAATAGGATTCTGGGACAAACATTTAAAAGAGAAGAGCTTGAACAACTTCAAGTTAACAACAAATTTTCCTTTCTACAACCCTAGTTTTTTTTATGTGTGAACACATTCCAATTCACAATTTTTCATATTTCCTGATAAATTATGAAAGGTTATGTTTATCATGTATTCACAATTTTTCATATTTCCTGATAAATTATGAAAGGTTATGTTTATCATGTTTCTTGCTATTGTTAGAACATAATATTCTAATGACTTTCCAAACTTGTGCTTTGTACCATATTTTAAAATTGAATGAACAATTGATGTAATTATGATGCATCCTTCTACGAAAAAATTCAAGCTACTAGAAATCAATAATCAATAATGGAAACAAACTATCTTAAACAAAAAATATTAAAAATAAGGGAAGTTCCCAAAATATCAAAATAATTAAGATTAGATGGCTCAACCTTTTAGTAATATTTGAAGAAAAAGTAGTTTGGTAACGCTTAAAAAACTAAAAAATATTATATTTAAGATACTCAACTAAATCAAACGATTTTCATATTTGGTTTAACCATCTAACTTTTACGTATATGATATATATTTTTATCTTTATATCCATCGATTGATATATGATATTGTTTATATTTTCACAGAAACACTCGAAAAATTATTAAAAAATAGAGTAATAGTTGAATTACTCTTTAAAAAGATAGAAACTAACAATTGTAATAGACATGTCATTTAGAAATAATGAATTTAACTACATATTTAAATTGTACATAACTATAAAAACTAGACCTATCAAACTTCTCCATGGAGGATTCATTCGTTGTCCTCAATCAATTTTCTTAAATGGAAAATATTAGCATTGATAATTTTCTAAAGAGCTAAACACATGCAAGTATTTAAAATTTTCAAATTTCAGAGTTACCAACCTGTGTCCTAAGCTAGAGTCTTTAAGGTTCATCTAAGTCACTGGTTCTTGTAAAAGGATTTCCACTAGATTTTTCCTTAAAAAACAAGTCCCGCCATATGCTTGATTATAAACCTTCTACCGTTTCTCTTATGAAAACAATCAGGAATTCATCAAACATTTTGTTTTATATAATAAGACCTAATTTCTTACTCATTGTAATATCTACTTGAGCAATTTTTCTATTTCTTCTTTTCATTATTATTATTTTATTTTTGTTCTAGGAATTAACCAAGTTTTGAGAAGAGTAACTATGTGAGGGTTACCCTGTTTAATCTAGTAAGTCCGGATGCCTTTATTCATTTTTTCTTTCATTCTTTTTTAACTTAAGAGACATACTAAAAAACATAAAAAATTCACATAATTTTTTTTTTGTAATGCCAAATCATTTCATTCATGTTTCAACACAAAATTGGGGTCAACGTTACAAGTCAATTAAATTCTAATAAAACAAAGCCTTTTAGGAATAAGGAACATATTAAACAAGGAATAAATTAAATACTTTTTTTCTTCTTTTTTCATGGCCTTGTATTAACCATGTTCTTATAAAAACAAATGACTAGATTATTTTGCTAACATTTCAACCTTAGAATTTGTTTCCTTGTAAAATAAAATATTTTTCCATCAACCTTACACATGCATATAGTCTTGTTCTAAACATAGTAGTTTTCTAGAAAGGGAGAATTCAATAATTAATTTATGCAAACAAA
Organism: Vicia faba; assembly: GCA_948472305.1. NCBI lineage: Eukaryota > Viridiplantae > Streptophyta > Magnoliopsida > Fabales > Fabaceae > Vicia > Vicia faba. The sequence continues at coordinate 186,100,981 of OX451735.1, read as the reverse complement.
ACACTAAAAGCAAAATATTAAAAACAATAAAAACATACTTTCTCTAAAACAAAGAGAAGTGCCCCTCTAAAACAAGCTAGTTAAAAAGAGTTTTCATCATTTCATTAATCTCATCCAACACTTCATCTTGTCTTTATTCCTCAGCTTCTCTTGTCCAAGAACGATATTTTATCTAATCCTAAAGTGGAATTTCTCCAAATTCAATACCAAGTTAACCTCTACACATCTTTCAAGCACTCTTTCAAGAATGACTAAACAACCATCAAAATTGTATCCATACATGGAAAAATTATCCATAAATACTTCCATTATAACTTCAACCAAATTAGAAAATATAAATATCATCAATCATTAGACGGTGGAAGAAGACATCTCTTTCAAGACATAGTGCCATAAGGACAAGTAACTGTGATTTTCTCTTAGTCGCTAGGATGGATAGGAAGTCAGAAAAATTTATAATAACTGTTCTGGACTGGGCCGGGCTGGCCCAAAAGCAAGGATGAAGGCCCAATTCAAACGGCCTTGCAGGGGGTCGCGCCGACCAAGAAGCTACAGCCGTGCCCGACACTATCCGCGAGTGCGACATCCTCGACTTCATGCAGTCCAGCTCGACCTCAGCTCGAGCGCCCCTCGTAGGGCAGACTATGACCATTACGCCATCACCTGGATTTCGAAAAGACCGCGTCCTCGTCCGTCCGTACTTCTCGCAGAACACCCAGGAAGGAGACCACGTGCGGGTCCCCACTACACACGTAGAACCTGGCAGTTCCTTCATTGGGTCAAACCTGCCCGGCCCAATGAAGGGACCTTGACCCAGCGCTGGGGACTATAAATACCCTCTGTTCCCATAGGGTCAGGTATTCATTCTCTTACCCATACTCATACTTTTTCCTGCTCGTACTCTCACTCACTTTAGCATCGGAGTGCCTTGTAGGTACCCCTCCCCCATCTCGTTCAACTTCAGCTTGGAGCCAGTCGTGACGGTCCAAGTCTGATCCGGTAAGATCAGTGGCGCCGTCTGTGGGAAGCTAGCTTCTCCGTCTTGCAAAAACTCAAAGACCAAAGCTCAACTCAACTACCACCGTCATGGATGACCAAGCTCGCGATGAACAAAACATCCGCGTCGTCGACACCAACAATGGCCCCGCGGACAAAAACTGACACCTTGACAACGCCGGTAACCCCAGTTATAACACCATCCATGTGTCAACTGCCCCCGGGCCTTCAACCCACCGCAACGGAGCTACCGCTTCATCCTCCTCGGTCCCTCCGCCACTCATAGAAGACGGCGCGACTCTCGCGAGCTATCGAGCCGCACAGTTTCAGGAAGTCCCCGTCCCCGCCGGGGCAGATGCCACAACCCGAGCGTTGTTCGCAGCGATCAATCAGACAAACTACCTCATCTTCGCCCAAGGGGAAAGATTGAAGGCACTTGAAGACGATCGAAGACCCCCGAGGAGGCACCGGAGGCCCCAGACTCCACCTCCTCGAGTGACTGAAGTCCACTTCCCATCTCCCCCGCGGAGACATTACAGAGATACCTCTCGAAGCCCGTCGCCCCGCCCAATGGGGAGACGACCCCCTTTGGAGAGGCAACCCATCATCGAAGCCGGAGGACGCGGCCGCGCCCCCGCGAGACAGGAATGAAGACACTCTAGAGACGGGCGTGGAAGAATCAATCGACAAGCACCACACTCGAGAGATGCCCAGCACGACCAGGACCATCGTGCCCGACAGTATTACAGGTCCCCATCTCTGTCCCCAGAACGGAGCGACGAGGACGACCCCCGCGGTCCCCTATCGCAAGCTATCATGGAGGCACCCATCCCCCCGGGCATGGAGAAGCCTCCACACTTGAAGGAATATGATGGAGTCGCGGACCCGGTCGACCACATAGACGGGTTCGAGGCTATGCTGCACTATCACAATGTCGGGGGGCCCATCAAATGTCGGCTATTCCCCACGACCCTCAGGAAAGAGGCAATGGACTGGTACAAAGGACTCGCCCCGGGGTCAATCACCTCGTGGCGGAACCTGAAGAACCAGTTCATCAGTTCATTCACAGCATCTCGGCGACACCCGAAGACCGAGGCGGCTCTCGAGACCATCATCCAGAGACAGGATGAAACCTTGAGAGAGTTCATCAATCGCTTCAACCGCGAAGCCATACAGGTCCCCTGCGCGGACCATATGAAGAGATATCTGCTGGAGAGGGAGCTCCTCCATGGCACGGAGTTCAGAAAGGCCGTGGGCATCGAGCCACCCAGAACATTCGATGCCCTCCTCGAAAAGGCTCGGGCATACATGGATTATGAAGAGAGAGAAGCGGCCAATAGAGCTCGAGACCCCAGGACTCGCGGGTCCAACAGCAACTTGCGCCAGGAAGCTCCTCCTCCTCGACGAACCGGGAGAAAAGAAAAGAAGACAGACCCCGGGAAGTCCGAGAGCAACGGGGACCCTCGGGGCGTTTTACCGAGTACACTCCGCTCACAGCTTCCTGCGAGCGCATTTTGGCGGAGTGTGCCAGCACAGACTTCAAGGACGGCGGTGTCAAACGTCCCCGACCTTCTCCCGCCAAGCCCGGAGCAGACAAGAACAAATATTGTCAGTACCATAGGAGCCATGGTCATCTGACTGAGGATTGCGTCCACCTCAAGGACGCCATCAAAACCCTCATCAAGGGAGGAAGGCTTGCACAATACCGGAGAAACGACGCTCCTCGAGGTGATGCCCGGGAGACAAGAGAGCCAGAGGAAGACGCCCGACCATCTGACGAGTCGGTCCCCATCCAGACCGCCTTCTCTGTGACCAGACCCGAGGACTTCGACGTCCCCGAACACCTGCAGGAGCCGCTCACAACACACAACAGGTGGGAATATTTCCCCTCCGCCATGGTCATCAACGGCGGAGGATTCAACGACTTGACCATTAATTCGGCAAAGAGGAAGCTGGATGAGATGGTCGACGCGGCACCCCCGCAAACAGTGACATTTGAAAGGGTGAAGGGCAGGTCAGAACCCATCACCTTCTATCTAGAAGAGCTCCCCGGGGGATCCCCCAACGCGGTCATCCCCTTGCTGATAAGGGCAAGGATGGCCAACTTCGATGTGCATCGCATCCTCGTCGACAAAGGAAGTTCCGTCGACATAATGTACAGCCAATTGTTTCAAACTCTACAACTGGACGACTCACATCTCTCGCCATATGTAGGGTCGGACTTACAGGGTTTCAACGGCTCGACCTCCAAACCTTGGGGATATGTCGAGCTCCTTGTTACATTCGGCGAGGGAACAGCGACAAGACAGGTCAAAGTACGCTTCCTCATCATCGACTGCCCGTCCCTCTACAACTGCATCCTGGGAAGACCAACACTGGCAGAACTGACAGCGGTGCCCTCCACCGTCCACCTGAAGATGAAATTCTACACCAAAAGGGCACGGGTATATACTATCCAGGGAGACCTAGCCGCTGCTCGGAGGTGTTTCAACGCTGCATCTAAGGGATGCGACACCGTCGATGTAGGGACAAGGCCCGCCAAAAGGACGCGACAAGAGCCCGACAAGCATGAGCCCGCCAAGGAAGAAGTCCAGAAAGCTCCACCAAAGGTCGACTCCATAGCTCTGGATGCTCGTTTCGACCAGGAAGAACCCTCCAACAGCGAGCAAATCCCACTCCGACTGATACCGGACGAGGATTTTGAGCTCGTCCCACTCGGCGCAGACCCGAGCAAAGGAGTGAAGATTGGCAAGGATCTCCCCGACCTGGCAAGGAAGCAAATCAAGGCCTGCTTGCGCGAGAATGCTGACCTGTTCGCCTGGAGCGCCGCGGAGATACCCGGACTCGACCCTGAGGTCGCCTGTCACCACCTCGCCATAGATCATGCCGCTAGGGATGTAGTACAACGTAGGCGTAGGAAGTCTCCAGAGAAAACGGAGGCTACTGAAAAAGCTGTAAAAGACCTCCTAGAGGCAAATTTTATTTCTAAAGCCCGGTATTCCACCTGGCTGTCAAACGTTGTACTTGTTAAAAAGTATAATGGAAAATGGAGGATGTGTGTTGACTATACCGATCTCAACCGGGCTTGCCCGAAAGATGCTTTCCCTTTACCGAACATAGACATGCTGGTCGACAACTCGGCCGGCTACAAAACATTGTCGTTCATGGATGCTTACTCGGGCTATAACCAAATCCCGATGGCCGTGGCGACAAACACTGCACGGCTTTCATGACCAGCTCGGGCAACTATTACTATAACGTAATGCCCTTCGGACTAAAAAACGCCGGGGCAACTTACCAACGCATGATGAACAAGGTTTTCCACAAGCAGATTGGGGACATGCTCGAGGTTTACATGGACGACATGATCGTCAAATCCCGAGCAGACACCGACCATGCAGCACACCTCAAGGCAGTCTTTTCCCAAGCAAGACAAAGCAAAATGAGATTCAATCCCGAGAAATGCACGTTCGGAGTCAAGGCAGGAAAATTCCTCGGATTCTACCTAACAGAACGAGGAATCAAAGCCAACCCCGACAAGTGTCGAGCGTTCGCCGACCTCCCAACACTGACGTCGAAGAAGTCGATACAAGTCATGAACGACATGCTCACATCATTGTCCCGTTTCGTCGCGAGGTCCGCTCAGCACGCCCTCCCCTTCTTCAAACTCCTTCGTAAAGAAGCAGCCTTCGAATGGAACGAGGAGTGTGAACAGGGACTGCGCCACCTAAAGAAAAGTTTATCTCAACCACCCGTATTATCTCTACCAGCCGACGGGGAGCCATTGTTCTTATACTTGGCCATCTCAAACGAAGCCATCAGCACGACTCTCATCCGCGAGACCACCGACGGACAGAAACCTGTCTACTTCACGAGCAAAGCCCTACAAGGACCCGAAAGCAGGTACCAACAGATAGAAAAGGTAGCCCTAGCCCTCGTTAATGCGGCGAGGAGACTCAGACACTATTTTCTGGCCCACACAATCATCGTACGAACCGACCAACCAGTGAGGCAACTCCTGGGTCGGCCCGACATGGCGGGCAGAATGTTGAAATGGTCCTTGGAGCTCTCTGAATTCGACATTCAGTACGAGAGCAGGAAAGCCCTGAAAGCACAAGCACTGGCCGACTTTGTCACGGAAATGACCGCTCACGACCCACCCGCCGGGAAGGAACACAAATGGACCATCTTCGTCGACGGGGCCTCCAGCTCGTCCGAAAGTGGCGCGGGAATCCTCCTAGAGAACGAAGAAGGCGTAGTGGTCGAACACTCATTAGATCTCTCCTTCCCAACGTCGAACAACCAAGCAGAGTACGAAGCCCTGCTCGTAGGACTAAGGCTAGCCGAGGACCTGGGAGCCCGCGAAGTACAAATCTACACAGACTCCCAACTCGTTGCCTCCCAAGTCCAGGGGAGTTACCAAGCCAAGAACGACATCCTCGTCGAATACTTAAACTTAGTCAAAAAATACATGACAAAGTTTGAACGAGCGGAGATCTCACATGTCCCCTGCGAGCAAAACACAAGGGCAGAAATATTGTCCAAACTCGCGAGCACGAGAAAGAAGGGCGGAAACAAATCCGTCATACAAGAATCCTTAGCACGCCCGAGCATCGAAAGATCCTCGACACTAGTCGAAGTCCACGCCATAGGAGATGCCTCGTCCTGGATGACCCCGGTGTACAATTTCTTGACGAAAGGCGAACTACCCTCAAACCAGACAGATGCAACCACCACAAAGCGACGAGCATGCTCGTACGTGGTGCTCGAGCAAAAACTATACCGCAGAGGATTCTCCATCCCCCTCCTGAAGTGCGTCGATGAATCCACAGTCCTCGAGGTACTGCGGGAGATACATGAAGGGATCAACGCCCAGCACATGTGCGGTAAATCCCTGGCGAGGAAAGCCCTTCGAGCGGGGTATTATTGGCCGATGATGCAGTAGGACGCCAAGGAACACGTCAAGAGGTGTGACAAGTTCCAGAGGCACGGGGACATGCACCTCGCCCCCTCTCACGAACTAAGTATATTGTCATCCCCGTGGTCGTTCGCATGGTAGGGTATGGATATCCTCGGTCCCTTCGTGCAAGGCACTTATCAAAATAAATTCCTCATCGTGGTCGTGGATTACTTCACGAAATGGATAGAAGTCGAGGCTCTCGCGAAGATCACCTCGCACAACATCCTCCATTTCTACAAGAGAAACATCTTCGCCAGATTTGGAATCCCGAGGGCACTGGTGACCGACAACGGCACCCAATTCACCGACCACGGGTTCCAGGACTTCGTCACCAAACTAGGAACAAAACAGCACTTCACCTTGGTCGAGCACCCTCAAACCAACGGGCAAGCCGAAGCCGTGAACAGGGTCATTCTCCGGGGACTCAAACGCCGACTCGGCGAAGCAAAGAGGGGTTGGGTCGAGGAACTGCACAGCGTCTTATGGGCATACCGCACCACGCCCCACTCAATGACGGGCGAGACCCCCTTCCGACTAACATACGGCACCGAGGCCGTCATCCCGGTGGAAATCAGGGAACCCTCCAGACGGACAGAGAATCCCCTCGACGAAGAAATGAATGACGAGGCACTCAGGGACGAACTCGACTTAGTCGAGGAAATCCGATTGGGGGCGGCCCTACGCGAAGCCACCCTAAAACAACGAGTGGCTCTGCGCCACAACGACAAGGTCATTAAACGCGAGTTCAAAATCGGCAGCCTGGTGTTACGAAGGAACCAGAAAGACGCACGCGAAGGGAAATTGGCCGCGAACTGGGAAGGGCCTTACCGCGTCCACGGAACCACTGGTACCGGGGCATATTACCTCGAGCAACTGGACGGAGAACCACTACCACGACCCTGGAACGCTGCTAAACTAAAGCAGTACTATAGTTAAAAACCCTTAACATCGAGGACCCTCGTCGTCGACACCCACGTTCGGCCAACAAGGAAAAACGTCTGACCCCGTAGAAAGGCCAAGGTACAGGCCCGACCTACGCCCAAACGGAATAACGTCGTTCAACAGACGAGTATGAACGATAGTGCCCGATGTGGACACCTCAACCGAGCTCCACCGTCGAAGTACCTGTAGGGCAGAACACGCAGCTCGCGATGGGCAGTTCACGCCGCGGGTGAACAACCCCGATCCGGGTCATGCACCCGAACAAGCGGCTTCGCTCCGCACGCCCGACGAATCTCGAAGAACGTCGGGCCATCCAAAAGGGTCGAAAAAGAATCTCTCCTCGAGGTCGTTACTTAGGCGAATTTTGCCACCGAATAGAAAGCCGAGCACGAGTACGACCCGAACAAAAGACTTAGGCAAATTTGCCAACAAAGTCACAACCACACACGGGCAAGACTCGGGGCCATAACTTAGGCCAGTTTTAGCACAAAAATATTAAAACATAAACACGGGCAAATAATCAAAAGTCGAAACAAACATTCATTCGAAAAGCCCGTGGGCAACAAAACAAATAGAGATAAACCGACCAAGAAGGCCGGTGATGTTCAGGAATTACGGAGAACGGGCACGCAGGCCCAAAAAGTAAAATATAAACGGGCACGCAGGCCCCAAAACAACCATCAATAAAGGCGTGTAGGCCCTACTAGAATCTCACAGCTAGACTTCCCCAGAGCTATCACCGCCGACAACAGGAGACTCGGGCGGGGGCACGACCTGGCCGTCGATGATCTGAGACATGTAACCCACTCCTTCAGTATTCAGATCGGGATTCAACAGGGCGAGCTGGCTAACCGCGGCTTCAAAGCCATCCGCCAAAGCACCAACGCAATCCGCCTCGAGGAGTTGAATGCAAGCAACCAGTTCCGACCGACTTCACAAAGGAGCTGTCTCCTCCGACTCATCCTCGGAAGGGAGCATGGCGGCCTTTAGTTCCTCGACCTCTTTGGTGAGTCGCCCGTTGTCAGCCTCCAAGCGTTCCCGGTCCTCACGAAAGTACTCCCTCTCCTCGGAAATCTTCCCCGAGTTCTCTTTCTCCGCGGCCAGCAGCTCGGCTTGCTCGCGGAACATCTCCTCGGAGTGCTCCAGGGCAGCCTTCAACTTTCGTGAGCTTGCAGTAAGGGAAGCTTTCTCCTGTTCCAGCTCCTTGATGCAATCAGAATTTGCCCCCTCCTCGGCCAGCACAACGGCCATCTCGGCCATTTTGACCATCCCGACCATGTTGGCGGCCATATGCTTTCTCCGATTCTCCTTGCTCAGCCGCCTAATGGTATCAGCTTCATCAGCACTTACGGACAAGGGAAATCCCTCGAAGAAACCCTCCTCTTTAAAACAGGGGGGCAACCCAAAGGACCTCACCACACTAGAGTCCTCGCCGACCTCCGGTTGGCTCTCCACCTGATTCCTCTTCCTTGGTATCAGGTCGGTATGTGGCTCGACATCCTGAGCATCTGGGGACCCTCCAGAAGCATCACCCGGGCTAGTTGGCGGGCCCATCCTCATCGCCTGAGGAGCTCGCACCACTCTCTTATTGACTTTCTTATCCTGTGTTAGCTTCAGGAGCCTCTCCTTTCGTCCAGCCATGAGACCTGCATAAAATGACCCCGGGTTAGTGACGAGCAAATAAACAAGCGAAGAAAATCAAACAAAATGAAAGAAGTAATGACCTAGCAGGTTCTTGGCCTGCCCGAAGGACTGGCACTCCACGAGCGTCTTTGTATCGATAGGCCGGGCCTCAAAGGTCGGATAACCATCTTCGTCGAGAATATCCTTTCCCTCCCTCATGGCCCACCGGGCAGGGAAGAAACTATCGACGTATCTGTATAGGGTACCATAGGCCTCCTCATCTTCGGTACTCATTCCACCCGCGGGCGTATGGTAGTGCCCGATCCCGTGCTCATAGTGACGCGAGGTCCAATGCAAAGGAAATTTGGCCACACGCCCCAACACCGGGCGTCCCTCGTCGTCTAGAAGAGCCTCCCCGTGATCATCGGTCACCACCATTTCTTCCTCGTATACGGACTCTAGACCAGTTTTAGTAACCAGACGCACGATGTACCATTTGTCCTTAAACCCCCGGACAGAATCCATATACATCCTGAACAGTCTCTTCGACTGTTTCAGGGAAACCCAATTGTGCCTACCTCCCCGAGACTGGCGCTGTAAATGGAAGACGCGGAAGAAGAGAGGTATGGTCGCCCCAATCTTTAAAAAGTGACACGTCAGTTCGAACGCCCGGAGGAAAGCGATCGAGTTGGGGTGAAGCTGCGACGGGGCCAGTTCCAGATGACCAAAGACCCCGACCTGAAAATCGCTAAAGGGGAGCTTTAGTCCAAGGTCCTTGAAAGCAATCTCATACATGGGGAAATCATACTCGGGGACTCCGAGCAGATCCGCACGGTAAGAGTCAGTCTGGTGACAACGAAGTTTTTCTGAAAGCCGGGCTGACTACCGCCCTGCTCGACGATGGTATACGCACTCCGACTGCGTCGACTATAGGCAGAGGCAATCCCTCTGGGCTAGGCGCCCACCCACTCCAGCAGAGGATCGTCGATGGTATCGACCAAATTCACATTCTCCTCGGCACTTTGGTCTTCCACCTCAGTGCGCCCCGAGGAACACGGTTCGTCCGCCATTGTTACCTACAAAGCACAGGAAACCGGTCAATTGGGGAGCAAATCCACACGCTCGCCATAACTGACGGGAAGAAGGGCGCGACAGACCGAGTAACTCCACACACGATTAAGAAGTTGAAGTTTCAAACAAAAGAGCGGAGTCACCTCCCCGACGCCTAGATACCGCGACAAGTCTTCCTACAGATCGCCTAAATGGGCCAACATCCCGGCCAATCACAAATGTGTCGACCTAGGCTATGAACATGGCGAGCGATATCATAAATCCTAAAACCAGAACTATGAATTTACCGGGCACTATCACGAATTAGGTGCCCTGAATCATGAAGATCCCGGGCAGCACTACGAGTCAAATACCTAAACTATGCATTTACCGGGCATAAACATACGTTTGCCGGGCATAAACATGGATTTGCCGAGCCAAAATACGAATCTATCGGGGCTAATCCCAGACGCACAGTCTCTAACGTACAAAACAATGGAAAATATCACATGCCACAGAAGAAAAACATGAGGGATAAGACACTTACTTGAAATCAGGAAAGAGATACGGCGGCGGAGAAGAGAATCAGCGGCGGAGAGCACGGCAGTCCTATGAAAAGCAGCAAGCAGTAGAGACAGAGGAAGGAGGAGAAGCACGAAGAGGAAAAACATATTTTGTGGCCCAAGGACCCTATTTATAGTGATGACGTGGAATACAAAACGTCACCCCGGGGAACCACGAACCTCCCTCCTCGACGCCCAGCTCCCCTAGGAAATGATGACCCTATCTTCGATAGGGTGTCGGCACGGTTCCCAAGGGATGCCTCGTGTGCTCAAAGAACACAACCCGACGAGAGTCCCTCGAGCACTCCTCGAAAGGAATTATCTCACGAGCGCGACACAGGGGAAACTCCTCGAGTAACCACGGGGAACTAAATCTCTTGTCCGAGCACGGGACCTCGCGACAGAGGCGACCTAAGATCAAGTCATGGCTCCTACTCCAGGAACCACGACTTGGGGGGCTCCTGTTCTGGACTGGGCCAGGCTGGCCCAAAATCAAGGATGAAGGCCCAATCCAAACGGCCTTACAGGGGGTCGCGCCGACCAAGAAGCTACAGCCGTGCCCGACACTATCCGTGAGTGCGACGTCCTCGACTTCATGCAGTCCAGCTCGACCTCAGCTCGAGCGCCCCTTGTAGGGAAGACTATGACCATTACGCCATCACCTGGATTCTGAAAAGACCGCGTCCTCGTCCGTCCATACTTCTCGCAGAACACCCAAGAAGGAGACCACGAGCGGGTCCCCACTTCACACGTAGAACCTGGCAGTTCCTTCATTGGGCCAAACCTGCCTGGCCCAATGAAGGGACCTTGGCCCAGCGCTGGGGGCTATAAATACCCTATATTCCCAAAGGGTCAGGTATTCACTCTTGTGATACGGTGGGAGAACTGACTTGAGGTTTTGCGTTTGTATTCGCACTTGTTCGGTTTAGCAAGAGTCACCACCGACTTTTTATTTTATCCTAAAGGAAAGGTTAAAAAGCACAGGAAAAACCTTTGAGATGTTTTCGTGGGTTTGGGGGGTAGATTATGAAAAGGGAAGGTGCTAGCACCCTTTTCATCCATGGTTATCCATGGGTTCATAGTTACTTGTTTTAGATCACTTGCCTTTGCTTTTCAATTGTTTGAAATGGTGCTTTGTGTGTGTGTTTTTGAAAATGTTTTGAAAAAGTTGCCTTGTCTAGGCAACCCTTGTAACAATTCTTTACCCGGATGTTTTACAAAGGTGTTTGTCTTTTTGAAAAGATGTTTCAATGTTTTTGAAAGTTATTTTGAAAGTTGTGTTGTGGAGTGTGTTTTGAAAGTAGGCAAGTGTGTTTTGCAAGTTTGATCAAGTAACTAAGAGTTGTCTACCCCTAAATTTACTCAAATATTTTTCTCATGTTTTAACCCTTTTAACAGTATTGTTCCACCATTGTATTTGGTGGACAATCTTGTGTTAGGATGTTAACGGGACGGGCGCGAGTCATCGTGTGGACCATGAATGCAATAGTGTCAAGTGTCTTTGGCAATTTTCCTTGAGGGACTATGATCATTTTGGTTAGGCAACTTCGAAAGCGTCATCGAGGGACTATGATCATTTGATTTGTTTTGTTTTGCCAAAGAACTCAACATGCGAACATGGCCCATTTTGGAAGGCAACAAGCGGGATTACCCTATGGGTGCAAGTGTGAATTGTGTATTTGATTGTCATGCATTTGTCTTGTATTAGGTTATCTAGCGGTTGATTTTGAATCTTCGCATACAAACCCTAGTTACTATACAATATATAGAAAGCGATAAATTGCGGGAATTTAAAGTCTAAGATATTACAAATAAGTATTCGGGGATGGGGGTACAAATGTTTACAAATGGGGATGAGTTTTATCAGGATAGTAGTGTCCAAATAATATTTACAACCAAATCGAATCGCATTCTCAATGTAAAATATATCAATGTATAAGAATAAAAGCAATGTATCAAAAGTATTTGTGAAAGTGTATGTGATTATTTACAAGTGATGCAAAAAAATTAACCTAATGTATTTATTAAGTATTTATATATTTTTATGTTTTTGTTAATTATGTATAAACAAAAAGGGGTTTAAAGAGAAAACTTTTAACTTAACAAAAATCTATGGTTTGTGTATTTTATTTGAAATGTTTTTAGAAATTTATATAAAAAAAGTGATTTACTAAACAAAAAGTTTTAAAGCCCAAAATATATTATTTTCTTAAAAGGAAATAGGAATTAGTTTAAAAAAGAAATAGAAAGAAGAGTATTAGTTTGTAAAGAAAAGAAATAAAAAATGGGCTCTAAGGGGATTTGCTTGGCCCAAACAACAACAGACAGGATTAGAAAAAGAGGGAGTACGTGCCAGATTCAAGTGGGCTTAGCATTTGTTTTGCAAGGGACAGGCCCAGATGCGTTTGAGAGTTTTTTAGGGTTGTTTTGTTTGTATCAGAATAGGGTTACAAGCATTGGCTTAGAACGGCGCCGCTTCCATCTTCTTCTTTGTTGTCCTCTTCATCGTTCTTAACCAAGGCGAGCTTCTGACTAAATCCTTCCCTGCCTGGCCACCGGACGCAACCTCCAACTTATCCTCTCTTCACGGCTTGCTCAAGGCGGTACTTCAAAGAGGGTAATGATTCTTTTTCTTTTTTTCACGTTTTAGGTTTTGAATATCCGCGCATGTTTTTAGCTTTTTCATGTCTTGATCTTTTGTATTATTATTTCTGTGAGGTGTGAAAAGGAAGGAGGACAATACCTTTGTTGGAGAGAAAGAGTAGAGCTTGGACAGGAGGCTCCTTAGGCGGCCGGGCGAGGGACTGGTGATGCTAGCTTTGTGGCCTTCCTGGTATTTTGTATCTTTGACCTCTTTGAATGGTTTTATAATGATAATTTTCTGAAAACCCTAGCTTATTTTCTTTTGTCTCTCCTTTTCTCCTTCTGAATACTTGCCTCTGATTTTGATGATGTTGATTCTGAGTTGCCTGTTGTTTGATCCTGTGATGAGCTTAGCTCTGAGGATGCTTGTTGTTTGATCCTGTGATGAGCTTAGCTCTGAGGATGCTTGGATTTCTGTATCTTTTTCATGCTTTTGATGATTATGATATCTGAGTTGCCTATTGTTATGCTTCTGATTTTTCTTCTCTTGATGCTGTTGGCCTCCAATGATGATGAGTTCTGAGATTTGGATTTTATTAGCCTATGATGAACATATTCTGAGGCATTTATTAGGGTTGTTTGGATGTTTGGATTGGATGTTTGGATGTGCTTTGAGTTTGGTAATGAAACAGGTTTTGACAAGCTTCAAAGTTTAGGCTTTGACAGGCTTGTTGGGGTTTCTGGTTTTGACAGGCTTAAGGTTTAGGCTTTGTGTAGTTTGACAATTTTCTTTTAGGCTTGTGGGCTTGAGACAGGCTTGAGACAGTTTGGAATTTTGTTTGGGGTTTATGCAGGTTTGAGCTTTGAACACAGGTTTGTGTTTTGATGCAGGCTTGAGGTTTATCAGTTTGCTTGCTTGTTTCTGTTATGTGTTCTAGGCAGGATGTTACAGTTTGGAGGAAAGCTTAAGCAGGCTTGAAGGGCTTGAAGGTTTACTGGTTTTTAGACAGGTTGATATGCTTGTATGGTTTTGGGACAGGCTTCTGGTTACAGGCTTGCTTCAGTTTGTAAGCTTGTGTTTTAGCTTTTGCAATGTTACAGGCTTGAGAGCTTGTGTTATCTTTTTTTTATGTTTTTCTGCCCCCTTCTTGAACTGTTCTGGTATTCTTTGTTTTATATCTCTCTAGCCTGCCTGAAACTGTAAGCCTGCTACTTTTCTCTCTCTTTTCTCTCTCCACAGAAATGCATTTTTTATTGCTTACACTGTACTTTTTCTGAAAAAGTGCTTGGCCTGGAAAATGATGATAATTTGCAATATGTTGCTTGCATTGTGTCTTTCCTCTGCATACTTCCCGTTTTTCTGCATTGCTTTTGCTAGCTTGTAGGCAGCTCTGTTGGACCGTTTGACAGCTTTACACTTTTGGCAATTTGGTTTGCCTTGTTTGATAGTGTAATTCAGTTTGAACTTTGCAGCTTGGTTGACATCTCTTTGGACAGTTTAGTTTTCCTTGTTTGATAGTGTAATTCAGTTTGTTTGTCACTTGGTTTGGCATTTTGAACTGTGCAACTTGCTTGGCTTTTTGACAATGCACTTTATGCAGCTTTATGCATTTTTGTTTAATATGCTGCCTAATTGATTTAGCTTGCAAGATAATTTTCTTTCCCTCTTTGTGAACCAAGAGTCTTCTTGTGATTTGCAGAGAGGGCGAACAAACTGATTCCGGCCAACACTTTTAATGATGCGTTTTAATTGACTATCTGAGAATGTTTTTCCAAATTCATTTGTACTGACTTCTTTCTCTTTTTTGTCTTTGCAGATAAAAATCAGTTGAGCAATGGGGAGCAGCAGTAGCAGATGAATATTTCAAGACACTTAGGATACAGTTTTATTTTATTTTAATCATTTGTAATAAACATTATTATAAATACTGTAAAAATTACTTGTATTTAAATAACACTTGTACCAATAATTAAAAATAAATAAAAGTCTTTTTGTCAGATATCTCTTTTATTTCACTGTCTATTTAATTATTTAAGTTTTCTTGAATTAAAATAACTGAAGTAAATCCCAATTATTCTAACTTAGATAAAATAAATAATTAATAAACATTGTAGTCTTGCAACTTCCCATTAATCAATAATAAACCCGGCGTCCCAATTAACCATAAGCATGGCACAGTTAATCAAACAAACGTCCACATGCCTTTTTCTTCACTGATTAGACCAACACTTCAAAATCTCAATCAGAAGCCTCGGCCCACATCCCAGATGTTCAGACCTTTGAGAAACAAACAGAAATCTTGAGCAAAACGCCAGAGCAGTGTAACAGCCAATTAAAACACTGTGGATTCAAATTCTTCTGAAAATGCGCGTGCAAACCCTAATTCTTGATTTATTGTCAAAGAAACGTCCGCCTGATCAAACCCCGAGCCAAACCCTAACAATCTGCTTTAACTGATTCAAAATTAATGGAAACCCTAATTTTGTCTGACTGATGAGAAAAGTCTGTTTGACCGATTCTTAAGCCAATCTGAAAAAATCAGGAAATGCCCGAAGCTGTGATTTCTTGTGGAAAAGAGAAGGCAAATTTTGGGGTACAACTGTTGCCCCTGTTTAATCTTCTTGAACCTGAAGTGTTAGATTGGCAAGCTTGCCGTTCGCGACTCGAAGGTAAAAGGAGATTGGACACTAGAGTGCCCAAAAAATTTGCACTCGTCAAAGCGTAGTTTGAGGGAATGGGCTTAAAGATGCCATTTGGAGATGGGCTTAAAGATGCCATCTAGAGATGTGACAGAATCTTGTCGGGGGATGTGCTTAGAGATGCCATCTAAAAATTGTTGGTAGGAGGATGGGCTTATAGATGCCATCTGAAGGTGATTGTATCTGTTTTTTGAATGAGTGACAGAATTACATCCGAATCTGGATCGTATCTAGACTGTATTCGAATGAATCTGGAATAAGTATCAGAATGTCGCCATGTTTGGGTCATATCTGAACTGTCTCGGGAAAGAATCTGGAATAAGTATCAAAATGTCGCCATTTCTAGGTCACATCTGAACTATCTCTGAATTAATCTGGAATAAGTATCAGAATGTCGCCATGTCTGGGTCACATCTGAACTATCCCTGGAAGAAATCTCGGAAGATGATGATCTTTGTCTGTTGATTGATCTTTCCTGAAAAGGTAAATAGTTAGTTGTATGCAATGTCATGATGTAATGAATTGTACTTCATCAATGTTTATGATATGAATGTGATGGATGTGCATGTAAGTTGAGTAGCTGTCTTACTGAGGAAGACGAATCCTGGATAATGAAATCTTTGACTGTTGCTGGGGAAAGTAAATCCTTGACTGCTGCAGGGGATTGTTGGAAATGAGAAGTCCTGGAACCACTGTTGGGGGATCAGGAGCTTGGGTTGTATGCCAATCTACTGGGGATTCCTGTCTCGAGGAGATCTTCACTGGAGAATATTTGAATACTCTGTGAGGAACTGAGAATGAGAGTCTTCATTCTGCTTGGGGATTGATAGTTGGAAGTTTTAGCTCCGCTGGGGATTGCAAGAATCTTTTGATTGCTGCAGGTATTGATCTGGGATAAGTATCGGAATGTCGCCAAATTTGGGTCACATCTGAACTATCTCTAGAAGGAAGTCTGGAATAAGTATCGGAATGTCGCTAAATCTGGGTCACATCTGAACTATCTCTAGAAGGGAATCTGGAATAAGTATCGGAATGTCGCCAAATCTGGGTCACATCTGAACTATCTCTAGAAGGGAGTCTGGAATAAGTATCGGAATATCGCCAAATCTGGGTCACATCTGAACTATCTCTAGAAGGAAATCTGGAATAAGCATCGGAATGTCGCCAAATCTGGGTCACATCTGAACTATCTCTAGAAGGGAGTCTGGAATAAGTATCGGAATGTCACCAAATCTGGGTCACATCTGAACTATCTCTAGAAGGAAATCTGGAATAAGTTTCGGAATGTCGCCAAATCTGGGTCACATCTGAACTATCTCTAGAAGGAAATCTGGAATAAGTTTCGGAATATCGCCAAATCTGGGTCATATCTGAACTATCTCTAGAAGGAAATCTGGAATAAGTATCGGAATGTCGCCAAATCTGGGTCACATCTGAACTATCTCTAGAAGGAAATCTGGAATAAGTATCGGAATGTCGCCAAATATGGGTCACATCTGAACTATCTCTAGAAGGAAATCTCGGAATAAGTTTCGCAATGTCGCCAAATCTGGGTCACATCTGAACTATCTCTAGAAGGAAATCTGGAATAAGTTTCGGAATATCGCCAAATCTGGGTCACATCTGAACTATCTCTAGAAGGAAATCTGGAATAAGTATCGGAATGTCGCCAAACCTGGGTCACATCTAAACTATCTCTAGAAGGGAGTCTGGAATAAGTATCGGAATGTCGCCAAATCTGGGTCACATCTGAACTATCTCTAGAAGGAAATCTGGAATAAGTATCGGAATGTCGCCAAATCTGGGTCACATCTGAACTATCTCTAGAAGGAAATCTTGGAATAAGTTTTGGAATGTCGCTAAATCTGGGTCACATCTGAACTATCTCTAGAAGGAAATCTGGAATAAGTTTCGGAATGTCGCCAAATCTGGGTCACATCTGAACTATCTCTAGAAGGAAATTTGGAAGGTGATGACCTTAATTTTGTTAAGGGTCAGAAATTGGGAGTATACCAATCTTCTGAGGTGATGAGAATCTTCATTCTGGTAACGGTCAGAAACTGGGAGTATACCAATCTTCTGAGGTCTTAAGGATGAGAGTCTTCATTCTTGAGAGAAACAGATTTTTAGGAACTTCAATTGTCCGTTATTCTGTTGGTGGTTGCAACTTCCAGCAGATGATGAAGGAATTTGTGATGTTGATCGTAACTTCCAGCAGGTGATGAAGGAATTTGAACGACCTTGATTTTGACATTCGAATGCCCCAAGTGATGGTGAGGGAGGCTTGCCCCAGGTTAATCTGTAATTGAGAGATTTGTTGAAATCTTGAGTGGACTGCCCCAGGTTAACTGGATAGTGACATGCCATGCCCCCTTGTTGATAGAAGATTTGTTAAGGGAAGTGTCATCCTTTTTGAATTGATTTGGTTCACTGAGAGAGCTTTCGTTCATCGGATATTCGTTGTGTGAATTTCTCCGCTGTCAAACAAATAGCCAAATGCAAATAATGATATTCAGGTAATGCAAAATTTATGTCTGTCTCGAAGTTTTTGAAAAATGCGTTTTTTAGCAGAAAACTTTTTATAAGACAAAATCAACACAAGATTTAGAGCAAAGCCTTACAGGAGTCAGGATACCTTTTGTAACAGTATGCTTTCGAACTAACCCATGCTTCAATTAGGACTTTTGCAGGGTTGTAACGTGGCTTGGTTCACAGTTTAAGAAACAAAGGATAAAGGCTCAAAGTATATTTGTACCCACCTGCTCTTCGTGATGTTCTTCAATCCTAAACTCAGTTAATTGTACGTCGAACTCCATTCGAGTTTGGAACGACCTTTTGGTGATGGCTCACACAAGTTGAATTTGTTGGAAGACAGTCATTTTTGCAACATTTTTCATGTTGTTGAGGATGTGTAATGACCTCTTTCTTTTGATTTGTTATCCCTGACTTTTACCTGACTGTTCCTGCTTTCGAGATTACAGTCAGCGGGATGCCCCAGCTTTCTTAAGCCTCCTTTATAGGTTTTGGCTCAGTGGGCTTTTTCTTTTTTGAGAGATAATGACTGCCTATGAGATAAGGAACCATCACTGTCTTTTTGATTCCAAAGGAATGTCTTTTTTTTTATGTCGTTCGTTGTATTACGAACTGAGAGTTTGCGACTTCAATGCGCTTTTTTTTAATTAACTGAGAGACTACCCTGCCCCAGGTTTAATCAAAGGTTTCAATTTGTTCAAAACAGAAAACTCCTACTTCTTTGGCTCGAAGGGGTTGACTAGGGATTATCTTCCTTATAACTCTAGTGTTTGGGAATTGAAAGAAATGTCTGTACATCATCAACAAGGTCTGTTCAAAAGCATACTGTATGAGATTACGGTATTGTTTCGTCATCCTCCCTCTAAAGGCTTGCAGCTTTTTATCAAGAGTTAAATATCATAAAGAAAGCATAAGAGTAGTGAAAACAAATGGATGAATTCAAGACAAACATATGCAATGCATTAATGAAACAAAGTTTGACATCAACAGATAATTGTTTGAATAACAAAGAGATTACAACTTGAAAATTCGAATGGAACAAAAGTATCTCAGTTTGAGCTTTGTCATTTCAAATGGTGAACCTTTGGCAGAAGAATTCAGTCTGGCCATCTTGTGTGAACTCCAGCATTCCTTCGTCGATCAGGTTTTGAATTTTGTACTTCAACGCCCAGCAATCGTTTGTATCATGTCCAGGACTATCAGAATGATAGGCACACCTGGCGTCTGGATTGTAGCTGGGAGAAAAAGTTTTGGGGTTCGGATGAGGGTTTATCACCGTAATCAGATTCATCTTCAACATGTGCTGCAATGCTTGTGACAATGGCATGTTGATTTGGGTGAATTGCCTTTGAAGTCTTTCCCCCTTTGGATGATTATCCGGTTTATGTTGACGAAGTCGTTGTTGGGCTCGTGATGTGGAAGCAAAGTGAGAGGGTCTTCTCTCCTTTAAACCAGTTTCTTGTCTCATGGGAAGCTGAGCAAGGCCTTGATTTCCAATCCTGATTGTTTGCCCCATACGGTTGCAACCGTCTTGACGAAATTGATTGATAATGGTTCCCAGCTCTTCTTGTCTTTGGGCTAGGCCTTGGATAAGAGCCATTTGCCCTAGCATTTGGGTTCTCATTGCTTCAACCTCAGTTTTCAATTGTTCCAACTGTTGGTCCTTATTGTCTTCCGAATTTTTCTCGGCCAGGTTCCTAGCGAGGAGTACCTTCAACTCTTCCTGCCCCTTGGATAGGTTCAAGAACATCTCTTAAAGTTGAACGTTTTGAGCCTGGATGCCCTTGATATTCTGCTCCAGAGCCATCTCTACTGAAATAAACAGTAGGAGAGTAAGGAAACCTGAAAAGGAAAACCTGTTATGATGTAATGCATGATATGTGGATGCATGTTTTCAAGGATCTCTTGGGGTAAACACAAGAGAATGTTAGAGGTTGAACTTCGATCTTTGATTGGAGAGCTTTGCACCGGTGGATGTCTTTCCACGAGAATCAAGCTCACCATGTCAAGTGGGTCATAGCCCCTGATTCAAGTTGTTGCACTTGATCTTTGATGGCATTTGTTGAGAGGAGAATCCTCTTGCCCCTTGGTAGACGTCTGGTTCAACGTGACCCTGCATCAAAAGACCCTCGAGATCCTTGAAATGGTTATTGAAATGCTATGGTATGATGTCATGATGTTATGTACATGTATGCAAAAGTAAGTAAGTGTATATACAGGTAATCATATTCACACAAAGCAAACAAGTCCTTAGGTTTAGGCTTGCATGGGGTTTGTAGGTAAGTACCCTCTTGAAGTTAGTTGGCTCATCCTGTCCTAAAATAGAAACCGGGTTCTAAGGAGCTCAATATCACTGGATTATTTTCTGTGTTCATTGTTTTGATTTAGCCACTTAACTGGCGACCAAAATATTCCAATAAAACAATCCTCAATGAGTGTAGTATCGAGTATCTACCAACTTCGGACTGCACCAAAGTCGGTCATCTCACTACCCCTAAAAAGGCTAAGATGGTCAATTAAGGTTCTAATAGTTCGTTAGTGCTTCATGACATCACTCAGTGGCCCCGTACTCTCCTTGATTGAACTCAAGGGTTACCGGTACTCACAAATATGTCACACTAACATAGCTTACTGCTTCAACCATGTCGGTATACCCCACACAGTTCCCTCACAGTTTTATTGCTATTTACCTAAAAAGGTGCCCCCAAATCCGGGTGTAGGATTAAACAAACCCAAACAAGGAACCCAAAAAGTAAAGCAATCAAAGCAATCAAAGCAAGTATGTAAAGGTGATCTAAAACCCTAAGGTAACTCCACTTTTAATTTTATCCCCAGCAGAGTCGCCAGTTCTGTGATACGGTGGGAGAACTGACTTGAGGTTTTGCGTTTGTATTCGCACTTGTTCGGTTTAGCAAGAGTCGCCACCAACTTTTTATTTTATCCTAAAGGAAAGGTTAAAAAGCACAGGAAAAACCTTTGAGATGTTTTCGTGGGTTCGGGGGGTAGATTATGAAAAGGGAAGGTGCTAGCACCCTTTTCATCCATGGTTATCCATGGGCTCTTAGTTACTTGATTTAGATCACTTGCCTTTGCTTTTCAATTGTTTGAAATGGTGCTTTGTGTGTGTGGTTTTGAAAATGTTTTGAAAAAGATGCCTTGTCTAGGCAACCCTTGTAACAATTCTTTACCCGAATGTTTTACAAAGGTGTTTGTCTTTTTGAAAAGATGTTTCAATGTTTTTGAAAGTTGTTTTGAAAGTTGTGTTGTGGAGTGTGTTTTGAAAGTAGGCAAGTGTGTTTTGCAAGTTTGATCAAGTAACTAAGATTTGTCTACCCCTAAATTTACTCAAAGATTTTTCTCATGTTTTAACCCTTTGAACAGTATTGTTCCACCATTGTATTTGGTGGACAATCTTGTGTTAGGATGTTAACGGGACGGGCGCGGGTCATCGTGTGGACCATGAATGCAATAGTGTCAAGTGTCTTTGGCAATTTTCCTTGAGGGACTATGATCATTTTGTTTAGGCAACTTCGAAAGCGTCATCGAGGGACTATGATCATTTGATTTGTTTTGTTTTGCCAAAGAACTCAACATGCGAACATGGCCCATTTTGGAAGGCAACAAGCGGGATTACCCTAGAGGTGCAAGTGTGAATTGTTTATTTGATTGTCATGCATTTGTCTTGTATTAGGTTATCTAGCGGTTGATTTTGAATCTTCGCATACAAACCCTAGTTACTATACAATATATAGAAAGCGATAAATTGCGGGAATTTAAAGTCTAAGATATTACAAATAAGTATCCGAGGATGGGGGTACAAATGTTTACAAATGGGGATGAGTTTTATCAGGATAGTAGTGTCCAAATAATATTTACAACCAAATCGAATCGCATTCTTAATGTAAAATATATCAATGTATAAGAATAAAAGCAATGTTTCAAAAGTATTTGTGAAAGTGTATGTGATTATTTACAAGTGATGCAAAAAAATTAACCTAATATATTTATTAAGTATTTATATATTTTTATGTTTTTGTTAATTATGTATAAACAAAAAGTGGTTTAAAGAGAAAACTTTTAACTTAACAAAAATCTATGGTTTGTGTATTTTATTTGAAATGTTTTTAGAAATTTATATAAAAAAAGTGATTTACTAAACAAAAAGTTTTAAAGCCCAAAATATATTATTTTCTTAAAAGGAAATAGGAATTAGTTTAAAAAAGTAATAGAAAGAAGAGTATTAGTTTGTAAAGAAAAGAAATAAAAAATGGGCTCTAAGGGGATTTGCTTGGCCCAAACAACAACAGACAGGATTAGAAAAAGAGGGAGTACGTGCCAGATTCAAGTGGGCTTAGCATTTGTTTTGCAAGGGACAGGCCCAAATGTGTTTGAGAGTTTTTTAGGGTTGTTTTGTTTGTATTAGAATAGGGTTACAAGCATTGGCTTAGAACGGCGCTGCTTCCATCTTCTTCTTTGTTGTCCTCTTCATCGTTCTTAACCAAGGCGAGCTTCTGACTAAATCCTTCCCTGCCTGGCCACCGGACGCAACCTCCAACTTATCCTCTCTTCAAGGCTTGCTCAAGGAGGTACTTCAAAGAGGGTAACGATTCTTTTTCTTTTTTTCACGTTTTAGGTTTTGAATATCCGCGCATGTTTTTAGCTTTTTCATGTCTTGATCTTTTGTATTATTATTTCTGTGAGGTGTGAAAAGGAAGGAGGACAATACCTTTGTTGGAGAGAAAGAGTAGAGCTTGGACAGGAGGCTCCTTAGGCGGCCGGGCGAGGGACTGGTGATGCTAGCTTTGTGGCCTTCCTGGTATTTTGTATCTTTGACCTCTTTGAATGGTTTTATGATGATAGTTTTCTGAAAACCCTAGCTTATTTGCTTCTGTCTCTCCTTTTCTCATTCTGAATACTTGCCTCTGATTTTGATGATGTTGATTCTGAGTTGCCTTTTGTTTGATCCTGTGATGAGCTTAGCTCTGAGGATGCTTGTTGTTTGATCCTGTGATGAGCTTAGCTCTGAGGATGCTTGGATTTCTGTATGTTTTTCAT
Organism: Vicia faba; assembly: GCA_948472305.1. Taxonomy (NCBI): domain Eukaryota; kingdom Viridiplantae; phylum Streptophyta; class Magnoliopsida; order Fabales; family Fabaceae; genus Vicia; species Vicia faba. The sequence continues at coordinate 186,077,977 of OX451735.1, read as the reverse complement.
GCTTTTGATGATTATGATATCTGAGTTGCCTATTGTTATGCTTCTGATTTTTCTTCTCTTGATGCTGTTGGCCTCCAATGATGATGAGTTCTGAGATTTGGATTTTATTAGCCTATGATGAACATATTCTGAGGCATTTATTAGGCTTGTTTGGATGTTTGGATTGGATGTTTGGATGTGCTTTGAGTTTGGTAATGAAACAGGTTTTGACAGGCTTCAAAGTTTAGGCTTTGACAGGCTTGTTGGGGTTTCTGGTTTTGACAGGCTTAAGGTTTAGGCTTTGTGTAGTTTGATAGTTTTCTTTTAGGCTTGTGGGCTTGAGACAGGCTTGAGACAGTTTGGAATTTTGTTTGAGGTTTATGCAGGTTTGAGCTTTGAACACAGGTTTGTGTTTTGATGCAGGCTTGAGGTTTATCAGTTTGCTTGCTTGTTTCTGTTATGTGTTCTAGGCAGGACGTTACAGTTTGGAGGCAAGCTTAAGCAGGCTTGAAGGGCTTGAAGGTTTACTGGTTTTTAGACAGGTTGATATGCTTGTATGGTTTTGGGACAGGCTTCTGGTTACAGGCTTGCTTCAGTTTGTAAGCTTGTGTTTTAGCTTTTGCAATGTTACAGGCTTGAGAGCTTGTGTTATCTTTTTTTTATGTTTTTCTGCCCCCTTCTTGAACTGTTCTGTTATTCTTTGTTTTATATCTCTCTAGCCTGCCTGAAACTGTAAGCCTTCTACTTTTCTCTCTCTTTTCTCTCTCCACAGAAAAGCATTTTTTATTGCTTACACTGTACTTTTTCTGAAAAAGTGCTTGGCCTGGAAAATGATGATAATTTGCAATATGTTGCTTGCATTGTGTCTTTCCTCTGCATACTTCCCGTTTTTCTGCATTGCTTTTGCTAGCTTGTAGGCAGCTCTGTTGGACCGTTTGACAGCTTTACACTTTTGGCAATTTGGTTTGCCTTGTTTGATAGTGTAATTCAGTTTGAACTTTGCAGCTTGGTTGACATCTCTTTGGACAGTTTAGTTTGCCTTGTTTGATAGTGTAATTCAGTTTGTTTGTCACTTGGTTTGGCATTTTGAACTGTGCAACTTGCTTGGCTTTTTGACAATGCACTTTATGCAGCTTTATGCATTTTTGTTTAATATGCTGCCTAATTGATTTAGCTTGCAAGATAATTTTCTTTCCCTCTTTGTGAACCAAGAGTCTTCTTGTGATTTGCAGAGAGGGCGAACAAACTGATTCCGGCCAACACTTTTAATGATGAGTTTTAATTGACTGTCTGAGAACGTTTTTTCAAATTCATCTGTACTGACTTCTTTCTCTTTTTTGTCTTTGCAGATAAAAATCAGTTGAACAATGGGGAGCAGCAGTAGCAGATGAAGATTTCAAGACACTTAGGATACAATTTTATTTTATTTTAATCATTTGTAATAAACATTATTATAAATACTGTAAAAATTACTTGTATTTAAATAACACTTGTACCAATAATTAAAAATAAATAAAAGTCTTTTTGTCAGATATCTCTTTTATTTCACTGTCTATTTAATTATTTAAGTTTTCTTGAATTAAAATAACTGGAAGTAAATCCCAATTATTCTAACTTAGATAAAATAAATAATTAATAAACACTATAGTCTTGCAACTTCGTATTAATCAATAATAAACCCGGCGTCCCAATTAACCATAAGCGTTGCACAGTTAACAAACAAACATCCACATGCCTTTCTCTTCACTGATTAGACCAACACTTCAAACTCTCAATCAGAAGCCTCGGCCCACATCCCAGATGTTCAGACCTTTGAGAAACAAACAGATCTCTTGAGCAAAACGTCAGAGCAGTGTAACAGCCAATTAAAACACTGTGGATTCAAATTCTTCTGAAAATGCGCGTGCAAACCCTAATTCTTGATTTATTGTCAAAGAAACGTCCGCCTGATCAAACCCTGAGCCAAACTCAACCAAACCCTAACAATCTGCTTGAACTGATTCAAAATCAATGGAAACCCTAATTTTGTCTGACTGATGAGAAAAGTCTGTTTGACCGATTCTTAAGTCAATTTGAAAAAATCAGAAAATGCCCGAAGCTGTGATTTCTTGTGGAAAAGAGAGGACAAATTTTGGGGTACAACAATTCTCTTACCCATACTCATACTTTTGCCTGCTCGTACTCTCACTCACTTTAGCATCGGAGTGCCTTGCAGGTACCCCCCCCCCCCCCCCCCCATCTCGTTCAACTTCAGCTCGGAGTCAGTCGTGACGGTCCAAGTCTGATTCGGTAAGATCAATAACCATCAAAGTATCAGAAATGATAATTCTTTTCTAACATTTCCAAAATTTGATCAATAAAAGAAAGGGAAAAGTGGCCCTTCCAAGTTGCTTTATTTAGTTTTCTATATCAAGGCATATTCTCTAATTTGTGATTGTCCTAATACTAACTAGCTCATTCGTATCAATTTCAATCATGGTAATTAAAATTGAACTAGAGTGTCCGGTTCAGTCGATTGGATTAAAAACTAAAATCCTAACAGGTCTATTTGGACTTGAAAACTGATATTTAGAAGAATTAAAATTTAAACAAGAAAACTGATCAAAACTAGTTAAAAACCAAAAAAAATTGACACTTAGGACAATTTTTAGAGTCGAACCAGATTTTTTTTTATCCATTTAAAAATTTAATTATTTTTGTTAATTATTATTCTTACATATATAAAAAAAAAAACATTTCCTTATATATAATCGGTTCAACTTGGATTTAACTCCAATCAAACCTTAAAAGCCTGAACCTATAAATACACTAGTTTAGTGTTTAGTCCAGTTTTGATTATCATAGTTTCAATGACCGTCATTCCATCCTTCTTAGGTACCACTTAGATCTGAATGATCCATTTTCTATCAGATATGGGATAAATTATCCCTACATCGAGAAGCTTCAATACCTTTTTTTCACTACTTCCTTCATATTAAGATTTAATCTCTTTTAATACTCTCTAGATAGTTTATTGTCCTCTTTAAATGGTATTAGGTGCATGCAAATAGAATGATTGATTTGTATTCCCAGTTAAATACGTTTCCAACCCATCCATACGAGGTAATTCAAATGATTACTCTTTAATACATTGATCTATTATATCTAGCCGTCAACAAGAATTTTTAAGGGAAGGACTATTCATGAACAAGTTTCCTATCCTTATATAGATATCCTCCAATATTCTTATCGGATATTTGATAGATCATTCAACTAATTATTGCAAAGAGATGTTTGTAAATTTTAACTCACTAATTTCAATAAGCTTTTTATACACCGATAAAGGCATAAGACTCACACTATCCCCTATATCGCATAGTGAACACTTGAAGCTCATACTTCCAATAACATATGAAATTGAGAAACTTCTCGCATCTTCTAATTTAAGAGGCAATTTATTTTGTATTATGCCACAGTATTCTTGGGTTAGTGTCATTGTCTCGTTGTTGTCGTGCTTTCTTTTATTTGATAGAATATTTTAAAATATTAGTGTAATACGGTGACAGAACTGACTATTATATTAGTTTTATATTTGTATTCGCAAATGTTGTGGTAAGCAAGAGTCGCCACTGACTTTTCTTTTATCCAATAAAGGAAAGAGTGAAAAGAACAGAAAAAGATCTTTCAAGAGTTTTCTGAGTAAGGAGGGTAGATTATGGAAAGGGAAGGTGTTAGCACCCTTTCCATCTGTAGTTTTCTACAGGCTCTTAGATGCTTAACTCATTTTGAAATACCTTGTACTTTATGTGTTTTGAAAAGTATTTTTGAAAGCGCCTTAGTGCGGCGAACTTTGTAATGTTTCTCGGAATAGTAGATAACGTATATAAAGTGTTTGAAAATGATTTTAAAAGAGGTTTTGTGTAAGTGTAAAAATTGTTTGAGCATAGCATCTAAGAACTATCTACTTTTACTCGAAAAGGTTGTTCTTTTCCTCTTTTTCTTTAGACAGTGTTATCCTACTATTAGTGAGTAGGTAGTCCTAGTCGTTGGATATTTGAGAGACATTCGAATGGACGTTTATACAGTCACAAAGGCAACTGGGCAAGAAACTTTAGTAACTATCCTAGGGTTTTATGATCATTTTTACCGAGGCAACATCAAGAGGGTAATCGAGAGACTTATGATCTTTATACCGGAGGGTAGCCACTAAAATCTCTCACGTTTCGAGAGTTGTGACTGTTTTTCCGAAGGCAACCAAAATGGAGTACCCTAGAGGTGCGCATGTGCAATTGTGTTCTATTCAGTTATTTATCTTTACATTTAGGTTTGCTAGCGTTTTGTTTTATTCTTTCTATACAATCCTATTAGGCATACATCTAATAGTTAATAGTTTGCAGAAATTAAAAGTGCGGAAATGTAAATCCTAAACTATTATAAGGCTTCGGGGAGGAGAATTAATTACATGTCCCAAAACTTGGGGGAAATAAAGCAGTAATGTATAGTCCTAGTTATAAAATTTATTACATCCCATAAGCAGATACATTAATATGAAAAGGATAACGAAAGCAATAAACGTGTGCAAATTGAAAATAACGTCTAAATCCTAAGTGAAAGGAAATCTTTTTGTGTTATTTTGTTTTATTTGGAAAATGAATTAAAATGAAATTAAACCTAAATTTTATTAATTTTAATTTTTTTTAAAAAATGTTAAAGTGATTAGTTAATTAAAATTTAATTAAGAAAAATCTTAAATCTATTTTATGTGATTTTTATATTTGTTTATTGATTAAAGTAAAAAAAAAAAGGAATTAAAAGAAATAAATAAAATAAACAAAACAAGAAAATAAAGATGGACCTAGTAGCAAAAGTAAATAGGGAGTGCAATCATCAAAAATGCCTAGGCCCGAATCTTTGAAAGCTTAATGCCCTAACCATGGTGTTTTCAGATTCTTGCATGGAACCTCTGATTTAACAATCCATAAATGTTCTATATAAACTCAAACAAACGTTAGCATGCCATGAAATGTGATTAAAATTAGAGATTCGAAGTTTAAAATTTTACCAAACTGGTGTTGTCAAATGGGGGCGTGCTAGGCGTGTGATGGAATGCTCTTGGGCCTTGTAAGACTCCTGGGGATTTCAGGAGGATGGTTTGAGGCTTGGTGTCAATCGAGAGAGACCATAACCTTGATATATGACTTGCACCAATTCTTTGATTTTTGGAGGGCTTTTTGAAGATCTTTTAGAGAGATTTTTGGAGAGGGGTTTCGTGCTCCCTTGGCTTGTAATGTTATGTATTTATAGAGGGAAGATATGAGTGAACAAACATGGTAAAGAATCAATGCATTCTTGGCCTTGGAGACAAGGATAAAACACATTGAAAAATGTCCATATTTGTGATATATTTGCCTCTTTGGTCACTTACATGAATCTGGTCCTTTTGGATGTATCTTGTACGAAAATATGGGCCTTCTAATAGATCAAATCAAACCCAAATGTCATGGCCCATTATTCTTTGTGTTTTATTTGATTTAATTCATATTTAAATGAATAAAAATTCAAATAAGTAAAAAAAATGCATGGATAGATTTAGAGGTCCTTGGACACATTATTAACATATTTGAACTCCAAAAAGTTAGGCCCAATAACTTAAAATCACAAATTTGCTTAATTGAGATTTCATGCATTTCCTTTGAAAATTGCCCAACTTGTGAAATTAATAACTTGCTCAATTTGTATCCAATGAAGATGATCTTTGACTTTTTGGAAAGCCTAAGATGTCCTCTACAATCTCTCTTTTAATCAACTTTGCATTTGAAAACTTTATCGTGATGTAAATGGTCTTGGAAAAAAGTGTCTTTTGTTGACTTTCTGAAAATGATCTGTAATGTATGAGCTTGTATCTTTTAAATGGTGAATTTCTTGAGCTTGAGGATAAAAGATAAGTTGTAGGGAATTGGATTTTATTCAAAATGAGCTTTTGTTGGGGGAAAATGGACGAAGTATGTGAAAGTTATGCCTGATCAAAGTTCAATTGACTTCTCCTATAGAAACCCTAATTTAGCAATTTTGATTCTTGAGGATTTGAGAGCATTCCTTGAGGAATCATGATCAACCCTTGATCAACTGATGGATATCACTTCAAAATGTTGATGTTGACCAAAAATCTTGAAGTTTGACTGTATATTAACGATAGTTGACTTTTTGACCAATATAGTTGATTTTCAAACACTTGAGCAATTGACTGAGAAAACTTGTAGTGTAAGGCATGAAATTTGGCATGGACATTCCTAAGGACATATTAGGGACCATAGAAATAACTTGGAGCCTTTGCAAACCAAAAATATAGGTAAAAAATGAAACCCTAATTGGAGGTTCATTGCTTAGGAGGAGAATTTGTCTGATAAATTCTTTGGTCAACCTTGAGCAATTGAGGACCTCAATGAGCATGTCTTGAGTAAAAATGGGAGGCAAATTTTGGGGTAAAACAATTGGCAATGACAACATTTGAGATAGAGCTTCCCTGAAAAGAATATTAATGTACAATTTCTTTAACATCTCTACAATAATTTTAAATTTCTCTTTTATCATAGATTTTGTAAATCTATGTGGGAGTGGAATGAGTTGTTTGTATGGTAGAGGAGGAATATAAGATTTTTGTTGGAACATGCATAAAATAATTTGATGAATTAATGGTGAGAAGTGGTTAATTGAAGATGATGAAGTTAGAGAGAATTTAGAGATTATGAGAGAGAGAGAGAGAGAGAGAGTAATTGAGGAGAAAAGTTAATTATGGCATTAACTATTAATCAAAACATTACAAAAGGTATTTATAAGCAACACTAAAAACAATCTGCAACCAAAACAGGTCAAAAAAGCTTGAAAAAAAAGAAAATTGGAAATTCCAAAACCAATTGTGGAAATCAATTTCCATATATGAGGAAAATGATTTCCTCTTCGTAAAAACACTTTTTCACCTTCCAGAATAACTTATTTGATAAGTTGTTTTCAATGAAACGCTTCTGGAAGCTTCCATAATGCATTTTAATTATTTTTAAACTTCCAATACACCATCTTAATTCAAATTCTCTGAGCTTTTTCATACCCAAACTCACCACAAGCTTCTTGAACACCACTTTTGTTACACCTTTTGTTAACAAATCCACAAGTTGTTCTTCGCTTCAACAGTATCCTAATCTCTGCTGGCCTACACACACCAGTTTCCTCAAGTAATGAAATCTCATTTCGATATGCTTGCTCCTTCCATGTGTTATGGGATTCCTTGCAAGATTAATGGCTGAAACATTTTCAACCAAGAGTGTGACAACTTCTTCAACTTTGCTGCCCAGCTCTTCCAGCAGATTCACAAACCACACAACCTGACGTGCACATATCGATGCAACTATATACCCGGCCTCACAAGAAGAGAGTTCCACAAGTTCCTTTTTAGAGCACAAAGAGATTAGAGATCCGTCGAACATAAATACATAACCAGCCGTAGACTTTCGATCATCCTTATTTCTACACCAATTGGAATCCGTGTAACTGAGTAACTCGCATTTTCTACATGTATCAACTGTGGGAAAGAGTATTCCATAACCAAGAGTTACTTTGATTTATCTTAGGATCCTCTTAACTACTTCTAAGTGAGACACCTTTGGTCTCTCTATGAATCTACTTGCAATACCGACACTAAACGCCAAATCTGGCCGCGTATTGCACAAGTAACGTAATGATCCAATAAACCTCTTATACTGCATTGGATCCACATTCTTTCCATCACCACTTTTGGACAACTGTAACCTTACTTCAACAGGTGTATTAGCAGCATTACAATGCTCTATATCACACATTTTCAAAATCTTAAGAGCAAACTTTCTTTGATGCATGAGCAGTCCCAATTTTGACTTGTGAAACTCTATTCCAAGAAAGTAAGTCATGATTCCAAGGTCACTCATTTTAAATTATTCCATAAGCTCACTCTTGAACTTAGAAATATTCACTTCATATCTACCAGTGATCAATAAATCATCCACATATAAGCAGTATGATCACATCTTTGCTTGCACCCGTCTTCACATAGACACCATGTTCAGAAACACATTTCTTGAAGCTAACTTCAACTAAAAAAGCATCAATGTGTTTGTTCCAAGATCTAGGAGCTTGTTTCAAACCATAAAGAGTTTTCTTCAATTTGTAGACTCATCCCTCTTGATTTATCACTACAAAACCAGATGACTGCTCTACATAGACTTCCTCCTCAAGTGGACCATTCAAAAATGTAGATTTCACATCCATTTGATAAATTGATAAATTATTGCTATTCGCAATACCAACAACCAGCCATATGGTTTCTAATCTAGCCACATGTGGAAACACCTCATCATAGGCTATACCTTATATTTGTAAAAATCCATTCGCTACTAGTCGAGCCTTATGCTTGACAATTTTGCCTTTTGGATCTGCCTTCCCTTTATAGACCCATCTCACTCCTATTGGCTTTTTCTGTTCTGGTAGATCAACCAGTTCCTAAGTACTATTTTTCTCAATCGATTCCAGCTCCTCTTTTATCGCACACACCCACTTTGGATTGCTTAATCCCTCCCCCGTTCTCATGGGCTCAGATTTGACCATAAGCGTAAAGTGAATAAGATCACCATCATTGTTGATCTCATTATCATGGAATACTTCACAATCTCTGAGCCTTTGAGGTAGACCTCAGTGCCTTGTTGGTTGCCTACAGGATTCACCTTTTTTTATCTCAACCAACTGCTATATAGGACCTGCAGAATCTAGAATTTCTGCATTTTCTTCAGGAAATCAATTTCTAGAATTGGGGAAATCTATTTCCTCTTCTGAAAAACCAGATCCAGTAGCTTTTATATGAAAAAATCACAAAGGAAATCAATTTTCCTCATTTAGGAAATCGGTTTCAGCAACTGATATGCCCTTTTTTCTGCTATCAAACAACCTTATCTCATACACTACCATATCTCGACTTATTACAATCTTCTTGATTTTCACATCAAATAACTTGTAACCTCCGATAGGATAATAACCAACAAGTAACATCATCTCCTCTTTGTCATCCAACTTCTTTCGAAGCTGACCCAAAATATGTCGAAATGCTACCGAACCAAACACTTTCAAAATGACTCAAACTTGGTTTAAGCCCAGACCATACCTCATACGGAGTCACCTTGTCCAGCTTCTTTTTAGGGCACCTATTCAACAAATAGGTAGATGTAGAAACGACTTCTCACCATAGTTCCCCTGACAAGCTTTTTCCCTTCAACATGCTACAAACCATGTTCATTATCAAACAATTTTTCCTATTGGAAACACCATTTTTTTGAGGCGTATAAGGTGGCACAACCTCACACACTATACCCTCATCATCACAATAATTCTCAAACACATTCGAGGAATACTCACCTCCACTATACGTTTTGAGAATTTTGATTTTATGACCACTTTGCCGCTCAACCATGGACTTGAATATTTTAAACATATCAAATACCTCATCCTTCCTCTTGATTAGGTATTTCCATAGCTTCCTATTAAAATCATCGATAAATGTGATAGAATACCTATTCCCACCATACGAGTCGACTTGAATTGGACCATACACATTGGAGTACACCACCTCAAGGTGATGTTTGGTCCTATGACCTACATCCTTGATGAAACTATTCTTGCGTTGCTTTCCTTGAACACACTTTTTAACAAATCTCAGATGGAACATTGATCTTAGGCAGCCCAGTCACCATACTATTCGGCTGTAATGCGTCGAAGTCTCGAAGATTGAGATGTCCAAGACTGTAATGCCACAACCACTTATCATGACTTGCCCCTGTAGAAAGAAACCTATGTTGAATCACTTCCAACTCTATCTTTAAAGGCCGATTGGAAGCCGTGGGTGCTCGAAGAACTAAAACTTTGTTTCGGTCCAAAATGCGCAAAATTTTGTTTTCCATGCGAATTGTGTAATTATTCTCAAGCAATTGTCAAATACTCGAGAGATTAAATTTAATTCTAGGAATGTATAACACATATTTGAGAAAAGAATGACTCCCATCTTATTTCATGATCAAAATATCACTGACATTGTCGGCCTAAAGTGGTGTCATCCACGAATTTTACTTTATTCTTTATGGTTTGATTGATTTTGACAAACCAATCCTTTCTACCTGTCTTATGCATTGAACAACCAGAATCCAAGTTCCACTTATCACTGACTTTGAATCCATCTCAAACATTTACCATTATGATTTTCTCGAAACGCATTTCTTTAGCTTTTCGCGCTGCAGACGCTGTTGCCCAACCACTGACAGCTACTACTGCTGCTGTGCAGTAACTTTTCATTGCCATAATTCTCCTCTGTGATCATGACCAGAAGTGTGTTATCATCATCCACCTCTTGTAGAGAAATCTTATACTCATCATTTGGATTTTCTCTTGATTTCGAATTATATTCCTCTGCGAAATGACCACACTTACGAAAATTGTAACACTTCATACCACTCTTGTCAAACTTCTTGGTGCAGTTGCCTTGACCACTACCTTTGGAGTTTCTCTCACCTATTTTCACCATTGAAGCCTTTGAATTTTGTGAATCTTTTCCACCAAAATTTTGGAAATTTATCTTCCTTTTTTAAGACCATTTTTCTTTCGATCTCTTACTCTTCTCATTGGACCATGCTTGCAACGCAATCTCCTCTTTGGCTTTGTCATTTCCTCTTTCATCCATACTTTGCTCATGAGCTTCTAATGAGCTTTGAAGCTCCTCCTTGCTCAATGTAGGAAAATCCTTCGATTCTTCGATTGCAATAACAATGTTGTCGAATCTTGATGTTAAAGAACATAAGATCTTTGCAACAACTTTCTGCTCCGACACGGTTTAACCGCAAGATTTCATTTGGTTCATCAAACGCGTTATACGTGTAACATAATCATTGATCGACTCCTTCTCTTTCGTTTTCACCAGCTTGAATTGCCTCTTGTGAGTTTGTAATATCACAACCTTTGCTTTATCATCCCCTTCATAAGCTTTCTTCAAGATCTCCAATGCTTGCTTCGTGGATCCGCAATAACCAACTTTTTCGAAGTTGTCATTGTCGATGTAAGAATGTATCAAGAAGTGTTCCTTGTAATCTTTCTTCTTCTCTTCTTTGAATGTAGCCTGTTGAGCTACTGTAGCTTCTGCCCCAAGTGGCATAACACCATCGTTAAACACTTCAAGAACGTCTTGATACCCAAACAAAACTTTCATTTGTTTGCACCATTTTTCATAGTTCTTGGAGTCAAGGGTTGAAAAATTGGTAGGGATTCGATCATTGGAAACGGTATACATGTTTGCAGCGGATTAATGGATCAGAATCAAGCTCTTGATGCCAAATGTTAGAACATACACAAAATAAGTTGGTGAATTAATGGTGAAAAGTGGTTAATTGGAGAAGATGAAGTTAGAGAGAATTTAGAGATTATGAGAGAGAGAGAGAGTAATTCAGGAGAAAAGGTTATTATGGAATTAACTATTAATCAAAACATTACAAGAGGTATTTATAAGCAACACTAAAAACAAGCTGGAACCCAAATAGGCCCAAAAAGCTGAAAAAACCTAAAAATTAACTCAAGAAATCGATTTCAATATACGAGAAATCGATTTCCTCTTTGAAACCTCTAAAAAACAGAAAACTAGAAAGTCAAAATCAATTGTGGAAACCGATTTCCATTTATGAGAAGATCAATTTCCTCTTTGCAAAAACACTTTTTTAGCTTCCATAACAACTTATTTAATAATTTGTTTTCAACGAAACGCTTCCTAAAACTTCTGCAATGCATCTGAATTATTTTTAAACTTCTAATAATTTTCTCTCTTCCTCTTCAAGCTCATTAGTTGGTAGGACTTTTTCAGTCTTCTCATTATCATTCATATATTTTTACAAAGCTATGATAGAAGAGAAATTAAAATTATTTTAGGGAGATTTGAGTCTCCAACATCTTGGAGACTCCAACGTTTTATTGTGGTTGGATATTGAATTTACGCTGGATGTTAGATGGCTAAGAATTTTATTTGCGTGTAAATTTTGATTTTTGAATTCGTCTTTTTTTTAGTTTGGTTGAGAAAAAAATCCATTGTGATTTCATGGTTGTGTTGGAAATCCACCAAATATCTATGATAAATTTCTACCAATCTTGATGAACAAGATTGATATCACCACACAATGACAATGAATTATGACAAAAGAAGAGAAAGAAAGAAGACAATTATTTTCTACAGAGTTTCTCTCTGCCCACAACTGTGGAAAACATTGTTATTCACTTGCAACTACAAATTATGTGAATACAACTTAATTGACTTGATTACAAAAATTAGGGGTTACTCCCTCTATTTATAGATTTAGCTTTCTCCCTAAGCCCAAAACTATAAAATACCAAGATACGTATTTTGGTACTAAATCAAATTTATTCTATTTTAGACTTAAATCAAATCTATCTAAATCTTAAAAATATCTAATCTGTGTGCTGCTTGCTTCAATCCACAAGCTCTTCGATTGGGCAATGGCTTTCTTCGAGCAACCTCCTTCGATCCACCTCTAAACCCTTTGACACACATAGTTTCGATACCATGAATTACAATTTAACACACCACCTAATTCATTGTGTCTAAACTATCTATATTCATCATGGTTCTTAGTCTTCGAAATACTTCGACCTGCACTTCCTTCGTCATGATGTCTGCAATCTGATTCTCAGTTCTGTAGTGTTCCAAATTAATCTTCCCATCTGTTACCTGCTCTCGAAGATAGTGGAACCTCATTTCAATGTGATTGCTTCGACCATGTGCTATCGAGTTCTTCGCTAGATTGATAGCTGTCATGATGTCGATCTTCATGGTAATTGCTCCATGATTTTTCCCTGTTATTTCTTCTACCAAGTTCACCATCCAAGTTGCCTGACATACACAAAGAGAACCAGGTATGTATTCTGCTTCGCATGATGGTAATGCCACTACTGGTTCCTTTCTTAAACACCAAGAAATTGATGCACCACCTAACATAAACACATATCCTGCTGTTGATTTTTAATCTTCAACATCACTACACCAACTCGAATCAGTGTATCCCACTAACTTGCATTCTTTTCCTTTATCAAATGCAGGAAACAAAATGCCATAGTTGAGAGTTCCTTTTAGATATCTTAGTATCCTCTTCACCACTGCTAGATATGATACCTTTGGCTTCTGTATGAATCTACTTACCATACCTAAACTATATGCTAAGTCAGGCCTTGTATGACAAAGGTATCTCAATGACCCAATAAGTCTTCTGTATTGGGTTGGGTCGACATCATCTTCATCTGTATCTTTCAACAGTTACAGTCTTGGTTCTGCAGGTGTCGAAGTTGAGTTGCATTCTTCCATCTCAAATATCTTGAAAATTTCTCCTGCATATCTTCTTTGATGCATCATCAAACCTCTACTACTGTTGTAGAAATCGATGCCAATGAAATATGAAATCTCACCCAGATCATACATTTCAAATTCCTTGCTGAGATCACCTTTGAAGTCTTCGATCGCACTTTTGCAGCTACCTGTTATCAATAAATCATCGACATAGAGACATTGTATAGTAATTCACTATTGCTTCTTCTTACATATACTCAATGTTCAGTTATGCACTTCACGAATTTCTTCTCCCTTAGGGAACTATCAATTTTCTTATTCCAAGCTCTTGGAGCTTGTTTCAATCCATATAGGGCTTTATGCAGCCTGTACACCTTTCTCTCTTCGTCATGTTTCACAAACCCAACTGGTTGTTTAACATAAACTTTTTCGTCTAAGGGTCCATTCAGGAATGCACACTTCACGTCCATCTGACATATGTGCCATATGTTTATTTCTGCTAGACTAACAACCAACCTGATTGTTTCGATCCTAGCAATAGGTGCAAAAACTTCATTGAAGTCTATTCCTTCTTTTTGTAGAAATCCTTTCACCACAAGCCTTGCTTTGTGTCGAGTTACTTCCCATTTTGAATTCATTTTCACTTTGTATACCCACTTGACATCATTGCCTTCTTGCCTTGAGGCAATTTGATAAGTGACCAAGTGTTTTTGTCTTTGATAGACTTTACTTCTTCGTTCATTGCTTTCACCCACTTCGAATCCTTCAATGCTTCAGCTGCATTGACAGGTTCGAAAACTGCATAGAAAGCATAATTTACCAACTCTCCTTCATTATCTATTACATCATATGATGTAATCATGCAATCTTTCCGTCTTACAGGCATGCGTCTTGTTCTTTGAGGTCTGCTTGTACTTGGTTAATCTATAACCGCTGGTTCCTCTTGTCGAACTTCTCTTTCGACTTGAGTTTCTGGTTCTTCAAGTAAGATTCTCACTGAATCTTTCTTGACATTTTCAGTCCAATCCCATTATTTAAGCTCATCTATGATCACGTCCCTGCTAATCACAATCTGCTTGTTCACTGGGTCGAACAACTTGTAACCTCATATCGAATGATATCCAACTAGAATCATTTGACTCGACTTGTCATCAAGTTTTCTTCTCAACTGATCTGGCACATGTCTATGTGCAATGGGTCTAAATAACTTTAGATGACTCAAGCTAGGCTTCACACCAGACAAAAATTCTTGTGGTGTAATTCCTTTTAGCTTCTTTGTAGGACACCTGTTCAAAATATATGTTGCAGTCGACACAACTTCACCCCAAAACATTTAAGGTAAATTCTTTCCTTTCAACATACTTCTCACCATATTCATGATGATTCGATTCTTCCTTTCTGTAGTTCCATTATGCTGTGGATTATAGGGTGGCACCACCTCATGCATAATCCCTTCCTTTTCACATAACCCGTCGAAGTCTTTCAACACATACTCTCCACCACCTTCAGTTCTCAAAACTATGAGTTTTCGACCACTTTATCTTTCGACCATAGACTTAAACATGGAAAATACCTCGATCACTTCACTTTTATTCTTGATCAGGTAAGTCCACAACTTTCGACTGAAATCATCTATGAATGTAACAAAGCATACGTTACCTCCCATCGAATCCACCTGGATTGCTCCACATACATCAGAGTATATGACTTCAAGAATAACCTTCGACCTTCTTCTTGCATCCTTGCTGAATCTATTCTTGTGCTGCTTTGCCTGCACACATTCCTCACATACCTCGTTTGGAATGTCGATTTCTAGCAATCCTGAAACCATATTTCTTCTCATCAAATATCTGATGTCTCTGAAGTTCAGATGACCTAGTCGATAATGCCATATCTATTCATCTCTGCTAGCTGCAGTCAAAAGGAACTTGTGCTCCATCACATTTAGTTCGATCTTGAAGGTTCGATTCTGAGACGTAGGAGCCTTCAAGATTAATCTTCCATTTGCATCGATGACTCTCATCATCTTATCTTTGATCGACACTTTATAATTCTTTTCGACCAACTGCCCTGTATTGAGCAAATTTCTCTTCATACCTGGTATGTACAATAAATTAGAAATTACTGACCTCTTGCCATCTTTCTTCATAATCACAACATCACCAATACCTTCAGCTGCTAGGGTATTGTCATTTGCGAATTTTACCATATTTTTCATTGAGGGCTTTATGTTCACAAACCAGTCTTTCCTTCCACACATATGTGATGAGCATCCTGAATCCAAGTACCATTGGTCCTTGAATCTACATCTCTTGTTGTGACCATCATCATCATCTCTTCTTCTTCATGTTTTGCAAACTTTGTATCACTCGAATAGTGATCATACTTCTGACAATTGTAACATTGAATATGACTCTTGTCAGGTTTTTGACTACCACATCTTCCTCTATTTTCAACACCACCTCTTTGGTTTCCTTGGTATGATCTTTTCTGATTCGACGCGTTTCCTTCGTTCTGATTTCCTCTACCAGTCGGTTTGTTATAGCCGCCTCTACCTTTGTCGAACCAGTTTCCTTTGCCTTTGATTTCTTTTGCTAAATATGCCTACAAAGCCACATCACTCTTCGACTTTCCTAAACCTCTTTTAGTCATTCTTTGTTCATGAGATTCAAGTGTCCCTTGAAGATCTTCCTTTGTCAATTTCGAAAATTCTTTTCCCTCTTCTATAGCCACCACCATGTGGTCGAACTTAGGAGTCAAAGATCTCAAGATCTTCGAAACAACAGCTTTTGTTGTTAATGTTTCTCCACATACCTTGATTTGATTCACTAGTTTTGTAACTCTAGTGAAGAAATCAGATATGCTCTCGCTATCTTCCATCTGAAGCAATTCATACATTCTCTTGTGAGTTTGTAATCTCACTTCTTTCACCTTTTCTGCACCACTAAAAGACTTCTCAAGAACCTCCCAAACTTCTTTTGCAGATTCTGAATCACTCACTTTTTCAAACTTTTATGGACTCATACATTGATGAATTATAAAGAGTGATTTATAACTTAACTTCTCAGATTCTGTGTGTTTCCTATTTTCTTCTTCTGAAGCATTTTCTCCAAGCGTTTCCAATCCATCCTTTACAAGATCCCAAAAACCTTGACACCTGAATAAAACTTTCATCTGTTTACACCAATTCTCATAGTTGTCTACTTTAAGAATTGGTAGAGTTGCTGGATAATTTTCATTCCCATAATTCGTCATCGTGAATTTCTACCAATCTTTATGAACAAGATTGATATCACCATACAATGACAATGAATTATGAGAAAAGAAGAGAAAGAAAGAAGACAATTATTTTTCTGCAGAGTTTCTCTCTTCTCACAGACTGTAGAAAACTTTGTTATTCATTTGCAACTGCAAATTCTGTGAATACAACTTAATTGACTTGATTACAAAATTAGGGGTTACTCCTTCTATTTATAGATTTAGCTGGCTTCCTAAGTCCAAAACTATAAAAACCTAAAATACATATTTTGGTACTAAATCAAATCTATTCTATTTTAGACTTAAATCAAATCTATCTAAATCTAAAACAAATCTAATATGTGTGCAACTTGCTTCGATCCACAAACTCTTCGACTGAGCAATGACTTCCTTCGAACAATCTACTTGATCCACCTCTAAATTCTTCAACACAAATAATTTTAATATTATGAATTACAATTTAACAGATTGAACTTTCTAAGAGTATTAGCATCCTTTTCATCATGATTTAATAGTCACAATATTGAAAACTCTAGACCTAATAAACTCACTTAATATATTGTATTATAATGGAAAAATAATTATAAATACTATTATTTTAGAGTATATTATATTTACGACAATATCATGTTGTTCTAATCTATATTTGAAGTACTATTTTTAACCATTTAAATTAGTGCGATGCCTATAAGCTAAAGTGAGCGGGAAGCATAAAAACATGCATTCGTCGTCACGTATGTAATATGTAATGTTTGCATTGTTGTGCATGTTAATATCTTTATATATGAACGAAAGAGAGAAACAAATAGTATACGTTATAACACGGTGGTATGTGATAAGCAAGTAACACAAAAGAAATAGTAATAGTAATACCTAACATGCCAATACAAGTCCAATCTAAGTCTAAAAAGTTGCTTGCCACTATATTATGTTGGCCTCTAAAAGCTAAAGAGGTTGCAAGAGTTGTAAAGGCATATGCTATTCAAATCACCCAACCAAAAGCCGCACACAACTTTGATCCGTCGGTAACTTGCTTGCCACAAAGACTTTTATCATGCATGGGCCCTCTACTTACCTGTTTTCAATTCTACATCCCAATTGTTAACAATAGTTTTACAATATAATTAATTTTAGGTTTAAATTCTAGTCCTTTTGATAGTACATG